>OZ005676.1:546359-2946359 GCA_963930725.1 Candelabrum cocksii
AATGCAGAAATGTGTTGTTTTTTTTCTTTAACCAGTTTCTTTGCCTTTAGTATTTTTCCTTCCATTGAATGCAGAATAGCTCTTCTGCATTTATCTGTCTCTATGTTGAATGGAACTTTCAAACAACCTGTATCATCAAGTGTAAACTTGTCTGATGGTTTTCTTTGAAATTCTTCATCCTTTGTTTACGTTAGGTAACATTTTTATCGCGCGCCTTCACACGCCTAGACATGTTCAGGCCTAAGTTGTTCTTATGGGAAAGCTTGCTTGTTATTCACTTTTATGCGCATAAATTCACAATAATATTAAATTCTAAATCAGGCTACCTACCGTAATTAATCTGTTGTGGTCACGTTACGTTGGCCGGTTAGGGTTAGTTGACCTGTTTATTTCTTGTATCTATATTCAATATATACTGTCTCATCGAATCCTTCACCATGCATATAAAAATTAAAGCAATACAGACACATAATGCACAAGAAAGAAATGACTTGCAAATGTAAAGAAAGATTTTTTGGCGATCATATTTATTTTTTGGCGATTATATGCTCGCCTAGAGCTATGGCGAGGCAAGCCTAATTTTGGGCTCGCCATGACTCTGGAGGCAATACTTTTAGTGATCGCCTGCTTCATTTCATAATGACAACACTGAATAAGCTAAGAATATTTCAGCCTGATTTGGAGTTAAAAGTTAAGAATACTTGACCCTGGCCGAATCAAGTCTATACTTATAAAAAAAGCGTGTATATATATGGATAGTTGTATAAACAAAAACATGCGTTTACTTAACGAATATGCAAATGGTTTACAAATCTTAAATTGAACGAAATTGAATTTAGCAGAGATGATTGAAGATATGATTACCCTTTCGGAGAATTTAACAAATTTTTCATCAGCAGAGATAAACATTTATTTCACAAGATCAGTCTATATTTAGTCCTATACTGGCGACTATTACTCTATCCATCAAAATTTCAGTCAACCAAAAGTCAGTCGTCCCGTATTGTCGAGCGACCACGAGTCTACACCACTGATATTATGCAATTTGTAAACCTACCTAACGGTCTTCCCATGGCTGTTTATTTATAAAAGTCAAGTAAATTTGTGAAGATTTTATGTACAATTTTGATAACATACAAACAAGTGGGAAATTGTTGTTTTTGGAAAATAAAATTTTTGTTGTTGTTGTTGTTGTTGTATGACAAAGTTCAAATCTCCTTTAGATTAACTAAAATGTATATAGAAAAGATACAGCTTGCCATTCCAACACGCCCCCTCGCTGCTGTTCCAACTCTCATGGCTCCACTTGGTGGACGTGCGCCACTCATATCAATCTAATTTGATTATGATCACTAAAAATTAAGTCAAGAGAGACAGCTCAAATGTTTTAAACAGCAGAATGTCCAGTAATGTTGTCTCTCACTCAGCCAATTCTATTATGTTAAATGTAGCAGACACAAGCAAAAATTTATCAAAATCGATGACGGATGTAGAACATGATCTAAAATAGGTGGAAAATGTGACATTTTCACTTCATTGGAAGTGCACTGCAAGCGTTTGCTGGGTTATAAAGCTACTTTTATGCGCATGAAGATCAGGGTTTCTTAAACTTCTTGGAAAAGAAACAACATCTGCTAGACTAAAAATAGTTTTGGCCGAGTAACCAATTATGGGCTATACAATCTGCCTGGGTTTCAAAAGCCACAAATGACATTAACATAAGTATTGATATTAGAGGTCGCCTAGTGTTCTATTATGGTGGCTGAATGCTAAATCATAAGAATAAGTGACATTTCCTTGGTTTCTGATTTGTTAAAAATGCAAATAGAAATACAGACTTGTGTTATGAGTTTGAGATGATCGATCCTGACCGACAAACGGCCTTCTAAGGTGATACCATATTTATCGTCTCAATAAAGTAAAGGTGTTCCTTATTTGATGGTTTTATAAACAAATATACAAACAAAAACACTGCTTGTTTTGCTGGTTCTTTTTTCAAGTCAAGTGTATACTGCTTGTTTTGCTGGTTCTTTTTTCAAGTCAAGTGTATATAAAACTCTTGTTTAAATTTTAAAAATTTTTAACATTTTCTTTACATAGTTCATCGGTTTGGAAACAGTTTACATTTAGACACAATTGTCTCTAGAAATTAATATACCTTAGATACCTAGCATTGATAGCGCAATTAAACAAATTCACAAATCGCAAATATTTTCTTCCAAAAGTTCATAAAGTTGTTTGTGTTTTTCAGCCATGTTTCTAAGTTTTAACAAACAAGAACCATTTTTCCTTAACGCTTTTGAAACTTGTAACCCCTGGAGAGTTATCCTCCGATTATACATATTGTTTTGAAAGATCTTTGGGATTTGCACTGTACTATAGCTCTAATTATGAAAATGAAATAAACACGAGTATTAGTACAAGGATAAATACTACTGGAAGGTTCGGCAAATAATTATTCCTTTTAAGAATATTTGTTAATTAAAAAGTAGTTAAAAGGAAAAAGCAGAAGAGATCAAAACAAGGTTTTTAACAATCGATCAACATTGAAATAAAGAAAGTTATTATCATAATTTTAAAGATAACTAACAGGTAAGAATATTTTACATTTTATGTTTTTTGTCAAAAAAGCACTAACAACCGATCATCACATATGGTTGAAATAAATAAAGTTACCATCATAATTTTAAAGATAACTAACAGGTGAGAATTTTTCTGGTTCCCTGTTATGTATTTCCCGCTCTATATTCAGATATTTTAATTCATAATTTTTCACCCCTTTCGACACTCCGAGATACGAGTATGTGCCACATTAAAAGCAGTACACTAATCTAGTTTGATTGCAAACAGCAAAGCAAAGCTGATGAATTGTTTAGTGGCGTGCATCATTGCTTCAACTTCATTGGGAATCCAATAGAACGTCATTCCTCACTATATCGCCATATGAACAGAGGGCAATTACTTGAAAGTTCGAATGAAGATGCTTGCAATTGCATATATTATACATGCATATGATCTGGTTGTAGTTGAAGTCAAGTGAGTCCAAAACCGATTCAACATCCAACCAATCAGGAAATATGATTTCTGAGAGTTAATGGTATTAACAATTGTGGTCATTCAATCCCTTGTTTCGCTAAGAGATTCTCAACAACAGTGGGAGTGTCCCCGGAAACGAAAAAAACATATTTTAACAACTGCAAACTTTACCAAAAAATTGTTGAATACATAACCTGATATTAAATATTACGAAATTCAATAAAAAAAAAAAAACAATCTCTGAAAAAAATTATTTAAATATACACAAATTCGATAAAACTGCAATTTCCATATTTAAAAACACACACTACAGATTTACGTAGCTCCGTTGAGACCCGTGCAAAACTTCTTGTAACACAGTACAATCCCGATAACTCGAACCCCGACAACTCGAACTATTTTACTCGGTCCCTTGGGGGTTCGAGTTATCAAAAATAATCAAAAATTTATACACAAACCATTATAATAAAATCCTACGCCATTAATTCAAATACTTTTGCAATAACACAGCAATATTTTACCACACACGAAAACAAATTTACCGTGAGATTTATACACGAAAACACGAAAAAAATTAAATCTCAAAAATGTCTTTTCACACGCGCACATCATACCCGTGGGAGATACGCGTAGGTGGTGCGCGCAGATCGCTCAGTATCGGCTCCTCAACAAACTCAACATACGGATCACTGGCCACCATTTCAGTTTCGAACACTGTAAGTAGGTTGTCATTGGCGCGAAGCATAGTGGCTGGCACGTAGAGCGTTTGTTGTGGTCCAATCCACCAGTAGCGACCCAGGTTCCAGTCGTTCACCACTACCGCTCCCTGGCGAGGAAGAAGAAGTGTTTTGGTTTCATTAGTAGCAAAAAGTGGACAGTCACGGCCGAATGTAATGAAATCAAGGTCAAGTGTACATTATTACAGTCAAGTTAAGGTCAAGTGATAACATTAAAGTCAATGCAGTGTCAAGTGTGCGATGTAATAGTCAAGAGTACTATGCCTAGGCTGAATAAAAAAGAGATGATATCAGAAGCATTTTAAGGATTTAGTGATGAAAGTTGAGATTACAACCCTTTGTTGTTGTTTGTCCGCCTCATCGCGTTATAAATTGCATCATCATCATTACTATTATAGTTATCATAACAACTTGAATAATTTATTGCATTGTATATTTTTGCAAAGAAGGTATGGCACGGATGAGGTAGTAATCCTGGATGCAAAGTAAGAAAGTACACACATCATCGAAGCAAGGTTCATGTTTTGAAGATATAGCATATTGTAAACCAGAGTTGCAGTTTGCTTCGCATGAGATGGCAAACGACTCTTTCGTTATAAATTGAAAGTTTGTAAACATATTAGAATTTTCATTTGAGTTTCCAAGAGTTACAGCCTTTTAGACCTAGAAAACCATCCAACCAACAAAAGACTGGCAATGTTCTTTATTGTTCTAGATACGGTGATTTTAGCTTAACTTGACACAAAATAACAACTCCTCACTTTTCTCCATTGATCCATCTTCAAAAACGAGTCATGAACGGCTTCCAGTTGGAATTCGAAGAAGTAGAAAGCAGGCCCAGTAATGTTTCTGGCAGCCACCTTTGATTTCGCGGGTTGTGGGAAGATATCCCCAAGACAATACATTCTCCAGTCGGACAGTGGCTCATCGTCAAATAGCACTTCACTTAACAGTCCCTGAATATATTATGAGATGTTTGAGTCCATCATCAATAGTAAGTAAGTAAGTAAACTATCCAAACAAGGGAGCTGGCCTAGAACAAACTATAATATAAAGTACACCTAGGTAATCACAGCGCTATGATATCAAACTGATGGATCGCGACACCATCAGAATTGAAAGCTTGAACATCTCCAAATGTGCGGCAGAAGCGGAGCAACTGGCAGGCAACAATCAGAATTGAGACGAGCAGCTTATACTCAGTGACTAGGAATGTTTGTGTTTTTAAGCTACCACCAGCTATAAACGAGAAGATGGGGAGTCTCGATCTCCAGATAATTTAATGTCATATCCATCATTCAATAAATACTTATTTAAAAACATACTTCAACAATCAAATATTTTTTTAAAACTAATAGACATATAAATATGCAAGGTATTATGGTGACGCACCTTTTTTGAATCATCAAGCGTTGGTCCGTAGTCATAGCGACCTTGATTCTCAATCTAAAAGAAAAAAAAAGAGAAAAATTAAAAATAGGTACACATGTTTAGTAAATTTTATTTGGAAATCTCTAGAAAAACTTAATGAGTATTATCACCAAATCACCTTTAGAGTCATCTTGCGATAAAATCAAGCATAACCATGCTAAACCATAGCTTCTATATTTCTCTCTGACAAAACATGCTTTAAAATGGTAGTTAAAAAAGGTCCAGGACAATACTGTATTTGATACACCCAAATGAGCAAAGGATTTTATGAAACAAAATGAAAGTACCATATTTACTTACTTCACAAAGAGGGACACTTATTTGATGGGGGGGGGGGGGGGGGGGGGGGGGGGGTGCGCTCATTAAATAAATCAATACAACATCAAAACAATTTCAACTTGTCTCCTTAATAAAACAATAAAAACAGATGAACAAACTGAACATCCTTGTTAAAAAAAACACTATTTACAAAGGAAAATAGAACTGCAAGCTAAATTAGCTGCATTAAAGATTGAGCGCCCCCTCTGAATACGTTTTTTTAAATGAGCGCCCCGTTTCAGAAAATAAAGAAACGCTAAATCGAGGGGGTGCTCTTTCGAGTAAATACGGTAATTCAAGAGAAGTTACAAAATTGTAAAGAAAAGTTTTTTTTATATAAAGTTCATCAATAAATGTGACATAATTAAATATTAATTTTAATAGTAATTAATAAAAATATAAATAATAATAATTAATTAATTTAACTAACAAAGGAATGTAAGGAATGTTACTTACAAGGATATGTAAGATTGGCTTGTTCCGTTCACAAGTGATGATCATGGTGTTATTTACGTCTCGTTGCAATAATCCATAATAGACCTAATAAATAAGTGATTCTGCAACGTATGTATTTCTCTATAGATTCAACTTCGCTGTGAAATTCTCTTTGTAAAGGAAGATTTATTACGCCCAAGTATTTATTATTTATTTATTCTCAAATATTTATAACAGGATAAATTCCTCAGAAATAATATATACAAGATTATACATAATATATACACTGTTGTCCTGGAAGTCCTGCGGAATATAAAAACAATAAAAATAAAGGATATATTACAAATAATTAAAAAAGAGAGTGATAAAATATGATATATATTGACCTAAAAAATTTTAATTATTTATTTCAAATTTATAAACTAACAGGATATTTACACTTCAGTAGTAAAATACTAAAATACTGTTATTCTTGTGTGTCTTGTTGGTTAGTCCTGGCGTACTTAGGACGCCCGTTTGCGTCCTAACTAACCTATTTAAGCTAGACTTGTTTTGCTCAAGAACTCAGAAAGAAAAATATTCCATAGATGGGATTCGAACCGAACCGGCCCAGTTTGGTTTGTGAGCCGAAGAACTCTATCCACTGAGCTATGGTGCTTAACTGGATGCGTTTGAACCACTATCACTATTTTCTGAATTTCATACATCTCACTTAAAAAACATTCCCAGAGCAGCGTCGGGATTTATTATTTATTTGATAAATATCAAGTTTACTGCTTTTCAATAACAAAATATGGTGCAATCTTAGCAATATTTCTTTTTAATCACATGATTTTATTTTAAACATACTACGTTTCAAAATACCTCATCCACCATGATGTAAGCTCTATCGTGGAACTTCGTTAGGTTCAAAACATGTGCATCACCAATGCTACATGAAATCGCTGTTTCATAGAGTACGTAACCGTAGGCAACATCCAACTCTTCAAATGTCAATAGTGTGTGGCTATCAATAGCTCGCACAAAGTTTAACGTGTCGAAAAGTGAGAGTGCCTAAAACAAAGAAACAAATAAAAGCACATTAAAAAAATTGTTATCTAGAGAAATGAAAAACATTTTAAAACAATTCTCACGTTTGAAGCAGAGATTTTCATGGGCTTTAACTTCTCAACCGGTTCGGGCTGAGGTCCTTCGGGGATTGGTAAGTACTTAGAAATAAGATCTTGAAGGGCGAAATATTTCTCGGTTGGATCGCAAGATTCAGTAAGTGGAGCATCATAGTCATAGCTCGTGATTTCCGGTTGGAAAGGGGGCAACGCACCATTCATAAAACCAAAGTTTGTACCACCTAAAAGAACAATTCAACTTTAGCAATGACTAGTTAGTTTTATATCAGAAAACAACAATTTTCAATAAAATTTTCCAATAAAAACTGTAATTTATTTATGCAATGAATTATGTATTATTGTAACAGAATAGAATGACATCATCATGACAAAAAAAAATATTACGTCCAGGGAGTCACGTAATCACGTAATATGTCTTGTGAAGAATAAGACTCAGTTGTCAGAGATTAGAAGTACATACCATGAACAGAATACATGTTAACAGACGCATTTAACGCCAGTACTTTTTCGAGATAAGAAACAAATATCTTTGTGTCAAGTACAGAATGGTTTCCACCCCATACATCAAACCAACCCGTGTACAACTCAGAGTTTACCTCAAATAAAAACTTCATGTTAAAAAACACAAAAACTAAACTAAAAATGGATACAAAATAGCAAAAATAATTTTCATTCAAACTAGCGTGGGGGGTGTTTTGTAGAGAAGCCCTTCAAGCATGAACGCAGTTGTATAGCCACTAAATTACACTTACCACTTAGAAATTAACAATAAAAAAATCCAATTTTCAAGATTATTATTGAAGATTATCATCATTTCCATGCATGGGTTGGACGGGGTTTTCAATAGATGGTATTCCCCACAGTTGTGTATGTTTAAAGGGCATGGGTGCTTATGTCCATGAGGTAAGAGATGTTGCATGACCCACATACTGCATATAAAAGATAGTGCTACATGCGTATGAGTTACATTGCAGAATTAGTATGGCTGAAAACAATTCTGTTCACAAAGAAACAACAAGAATGCCGCAAACACTTTCTTACCATTGGCCCATTGGGTTGATACTTCCTCAAGATCTCCAGATAGGTTTCCGGGTCACCCGAGTTCACTGCAAAATCTATCGTAGTAAAAAGTGAGTCAAGAGTTCCACACTTCAAGTAATGATCAGCCGCTCCATCTACTGTGAACAATATGATGTTGTTTCCAAGGTACTTTCGAAAGATACCCTCCATTTCTTTCATGTATTCATGGTCACAACCAAAGCTACCGTACTCATTCTCCACCTGAAACAAACGAAATGCATTTCATAACAAAATAAATAGAATATTGACAATTGGTTTTGAAATCTGTACACTCTCCGCTACACTATATTCCGTACTCCATCTTTGTATTTAATTCATTACCGGAAAGAATCGGGAGATAAATACCAAAATACTATATTTGAGTTATAACTGAGGTTTTATATCCTGTATAAATTTCGTTAATAATAATAATTTGCAAACAACACATACCTGTGCTGAAATAATAGGCCCACCATTTTCATACAAATATGGCTTCAAAATGGTAAATAAAACAGAAAAATATCTGTCCACGGCCATCATGTACGACAACTCTCGGGTGCGAAGTTTAACTGTACTGCTTTTCAGCAACCAATATGGCAGGCCACCAAACTCCCACTCCCCGCATATAAATGGACCAGGGCGTAACACAACCAATAAGTCTTGCTGTTGTGCCAAATCCAAAAAGTAACTGATGTCATTTTGTCCAGAAAATTGAAAGTTGCCAGGAGTAGGCTCATGAAGATTCCATGGGACATATCTGTGGAAACATTCACGTAAAAAAATGTAATGAGTTGAACATGCTATTTAAAAATCAAAAATGGATAAAGTATCAGTACCAGAAGAAAAGTAAAAAAAGCTAATATTTTTAACAATTTTGGTTGCATTATTTACCAGAAACCCTTCACAATCTACTACTATATCTATACTATACTGTCTGTTTAAAAAAGACAAAACACTTACATTTGTATTGCGTTTACACCAGATTTGCGGACTTTCTGCATCCGGTCACTCCAATAAAGACGGGGGATTCGCATGTAATGTAATGAAGAAGATATGTAACGGAAAGGTTGTCCATCTTTTAAAAACACGTTGTTCTGATAATCGATGGTGAAGGAACGTTCACTGGAGATGGAATTCACCAAAAGTAGCAATGCAAGTAAAATGCTGTATCGCATATTTTTATATCATTCGTAATAACTGGAAGAGAAAAAGATTTTCGAGTTATAAGAAGCGTAAGAACTAAAATAAAGTCAGAACATATTCTTCTTATGTGGATAGTTTCTGTGTGTGTTTGGATTTAACTTGTGTTCGAAGTTCGATTGCCCATCCAGTAATTACTAATGCTTGTTGTTTTTTCTTTCCTTGTCTCGCTTCTTTCCTTGTCTCGTTTATTTCCTTATCTCGATATAAGAAGAATAAAGAAGAAGAATAAATAAATTGTTGAAACAGATTAATGAAATTAATGTTTCGCTCATCATGTAATTAGGAAACCTGTACTGTCTTGTCCCAAACTACAAGATTATGCGTGTAATTAAAAACTTTTACTCCGCGTTTACTACTACATTCAAATTGTTAATTTCCATATTACGCTCGTTATGACTTGAACCACCACCGATTATAAGAAAATAAAAGTTTACAAAACATGCTTATTGTCATTTTAAATTTGAGTTTAAAGCAAACTGTTGATTACAAAGTTCATATATAAAGTTGTTTTGTTTAGAGTGTGTAAGCTTGTGACGTTCTAAACCCTGTTTTCCAGAAAACGATTTGCTGCAAGTGTCACACTTGTATTCGTCTCCATGAACTTTGCTGTGTCTTTTAAGCAGGCTTGTGTTGTTAAAAACTTTTGCACAGATAGAACATGATAAAGGTTTACAACCTTTTCATGATACAGAAACACTAAACCGACAGTCACAGTTCTCATTGTCACATGTATACATTACTTTGTTACTAGTTGCAACTGCTTTCCATTTCTAAAACAAAAAAATCATCGCATTACAAGTAAAAATTACTTCCATCCAAAAGAAAAAATAGATCACTCAAACATGAAAGATAACTCTGGTTGATAAAATATATAGAGAAAATAATCGAAACAACCAGTAAGTTGAACTATAAGACTTTTAAATTGCGAGAAGATTTTGGAAAAAGGATGTTAATCATCTGGAATAAAGTAAAACTATGCTGATAGTAATCCTTTGATCTTTTACTTACATCTTTAACATCTTTAAATGAACTTCTCCAAGAAAGAGCAAAAATCTGGCTCATTTGTCCTAGTGGTAGACTGGTTTGAGCTTCAGAAATTGTAGCCTAATAAAATAAAAACATTACAAATAGAATCTCAACATAGCTGCAAAAGAAAAATAAATTATTTTAATATTATTTCAAAAAGATATTTTGAACGGATTTAACCTAAACATAAGATAAACTTAACATAAATATCATGCAAAAATATTGAGTAATAGATATGCAACACAATTTGCTAAACTACACTAATGAATTGCGTATATATATAATGAAAATAAAGCAACTTAAAGGGATTCCCAAGTTCTCATACATACTTTATTACAACTCAAATTCAATACGATTACTTGTTTTTAAAGTTGCTACCTGTAGTGTACCGCCCTCACGAACTCGCTTTCTCTTTCGTGAAATTGTTACACCACACCGCTCTCTAACGAGAGACCTCTGGGGAGAAGAAACCAACATGGCTATCGAATTGTAACGTCTCAGATTTATTGTGTCAAATCCCTTAATATCTAAATAATCTCGTGTCTAAGAAACCGATTATTACACTGGCGATGAGGAAGTACACACTCACGAAGGAAAGAGCAGAAAAGTTATGGCAATACAGCTACCAGCAATTGAAAAATTCAAACCCAATGGGGAGCCCACATCTGTCGCACAAAGGTGGGAACAATGGGTAAAGTCATTTGAATACTTTGTAATAGCATCTGGAGTCACGTCCGACAACAGAAAAAAGGCGTTACTACTACACTTAGCTGGGAGAGAAACACAAGTTATCTATGAAACACTGACACCAGAAGGGAATTCCTACCAAAACACCATAGATGTATTAAATGGACATTTCCAAGTGAAAAAGAATGTCACTTTCAAACGATCGAAATTCCTAAATGCGAAAATGAATGCCAATGAGAGCCCAGAACAATTTATCACTCGTTTGAGAAAACTTTCAATCAACTGTGAATACACAAACCTAGAAGATCAAGTCAGAGATCGCATAGTTGTTGCATGTAACTCTAACAAACTACGAAAAAGACTCTTGTCAGAGCAAAATCTAACGCTTGACAGATGCATTGAAATTGCCAGCAATGAAAAAGTGAAATCAGCCATCAACCAGGAGACCATATTGAACCAACAACATCACACCAGAAGGACCAGAACAGGATACCCAATCTCATCAGGTGTACCATACAAATACTACCCAAGCTGACAAGGATGTGTATGTATTCCACATCAGCCAACACAAGCTACCACTAAGGTGACGCTTAATGATAGTATTATTGACGTTCTTATAGACTCTTGGTCATCGCTCAACTTACTAGATTCGCATACATACAATTCATTATGCCCAAAACCAGAACTGTCACCAGCGGAAATCAAGATTTTTGGTTACAAATCGAAACAACCACTACCGGTTCTAGGCACATTCCAAGGCACTATTACGACTTCCTAGGAAAAATGCCAAACTGCAACATTCTACGCTATCGAAGGTTCATCAGGATCACTGTTAAGCAAATCTACAGTGGAAAAATTGGACATGTTGAGAGTGGGACCACCAGAGATAAACACTACTAAAACAGTCATCACCAACAAACAATCAGTCCCTGATTCAACAAAAAGAATCATCAACCAACACTTGAACACGTTCAAAGGAACTGGAATGCTCAAAAACTTTGAATTACAACTCCACATTGATTCTAATTTCGCACCGATTCAGCAACCGATTCGCAGAGTACCGTATCACACCAGAATCAAGGTTGAGAAGGAACTTGAAAGATTGTTAAACTTGGACATCATAAAACCAGTATCGGGACCAACAAGCTGGCTAAATCCTTTTGTGCCATTACCAAAATCCAATGGCTCATTACGATTATGCCTGGACATGCGGCAAACCAACCAAGCAATCAAGCGAGAAAGACATGTCATACCAAAGATAGATGAAATAATTCAAGACCTTCACGGAGCAAAAGTCTTCAGTAAAATAGACCTCCGCGAAGGATACCATCAGATCCAGCTGCATGAAAACAGCAGAGATGTTACAACTTTTGCCACACATAAAGGACTCTTCAGATACAAAAGATTGATCTATGGAGTTAATTCAGCTTTCAAAAGTTTTCAGAAACAGATAGAGCAGGTTCTTGCAAACTGTCCTGGTGCACAAAACATCAGCGATGACATACTTATCTGGGGACAAACAATTGAAGAACATGACATTCATCTTAAAACAGTTCTTGACAAATTTGACACGCATGGTTTGAAAATCAACGCACAGAAATGTCAATTTGCAGTCGACTCCCTCACGTTTGCCGGACATCACATATCTGCCAAAGGAATCACAGTAGACGCTACAAAAATCAAAGCCATCCAATCTGCAAAGAAACCAATGTCAATTACAGAGCTTCGTTCTTTTCAGGGGATGACCAACTACAGTCACCAATATATCCAAGATTACTCAACAATCTCAGCACCTCTACCGAAGTTAACCAGAAAAGCTGAACCATACATCTGGACAGATCTCACAGATACAGAATCCAGATACTCACAGACAGAGCGTGAAGCACTTGCAGTCATCTGGTCATGCCAACATTTTCACCATTATGTTTACGACAGACCTATCACAATCAACACAGACCACAAACCTCTTCTGAAGCTACTGACATCAAAAGCTACCGCTCCACCACGAATCATGCGATGGATTCTCCATCTTCAAGCTTACAATTTCACCCTGCAGTACATTCCAGGAGTTCAAAACGCAGCCGATTTCCTGTCACGATATATATCCAACAGCACGCCAACTGAAAATTCTGACACAGAACGATACATCACCATGCTCATCAATCATGCCATACCCAAAAACATCACCCTTGCAGAAATCTCAAACGCTACAAAATCTGACATGACACTCCAGAAAGTAATCAGTAACATACAAGCAAAGAAATGGACAAAAGAACCGCAAACTGCACCATACTATCCTCTGCGCTCATCCCTAACAGTCAAAAACAACATTCTCCTGAAAGACAGACAAATTGTAATGCCTACAACACTACAAAATCGCGCAATTAAAATTGCACACGCTCATCACCAAAGTGTTTGTAAAACCATTGCCCTCCTGAGAGAAAAGGTTTGGTGGCCCGGTTTACCACAACAGGTGAAAATGAAAATCGAAGTATTGCCAACATGGAATAAACCCACGAGTGGTAACACCATACTGGCCCTCTGCCAACGGCGAGGTAGAGCGGTTCAACAGAACACTGGGAAAAGCAATCCAGACTGCGCATGCTGAAAGCAAGGATTGGAAAAAAGAACTTCCAGGTTTTCTTCTACAGTATAGAACCACACCGCATTCATCCACTGGCACAGCACCAGCTCAAGCACTACTGCGAAATAACATAAACAACGGTCTACCCACCATATCACATCCACCGACAGATATCAACAAATCAAAGCAGCAGACAAAGCCGCCAAGCTGAAAATGAAAACGTATGCAGACTCAAAGCGAAACGCAAAGCAGAAAGACATCACAGAAAGGGAGATGGTATTACTTAAAAATCTGAGAAGAAACAAAAAAAAATCGAACCATATTTCGAAGTAACACCCTACAAAGTGATTAAGGAATACGAACGCTCAGTTAAACTACTGAACAACGCTGGGAAAGAATATGTACGCTCCAAAGCCCATATAAAGAAATTCTTTTAGAAACATTCTCACACCCCACCACTTGTAGAACACAACTATGCACAGCAACCAGCCGACACAGACACCCCAACATCCGACTGGATACAAGTCACCATCCTACCTGACAAAGAAGAAGAACAGATAGAAATCGAAAGTGATCAAGAAACAGTTACAGCCAGCGAGGCTGATCAAGAAACTCTCTCAGCCAGCGAGGCTGAAACCATTCCATATGATTTAGAATTTTAAACAACCAAAATTTAAAGCCTTTTGTTACTTTAACATAGTTTTGTTTTTTTACTCTGTAAGTACATATTTTATCGTCCAAGTTAAGGAGAGATGTAGTGTACCGCCCTCACGAACTCGCTTTCTCTTTCGTGACATTGTTACACCACACCGCTCGCTAACGAGAGACCTCTGGGGAGAAGAAACCAACATGGCTATCGAATTGTAACGTCTCAGATTTATTGTGTCAAATCCCTTAATATCTAAATAATCTCGTGTCTAAGAAACCGATTATTACACTACCTCTAATTCTCTAAAACAACGAAGAAAGTCTGTGATTATACATATATATTTTTGATTATGTTTACATTTTTAAACCTTTTTAGACTTCAGACTTCTTTGGTATAACGTGACCTGTGACGTACAAGGTATGTAACATTGTTGCATATTGTTTGCTTTTGGAATAGAAATGTTCTGTTCAACTTTATATCTCTTTGAACAAAACAAAAAAAAATCTTCACGGAAAAATAAGAAACGTGATGATAAGGATAAAGAAATTGTGGACGGCAGTGAAATTTCAAACGTTGTTGAGTCAATCGTTGAACACACCAATCGCCGTGAAATTGCGCTAAGTGCAAGTGCAACTTCTGTAAAACGATGCCAGTACAAATAGAATGTCTTTGCTGCAAAGAAATCGACAAAATTCAATTTAATGACGGTATTACTATAAATATTTATCCGTTTACAAACTTACGTAAACTTTTTTGTGATTTGCATCGTTATTATATTAGAAAATTGTCTATTTTTTTCTTTATGACTTCCAGGTGTTGTCATACATTAGGCATAAGATAGCTCACTGCATGAGTTGTTGCGCTGTATGTCTCAATCGATATGTATAATACATATTGTGGACTATTGTGGACATGCCTGGTAGGTCTGAATGGCAGATAAGGGGTCTGGCTTCTTCCTAGAGATAACATACCAAACAGATAACTTTTTCTACCCCTATTTGCATTTCATTTAACAAATTATAAATCAAGTAATTTTGTTATATAAATCTGTAAGAGAAGAATTAGATATTAAAATTTGCATTAGATATTTTATTTCAGATCGTATCGTTACACAGCATATCACCAGTTTAGCTGGCTTATCTAAATAAAGCTTGGTCGTTACGTCGACGAATAATAGCAGCCTGTATTGTCACGAAGATAAGGGAGGAAATTCCAGAACCTAGTGGAGTTTATGGGGTTGATGGGACTCCGCAGCCGTAGTGAAGGCAATCCATCTAGAGGAGTAAACCTTAGACAAATCCGGGTAGAATAGCCCGTTAGTGCAGTAAGACAATATTCTAGTGTTGGTAACACAAACAATTAACACAGGGGTAAAATTTCTTGTTTGGAATCTGGTGTCGGATTATTTTCCTCAATTTTTAAGGGTAGAAAAGCCTCTTTAAGTCTTTTAAGATAACTTTTCTAGTGATGGTGTCACGATAAAAATACTGGTTTTTGTATTGGTGACCCTATACCATACTTATAACATATAATATGTCGACTTCAAATTGTCCATACCGCATCGATCGTCGCGCGGGTCACCAAGGATTGCGTCCCCCAGTGAGACGCCAGGCTGGGGTCGAAAAATATGTTACTGGCTGTGGCACAATGTCGATGCCCTCCAAACATCATACTAGACAAATATATTCTCCTATCATTTCCCAAACAAATAAGTTTCGCATTGGTACTATCAACTTACAAACAGCAAAAGATGAAGCGAAACTAGCAGAATATACACTACATGTAAAAAATATCAAACATGATGTGTGCCTATTTTAGGAAACCCATAAGACCGGTCAAGGCGAAATAGAATTTGATGACCCAGTTCTGAAAGGATGGCGTGTTATATACAGCGGTTTCAAGAGAAAAGCCCAAGCAGGTGTTGGAATAGCTCTTGCTCCACATGTCAAAATTGAAGATATCATATTTGTTGAAGCAGGTCGTATTTTAGGAGTCCGAGTAATAGTAAATGGAATTAAACTATCAATATTTTCATGTTATTCTCCAACAGATACTAAATCGTATTCTGATCAGATTAAGAATGCATTTTATAGAACTCTGGGAGCCGCCACTACTAAGATTAAATCTGAACATCCAAGTTTTAAACTAATTGTAGGGGTGATTTTAATGCAACAATAGGCAGGGTTTGTGCACCAAACCAATGTGTGGGGGGTAATCACAATCCCGACCCTACAAGTCCAAATGGAATTAGGTTGCTAAATTTCTCTAAAGAACAGAATCTGTTCATCATGAATTCGTTTTATGGTTATAAAAACATTCACAGATGGAGTTTCTATTCTAACCTTGGATATAAACGACGACTTGACTATATACTTTGCGAAGTTTTTGTTAAACGATTTTCAAATAACTGTAGAGTATATAGAAATGTCAGTGATGGTTTTGATTCGGATCACCGAGTAGTTGTTATGGACTGTTCTTTTCCCTCCAAACGTCAGAGAAAGACACTTTTCCACCGCAGTAAATCTGTGCCAAAACCAGATATAAAATGTCTTCGCCATGATAAAAATGTAGCGAAGAGTTACTCTGATGTGTTAGATTTTTCGCTGGAAAATTTCAATACAATTACAGAGATTGATGATCTGTGTAATAAAATCACCCAATCTATCTTAACTGCGTCTGATTCTGTCATTCCTAGACGTAGCAAAAAATACGATGTGAAACCCTGGATTGATGACACCTTTCTCCAACTCATTGAACGCCGTAATTCAAGTAAAAATAACCAAGAAAGACTCGGTTTGAATAAGCAAGTGAAGAAATATAGAGATAAGATTAATTAATTAATACTGCAAGTGAATCTCGGGATGTTGAAGAAGAATTTAGACTAGCTCGTAATCATTCTTCCCTAAATAAATCTAAACGACTCCTGATTGATTCTTTAAAGTTAAAAAATCATTTTGCTAAGCATTTCGATGTTCGAAAGGTTGAGTGTCAGCCTGAAATTGAAAATCCAAATCTTTTCCCACACATTTTCCCACCTGAAAATGTCAGCATAAACGAGGATCTCCCTACTGAAGCCGAAGTAAAGTCATCAATTAAGTCTCAAAAAGATAATAAGTGCAAAGGAATAGATAATACTTATGCTGAACACTTTAAATATGCTTCTCCCCCCAAGCTCACGTCTGCTGTTTTATTGCTTATGACTATAATATGGACTTTGGTTGTTGTTCCAAAAGCTTGGCTTTATTTATTTATTTATTCATTTATTTTGTCAACTACAGTAATATAGACCGTATAAAATATAATTGGTATAAATAACGGAACATTTACCGTTACAAATTAATCCAATATATACAAAAATATTAATCAAGACTGTAGTTAACAAGGAGACATACCTAATACTTGACAAAGTAATTAAAAAAGTAGCCACCATAAAAAAATATACAAGAAACAAAACTAAAAAGAAAATCCTTTTCCCATACACAAAAGACATCTATTCATATTAAATTAAAATAAAATAGTGAAAAAGTGAAAATATTAAATCTCGAAAAATAATCAAATTAATTGTAATTTTGTAAGAAATGCTGTTATTATTATTATTCATTTATTCTGTCAACTACAGTAATATAATCCATATCTTTAATAATCTTTCTGCTGCAATAACATGCTTACATAAAAAGGGACTGAAAAGTGTTGCTAAAAACTATCGTTCAATCTTTATTACGGATACTCTATCACGGCTTCTCCCAAGAATAATAGTAGAACGTTTTAATTAGAACTTATGAGAAGATTCTAATGAAAAATCAATTTGGTTTTCGAAAGAATAGATCGACTATAGACGCAATTTTCATTGTTAGAGAATCAATTAAATCAACCAATAATCCATTACACCTCTGTTTGATTGATTTAAGGGCTGCATACAACCATATTGATAGAGAAATGCTTTTCTCTGTCATCAATATCCGGACAAAGGCTCGCAAGATAACATCTATTTTGAAAGCTCTGTATACAGGTACTATTGTTGCCATCAAACATACCACCGACTACTTCCAAGTACAAACGGGTTGTAGACAAGGCGGAATAGAATCTCCTGTCCTTTTTAATATTTATATGGATTTTGTTCTTCGATGTGCCAAACATGGTGTTTTACTTCAGTTTCCTAACACCGATCTTAAATATTCGTATCGTATAAAATCTGAGTCAACCACCAGAGAGCAGAGGTGTATTCACAAGCTTGCTGGCGAAGACCGGTTGCATATGCTATTATATGCAGATGATATTGTTTTGTTTTGTGAGCATATAGACGAGTTACAATCAATCCTTAATATCTATGAAAACACATTTTCTCGATTTGGACTAACCATTGCCACTGATAAAACAAAAACAATTTCATTTAATGTTTCTGAAGATATCATGACAACTAGTTCCCAAATATCTCTGAATGGTGAACCAATTGAAAATGTCAGGCAGTTTAAGTATCTTGGACATATGTTTATCAAATGAAACATCCGCGTCATCAGCTTTTATTAATCATCAAATAACCAGCGCTTATTCGAAATGGAATGAATTAAAATCTATTTTACTCGACAAGCGAATATTTTAATCCACCAGAGTTAAGTTTCTTGAAGCATATGTCCGAAGCCGCCTACTATATTCAGTTCAAGCTTGGCAGTTGAATGCCAGAGAAATGCAGAAACTTGAGTCGATATGGCAGGGATTTTTGCGACGCATGGTCAGAGGTGGTTTTAAAAGAAAAAATGCACCAAAAAATAAGAATGATACTTCAATTTCAGAAGTTGAAATCGATTGGTCATTTTTATTAAATAATGAAAAAATCCGTGACATTACTAATACCACCGAAATAAAACATTTTTGTCAAGTACAACACCTCAAATACATCGCATATGTCACCCGTCTTGATAACAACAGTTTACAAAAACAGTTACTATTCTGTGACTCTGACAATCCATCCAATCGTTGGGGCAAGTTAACCAAAATAACAAACGTTGATGAAATGTAACTAAGACGCACTATGCGAGATAGGAAAGAATTAATGCAACTGCTTTCTCATGTCATCTAGGAAAGTGGAAGCGCCTGATGAGAACTTAGTTCTCCTATAGGAAAAATTGATGATGATGATGATTATGTTACCTTTAAAGATTACGATGATGGCGGAGATTCTGAAGTTGTTACAGCATGGGAATATATGCACAAATTGAAGTGAAATTCAAAGTGAAGAGGCGGAAGTAGGAGAGATGGAGAGGGGGCAATAAAAATGAAGCAAAATTTGTGCCCTTAAAAATAAATATTGAAGCACCAAAATGTTTTATGCAAATTTACAATATTTACAATGACCCAATTAGGTCTGAACCCTAGTTAGAAATAAACATCGAGGGAAAAAAGTCAAAGAGAAAGCATCGCATTGAACAACAACAATTTAAAAAACAGAATACCTAGTAACTAGTTCAGTTGTTATTTGTTATGTTTGGGACAAATTCGATTCTTTCTTTTTTAGATTTTTATTTATATATGTTAAATATGTATGAGAACTTGGGAATCCCTTAATACAAATAAATAAAGCCAAACCGTTCCATAAACCGTTAGCGGTAACCAGGGCCGCGATAAATGGTTTATCATCCTCCAAATTGAATCTGTTGAACTCTACATTAACATTATAGTTAAATTTTTTAGATTTATTTTGGAGAATAAATTTGGGATTGTAAGATGGATGATGCATGGTTCTGTGATGGCATCGGTAATGCGTTTTTTGTTTGTCACTAAAGGGATGCTCATATAGGAGAAGGCTTTTTCCAACAAGAATCAGAAACAAAATGAGATTGTCTAAATTGTCAGCGTAACCATTATTACCACTGCGTTATTAACATACACTCTTTTACAACTTGAAGGCTGGCTTTTGGCTTGGAAAATCAAGAGCAGCAAGTGTGTATGGATATTTTCCTGCCCGCTTGTCGAGATGTCACTTCACCCAACCGAGTTTTTTCCACATGAACAGCCCTTAGAAAACGAATTCGACACAGTCCACAATAAAACGAAACCGAAATGATGTTTGATGCATTGTACGTTAATTCATTCGATTTTACATTTTTGAAAACATAAATATAGTACACTCCCGATAACTAGAACCACCAATAGGACCATGAAAATGGTTCGAGTTAATGAATGTTCGAGTTATCGAGTGATTTTTATGAGAAAGTATTAGGGAAGGGGATTCATTCGAGTTAACGCGAGTTCGAGTTATCAGGTGTTCGAGTTACCGGGATTACACTGTATTTTAAAGTAGATGTTTGATTGCGTTCTCATTCATTAGATTTTGCAAAAAGAATTACAGAAATATAAGAATTTGAAAAAGAAAGTTTATTTAAATATACACGATACAATATTTTACAAAATAAAGATGCTAAGTCAGCATTAATGTCAGCATTACTGACCCAACCCAAACGTTATTCGGAATTTAGCGAAATGTTGCAACAAAGATCAACGCGCCAAAGCAACAATTAGTTCTGCGCATGCCTCGAAAAACTCCATCACTTCGTGAGAATCTCCCTCGTTGTTGTAGTTGGTAAACTCCATGCTTTCAATGGTGTCGTCGTCCAGGTCCGGAGAAAGGCTTTTAAAATCAAGCAAATAATTCGAATGATCGAGTTGATAGAGCTGCGTGGCCACTTTTACCTTGATAAAAATACATGAAAAAATACCGAAAGAAATCTATAGACAGAACTAATTATATTTATCATTTTTGTGTTTATTTAGCACAGAAACACTTTATCATGCCCGAATTACGATTTTACGGCATTTAAAATCTAAAATCATTTTTTATTTGGCCTCATTTAAAATCGCATCTACTTACATATCCGTGACCAGATTTCCTCTCTTTACGAGATCGCAAGTAAAACGGGTTCACTACCTTCCATTCCTAAATAAAATCCACATCATTAAAGTGTCGCCATCTCTCTACCTAGAAAAAATTGATTTAGCGAGAGTTATTGAGATGTATTCCTGTAAACCAAGATGGTTTATCCTGCATCCAATTGATGGAAACACATCAATGATTCATGAGTTTGTGATAGAAGTACTCGCAATTTTGCATTAAACGTGTCTGCGGCTTATGTTCAATCGAAACAGTAAAACTTAACAGAATTCCATCTCTTGTTGATGAACGAATGTAAACTAATAATACTGATGCTTTGTTATAGAAATAATGAGTGCTAATTTGCACGTGGGTTTATACGGAATTTGACCGCTCGGAAAAAAGCACATGACCGCGTGGGAAAAGCACATGATCGCGGAAAAAAGCACATGACCGCGGGAGAAAAGCACATGATCGCGGAAAAAAGGACATGACCGCGGGGGAAAAGCACATGATCGCGGAAAAAAGCACATGATCGCGGAAAAAAACACATGACAGCGGGGAAAACACATGATCGCGGGGAAAGCACATGATCGAGGGGAAAACACATGATCGAGGGGGACTTACATATTCAAGATGTCCCAAAGCCCTGTATAATTCGGACATGATGTCATTTGGGTGGCTCTTGGAACGAATTCCTGTGAGAAAAAACAAACATTTATGCAATACATCAAGAAACGAGTAACTTCTAAGTAAATCAAAGCTTCTTACGAAGATAAGTGAGTGTATATTTAGCAAATATTTTCAAGTGGAATTACCACAATTACCTCTTCTAAACATCGTACAAGGTTCCCTAAGTCCAAAATAGGCAATCGAGACAAGCATACAAAAGAAAACTAAAACGGAGCTTTTAAAAAGCTTAGGATTCTAAAGAAAAGTTTGTGTGTTTATTACCGTGTTCATTTGCACACATTATCCATTTATATGTGGAATTTAAGGATCCATTTGTAGAATTTAAAGTTTCCATTTAATACAGTTTACGATGCGATTTAGTGAAATGAAAACCGAAGAGATTAATATCAACATAATTTAAAAACAATGCTACTTAGCTTTCTATGTAAGTTCCGTGGAAACATAAATAGTGCCATATCTTACACATTCCTTTGAAATAAAAACATCTTTACCCAGATGCCACCGCGGCCTTTTTCCCGTGCGAAATGTTAACGAACGAGATTTCGTTGGAGTCAGCACTAAAAAGGAAATGAATTCAACTCAACATACTCAACGTTTTTAAATGTTTCTATAGAAGAAATACATTGAGAGGGATGTTCTCAAAACACCATCATCATCGTTTAACACCCATTTCCATGCTAGGACGGGGTTTCAAAAGATGATATTCCCCACAATTGTGTAGGTTTCATCATTTGATGATTTATTAGAGCAGATGTTTTTACAGCTGGATGCCCTTCATAACGCCAACCCCAGTGAGAGAAAAAACAGTGGCGAGTTAACCCACGCAAGATACCAACTTTGCATTTTAAACTCCGTGTCCATGAGGTCAAAGATGTTACATGACCCACATACAACTATAAAAAATATATACATACCTAACTTGACACCAGTCCCCACCTATAAAGGAAGAACGAGGTGGTGAACGACCGGTACAGCAACCAAAATATCTATTTCAAACTATGTAAACTATTAAAATATTTTTCACCCAACAAAACAAATTATTTTATTTGAAGCCTCTCTGATTAGAAGAAATCTCTCAACAAACATCCTCCCTGATTGGAAGAAATCACTCAACAAACATCCTCCCTGATTGGAAGAGATCACTCAACAAACATCCTCTCTGATTGGTTTGTTTAGGGTTAGAAACAACAACAACAACAACAACAACAACAACAACAACAGGTGGTGTAAACAAAGTACATTTTCATGAGATCCCTCCTTCGGACCAGGAACAAAACCGTGAACCACACGAGCTGGAAAGAAACACATGCATGATTTATTAGGTCATCTCCCAGTGTACAGTCTACTTCTTTCGTTACTCTTTTTAAACTTAGGGAATGATTATTAAAGTGATAGGAATCTAAGAAAAACGAATAATAAAAATAATAAATAAATAATATACCATTCCCAGTAAATACAAGGTCTATTTTACTACTATTAAAAGCAAATACCCTCTGCGTTAATCCTTCTGTTATCAAGTATGAGATCGTAAGCCACCACCAGCTGGTTCTGTGGATCACCACTCAAGAGCTCCATACGACAATCGCTTTCTTCAACACCAAATTTCTATGTTACAGACATAAAACCGTAATTGTTGAATATTTCAACAATTATAAAAGACATGTTATTTAGAAAAGTTGTACAGTACGGAAAACAATGGAGCATTTACGAGAAAAAGTTTCCATTGAGTTGTCAAGCACTTTTGTTAGGTTCCAACAAACATCATAAGTCCCATCAAAAGGGTTTGACTCTTGACAGATGAGCATCATATAACATCAAATTTTCAACCAAATTCATCGAAATTCTTTCACCGAAAATTTTCAAATATTAACCATTTTTGAAACATTCCTTGAACATAAAATTTTGATGATACATGATAGTAATCTAATCCCGATGCGTGATTGTAGTTTTCTTTGTTTCTTAGATTCCCCTTCCAATAGGTTTCACCAATAGTTTGTTCATGACAGGAGATTTTAAAATTCAATTGATTTAATGTTCTTTTAAAAAAATTCAAAACAAAATTGAATTGAGAAAAGGAAAAGTAAAGAAAAGTTTTTGAAGAGAACCCAGTGTCTGAGTTAATTAATTAAGCCTTGAAAACAGAAACAAATAAAAGGGTCATTCGTTGTTTGCTTGGCTTGAAGTTGTATCATAAAACAATGTGGACAACAATATCGTACCTCACAGATCTCACTCATGACTTCTTTATCCAGTTCATTGCCTTGGTTATCAGTTGACGGGAACAAATAATCAGGTAAGCCAATCTTGAACCAGTCGTGGGACCTAAACAAGAAGAATGCAACGATACAGGGAAACACAAGAATACTTTACTCAAATGATCTCTGACATCATGTAGATTTTGAAAACTAAACCTTTTTAAAACAGAAAAAAAACCATAAGAAACAGACATTGAAATACTTGGGGATAATCATAACTAAATAGTTTTTTTAAAATTGAGAATTGTCTATTTTTATTGCTTAATTTTAATGCAACACTATACAACCATTAAGTAATTTAACATTTTTTTAAACAAAGTTCAAAATAGTGGAAAAATTTCAAAGAAACTTTTAGAAAACGCAAAAATGTTGAACCATGCAGGTTCTTTGTTAACATACTTGATTTGTTCAATGGTAATTCTTTTCATAGAGTCAACTTGCAACATGGCAGTCAGCAGGCCAGCAATCAAACTAGACAGGTGGTTTGGAATAGCGAATACACCCGCTGTAATGAAATATGTGTCTTCTTTCGTAAGTAGATAGGGAAATCATCATCATCATCATCATCATCCTTTTAACGTCGCTTTTCCATGCTTGCATGGGTTGGACGGTTTCAAAAGATAATTTTCTCCAATTAGGGAGGTTTAATCATCTGATGGTTTATTGGTGCATATGTTTTTACAGCTGGATGCCCTTCCTAACGCCAACCCCAGAAAGAGGAAAAAAAAAATCTAGAAAACGTTTTACAACTTTGAAACTTTGGAGGGGGCGATGACGAACAAACGTGCGTTGGCCAGGGAAGGCGCTCTTTATGCTAGTACCAAAATCTCCAATCTGACACATCTCAGTCTCCATGCTTCCTTTGAGAATTCTATTCACTCTAACGCTATTCATGTTTCTGTTTGTTTTTTTACTTTATAAAGAAGATCACTGTTTCCCAAAAAATCTATCAGCAAAAGTTGTTTTGTGTACCTTTACAGCCGTTGAGTGTCAAAGTCACAAAGAAGGTTTACAAATGATTATAAATATATTGATGAACAAATTTAACGGAAAGTTATTATTTTCCGTATTAAAATTCAAATTACCAACTTTACATTAATAATGATATATTTAGCAAATTATGCGCATAATTAACAGACTCACAGCGTATCTTTTTAAATAACGTTGGAATGTGCTCGTCATCAAAAGGTAGCTGGACAAAGAGAATGAAACAAATAAAATGGACGTCTATTAGAATAAATTAAAATTTCAGCGATGATATATTGCGATAAAATCGTGTTTAAAGTGATCTTTTTCGCTTATGTAAGCATTATTCATTCATAGACCTCATCATTTATACATATTCGTTGTTTGAATACAACTGCACTTAAAACCTTTTTATGTTTCAATCTATTAACAAACCCATTTGTGCATACGGAAATCACTCAACCAATTTAAGCATTACATTACGCAATAATTACGCAATAGGTTTGTGATTTGTTTGAAACATTTTGTCTCATCAATAATCTGATAATGGGGGAACGTACAGAACCACATAGGAGAGCATAGAGGATGATTCCACAACTCCAAATGTCAACCTCTGGACCGGCATAAAGACTGAAAAGAAAACGAAAGTATGATCATCTCCATCCGCACACATCTACCTATCTCTCAATGTCTGCAATCATCATCATCATCATCATCATCATTTACATTTACAGACTATTTTCCATGCTAGCATGGGTTAGACGGGGTTTCAACAGATGATATTCCCCACAATTTTGTAAGTTAAATCATTTGATGATTCATTGGAGCCAATGTTTTTTACAGCTTCCTAACACCAACCCCAGTGAGAGGGATAACAGTGGTGAGTAAACCCACGCAAGATACCAACTTTGCATTTTAAACTCTGTGGCAGCAGTGCATAAAGCGCATGGGTGCTTATATCCATGGAAAGATGTTTCATGACCCGCATTGCCTTTTAAATAAGTAATAACTGATTACTTTAACGGGTGTAAGATAAGATATAAAGATAAACTTCAACATTCCTTGGTTGGAACATTCCTTGGTTGGCATAATAAATTAGGGTGTTAAGATACCAACATACTCTCCTTTGATGACTTCAGGGGCTGCGTAATTCGGTGAACCGCATGATGTTTTCAAAAACTCCCCATCCCTCATCATATTTGACAACCCTGTGCACGAGAAAATGCAATCATGAAAAACAACAATCACAGGTTCCCGCACACCACAGCAATTATTTTTCAGATTGATCTGGATTTATTTCTTATTCAAAAGCAATTGATATAATTTATCCGGCGATAGCGCAATGGTAATGGTGTTCGGCTCTCAACCGAAAAGTTCTAGGTTCAAGACCATGCTGTCACTAAGTTGTTTAGTGAGCGGTTATAAATGAGAAACACCGTATTTCATCAAAAATAACCGTAGCACAATTAAATACACTAAAACTTTGGGTCTTCATGATAAAGCTTAATGAGCGTCCTCGTTAAAAAACAAACAAAACAAAACAATATAAAGCGAACATTGCATGTAAAATGTTTAAAAATAGCTTTCACATACCGAAGTCAGCAATTTTCACGTTGTTGTGGGAATCTAGCAGCAAATTTTCTGGCTTCAAATCCCTAGACACACACACACTCACTAGCAAAACAATATTAAAATACCTATAAGTTCATTAGATATATTATCGGGCATTGTCTCAGTGAGTAAGTACGTTTGGCAATATTTTACAATGTGAAAATACAGTTATATCTATTTGTGTAATGTATACATCAACACAAAGTTTCTATAAAAATAAATGCAAAAGTGCAAGTACATCTACTTCTATTCAAATGTCTACCATGTTTTCTGACTGTTATGGTTATATATTCCATTGAAATGTGAGCCATGTTTTCTGACTGTATGTTTACAAGACAGATAATAAATAAAATGGTACAATAATATACTTTTTATTTATTTGGGTTGTTACAAAAGAGTAAATAATAATTTTAAATTATGCTTTTCCCAAACAATATTCTTTGCCTATAACCCTTATATTCCAAAACAAGATCTCAATTTAAAGACCTTTTCAAACAAAACTATGTTACTATCACCATATACCCTCAAAGTGCAACCTACAGTACCTGTGGACAATCATATGTCGATGGCAGTAATCGACTCCAGAGATGATTTGCTGGAAGAATCTTCGAGCCTCCTGCTCCGACAGCTGTAAAAGAAGATGGTATTTAGGAGCAAAGAAAGACTTTCCAAACATCATGCATATCCAATGCTTTAAAGAGGCATTTAAGAGGTTTTCAAAACTCTTTTTACATTGACGGCAATATCATTAAAATCTCTTACAATAAAGATTTCTTCACCAAAAAATGCAATTTTTCAAAATTCAATAAATATTTAATGCATCAATTTAATAACCACGGTAGCGACGGTAACCACGGTAGCGACGGTATGGAATAACTCCAAACAGTTCACATGGTAAATGTTTGAAAATGAAGAACAGTTGATAGAATAATTTTTTGCTACATTTAAGCATTTCAATTAAGTGGTTTTGAAAGTTGTTTGAAGGTATCAGTCACCTTCCCATGTTTGAGTATGTAGTCAAACAGCTCTCCCCCGCAGACGTACTCCATCACCATGAAGATATCAGTGGGAGTGCTGATCACTTGGTACCTACAAAGGAATTCAATTAAGGCGATACCAATGCTCCAAATAAATGTTAGTAAAGTGACATATGACTGACCTACAAAGGAATTCAATTAAGGACATACCAATGCTCGAAATAAATGCTAGTAAAGTGACATATGACTCCAAATATGATTTCCATGATTATTACTTCTTATCAAATTAACTTATAATCTTAAATCATAACGTCATGAATTTTTTATTCGCAAGAAACCGTGAGGAAAGTTACACATAGATGTTACCCCCTGGAAAAGCTAAACTCTCTATTAGATTCTTAGAGCATCCTTCAATGTTATTGGATCACAAAACACTAAAACACTTCCACCCCTAAGACATCAATCTTAAAGATGAAGTAAAAAAGATTGTCCGTTAACTAAACAGAATCTCAAAAAATGTAAACTTCTCGTTCATGATGGCGGCTCCACTTACAGCTTTATAATGTGAGGGTGTCGGAACAGTTTCAGAAACTGTATCTCCCTTCGAATTTTCCCCGCCACATCCAGCGATTTTATTTTCTGCCGGTTCAGAATTTTAATGGCAACCTTGTGCCCAGTGATGTGGTGCTTGCCAACTGAAAAAGGGAGACTGTGAAAGCTTTGGTGTTTAAAGTAGAAAATTGAAAAACAAGCTTTAGGCACAGTCAATAAAATGTTACTAGTTATTTACTGAACAAAATTTTATTCAAGTTAAAAATTAACAATTATGGAAAAATGTTGCTTTTGTCTAATATTAAAATTGTTCATTTTCCAGAATTGCAAAAATGGGGAGAAAGCTAAGTTCATCTAACCTTTCACTTTCCCAAAAGTACCAGCACCTAGCGTGTCCCCCAAAACATAGTACCCGATTTTAAGTTGGGCACCCGATCCACCTTTGAACTCATCATCAGAACATCGCGCCTCTTTCGGGTTTTTATTAAATTTTTTCTTGATCATAGTCTCTCACGATTACATCATCTAATGTTTATTTCATCTAAATCAAGTTAACAAGCAGGATACGAAAAATCGATAAAAACATAGGTTTCTTAAACTCCCTCTTTCAAATGCTTAAATCAAGTTAACAAGCAGGATACGAAAAGTCGATAAAAACATAGGTTTCTTAAACTCCCTCTTTCAAATGCTTAAATCAAGTTAACAAGCAGGATACGAAAAGTCGATAAAAACATAGGTTTCTTAAACTCCCTCTTTCAAATGCTTAAATCAAGTTAACAAGCAGGATACGAAAAGTCGATAAAAACATAGGTTTCTTAAACTCCCTCTTTCAAATGCTTAAATCAAGTTAACAAGCAGGATACGAAAAGTCGATAAAAACATAGGTTTCTTAAACTCCCTCTTTCAAATGCTTAACAAGAAAACTAAAAGACTACTTTATACATAAGGATAACTCGATATATTCCATTTCATAACATACAAACAAAAACACATTATCCTTTAAAACTGTAATCCACAGATCCGTCCTCTTGGATGTACTTGTGGATTTTGGGAGGCACTCGTAGGTTCTGATATTTATCAGAAAACGGTACTTTATACGATTCAGTAACTTTTATTGTTGCCATTGCTACGGCGAATATCATACCAAAGCGAATGACAGGTCCTAACCTTTTACCTGGAAACACAAACAAACGTAAACATACACATAACAAAAAGAACATGAATAAATTCATTGGCGAAAAAAATTTAATAACCTTTATTTATACTTACATAATTACCATAAACCAATAGATGAAGTAAACAAAACAAACTTGTTGTTAAGACCAATGTCCATTATGCATAAAAGTGACGATGAAGAAATGCCAACAAAAAACTGCACTTACTTTTTAGGCCAAAGACACCCCCAGTAGCAAAGCCAGCCATCGCCCATGCCAGTGGGTCGTTCTTTTGTCGAATGGCTTGCGCAATTGGTACACCTGCACCTAGAGCCATCCCCGCCGTACCTAAATAACACAGAATCTTCTCCAATCATCAAGAAGTGAAGTGTTTTTATTCCTGAAGTGGAACAAAACATTTCAAATAAGGTGTTAAGTTAATGGATATACTGAATAGATAGACTGCTTAATCGCTGAACCTTTGAAATAAATTTTTATTTCTGTTGATGAAACATTTGTTAGATTGTCCTAAAAAGGTAATATCAGTGTTGTCATTATGAAATGAAGCAGATGATCACCAAAAGTATCGCCTCCAGAGTCATGGCGAGCCCAAAATTAAGATTGCCTCGCCATAGCTCTAGGTGAGCTTATGATCGCCAAAAAATATAACTGTCTTTGCAGTTGCAAGTTTTTTCTTTCTTGTGCATTATATTGTGAAGGATTCAATGAGATGGTACATATTGCATATAGATAGAAGAAATAAACAGGTCGACTAACGGCTGATTAACGATAAAAGAGTCGGCCATCGTAACGTTATCACAGCAGATTAATTTATGGTAGCCGCTATAACGCGATTTACATGAATCAAATATTATTGCGAATTTCGGCGCATGAAAGTGAATAACAAGACATTTTTATTGGTAAAAAAATCATGGAAAAAAAAAGTTGTTTCGACAATCTCAAGTGGCTTAAACTTTTCTACATTGCCGTAACCTTAAATGCTACAGACGGAGGTCGATTCGATAAAAGCAAATAATAGATTGTATGTGAAGTTTGTAAAAACAATATACTTTAGAGAAGGAAAAAATCGACAGAAATGATCAAAACGATAAAAAATAAAAAATAAAAAAGGATCGCCATGAACGAATGTTTTTCAGAACGTGAGGCAATCAATAAAAGTATCGCAAACCAGGGCTCACCTCAGAATGACAACCCTGTAATATCTTCAATCATCTCCGCCAAATTCAATTTCGTTCAATTTAAGATTTGTAAACCATTAGCATATTCGTTAAGTAAACATCGCATGTTTTTGTTTACACAAACATCCATATGTGCATCACTTTCTGCATTAATTTGAAAATGTGACCAAACTTATTTGTTTATGTTTCTTCATAGTCTGGAAACTGAACGATAAGTTATTGTTTCAAACTGCGCTATGTTGCTAGTGATGGAAACTGACCGAAAAGCTATTGTTTCAAACTGCACTATGTTGCTAGTGATGGAAACTGACCGAAAAGCTATTGTTTCAAACTGCGCTATGTTGCTAGTGATGGAAACTGAACGATAAGCTATTGTTTCAAACTGCGCTATGTTGCTAGTGATGGAAACTGAACGATAAGTTATTGTTTCAAACTGCGCTATGTTGCTAGTGATGGAAACTGAACGATAAGCTATTGTTTCAAACTGCGCTATGTTGCTAGTGATGGAAACTGACCGAAAAGCTATTGTTTCAAACTGCACTATGTTGCTAGTGATGGAAACTGACCGAAAAGCTATTGTTTCAAACTGCGCTATGTTGCTAGTGATGGAAACTGAACGATAAGCTATTGTTTCAAACTGCGCTATGTTGCTAGTGATGGAAACTGAACGATAAGTTATTGTTTCAAACTGCGCTATGTTGCTAGTGATGGAAACTGAACGATAAGCTATTGTTTCAAACTGCGCTATGTTGCTAGTGATGGAAACTGAACGATAAGCTATTGTTTCAAACTGCGCTATGTTGCTAGTGATGGAAACTGAACGATAAGTTATTGTTTCAAACTGCACTATGTTGCTAGTGATGGAAACTGAACGATAAGTTATTGTTTCAAACTGCGCTATGTTGCTAGTGATGGAAACTGAACGATAAGCTATTGTTTCAAACTGCGCTATGTTGCTAGTGATGGAAACTGACCGAAAAGCTATTGTTTCAAACTGCGCTATGTTGCTAGTGATGGAAACTGAACGATAAGTTATTGTTTCAAACTGCGCTATGTTGCTAGTGATGGAAACTGAACGATAAGCTATTGTTTCAAACTGCGCTATGTTGCTAGTGATGGAAACTGAACGATAAGCTATTGTTTCAAACTGCGCTATGTTGCTAGTGATGGAAACTGAACGATAAGTTATTGTTTCAAACTGCACTATGTTGCTAGTGATGGAAACTGAACAATAAGTTATTGTTTCAAACTGCGCTATGTTGCTAGTGATGGAAACTGACCAAAAAGCTATTGTTTCAAACTGCGCTATGTTGCTAGTGATGGAAACTGAACGATAAGTTATTGTTTCAAACTGCGCTATGTTGCTAGTGATGGAAACTGACCGAAAAGCTATTGTTTCAAACTGTGCTATGTTGCTAGTGATGGAAACTGAACGATAAGCTATTGTTTCAAACTGCGCTATGTTGCTAGTGATGGAAACTGAACGATAAGTTATTGTTTCAAACTGCGCTATGTTGCTAGTGATGGAAACTGAACGATAAGCTATTGTTTCAAACTGCGCTATGTTGCTAGTGATGGAAACTGACCGAAAAGCTATTGTTTCAAACTGCACTATGTTGCTAGTGATGGAAACTGACCGAAAAGCTATTGTTTCAAACTGCGCTATGTTGCTAGTGATGGAAACTGAACGATAAGCTATTGTTTCAAACTGCGCTATGTTGCTAGTGATGGAAACTGAACGATAAGTTATTGTTTCAAACTGCGCTATGTTGCTAGTGATGGAAACTGAACGATAAGCTATTGTTTCAAACTGCGCTATGTTGCTAGTGATGGAAACTGAACGATAAGCTATTGTTTCAAACTGCGCTATGTTGCTAGTGATGGAAACTGAACGATAAGTTATTGTTTCAAACTGCACTATGTTGCTAGTGATGGAAACTGAACGATAAGTTATTGTTTCAAACTGCGCTATGTTGCTAGTGATGGAAACTGAACGATAAGCTATTGTTTCAAACTGCGCTATGTTGCTAGTGATGGAAACTGACCGAAAAGCTATTGTTTCAAACTGCGCTATGTTGCTAGTGATGGAAACTGAACGATAAGCTATTGTTTCAAACTGCGCTATGTTGCTAGTGATGGAAACTGAACGATAAGTTATTGTTTCAAACTGCGCTATGTTGCTAGTGATGGAAACTGAACGATAAGCTATTGTTTCAAACTGCGCTATGTTGCTAGTGATGGAAACTGAACGATAAGCTATTGTTTCAAACTGCGCTATGTTGCTAGTGATGGAAACTGAACGATAAGTTATTGTTTCAAACTGCACTATGTTGCTAGTGATGGAAACTGAACAATAAGTTATTGTTTCAAACTGCGCTATGTTGCTAGTGATGGAAACTGACCAAAAAGCTATTGTTTCAAACTGCGCTATGTTGCTAGTGATGGAAACTGAACGATAAGTTATTGTTTCAAACTGCGCTATGTTGCTAGTGATGGAAACTGAACGATAAGCTATTGTTTCAAACTGTGCTATGTTGCTAGTGATGGAAACTGACCAAAAAGCTATTGTTTCAAACTGCGCTATGTTGCTAGTGATGGAAACTGAACGATAAGCTATTGTTTCAAACTGCACTATGTTGCTAGTGATGGAAACTGAACGATAAGTTATTGTTTCAAACTGCGCTATGTTGCTAGTGATGGAAACTGACCGAAAAGCTATTGTTTCAAACTGCGCTATGTTGCTAGTGATGGAAACTGAACGATAAGTTATTGTTTCAAACTGCGCTATGTTGCTAGTGATGGAAACTGAACGATAAGCTATTGTTTCAAACTGCGCTATGTTGCTAGTGATGGAAACTGAACGATAAGCTATTGTTTCAAACTGCGCTATGTTGCTAGTGATGGAAACTGAACGATAAGTTATTGTTTCAAACTGCACTATGTTGCTAGTGATGGAAACTGAACGATAAGTTATTGTTTCAAACTGCGCTATGTTGCTAGTGATGGAAACTGAACGATAAGCTATTGTTTCAAACTGCGCTATGTTGCTAGTGATGGAAACTGACCGAAAAGCTATTGTTTCAAACTGCGCTATGTTGCTAGTGATGGAAACTGAACGATAAGCTATTGTTTCAAACTGCGCTATGTTGCTAGTGATGGAAACTGAACGATAAGTTATTGTTTCAAACTGCGCTATGTTGCTAGTGATGGAAACTGAACGATAAGCTATTGTTTCAAACTGCGCTATGTTGCTAGTGATGGAAACTGAACGATAAGCTATTGTTTCAAACTGCGCTATGTTGCTAGTGATGGAAACTGAACGATAAGTTATTGTTTCAAACTGCACTATGTTGCTAGTGATGGAAACTGAACAATAAGTTATTGTTTCAAACTGCGCTATGTTGCTAGTGATGGAAACTGACCAAAAAGCTATTGTTTCAAACTGCGCTATGTTGCTAGTGATGGAAACTGAACGATAAGTTATTGTTTCAAACTGCGCTATGTTGCTAGTGATGGAAACTGAACGATAAGCTATTGTTTCAAACTGTGCTATGTTGCTAGTGATGGAAACTGACCAAAAAGCTATTGTTTCAAACTGCGCTATGTTGCTAGTGATGGAAACTGAACGATAAGCTATTGTTTCAAACTGCACTATGTTGCTAGTGATGGAAACTGAACGATAAGTTATTGTTTCAAACTGCGCTATGTTGCTAGTGATGGAAACTGACCGAAAAGCTATTGTTTCAAACTGCGCTATGTTGCTAGTGATGGAAACTGAACGATAAGCTATTGTTTCAAACTGCGCTATGTTGCTAGTGATGGAAACTGACCGAAAAGCTATTGTTTCAAACTGCACTATGTTGCTAGTGATGGAAACTGAACGATAAGCTATTGTTTCAAACTGCACTATGTTGCTAGTGATGGAAACTGAACGATAAGCTATTGTTTCAAACTGCGCTATGTTGCTAGTGATGGAAACTGACCGAAAAGCTATTGTTTCAAACTGCACTATGTTGCTAGTGATGGAAACTGACCAAAAAGCTATTGTTTCAAACTGCGCTATGTTGCTAGTGATGGAAACTGAACGATAATATATTGTTTCAAACTGCGCTATGTTGCTAGTGATGGAAACTGAACAATAAGCTATTGTTTCAAACTGCGCTATGTTGCTAGTGATAGAAACTGAACGATAAGCTATTGTTTCAAACTGCACTATGTTGCTAGTGATGGAAACTGAACGATAAGCTATTGTTTCAAACTGCACTATGTTGCTAGTGATGGAAACTGACTGAAAAGCTATTGTTTCAAACTGCACTATGTTGCTAGTGATGGAAACTGACCGAAAAGCTATTGTTTTAAACTGCGCTATGTTGCTAGTGATGGAAACTGAACGATAAGCTATTGTTTCAAACTGCGCTATGTTGCTAGTGATGGAAACTGACCGAAAAGCTATTGTTTCAAACTGCACTATGTTGCTAGTGATGGAAACTGAACGATAAGCTATTGTTTCAAACTGCACTATGTTGCTAGTGATGGAAACTGAACGATAAGCTATTGTTTCAAACTGCGCTATGTTGCTAGTGATGGAAACTGACCGAAAAGCTATTGTTTCAAACTGCACTATGTTGCTAGTGATGGAAACTGACCAAAAAGCTATTTTTTCAAACTGCGCTATGTTGCTAGTGATGGAAACTGAACGATAATATATTGTTTCAAACTGCGCTATGTTGCTAGTGATGGAAACTGAACAATAAGCTATTGTTTCAAACTGCGCTATGTTGCTAGTGATAGAAACTGAACGATAAGCTATTGTTTCAAACTGCACTATGTTGCTAGTGATGGAAACTGAACGATAAGCTATTGTTTCAAACTGCACTATGTTGCTAGTGATGGAAACTGACTGAAAAGCTATTGTTTCAAACTGCACTATGTTGCTAGTGATGGAAACTGACCGAAAAGCTATTGTTTTAAACTGCGCTATGTTGCTAGTGATGGAAACTGAACGATAAGCTATTGTTTCAAGCTGCGCTATGTTGCTAGTGACCGAAAATCAAGTCACGTGGTACAACGCCATCCATAACATTTAAGAGAATCGCGTGAAAAGTTAAGTAGGTTGGTTGACTGCGCGAAAACAGATTTAATACAATCTAATCATTATTTAATCCTCATGGCAAGTAAAAATGATTATCAATACTTATTAGAAGTCGGGTTGAATGATAGCGACGAAGATGAACTAGATAATGACTTTAATATGGCTGTACAAGAGGTTTGTATCGCTCTTTTCATTTTGTTTTTATTTAAATTCGCAAATAAATAATGCTGCAGTTAAATACGAAGGTATAAAAATCCGCAGATAAATAGGGGGAAAAGTTAGCTATCCAGCCAAATGTATTGATATCAAATACTCTCCTTAGTTGATTTATCATGGCTTATATATTCACTTTGTTAGTTGCGTTTGAAATACCCCATCTCACCAAAAGCCACTGTTTTGATTGCACCCTTCTCTTTTGATTTCAACAGGCAGAGCTAAGCTGGTATATAAAGTTAGTGGACAAAATGTGGCTTCGTGGCTTGGGGGATAACAAGTAATAAAGGTGATTGTGAAAAAATAAAATATATACCATTGAATCTATTCATTATTACAAAGTAACATAACAACCTAGTATATAAACAACAATAAATTAGGATATAAACATAACCTGTAAGAGGTAATGTGTAGTATCAGTGTCCTCTTAAAGTGAAATCATCCTAATTTCATCTTTTTCTTTATTAGATATCGAATACTAGAGAATTTGTGTGTGGGTTATTTACAAGAAGTACAAGACTGCTGGTGGCCTGAGAAGGCATGAAAATACAAAACACTCAACAGCTACCAAGGAATATAATTTACATATTGACCTCTTCAAAGAAATATTTAAAAACAGTCTCGAGGTGTGTGGCAATAATCCGTGTTTGACAAAGGAAAGAAAAGAGACATTTGCTAATATATTCCCAGAAGAGAATACCATTAATATGATTCATCCTGAGGTGAATTCAATTTGTAAACAATTTAAATCAACAAAACACCCTGAAAAATATTATGAAGAGTTATTTAGAAAGATAACAGCTAACTCTAAAAGATATTTTCCCATTACATCACATATCACAGCAACAGCGTTATTGATGACACTAGGTAAAAAAGTCTACCATCAACAAAGGCAAGATGATTCTGATAAGTCAAAAGTTCTTCCACAAGCAATAATGTAAAAAGAACTTAATGGCTTGAACTACTTGTCAGGATGTTATTCATAATTTATTGAAGAAAGTTAAATATGGAAAAGGCAATGTGCGTGGTCTAGTGGTCGAAACTTATGTTTTCTGGCCACAATGGCCCAGGTTCGATTCTTGCTAGAGACAAAAAATAAATAATAAAAAAAATTGTTCAAAACAAGAATCATCTGAGTTCGCGGCACCTTTGGGAAGTGCCTGAAAAACTTATCACGAGTTAACCAAAGCCTTGTGAGGGAAATTTGGTAGACTAATTATCAAACCCGGAAACGGGATTTGGGACTGTGAGGAGTTGCGCCCACAGTCCTTAAAATTAGCATTGTAAAGCCAATTCGACTCGAGGTTAAAAACTGTCTCTAAAGAATGCCTAAATATATTTTACAAGGCAGAGGACCTATTTCACCTCAACACCTGTGAAGAAAATATACAAGAAATACCAATCAAGGATATGACTGAAAAATTAATATGCAACCCAGACATAATCAGTATATATACAACAATGATATCAAACATTGTAATATTTTAGAAAAAATGCTTTTATTATACCGTAGGGTGAGATCCTTTTCATTTGCGAAGGATTATGTAGCAAATCAAAAAAAGAAGTCAAAGGTTAAGTCAAAAGCACTACGAAAAGAAATTAAATTATCAATGGAATCTCACACCACTAACTCAAAAACTTGTTAAAAAGAGTTCATTACGAAAACATTTTATTTACCAGGACTACAAGATGCTATTGTATCATTTTATCAATATTCTAGTATGGTTTTTGAACACAGAAAATATTTAAGATTTGATTAACAAACATAAAAAAGAAATATGTAGTTTTAATTATTGTCTCTTAGGTAAGGGTTTATCATCAACATCAACCCAATTACTTTTATGTTTTTGGTTGTTTTTTCCTTTCGTATTTATTCTAGGTGGAATAACTGAACGCGAAATATGGAGACTATTCAAGTCATAACCAAATTGATTGATGTAAGGAAGGGTTGTCATTTCTACGACCAAATTGTCGATGACGGTCAAAATTCTCTTCAGCTACATCTTGATTAAATTTCTCTGTTAACACATACTGCATTGCACACTACAACAAATACTTGACACATTCCATCAATGAGTACACAGAAATTTTTATGCCTTCATAGGTTTGTGGTGATAGAAACATTTTATTTCTCTCTGAAGGACCAAAGTTTCCCTGCCTATTTTGAATATTGATCTTCCACTGCTCAAAATATGGAAAGAATTCATTTTCAAGCCAATGGAATCTAATTTCACCAACACTTTGAAATGGCAACAAATTAGGCTTCAATTTGTGAATACCTTCATTTTCACATCTGATATTGAAAATATAAAAAAACAAAAGGATGGAGGCGTGCCATCAGTAAACCCGTCTAACCCGTGCCAGCATGGAAAATTTTGACTCAATACTTGTGTGGCAAGTTTAACGTTCATTGATGCGTAAGGGTTTAAATGAATGTGTGATTCTGTTAATTTAACACACTCTTTCAAGGCAAGTTGATTCTCAACAATTTGTACGATATGTCTCCAGACAATTTTGTTCCCATCATTCCACATCAACCTTGAAAAATTTCCTTTTTCAGAATAGTATATGCAATTACAGTATATTACAATTATCAGAGTGGTCTTCATAAGATGGGGTAGATCTGCAAAGAACCATAAATATGAATTTACTGAATATAGGTTAATGGAACGATAGACTACATCACTTGTTGTGTGACTCATATTCAGATGCATTTTATAGAAGGAGCAGTTGGGTGGATGCTCCATCAATTTGTAATTTGCATGTGTCCTCTAAGTGCAAAACAGCACGTCAGAAACAATTCATTATTTGGCAAGCTTGCATGCCTCTAGTACCAAAGTAACAAAGCTTGTATTTAAATTTTGAATGTAAACCACAAATAAAAAACAAAACCTCAAATGTCAAATAGTTCATCTCAGGATCCCCTAAGTCAACATATCTCACAAGAATTCCTGAATGTATCTCAAAAACTAAGTTCTCACTGATTTTCATTTCGTCAAATGAGAGCACAACATACCTTTTGTTTGTTCAAAATTGGCCGTCATTTCAGCTAAATTGTTGATGAGGCTTACAACGTAAGGCTTTATTGCGTTCTTATAATCATGCAAAGTCCTTCTTGATGGGAGAGTTAGAATATTACTTTCACGCATCATAAGTGGAAGCTGACTTTGCAGCGAGTGAAAGACAGAAGCGTATGATCATTGGGTGGTATCGTACACCAGATCTTTGAGTAGAAGGATACTTATGTTGCTGTTCCCATAAAAGCTTCATAAATGGTGTCACTTGTTTATTGTGGCTTTCCATAATTTCTGTTAGATCAGCAGACAGACCATTGTCAACCTTTACGAATTTAGCATGAATTTCTTTTTCAAGTTTTTTTCGTAACAGTCTTTCCTCAGCTCGATGAAACTTAACTGTCTCCATTAGCTGTTCTCTGGTTGAGCTAGTTAAAGGAGACTTTAATTTCAATGGTCCAGTTTTCTCTGGTGTAGAAGCAACAATATTTTTTTTTGAAGTAAGTATACCACAATTCCAATATGTTGTTTCAATAGTTAAAAGTTCACAAGTTTTAGCAGGATAAACTTCTTTAGTACATGTTGACTCATCTTCTGAAAGGTCAATATCACATGAAATGATATGTTTTTGGATTTCATCATCATTGAAGTTGGATGGTACATACAACTAAATCACTTATTATTATTATTGGAGATTGCTCAAAACAAGGCCTAAAAGGCCACTTGCGAGTAAAGAGCTACAGGAGAAGTTAAGCAGATTTAAGGTAGCGATGAACATTAGATTTGAACAGTTGAAGGTTAAATTCAGGAGGAAAGCATGTAGATAGAAGTGAGTTCCAAAGTCTGGACGTACGCGGAAAAAAACTGTTTTTATAAAAATCCCTACGACAATTTGGAACACAAACAGTCCATTGGTGAGACGAAGAAGACAACCTAGTAGAACGGAGAAAAATTTTGAGAGAAGGTGTAAGAGATGATAGTTCGCTTGAACAACGACCATAAAAAAACTTGTAGAAGAGACAAAGAGACGCTACGTTCCGCCGGTGTGAAAGGGAGTCCAATTTCAAAGAAAGGTTTTCGCCAATTGCGTTGCAAACACGCCGTTGAACACGGTCTAACAAATTCAGGCAATTTTTTGGTGCACCTGCCCAAATGTGGCAGCTGTATTCCATACATGGACGAATTTATGATTTGTATAAGTAAAGGACGCATTCAGGAGTGAGGTAATTCATTTCTCGTAAAAGAGAACCAACCTTCATGGCAGTTGATTTAGCTATATTTTCAATATAAGATCGCCATGAGAGGTCGCTGGTAAATATAAGACCAAGAAGACGAAATGAATTGCTTTCAGGCAAATGAGAACCATTCATCAAAATTCGAGGTAAGCATGATTGAGATGATTAATGGAAAGAAGATTAGTTTTAGATGGATTAAAATTAACAAGCCAATTCTTACCCCATTCAACTACTGTATTGAGATCTTTTTCCAGATCAGAGGCCATTCTAACTTTATCACAATCATCTGATTTATTAAGGCAGGAGTACAATGTTGAATCAGTTTACAATTGGAAAGGAAGGAGGAGATAATATTTAAAAATGGACCTTTTAAACCATATGCCTTAAGTTTGTGCAGTAGCCCCCGATGCCAGACTTTATCAAATGCCTTGGGATGTCAAGGGCAACTGCTCGCGCTTCACCAGAGACATCAAGGGCACGATAAAAACGTTCACTTATAACTGTCAAAACGTCAGCAGTGGAACGCCCAGAACAAAACCCATACTGGGAGTCGTAAAACAAATTATTTTTTTCAATAAATTCAACTAAGTTCAGGTTAATTAAAGTCTCGAAAACTTTGCTTAAGATGGAAATGAGGCTGATTGGTCTATAATTAGAAGGATAAGATCGCTCACCACAATTTTTAAAAATTGGAATAACAGAGGCAAACTTCCAAGATGAAGGGAAACAGGATTCATCCAAACACTTTTTGAAAAGAGCACACAAAACGAGAGATAACTCAGTAGAACATCTTTGAAGTACAATTACAGGAATGCCATCCGGTCCAGTAGCCTTATTAGAATCCATTTTGTTAATAATCTTAGAAACCTTATCAGGAGATATAAAGCAATCATGTAAAGTCTAGACAGTTTTGGAGGAGAAATAAGGGAGATCATGACCAGAATCATTGAGGGTGGAATGAGAACTGAAGAGTTTAGCCAATAGTTCAGCTTTATCCTTAGATAGACTAATGACTTCAGGACCATTGAAAAGTGGAGGTACAGATGTTTTAGAACTACCCCGGACGTTTTTGATAATACGCCAAAATTTGCAAGAACCTATTTCTTTGGATTTGATAAGATCTTTAGTCCTTTCAGCAAAAACAGTTTTAGCTTTACGAACAACATATTTACAATTATTGCGCGAGGCAATAAACAGTTGTCTGTTATGATCAGTCGCATCACGACGGTAGCGATGAAAGAAATGATTGCGATGAGCTATGGCTGCAGCACAAGCTGGAGAAAACCATGACGAAGAATGAGGTTTTAACTGATATTTCCCTGACAGAACAAATAATCGTATTGCTTCAGATATTATTGAAGTAGTTACATTAACACAATCATCAACTGAATTGGAAAGAATTTTTTTCCCAAGGGACAGACTGAATGTGTTCTTGAAATTTTAGCCAATCGGCAAGATCATATCTAAAAAAGGATCTATGCATGGGATGTTCATGGGAAACTTGCCTATTGAAATTAATTTTGACCTCCAAAACAACATGGTCAGAACGACTCAGTGGAGCGCTATGAGATATCTTACAAATTTCAGGGTTAGAGGTCAAAAATAAATCCAACAAGGAGGGCGATTGACTTGAGTGATCAGGAATGCGGGTTGGAAAATCAACCAATTGCGAGAGAGACTGAGATACTGCAAAGTTATAAGTTTCGACACCAGAGCTACTTGTTCCATTCAAGAATCTTAGCCATTGTTTATGGTGAATGTTAAAGTCACCAAATACAAAGATGTTGGTTGAGCGATGATTAAGAAGAGCTAAGTCAGCAGACTTTGAAACTGATTTGATAACAGAACAGTCTTGAGAAGATGGAGAGCGATAGAGAAAGAACAAAAAACTAGTTGAATGTAGAAGAGACAAACGAAAACACATGAAAGGATGATTGGGGTCTTCCAGGTCAATTTCACGAAATATTGGTAAAGTTTCCTTTACATAAACTGCTAGACCATGCATATGAATAGAGGAGTCCAATCTAAACAAAGGTAGGTATTTAGGAACAAGGAAATCATTAGAAGATATACCAGCATTTAGGTTAGATTCGCAAAGTGCTAATAAATCCGGATTATTTTTTATCAAAAAAGCCTCCACATCCGAATAATTGGTACGAAAACCACGAATGTTGCTAAAAGCTAAGGAGAATGGAGGATGAGTATTCAACTTTATTTTGGCTTTGTTGTTGCGTTTTGATTTAAGGAAGGGTTTTTCTTTATTTGTTTTACAAACAAATTCCACGGAGGACCTCTTACTCGGTAGACCCATTCCCCCAAACTATCACCAGCCTCCCTCTGTTTAGCTTCAACTCGAAGTTTGTTGAATATATCCCTTTCCTCCTTGCTTCTGTCTGGATTAATAAAGATATTTCCATCAACTTCTTTCAAAATCCATTTGTGATTTAAGATGGAAATTTTTGTGTCATAATCACGCAGAGTAACTCGTAACGGTCGAATTTTAGCAGATTGCAAAGGACCGAGTCTTTCACAAATTTTAATATCGTCAATGCGAATATTAAGTCTAAGCTGATTTTTAATAAGACCCAATACCTGCAATGAGTTACTAACCGATTCAGTCTCTTTCAAACCATAGATTATCAAATTATTTTTGCGCCAGTTGTGATCTTCAATATTTTTAAAAATTTCTTTAGTTAGAGTATGTTTGGAGTCTAAACAATCAACCTTGACACTATTTTTTAAATTGGAAATTAGAGTGTTTAGATTCAAGTTGTCATCAACTAATTTTTGAATTAATGAGGCGTTTGTCTCAATGCTGTCTTTGATGCTGGACAATGAAGATTTATATAAAGAATGAGACGCTTCGAGAGAAAAAAGGCGAGATTCAATTTTTTCAAAGTAGGCTGCGCATCTGGATTCAATATCTTTTTCTACAAAGATTGCATTTAGAGCAGGTTTAGTGCAGTCCGGACAGAACCAAAAGTTATCAACTTTCTCATTGAGAAGCTCAATGATGTCCCTACTGAACTCACAACACTCACTGCAATAGTATTTTGAACAACGTGTGCAGTGCCTAAAATAAATAATGCTCTCAACACTGGTGCAATTATCATTGGAACAATGGGCACTCAGATTGGACCGATTTTTATTGAATCTGTCAGGTTTTTTCAAAATTCGACCGAAAGATGACTTGTTAGATGACATGATAAATAAAATGAATGGAGTACAGTTTAAGGCAAAGATAAAATTTTTATATACAGTAATTAAAAGTAAGAAAGGAAAAAAAGGATTGTTAAGCAATTTGATTGACTCAACAGACGTGTAACGATAAGTTAATAAACAATTAAAACAATCAATTAAAAATTTTTGTACTAACAATTGATAGTAATTATGTTGCAAATGGGGCAATTATGTTTAAAGGATTTCTGTGTGAAACACAGGAACTAAAAGTACTTAAGACTTTAGAACAGTTGAGAGAATGTAAACTTTGATCAGCAAAAACAGAAAATACCAACTGTTTTAAACCACGTTTCAAGGAATTTTACAACAAAAATAACTTCCCCCTCTACACCAAACCGACAGTAATCAATTAATACACTCCAATTCGAAAAAAAATCCAAATCCAAAGCAACGGCCAACAGCAAAGAAACAGCAAAATTTTGAAGAGCTTCTCAAAGCACAACTACTCTCAGAAATTAGCAATAAACTTATATCTTTATTTAGTTGAGACGAAGTAACATGCCTCATAGTCCTAAAATACCTTTTATAAATAAGATGGTCATCAGGTAACAAATACCATTTACCCAACCACTATTAACTATCAAAACCAGAGAAATGAGCCGCGACTGCTAAGATTGTTATGGAAAATTTTGTATACATCCGCGCGCGGATTTTACAGTTTACCAGACCATTTCTTTTTACGGACTATGGTTTCATAAGATGTTTTTCAATTTCAATAGTTTTTTTTATAGGAAATTGATCAAACACGCTCAACGAAACGGATGAAAAACTATAAAACATTCTTAAATATTTATGACAAATGCTACAGTAAAAATGGACAAAAAAAACACATTAAAAAAAAGAATGAAAGAGCGATAAAAAATGATGAATGAACAACAGAAAAAAACAGAAAAACGCTATCGAAAATGGACAACAAACAAGAAAAACAAGCTCGTAAAAATGTTCAATTCTAATCTTGTATCGGTTCTCTTTGATCTTAGACAATTATTTTATTACGTAAAAATATTTCTTCTGCACAGTTTGACAGTTCATCAGGTAGAAATACTGCCATGGAACGCTTTAATCTGCGAAGAAGAGACAATTACGAAATGATGTTGTACGACTGATTTTTTTTACAGACAACTGAGAATAAGAAATAACATCCTTGTAGTTGGCCACCTAAAAGTACGAGTTTACACCACTGCAGTGAACCTATGGGTTCAACTTCGTGCTTAATTCCTGGATAAAAATCTTCCTGTATTTCCTATAAATACTTTTGTATTTATTATATTTAAGGCTAATATCAGATATTTCATGAATCAAACTTGAAATTTAATAGAAATATTTAAAATCAAAACAACTTATTTTGACAACAAAAAATGAAGCAAACCACTCTGAGATAGTTCTGAAATGGTAAACCTAAACTTGAAGAAACTATGTTTTCATTTTATATAGTTCCAAGTGAAATGAGTAGAAGACCTATCAAGTATCTGTTCGCACTGACACATCTAATAAAAACTATTTTACCAACTATGAGAGCTCGCATGCCCATGTGACGTAGTGAGTATGTCAGTCCATTGACGTTCGGTGGAGGGTCATAATATCCCGCGTAAGAAGCGCCGAAAAATGCACCTAAATCAAGAGAAACATTAAACATGAAAGCTTGAAGGACAAGACATTGAAATATAAGCCGGAGGAGTACAAACTTTTTGCTAAAATAAGATAAAAAAAGTAGTACAGACAATATATATGTAAATAAAAATATTTAAATGAAAAGGTCATGACATGGCAACATGGGTATCACCTAGTGGTGAGTCACCAATTGTTGTTGGTTTATGATTGGTTGGCTAGACAATCTGCCTTTTTGAGTTATTGTTGATTAATACTTTCATTTGATTTCAATACAGTTCGATTTCATTTGTTTCAATAAAATTTTAAAATGTACAAAATATTTCTTGGAGTATGCTCCAAAGAGGTGTCTAGATCACTCCGAAAAACCTGGCTTTGTTGCAATGGTTCTGTTGTTCTTCCTGATGCCCCGTTTGCAGTGTCCATAGCGCCCCCGAGATTTTTTCCTATAAACGTATATGCGCCCCTGCAATTTTTTTTTTGCACTACTGCAAAATTTTCCCCCGCCCTGACACTTCACACTATGTTCACACCATACCGGATAGCTTTTCACAACGGCACAAAAATGTAACGGATGATAGGTCTTCTGTTCACATTTAAAACTATAAAATTGTCATGATTTTTATACCGGATAGCTATCAAGACGCAACGTTCACGAAAGTGATACGTTATATATCGGATAGCTTTTTAAGACGCTGTGAATAGTTAATTAAAATTATCAATCAGATTTTAACGATGAACGATCTGCTTCCCATTGCTTACTTTGAATCACTTTTTGTTAAAAAAAATAAATTTCATTGGTCTTTTTTATATACAGGTATTTAATTGTCAATGCGAAGGAAGCAGGAAACGTTTGAAAAAAAGAGAAAAATGAAGGTTTTTTAAAGATATCTTCTTCTACCACACAAACTACATAAATGTATACATTACAAGTCTGAACGAACTATGAACGGAAGACGGACTGGCTCACTTTGTAAATGATCTATCACCTTGCTTGTTTTGTATTTGTTGGCAGCTCGTCTTTCTTTGTCAAAAAAAATCATTGTACAGTAATTTTTCAAGCCGTGTTCATTATCACCAGCCCAGTGGTATAACCTAACACTCGTCCGACAGTACGGGACGACCAATGATTAGATGCGGACAAGTTAATTTTTAAAATTTAGACTTCCAACTGTCCGACGGGACAACTGTGTTTTTTGCTGAGATATGTCCTTTTTCTCTAACACATTTTTTTTGTTCAGGGCTTTTTAGTATGTTGGAAGAAAAGATGTCAACGAAACAAAGTTGTTCGCTCTTCCTCGTAGATGTTGTCGTTATACGGCATGTAGATCACTTGATTCCCAGACTCTGTTTTAGTAGCAATTTTTTCGCTTTCGATTTCACAAAGACAGAAACACATATTTACTGAAATCTTCTTATAAACATTTGTTTTTTTCCGTTATATATATTTGTATTTTTTGTTTTTCGTTTTTTATCGGTAAACCTATTTTTAATTTTTGTTTACTTCATGTTGTAACTATTTTATTTTTATTTTATCTTTGCTTTTCGTGCCTTATTATGCAATGGCCTTATTACGCAATCACCTAACAGACTTTTGAACATGCAGCTGTTTCTACAAACAGTAAAAATTCTACAAAGTTTTGTTGGATCAACAAACTGCGTCGTTTGGCCCTTCTAAAGAAAAGAATTCACGAGGGGAGACACAAATATTTATTGACTAAAAACCTACACACGTCATTTAGTTGTTTTTACAGTTTGATTAGTTTGTAACTGTCTCTTTCCATTAAAATACTCTTTGCTATCGTTTATGTCTTGTTTTTATATTGTCTAAACTAAGCTTTACATTATATCGCTCGGAAAAACACTAATATTTTAAGGGGCTATTGAGGGGTTGTAAAATGTTTACATCGGACAACCATTATGGCTTTGCGGACGACTAAAAATTGGATATTGCATAACCCACTCGTCCGACAGGATGAGTGGCGAAAAAGTTAGGTTATACCACTGCAGCCGTCTACAAAACAAAAATTTCTTTCACCGTGTTAGGCCAAGAAATGGGAGATGGTAATGCCCAATCAACGATGGCTCGTTGTACCAAAGTCTGGTTCGATTGACCACCAGCCTTCTTGTGTGCAAATATTATACTGTAACATCCCTTTACAATGGCTTCGCAGCCACTTCCACCAAGAGCAATATCCAATGAAATGCACAATTCCTTCCTTACATTTCTGTACACATCTACATTTGTGTAAAAAACCCAAGCAACTTGGAATCTTCTTGCTTTGTTCCATTGTCCAGAAGTAGTTTGAGTTTCAAAATTTGATCCACGTGGAAAGCGCCCAAGTCAAATGGCTGGATTCTAACAAGGTTTGCATGCTTCAAATCTTCAACCGACGATCCATCAACTTTCACAAATACATTATGCAGAATGTTGTACTTGCTTTTCCAAAAAAATATTAAATAATACAGATTTAAAACGACGTAACACTAAAGTATTATAATGTGAAAGCAAACTAAGATTTTGGTCTACTTTCATTAATTCCTCGACTTGAGGTAAGAAAGCTGCAAATGGCTGACCAAAAGTGGGCAAATTCATCGACTCCATAGGTTTCCCAAGCTACTCTGCAATCTTTTGAGGGGTTACAACCCCACCTCTGAGCTGGTAGCCTCCAAGATAAGCCATGAATTTGTCCGAATAAAATATTTCGGCCAATTTCAATGATTCAGCGGACACCACATTTGTGAACTTTAGCTGATAGCTCCTCTTTCAGCTCTTTCACTATATTCAAAATGTCCAATACGCAATCAGAAGGAGACTTAAAAATAGAATTTAGCCTTCTAGTTTAAACTTTAAGCATCACACACTACATTTTTTCTCAAATCTCCAGCGGTTATTGAATGTCAATGTGTTTTAACAATTATACACAAAATCAAAACTTAAACAAATTCAAACAACTTGGTGTTGCCCTTCATGTAAAGAACAATGAAAACTACTATTTCTATATACATAATAGAGAACTATTGCTTGAGCTAAATTTTTGTGACTGAGAGAGATTATACATAACTTTATGGTATATATTTTTATTTTTTGCTTGTTTGTATTTTTTGGAAATTGCCTTTAAAAATTTTGAATAAAATTCTCACAAAATAATATAAAATGAAACATCCTATTATATATAATGGAGGAAAAACCGAGTATGTTTGTTTGGTTGTTGTCCGCCAATCACGCCCAAGCGACTGGACCGATTGGAACCAAATTGTCAGGGTATAATTGTGATGCCCCTGGGATGGTTTTTAGCCAAAGAAATATATAATACATACAGAATTCCTCAATTATCATATCATTGTTAACGTCCGTAGGATGGGTACATTGCTTGTTATATAAATAAAACAGTAGTGACAACACTAACATTAATATTAACAAGAGACAATAATCGTGACATCATCCAGTAATTCCGCTTGAGATATAGGAATGGTTTTATTGATAATATCAAATTTCCCTAAACGTCCAATAAAACGCTCAACATGTATTTGTACACTTGCTAATTTTCGTGATGTAGTGATTCGTGTAGTGATTTGATTAGTTGACGTTACGTCCAAATCAATAGCTTCACAATTCTCTAAACCACTTAATGTTTTTTTGTTGTTCTTGCTTGTAATCGGTCATATCAAGCTACTTTTTCTTTCTGTAATGATTTGTTTCACTTTTTATTAGTATAAGTGAATATACCTTGTGTGTAGTCAAAACTTGTCGGAGAAAAAATATTTATTGGTCTTTATATTTATTATTGGCGGTATTGGGGTTCGGCTCTTAACCGAAAGGTTCTGGGTTCGAGACCATGCTATCACAAAGTTGTTTAGTGAGCGGTTATCAATAAACAACGCCATATTTCATCCGAAAGCAAAATCCACTTTTCCACGGTTGAACGCGAAAGATTATTTTACACAAAATAGATTTAATCGAGTGATTCGCGAAAGTAAATCCCTAAAATTTCGTGTTTTTTTTCTTCGCAAAACTTTTTCCCTGTAAGGTAGCTAGCTACCTTTACCATATTTTAATAACCACTTACCAGAAATAAAGTGTGCAGTGCAAAGTTTTGCCTGTCAAAAAGTTGCGCATGCGCAGATGCGTAAAAAACGTAAACATCACAACCCGTCTTTCGGAAAGTCTATCGATGGTAATTTTGTAAAGACCAATTTTTCTCAGGTGTATATGACCTCGCCATCAAGAACAGCAACAGGGATCCAAAGAAGAGTAGGGACAGGCTTCATTGTAATTCATCCAATGGGTTTAGTAAAGTGCCCTTGGGACATTTATTACGCGCTCCTACACCTCAGGAATAAAATCTCAGGGGCGCTCCTGGTATCCTTTTGGGCCCCTGCTCCTGAAAATAGTAGACAAGCGCCCCCGAAATCTCGTCGAAATTGGACATGATCTGCAAATGGGCCTGATGCCACCTTTCTCAGGTAAGAGAAAAACTTTTCCCAATCCATAGCACAGGCCAAGTTCTGGAGAACCATATTTTGTTGCAAACTTGCAGAAAGATGTTTATTTCGGCACCATCAATGTTTTAAAAAGCTCACTAGAGATATCATCTATACAAGGTGCTTTATTATTTTTGAGCTTGCAACTGGCATTCTAAACTGACTTGGGAAAGAGTATATCTAGCGTGTCATCCATCCCCACAAGGAATACCTGGTTGTGCTGTATCATCCTCCTAAGATGTAAAGAGTTCCACACATTAGTGTCTCCATCTTTCTTTTATATATGTACCTTCAGTTAAGACTCATGTTTATCCTTGATGACTGGGCATTTCGTAAAAATTCATCATCATCATCATCGTCATCAGGTCGAGCTCACTCGGCTTTGTATGACACGGTTTTTCCACTCATCTCTATCATTGATAGCAGAGGCCAGTGGCCTTATTGTAAAATTTATATGTATGTTTACCCTTGGTGATTAGGCATTCCGTAATCCAAATCTATGGGGCGTTCCTTGAAAAAAAGAAGGTCGATGCGACGCAATTCTGAAAGTTCGCCCAAATCTTATTCATTAACACGGAAAACTTTCCCAAGTCAAAAAAGAGGGAAGGCGAAACCAAATTTTAGCCAAACACTAATTACCTGCCAAAGCTCCCCTTATACCAAAAGCAAGGCCTTTTTCGATGATATCTTCTCCCGGATTCTCGTCCAATTCATTTAATAATGTTGGTCCAAAAAGTTCCCTGTCATTTGGATTTTTGGGTATTGCTATTGGATCATCGAAAGGCATTTTCATTAAAAAATCAAAAATGTTTGGATTTGTTTTTGTTGTTTCAGTGTATGACTTTTATCTGAATTTTAAAAGAAAAATTGGCGACCATCCGCAGCAGATGTTTTAAAGACAGAAACAATTTATTCTCTTTATAAAATGCTTTAACTTATTGTAAAAATTATGATTTAATCTCTTTCTTTTTATTATTAATGTATTTTTTAAAATCAAAATATATAAACCACATTTGTTTGCAAATAATATCTGGCCTGTAAAGTTGACATATTTAAAGGGTCTGGGTATAACTTTTACATCCATGCTTTAGAAGTTCTTTTATCGTTGTAGCTGGCAAAAGACAGTAATATCCGAGGCTCAGAAATGGATAAACCAAAATACGCTAAAGTAAGTCGCACTGAAAGATTGCTTTACAAACTTAGGTTTAAATAATTTCTGTTTTATATCCGGGAAATCAAGTTAATTTGTAAAACGAAGTGAAAATGAAGTTTTAGGATAGTGTTTTCCCAAAAAATTATTCATCGTCCCAGCCGTATTATTATGATAATAACCTGCGTATGGATGTTAGGCACTAATTAAATTACTTTTCCTTGCCTCTGACAAGTTTTTTAATTAGAGTTTAGCCCACTTCATCATCATCATCATGAATGCTATTATTAAGTACTTTGTACTTTTTAAAGTGTCCTTATGAATATAGTTCTTTAAGAAAGGACGTGAACTCTCTTTTATTTTGCTTTAGAACTTGAATTTGGTTTTTAGATATATTAAGTTCTTTTTCTAATTTTACCCAGCGATTACGTGCGGATTCCAGTCAAAACGGCCCCTTGCCAAAACGGCCCCGTTTTTCTATGACCATAACGGCCTCGTTTTTCTATGAGGTTTTTAATGACCAATAGGCTGGAGAATTTTTTGCTTTTTTTATAAGAAACCCGTTTATAAGAAACTAGTTCTAGACGCTCTCAAATATTTAAGAAACTAGTACTATAACTTAAAACTGTAAAATATATACAGTAGACGTCTGTTAATTCGAATGCCACTTAATTTGAACTTTCCGTTATTTTGAACAAATTGCCAAGTCCCTTGAATTTGGTTTAATAAAGTCTTATATTTTGAGCTGCTTAATTCGAACTCCGATAAGTCGAACATTTCGCTAATTCGAACAATTTTTTTAGTCCCTAGACTACATTATGCTCGTTAATTCGAATATCTATAAATAATCTATAAATAAAATCTTATGGGAAAATAAAAAAACGTTTTCATTTTTATTACATCAATGGTGGCAAAATTTCTTATAATTTATCAATTTAATTGACATTTCCAATAAAATGAAGTTTGCAAGGTATTTGGAGGCCTCCTTGCCTATCGCCTAGGTTCACTCTTTTCCCTGTCACTTCAACTTTGCAGCTGTTGTCGTTGCCTGCCCGAAGAAAGAATGAGACTGTTTTTGCAAAACGACCAGCCTTTCCTTTTTTTAAATGTCCAACCACGACGCTGTTCTGGATGACTACAACCGCATATTTGTTGAATTCATTTTCCGGTTCCAATTGAGTTTCGAGGAATTCTCCATTCTTCAGTTCCCATATTGTCATATAAGCATGATAACCTTTTAACTCAATTTGTATTTCTTGAGAAAAAGAATTGGCAGTTCTTCTTCTATAGAAAAGTTGGAAAAGTCCATGGCATCGTGATATTATGTGTGTGTATGTCTACACTATGTGTGCGTGTTTGATTTCCAAAACGTTTGATTTTGAAAATGTAAAATCAAATCGAACATTCAAAACATTCAATTTTTAAAATATTCAAATCAAATGTTTTGTAATGATTTGTTTGTTTGCTGTTTGCTGTTTACATTTAAAGATGTTAATCACTGGAAAACTCAAATACAACCACAAAAGTGAGGCCGTTTGGGTCATAGAAAAACGAGGCCGTTATGGTCATAGAAAAACGGGGTCGTTTTGGTCATAGAAAAACAAGGCCGTTATGGTCATAGAAAAACAGGGTCGTTTTGGCAAGGGGCCGTTTTGACTACACCATTACGTGCATATCACTCGTGATTGGTTTAAAAAAGCATTTGTTTCTGCAGTGAGTCATTTGTCAACCTCGTAACATGTGCAATAATTTTAGGTGTTGGACTTTACAACAAATATACTTGATGTTTTTGTGATGTGTTTTAGTTGGATGTTTGAATACATGTAAGACCAGTCAATATTTTCCTGTTCAGAGTTTGCCGGTGGAACATTTTTACGCTTAAAACCACTTAAAACTTAAATTATAACTATTCTTGCAAACAACAATATTTTAAGTGAATAATTGTCCCTGCTGGAATAACAGAAGATGTGCGAAAGTTATTCTTTGAAAGCTTCTATAAAAATCACAAAATTATTATCTTTTATGTGATTTAGTTATTGAAAATATTGGTACCAATTGTTTTGGAAAATAGATGTTGTTTTTGCTGTAATATGAATGTTATATGAATCTATTATTACCTTTATACATTTGCTTGAGTAAGCATCTGTGTTATTTTATCATATTGATAACTTTTTTTATATAATACTTAAAGTGATTCCGAGGCGAAAAATATTTGGTTTCAAAATCTTTTTAAATATCATTGTTAAAGTAAACCAGTAAACCATCAGATGATTAAACCTTCATAATTGGAGAAAATCATCTTTTGAAACCGTCCAACTTAAAAGTGATTCTGAGGCGAAAAATATTTGGTTTCAAAATTGTTTTAAATATCATTGTTAACACATTTTAAAGTGTCATTTTGAGTACCGAAGTCTAGTAATGAAGGATTATAAAAAAATATCTTTGTTTAATACATTTCTGTCATGGCCGCTATTTCTCTTGAACCTCCCGCTTCAACATGTGTTTATTATTTAGCGTCCAGTCCACGTGGCCCGCAAAGCGGTTTTTGACGTCATTATGGAGTATGATTTTGAGAAAAACAGTGAATAACTAAGCATTTGAATAATTGTCCTTGAAATTTTTGTAGAGAACTGCAAAAAACAAACTTTTGACAACGATCAAAGAAGTAAAAGCATATAACTTTGCAAGTTTGTGTTTTCGTTTAAAATGCCTCATTGCTGTGTTTTGCAGGATTTATTTTGCGATTTTAGGCCAAAATTGCAAAAATTAATTCAGCGCGATTTAATCAAGCATTAATTAATATGCTTAAGGTAAGACAAAGGTTAGCTAAAGTAATGATAGGTTTAGGTCGATAATAATTTTAAAATTTTCAATTTTTTTACTACAGATACAATAAAACTGTCGATAAATTTTAGCTGATTCAAGATGCACTGGAAAACAATCCCACTGTTTTTCATTCATATTTTCTTTTTCATAAAATTTCTAACAAAAAACACAATTCTCCTAGATAAATTCAACACTACATTTTGTATTTGAAAAATGAATATATATATATATATATATCTTTTTATACAAAATATAATATTAGAAATGATCAAAGAAAAGTGGAAACTCGTAGAAGGTCAAGTTTGACTTTGTCATTGAGAACCAATTAGAATTATTGAAAAAATTAGCAGTATTGAGAAATTTGGTTAAAATTATTATTTATCCATTAATATAAGTTTATAAAAAAATCAAAAATCGTTAATTTATCTACGCATACAAGAAATATATGATATACAAATAAAAATTCTTTAAACAAACAGAACAAAAAAATAACAACAGATATTTTAAATATATATATATCATTATCCAGTGAAATTGAAATACTTTTAACAAGACTTTTAAAACTGGAACTGAAATATTTGATTAGATTTGAAACAATAAATTATTCCAAAGATTTGCAAGTTCCAATTCAGATTTACAAACTGATGAGTTATTTGTTGTTATTGCCATTGAAACTGTGGATGTAAAATGTGAACAAACAACTCAAACCGAAGTCCAACCCAGATTGTTATGCTGCCACATCCACAAGAACATTGGACAAACTTTCATAGAATATCCTTGTTTAAGCATACAGGTCAGAAATCTTCCATTTCCACACAGCTATAATATAAAATAAAAACTTAATCCAGTTAAATAATTGTATGAGCAAATTTGAACCTAGCTAGCTATTATAAAGAAACAGGGAATAGCAAAGAATAAAACTAACCTTCTGGAAGTTGAATGCGAACCTGATTAATTTCTACACAGTACAAAGACTCCCTGCTCACTTCTATTGTTTGACACATTCCACACTTACACCACTCAGTCACTTCTTTTTTTTCTCGCTTGCTTGTCCTTTGACCAACCATCTATTCTTCGCATTCGCCTTGCATGCTCTACTATTTTCAAAACTTTTTAGTTCTTCCTCGGAGAATTTCTTTTTCAGTTCAAACAAGTATGGTTTACAAAAGATCTTTACTGTGAAACGTCTTCAAAAAGAGTTATTTTGCGATGTAAACCAGGATTTTGTAAAAAATTTCAGTACAATCAATTTTTGTTACTCCATAACTACGTCACAGTTTAAAAAGGTCTGAACACTAATTTGAAAATCGGGTCGCAAATGTTGTAAACAACATTTGAGAACAGTTCAAAAAATGTTGAAAATTTGTTTTTAAAAAGCTGTTTGCCAACGAATGGTTTGGCATTGCAAAAAAATGAAAAAGCAATTAGTTTTCATTTTTTGTGTTTAACAAAATAAGCTCGCATGTTTTTAGACCTCGGAATCACTTTAAGAATTCAACTACATAGTCATGTTCTTTGATTGAATATCATGTATCAGATTAACTACGTATTCCTTGATTGATTTTAAAATTTGTTTTTCCAATTTTCGTCAATAGGTTACAAAATTACTGGGAAGAACTGGATCGCAAGGACAGTGTACACAGGTATTTTAAAAGTATATAACTTGAGATTGAGAAAAATGTTTTATATTACTTATGGCCGATTCACCAATAATAACATGAAAGTCGAAAGTAATCAACTACCTGTATGTCCAAAGAGGACAGATTGCATAGCCAAGTTCTTTCTTCCCTTCTTTGTATTTCAATGATGTTATGTTTCAAGACGGGACTGAAACGTGATGTCTCTTATATGCTGAGAAATACAAAAACTTAACCTTTGTGGGTTGTGCATTGAATCCAACTTCAGTACTGTAGAAGTTAAAGACCTCAAGCTGTAACCTTGTTCATGGTTGCAATTCTTTCCAACAAAATCTTTGCTTTCTTTAGTGCTGAAGTTGGATTCTGTTATGAGTGCTCGAAAGCGTGAGAAATATGAATGGATTGAGTGTCAAGTTTGTGAGGCAAGTTTCCCAAAATATAACGTTTCCAAACACCAAGAGACATGCTCACAAACCTCTGTCATAGATTCACTGAGCTCACTACCAGATTTAAAAACTGGCTATGTAAAAAGTGATACTTTGTATGGAATAGTCAAATCTATCGATTTACTCGACAACGAAAAAGTCATTATGTTAAACCATGATACAATTGTTTTGAACCCGGTGACATTAAAACATTGTAACCTGCAAATTGCTGGCACGGTTTCAGTTGAATATCTTGGCAGGCAAACACTTTGTACGACTTGGACAAGTACTAGTGTTCCACTTGATGTCATTTGCTTAAACGAACCACAAATGATGTCATTAAATGTGGATGAAGACGATATTGTGTGTTTGTCAAAGAGTGAATTCTTTACAGTAATTGCGAACAAGATTATTGTGCAATCTCTCGATGGGCAAACAACTTGCTTTGATTCAGTTCAGAATGCTCTTTCTCATGTTTTGGATGATGTGTTAATTTCTGTGGGTGATGTTGTCATGGTGACACACTACAGCCAACAACTGATATTTAGAATTATTCAAATATTAGTTGATGACATGGACACTCTAATAGAGTTTGCAAATTTATCACTAGGTGAAACAACAAGCACAAGCACACCAATTAAATGCAAAGCAAAGAACAAACTTTCTATAACACATAAGTTTTTATTCGATGAAACAAAGATCTGTGTGGAGGAGAAACAAGAATTGGATACGAATTTCGAGAATTGCGTTGAGCTTGGTGGGCTTGACTCACAGTATAGAAAGCTGAAACATCTTGTACAGCTACCTTTTCAGTATTCTAGTGTTTATGACCAATGTGGTGTGCAATTTCCTCACGGGATAATTTTCCACGGACCCAATGGCACTGGCAAATCAACATTTGCTTACACGTTCGCTTCAAGTCTGCCTGACGTAAAATGTGTGAAAATAAATGGTCCTGAAATTACAAGTAAATATTACGGCGAGTCTGAGCAGAAACTACGAGAGATATTTTCAGAGGTTCGGTTGCAAGCCCCGTCTGTTTTGATCATTGATGAGTTTGAAGTCTTGTGTCCGTTGGATTCACCTGTGTCAAATAACGAGACGCAAAAACGCATCAGCTCCACGCTCTTAACACTTATGGATGACTTAAAGGATGGTGAATTATGCGTTGTCTTTGCCATTACAAACAACATTGATAATGTTGACTTGGCTTTGAGGCGAACTGGAAGGTTTGACCAGGAAATTGAGATTAGTGTACCAAATGCAGAAGAAAGGTTTGAAATATTGTCTGTGCTACTCAAAGGTCTCAAGCACAGTTTAAAGAAGGAAGAGATCAGAGAAGTTGCATCTGTAACGCATGGTTATGTTGGCGCTGACTTGAAAGCTTTATGTAGGGAGGCAGGCATGAATGCTATGAATAAATTTTTTCTCGATGGCAATTTGCACAACAGATTCTCCTTTATTCTGGATGATTTTAAAGCTTCGTTAAGTAGAATTCGTCCCAGTGCCATGAAAGCAGTCACTGTTGATATTCCAAAGGTGTTTTGGAGAGATGTAGGTGGTCAGGATCAAGTAAAACAGAAATTGAGAGAAGCTATTGAATGGCCGTTGAAGCACCCTGAGGTATTCCGGCGAATGGGTATTTCTCCACCACGTGGGTTACTTATGTATGGTCCACCAGGTTGCTCCAAAACAATGATGGCTAAAGCCCTGGCCACTGAGAGTGGTCTTAATTTCATTTCCATTAAAGGCCCGGAGTTGTTTAACAAATACCTTGGTGAATCTGAGAAAGCTGTGAGAGAGGTTTTTCGTAAAGCACGACTCGCTGCTCCATCCATTATTTTCTTTGATGAGGTGGATGCTCTTGGTGTGGCGAGATCTGGTGATAGTGGTGGGGCAGCTGATCGTGTTTTAGCCCAAATTCTTACTGAGTTGGATGGAGTTGAAACGTTAAGTGGTGTAATAGTTGTGGCTGCGACAAATCGACCGGACATCATTGACGCTGCTTTGTTGCGACCTGGAAGAATTGATCGTTTGATTTATGTGCCGCTACCTGATCGCCAAAGTCGACGGGAAATCTTCGAGATTCAGTTCAAAACGATTCCAATTGCTGATGATGTGGATTTGGATGAGTTGGTGGATGTATCGGATGGTTACTCTGGTGCTGAAATTTGTGCTTTGTGTCGCGAGTCTGTCATGTTGGCACTAAGAGACAACCTTGAATGTGTGAACGTTGTTCGGAAATATTTTCACGAAACATTCGCTGAAGTGAAGCCAGCAACGACAGAGAAAATGATTCGTATTTATAACGACTATGCACACAAAACTACTGGTTGTTTTTAGGGAATTTGTAGAGCATTAAAATAAACTAAATGATGTTGAATTAAACAGCTTTTGTTTTGTTTCTTTTTTATTCTCGCTGCAATGATGACACGTGTTCAAGGATTACCTACGTGAATGTTGACCAATTGTCTGTCTGAGCTGCGCCCTTTAACTTTAAATGTTATAATGAAGAAACTAGTTTTGTTTCTTTTTTAATATCGTTGCAATGATGACACGTGTTCAAGGATTACCTACGTGAATGTTAACCAATTGTCTGTCTGAGCTGCGCCCTTTAGCTTTAAATGTTATAATGAAGACACAGTAGTTTTGTTTTCAACCCTCATTGTGTTCCAATAAAAGGTACGTGTGGAGTTCTTGGACGACACAAACAGAAGCATCATTCGAAACGTCAAGGGGCCTGTGCGCGAGGGAGACGTGTTAACGTTACTCGAATCTGAGAGAGAAGCCAGGAGATTAAGGTAAAGTCTTGTTTCTACTTTTTCTATAAATTATAGGTTTTTCGTCGACTATAATCTGGTCTTTCTTCAGGTGAAACCTACAAAGAAAAACTCATCGATGAAATAAATAAACCATCGAAAACTGTTGTTTTTTCTTCCACAATTCTTGGTATAAGGAAATTGTAAAACAGATTTTAGTGGATAATTCCTTATCAGAAAATAACGCAAAGAAGTGTGACCACTCCTATTCAAAAATGGTGTTTTATAGTAATTTGATTTCGTGCGTTAATTTTTTTTTCTGGAGTTCCGTAAATGAACGGGCTTTACCATTTTGCACTCCAGGCCACAAAACCCCCATTTTTTTATAGAGTAGAACAAAACACTTCTTATTTTTAAATAATTATATAGTCAAGGCACCTAAAATCTACGCAAAGTCTTGGAAAAAATAACCGACAAATTTCACAATGAAAAATAATTATTAAATTGTTTGGGCACGAAGTACCAAAATTTGGATATTTTCACTCCTAATACCTTCTTTTTAGGCAAATTTGGGCCCAAAGTTTAAAATGTTCCGTTTGCTTTTAGAAAATTTAAAATTGGTAGGTTTACTAGTTAGAGAATGCAGATTTCAAATTAAGTACTAGAATTTGGATATTTTTTTTGGGCACAAAGTTCCATTTTTTGAGTATAAGGAATGCTGCCATGCCAACCCTAGCATATTAGCAATATATCGGTAAATAATGAAGATTATCCCTATCATAATTATTTTTTTCGGGGTATGGCACTAGATTACTCATTATGGCTCGGACATGTGATGATCACTAAAAAAAAGAAATTTTTTTCAAAAAAGTTGCATATGCAAAGGCGAATAACTTCCGTAATTTTGTCCATTATAACTACGTGATTTCTATGTGAAAAAAAAACCCATTCTCGGCATGATATGAGAAGCCCGAATTCTAATTCGTAATAATCACGGGGTTATTGTCCCACGCGGCAACCCCACTTTATACATATAACCGTCATTACCCTCGACCCCATAATCTAAATCCGAAAATTAATAGCACTTTTGAGGTCTTCTATATGTAGCTAAAAGGCATATAACAATTGACTTGATATCGTTAAAAAAGTTAGAATCTTTTTTACTTATGCAGCCTAACCCCAGAAATAAAAAATATTTTTAAAATGTCTTTACAGTTTCATACTTGGCTTAATCAAAGGTATCTTCAGTATAAAAATGGCTTTCAAGGAAAGGAATGACGGAGTTATCAAGTGATGACTGTTTTTAACCAAAACTGGATTTAAAAGTCACGTGGTACGCTAACCACAAGATTTTTTTGGATATGTTAAACGCTATAATTGATCTTATATTGCCTTCTAAATATCCCCAAAATTTTAGCGCGATACGACCATTTTGAAAGAAAACATATTTGAGAGTACACCGATATCCATATCATTAGCACTGACTTAGGTTTCGACCTCATAAATGCATAACTCGGTGAATAATCAAGATATTGAGTTGAAATTTTCAACGGAGATTAAAAATAATAGTATTAATCTGAAATATATGACAATTATCTTTAAAATTTGGATATAGTGGTTTGCGCACAAATAAAGGTAAATTCAATATATAGAACCCTACCGAAGGTATTATCAAACGAGACTTTGCATGTGAATAGCCCAATGATTTTTGATGGTTGATTGGGCTAACTGAAAAAACTGATAAAAGAAATTTGGAAAAAGTTTCGGCAACCAAAAAAAGATTAAAAAATTTAATACACATGCGTGTTTACATGGCCACTCCAACCAACTACAACCCACTAAAATATGCTTTTGATCGTCAAACAAAACAAAATAAAGCTAAAATGTAACTTAATGAATAAAAAATGAATGAAAATAAGTGGGAGTGGCCTGAAGTGGGTTGGTGTGGCCTGTAGTGGCTTGTTGCGCAAAATGGTAAAGCCCTAAATGAACGCCCGAATAGTTTTGAAATAAGGACTTTCTAATGCGATATTTTAACGTTTAAACTGCCAGTATATTTTCTTTTAACGTTTGAACAATTCATATCTTTTTACCAGGACCTCTATTGTTTAATGGATTCGTGATTTTGCAACGGACATTATAATCCAAAAGTCGTTAAAGCTTGTGTTCTAAATCTTAACTTATCAGAGGACAATTTATTTGTAATCACAAACGCTTTTTTCAACTTCTCGTTACTCTCATTTCATAAAGCCTTTTGCCAGTACAAATATTTTAAACGTGACATGTAAATAGCAAGGAAGTTAAGAAGATCTTTCCTTCACGAGTAACTTATTAGTGCGCAGTTTATAAGTTTTCAACGTGCTCTTCACCGATGATATAAAAATGCGGAGTTTGGATACAATATAAAGGAAGCGAGCAACTAGAGCTAGACTAACCTTTACAAAAGCAGAGTGGCCAAAAGTTACTTGGAATACGCAACTAGACTTAAAATAGGGATATACTCGAATTTTAAAACTGGACGATAGAATTCTTATGTATTGTTGCTCTAACATGCTTGGCAATCAAACTGAAGTTAAATGAAACACACCTTTACATATCTCATTGTCCCTTAATATGCATGAAAATCATATGAATACTTGAAACTACTTTCTCTTGCGGTTGGAATCATATTTGAATGTTCATTTCCGCTGATAGCGCTTAGAACCTACCAAGTGTTGTTCAAATCTCAGTTAAGTAGAAGCTTACAATGACATTACTGCGCTCAGGTAATCAAAACATTACGGTAAAAAACTAAAATTTTATCTTTGGTTTAAAATAAGCTTTTTATTACTAATCATTTTAACTTCTTAACTGTATATATAAGAAAACTGTTTATCCATCGTTCGAGTTATATTTTAACTTTCTCCGTAAACTGAAGTGTGCAACCTGTTGGCAATAAGTAAATCGTAGATTCCCGTGAGGATCGTTGGACGGTTGAGGTGTTTTTCGCTATTTAAACAACGAATTTTCGTCGATGAGATAGTAAACTTAGGTTGAAGAGTAGATCCAAGATGGAAGCAAACATTTCCCTCTATTAAAACCAAAGAAAATAAACAACACGTGGTATAAACAATCAACGCGAAACTTGCAACGGTCGACATAGTTGGCAATAACTCAATAATTTGACGTTCGCTCGTAAAGATCTTTATAAACGCTTTTCAAACTTGAATCGAACACATCACGTCGAGTGACGTCATTAGGTGAAGTGCGACCAAGGCGAAGTAACAGTTTAGAGGGTGTGACCACGCTAGAACAGAAACACTAGTAACACACTCATTAATTTTTTTAAAAAAATATCAATTAAGAAATTAGCAAATTTGCTTTAAGCTATGATATCTTATAATGGCTTTACGTTTTATATGTACATATATAAAATATACATAAAAGGTTAACAATAACTACACTTCAATACCTTCTTGCAGGCATCACGTTCCTGGCATGTGAACAACACGTGTTTCTGACATCAGGAAAACTATGGAACATGAAATGTAACGCAACCGTATGTATCTTATATACATGAGAGAAAGTCATTGAAAAGATCAGTAAGAAACCAATTTCTATAACATTGCTATAACAAGATATGATTGGCCCACTCGTATATCAACTAACCTTTCGTCTGACTGAACGTCATCTTCTGAAACAACGTTTGAATCTGACGAAGATGACAGTTCATATTGCTGCAAAAATATCATAACCACTTGAGAATGCGTGTATTTAGATCATAACCACTTGAGAATGCGTGTTTTAAATATCATAACCACCTGAGAATGCGTGTTTTAGATCATAACCACTTGAGAATGCGTGTTTTTAGTTCCAAATAAATTAAGCTTAATGATATTTTAAAATCTGAATCGTTTATCTGTGGATAAGAAAGTGAGGAAAAAGGCGCGGAAGTAAAAAGCCAATAAAGAAGCCAGACCTACCAGAACAGAATTATTTTTCTTCATTAACTCTTTTACTTTACGACGAACTTCTCTCGGTGTTTTAAGGTGTGACTGCGGAACACCAGTTGATGTTGATGCGTCCATGAACGTCTTACCATCCAAACGGGTAGAGCTTCTCAATGGTGACGTCACACTTTCAAAATGGTTTACTTTCGTTGCCGTGGTTGCCCGATATCTTCTCCTTTCTTCGCTGTACGCGCGCCCATGAGAGTTTTCAAGGAGACAATTGTTTTCCTTCTTCGAACAAAGGACGTTGTCATGGTTACTCGCATTTGATTGGTCATTTGGCGCGCTGGTCAGTGATTTATTATGTAAAAACCTGTGTTGGAGGAATTGTTGTTTCCCGAACACAGTGACGTAGGCAGAACATAGTGAACAGTTCTTCGATGGAATTAAACATCGATCGCACAAACCTATGAAGGGTTTGTAGAAAATAAGCTTGTAGTTAAGACTGGTATTACTTAGGGAAACCATTTCCGCCGTTGATATCGCTCAGTCAGACAAACTGAGCTTGCATTATAAAATAAATTTTGCTCAAAAACTTAACTGTTAACTCATTAAAGGTTGGAGGGGGATTGACCACGTGATCTCTCGAGGCTAATAGCGCTAAATTCCCTAAAACAACTTTCTCCAAAAACAAAACTCAAATATAATAATACGCGTTGATATCTGAAATATATTTCTCACCGAATGTCGATGCTTCTTGTTCAACCTTGTTTTCAAAAAGTTGCTTAGCCAGCAAACTCTCCGGTGCATTGCCAACCCTGAATGGTTTCTTTTTCTTGTGCTCTAACACAATGCTGATGGAATCCAGCCAATCAGAAAGCGAAAAGGTTGTATCGTTTAAAGTCGGACATGCGCAGATGCAATGTTTACTACTGGGAGAAGTGTGGCGGGCAGTTTCACTAAGGGAAACTGGTGTGGTTGAACGGTTGATATTTAACGTGGAAGGTGTGACCGCTGCAAATGTTGGAGAGATTACAGTGCTTCGTAAGGAGCGCGACATCTGAAATGAGTATAAAGCCATATAGAGAAACAACAGGATATAACATCTACGGAGGAGAGTTAACTCTCAAAAACTTGAGTACATGAGTGTGTGTATTTTGCACTAAAGAAAGTTGCATTTGCATGAATAGGTGTATGTCAATGAAGAAGTTTTAATACGAATTATATATGCATAATATATTCAATATGGCGTATTTCTAAATTTCTAAATTTATTTAAAAAAAATCTTTGAAAATGTTAATTTTGCTACACCATTTTTTATAATAAGCCCAGCCTCAACATGCTTATTTTTTCCTGGTTTGAGCCTCATGTTATGCTTATTTTTTCAGCTCCGAAATTTAGTGATTCGCATCCGCAGAGAGCAACCTCATCCCATAAGCCCGTCAAACTTTGCCTAACAGACCAGATAACTACTTATTTTTATCACGTCACACAATTTACTTTTAACATAGGATGCAAATAGAAACCAGAAAATCAAAACTTTCCATTGAAGACATTGCATTGAATTTGAATGAAAAAATTTCTTACTTTTATCTAGCCTCGGAATATGCTTATGTGCCAATATTTTAAAGAATCTCAGTCTAAGTATGCTTTCAAACTTTATGCTTATAAAAAAAAGGTGTAGTAGTTTGAAAATGTAGTTTGCACGAAGGAACAAATTGTGAATATATCTAGTAGCATTTTGGAAAGCAAACCAACTAATGACGTCACGTAATAATTCTTCAGGTGATGACGTTGCGGCGCGTAATAATTCTTCAGGGGTTGGAACCCCCTAAGTTCTTTGTCAGAATATAAAACAGGAACTGACGATAGAAGCATCTCTTTAATGAAACTTGTAAACGGTGAACACAGTGAGCGGGGGTCAAACAAGTGAACAAAAGGGTCTCAAAAATCTCAATAATTTTTATGGGATAGAAATGGAAAGACGACGTGATTGTAAACAACGTACTTGTGGATCCTTGGTGTCGCGGAAAGGTGTTTCTTCGATAGTGGTTCTTGTTGAAAACACCAGCTGAGGATCAAGCATCTGAAATAAGAAAACAGAAAGTGACTATTTGCAATACACCAACACGACGTTGTTATTAACGGTTGAAGAAGAAAGTGACTATTTGCAATACACCAACACGACTTTGTTATTGACGGTTGATGAAGAAAATGACTATTTGCAATACACCAACACGACGTTCTTATTAACAGTCAACGAAGAAAGTGACTATTTGCAATACACCAACACGACGTTCTTATTAACAGTCAACGAAGAAAGTGACTATCTGCAATACACCAACACAACGTTGTTATTAACGGTTGAAGAAGAAAGTGACTATCTACAATACACCAACACAACGTTGTTATTAACGGTTGAAGAAGAAAGTGACTATCTGCAATACACCAACACGACGTTGTTATTGACGGTTGATGAAGAAAATGACTATCTGCAATACACCAACACGACGTTGTTATTGACAGTTGATGAAGAAAATGAAATTTATATTATAACCAATTAGGTAAACACTAAACTCTTGTTAATGATGACATGATGAAATTATATCATTCTTTGAATACCAGGGTTGAATCATCAATGAAAATAACACAGGAGATCTTTTCATAAATAACTTCTCTAACCTTCAACCCCAGCAACATATCCGTCTTCTGCAACAACACCTCTCTCTTCGAGTTGTCATCTTTCTGCATGAAACTTTGAGCGGGAAACAAAAAACATCGAACACTTCCTTCAAACGTTGCTAACGTTTTGCCTTTCGCTGGAAGTAGAGCATAATAATAATAATCTCACAAACATGATATCACTTTACTGAGGTGTAAAGTTGAGCGTGGTACTTCCAGAGACATTCCACCTCTCAACACCAATAATTCACTGATAAAGTACCTTTTCCATTCTTGATTCGCTGCTTCAATTCTATGGTTATAGTTTCATCTAAAAACAATTTACTTTATCACTCTCTGAAATTACTTGAAAAACTTGATATGCAATCGCAAGATTCAAATACCTTCAAGAAGATCAAGCACTTGATCCGGAGACTTGGCATTAACAAAGAGCTGAACACAACAAATCAGGAAGCTTAGTTAAATAATAATACAACCAATATCCAATGCAAGCAAGACAATAATATTCACTGCATTTTTTAATAATAAGGCTGTAAGTAAGGGAATGAGACAAGAGATAACGTATCTAATAACACAACGCGACTGTTCTCTGCGAAATATAACTAACAAGAAAGAGGTCTATATACAAATAACCTCTGGCCATAATGGCGAATTGAGGCATATGTTTCGTTCTATTATACATGCAAATATATACAAATAACCTCTGGCCATAATGGCGGATTGAGGCATATGTTTCGTTCTATTATACAAAGGCAAAAATAGTCAAACTATAAAATAACAACTGAGTTTAAAGCATCATGTGATGTGTTCTAACATACCCTCTGAAACTTTACTTTTGATGAGAGAGAAACAGGAAATGATGGACAGGTATCTTCTGAGTGATGAATGCGTCCGAATAAACCGACTTGGAGATAGATGTGACGTCGATCATTCAGATGAAGGGTGCCTGGGCAGTCGATCTGAGGTGGAGAATATAGATGAGTAAGAAATATGACATCATCTCACAAACTAGAGATAAATACATAAAATTTTAACAACTCTAAAGACTTAAACATCAAAAACATTTTGTAAATTACTTGACATTAAGAGTTCACAGGACTTCGAAGAAGATCGGTCAAATAGAATTACTGCTTGTATAAAGATTATCTTTTGAATATATTTGCCTGACCTTGTGTAGCCATAGTTTCACAACACATCTCATCTTGCATGGCAACCAGTTTTTTAAACTTTCTAAAACCGGAATAATTGATGCAACAAGTAATTTGCGTTGAGAGTATTAACCAACCAAAAGAAAGTAAATCGCTGAAAATTGAAGTGAAAATGCAAATCAAAATTAACAAGGCAATGTTTAGATCTCTTTTGTTTTTTGAAAATATACAAATGCATAAAAAATAAGCTACACTTTTAATAAAAAAATGATTAGCTATATATCAAATATAAAGAAAATTTAAACACCACACAAAAAATATTTTTAATAAAATTAACTGTGTAGAATTTGGATTTTTTACATAATTTGTATAATAATTTGCCTAACCCGAGCTGCTGGAAAAAGAAGACGTTAAACCGCGCAGCACTTAAGTAGTAATTTTCATGTTTGGTAGATTGGAAGGTGAACTCAAAAGTTTGAAATCAAGATATTTAACTATTGTTCTGAGAAAGTGAACTCAATCTGTCGACAATGTTCTGATGGTTTATGAGTGACGGGACGGGCGGTGGATTTGGGTGCGCGTGGAGATCTGCAAACCGTCGACAGTGTGGTTTCTTGTATGTTGCCACGCACACTGCGACACCATCACGCGCAAAATTCATTGGTGGACCAGCATACCAATGATCGGTGAGTGGGTCATACCTTTGAAAAATAAATGGAAACAAAACTTAAATAGCTACAATAATTAAACACTTTCGACCTGAGGCTTTTTCTACAGAAAAGAGAGTCAGATTGACTTTAACTGAGCGAGTAAACATCTTTAGGGACCTTCAAATAGCCAAGGATCTTACTTTTCTACGGTATTCAAGTACTGATTGCCATCAAAACCACCACAAACAAACAAAAACCCATCCATAACACCAACTCCTGCACCACTTCTCGGCGACAACAACGGGGCAATCGCCACCCACTGGTCGAGGGACGGGTCATAGCGTTCAACACTTTGATATCGAGCAGCGTAATCGCAACCACCAATAGCGTAGACGTGTCGATTCAATGCAGCGCATGTCACTTGCTTTCTGGAATAGATGTTTATAAAACAATATGGGCCATCTGTTTGTGATTTCAGTTTTCCACTTCAGGATGCTCTTCATATTTTTAAATTTCGGCAAATTAGGTTTCAGGTAATTACTAGAGCCAAAGTTATAGGGTCTCAAAAACTGTCTAAACTGTCTAAAGGGAAAAACATAACATAAAGTATGAATGCTAACTTGGTACTAACATCATTAATCATTAGAGTATGAATGCTAACTTGGTACTAACATCATTAATCAATAGAGTATGGATGCTAACTTGGTACTAACATCATTAATCATTAGAGTATGAATGCTAATTTGATACTAACACCATTAATCATTAGAATATGAATGCTAACTTGGTACCAACACTGTTAACCATTAGATTGGCTGGAGAGAAATGTAGAAACCTTCAAGACATACCTTGCAACACTCATTGGGGCAATGGGTAGCCATGCGTCTGTTTCTACGGAGTAGCGCTCACAAGTGCGTAAATTGTTGCCATCAGAACCTCCCACAGCGTAAATCTAAGTGAAAGCTGATTGGTTAAAAGAGGTAAGTAATAAATTATGAATTTTTAATCACCATGGACATTCTATTTTTTTTATTTTTTTTTATTTTTTTTATATTTCTGAAACACTGTGAACAATATCACAGAGGTGAAGAGAAGGTGATTAAAAAGAAGGAAAGGGACGAAAGAGAAGGGACACTTGTTGACAATCCTGTGTTTCTTATATTTTTAATACAGACCTGTTCCTGACTCGTGCAACAACCGACACCAAATCGAGCTTGGTTCATTGCGGCAATGGGCATCCATTTACCCGTCTTTGTATCATAACATTCAGCGGAATTGAGTGGTGTAGAACCGTTGAAACCTCCTGCAGATTAACGTCCATGTAAAATATAAAAGTCTGGATGTGTAAATAAAAGGATTGTAATACATAACAACGCCAACAAAACAAACAAAGAAAAGTAGAAATAATGCAACTATAGCAACCATACTGTTTTAATTTTGAGTTTTGTAACACATTAAGTTTATAATTGTTTCACTGAGGATGGACGTAGTCCGAACATTTTTTAAATAAAATGTTGTTTATCAATATAATGATAAAAGTAGAAGCGATGTTCAAGAGAAACTTCGAAACATATTTGCTGTAGAAGATTTTTTCAACTTCTTTTCCAATTTTCAGAGGCTTAAGTATTTACCAGTTAACTGTAGGTACCATTTCTTTGTCTTATTATATATTGCGTTTGAAATTCAAGCAAGTATATTTAAGTATATTTAAGTATGCATCTTTCAACAAGCGCGCAGTCTCTCTCTCTCTGTACACTGATAATAAAATGCCCTGCTACTCTTTCTTTTCCCTGCGACTTTGTGTGGTGTTCAAGCGATTTATTTTAAATTTTTAATAAATTATGACCAAAAGCCAAGGCTTTCTATGCTAATGCCATTAAATATTTTCAAAGAAGTAAAGTATGTTAAATATCTTTTTATTATTATTATTATTATTAAACAGAATATTTATACAGGTGCAAAAAACTTCAGCGTCTAAAATATAAACAATATATACATATCGGCTGCTATCAATGTCAGACCTGTCTGCGTGAAAATAAAAATTTAAAAAATATATATATATAAGTTAGTAGAATAAGTGATAAAAATAAAAAGGTTTAAAAGATTCAAAGAAGGGTTTTTATTACAAATAAGTACAAAAATCTAATTAAAATATTCATTGATCTTTGTTTTAAAAGCATTCTTTCTTACATCTAAAGGTAGATCATTATACAGTTTTATCCCTGAATATAAAAAGGAAGTTTTTCCAAGTTCTAATTTCATTTTAGGCACTTTCAAGAGATAGCCAGAGTTCCTCGTATTCTTGCCGTGATCGTTAACTGTAAAGTATCCATTGAAGTTTGCGCAGCAATCGTGTTCCAGGCATTTTCGTACTAGACAGCATGCCTCTTTGTTGATGACATTTGTCCCCGTTGGTACTTTACGACCGACTAATTGAGTTGTCCTTCGCTCAATAGACTTCAATCTTTTCTTCTGTCCGCCCGTAAAAGTTAATTTAACTGTGCTTTGATACGTAACGGTAAGATCATCATCGTGAAAACACAATATGCGGAGTCAGGTGTTAAATAACTCCGTAAGCACTTCAATAATCTTAACCGTCCACACGCTTTTCTGTAGAACTTTTCAAAGTTGGTACTAAAATTCAAGTGACTGTCAACGGTATTTCCCAAGTACTTATATTCGGTGACGTTATTGATTGCATGTCCTCGATAGTTTATTTCAAGATGTTTGTTTGTTGTGGATAGTCTTTTCCCGGTCCCGAATATCATCGCTTCAGTTTTTCCTATTTTTAGGTTGATAATCAATTCATTATTATCAAAATACTTTCCAATATGCTGGAGATCTTCTTCTAGAAGCTTTTCAATTTTTGCTTTACTTTTATCTGCAACATATATTACTGTGTCATCAGCATACATAATAACGTTACAATGGTGCAGGTGTTGCGGGAAGTTATTGAAAAACATGATAAACAACAAAGGCCCAAGTATGGAACCTTGTGGGACTCCGGACAGCAGACGATGGGTTTCAGAAGAGTGGCCATTCAAGAAAACAAACTGCTCACGGTTAAATAAATAGTTTGTAATCCATTCTTGTTCTAAATCCCCTATGCCGAACTCAGACAGTTTGTTTAACAGCACGGCATGCCCTACGGTATCAAATGCCTTCGTTAGATCTATATAGACTGCTCCTACTAAGTTTCCATCGTCAATTTGTTTTCTGATGTTGTCAAATAAAAGGGTAGACGCCAGTTTGGTCAAACGATTTCGCCTATAGCCAAATTGAGTATCTGTTAGAAGATTGTTCGCCTCCAAATACTCGGACAACTGGGAATGTACAGCTCTTTCAATAATTTTAGAAAATATTGGTAGTATGGATATTGGTCTAAAGTTCTCAGCTTTACTGGTGTCCCCACTTTTATGTATCGGTATGATTTTGGCTTTCTTCCAAATGGACGGCACGGTACCAGATTCCAAGGAAATGTTTATTATGTGTGCCAGAGGCTTAGATATTGCTTTTGCACAGTCTTTTATCATGCCAGGCGGTAGGTCATCAGCACCTGTCAATTTCTTCCTTTTTAAAGAGCGTAGTTGTTTTTCCACGGAGACAACTGAGACGTACGAAAACTTGAAAACGTTCTCCGTCCTTCTGGTTTTCGGTTTGTGTGTTCTCCATATGCGGTTAGTGAACGATGTTATACTTGATTTGAGTTTGGTCACAATTGTTCCGTAATATTCTGCAAAAACGTTTGCCTTCTTTTTGGCATCTTGTAGTGAAGGTAGTGAGTTTCTAGACTTTGATGGGAAGATCGCTTTTATAGCTTCCCAAAACTTTCGTGGATTGTTTTTGTTCTCGTTAATTAAATTGCGATGGTAATTTCTTTTTGCCTCGTTTACCTTTTTATTACAGTGATTTCTAGCATGTTTATAAGCTTTCCAGTCTGCTTCATTTTTTGTCTTCCTTGCTTTCCGTAGTAGCTGGTTTTTACTATCTATTAGTTTTTTCAAGGTTCCTCTCATCCATCCTGCGGGTTTTCCTTTAACTGACCTGGACTTGATTGGTGCATGATTGTCAAAACACTTTTTCAAAGATGCCGTAAAATACTCTGCAGCCACTTCGGCGTCATTTGTCTCGTACAATAAATTCCAATTAATATTTGCAACGTCTTGTAATAAAAATTCCAGGCTATAATTTCTGTAATCTCGCTGACGTTTTGTTTTTGGCTCATATTTAACATTATGAAGTTTTCTCACACAACCAATTAATTCGTGATCTCCAAGTGAAAGCGGTTCAATAATGACTTTAGAAATGGTTGATGGGTTAGTTGATAAAATAATATCAATGAGTGTTTCTGTTGTTTCCGTAATTCGTGTTGGAGCGTTTATCATTTGTTTAAAACCATTTGTAACGATAGTTGATTTCAGGTCTTTATTATCATCTCTTTTAAGGTAATTGATGTTAAAGTCCCCGAGGATAATGATTTCTTTATCCTCTTTCTGTGCTGATAATAAAGTGTCATTAAAAACTTCGTTAAAGTTTTTTGCTAAATATTTTGATGTGTTCGGTGGTCTGTAATAACAAGCAAGAAGTAGCGATTTAGTGTGTTTGGGAAATATTTCCAACCATAAACATTCAGTAAAATTTCTTTCAAATGCAGTTCTACGTTTCCATGTTAATCCGTTCTTGATATAAAAACCAACACCTCCTCCTGAGCCTTTCTCGCGATGTCTTGAAATAAAATCATAACCTGTGATTTTATAAAGGTTATTATCCGCAGTGTTTGTACAAATATGTGTTTCAGATAAGGCAAGAACATCAGCCTGTTTGTAAGTTTGTAGAAACAGTTGAAGTGTTGGAAGATTTCCCATCAATCCACGTACATTTTGGTGTAAAATTTTTAATCCTCTACTTTTGAAAAAGTTTTTCAAACTATTTGAATCAACATTATTCGCCACCATAGCACTACCAAGTGATAAATAATAATGCCGCGATAAATAAACAACAAATCTTCAACAAATAACAAATCCGCTCGTAAAACACGTCCGCTCACTTCAACGATCAATTAACGACGATTAACGATTTTAGGCTTGTGTCATGCATATTACGGAACACTGATACATGATGGGAGATTGGTACGCAGCTGATAGTTTGGAGTTGTTCCGATTCAAGCCAAATCGTGGTATGGATTGTTATAAATTTGAAAAGTGATACATTTGTTTCAACCATAGAAGCAATTTGCACGGGAGTTTTTAAAAACCAACAACTTATAAGAAAATATATTCTTTTGTTAATCGAAATCAGTATTTTCCGAGGAATTTTATAAGTACGTTTTAAGAATTATTTATTATTTTATTTATTTATTTCAATTTCAATCAATACAATACGTTTAATAAACATTTAATAAAAACAATAAAGTTTTGTATTGATCAGGGATCCGTAGAAGGTTAAAATAAACATTATCACCGGGCCCTTGTACTAGTTGTTCATGACGTCATTTTATAACTTTTGTTTTAAAAGTAACAGATTTGTTTAAACATTCATTAACTTTATCAAAGAAGTAATGAGTGCATTTTGCACAGTTAATTTTAGTTATTAATTAGACATTTTGAATGATTAAATGTTTATAATTAACAGGAAATATAAGAAACTTGATAAAAACAATATATAATCTTCTTTTGATGAGAAAAGCAAATCTCAAATAATACGGAAAATTCAAAATCTTCAAATTCCACAACAAACAAATATGTCACATTGAACAGCCGCGCATGTTCCACGTGTTGTAGTAGACCATTTGCGAGATCGTACATTTTTTAAAATGAAAACAAGGCTTGGTTGAGCTTCTTTTGTTAGTTAGGGTTGAGTTGTCAATCATTTTATGAACTTCTTTTGTTAGTTAGGGTTGAGTTGTCAATCATGTTATGAACTTCTTTTGTTAGTTAGGGTTGAGTTGACAATCATTTTATGAACTTCTTTTGTTAGTTAGGGTTGAGTTGTCAATCATTTTATGAACTTCTTTTGTTAGTTAAGGTTGAGTTGTCAATCATTTTATGAACTTCTTGTTAGGAATGGTTGAGTTGCCAATCATTTTATGAACTTCTTTTGTTAGGAGTGGTTGAGTTGTCAATCATTTTATGAACTTCTTTTGTTAGTTAAGGTTGAGTTGTCAATCATTTTATGAGGTTCTCTTGTTAGTTAGGGTTGAGTTGTCAATCATTTTATGAACTTCTTTTGTTAGTTAGGGTTGAGTTGTCAATCATTCTATGAAATTCTTTTGTTAGTTAAGGTTGAGTTGTCAATCATTTTATCAACTTCTTTTGTTAGTTAGTGTTGAGTTGTCAATCATTTTATGAAATTCTTTTGTTAGTTAGGGTTGAGTTGTCAATCATTTTATGAATTTCTTTTGTTAGTTAAAGTTGAGTTGTCAATCATTTTATGAACTTCTTTTGTTAGAAATCGGTTGGGAATTAGTTAAGTTTTACATTGCTATCTTGCAGTAATTAAAGTAACGTACCAATTGCATATATCTTTCCATTGCATGTTGTCACGCCAACACCGTTACGATTGGAGGACATTTCAGCCATTGGTATCCAAACGTTATTCTGTGGGTCGTAACGCTCGGCAGTTTTCAAGCGAGTCGTGTCATCACTTCCCCCGCAGATAAACAGGGTGCTACCAATGGCGGCCACATCTGCCCCAAACCGATTAATGCTCATCTCTCCTACAAAGGGAGACAACTTATATGAACCATGTATTTATTGTTGTTATGTGTATATTTGTCGTTTTGTTTAGCTAACATTATAAAACTTGTGAAGAGCCTTTCTACAGGTCAACTAATTAATTTGTATTGTCTTTGCAAATTACCACAACAACAAAATCTTCGACCGTAAGCCAAAGCCAAACACTTTTTTTAAACACATGTAAATTTCATGATCGTTTTTTAAACATTAAAATTGTTTGTTCCATATTAATGATTTGCTAAGCACAAAACTTCATTCAATTAACATTATAGACAATGTCAATGACAATCCATTCATGATCCTCCAGCGAAAGGAAAAAACAAAACAAAAACATTTAAATTATTCAAAACATTACAAATATAGGAAAAGCCACGGATATCAGAATAACAAAGGCAGCCTACCAACTGATTTCCATCTCCCCTCCTTCAGGTCATAGCGTTCGGCCGTCTTCATGGCTTCTCGTCGACTCATGCCACCAATCGCGTACATCACATACCTCATCGCAGTCGACTTACGGGGCAAAACGCGAGCGTTGACAAAGTTTGATCTTCGTTTCGGTAGTAGTAGAAACCGGGTGGCTTCGAATAACAAGTCACTAACAATACAGATGTTATACGTACAATATATTTTTGTTCATTTTAGGTTGTTAATATTGCAAGGTATGTTGGTGGTGTTCCTCCGTCACCAGTAGTAAGAAAAGTAAATTTAAGGTAAATACCTTACTTTACATCTCTAATTTAACATCTATGTTATATATTTTAATGACTCTTCACAACAATTCCATGAGTATGGTTTCTAGTTGACTTTAACTCTGAAATTTTAGTAGAGAAGTTTTTCAAGAAGAAAACAAACTGACATATGGAAATATTTCTATTTAAAAATGCTTTGAAATGTTTATCACACAAGTAGTTTTTTAATGTGTTTTGTTTTATTGTTAAAGGAAGAGGATGAAGTTGTACCTGCAGACTCTGTCATCTCGAATGATTCCCTCGCATGCAACTCTGTCCATCAAAAACTCTGCGTGCAGTAATGGGAACCGAACGTGCTGGAACAACTCTCCCGCGTACCTCTATGTAAAAAACATCAATTTTCAAAAAAAGACAAAGTTAAAAGTGGAAATTTGTAAAACAAGACAAGAAAAAATAATTTGGAATAGTTGCTTGATTTCTGAAACAAAATGAACAAACCCAAATTATGCTTTTAGCATGAGAAAAACGCTGATTATTGCCCTATTGGTGGTTTGGTTGTGCCCTATTGGTGGTTTGGTTGTGCCCTATGGGTGGTTTGGTGTGCCCTATCAGTGGTTTGGTTGTGCCCTATCGGTGGTTTGGTGTGCCCTATCGGTGGTTTGGTGTGCCCTATTGGTGGTTTAGTTATGCTCTATTGGTGGTTTGGTTGTGCCCTATCGGTGGTTTGGTTATGCTCTATTGGTGGTTTGGTTATGCTCTATTGGTGGTTTGGTGTGCCCTATCGGTGGTTTGGTTATGCTCTATTGGTGGTTTGGTGTGCCCTATCGGTGGTTTGGTTATGCTCTATTGGTGGTTTGGTGTGCCCTATCGGTGGTTTGGTTATGCTCTATTGGTGGTTTGGTTATGCTCTATTGGTGGTTTGGTTGTGCCCTATTGGTGGTTTAGTTATGCTCTATTGGTGGTTTGGTTGTGCCCTATCGGTGGTTTGGTTATGCTCTATTGGTGGTTTGGTTATGCTCTATTGGTGGTTTGGTGTGCCCTATCGGTGGTTTGGTTATGCTCTATTGGTGGTTTGGTGTGCCCTATCGGTGGTTTGGTTATGCTCTATTAGTGGTTTGGTGTGCCCTATCGGTGGTTTGGTTATGCTCTATTGGTGGTTTGGTGTGCCCTAAGCGTTTTACAAACAACTTTAAAGGGGACAGATTTAAGAGGAGCAAAAACATTTAAAACTTTGTAGGGGATAGTGATGGACCAACCAGCATTGGCAAAATTCATTGATTTGGTTTGATTCAATGTTGTGTTGTACGATAAGAAGAAACTTTCACCTTCCTCTCTTCAGTATTATGTGCAATCCAGGCTATTACCGCCTCGAACACCCGTTCCTCAGAACTAACGCTTAAACCATCATCGCTAATTAAACGAGACAAATGTTGAGTGCTGATCTTCATGAACTCGCTGGCCTGCACAACATCAAGGAAATGATGTATCGCATAATCATGCGCGTGCTCTGCAAGCTGAGTGCAGTTGTGCATGTCCGCAAATGCTGAGATTCCTACAGAGAAGAAGATCACTGAATCATCAACCGGATAATGTTTGATTAGCATATTCAAGCCACAAAACAGTAAATACTAGAAGATGAAATAAAATATTTATGGTATTTCACGTCTTAAAATAACATTGAAATTTATTATCTAAACATTGTGAAAGAATAATAATATTTATGGTATTTCTTAGAATAAATGTGAAAGAAAATATTCATGTGTAAAATATTATATTATTATAAATTAAATTTATTATTTAAATATCAAAGTTTAAATGTATTAACGAAGAAATAACGAAAAACTTCAGTTGGTGATGGCGCCAGACCAACAAAGTCAGTTAAGGTCAACTTCATTCGTTCTGTTTTTAACTGTCTGGGAAAACAAGACAACAGATTGTGCTTGGGAAAACAAGACAATAGACTGTGAGTTTAAAGTATTTGATAAAAAAACATTCTTTCAATGAGTTGTGGCTTCTTACCGAGGCAGTTTTCAGGTGTAAGCTTTCTTTTGATAATTTCACAGCAAGCGTGTTGCACTCGAGGGACTTGTAACATGTCCGCTACGCTTACAAGTGCCTCGACGTTTGCCTCCGTGATTGTGAGATTCGATGAATAGAAATAATCAATGATCTGAGAGAACGCCTCCGGGTGGTCAACGTGAATGACCACTTCATCGAGTCCACTTTCAGCGAGGTTACCTGGAAAGTTACGTGGGACACAATAGGTAAAATGAGCGGATTTTTAATCTCCAAATTTTGTGAGAAAGCAAAAACGCAAAATCATCATTAGCAATTTGACAAGACATTCAAGAAGATTTCATTATTCATTTTCATCATCGTTTAACGTACATTTCCATCGCTAGCATGGGTTAGATGGGGTTCGGTTTTCAACAGATGATGATACTCCCACATTCGTGTAGGTTTAATCATTTGGTGATTTATTCACGATGTTACAATATTCTACTCCCGTAGCTTACAAAAAACCTGAAGCTCATCAACAACAATTTTTCGTTTATTCCTAAATCCCAAGTTACATAAATGATTTCGTGAAAACATAATTTGCACCTGTAAACATGGCACGAAAATACGGACTGCAGGCAGCCAGCATGGCTTTATGAACGCGGATGCGCAGGTGTTCGACCAACAACGTGACATCGCATAGGTCATCGTTCGATCGCATGAGCAACAACACTGATAGCAGCTCTTTAGCGTGCGAAACATCAGTGAATGGTAGAACGGATTGGAAAGCTCCGCATTGCCTTGATGCACCACTGTGCCTCGATTCATCCATGCTTATTTGTTTATTTCGCTTCAAAAATCAAATGTACATTAGAAGCTTTGTCTCCTTTTTGAACTCAAACATAAAAAAGTGAGCACAGATATTATAAAATATGAAAAAACACGCAAACAAATTAAAAGCAAACGTTAAAAAATAATAAAACAATAAAAACAGATAATGAAGATATAAGAATGGAAACAGAAAATAATACAACAAACAATAACTGTTTATTGATATTGGGAACTAAGAAAAAACATCAACAATAAAACTATACATGAAAAATAAAAACCACATATTTGATCAACAGTTGATATTTGGTGTGATTGTGACAAAGTTTTAGAAACAAAACGATTTCCTAATTGCCAAAAAAAACATAAAATTCATTGCTGGCACACTGATCGTGATCTTTACACGTGCAATTCTCCATCCCAAGTAAACTTGTGTGTCAAGAACTTTTCCCAGGAGTCCAGGCTTCTGGCTGATAGGAGCTATTTTCAGAAGCATGAGAACTAGGTGGCTGATTAAGAACTCGCTCATTCGGACCTTTAGCCATGGCTTCTTTAACTAAAACATGTTGCTATGGAGAAATGATATTGTAATACTTTAATCTATATATATATATATATATATATATATATATATATATAAATTTATCAAGCATGGGTGTTAGGTGTCGTTGACTGGGTACTGGGTCATCGAACGTATAAAACAAAAATAAGTTCTTGTTTTTTTTAGAAAGAAAATACCCAGGATAGGCAGGGTCTATGACTCAACAGAGTCCTGTGTATTGGAAATGATGTTATATAAGGTCCTACCTATCTCAGTTCTTAACCCGGAAAGACAAAACAAATCCTAGAAACTCCAGAATAAGCCACTGCACCGAGAAACAAACTGAGCGCAGTACTTCCAGAGATGTGGCAAGATTCGACCCGAGTGGAAGTCGAACCAGGGACCTCTTGATTCTGAGCGCAACACTTAGACCATTGTGCCACTGCTGCTAAGTGCACAAGTAAACTATAAAAATAACCTGCTTTGTTTGGATCAGTCCTCTCTTTCACTATTAGTCCGTCTAAAAATATGCAACAAATGATGATTGAACTAAGAACAAAGCATTTCATAAACATTCGTAAACAATGTCAATCACAAAAAACAACATTCTCAACAACATTCTATTTTCTGTTATATCCTAATGTTTTTTTAAATATTCAAAAACGATTAAATGTTTATTTTCAATTGATTTCACTTCTTAATACAAATATCTAAATATTTTATTTCTTAAAAACAAACCAAAAATAAGAAAACAGTAATTCTCAGAAATCTGATTTTTGAATCAAAGCAACAAATTCACAAAATCAATTAATCAATTCTGATGATGGGTAGAAAATGGCCATAACATGTTGAAAGAATGGTCCCGTCAAAATTACCTCCCACATGTTTTTATTTTGTTTTTGGGTTCTACATGTAAAAGTATATTTTAAAAATCATCACAAGTTACTTCTTCCCCTTTTATTGCAACACATTTAAGGTTAAAAACCGCTGATTTTACTCCGCACAACTTTGATGGTGCTAAATTAACCCAGTTGCAAAAAAAATGGTTTTAATGGTGGGAGCATTCCTTTGTAACGAAAATAAAGGATACATATCTTTCATACTGCATGGAATAATCCATAGACTCACCGGCTAAGGCTTGCGCTTGACCCTAAATACAAAAAACACTATAAATCATTAAACTCAGTAGCATCCTCGAAATGTCAAATCTCCACACCAAGTAAAACAGCCTTCCATCAGAAAAGCAGACAACAACAAAGATGGTTAACGAGATCATTATTTTATAACACATCTTTTTGTTGATTTTAGTTCATCAGCATTAGAATACTGGTTCACTTTGAACAACAAATTAATTTCCCTTTTTTAGGTATTTTTCGCTGCCAGCATACATGGCACAATGGCAGCTGGTACTTAGTAGGTTGAAATTCTGTTTCTAGACTCGTTAGCCTTGTTCATAACGACTTATTAAAATTGTTAAGTTAATACATTTTAAATTGTCAAGTGAACAACAAGAAATACAAATACTCAACATTGTTTATCAGATATATAGTGAAAAAAGAAGATTTTCACCGAAAAGTTCGTAGTTTTCTCCTAGGTATCCTCTTTGAATTCCTCCTCCCAAAAGTAGAAAATCTCCCACTTATTAAAAATTTTTTATAAAATATATTTATTTATAGTAACATTTTTATTTTATTTCATTTTTCTTCATCCCCCCCCCCCCCCTCTCCTTTCTTCATCCTCCCCCTCCTTTCTTCATCCCCCCCCTCATTTCTTCATCCCCCCTCTCCTTTCTTCATCCCCCCCCCCTCCTTTCTTCATCCCCCCTCTCCTTTCTTCACCCCCCCCCCCTCTCCTTTCTTCACCCCCCCCCCCCCCTCTCCTTTCTTCATCCTCCCCCTCCTTTCTTCATCCCCCCTCTCCTTTCTTCATCCCCCTCTCCTTTCTTCATCCTCCCTCCCCCTCATTTCTTCATCCCCCCTCTCCTTTCTTCATCCCCCCTCTCCTTTCTTCATCCCCCCTCCTTTAAGTTTCCACCACTGATTTTTCAAAAAAGCCACCCCTTAACATTGTTTTTAGGATTTCAGTTCAGGGGTATAGGAAACTATGAAGTTGTCCTTATATCACGGAATCACGAGATTACCTTTTCATCAAGTTGATGTTTTAACATTGCTCTTCGTTGTATTATTTGTGTTGTTGAAATTCGAGATGCAATCTCCTGAAACAAACCATTTCTTATTTCAATTCACTTTCCTTTAAAAGTGCAAAATGCAAAATTCAATAAGCAATTATTTTTATTTTGCCAAAAAAAACACACTGAAAGGCAGAAATAAAACTTATATTTGTTGTGCACTGAAATAGTTCTTCTCAATCAAGCTATCAAACTCTGGTATATTTTCACAAATTGAATGGCATGTCTCGCACTGAATATTATCTGAATGCAGTACAATGTTTTGTAGTGTTCTTTCAAAATTGAAGAACAGAACTGAGCTATAAATGTACCTCATCTGTTGGAGGGAGCTTTCGTCTACCATTCACCCAACCTGAAGAATATCAGAACACAAGGTTGACAAAAGCGCAAATGTTTATCCACACAATCAGTTACTATATATGTTTTTAAGGAGATTTTTCGTAGACCAAGTGACGTAAGCTTATTTACGTGTCAAAACATTTTTTAACAGGATGTTCTAAAATAATTGTGATCTGTAAAAATTAAAATAAAGCAATAATTATAACTGTAGTTTTTATTATGCTACTGAGTTGAGCGAGCTAGTTATAGCCTGCAAATGGTCAGTGGTCTAGTTTTTGTTACACATTAATTATCCTCTTTACATTCAGAATGTGGAAGTTTTGTATGTTTCGTTTTACTGAATAAAACCTTAAATAGTCTATGTTCTCCCTTATTATAATAACGATAACAAGAAAGATTATCTTTTGAAAGAAACCATTCTGTAAAAAATTGATTGTTACTTTCCCATTCTTCTGGTATGATCCCCGACACATAATCTTCATGTTTCATGGACGATTCAAAGGTTCTTCTCAATTTCCCAGAACCTGTCAACGAAATCAGAAATCAAGTCATGAAATGATTAGCGTTTGTGTTCAAATATAAATTACAGCCATTCAGGGGAATTTACCCTGCACACCATTCAAATAATGCCTAATAAGTAAATAAGATAATCATACTTTTAAGTACTTCAAAATATGAGTTTCCCAAGTGGTCTTTACCAACCAATGTTTTCGTGGTGCTTAACATTGTACGTAGCCATTTCAAAACCATTTCTTTCTAAATTTAACCTACAATTACAATATTGTCATGAAAACACCCGAAAGATACAAAAATTATTATATATATAAAATATAGCTAAACGTAAACATAAAAAAAAAGATTATTTGCGGAATTTTCATTTTCATACCAGAGGTCTATCTCAACACGAAATACAATACAAAACAAAAAGGAAAACCATAATGGAAGCCAGTTACCTGAGGTCACGATTGTTTAACTCAAAACTAACCTGTATATATATATATATTTATTATCCGTTTAAGTCATTAGAGACGGTTAATATTGGGAGAAACACAACTTAGAATGTCAAATGCACAATTACAAATGTTTCATGAAACTTTTGTCGCAGGAGAGTAGTATTCTTCTGCATATTTTATAAAAATATTTTCCGGTCTATTAATGAACTGATATAGAAAAATTTCTGGAGGGTTAGCGCTCTGCCAACAGAAGAAAAATGCACTTAAATATGGAACTTTGGATAGTATTTTGGTTTCGTACACTTTATTTATTTTCGCTGTATGACTTTATATTAGTCTAAAACCATTTTCATAGATGCCATTATTCATTTAGATAGGTATTGACCTTCCTTGAGGATGGTGCATCTTACAGATGGTTTCCAGAGCCATATGCTTTGACTGACTGGCAAGTGACTTCTTCAAATCTCCAATGTCAATGACCTGTTTCTCAGGGAAACGTTTGCATCTGGATACTCAAATATTGCAGTTTTTCTTCCTTAAAACAAACAAAACACGTAAGAACAGGGCCAGCGGGACCACTTTTTTCTGTCAAGATAAGAATTTTGAAAAATCAATTATTTTCATCCAACATTTTTTTGAGAAAAGAAGTAAAAATTCGATGTTTGAACATTTTGGTTGACTTTTGCATCAAACATCTCGAGTTTGTATGTGTGGGATTTCCTTAAATTTTGCTAATGAAGAAAGTTCGAATGCAACATCGATTTCATTCATTTGATTTGACAAACAAAAACATTTCTCGTATGTTGCTCAGTCAGAAAAAATGTTTTTAAAAATATTTGAACGGTTTGCGTCGACCTTTAGAGCAAGTATTCCACATAGAAAGAGTTTTGTTAATGTTTTCTTACTCGATGAGTTTATTTTTACGTATGAAAAACTCTTACAATGTTGAAAAGAAGATTTGAAGAAATCAGTGATATGATATTCCACATCAACAACCAATGAATATTAAAATAAATATTTCGTTTTCCAGAGCGAAAGTTTGGTAATACACAAGTTGTATCAAGAAAGTTCAACAAAGATTGTTTCGATAAGTTTCCGTGGCTTCACTACAATGAATCAAAGGATCGTACATTTTGCCACATTATGTCCTATAACAAGGAGCATATGAACACTGTGAATCACACAATCGAAGGAGCGTACGGTATGCTAGGTATACTAAAGATGCCCTAGCCAGGAAATGAGGTTTTACTAAGCATGAACAATCAAATTGCCATAAACATGCTGTCGCTTCGATCGTTACAATACCCCAGACGATAAGGGATGTTGGAGAGCTACTTAATGAAAAGCACGCTACAGAAAAAGATGTTGCTCGTCAATCGCAGTTGACAATTTTGTCAAATGTTCGATATTTAGCACGTCAGGCATTAGCTTTGCGTGGTGATGGTAAAGGTGAGCCAAACTCAAATTTTAATCATCATCATCATCATCCTTTTAACGTCGCTTTTCCATGCTTGCATGGGTTGGACGGTTTCAAAAGATGATTTTCTCAAATTATAGAGGCTTAATCATCTAATGGTTTATTGGTGCAGATGTTTTTACGGCTGGATGCCATTCCTAACGCCAACCCCAGAAAGAGGAAAACAGTGGGGAGTTAACCCACGCAAGGTACCAACTTTGTATTTAAAACTCCGTGGCAGCTATGCATCAAGGGCATGAATGCTTATGCCTAAGAGGTCAAAGATATTACATGGCCCGCATACCCTTTGTACGCATCAATTGTACCAATTAAATTTGAGGCGCTATTCTGGTTTCGTACCCCCCCCCCCCCCCCCCCAAATAATTTTTGTTATTTGTGATAAAAGAAACAGAAAAGAATAACAATTAACCAATAAAACATAATGTTATGATAGTTATATATATAGATGTCGGTACCGGCACTTTATATAGATGTTACGTTATTCTGAGAATACAACATGGCGCTGTGAGTAGGATATTGTTTTTAAAAATTTCAAATCCACAAAAATCTGAAGAATCGCTAGAGAAAGTACAATAATTTTACAATGAAACAACACTTCCGGAGTACATTGGTTCCGCCTACATTGGATTTAAGTGTAGATAGATACGCTGCTTGGAAAAATTGGAAGCAGAAATGGGAAGATTTTCACATAATAACCAAATTACACGAGGAGGACACAGCATACGTTGCAGCTATTTTAAGATATACTTTTACGGATGAAACACAAAAAATTTTCGAAGCTCTCAATCTATCGGAAGCAGAATATAAAAACCCTACAGCAATATTAGAAAAACTAGAAAAATTTGCAAGAGGGTTAGTAAATGAAACACTAGAAAGACATATTTTTACTTCCAGAAATCAAGAAGAAAATGAAAATTTTGACGATTTTTTGACAGACATTAAAATGTTGAGTAAAAATTGCAATTACTGTGAATGTTCTTACCCAGGACTGTTACGTGATAGAATTGTTGCTGGTATTAGAGGTGATTATATACGAAAAAAGTTGTTGTCAGAACAAGAACTTACTTTAGAGAAAGCTGTTAACATATGTTGTGCATCAGAAAAGGCAAGTGAAGGTATGGAATCATTGAAGAATGTTGCAGAAAAAGATGCCAATGTAGCATGGTTGACAGGTAAAGATAAGCATTTTCCGAACAAACGCCAAGGTATGAATTTTCTTCATCACCGACGTATGAAAATAAATGCAAGTTTTGCCAGCGTAACCATCCCTTCGGAAAAAAACATTGCCCAGCCTGGGGGAAAAAATGCCACAATTGTAATGAGTTAAATCACTTTGCAAAGAGTATGGTTTGTAAAAAGGACAATGTAGGGGTTAAGGAAGTTCAGGAGGTAGAAGCGGAAGTGGGGGCTCTATTTTTAGGTAAGGTTGGCACCCATAACAGAGATAGCAAAGCTCTATTTGAAATTGAAATAATAGTCAAAGAAACTAATCAAGCAGTGAGAATGAAAATTGACACTGGAGCAGATGTAACAGTCATAGGCCGAAACCATTTAGAAAAATTTGGAGTAACCGTAGATAAACTACAACCGACAAAAAGAAAATTGGTTGGTCCCGATCAACATAAGTTTACATGTTATGGTTGTTTTAAAGTTAATTTATATTATGGTGAGAAGAGCACAGTGGAAACCATATATGTTTGCGAATACCTTGACCTACCATTATTAGGCAAGCCAAGTATTGAAAATTTGGAACTAATATCAATAAATTACAAAATCAGTGAGATCACAGAAATGAACATCACAAGAGAATTTAGTGAGGTTTTTGAGGGATTGGGACAATCAGTGTACATAAATATTGATACCAATGCCACACCATATCATGTATCGACACCAAGAAAAGTCCCAATACTATTATTAAAACCACTGCGTAAGGAATTAGATCGAATAAAAGCTCTAGGAGTAATTTAAAAAGTAGAAAAACCAACTGATTGGTGCCATCCAATTGTAGTAGTGCCAAAACCAAAGGGGGATATCAGATTGTGTATTGATCTTACAAAACTCAATGCTGTAACAAAAAGAGAACTTTACCAACTAGACAGTACAGTGGACACATTAGCTAAGTTGGGAGAGGGTTGTAAAATAATGTTGAAATTAGATGCCAATAGTGGGTACTGGCAGATGAAATTAGATGAAGAAAGTCAACTATTATGTACCTTTATCACACCATATGGGAGATATCGTCCCACCAGAGCACCGTTTAGATTATCGCCCTTGCCAGAAATTTTTAACAGAACAATAGATCATGTCATTGAAGGATTAGAAGGAGTTGTCAAAAGCATGGATGATTTCCTTGTTTTTGGTAAAGATACTGCTGAACACGACCAGCATTTAAAGAAATTGTTATATTGGTTCAAAGACAATAACATAACTTTGAACTTGGAGAAATGTCAGTTGAGGAAGAGAAGTGTAGAATTTTTGGGATTTTCCATCTCACCTGAAGGAGTAAAGCCACGAAATAAAAGAGTCAAAGCCATAAAAAGCTTTCCCGAACCAAATTCAATTACTGAATTACGAAGATTCCTCGGCATGGCACAGCAGCTATCTCGCTTTTGTCCAAAGTTATCAAAAATGGCAGAACCACTGCAAGGGCTCCTTAGTTCAAAGAATGATTACTTGTGGACAACAGAACACACCAAAACGTTTGAGAAGATTAAGACGTTATTAGCATTGCCAACAACACTAGCCCTCTATGATGTTCATAGAGAAACCAAAATTCGAACGGACGGCAGTTTGTTGAAAGGTATCAGTGTAATAGTATATCAAAAGGATTCTGATGAGTGGAAGCCTGTAGATTGTGCTTCGAGATTCTTGACTGGCTCTGAGAAAAATTATTGCCCCATCGAGCTAGAAATGCTAGCGGCTTCGTGGGGTATGATGCGAATGAATATGTATCTCCAAGGTCTTCAAAACTTTGATTTAGAAACAGATCATAAGCCACTAGTTCCAATCCTGAATGCAAAATTAATTGGTGATTTATCCCCCCGAATCCAACGTATGCAAATAAAGATGCTAAAATTCAATTTTACAACCCATTATGTTCCTGGGAAAGAACTTTTGGATGCTGATGCGTTCTCACGTGCTCCATGTTCACAACCTACTAAAGCTTATTTAGAAGATGCTCATGAAATCATTACTCATGTTAATGCAGTTATGAATAATCTGCCGGCCAGCCAACCTATGCTTCAATCAATTGTCAAAGAGACCAGTTCTGATATCATCTTACAAGAAGTTGTGACAGGTATAAGAAATGGCTGGCCAATTTCGAGAAATCAGTGTTCTATCAAATTGATACCGTATTGGGAACATAGACATGATTTAACAGTAATCAATGGCTTAATTATTTTAGGAGATTGCATAGTGATACCAAAGTCTCATCAGGTATCGACCTTGGAGAAAATTCATGCAGGTCACTGCGGCATTGAAAAGTGTAAAAGACGTGCCCGACAAAACGTTTTTTGGCCGGGGATGTATCAAGACATCAAACAAGTGGTTAAAAGCTGTAAGACATGTGCAGAGTTGCTACCATCAAAGTCTCAAGCTCCGTTATTGCATCACTCATTGCCAACAAAACCGTGGCAAAAGATTGGTAGTGATATTTTTCAGTTCGAGACTACTTTTTATCTAGTTATTGCAGATTATTATTCACTGTGGCCAGAGGTATATAGACTTCCCACAGCGACACCAACTACAGTTATAGATGCAATGAAACAAACATTTTCTAGACATGGTGCCCCAGAAGAGTTAGTTTCAGATAATGGGTCACAATACCGCTCTTACCAATATAAGAAATTTATGACAAAGTGGAATGTGCAACATACTACTAGCAGTCCTCAGTACCTACAGTCAAATGGTTTTGCAGAATCAATGGTTAAGAATGTGAAACGGATGATAAAGAAATGCATACGCTCTAAACAAGACATAAACATGGGACTCTTGATATTACGTAATTCATCATTGAATTGTGGAACATCGCCGGCTAAGCTACTAATGGGTAGACAGCTCAAAGACAATCTTCCAAAATTTCATATGCCTCAACCTTCAAAACCAAAACAAAACTTGGTAGTTGAACGTAATTCATCCAAGATCCAGCACGATGCTAGAAAGGTTAGAAAATTTGAACACCCAGATGGCTTCGTTCCTGGTGCTACAGTAGCATTACAACATCATTCATCTAAAGGATGGTCATTGAGAGGTCGAGTCGTTAAGAAAGTTGCACCGCGCTCGTACGAAGTTCAGGTAGATGGTTCAGGAATTCTTCGACAAAATCAACAACAGATACGCAAGCTATATGCATTATTAGCTCCATCGGGTGCCACCTCGCTTGAATCTAAGGGGTCTCTGCGACCAGCTTTGCCTTCTGTTCCCCTGCGCTCTGAACATATTGCAAGTGAAGACGTAGCCAAAACGAACAAAAATAATAACACATCCGAAACAGAAGAGATATGGGATAACACCAAAAGCGACGTCAAGTCGGAAACGAGCGAATGGTAAAACAAAAAACGCCACTTGACTATATGGACATATAAGTTATGGATATTTGAACTGAACTATACAAGACATATAAAAGTTGGTTTTATTTGAGTTATTTAGATTCATTGATATATTGACGAAATTTGTTATGTTTATTTGTGTTATGAAGGAAGATGTTATGATAGTTATATATATAGATGTCGGTACCGGCACTTTATATAGATGTTACGTTATTCTAAGAATACAACACATAATAACAAAAATTAAATTAAAAGTTAAAAAATATAGCGATGAAAATTCACATGTTTACCTTAGCTAAATGACATAACAAAACCTCGATGAAATTGTCTCGATCATTGCGATCATCTTGTGTGCGTAAATACAGTTAATGGTTTCTATTGACCGTTAAAATAATTCAATGAAAAACCAATTTGTTGCTTGAAACATACAAAGTTATGTCTCAAATCTTTAACGTTTATCTCCTCTTCTTTGTTCAATTTTCGCAAATCACATTTATTAAAGAAAAGAACACCGAAAAAACCTCCTGAAAAATTGCGGAAAAGAATGTTTTCTACTTTTGTCAGTAGAAACCATCCACATCTCCAAGAAACAAACAGAAATCAATCAAGAAACATACAGAAAACAGAAACATTGTTGATAAGTAAACAAGAAACAAACAAGAAACTGAAAGAAGACGTTAAATATGTAAAAAGATAACAAAAAGGAAAAACGAAAAAAATTTTCATACAAGGTGATAAAAATGTATCATTAGTTTTAGGAGATCATTTAAATTGAGCAAAAAAAATAAGGGGGGGGGGGGGGGGTACGAAACCAGAATAGCGCCGAAATTTGAAGAGGGTCATTAAAGAAGTTGTATATTATTGCCTTGTCCTTTTTACACAGCTCTTGTCTTTAAATCTCAAACAAACAAACAAAGTTTGCAATGTTTGGTTCAGTGTAACAGGGCACGTAACAATATTTCCAATCGATAAATCAAATGCATACTCCGAGATAATATTTTAATAGCAACAAGTTTGTAAAAATCGCTAATTGTTTATAAAAACAAATTCAAAAATAAAAATTTATTTCTTTAAACATTTTTGAGCTAATTATTATTTAAGTTTCAAGTAAGCACAACAAATTGTTAATGTTACATCCGTTTTCAGTTCTTTTCTGGCATTTCATTGGATAGTGATGTAAAAATATTATTTACCTATAATTCAACATGGTAGAACACTGAAAAATGCGTGTTTTTGTATAATTTTTTTTTCCTGCTGACGATAATAATAGAATTAAAATATACAATATGGCAATGAACGAAGGCTCAAAAATCATGGTTTTTAGTCCAACCATGGAAGAGTTTGAAAACTTTCCAAAGTATATTAATTACATGGAATCCCGAGGCGCTCACAAAGCTGGTGTTGCAAAGGTTTTTTTTAAATATTTATTGTACAGCTATATATTTCTTTTTGAGGGAAATATTATTTATAATATTTGTAGGTCGATGTAGTTGTTGTGCCAATTTCTGTCCCTTTCAACTTGCAGAGTTTTGCTTCCAACAATATTGCTTGGTATTTGGTGCAAAATTACAGAGTTATTTCCATTCCATTTTATGAAACAAGCAATAATAAGCAACAACAACAACAACAATATTTTATTTTCCAAAAACAACAAATATACACATTTTGAAAATCCATTAGAAAAATAATCTAGCAGAAAAATATCCACAAGTATAAATTATCTATATATATATATATAACCAAACATTGCAAACTTTGTTTGTTTGTTTGAGATTTAAAGACAAGAGCTGTGTAAAAAGGACAAGGCAATAATATACAACTTCTTTAATGACCCTCTTCAAATTTCGGCTCTATTCTGGTTTTTTTGCTCAATTTAAATGATCTCCTAAAACTAATGATAAATTTTTATCACCTTGTATGAAAATATTTTTCGTTTTTCCTTTTTGTTATCTTTTAAAATATAATTTATTAAAATAAATTAAAACTGAGATGTATGTTCGAAGGGTTACAGGCCAACTCGGCCAAATGCCAACTTGGCCTAGATTTCCGATTTACGTACAATGAGGACTCGACTGTTTGGTACGGGAATTGGTTTTAATAAGTTTTAATAGAGTTTCTGAGGTTTCTAGACCAAGATCGGCGGAATTAATAAGAATAAGAAAAAGTCCCGATTGGTCAGATATATCGGAATTTTGTTTAAGGAAAAAAATTTGGTCTTATTTACATTGATTAGACAAAATATGAAATAAAGAAACCCAGTTCATTTTGTTCGTTCATTCTGCCATTCCCCTAGCTGGCACACCGCAAACATGATTGGCAACCGCGTTCAGAAGTCTCTCGGAAGTCCGTGTTCCCGCATTAAATTGGTCCCACAGATCGAGCAAGTGTGCGTTATGTTCGGTGTGCTTCTTTCATTGTGCATGAAGAATCTTCCCACACAACAACAGTGAAGATTGGACATTGACGAATGAGACATTGGTGTGCAATAAAAGTTCAGGTTGCCTTTCCTGGCCTTTGAATTTAAGCGATGATGCCAACCTTCCACGTCGTTATTCGTTTGGATATTACGGTAGATGGCTGTTGTTGGAGAGGCTCGCTATTGGCATCGGGCGATTGCGAACTCGGAGTATCGAGACAGGATTGCAGCGAAGGTGGAGAAGGCAGGGATGACGTGACCGGTGCTCGATGGTGAGGTTTGGCTGGATGGCATTTTCTCTTCTGTACTTTTGGTGTGGCGGGCTGGGCGGCTGGGCTTGGAGAAATTGTGATGGTAACGTGATGGTCTTGATTTAATTGAACTTTCAAGCATGGGAAAGGCAGTCTCCACCACTGGCACACTGACTGGAGTTCTGTCGCTTCTTCCTTTGAACCTTTGAAGTGTGGTGCGTGCCTGATTGTCGACTGTGTGGATTCCTGGTTGGAAACTAGCAAAACCTGAAAATATAACAACATGGACTTTATGAACTGATAAAACATAAGTCTACAGCTGTGACCGCACTCCCTTGTATAGGAAATACAATATATTTATCTGGAGGAGGGGAGGCCATTTTCGTTCCGCGGAGGAAGATCTATTCTCTTCTAATTGCAGTCTTATGGAGATAAGGATAAGCATTGGATAAGTCGGAGAAGCACCACATAGAGTTTTCCATATGTATAAATCTGGGGGCAGCTCTTTTCTAGGCAACTACCGACCTACCTATCTCAATATTACCTTTTTTCAAAGATATTAGAAAAAATTATGTACAATCGTTTACACACCCACATATGTAAAAATAACATTTTTTTTCCTTGACCAGCTTGGTTTTAAAAAGAACACTGCAACTGAACATGCTATTTTTGCAATTTACAAACAAAATTACGCAATCCTTCCGTCGAGCAAACAGACGAGTCCTCATTTTGTACGTAACTGACACAGCCAAATCAATATACCAACAAAAAGTCTTCTAAAGATATCATTAGTGGACCAAATGTATTGATGTTCACATGATGGGTTGAACAATAATATATAAACATATTGAGGCAAAAATAAATGAAGAATATAGTAAAGGAAACGTCAAATTCATAGTTAGGCCGAGCTGGTATTGGCTTAGGTCAAGTTGGTAGGCCGAGTTGTCATTTGGCCAAGTTGGCCCTACACCGTTCGAAGAGGCCAGTAATTATTAATAGGGTATTACTTGTGAAGCAGACAACCAACGCAAATTATGATTATAATGAAAATGGTTAATATTCACTCAAACCATATTTTTTCTCTGTCTTACTTTGAATAAACCTTTCTTCAACCTTCAAAGGGGCTGTTTAGTAGATAGTGGTTATGGTGATTTTAAAAAATTTCAAATCCACCTTGAATCCTTAACATAATTTTTTTTTACATGCTACAGTTGAGTTTTTCACTGAAAGTCATTGCGTATTGCAAACCTAGCTCAAATTTCTTGGTTGCCTGTTTTAGCAATTTTATTTCACAAATGATCTGTTTAAGTTTGTATGAACATAACAATTTCTCTCTCAGGTCAATAAAAAATAATAGCATATATATACAATACACATGTTACAGTACAGTTCATATGTCATACATGCATATATACTCCTGATGTCATGCTTTAATGGTGCAAGTTCTGTTACCTTTTTTACTTGCATCAAAATTTTATATATATATCTGTAGACTATGAAATGTTTTAGATCATTCCCCCGAAAGAGTGGCACGCTACCAGTTGTTATGACATGAAAAAGATCGGAGATATAGTTATACCTGCACCAGTTTCACAAACTGTAACGGGACACCAAGGCAATAGCACTTTCTTTGGTTTGATCTGTTTGTTGCAGTTACATTTATTTATTGATCTTTGAATATTAGATTTCCAGTTGGTTTTTCCGTATGAAAGTAAACATTTTGAAATGGAGGTTGTTTCATTAAACCTAGCAAAATATAGCAAAAACTTAAACTCTTTTGAATTGAACCCGTTGCCAGGGCAATGGACTTTTACTAAGTAAGATAGAAACAAAAAAATTTGCAAATAAGCGAGGCACTAAATAACAACATAACAATATTTTTTCCTTGCCAAGTGTTGATTGAAAGTGAAAGTGAAAGTGTTTTAGTCAAATTTAAAAACTCCTTTATTGCCTTATCAATGAGTAATATTCAAGGGACTTGCAAAAACTACAACTGATAATACTGCAATCCTTCCGTTTAAAATTTTCAGATATATTGAAAAGTTCTGTTTGTTACTACGTTTTAAAAAAGTTTTAAGTTGTTTCGAACTTCCCCAGATCAGGGTACCAAATAATGCTGATGGCAGGATGCCTTGAAAGTATATTGTTTTGACAATTTGTAGACATAGATCTCCAGTAGTTTGAAAGTTTCATTAGTTTTGCAAAAAGCGATTTGCTTATTTTAGAGGTGTGTGTCGTCTCCACGAGATCTTTCAATCGATGTTAATACCTAGATATTACAATTAATGCAAGTGCAATGTATACATGTTTTGATGCCAAATTTAATGCTGATTTTGAATTTGGGATATCCCCACTAGCAGTCCCGGCCTATTTGCAAGTGGTTAGTTGAAGTTTACCTTAGAGTACTACTACAATATGAATGATTACGTTATCTCCTTATGCATCCAGGTATGTTCCAGCTTTTCAATGTTCAACGGAAAGCAATGAAAGTCAAAGACTTTAAGGAGCTAGCTGATAGTTCAAAGTAACAATGTTTATATATAAATTTTCATCTATGTGCCAATTTCTCTTAAATATAATATAAAGTTTTTCAACACAAAAAATTGATTTTCAATGAAAGGAAATATCTATATTTGTCAAATTGGATGGTGTCATTAGAATTCAATAGAAACGTCCTCCAGGCCAACTATATTTGTTCACCAGTGAGATTTTCATTTCCTAATGTCTTTGGGCATTATGTCTGGAAAGTGCAGCCTTTTATGTATGTACGTAAACTAGCAAAATGCTCCAAAGTAATACTGCATATGTTAAATTGGACTTATATTATGTTATATTTATTTTCGTGAAAGTTACATGTTTCAAACAAAGGTGCAATGTTCATATGAAACCATGTTTGTTGTTGTCTTTCAGGTACAGACCACCTGCTGGTAATCCCAATGATATTGAAAGAAAATTTTGGAAAAATGTGACTTTCAATGCGCCTATATATGGAGCTGATGTTTCTGGCACAATTTACGATAAAAACGTAAAGGCTTGGAACATCAACCACTTAAATACAATACTTGACTTGTTGAATGAGAAGGTTAAGATCCAAGGTGTGAACACGGCTTACTTGTATTTTGGAATGTGGAAAACAACTTTTCCGTGGCACACTGAAGACATGGATCTGTACAGCATCAACTATTTGCATTTCGGCGCTCCAAAATCATGGTAATATTAACTTTTCCTTTATCATTTTTGGAAACAATATTAACTCTTAATAAAATATAATTTTTCTCGATGTTCTATGGGTATGTGGGTCATGTGACCTCATGGACATAAGCACCCATGCCCTTTATGCACTGCTACCACGGAGTTTAAAATGCAAAGTTGGTATCTTACGTACGTGGGTTAACTCACCTAATTTTCCCTCTCACTGGGGTTGGCGTTAGGAAGGGCATCAAGCTGTAAAAACATCTGCTTCAATAAATCATCAAACGATTAACCCTACAAAATTGTGGTGAATATCATCTGTTGAAACCCATCTAACCCATGCTAGCATGGAAAATAGACGTGAAAAATGTAAATGATGATGATGGCGATTCATTCAAATATTATGTTAGGTTTACTTTATCTCGATCAAGAGTTCTTCTTTGCTTATTTATCTTATAGTATTGTTTATTTTTCACTGCATGACTTTGCTTTTAGGTATTCTATTCCGCCTGCTCATGGTAAAAGATTGGAAACTCTAGCTAAAGGTTTGCCTTTCAATTTATTTAAAAATCACGACCTTGTAGCATGGAGTCAATGTCATCAGTATTACAGAAACAATTCTGAGAGAACATAAAATGAACAAAATAAAGTAAAATCTGTGAATAAAAGTTAAAATGAATAACCTAGAGTGTTTTACAAACAACAAACAAGAGGCCCGAGTTAAGCAGAGCAAAAACATTTGAAATAATGTGCATTTTGGAGGGGATGATGAAGACGGCCGCGAGTTTTCAATTTTGTAATATCACAATAATAGTAAAAGATATTAAATAATTAAGTTATAATTTGGCGTTAATCAATATTTAATCTATCTATCCAGAATGACCGTTACCAAATATTTATTTATTTGTCATTTGTGTTTTATATTTAACTTTATGATTTTCTGCGACCCATTGTTTCATAAACATTTTGGTTTCACGAATGGTGGATAAGAATTATCCAGAAATAATGAAAATTGTCGATACAATTCGCTCCATATATAAGTTTTTTCATTCTGCTCTAAAAGATAATTCAATCACAATAATAGTTGACGTTCTAACCTGAGCGCTTCAACAAACATTTTGACAATAGGCGATGTGTCAGCATTGATGTTAAGAGCTCCTACACACTACAGAGATGCAACCTTTGAGGCGGGACTCATTTATCATGAATGTAAAAGTTTTGTTCTTCATGAAGTGAATGTTGTCTCTGATTCAAACAAACAGATCATGAACGTGTCTAGAATGTATTGCAATTTTTGACATCTTGTTGTGTATTTCAGGCTTCTTCTCTGGCAGTGCTGCAGATTGCCCAGAGTTTCTTCGTCACAAGATGACCATGATCTCGCCACATGTCCTTCGGAAATTCTCGATTCCTGTCAACAAGGTAAACAACGCAAACCTAATATTTAATGTCAATCTTTTTGTTTACTCTTTTTATTTTTAGTGATTAAATTTTGTATGAATGAAAAGTAAATAATTAAATAATTATTAAATATAATAAATAATTAAATAATAATAATTAATTAAATTGTTTTGATATTAAAGATAAAAAAGAAAGCATGTCTAAGGAAAACAAAATTAAAGTTAATTAAAGTTAAGCCTCTATAAACGATTTCATTTTTCAATTGTTTAGTGACAGTAGGTTGTTGTAGAGGGTTGTATTTCTTCATTGTTATTTGGTATTTGCTTTCAATTACTTGCAACATAATGACATCTAGTGACAGTCATAACATAATCTTAAGAACTGCATCTTTGGTCAATTAAGAGCCGTTGCTACACTATATTACAACCAATCACAGTGTTTGACGCTATATTACAACCAATCACAGTGTTTGATTCCTTTCCGTAGGTAACACAACACAAAGGCGAGTTTATGGTCACATTTCCTTATGGTTACCACGCTGGCTACAATCACGGTTTTAATTGCGCAGAATCAACAAATTTTGCATCAGAAAGATGGATTGAATACGGGAAAAGGGCCAAACATGTGATAGCAGATAATTTTTATTTGTAACTGCTTTGTTTTTATTCAAATCACATCACATTATTTAAACGGTATAAAAACGTTTGTTTAGTGCAAATGTCGAAAAGATTCTGTGAAGATTGAAATGGATGTGTTCATAAAGAAATATCAGGTTCGTTTATCAATGAAGTATTCTTTTGAAAGTGTTTCTAACTCTCTCTCTTTCAACCCTAACTTCAGAAACATAGTGATATTATACTCACTGAGGTATAAAGTTGAGTGTGGTACTTCCAGAGACTTTTAAAAGTGATTCTGGGTTGTAATCTCTGGGGATTGCCTCATATTCCGAAGAAACAGTTTTTTAGTTTGAGTGTCGTAATCCTTTCTGCATTTGTCATTCTATATTATATTTCATTGATCATGTCATCTAACAAGTCATCCTTCGGTTGAATTTTGAAAAAACCTGACAGATTCAATAAAAATCGGTCCAATTTGAGTGCCCATTGTTTCAACGAAAATTGCACCAGTGAGGACAGCATTATATATTTTAGGCACTGCACACGTTGTTCCAAATACTATTGCAGTGAGTGTTGTGGGTTTAGTAAGGACATCATTGAGCTTCTCAATGAGAAAGTTGATAACTTTTGGTTCTGTCCGGACTGCACTAAACCTGCTCTAAATGCAATTTTCTTGGAAAAAGATATCGAAACCAGATGCAGCGTCTACTTTGAAAAAATTGAATCTCGCCTTGTTTCTCTTGAAGCGTCTCATTCTTTGAACCATTCTTCAATGATCAACATCCAAAACAGCCTTGAGACAAACTCCTCTTTAATTCAGAAATTAGTGGATGATAATTTAAAATTGAATAAGCAAATTTCCAATTTAAAAAATATTTTTAATAATGATTGTATAGACTCTGAACGTACTCTGAGTAAAAAAATTGTTAAAAATATTGAGGAGCACAACAGGCGCAAAAATAATTTAATTATTTACGGTCTGAAAGAGACTGATTCTGTAAACAACTCTGTGCAAGTATTGGATCTCTTAAAAAGCCAGCTAAGACTAAATATTTGCATAGACGATATTAAAAGTTGTGAAAGACTTGGGACTTTTCAATCCGGTAAAACTCGACCTTTAAGAGTTACTCTTTGTGATTATGGCACAAAAATCTCCATTTTAAAACATAAAAGGATTTTAAAAGAAGTAGATGAAAATATCTATATTAATCAGGACAGGAGCAAAGAAGAAAGAGATCTGTTTAATAAACTTCGAGTTGAAGCTAAACAGAGGGAGGCAGAAGATAGTTCGGGGGAATGGGTCTACAGAGTAAGAGGACCACCGTGGGATCTGTTTGTGAAACAAATAAGAAAAAAGCCCTCTTCAAAATAAAATCTTGGAATAACAAAGCCAGAAGACTAAGTAATTCTCATCCTCCTTTCTCTTTAGCATTTTGTAACATTCGAGGCTTACGAACAAATTTTACGGATGTTGAAGCTTTTTTGTTCGAAAATAAACCGGATGTATTAGCGCTTTGTGAATCTAATCTAAATGCTGGTATATCTTCTAATGATTTCCTTGTTCCTGAATATCTTCCGTTGTTTAGAATGGATTCCTCCATTCATATGCATGGTCTAGCAGTTTATGTTAAGGAAACGTTACCAATATCTAGAGAAATTGACCTGGAAGACCCCGACCAACCTTTCATGTGTTTTCGTTTGTCTCTTCTTCATTCAACTAGTTTTCTATTTTTCCTCTATCGCTCTCCATCTTCCCAAGACTGTTCTATCAAATCAGTCTTAAAGTCCGCTGATTCAGCTATTCTTAAACATTGCTCAAACAACATCTTTGTATTTGGTGACTTTAACATTCACCATAAACAATGGCTAAAATTCTCTAACGGAACAAGTAGCTCTGGTGTTGAAACCTATAACTTTGCAGTATCTCAGTCTCTCTCGCAATTAGTTGATTTTCCAACCCGCATTCCTGATCAATCCAGTCAATCGCCTTCCTTGTTGGATTTATTTTTAACCTCTAACCCGGACATCTGTAAATTATCTCATGGCGCTCCTTTAGGTCGTTCTGACCATGTTGTTATATCGGTCAAAGTTAACTTCAATAGACAAGTTTCTCATGAGCATCCCATGCATAGAACCTATTTTAGATATGATCTTGCGGATTGGCAAAAATTTCAAGCACACATTCAGTCTGTCCCTTGGAAGGAAATTCTTTCCAACTCAGCTGATGATTGTGTTAATGAAACTACTTCAATAATATCTGAAGCAATAAGATTATTCGTTCCTTCAAGGAAATATCAGATAAAGCCTCATTCTTCCTCTTGGTTTTCACCAGCATGTGCTGCAGCCATAGCCCATCGTAATCATTTCTTTCATTGCTACCGACGTCATCCGACTGATCTTAACAGAAAATTGTTTATTGTCTCTCGCAATAACTGTAAATATGTTGTTCGTAAAGCAAAAACTGTTTTTGCTGAAAGAACTAAAGATCATATCAATTCAATAAAAATAGGTTCATGTAAATTTTGGCGTATCATTAAAAATGTCCGGGGCAATTCCAATTCTAAATCATCTGTGCCTCCACTATTCAATGGTCCTGAAGTCATTAATTTATCTAAGGATAAAGTTGAACTATTTGCTAAACTCTTCAGTTCTCATTCTACCCTCGATGATTCTGGACACGATCTCCCATATTTCACCTCCAAAACTGACCAGACATTACAGGATTGCTTTATATCTCCGGATAACGTTTCCAAGATAATTTCCAAAATGGATTCCACTAAAGCTACAGGACCTGATGGAATTCCTGTAATTGTTCTTCAGAAATGTTCTACCGAGTTATCTCCTGTTTTGTGTGCTGTTTACAAAAAGTGTTTGGATGAATCTTGTTTTCCTTCATCCTGGAAATTTGCCTCTGTTATTCTAATTTTTAAAAATTGTGGTGACCGTTCTAATCCTAGAAATTATAGACCGATTAGTCTCATTTCCATTTTAAGCAAAGTTTTTGAGACTTTACTTAACCAGACCTTAGTGGAATTTATTGAAAAAAATAATTTGTTTTATGATTCCCAGTACGGGTTTCGTTCTGGTCGTTCCACTGCTGATGTTTTGACAGTTATAACTGAACGTTTTTATCGTGCCCTTGATGTTTCCGGTGAAGCGCGAGCAGTTGCTCTTGACATCTCCAAGGCATTTGATAAAGTCTGGCATCTGGGTCTATTGCATAAACTCAAAGCATATGGTTTAAAAGGTTCCTTTTTCAAAATTATCTCTTCCTTCCTTTCCAACCGTAGATTCAAGGTTGTCCTTAGTGGTCATTCATCTTCAACTTTTTCCATCAATGCTGGTGTTCCACAAGGATCAGTTCTCGGACCAACCCTGTTCCTACTCTACATAAACGATCTCCCAGACAATTTATCATCCAAAACCATTATTTACGCTGACGATTCCACATTGTATTCCTGTCTTGATAAATCAGATGATTGTGATAAGGTTAATTTGGCCTCTGTTTTCAATAAAGATCTCAATTCGGTAGTTGAATGGGGTAAGAATTGGCTGGTTAATTTCAATCCATCTAAAACTAGTCTTCTTTCCATTAATCATTTCAAGCAAGCATATTTACCTCCAATTTTGATGAATGGTACTCATTTGCCTGAAAACAATTCATTTCGCCTTCTTGGTCTCATATTTACAAGCGATCTCTCATGGCGTTCATACATTGAAACCATTGCAAAATCAGCTGCCATGAAGGTTGGTTCTCTTTTACAAGAAATGAGTTACTTCACCCCTGAGTGTATCCTTTACCTGTACAAATCGTCAATACATCCTTGCATGGAATACAGCTGCCACATTTGGGCTGGTGCTCCTGCGAATTGCTTGAACTTGTTAGACCGTGTTCAACGGCGTGTTTGCAACGCAATCGGCGCAAACTTATCTTTGAAACTGGACTCCCTATCACACCGGCGAAACGTAGCTTCTCTTTGTCTTTTTTACAAGTTTTTTTATGGACGTTGTTCAAGCGAACTATCATCTCTTACACCTTCTCCCAGAATTTTTCACCGTACAACTAGGTTTTCGTCATCTTCTCATCAATGGACTGTTTGCATTCCAAACTGTCACAGGGATTTCTATAAGAACAGTTTTTTCCCGCGAACATCCAGACTTTGGAACTCCCTTCCTTCTACATGCTTTCCATCGGTCTATAACCTTCAACTGTTCAAATCAAACGTTCATCGATATCTGAAAACTGCGTCACTTTCCCTGTAACTTTTCTAGCTCTTTACACTCAAGTGGCCTTTAGGGCCTTGTTCTGAGCAACTACAATAAAAAAAAAAAAAAGATTCCAACTCTCTATCAACCCTAACCTCAAAGACCTTCCTTTCAGCCTGAAGAATGGAAAAAGATTGTGGAAGAACGAAATTTAAAACGAAAACTTGAAGAAATGGAGAAGTTATCGGAAAAGGATTCTAATTCTTCAGAAGGTATGATTCTCTCCCTTCTGAATTTTCACATTTTAGTTGCATGCACAAGCACTCTTCTCTTAGCTCACACAGACAAATACAAAGTTGTGGATTAACCTGCATCTCTATGGTGCTAGAAGGGTGCCCAAAACATCATGCTATATACAGCTCCCCCCAGAGTTTAAAATAAAAAGTTGGTATGTTGCGTGGGTTAACTCACCACTATTTTGTCTCTCACTGATGTAGGCGTTAGGAAGGGCGTCCAGCTGTAAAAACATCTGCTCCAATAAACCATCAAATGATTTTTAAACCTACGCAATTGTGCGAGTATCATCTTTTGAAAACCCTGTTGAACCCATCCTAGCATGGAAATGGTGATATAGATAGATTAATTTCTGGACAATGCAACATTCACCATAATTTTAAACTTGATTTAATTTTTAATCGAAAGCTCTGAACTTGTTTCATCATGTGAACAGCTATCCAGATCCAGTTTTTAAAGATTTTATAGTCTATCTAAACTGTAAGATGATTGCTGCCTGTGTGATGTTTGTTTAAATTTTTACTATTTTTTGCGAGTGATGAAAATATATGTCATTTGTTATTTTCAGGTACTGCTGATGAATCATCTCAGAGTAGCAAGGAAGATGACGTCAGTGAAGAAGAAGATGTCATCAGTGATGATGACAATAGTGAAATTATTTTGCCTAAAAAAAGGTTGTCCGTCTGTGTGATTCTGATTTGTTACTCAATTTTCAGCGAAGAAACTAAAGAATATGAGTGCTATTTTAAAGTAGAACCAAATTATTCAATCAAATGATTTTGTACACGAAACTAAAAATCTCCAACATAAATAAAAAACTAAAAAGTTTGTCTTTAGAATTAAAATCTCCTAACTAATAACTTTACAGTAACTAATTTTTCTTTGCAAATCAATGAATAACCAAAGTAATAACTGAAAACAACTTGTAATGTTATTACCATGGATAGCTAAGTTGTTTTGTTAACTATGCCTGAATCACTGAGTACGTTTTCAATTAGAAAGTTAAGCGAGGCGAAATCATGTCCGAAGAAAATGTCTCGTCATCCCATTCACAAAACATTGTCAGCGGAGATTAAAAATGTGCAAAATTCAAAAGGTAACATGTTTTTCCAAATTTTTTTGCATTTTATGTCCATCATTTCAACAGACATTTACTTTGTAATATACTTTAAAATGATTGATCACTTTCGTTTCCTAACATATGGCAAACATGTGGTAAAACCAGAATTGACTTCACGTTTGGTTGAGCGAGTCTAAGATAAAGTTTATTTGTAAAGCGGACATTTATTTGCAGGTGGGAGGGAGGGGGGGGGGGGGGGGGCATGGATGGTGGAAGGGAGGGGGGTATGTCTTTAATACATCAAAGTAAAAGTGTCACTCATAGAATAGAAGAAAGGAGCATTTACTCAGAGTAATTCTGCATGACGGATTAGTGTTTTTAGGTATTCAAAACGCCGCTGAGTTATTATTATTATTTGATTTTTGTAAATCTCGGATTTTACACAGTAAGTACATAAATAAGCCTACATTCCATGAATTTGTCACATAGTGCTGCCATCTCCTGCAGTCAACCTCGCTTATGTATGGGGCAATCCCCCAAACACAGCTGATATTGTCGAGTACAACAAACGATTGAGCAAGGCAAACACAAAATGTGCCTTGTGTGTCTTCTTCAGTCAGACAGACGTATGACATTTATCTTTCTTTGCTTATCAAATACTTGTGATAATAATTTATCTCGTAATTTAGATTAAATTTATCGCAAACTACGATCCTAAATGGAACTTTGACTCTCTGAGCATATTTTGTTTTGATTGCTGGGTTTACACAGTAGTGAATTATTTCCCATGTTAAATTTTTAACGTGTACAACTTGTCAACATGCAATTTCTTAAATCAATAAAAATCAGCTAAAATGCAAGCATGGTTTCAAAGTGCTTTTAAGGTATCTACATGCTACATGCTCAAATTTCCTAACCAGATTAATGTAAGTAGGGAGTGAGTTTTGTATTAAAAATTTACTCTATCAAAATACATTTGTATCATCTTAGCAATGAGGATATGAATATTTAAATGAATTGTGAATGAATTGTTAAATGAGCATGAATTATATTTAATATACATTATATTTTATATTTAATATACATTATATTTTATATTTAATATACATTATATTTTATATTTAATATACATTATATTTTATATTTAATATACATTATATTTTATATTTAATATACATTATATTTTATATTTAATATACATTATATTTTATATTATATTTAATTATGTTTTATTTATTTATATTTTATTTACATTTAAGAATAATTGTGTTGAAATTATGATATTGTGGCGTTATCCTTTTAAGGAACTTAAAAGTTCAAGATTTTGTTGTTTTTCCTGTATTCATCTGTTACAATTTACTTTTAGGCCGAATTTTTGCATACCAACGTTTTACAAGAAAACCACAGGGTGTCAAGTTCGATGCAGGTTCTTGTTACAGAGTTATGTTTTGCAGAGAACAATTCTGAAGAGACATCACTGGAGAACGCATTCAACTTAATGTTTGGCGATAACAAACAAAACCAACCAACTTTGATTACTTGCTGTTCGTGCAAAGTCACTGTGCATAACAGTGAGAGCTCAACATTACATCATTTTGCCATTGCATCATCATTACATTATCATTGCGTCATCATTTCATCATTATTGCGTCACCATCATTACATCATCATTGCATCATCGTTACATTATTATTGCGTCATCATTACATCATTGTTACATCATCGTTACATCATCATTGCGTTATTGTTACATCATCGTTACATCATCATTGCATCATTATCATCATCGTCATTGCATCATCATTGCATCATCATCAATCATTACATCATCATTGCATCATCATCAATCATTGCATCATCATTGCATCGTCATCATCATTACATCATAATTATAATATCTTCCGCTTATAAGTGTTGAAATTGTTAATATATTTATTTTGTTTTTTAGCTTGTTACGGAGTGCACTCAGATCTTACCCCGGAAAGCTGGCATTGCGATAAATGCAGTTATCTGCTTGAGAAGGGGGCTGACGAAAAGGAAGCTGTTTGTTGTTTGTGTTGTGTGTATGGAGGTGCCATGAAAAGAACCACGTGTGGACAGTGGTGTCATATTGTGTGCGCTGTTGCCTTCCCTGACGTTTCTTTCACTGACATCATAAAACGTGGTCCGATCGATGTCTCTAACCTTGCTGTAGCTCGTCAGAAATTGGTAAAATTGCTTTTATCTCTGAACCACCCAAAAATTACTCATTTAAGCGCATACCCTGTCCTCAATATGTACTTCTCCTTTTTCTTGGCAAAGTATAGTCGTCCTCTTTTTGTTGAACGTAAAACGTAAAACGATTGGTAGGGAGGTAGGGAGGTAGGCATATAAATGCCACCCTCGATTAATCTCGTTTTAACCAAGCAATCCGATGCTTAATCGAAGATTTCCGGCTTGTGTACCTTTTGTGCAGATTCTTTTATCTTCTTGAGATCGTGACTGCTCAATGAAAATGATAGGCGTCCACACTTTTAGGGATTTTAAAAGATCATTCTACAGGGAACAAAGAATTACATTTTGCGCGATGAAATAATAAGGAAAAACATAGTGAATGATGATCTAAAATAAATGGCTATCCTTGCTTAGTACTGAGGGATAATTTATTTAATTTTAAGAAGTTAAACAAGATATAAAAAAAATGTTAGTATAAAAATAAAAAATGTGAAATGTAAAATGGTGACTTTCTGTGGTTTCTTCCAGCAATGTGTCTACTGTGCGCAAGTGAAGCCGTCAACATTCGCGAGCCACGGGGCCTGTATACAATGCAAGTGTGGCAAATGCGCTGTGCCATTCCATGTCACTTGCAGCTTCCATCACGGGATTCCGTTGTATTTCGGGGATTGGCCCGTACTCATCGAGATGATGTGCCCCAAACATAACAGAAGACAGGTTAATGTGGTGTGTAGCTGTTTAATACAATTATCATAAATTTATTCATGTCAATGACTGAATGCTTTTTGTGCGTGGCGTTACTGCATGTATTACTGAACAAACAATATGTAATACGTAATGTAATTTGATTGGTCAGTAACGTGCGCAATATGCAATTTGATTGGTCAGTAACGTGCGCAATATGTAATGTAATGCAATTTGATTGGTTTAGCTTGACCAGAAGGAGCATCCTGAAGCTGCTGTTGATGATGTTGTTATTGCGAAACACAAGAATGGAAGGTGAAAATTCATGTTCAATGGTCGTTTATATACCACACATCACGTGTTTATTTACGTTTCATGTACCACAAATCACGTGTTTATCTGCGTTTCATATACTACAAATCACGTGTTTATTTGCGTTTCATGTACCACAAATCACGTGTTTATCTGCGTTTCATGTACCACAAATCACGTGTTTATCTGCGTTTCATGTACCACAAATCACGTGTTTATCTGCGTTTCATGTACTACAAATCACGTGTTTATCTGCGTTTCATGTACCACAAATCACGTGTTTATCTGCGTTTCATGTACCACAAATCACGTGTTTATCTGCGTTTCATGTACCACAAATCACGTGTTTATCTGCGTTTCGTTTTATATACCACAAATCACGTGTTTATTTGCGTTTCATATGCTACAAATGCGTGTTTATCTGCGTTTCATGTACTACAAATCACGTGTTTATCTGCGTTTCATGTACTACAAATCACGTGTTTATCTGCGTTTTACATACCACGCATCACGTGTTTATTTGCGTTTCATGTACCACAAATCACGTGTTTATTTGCGTTTCATATGCTTCAAATCACGCGTTTATTTGCGTTTCATGTGCTACAAATCACGTGTTTATTTGCGTTTCAGATACTACAAATCACGTGTGTTGAACGTGATGAAGGTGCTGTATTATAAGGTCATATTCGACGACAAATCGTTTTGCTTTGATCTACCGCCGTCTGACATCCAGGTGAAGTATATATAGACTTCAGAATCATCCTTTAAAGTAAGAACAGTGGAAGGTTTGAAATGTCCATTTGACACGATAACTAGCAATCGCAAAAATTAGTTCTGCAAAATATCAATTTTTCTCAATCGCAAAAATAAAAATTAATGCCGTTAAGGTCAAACAAAAAAATTAATGTTCTGAACAAAAAGTTTTGAGTTTTCTCTTTTTGCATTGATATAAATTATCAGAGAGTTACAAAGATTTGATTTTATTAGGGTGTCGACGCAACCAAGTGCCTCCTTCCATCCGGGGAGTCGGTGCAGATCCTATGGCCGTCAGATTCGATCGTTTACCACGCTGAAGTTGCTGGCCACTGGTATGAAATCGTGTACCAGGTATGTGCCAATCATTTGTCCACAAACATTTGAAAAAATATATCGGACACTCGATTAATAAATAACTAACTTTTAGCTTTTATTTTGTATTATAATTTTAACAGGACATGCATGATAGCAGTATTTAGTACTGAACAGTTTACCCTGTATGAATATTCACTTTAATAATAATAATATTTTGGTCGCGCAAATAGCCGTTGTAAGAAGTAAAGTACCTTCGAAATGAGAGTTCAGTAGTTTTGTTAGTTCGAACTTCATTCATTGTAAGGCGAAGTTCGGGTTTGAAATAGATGGATTGCAGTGATTTAAAGGATTTGAAATGATTTTTCATGAAGATGAAGACGGCCTTCGTTGCAGTGATTTCTCACAGCCTTCGTTGCAGTGATTTCTCACAGCCTTCGTTGCAGTAACATGTACTTCGTTGCATTTATTTTTTGATTGATTTTGCACATGTGTTCATAGGTTCGCTTCGAAGATGCTTCCACATTAAACGTGAAACGTCATGACCTCTACACTTTGGACGAAGAACTTCCTAAACGAGTCCAAAGCAAACTGGTACGTAGAGCCGTACCGATTATTCTTTCTCTTTGTACATGTACCATCTCTATGCACAACATTTTTCCATATCATTCTATAGTTTGAACCATGGCAACTACCATGGCAACTCATACCCATGGTCAACCCAAACTCATACGTGTCATATATTCAGCGTCCCACAGGTCTCATTATCACCTCATGTGTATATATATGTGTCATGCTTTGTTATAACACACGTTTTTCGGGACAATTTCGACTATGTCACCTTATACTTGCAGGAATGAAATCTTTAAATTTGGTTTGTTTTTAACGAGGCTTCCAGAACGCTCATTCGGCATTATCATGAAGACCTCGACCTGGAGTGTATTTATTGCTCCCATTTGTGCTACGATTATCATTGATTATATAAGGCGTTTTTTATTTATAACCGCTCACTAAACAACTTTGTGATAGCATGGTCTCGAACCCAGTCCCTTCCGGTTACGAGCCAAACGCGCTGTTGCTGTTTAATTATAAATTTCTCTTCCTTTAGTCTTACGCCTCTGAAACTCTGAACAAGGCGCATTTGCCAAACAGTCTGGTATTCAAAAGACAAAGGGCATGCACAACAGAGAAGAAGGTATAGCGCATGCGTGAAATGATTCATCGCATGGTTGTTTGGGGCTCGCTGGAAAGCTTCGTTCAACTTTTGTTGTTCCAAAGATCCTTATCAGTTAGTGAAATCGCCCGCCTATTAACAAAATAAAAAACTTTGTAAACCACCACAGCTTTTTTTCATGCGATATCCAATTCTACAATCGTCTTGGATTACTTTTTTCATTTTAATAATCTGTTATTCTTAGTTTTATATATATTTATATATATATATATATATATATATATATATATATATATATATATTCAATATTTCAATTCAATATACTGGTTTTTATTCTTATTTATTATTGATCTGTAACTTGTTTTTAACTTTGATCTGAATTGGAATTTTATTTGGTTTTTGAGCTTTTGATTATCATGATCACGTGATAATCATAGCCTGGTTACCTACACTTTAGCCTGATTACTTATTTAAGAAGTTTGTTTTTCTCTGTAGGTAGTTCACTTGTACATAGTTTATTTATGAGATTTTAGCATGTTGACTAGATATATTTTTAAACAAATCATGTTTGAAAGATATAAAGTTCGTCATTGCTTTAGCCATCACAAATGACTCTTATTTTCTCATTCTATGATTGGCCCAGATCATAACGAATCAGCAGCCTTCTCACCAATGTTTTGTTGGGGTATAAAGATGATTTCTCTAATAAAATGTTTCTACTAAAGACTGCGTAATATTCCTACTGTCTGTTAGTTTACGGATCTTGTGAATCATTCCATGATTGAGCCGAACCATAACCAATCACCAGCCTGTTTAGGGATCATTCAAATAGTCCGTTCGCTCAAATTTGCCAATTTTTACCCCCTCCCCTCCTTGTTCGTCATTGTTCGTTTTGATTCCCCCCCCCCCTGCGAACGTTCTTTTTCACCCCTCCCTCCCCCCCCCCCCCCCCCCCCCCCTACTTTCTGGAATTTTCTGGTTTCTGGGAAATACCGACGAAAAAAGCCATTTGTTGTGGTACATAAAATGTTGAATCAAACAAAACAAATCATCAATCAAACAAGAAGTTTTTCTTCTTCGGCCAATGGAGATTGTAGAATCTCAAGATGACTGGCACGTCGTCGTCATCATAAACGTCCATTCTGTTGTCATTGTCGCTGAATCTTCTGCTGATACTTTTTCCGCTGGATCGTTTTCGTCTTCACTGGAAGATGATTGCAGCACTCCTTCGGTCGAATTCGATTGACATTGTACTTTAAAAAAATGTTTTTGCACTGGTTTGTTGATTCTATAAGAAAACGAACGTTTGTTTTTTTGTATTTTCCATTTTACCACATAACAAGCAGTTACTTTTTATGGCTGTTCGGAAATTCCCCCGGGTCGGAAGGACTTTACTGGTCACTGGAATGCCGTATTTACTCTGATAAACGCCGCGCTTTGATAAACTCTTTCTTCACCGCGGCGTTTTGTCGAAATGGTTTATAAGAATTACGAAAACAAATATAAGTTAAAATAAATACTTATTTTGAAAATAAAATTTTGTTCCTAGAACTTATTTCGACCTAAAGTGGAAAAGAGGTTGAGAGGTCCTATTCATCTTTTCTTTCCTGTTGCTCTACCTGTGGATTTCTTTGGATAACTGGTTTTATTATAAATAAGGGGTTTATTCAATTTTTTCTTTTCAGTAGTTAGTATTCTAATGAGGATATAAATCATTATTCAAATATAAAATGTACATACAATTGTAAAATCTTCAAAAGCTAAGGTTTAGGAGCGATCGCTCGTAGATATTGGTATGTGTCTCTGTTGTGATAATCATCAACAATGGCAAGAATCCGGCGATTACAATCCAGGCATCGCCGTCTTTGAACAGGTAGCAAATGTCCAGCGAGATTTTGAAGAATCTCGACACGAACCAATCCTTGAAATCGTCTGTGCCACCCTTCTACAGCGTTGTTTGTTCTCGGGAGTTCGTCGAATGTTCTATGGAACATGTTCCATAGTTCAATAGAGAACAAAGGTGGGCGTCTTGCAGCATTCCTTCGATACCGACCGATATATGTATCTTTGAAGTATTCAAACAGACCATCCATTTCTTCATCTTAAAGGTTTCTAACATGATCATTTAATTCCTCAAACCCGCGGACAACATCGTCTGACGGTAGGAAAGCAATCGCACAAAGCATTCCGGCGTGTAAAGCGAACTCCTGATCATTGCTGTACCTTTCTTGTTGACCAGTCGGATTTTTTTCTATATATTGGAGCATAGGTGGTAAAAACAACCTTTTATTTCGATGTTGTCGTTGAAATGTTGAATGGCGTTGATAGCAGCTTTTTCAAAATCTACAAGAATATCTTGCAAATTATTGTACTCGATACGATTGAAGAGTTGCTGGAACATTCGTCTATAGGTCACCTTTGTTTTGTTCGGTAACAAACAAAATGCTACCGGAAAAATCTGTCCATTTTTTTGAGCATGAACTGTATACAACTGATAAAAAACGTCCGTACAAACTTTGAAAGTTCCGTCAGCATACCAATGCTCAGATTCTCTTAGCAACTGTACCCCTTGTTCCGAAGCAAAGATGAAAATTCTTTCTTGGTCTCCTAAACCACTGTCATAAATGAGAAATGGTTTGCCGACTGCTGTGTTCTGATAACATTGTGGTAGAATCGGTATCTCCTCGCGTGTCAACGGATTTGGAGGGATATTGTTTTCTTATCGAGCTTTCCGGATGTTCCTACTCATTGTCAAAACAGAAGGCAAGGCATCCTCTGAAATGTTTCTCAGTTCGGTACCGAGAATTTGCTGCGGAGCATCTCCTGTGGTCTCTGCTTTTCTTTTTATACCAGCCTTGATTTTGACTACCTCCACTTGGGTTTGGGACGGAGCGTGTGTGTGTTCATTGACTTCCCCAACAACTAAGTCATTTTCGTCCAGTTTTATAAATCTACCAATTTTCAAAGCAAACGGAATATTTTAAACTTTGGGCCCAAATTTGCCCAAATAAGGTATTAGGGGTGAAAATACCCAAATTCTGGTACTTGATTTGAAATCAACATCATTTAATTAGTAAACCTACCAATTTTCAAAGCAAAGAGCAAACCAATCGTTTTTTTCCTAGATGGGTTTTGTCTTAGGGGTTTTTTTCTTAGGGGGGTTTAAGTTTTGTCCTACACCCGATATGTCGGACCATAGATAAGGACACGTAATGACTCACTTGATTTTAGACAAATATACAAAAATCAAATTTTCTTACTATATCATAATACGTGCGGGGGGGAATTCACCAGGGGGAATTCTCCTAGAACCTTGTTTATGTATTTGATGTAGCACAAGGTCCAACCACCCCCCCCCCCCGCCCCTTCAATTCCTTACCCGGAAACATGACCGATGACTGGTTTTCGCATATTTTTGTAATACTGTATCACTTTTAGAATTTTGACAAACAAAAACGTTTAACAGCAGGGGCATAGAAATTCTAGGGTGTGGGATTCATTCAAATTTCACTGGTTTGCCAGAACCACCAAATGATCACTTACGTTATCAACATTCATAACTGAATTACCCTTTCGTCAAATCCTTACTTTCAATGATAAAATACGATTTTTTTGATATTTGAATATAAGTAAAAATTACATTTTATAAATACTATTATGGGGAAACATTTTGAAAAGTTCAAATTTGTTGAAAATAGTTCAGTTGTTGATGTTGTTATTTAAATCAGCGGCATTATTCACAGTGAGAAAATGTGCAGAATAATAAGGCTAAAACAACCGAAAACCGAAAACCGACAACCGCATGTGAAATGTCTGAAAAAATCAAATCTTTTAATGAGCATAAACAAAGAAAAAGAAAGAAATCGGGATGGCTGGTACATTTTGCCTGACCAGCTAAAAATTTAAAAAACTAAAGAAGTTATCTTACCGTAGCTCAGAGACCATATAAAAAAGTCAAATATCAACCAAATTTATATATTTCATAAAAATTTTAAAAACCTATTTGCCCCCTATCCCCGACCGCCAGGTACGCCCATTAACAGTAAGTATTAATTGACTGTAGAATCGAAGCTAAAATACTGCTCGCACGGCATGTATCTATCTGAACAAATAAAAGAGACTTTCTTTTCGTGCCTTTGTTCCACTTTTCTCAGAGCCTATTGAATGCGAAGCAGTGAAACCATCTCAAATAACTTTTAGGGTTGCAAAAGTAACTTAGGCCAAGAATTCTTAACCTCATACATAATCATGATCAGGAATTCCATAGGAGTGTCATAGAAGATAAAATATTTGCCCCAGAGTTGAGGGTGAAGGGAGTAGCCGCATCATAATTCTTTGAATCAAATTGTTATGGAAAAACTTATAATTCTGAACACAGAAAATGCCGTCTATTTGTCTTGATTACTCCAAGGATATAAAATTGCTCTTGATTATTTCACGCATTTGTCGCGCTGAAGTATTAAAAATGGCGAATGAAAAAAGCGATGTTCAAATTCAGGCAAAATTATTTACAAAACTAGATACGTACACTATTCCAGATACATTATTATCAATCCCAATTGTATCTAGAGGTAAAGAGTTAAATTCTTTGTTGAAAGGTTTGCTAGCAGACAAAAAAGATATAGAGACAATCGAGTTTGATTTTTTAATTAATGGAGAGTATTTTCAGTCGCCTGATATCGCTCAGTATGTGAAAGATAAAAACATTTCAACCGAATCAGTGTTGGAAATAGAATACATTTTTCAAAATGAAGCCCCTAAATTTGATCAATCGTTACTGCATAATGATTGGGTTAGCTCTATTGACCTAAAAGGAAATTTGATCTTAACTGGGACATACGATAACTTAGTCAATGTTTGGGATACGTCTGGTGAATTAATACTATCATTAAAAGGACACACAATGGCTGTTAAATGTGTTACATTCGCTCCATCACTGTCAGTTGATAAAGTAACCTGTTTATCTGGATCTCAAGATCAATCTGTTTTAATGTGGAGCTATAATTCTTCGGACAATACAAGCACTTGTGTTCATATGTGCAGAGGCCATGGTGGAAGTGTTGATGCAATAACTGCGCACCCAACAGAAAATAAATTTGCTAGTGGCTCTTGGGACAAGATGATTAAAATATGGGACTCGAATCTCGATTTTGAGGCCTCAAATGAAGTTGATGATGAGGGTGTGTCAAAAAAATTGAAGAATATTCTTAAAGGTCCTACGACACGTACACCATTAGTAACGTTATCTGGTCATAAAGAAGCGGTCTCCTCGCTGCTATGGATGGATAAAAGCCAGTTGGTGAGTGCGAGTTGGGATCATTGTATTCGATTGTGGGATGCCGAAGCTTGCATTAATACAAGCACGCTTACTGGAAACAAAGTCCATTTAGACATCTCATATTCACCATATAGCAAGTTACTTGCAACCGCAAGCACCGATAAACACATCAGATTGTGGGATCCCCTTGTAAGCAGTGGCGCTGTCGTGAAAACTCTTTTATCTTCCCACACCGGCTGGGTAAGCAGTGTAGAATGGTCCCCTTCGAATCAACATCAACTTGTAAGCGGATCATACGACAACACAACAAAAATCTGGGATATTCGAAGCACCAAGGAAGCCTTAATAGATTTGCAACCCCACATGGACAAGGTTATGTGTGTTTGTTGGGCCCAAGATACATTGATTTTATCTGGCGGTGTTGATTGTATGTTGAATATAAATTCTTCCACTTTGCAGGAGTCTCCGAGCGAATAAACAGTACATTCAAATAAACACTTATAAATGTGGACCCTATGTGGAAGATGACTATTATTTTAAAAAACAACCTTCTTTTCCACTTCAAAATAAATGTATTACGATCCTCAATTTACTCACAATTGTTGACACTTGATGAAGTCTTTGTATCAAATAACATTTAAGTAAGTAAGCAAATGAACATCTATATTCTTTATATTCTTTACATTTCTAACAAATTATAATTAATTATTAAATTATGTCCATATAAAAAATATATTTTAGCTGGGTCACCCAGTCCGTGTTTTAAAAGAATTCTAATTTTTCTAATAAATTGATATTCTCGTAACAATTTCATTTACCTCCTCGATGACACTTGTCTGATAACAATCTCATATTTAATATTCAAATAGTACGTTCGTCCGGAGGGGGCGGGGGAGAAAGCGAACAAAACCGAACAGTATTTAGCGGGGGGGGGGGGGGGAGGGGGGGGGGGGTGCGCACCCAAAACAAATGTTCGTTTTACTAATTTCTTATAGAATCAACAACCGGTGTAAAAACATTCTTTTAAAGTACAGCGCGCCATGTCAATTGAATTCGACCGAAGGAGCGTTGCAATATTATCTCTTTCGAAATCTATTATTATTATTCACGGGGTAGGGTCGGTTTCTACCGTACCTGATTTTTGTAAAACTGAAAAAAGATAATGGCAAATAACTATTCTCCGCACTTAGGATAGGTTTATTTTCCGGGGCAACACCGCTGGACCCTGCTGGGAAACCTATATTTTCAGGTGCTTTACAAGAGGGGATGTTTATTAATTTTTGGAAAATCCCCCCCCCCCCCTGATCTTATTAAGACTCCCCGTTTATTAATTTTCACTTGTTGTCAAAAACGAAAACTGTATCTCACTGATAAAAATAAAAACTTTCAGTGTAATCAGGCCTTTGGAAAAGTATTGATTTGAACGTTTTTGTTTCGATTGCTTTTCATAAAAATTTGTTAAAATAACTTTTACTTCTTATACAGAGTACTAAAGATTACTACTATTTTTTTTCAAAAAGGCGAGCGAGAGCCTCGAACACACAGCAATGCAGATCGGAAAATTTCAATCAATAAACGCACACGCGACCACGATATGGCTGTGGAGTATAGTTCATTCTGTTTGTCCACGAGATTTTTGCAAGACAACTAATGAAAATCGAACACTCCTTGCCCATGTCTCCGTTAGACCCAAAGACCAGCATCATAAAGCTTCCATGTTCAACTTCAAGTACTCTTTCCGCGTATTCTTGTTTCTTTGCTCTTAATATCTAAACGTGATTCGACCTCAACGTTGGCAGTTTTAAGTCTCATATTTTTGTTGGTAATATGAACGAGTTGCGGTTCGGATTCAACTTCAATACAAAGTTTATCGAGTAGTACTAATAATAAATATTGATCTTATTGTGACGATTTGAAATAAATTTCTGCATGACAGTGCCTGAGGCACAATGGGATGGAAAATCATTTAGCGGAGTGTTATAGCGTAATGCGTCTGCGAATTCCTCTATATTTAGATCCAGATTCGGCTCTTTAATAGGAATAATGTTTAGCCAAGAACTTCCACCTTTATCTCGTGCTTGATTTAAATAAGGAATGAGATTGCCAGGTAGTGTTGTTGCGATATTATTGGCATCAGTTACCTTTCTTTCCCTCTTTCTTTCATTTACTTATAACTTCAAATCTAAGGCAGTGTTCCCCTCAGCATCAGATGAGTTCATTGAATTTTCTTCGGCTACAATGTACATTTGTAATCTCTCTCGAATCTTTGAAGTTGATATCGGCTTCTTTCGTCAAGATTGGTAGATTGGGGCCGCCATCGGAAGAAGTGCAAATAATGAACGATAAGATTCGGTGAAAAGGTGCTTCAACACTAAATAACGTTGGTATAAAGTTATCATTCAATAATCTGTTTACTGGTTGAATAGAATTTTCAAACCGTAATGTTTGGATTATTATTTGCCAACCCTCTATAGTTTATAACTAGCGCCCAGACTACGATTACGCAAGCTTTTGAAATTTGAGCTTTATAATATGGTTTTACTGAGCATACAAATAATGTATAATAATAACAAATAATAATGTCTGTGTTTTAACAAGGCGATGCTTCAAGTCTTCGGAGAAAAACAAAACTCTTATGTAAGTCAAAAGTAGCACTACTTTAACACTTCCTTTACCGTAACCCATAAATGTTAACCTCCACTAGAAGTGAATTTCGCTAATTTAGAAAAACGTTGATTGACAAATTTAAAAGTTATCCATCATCCGTTTCATAAAGTACTACCAAAAATAAATACACCATGCTCGCGTTATCTTATCCTTTAACTCGCGTTATCTTATCCTTCAGCTCGCGTTGTCTTATCCTTCAGCTCGCGTTATCTTATCCTTCAGCTCGCGTTGTCTTATCCTTCAGCTCGCGTTGTCTTATCCTTCAGCTCGCGTTGTCTTATCCTTCAGCTCGCGTTGTCTTATCCTTCAACTCGCGTTATCTTATCCTTCAACTCGCGTTGTCTTATCCTTCAACTCGCGTTGTCTTATCCTTCAACTGGCGTTATCTTATCCTTCAACTCGCGTTGTCTTATCCTTCAGCTCGCGTTGTCTTATCCTTCAACTCGCGTTATCTTATCCTTCAGCTCGCGTTGTCTTATTCATCAGCTCGCGTTATCTTATTCTTCAGCACGTGTTATCTTATTTTTCAGCACGTGTTCGGTTATTGCTGTACCCGTTTTTAATTGATATGGGACCATGAAAAATGTTCGAGTTCACAAATGTTCGAGTTATCGAGTGATTTTTATGCGAAGGTATTAGGGAAGGTGATTGCAAAACAATTCGAGTTAACGCGTGTTCGAGTTACCGGGATTATACTGTATTTCAAAGTAGATATTTGTTTTCGTGAGATATTTCCAACGACAAAACTACTTTCTTTTCATTATTTCTTTCGCTTCCCCTTAAAATTAAGGAAAAATACCCTATAAGGTATTTATTTGAGTTGGTTTCATTGCTTCCCATCCAATAGGCTATGTGAAAAAGTGGAACAAATCCACAGACAGAAACGTCTGCTTTATTTATTTCTGAACACAACAATTCTATCGTTTGTTTTTTTATTTTTGAAAGCCATTCACGATGGTCATTGATATGGTCCCATTTAATTGATATGGTCCTATATCAATTGCAAGAATAATCCAACACGTGCTGACGAATAAGACAATATTTGGCGAAGATTAAAACAACGTCAGATCATTTACTGTTTTTTAATTTGAAGTAATTGTTCCCGTAACAAGATGTTGTAAAAATCGGCATATAGCAATTTGCAAAATTTTTGCTTTTTTAGTTTACTGTGAAATGTGTGTTAGTTAGTTAGTTAGGCCGTCCGTCAGGACTCTCCTAACCCCTAAAATGTGTGTGCATAAGATTTAAATTATACCGCGCATAAACTCAAAACAACAAACATTGTTTGCGTAGAATCAACTTTCTAATAAAACTGCTGCTTACAACTTTTTCAAAAGCATACGTTTTAAAATTGTTTTCATTTCTATACTGTGCCCGCATCATTTACCTTTTCCTTCCAGAAGCTGGTAAATAAGGGAAAAAAGCAATGCTGCGCGAAAACGAGGCAAAAGCTTGGCCATGTCCCTGAGCTTTTTACTTTTTCCCTGCGATCTTCGTTTTCAATCTCTGATCTGGGTAAGTATGCAAGACTACGGGATAATCTATGGCGCGCTAAACCGGCAATTATTACTATCCTTTGAAATATAGTACTATGTCATAAATATAATACAATGATTATGATTATAGTGCTATGTTTTCAAAAGATAGTACTATATATACACAAATATAATACTATGTCATACTTATAGTACTATCTCTAGAATTATAATGTTATGCTACAAATATAATGCTAACTATGGTTATAGTACTATCTTGTACTATAATAAGACTTGAGTGTTGGACTATAAGACTTCCGTGAAAAGGTCTTGACGTCACAATGAAAGGTCTGACTGGTCTGACTCGATTACTCCAGAACATCGGGTTGGGAAAAATTTAAAACAGGCTCTCTCTCAAATCAAAATGGCGAACACCAACAAAGACAACAAAATCAATATTGATTTAAATTCTGTGAACAGACTTGTGAACGCTGCTAAAAATGTAATTGAATTTTTTACGAAAGGAGATTCTACTTCAAAACCCAATACGACTGAAAATTCAGTTGCAGAGTTGTTCTCGAGCTGTTCCAGGGGAGTACGCAGTGGTAGGCGGCGCTATTCTGGTTTCGTACCCCCCCCCCTTAATTTTTTCGCTCAATTTGAATTACCTCCTAAAACTAATGATGAATTATTATCACCTTGTATGAAAATCTTTTTCGTTTTCCTTTTTTGTTATATTTTTTACATATGTAATATCTTAAAAAGTTTCTTGTTTCGCTCACTTATCAACAACGTTTCTGTTTTCTGTATGTTTCTTGATTCATTTCAGACGTGGATGGTTTCTACTGACAAAAGTAGAAAACATTTTTTCCGCAATTTTCGATGTTCTTTTTTTTTAATAAATGCGATTTGCGGAAATTGAACAAAGAAGAGGAGATAAACATTAAGGATTTCACACATTACGATCGGAGAACGAATTATCGTTAAATGTTAAATTAAAATGTACATTTTGTAATGTAAGTTTATTGCGAAAACCTCGCCATCATCAATAATTAAATCATCATCATTGTTCTGCGCGTTGTTAAACAACACCGACCGCTGCCCGAATTCTCAACTTCCAACCATCTCGATCAAGCATGCAACGATGAAGCTCGGTGATGTTGTTCATCCCATTATCCTTCATCAGACGGCGTGGAAACGTCATGCGCGCATGTCCACATCGGACGAAAGTTCCAACTGGCTGCCAGAGAATAAGCCCACTCACCGGCTGATCTATGCGACGCGCACAATGCCCAGCAAACCGTAGCCTTCTCTCTAAGAGGATATCACTAACGCGGGGAAGGTTTCCGTAGAGGTTTTGGTTAGTTACATGCACGCTGTAGTGTGTGTCTGTCACCTTCCGCAATAGGCGTGTGTACGTGCCATCCAGTGACTTGTTCTGCTTAGCTGTAAGTGACCAACAAGGTGAGCCGCACAGCAGGACTGCTTCAACGGTTGACTTGAATAGGCGTATCTTCAGTTCGCAAGTTATCATTGGGGACTTCCAAATACGCCACATCTTGTCAGCTGTAGTCCACGCAAGTACTTTCTTAGCCTTGATTTCCCGTTCGCTTGTTCTCACATATGATCCCAGGTAGAAGAAGTCATCAACTTGGTCGATTTCTCCTTTTCTTATCCGAACAGGGATTCCCGAGGCAGCAGCAGTGCCAACACATATGTATTTCGTCTTTTTCTGGTTGATTAGCAGGCCAACTTCGACGGCGACTTTTTACAAGTTTGTGAGAAGTTTTTGCGCATTCATGACGGTGGATGCTAACAGTGCAAGGTCGTCCGCAAAGTCTAGGTCAGTCAATGTCTTTGCAGGGTGTCGTTGGCTCTGTCTGGCCTTCGTCTGCAGTCCTAACACAGGTTCCATTGACATGCAGAGCACATAGTCCAAGACGATGATGAAAAGGAATGGCGCGAGTGAGTCACCCTGCAACACACCAGTGGTGACAAGGAATGGGTCTGAGTCACCATCAACAGTGCTAACAAAGCTGGTAGAACCGTCGTAGAGGCACTTCATTTCAGCGATGAGAGGATCAGGAATGCCGTACGCAGATAGGATAAGGAACAACCGTTCGCGTGAGACGGAGTCAAAAGCCTTCCGAAAGTCTACAAACACGCTGCACAACGACAAGTTCTTCTTTGCCGATATCTCTTCGATCAATCTACGTTCAATCAATCTACAATAATTAAAAATGCATCGTAAATCATAATTACAACAGTAAGGTGTGAAGTGTAGGTTGAACAGAAAATCATGGGTAAAGGGATGGTAATAAGGTCATTGGATACTAGAATGTTGTGTATACTTAAGAATCATTATAAAAACTGTCGAGTACTGTAACAGCCGCAATATTTTTAAATATGGCTGCAGCTTTTAGACCCGACATGGCTGAATTCGACAGAATGACCCTGATGAACATCGGTTTATTCAAAAACAATACCGAAGAGTGTATTCGGTGGTTGCGACGGTATGGTTTGTTGGCATCTGTCATTAACTGTACGATATGCAATTTTCCTTGCAACGAACAAAACAGAAATCGCAGTATAGACGGTAGAACGTGGCGATGTATGGTAAAACGGTGTAAGTGAACTTTTTCTATTCGAAGAGGAAGCTTTTTCGAAAGATTCAGCATGAGCTCGAAATTGGTTGCTTGGAAACAATTGTTGACTGGAACCAGTATTGCAGAGAAATCGTTGTGAACCATTTTTTTAATAACCCGGAACAACTGGGAGGACCAGGATGCATAGTGGAAATCGACGAATCATTTTTTGCAAGGCGAAAATATAACCAAGGGTGTGTAGTTGCCGAACAATGGATATTTGGTGGATATGAACCTGCAACCAAACACGGTTTGAGACTCATTTTGTAGAATTCTTGAAATACGTAACAGTTAATAATGTTTTTTGTGCAATCCCAAACTATAAATGTTCTTATATTTCCTTTATAGGCTTTTTGGTACCAGTTCAACGTCGTGATGCTGCACGCTTCTACCAATTATTGGGCAATGGATCCGACCAGGGTCAGTGGTATGGAGCGACATGTGGGCCGCGTATAATGGTATTGCCGCACAAGGTTTATTACACGGGACTGTAAACCACACATATCACTTTGTGGATCCAACCACGGGTGTAACGACAAATCGTGTCGAAGCGATTTGGCAGCGGGCAAAATCCAAATTTAAAGCTATGCATGGCCCGACCAATCGCGAGCTTATACCAGATTATCTCGCGGAGTTTATGTGGAAACAACGATACAAAGAACATGGATTTTTCCACTTCTGGAATCAAGTTTTCCATGACTATCCCGTATAAAAATGTATATATTAAGGAGATTAAGAAAAAAAACCTGAGACGGCGACTGCAACGCGCGTGATGTAAACAAGCTAACTGCGCATGCGTTTTTAGTGGAGACCCCAAGGTTCATGTTTTATACAGGCCGTGACAACTTCAAATCATCAAAATTGGCGTTTTGTTAAAACGCAGATTTGAAAATACAATACAGTATACTCCCGATAATTGTTTTGTTGTTGTCGTTTTTGTATCATAACTATTTTATATCAAAACGTCAACCGGAACACAAGACGTCTCGTTTTCGATTTTCGCCGTTGCCGTACGTTGTAGATTTGTTTCTTAATCTCCCTATTATTGAATCGAAAAACGCCTTTTTTCTTGTTGTAAAATTGACTACAATAGTCCATTTCAAACTTATTTGTTAATTTCCTATTATTATTTTTCGCTAAGATAAAAACGTATAATGCTACTAGAACTAAATACCCAAAAGATAAAAAATTTAATTTAATTTTTGTTACGTTTTATTGGTCAATTGTTATTCTTTTCTGTTTCTTTTATCACAAATAACAAAAAATTTATTCAAATTGAGCAGAAAATTAGGGGGGTACGAAACTAGAATAGCGCCGTGGTAGGCAGGGCCGGCGGAACCGGTGCGGCACTTTTTTTCTGTCAAGATAAGAATTTTGAAAAATCAATTTCATCCAACATTTTTCTGAGAAAAGAAGTGAAAATTCGATGTTTGAACATTTTGGTTGACTTTTGCATCAAACATCTCGAGTTTGTATGTGTGGGATTTCCTTAAATTTTGATAATGAATAAAGTTCGAATGCAACATCGATTTCATTCATTTGATTTGACAAACAAAAACATTTCTCGTATGTTGCTCAGTCAGAAAAAATGTTTCTTTGATGAAATATTTGAACGGTTTGCGTCGACCTTTAGAGCAAGTATTCGACATAGAAAAAGTTTTGTTAATGTTTTCTTACTCGTTGAGTTTATTTTTACGTATGAAAAACTCTTACGATGTCGAAAAGAAGATTTGAAGAAATCGGTGATATTCCACATCAACAACCCATGCAATTTCGTTTTCCGGAGCGAAAGTTTGGTATTGTGTATTACCGAGAAAGTTATGTATTATCGAGAAAGTTCAACAAAGATTGTTTCGATAAGTTTCCGTGGCTTCACTACGATGAATCAAAGGATCGTACATTTTGCCACATTACCTTAAAGGTATTAATTTTCGCGAGAATTAAATTTCGCGATTTTGCGAAGTTTTGGCAAATTCGCGAAATGCTTCAATTGCCTATGTTGCCATTCGCGAAATTAAATTTTCGCAAATTTTTGACAATTTTGGCATTCGCGAAATTAAGTTCTCGCAAAATGCATTTTTTTAAAGGCGTTTTTTAGCAAATTTTAGGTGCACAAGCAATGACGTTCACAAAAATTTACAAATTTTTGGAGCCCTCCCTTGCCCGTATTTTAATTGTAGAAACGATTCCCCCCCCTCTCTTGAAGTGTGCATTAACAATTGCATGGCCTTTATTCGAGAATCGAGGATAATGTCAGGTCGAAAGTTGGATACTTACAGATACCAAATTTGGAGATTTTTGGGACCCTTAAAGACTGATTTTCCAAATTATTGTTTTTGTCAACGCTGGTATTGCTGAAGCAATAAATGAAGGTTCCGCACAACTACCATCCCTCGACCCTTTCACTGACATTACCCCGGTCACAGACGATATTATGAACCCATCAGGCAGCTCCTTTCCAGGACCAGAAAGCCCCTATGTAAACGAAAGAAACAAGAACTCCTCGGACGAATCCGACTGGGACTTTGATGTTGATGACGGGCGTAATGCGTTCCAACTATTCGATGAATAGTTTGTTGTACTTTTTTGTTTGTTTGCTGTTTCCTTTATTTTTACTTACGTTAGACTTGCTGTAGAATATAAACATTGCGAACAAAAAAAGTCTCCTTCTTTCAATTTTGATGATACGCCAATCACGAAAATAAATTCTCGCGAAATATGTTCGCATTAACAATTCGCGAAATTAAGTTCTCGCGAAATTCAAAAATTTCTGTATAATTGCGATTCGCGAAATTTAATTCTCGCAAAAATTTATTCTCGCGAAAATTAATACTTTTGAGATATGTCCTATAACAAGGAGCATATGAACACTGTGAATCACACAATCGAAGGAGCGTACGGTATGCTGGGTATACTAATTGGAAAGATGCCCTAGCCAGGAAATGAGGTTTTGCTAAGCATGAACAATCAAATTGCCATTAACATGCTGTCGCTTCGATCGTTACAATACCCCAGACGATAAGGGATGTTGGGGAGCTACTTAATGAAAAGCACACTGAAGAAAAAGATGTTGCTCGTCAATCACAGTTGACAATTTTGTCAAATGTTTGATATTTAGCACGTCAGGCATTACCTTTGCGTGGCGATGGTAAAGGTGAGCCAAACTCAAATTTTAATCAATTGTGCCAACTAAATTTAGCCGCACCAATTGAAAATAGCTTCCGCCGGGCCTGGTAGGGAAAGATCCGGATGACTTGTGAACGCTGAATTGATTAATCGTTGTATTTCATCGTTTATTGCCGATAGAATTTCTAAAAGTTTATGCAAAGGATTTTGATAATCAATATTTGGACATGTGTTTTGTTGAACAGCAATTCTTCTTGCATTCATCAGCCAGTCAAAAGATCTGTTTTTAGAGTGATGAAGGTATCCTCTATGGGTTCAAAAATTTTTTCTAAAGCTATAGAGTTATGAGCAGGAAAATTAATATTATTAGCAACAGAAGCTGCATTAGGAAAGACTGTGTCTTTCAGTAAAGATAGCGATGTATATAGTTGATTTAAGAACATCTCCATCGTACCATATTTAAATAAACAAGTATTACAATCCATCTTTTCTTACTTAAAATTTGCGCGCCAATCATGTATCACGTGATCACAAATCTCGCCATATGATTCGTTAATATAAAGATAGGACAACCTCCGCTCGCCTGTGGAATGTGTCACAATGTGTGCATCTGACTTTAATAAAAATTACTTTGTGCCTTTATTGGAAAAAATATCTTTAGAAAACAAACAGTTTATGTTAATGGGAGATTATAACATTGACCTTCTCCAACGAGAAAATAACAGCATTATAGCCAATTTCCCAGATACTTTAACTTCAAACTCATTTTTCCCCTTTGTTTTGTACCCAACTCGCATCACATCTCATTCAAAAACTCTCATTGATCATATTTTCCTTAATTTCTACAGTGAAGATATCATATCTGGCAATATAAATGTTACAATTTCTGATCATCTGCCTCAGTTTATTACTATACAAAATTTTAAAAGGAACAATCAATCTAAAAAGAAAAACATTAGTTGACGCTGTTTCAAAAGGTTTCAAAATGATCAGTTTGTAAATGATATTTCCTGTGTGAACTGGGATTTACATATTAAGGAGACTGACGATGTAAATGACTCGGTAGCTATTTTCTTAAAACAATTTGAGCTTATTCTAGATAAACATGCTCCGTATAAAAATCTAACTAAAAGGCAATTAAAATACCATGACAAACCGTGGGTGAGTAAAGACATCTCAACATCTATTAAAATAAAAAATAAAATCCATGAAAAATTTCTCAAAGCTAGTAACATAAGAACTAAAAATAATCTTTATAAAAAATTTAAAATATATAGAAATAACATTAGCAACCTCCTTAAAACAAGTAAAAAAAATCATTACATTGCATTTTTTAATAAGAACATTTACAATATAAAACAGACTTGGATGGGCATAAAAGAACTCATAAACATTAAATCTAGAACGAAAAATAATATAAATAGTCTTAACATAAATGATAACATTGTAACAAACAAAAAGGACATAGCCAACCATTTTAATAATTTTTTCTCTTCCATAGCATACAAGCTTTCAAATAATATTAAAAAGTCTAAAATGGATTTTAAAGAATATCTGCTTGAACCTAATACCAATAATTTCTTCATTTCACCAACAACTAAAGAAGAGGTCCATTTTCTCCAACAAAATGCAGAGAGCAAATAACGTGGTGGTGTGAAAGATTTGCAATCGATAGTTGGTGTTTTGGTCGTCGACATGCGTTGATCCAGCGCTTTGCTTTCTCTGGATTTCTCTTTTTTCCGGGAAAACGAAGGAAAAAACCTGCTCCCCATATCGATTTGTCATTGTTGAAGCATTCTTCTTTCTTGAATCATTTTTACATATTCCATACGAGCAATGTCTAACTATATTTCATGAAGTTCTTTCTGCAATCACTGCTGTTCGAAGGCACGACGAGCAAATGTTGTCCTAATTTTCTATCAACAAATCATACGGCGATATTCGTGATCACGTGATACATGATTCGCGCGCAATTTTTTTTTTTTTTGTGATTATGTTTTTTTATATATTTATTATCCTAAGCACGGAGGCATTCCCGGCACGCATACAGTTATAAATATTATCGGCATGATTATTTACCCTCGTGCACTTTCCACGAGCTACAATTTATACATTATTACAATTAATTCAGAATTAAAATTTAAGAAAAACACTTTACTCATATCAAACTACTCGTTTCTTTTTTGTATAATGAGGTCATTGTTATCACTGTCCCTTATTGTTGCAACTTTAATACTTCTAGAACCCCTCAAACATCGTATTGTTGATCGCAATAGCGAAAATGAAATCAGTGTTCTACTGTTGTTCGTTACAATTGAGGTTGCAGCCTTACGCTTGTCGGCAATCATTTCTGCAAGTCTTTTGTAGAAGCGAATACATTTTTTTCCCATGCTGCCATTTGCCGCAAAAAACCAAAGGAGTGAACGAACCATTCTCGACCCGAATAACACGTTCGCCATAATGCCGTTTTTTTCGTTTTCATTCGATTTGAAGCATTTCTCAACTTCCAGTTTCCTGTGTCTTTTTAAGTAAGAAAAGGTGGATTACAATTAAACCAAAGACTGGGAAAGCGAGCCTCAATTTTACCACGTGTTAACAAGTAACATGATTGTGCGCCATGACGTCATACCAAGACTTCTAAGTTATAGTACTATAATCACGACATAGTATTATATTTTACAGGATAGTATTAAATGCCGGTTTGGCGCGCCATAATAATCGCCTTATCGCCATAAGAATTTGCCTAATGATCCCAGTTTACAAACATTTTTTCGAGCTTTCAACGACTCACGAAAAATTATTAGGCCGTGGAAACTAAAATATCGTTAAAATATCGAGGTCTCCATGATAATGCTTAAAATTAGCGTTTTGGGAGCCATGTTACACTTCAAATTCTAATCCCTGTCACTGCTACTGGTGTAATTGTTGGACAGGAGTTTACTTTGACTATTTTGAGCAAACCATGTTTTTTTTATTTTTAAAGGTTTGGTTAGTAATACTTATAATTATTTAAGTTGTATTGTAGCTAAGTAGTTTAAAATTGCCAAGTCCGCATAATTTGCTGTTTTATCCAAAAGTTTCTAAACAAGCCTGGCATGAATATTAATATTTTTATATATATCTAATATTTTTAATGCAAAAAGAATTTTCACCTAACAGATGTTGACTTTAATAGATTCAATTATACACATAATGTATACACATATACATAATAATAATAATAATATTGTTATCAGTTGTCATAATATATATTAATTTTTCCTGTCCTTTTTTACAGATTAGGTTTACAAACGATCTGCTGCGATGATATATTCTTCCACAAGCGATGGATAGCACAATGTAAGTACAGTGTATATGTTTGATAAGTCAAACCACCGCGAGACAGAAGAAAGTGAATCCACTTATCCACTGTTCCACTTTTCCAATTTTTGGCTAAAATTGCTACTACAAATGTAAAATGGAAAATGGGTACTACAGGAAAAGTAAAAGGAGAAGGAATGAACTACTTTATAAATGTTACTTTATTCATCATATTTCTCAAAAAAAATTTACTTAAAAAATATTTTGTAGAAGCTTGCTTCATACTCTTTGCGAACTCATTTTCATACATTCTTGAATTTTTTTAAACATTTATTAAGCTCCAATCATAAACATGGGGCTTTTAATAAATGTTCAGTATTGCTGAAAGAAGACTGACGAAATTGGTTCCACTTAATTAAAGATCCAGGTATCTAAATAAATGAATGGGGATTTGTGAAGGTTAAAAAAAAGAATTCCACTTTTTGAAAAATCCACTTACCCAGGGTTCCACTTCACATACACTGTAATGTTGTTTAGATGATTTTGTTTCTTTGCTTTTCAAATCATTCATATTCTTGGTTCAAAGATGAGATTCAAAATCAAACTTTTATTTGTTTTTAGGGAAAATGATTGAATGAAAAGACTTTGAATGACTTTCGAGTAAGATGGCTGGTAACGTTTCAGGTAAGTCTATTGATTGTTTGTTGTTTATGAGAAGATTTATTAGGTGTAAGAATTATGAATAGTGAATCATATCCTATTTTCTATGAAATTTCTGTAAGTAAATATTTTGTAGAAGAAACATGCTCTTAACTTTGTATACCTCATTTACTGCAAATAATCCATGAAAGTGAGCAACAATGGAAAATAGAAAGAAATAACAAAATGTTGAAAGAAGGATTTTTTCATTTCAAGCCAAATCTAAAAAATGCAAATTGCTCAACCCATTTGGTGAATGGGATATCTAATATTGTTAAATAAATTTTTCCTAAAACAACTTGGAGGAGATCTTGAGCATATTTTTTCACTAATTTTGATTTAGGTTTTCAAGTAAACTGATATTACATATATACTTATTATTATCATATTATCATATTGGGTGGAACTTAAAGTCACAAATCTCAAATTGCACTCCTTTAGAATGCGATCAAAAATATTTGAAATGGTGACTTAACCCACGAAATTGCCAGTTAGAACAATTTAAATTTTTATATATACTTTTAAAAAAGTATTAACCTAAATACTTTCTTTGCAGTATCCCAACTCGATTCATCATTTCGCCAATATCTGGCCAACAAACTTAGTGGTTCTTGGAAACAATTTATTCACGGACTGCCATTCGTAAAGGTCTTAGACGAAAAGATTGATGAAATATGCAAAGATTATAAGGAGACATCAGAAAGCTGTTACCAAGCCTTTCGTTGGTGGTGTGGTGCCAACCCTAGAGCATGTTGGAGTGATGTTTGTGACGTTTTACACAGAATGTGTCAACAGCAACTTCTAGCAGAATGCGATATAGAGCTACGTAGAATCACAAGTGGTAATCATAATTTGCCAATTTCGAATCGAATATAAGCATAAATTATCTTTTTTCTGTTTAGACGGGAAGAGTTTCAATTTTGAGATGATAATTGGTATTTGTTCAATGATTTCATATTCATCAAGTGTCATAACATTCTATCGTCTATATTTGACTATTATGGATTTTGTTGTTTAAAAATGAATAAAGTTAACTAAGAGAGTTCTACAGAAAGAAACATAAAAAAATTGAGCAGTTTGAGTACACAACACAACAGACCGGATAAACAAAGTTAACTTGGAAGATGCGAAGATAATGTTAATCTGATATTACATACTTCACAAGTTCGTCAACAATTCTGTTGCGATGAATTTAAAACCACAAATCTCAAATTGCACTCCTTGAGAATGCGAATAAAAAAAATTTGAAATTGGTATTTAACCCCAAAATCTTCTGTTAGAACAATTTAGATTAAATATTTTTTTCTTGTTGTCAACAGTCTTTAACTAATTGTTAATATGATAGCAGTAAAACTAGGAAACATCACTTTCCCATAATTTTTAGCTGAGATTGACATTGCTACATATCAACATGTTGCTTTTAAGTCATTTAAAGAATAGAATCTGATTTTACCTCATGTTTTGTCTAGACAAAAAGACTAATGACGAATTGCAAAGAAAAAAAGTAACTCAAGATTTATTAAACATTGTAATTATTTCTTTTCTATAATGGTTAATGTCATATATTCAATAGAACTTGCATAGAATAGAACTGCTGTGAGAGCAAACCGATAAAAGACTTTTTTAAAGGCGACGAGCGTTTGATGGTTGTGTCCGGTATTGCTGGTATTGGAAAAACCACTTTTTTGCAACACTCACTAATGGAATAGGTTGAAGGGAGGCAATGGTGTCAGTTTGATTTCCTTTTCTATATTCAATGTCGAGATATCAATTACTTGAATTGCAATTCTGTTGAGGAGATTTTGAACAAACTTTTTCCAATCGTATTGAAACAAATCTCATCCACAGAATTAATTGACAATGCTAATTGTGTACTCTTTCTTGTTGATGGCTTAGATGAATTCAGATTCCTTGAAGATTTATTGAAGATCAGCAGGGGAGGAGGTGACGTGGAGCCATTAGCAGTGGCTTTGAATGGTATATTAAATCAAAACTATTTGTCAGTAAAGAACCGCCTATTGGTCGCTGACAGACTAGAAGCTGCTTTCAAATTGAGGCGCATATTATCATCCGATCATCCATTATGTGTTGATGTTGTTGGCTTTAGTGAAAACAGCGTACGACAGTATATATCAAATCGTGCTGGTGATAATTTTAAACTGAAATCGCAAATCGAAGATACAATTGCTCAATCACCTTCAATGCAGATTATGGCTTTGGTGCCGATCTATTTGGAGGTTATGTGCTCGATCATCGAGGCTAATAAAGATGCTAAATTTCGCACTGTCACTGAATTGTACACTTGGGCAATGATCTATTTTGTTCAAAAGCATTTTAGAAACTTGAAAGGTGAATCTCTTTTTATTGATATGCCTATTCATGAATTTATCTATGAGCGTGAGGTCATGAAAACATTGCATTACGTTTGTATGATGGCATATAAAATGTTGGAAAAAGGACGCATTGTTTTTAACTCAAAAGAATTTGGTGAGATTTCGGGTGGTTCACTTGAACATTGTGGGCTTATAACAAAAGTGAGTTTGTTGCAGATTGAGGAAGTGTATCAGTTTTGCCACTTAAGTATTATGGAGTTTTGTTCTGCGGTATATATCATTAAGAACCTGAGCGATAAAGTGGAGACCGTCATTAATGAGTTTCGCCTGGAAGGTTGCATTCCTGTAGTGTGTGGTTTGGAAGGTGCTCTCGACCACAATGTTGACACGCCGACTATTGTAGGCATGTTTATGAAAGCGTTGAAGTTAGAACGTCGACCATCGTCTTGGTTGAACTTTTGGAGCGGAATGAAGAAAGTAGTAAGTTTTTTTCACATTTTAATAAAATATATTTATATTATTTATTTTATTATTTATTTATTATTTATATTTATATTATTTAGGAATTAGTTTCCAGAATGAATTATTTTCGCCTCTGGAAACTTGGAACTTAATGGAAACTTAAGAAACATAACAAAACAAAAACCTTGTCAAACATTGATGCTTTATCAGGATATCTAGATAGGTGTATGTATGTTTTGTGTAGTTTTAGAATGACTTTGTGTAAATTTAACATATAATGTTCTTTAGATGATGCTCTAATATTTTATTACTTAACAGAAGAAATGTTCAATATTCGACGTTTTAGTGGAAACTTGATAAATATTTTAAGAGTATTAATTGTTACTAACATTATTTTTTACAGAATTTATTTTTGCGATTTGCGCCATTAATTTAGGCTGAAATCACAAAAAAAAATCTTTTGCAAAAATTATTGGTGATGACTTAACACTTTTTATAGAGAGCCTATTGAGTAAAATATTGTTGTTCCCATTCTAACATCTCCTGAAAACATGGATGCACAATGTATTAAAACAAAATTTCTGTCTCATTGTTTTTATGTGATAATTTTAAATTTAATCATAATAATACGAAAAGTAACCCTGAAAATAATAAAAAATATTTCAGTCGGAAAATTGCTGGTTTTAATAAATATAACATTTTCAATTTAAACTTTGCACGTCACGTGACAAATGTAACATTCACAATATTTCATCGTGATATTATTATTTAAGATATTTATTATAAGGTTTAACAATTTACTCAAAATAATATTTAATATTCTTGAAAACATATTTCATGTTATTTGTTTAGACATAGAAGAGATGGATGATTTGTTTCTAACTTCATTCTTTGAAGCACAGTCGCCCATCCCTCAATACCTCAAACATCATTTCATGCGACAATACGAGTACGCGATTGACGATTGTTACAAGATACACTTTTCGCAACAAAAGTCATATTTCGTCGACAAACTCATGGAACTTGGTTTTTTAGACATTGGGTTGTTACGTGTGAATTGTAGAAAACAGATGATGCACGTGCGACACTTATGAGGGTCATGTCTTTATCGAAAGAGATTGATATTTATAGGTTTCCATCGAACTTCGATGGAAAATTATTTGCGAAAGCATACTCTTATCTATCTTGCAGTAAATGCCCCATAAGGAGGTTGAAATATCACCATGAGACAATCCAAACATTTCGCAAGTTGTTGCCTTTGTTCAAAGACGCGGAAGAATTAATGTTTGCACTTTATATCGAATGTTGTGGTGAAGAGACATCAGAGATGATAAATGCGATTAAAAGAATGAAGTCATTGAAGCGAGTCGAAATTGGTGACATCAAACACAGGAACGCACAACACAAACATTTATACGAAGCGATGAAAGAAGAGTTGGTAGGGTTTGGGAAGGAGGTTGTGTTGTTTCGGTTTTATTGCTTTTAACGTTTTTATTGTAAATATATTCGTTTATTTCTAAATTCATTTGTTTTGTAACACTGTTGCGTAAGTGTATTTGTTTTGTTTGTTTTATGTTTTCTGTTGTAAATATTATTTGTTTATTGTAATCTTTAATACTATTTAAGGAAGATATAACATTTCTCATTTGGTTTTCGATCTTTTATTAAAACCATGAAACGTGAACGATGAGTTTGAATATGAAAGTCTTACTATCGATTGTTTACTTTATAAAGTGTTCCTGAATGAAAGTTGCATGAAACAAATATACTTCTCCCTAATGCAGTTACTTATTACCTGGTAATATTGCATGGTGACTACAAAACAAAGGTCTTTACGAAAACATACTTGTAGAATTATTTGATAACGGACCAGAAGAGAACATGCTTTAACGTTACTGCGCGATGGAATATTTTGAATCAAGTTTTTATGTTTTTGTCATCAATCAAAACCAAATTTCGACCAAATTGTTTTATGTAACCATTGAAGAAATATCAAATCGTCCTTCCTTCCTTCCTTTGCAAAGAAAAGCGATAAACAAGTCTTAATGTGGCCGTTTTAAATCTACTACTATGGTGAAAGGTGCATCCCGTAAAATATACTTAGGCCGTTTTTTTCCGATTAATTCTACGCTGTTTGTATAAATTGATAACAGAATTGGTACCAACAACCGCACAGAAATGCACGCTCAAATAAGTGGACTACACACGGAATGGAAGTCAAGCACAAGAATTGGGATATTTCACCCTTTATACCTTATTTGGGGCCAAAATTTAAAGTATTCCGTTTGCTTTGAAAGTTAGTAGGTTTACTAATCAGAAGATGTTGATTTCAAATCAAGTACCAGAATTGGTATATTTTCACCCCTAATACCATATTTGGGCAAATTTAGGATATAATAATACTCCTCGATAAACTCATTCAGCATCAGTAAAATATCTACGCACTGTTAATAAAACTTTATCGGATGTGTACTATGGTGGACTGCATGACGATAATAGGGCAATTATGTTTTTACTTATTCTAACTTCATTATAATTTAGAAACGATATAATACAAATATCGTTCCTTACAAGACACTTATAATGATGACTTGGAAGCTGTTGATTTGCACATAGATATAAATTTGTTATAGGTCTTCCACTATTTAGGGTTTTATTGTAACGTCTGCGGGATTTTAATGTATATTTTTAGAAAAGAAAAGAAAACAGATAGACGCATCTTTGTTTCGCATAAAATTTACTGCTACCCTACAATCTTTATCGTCCCTTACTGAATCCAGAGAAAATGATCAGACGTTTTAAAGTTCTACGATCAAGTTGAAAAGCATAAAACGCAACCATACCGCTTAAGCTCTCTTTCCTTCATTCATTTGGCATTGAATGTTATGCGAGCCATCTATTTCGTCAAAATTACATAAAAAAGAATGCGTGGAAAGATTCATGTTCAACCTTAAAGCTGTGTAAAGAGGAAGGGTTGAAAATGGGAGTAAAGTTTCTTGCGCGTTAGAAGTCTTGTCGCTTGATTATTACTTATTAGTATCATTACTACTTATTTGTAGTTGTTATTTATATTTCTTCACTGCAAAAAAATGTGAAATAATTTTCAATAATGGAAGGTTGATTCCTTTACCTTTGCATGATTTTTTATGTTAAAATGCATAGTTGCGGCTTAATTAAAACAACTTGTTTGTCGTTTGGAGAAGATTCATGCTGAATTATTTTGGTGGTTTTAAATACACATGTGGTATCAAGGGACCGCTTGAAACATTTTTGGAATTAGCTGAAACATCTCTACCGAATTTCGTATTTCGTATTTATCATGACTGCAGAAGTTATAGCCGTTTCAAAAATTTTGTAGAGTCGGAATTTTGTGGAATCTTTGACGATTTTAACATCAAAATATAGTAAACGTTTATCTATTTTTTTCCTTCTTCAAGCGACAGGAAGAATTGAAATATTTAGCGTGCTTTAGATGGTTCTGAAGATCAGTTCACTGCTTCCAACAAGGACAACCATATGAAAAGGGAAAAGAGCCACTTCGATCTCAGTTAGTCATTTTAGAAGAGAGTGAGCGTGAAAATCCTTTTGCGGACGCTACTGATGGTATGGAAATGTGAACTCGTAGATGCGGGCGAAAACGCAATAAATGACATTAGACATTTATGTAAAGGTTGTTCATTTGTGTAAAAATAAGTTTTTTAACGAAATTCTTCATTGTTGTAATATAAGGTTATTACAAGACCTTTTCACAAGTTTTTTTTTAATAATTGCGATTTGCGGAAATTAAACAAAGAAGAAGAGATAAACATTAAAGATTCCACACATTTACAATCGGAGAACGAATTAACGTTAAATTAAACTGCATATTTTGTAAATACAGTGTAATCCCGTTAACTCGAACCTCCAAGGGACCGAGTAAAATAGTTCGAGATAACAAATGTTCGAGTTAGCGGGAGTTTTTATGAGAAACTATTAGGAGAGAGGAATGGAAAAACAGTTCGACTTAACGGGGGTTCGAGTTATCAGGATGCACTGCGTTTTTTTCTAAAGAAATTACTTATATACATAATAATTTGTAAAATTTCTATTTTTCAAGGATTTTCAGATTCAAATTAGTAAACAGTATTTGTTTAGAATATCATTACTGTGAGTTTTACAACTATCCCGCAAAGTGACAATAAATTCCCACGACTTTAAAACTATGATCCTAGTAACGCGACTAGCACTGCTTTCTCTGTCCCTAGTAACGCGACTAGTACTGCTTTCTCTGTCCCAAGTAACGCGACTAGCACTGCTTTCTCTATCCCTAGTAACGCGACTAGTACTGCTTTCCCTGTCTCTAGCAACGCGACTAGCACTGTTTTATCTGTCTCTAGTAACGCGACTAGCACTGCTTCATCTGTCCCTAGTAACGCGACTAGGACTGCTTTCTCTGTCCCTAGTAACGCGACTAGCACTGCTTTATCTGTCCCTAGTAACGCAACTAGCACTGCTTTGTCTGTCCCTAGTAACGCGACTAGCACTGCTTTATCTGTCTCTAGTAACGCGACTAGCACTGCTTTATCTGTCCCTAGTACCGCGACTAGCACTGCTTTATCTGTCCCTAGTAACGCGACTAGCACTGCTTTATCTGTCCCTAGTAACGCGGCTAGCACTGCTTTATCTGTCTCTAGTAACGCGACTAGCACTGCTTTATCTGTCTCTAGTAACGCGACTAGCACTGCTTTATCTGTCTCTAGTAACGCGACTAGCACTGCTTTATCTGTCCCTAGTACCGCGACTAGCACTGCTTTATCTGTCCCTAGTAACGCGACTAGCACTGCTTTATCTGTCCCTAGTAATGCGGCTAGCACTGCTTTATCTGTCCACTACAATGTTATTATTATTCAGTAAAGTACTAGACACACGTTTTCTGAAAAGAAATTATTATAAAACTAATTTTTCATGCTCATGTGCCAGAAGTTATTTAATGATTTTTTATGCAGAGTGCGAGGCCTGGAACTAGACTAAGGAGCCAGCTCACTTCTATAAAAACAGCCATTGAATGACATTGATTATCGTTTGTTACATTCTGACTCAACCAATTGGTTTGCATTTTATGCACCAATGAAATATCTCCATTCAGCAACACTAGTGAGTTTTTCTCGGCCATTTCAATAAAATACCAACATTTAGATAATATTCCATTCCAATGAATAAAACGAACTGTTTTTCAAATTCACTGATATGTTGAGTCAGTCAACGGTTAGACTCTAACGACAGAAACCTTTATTGTCAGAAAATTTTTCGGGAAGAAAATTTTGCAAATCAAGGAATTTTATAAATATTATATTTCGTCACCACCATCACTGTCAATCATGCTCATTTCTTCGGCAGCATTGTACATATATACTTTTTTTCATGCGAAACAGGCCGATTGTTCCTAGAAAATATTATGTAATAACAGAGACTGAATTCATCGCAAAAATATTAGGCAACAACTCCATATAATAAAGGAAAAATTTACACATTTTGATTGGGAATATGAAAGATGTGAAAAGTGCTGTAAAATTCCAATAAAACAATAAAAAATAAAGTTACTAAAAATTTGTTATTGTTTCAAATGAGAAAAGGAAACTTTACTATATAGTGATTTTTTGGGGGGAGCGTTTGTTAAATTTTGGTTCTGATTAGAGGCGTTTATTTAAGAGGAGCGTTTATTAAAAATCCAATATTATTAAGGGGGCGTTTAATCGAGAGGAGGGTTCATTTAAGAGTGGGCGTTTAATCGAGAAAATACGGTATGTTTATTTCAAGAAACAAATTGAGTTTTTTTATTGAATTATTTTGACGGTCAATAGAAACCATTATGTGTTTTTACGCACGCGAGATGATCGAGACAATTGCATCGAGATTTTGTTATGTCATTAACAAAATTCGTCACATTCCAGTTCATTATCGAAAAACAAAAATTATCTTCAATGTAGCGTGGTCGATAAGTGGTTTTCAGGAATTTTCTTTGCTCTGCTATATTTTTGTTGTTCAATAGAGGACATTTTTCAGGAATATTTTTGTTGTTCACTCGTATGAGCATCATTTAATATTGGTATGAAATATATATATAACTTGAAAAACAGATTTATATCAGATGTCTATATTTCATTTTATATAGGTATTACTATTTATATAGTGTCTATCTAACATCTATTGGCTTAATGTCCGTTTTCGATGCTAGCGTAGGTTGGACGAGGTATATTAATGGTCGTCTTCCAATCTGATCTCCACTGTCAGATCTCAACTCAAATTTCTCTATAGCAAATCCTTACTAGCTCCAGCCATGTCTTTCTCAATCGACCTTGAAGCTTTGCAACAGAAACTATCAAGTCACAGTCTTCACTTTCTTACCCAATTATCTTTCTCTTTTCTCTCCAAGCAGCCCAACCAACTCAACCTCCTGATCTGAATAACATCTTTTGTGCTATGAATACCTACTTCTTAGGTCATCTGAACTTTTCCTGTCTCTCAGGCTCATGTTACACACCCACCTCATGTATTTATTTTTTCCTGCTTTACAGCCCATGTATCACTCCTCCATATAACATAGCACAAATTACGTTGTGTAACGTAAAAGTATATTGACAGCTTTAATTTACACATGAACTACTTATCTTTGAATATTGCAGAATAAAATTATCTTCAATTAAAATGTCGTTGGGTGATTTATCACATTACAATGATGTTGAAGATGAAATCAAAGATGAGGATTATAGCGTTGTTGTCACTACATCTCTACCTCCAAAAGAACCAGCAGTAAAGAAAACAAGAAAGAAAAATGCACTTGTTTCCTATGTAGGTGATTACTCTGACGATGATGATGATGACGATGATGATGATGATGACGAAAACTTTACAGAAAGTTCCACGGGTGAAGAGAAGAATGATGATTTACTTGTCGACGAGGATGTAGTTGATAAATCTATGGATGGTGGATCTCCTGTCGTGACTTCAGTGCAATCAAGTGATAACAATGTACGTTTGCCTCCCGAACCGGAGGGTCGCTGCTCAAAATCTCTCCAAGAGAAGATCACGAAGATGATGCTGAAGAAAAAGCGTGGAATGAATGTTAATGATTTTGTCCAGCGTAACAAGGAGTTCCGCAACCCCAGCATTTACGAGAAGCTTGTGACTTTTATTGGTATTGATGAACATGGTACGAACTTTCCCAAACATTTGTATGATCCAACAATTTGGAGAGCGGAATCTCATTACGACTTACTTGCAAAATCGCAGAAGGAACACCATGACAAGAAGGAAAAGGAAAAGTTGAAACGTTCCAATATTGACTTTGTATCAGCGTCAAAAAAACAGCAATTAACAAGCATACAAACAAATGTTAGTGATAATAAAAGAACAAAGTGGGATCAAAAACCATCAGTTGTAAAATAGATGTCGAGCAAATTTATGTTTTACTAATTTATATTTATTTCAAATATATATGTATACTCTTTAGACACTTTGCCTATTTATGCCCGAACAAACATACATTGCATAAATCATTTTGTAATAATAATGAAAATAAATAAAAGTATAAAAATTGTATAAAAGTATATTAAGTCAATAAAACATCTTTAAAATGTAATAAGACCCACGGTACTTTCTTTGTGAAATCTCTGCAAGCTTATCTGAAAGCTAGCCCTTATATCTCACCCATGACATATATTGAAGATGAAGACACAATGAAGATGTCGACTCCGTTGATTATTATTTGATTTATCCCAGGGTCATATGGGACTGAATTGTTTGGGAACCTTCACAAATAATGTGAGGAAAGGGGGGTGGGCATTAATAAAAATTGACAGAAATATGGGGGGGGGGGGGTTGAAGTAAAGCTTCCTACTTTATATATATTGTTTTAATTTGAAAGAAAGTGATTTGAAATATTTGGTAATTGGGAAGGTGATGGAGAGACTTCAAACAACTAACAAAATTGTTACAGTACCGAAAAAAAAATCTTTTGTTAAAAATGGTAAGGGAATGTGATAGCTAGAATTATATTAATAAGATATATACAAGACTATTTCTTAATATGATTTATTTGCTGGTTCCATGCAATCAATACTGTTTTTGGGGTCTACAAGAAAATTGACTTTTAAACTTCCGGCAAGTAGCAACTTTTTATAAAATAATCAGACGCAGCAAGGCATAAAAAAACATTTTGCTAACGTCCCGTTGAACATTCCCTGAGTAATGATAAAAATTTAACTCAATAATTCGTGCTCAAAGACATTGTCCTTTTCATTAATTCCTTGGTTTGTCAGAGAACAAGAGAGGCGAAATTTGTCAAAATTTATTTTGAAAATGTGTCCATAAAGGGATGTTAAAATTGTATATATTAAATTTATGAAGACAAGACAGAAGTTGCAAGAATACAACAGACTTTGCTAATGTTTACCAGCTAAACTATTTTCATTGTGATGGAAGATGCCAATCCACAATTTTTTATGGTGTGATCATGGTGTGGATTCTTAAATGTAATGATCAACACTTGTATCACCACCAAACAAACCGGGCATCTCGAACTTAAAAGATTTCAACATTGAGGCGAATTGACTGCAGACAACATGGCAAAAATTGATGCCCTACCCAGTGGTATAATGACACAACAGAAAGCCGTTCATTGATCAAGTTTACATTTTTGCAACTCTTTAAAAAACTTTTAAATAATAAATTTTGATCTGTTGAAATTGATTAAATTATGCGGCAATGGGAGGGTTAAATATCGTATCCAACTATTGTTGTTACGCTTTGTTGAAACTTTGAGTAGGCAGTAAGAGAAATTTCTTTCACATGAGTAATCGACTCAACTGCATTCAAACGGAGATTCACTTATACAAAAGCATTGTCTCCTTCAAAACTCCTTTCTCCAGTTATCGAACAAGAGTACAAGTAAGTAGATAACATTTTTTGTTCATGCTGTAATATTTATGACTTGATATCCATTTTATATTTACTTAGAAGATCATGAAACTTTAACATTTTAAAAGCAGATTTATTGACAGTTATAAAGGTTTTTTATGCCTGAAAACGCAAAAACACATGTTGTAAAACATTGTTATATAAATGTCCCATGATCTGTTTTTTGATTTATTTATTTACTAGTTTTATTTCTACAGCTTTAATTTCTGATAAATTTCACAACTTATGTAATTAAGCGGTTTGTATTTAAAATTTTCCAAATTGTTTTTAATTGTCGATTGGTACCAGTGAGAAATCAAAACATCAGTTCATGACTCATCGTTGAAAGGCATTGCTCATTGCTTTTGCATGTTCTTTTCATTAGGGATTAAATAGCACATTGTTTTAGCATTCAGAAGTGTTAGAGATAACAATCATTGGTTCAACGAAAAGGTGTTCTGTCAGCGTAAGTAACAAAATTCTTAAATAATCTGGGTTTTTGCGAGATATATAAATTAGAACAAAAACACAGTAAATGTTTTCGCATGTATAATAGCTATGTATATATATGGCATTTTAAAGTATTTTTAATACTTAATGGACGATATATATATGTACTTTTTTAACCTTTTCAATTATTGCCATGTGTTGGTAACAAAATGTATTTTAGTATATACGTTTGGAGTGATTGAGGTGTCGAACTAAAGATGGCGTGGATCACTGTGGTTTTCATGTTGATTGGTGGAGCATGTAAATATCTCCTTTGTGAATTCAATAAGTGCATCATTTGTAATTGATACCAACCAATTTGATGAATCTGGATGTGTGCATTGCGTTTTTAATGTTCTACTCCTTCCAGATGCGGCCCATGAAATGATATGCCCCGATGAAACCGTGTGTCCATTGGGTAGTGAATGCATATACAGTAGCGATCAAAAATCTTACAGCTGCTCTTGCAATAACTTCTTCCAAACAGATGATTCTTTTGACGTTTTTGCTTGTAAAGGTGTGACCCGTTAAAATCGAATAACTGTTTTATATTAATTAGCTGATGGTTGAAAGCAGCTGAAGATTATATTGTTCATTTATTTAGATATTAAGGAATGTGATCAGCAGGATAACTGCCTCGCTAGTCAGACCTGTAAAAGCATTCCTGGTCAAGATGCCTGTCTGTGCGATGCAGGATCATTCCTGTCGGATTTCACATGCCATGGTATGCGTATTTCCTGAGCTTTAAATGCATTCACTCAACTAAATTTTGCCCTTTTTGATTGGCTGTTTACTTTTTCAATGAGTGCGAGGATGATTGTTTTAACAGCTTTCCCCTCGTGAACATAATAACATTTAATTTTTAATATTTAGAAAACAATTGTGCCAATGCAGAAGTCGCCTCGGCAACCTGCTCTTCAACTGACGAAAAAATATGTTTCCCTGGATACAACAAGTTTGTGGACAACGAAGTGCCATGCTCTGGTAAACATAAGACTTTGTTTTTGTGTGGAAACAAAATATGTTGAACAACTTGCATACAACACATCTTAAAGTAGTCCGCAATTTTTTGCTTTGATTGCATGATACATGTCATGAGAATATACACATTGAACCTGCAAAAATTTACAATCTGCCAATGCCAAGAACACTGGCACATATTATCTATCTGCAAAACTACAAAAATATTTAATCCATTATTAATCATCATGGCCTTTCATTGTTACTTATTTGCTTTATATGTTGATGAATCTAGTATGTATTTTTGAGACTTCATTGTTTTTAAAATTCTGTCTGGCGGGTATGCGGGTCATGTAACATCTTTGACCTCATGGATATAAGCAGCCATGCCCTTTATGCACTGCTGCCTCAGAGTTTAAAACACAAAGTTGGTATCTTGCGTGGGTTAACTCACCACTGTTTTTCCTCTTCCTGAGGTTGGCGTTAGGAAGGGCATCCAGCTGTAAAAAACATCTGCTCCAATGAATCATCAAATGATTAAACCTACAAAATTGTGGGGAGTATCATCTGTTGAAACCTCTGCTCCAATAAACCATCAAATGATTAAACCTACAAAATTGTGGGGAGTATCATCTGTTGAAACCCCGTCTAACCCATGCTAGCATGGAAAATAGACGTGAAAAATGTAAATGATGATGATGATGTCTGATGTGTTTAATGCAGGCAATTTGAGAAAGCAATTAGTAGCAGGAAATGATATAATCTGATTTTGAAAAATAACATTAGCGAATGTTTTCAAGATCATTTCAAAAAATTAAATTTTAGAATAAAAAAAACAAACTATATTTATTTATTTTATTTATTACTTAAACCATTTGTCTCGCTTTTGTCTTGCTTAACCAAGAAAGAGTTAAATATGAATATATATATATATATATAATTAATAATATTAAATGGATATTGTATTGTAGTGGATTTTTTAGTTCTTTAAAAGGTTTAAAAAGTTTTTCTTACCCTTAATAATACTACGTTATTCTTTATATGGAGACATTTCTTTCATCAGATGTGAATGAGTGTGCCAGCGGGAATCACGACTGCGATTTGTCAGTCACTGATTGTGTGAACACGCTTGGATCATACACATGTCAATGTAAACAAGGCTACGAACAGAACATTGAAGAGTGCAAAATCTTCATACTCGGTAAAAGAGTTTTGATTTACTTTTGCTGAATTTAATTTGCTTGAATTATTTTTCATAGATGAAACACCTCTTGCTGACAGGGCAAAATTAGCAACTATTTCACTGGGAAAGGAGTATGCTATTAGGTTTGATCTGAAACTTAACGGCTTTGACAATAGCAGATGGGAACTGTCTATTGAGTTCTTTCATAATTTTGAAAAATTTTTCGGGGCTTATTGCCGAATTAATTCCGCAACGTTTCAAGTTGAGCATGATGGGATAATATTTCATGAAATTGCTACATCCACTCTTACCTTTGGTACTTTTTATGAGTTTCTCTTTGTGCAAAAACAAGTGCCACAGGGTTATTACAAACGTATATTGTATTGGAATGGAGATGAAGTACACTCAAAAGATATATTCGATGCAATGGTGGAAAAGGGGAATGTGGAAGTTTTCGCCAGCAAAGTTAGAGACGGGATTACAGTGATGGATGGCTCAGTGAAAAATTATATGTTCTGCAATGGAGCAGATGGTATGCTTCTTTTTACGTGTATTTATATATACAATACAATCCCGATCGAATAAAATATATATATATATATATATATAACATATATTAAATATATATACTAAATACTCATTAAATAACCGCCAAACTAAAGACTAAACAAAAAAAAACATATGTTTATATAGACAGAAACTGGTTTAGTTATCCACATGAAGCAAACTTGTTTATTCTTTTGTCGTATTTTTTAAATATATAAATATATATATATAAAAACTCAATATGCATATGCAGTTTTTTGTTCTTTATTTATTGTCCAAGTATTTTTGTCCAGAAATAAAACAAAACATATAAATGGGGAAGAGGAAAAATGTTTTTTAATCGTTGTTAAAAATTGAGAATATGTGAAGAGTGTGTTGTGGGAAGAATAAGACAGGAGATAAAGTAACAAGGTATACGTAAGTATTGGCATACAATAGAATATTGGTTGAGCAACTGTGTTTGAGGCGTTTTTTATTTTTGGGTTTTTAAGATTAGCGACCTTTCTTTGTGATAGTGAATGAATCCTTAGAAAATAACAAAAAACAATTTTGCTTGAATGAACGTGTTTGATAACATGAGGGTTTTGTTCACTTTTGTGAAAATGTGAATTTGCGTTGATATCATATTATAAGCAATGAGGTCTTTGAAATGTAGTTACTTAGTTACTGCACGGATTAACGTCTTCTATTCCCAGCAGCTGGGGTTAGACGTTAGCATTTGATCTTAAATGGAATTATTACATTTAAGCTGTTTTACCAGGTTTTGAATTTTGTATCTTTTAGTTGGGTTTTTAATTGAGTAGATTACGTTTAAACACCAAACCGTCCTTTAATTTACATGCATTTTAGAAAGTTTAAATTATTTAGGTTTCTTAAAAGGCATTGGAAATTTATACTGTCAAAATTATAGGAAAGTCAAACAACGTGTAACGCCAATCATAGTATTTGGTTTGGTATGCACAATTTTTTATAAAGTTATTGGAAACTCAAATGTTAGCTGTAGACATGTGAGGTATGCGGGTAATGTGACATCTTTGACCTCATGGACGTAAACACCCATGCCCTTTTATGCACTGCTACCACGAAGTTTAAAACACAAAGTTGGTACCTTGCGTGGGTTAACTCGCCACTGTTTTCCCTCTTACTGGGGTTGGTGTTAGGAAGGGCATCCAGCTGTAAAAAAACATCTGCACCAATAAATTATCAAGTTATTAAACCTACGCAATTGTGGGGAAAATCATCTGTTGAAAACCTCGTCGAACCCATGCTAGCATGGAAATGTACGTTGAACGGTGAGGATGATGATGATGATGAAACGAATTTGTCCAAAGCAAAATCCTAGGATTTTAGTAAAGAAAATAGGAAATAAGAAAAAATGAAAAGAAAAGAAAGATGAAGATGCTTCTCTTTTGTTTAGCTGAAACAAATATTGGCTTGGTGATAGATGACCCGTTGCTGGCAGAAGTGGATCGGGTTTGCACAGGTACTTACTTTGTACATTTTTTCACATCTCAGTCATTTGTTTTGCACAGACATCGATGAGTGTGCCGACGACAACAACAACATTTGCGACGCCCTCTACTCCACATGCTACAATCTCGCCGGAGATTATGAATGCAGATGCAACGATCCCTATGTCCACATTGGAGGAGACAATAAATTCTGTGGTGGTAAATATTGCTTTTCATTAGAAACTAGTTATATATACCCCATGCAAATTGCTTTCATCATTTCCTTTTATAGAAAATAACTTGGTTTCAACTTGGCTTTATGGGAGCAATTAAATACACTAAAACTCTAGGTTGAGGTCTTCATGATAATGCTTAATGAGCGTTCTGGAAGTCTCGTTAAAAAACAAACAAACAAATTACATAACTAGCTATACATTATAATGGTAAACAACATTTTATTTAAAATTTTTATTTATTTTCAAAAGCTTTTCGGACTATGTCCATCCTCAGTGAACTGAATGTGTTACAAAACTCAAAATTAAAACAGTATGGTTGCTATAGTTACGTATATAATTGAATATCTATATATATGAAATAAATTCTAAAGCAATTTAAAAACTTTATAAACAAAACATTGGTCAGACGTTGTTTTGCGTTTTATTGTGTTTCATAGTAAGATTTTACTTTAATCCAAATGGTAAGTGTGTACCTAGCATATAAGAAACTCCATATTATCATATAGCTAGTTGTCCATGTCTTTAACTGCGTAATGAATAAATGAATAGATAGTATCATTTTTGTTTTTGAAAACATCTTTCCGCCTGCTAGTAGAACATACGCTTTGTAATAATTCATCACTGGTGTTACGTAGTGTGCCATTGGCTGGAAGATGTTGAATACACCTCTGAAGTCTTCAACGATTATCAAGTCCAAACAACAAACGAGTGTCTGGAAAAATGCAGGATCGATAGCAAGACGCATGCGTACGTGTCAGCTCCTGACTTTTACGTCGGGAAGATTTGTCGCTGTTTAATTGGTGAGATTACTCCATTACACAAAATTGGTGCCAGATCCTGCGCTCTTTATGGTAAGAATTTTGTTGAGATGTTGCAAGCTGTTTGCATTTGTTGCCTTGCTAGATGTCAATGTATGCTCGACGAATGTTTGTTTCGAAGACACGAATCGCGATTGTAATAGTGCTAACCCTGGCGAATACGATTGTACTTGTAAAAATGGTTTCAAAGAGGTTGATGGGGATTGTATCGGTATCCTGCATTTTTAATTAATTAATTTTCTCTTGTATTTTTTAATAAATGTTGTGATTACTGCAATCCAAATTTAAAAGAATTGAATCTATTGAAAAAACTGGCTGCAACATATTTTGCAGATTTCTGTTTCATCTCGTGTGTTACTTTCAGAATTTGCCAAATTGTGTGACGTTGATCCAGAGTGTCCTCCCAATAAACATTGCGAGGTGATTATTGATGCGAAGGAATGTAGATGTGATGCTGGATACACGGAAGACCCACGTAACCCCGATGCCTGTGTTGAGGGTTAGTTTTGTTATTATGATTTTGTTTGCTAGTTACAATATATCCCTTCAATAAAACTAGCAGAGTTTTGCTTGGAGCAAAGACAACAAAAACTTTTAATTGTGTAAAGCATGTTGTTGAGATATGACAATATCATTGCCACAGTAACCTCAGCAGAGATTTAAACTCAATCGTCAAATTTTTGTTGTCTGTCCACACCCAAACCGACGGAACATCTTACACCCTAAACGACTACGCTTCTTGAGGCAATATTCCCTAGCAACGTAATAATCCCCTGATTTTGGAGATCAAATATTGAAGCTGTGATATTCATATATAGGTAGTGACAATTTGATCAGGCAGAGAACGTCAGGTTTTAATGACATGCCACAGAAAGTGTTAATACAAGATAATGCAACTGAATTATGATATTGTCAATAAAGAAAACATGTTTTAATTTCTGAGACATGGAGACCTCTGTTCACATTTTTAATCAATGAATAAAATAAACTTACAATGGTTTTTACAGCGAGAAGGATGTTCAATTACGCTTACAATAAAAGTAAAAACTGTTAAAAATAATATGTGATTATCCATTTGTCGGAGGATGTAATTAACTTCCTGAAAAACAAAAACAAGGGAAAATAACCTAAATTGTTTTTTACCAACCAATATGTAAACCCTCTGAAATCCTAAGTTGATATTTTAGCAAACATGTTTCAGAAACCTGTTTTTCATGTAAATAGAATAAGTCCTTATTTGGTCACAGTTGGTTGAGTACGTAATTCGAGTGTATCCATTTTACATCGTTTTACATCGTTTCCCACCGTAGAACCGTACAAGTGTGGCTCAAGTGTGTGTGGTGATGCGTACGAATGTGTGAATAACATGTGCAGGTGTAAAGCATACAATCCTGAAGCCGATCCCGACCAAGTCCCCGTGTGCGAGCGTAAGTAATATTTCGAATCTAGCAAATTAGTACTCTTCTCATATCCGCTATTGTAAATATATTGTCTGTTTCAAATTTGTTTGCAATATAAAGCTTTTATTATTATTATTATTATTGTTGTTGTTGTTGTTGTTGTTGTTGTTGTTGTTGTTGTTGTTGTTGTTGTTGTTGTTGTTGTTGTTGTTGTTGTTGTTGTTGTTCTTATTATTATTATTATTATTATTATTATTATTATTATTATTATTATTATTGTTATTGTTATTGTTATTATTATTATTATTATTATTATTATTATTATTATTATTGTTATTGTTATTGTTATTATTATTATTATTATTATTATTATTATTATTATTATTAATATTTATACAGGATGAGCCACGTCAAAAAAATAAGAAATATATACATATTTACAAACTTCTGCTGTTATGTGGGTTTTCTCAGGCTTCCAAAGTTGTAACCTTGTCTACGTGGATGTGTTTAGTTTCTGTTTGCAATCCTGACTCGATAGACAATGGCGTTACTTGCTCGTCATCTGACCTTCTCCCTAAAGTCTTGCACTGGCACTTCAAGGTCTTGTCTTTCTGTGGCATGTCGGAAGAGAGTTGTGATATCAATGAGGAGGTTATATCTCGCTGTAGTGGGCGCATCCCTTGCATCAAACACATTTTATCTTCAATGCTGAAAAACTTAACATGCGGTCAAAATCTGGTTTTGGAATATGTCTGCCAAGGTATGACATAGTAGCTCATCTTCAGCTCAACTCCACCGTCCTATAAAAACTCATTTGGCGAATTTATTCAACATCTGCATATGAACCGTGATTCTATTAGTCCGTATTTACATTATAGTTCGTTCGGATTGCAATGGGTGTCCTAGCGATCCAGGATTTTTGACACCCCAATGTCACAGTATCCAAGGTTACAAGCATCACCACCGTTGTGGTTGCGAAGCTGGTTTTTATCACGTGAGTGCGTTTTCTAGTGATTCATTCTTCGTTGTAGTATAATGATGATCTGTTTTAGATTTCAGATAGAGGGTGCTTGCGTAAGTAATCTTAGAGTGAATAGAGTAGAGCAGAATGTTGATTGGTTGTCGTTCCAGCGCAAGATAATACCAATTCTGATTATTGCGAAGGAAATGAATACGCTTCAGTATATCCGACAAGAACTCCAGTATGCCGGTGCAAGAGCGGTTATAAAGATTTATATTCTGCAGTTCCTGCGATGACAAAATGTATTGGTAAGACCCACGGTCCGTTATTGAATGTATTGGTAAGACCCACGGTCCGTTATTGAATGTATTGGTAAGACCCACGGTCCATTATGAAATTCAGCATTTTTATCTCGTGCTTTTAAATATCAAACAATTTCCTGTTTCTTCATTCTTCATAAAGCAATTGTGTCCCTTTTGAAGGGCTTCTAAACATTGTTTCTGTTCTCCAGTTACTTCATGTTGTTGTTGACTTGTCTCTTTTCAATAACGTTTATTTAAGAATCATCAAGGCAAATAGAACGTATATTGACCGAAGTGTTTAGTATGTCGCCATTCTTATGATTTAGATGTGAATGCGTGCGTCTTCCGTGGTTGTTCTCGAAATTCTCATTGTGTACAGGAAGTTATTGGCGAAGAAAGTACCTGCGTGTGTAACGAAGGGTTCGAACCCTATCTCTCTAATTGCAGGGGTATATACTTTCATGTTCTGCTTTATATGTTCAATACGGGAACCAAACTGAAAGAATAAAATGAAAAATTAAAGTGATTTTCAAAATGACCAAAAACAAGAAGCCTATCGGATAAATTTGTTTCTCAATATTTTCGTCAAAACCAATAGCTTGGTGTTTCTTCCCATAGTTTATTCACTCTTCATGTTGTTGTTGTCTCTGTTCTCCAGTTATTTCATGTTGCTGTTGTCTCTGTTGTCCAGTTACTTCACGTTGCTGTTGTCTCTGTTCTCCAGTTACTTCATGTTGTTGTTGTCTTTGTTCTCCAGTTATTTCATGTTGCTGTTGTCTCTGTTGTCCAGTTACTTCACGTTGCTGTTGTCTCTGTTCTCCAGTTACTTCATGTTGTTGTTGTCTCTGTTCTCCAGTTACTTCATGTTGTTGTTGTCTCTGTTCTCCAGTTACTTCATGTTCCAGTTGTCTCTGTTCTCCAGTTACTTCATGTTGCAGTTGTCTCTGTTCTCCAGTTACTTCATGTTGTTGTTGTCTCTGTTCTCCAGTTACTTCATGTTGTTGTTGTCTCTGTTCTCCAGCTACCCGATTGTTGGTAGTTTTACGTCACTTGCTCTTGTTAAGTTATACCAAAGTGGGATGAGTGGGATACGAGTGGAGACTGTTCAAAACCATGTGGTGGAGGTGTCCAAAAACAAAGGCGAGAATGTATACCTACCTATGGGGATTGCATGGGAGATAATCATAGAGAGGTTCAATGTAATATGAACTCATGCGCCGGCAGTAAGTTTATTTATTTGTTAGCATTCATCCTTCAATTTTTCTCATCACTCAGAAATGTTATCATCGCACAACATACTTTTCATCGCCTGTGTTTATATACTTTCTACACGAAATGAGCTACTAGGCACTTTAAGCATTGCAAACGTTAACGACAACGATAGTTGGCTGATTTAACATTGCGCGCATGCGCCGCGGGGAATCACCTCTCGTTAACGTTCTGATTCAATGTTCTGAAACGATAGTCAAAGTTTCTATTGTTTAATGATAACGGTAGCTTTTTTGTTGAGAGAATCTAGTGATATCTTGAACTTTTATTCTTGCGATGACGTCGTCATAGTCGAATTCGACTTGTCTAAAAGCGACCAGGTAATTTGATGTTGTTTTTTACTTCTTTCTTAGCCAAACCTAATAATGTTTTTCAGCGTTATGTATCTCTAGCTAGCTGTCTATATATATATATATATATATTTTCTAGCTAGTTTGTCTTAATAGTTAATAGACAGGTAGTTTTACATCAGAGCATCAATATTAATATCAATAACATCAATATTAATGTAAAATAAAAAGTAAATATTGACATTATTTTCATACCTGAAAGGATATTCATTCTGTGCGATGATTATATGAACTGAAATAGTATCCTATTTGAACTTTGTTTTAGGAAGCGATGTAAGTGGTCCAATGAACATGATGTAATAATGCTAAAGGAGGTCCTCTCATCTGAAATTTGGAGTACAAAGCAAGAGAGTCCAGAAAGGGGTGAGAAATGGAGGAAGATTTCTGAAATTTTGGTAAAAATTGGGTCTCCTACATTCGAGACCAAAGATCGGTAAGGGAGAACTTCAAATGGCAAAAGAAAATCTAAAAACCGAGTAGAGGAAAGAGCCAGCGGAATCTCTCCAGAAATTGATACGTTGCTCAATGAATTAATTGAGCTTTTTGAAAATGCAACCCTGGAGCATAATAATATATTCAAAGAAAAGACCGAAAAAGCTGCAGCAGATGCAGAGATAGGAAGTGAAATGAGAAGATTGTCAATGGAAACAATGGGGGAACATCGAAAAGGAAAAGAAGTGATAGTGGAGAGGGAAGAAATGGTGGCGATACATTTGCACTCTTAAACGAAAAACTAAAACATGACATTGAATGGAAAAGGAAAGATCTGGAATTGAAAGAACATGAGTTGGAAGAAAGTGTTAAAGTGAGGAGAAGAGAGACAAAACAAGTAGAGTGACAAAAGAAACGTGGAAAAGTGTCTTAGTACTATAACTGCTGGAGCAACAAAACCAGTTGTTCCTACAACTTCTTCAGCAGCAGCAGGAACAAAGTAATATAATATTTAATCTTGTAAAGCAGCTGAGTGACTTAACATATTGGGGTTTTACGTTGTAATTATTTGGTTTTTATAAAAAAAACTTCAAACGAATCAATAAAGTGTGTTTATATAAGGATTGGAGAAGTAGGTATTTACATCTCATAACATCAAACAAACCTGAAGTGCTGCTCCTATTAAGAATGGTACCAAGAAGTACCAACGCGATACATTTTCCCAACAGAACTGATCTGAATCTTTAACTTCATTTTAAATTCTAGAAATTTAAAATAGTTAATGTCTCCAAGCAACCATTCTACTCCGACTCTGACAGTGCTCATTCCCTTCCAAAGTTGTTGCTTCTCTGTTAGGTTAGCCCGTCTAAATGGTGTTTGAAACTGTGGACGAATAGGTTATGCTGGATCTCCATAAAGGCACAAAAGTCTACCATCTGGAGATATAGAGTACTGTCCCAATAACTCCAGAAGATTAGACTGGTGTAGCATTCCACTTCATGTCTCTTGCCTTCAAAAGGGCCATGTAGTAGTGCTACCAGTCCGTCAGGTGTTGCTACTGATTGAAACTTGATAGTATGTACCCTTTTATGGCCATTATAACGCTGATTCATACCAGGGCGAGAGATAAATCCCCAGAAGTTATTTAAAGGTGCCCCCTTTTGATACACTGCATCGGCATACCTTTGTAAGTTATGAGGGGTCAAGGCTGGTCTGTTAAACAAGGATTGCAGAAAACCCCACTGTTCATGTATATTGTTCAACAAAGTGTTGGATATCACACAAAGTTCTGGAATTGGCCTAGCAAATCGAGGGACCATGGCAGAATATCTACAGGGTAGGCAAGTCGTTTTAAAAGAACACAGACTGCTTCAGTTGTATTAACTTTGAGTCTGTTAAACATAATTGTTTCTTTGGGTAACTGAAAAATGTCTGCCTAATCAAAAATATCCCTTTTATTGAATCTAAGTTCTGCTTTACATTCGTCGTTGTTCAGTTGGTCCAAATCAAATTTCTCATACTGCCAATATGGTTCTTGTTTCTAAGGTTCGGTTAACCCTTAAAGTGCCTACGGATTGAATGACAACAGAACGTTTATTTTATTTTTTTATTAGTAATAAAATTGAATTAAATTATATATTAAAATAAAATATTATATATAAATATATTTTCAGCCGTCCTATTTGAAGTGATGAAGTTTTGCGCTCTACCAAAAAGATCGATTACATTTACTGACGTTCCACATAAAACTTTCGAAACCATTCCACTACCCAGCGGTAAGTTGGTAATTGCTTTCCATCTACTCATTTTTAATTTCTTGTTTTGGTTTTCAGCCGATGAGTGCGATACTTCTATGTTAAATAAATTAAAAGCAGACTTCGTTGATTTGTTGGTCCGAAATGACATTCCTAGTGTTCGTGGCTTCATTCAGCGTCCATTATATTGCAACGGAGTAACTAACAGTAGCAGTGGTTTAAGGGAATCTTACAAGAGGTTCATGCACACTCTTGTCAGACACAGATTGACAAAGCAGATAAACGTAAGAAAAATAAAATGGTTGAACAACCAGCTGAAGCACTGCGGACGACGTAGCAGCGGTAAGATTCTTTATCCCTAAAGTAAATTGTCATATATTATTCTCTTTTCAGGCTTGGGACTCATTGATGCTCTATTGAGGTTCGGTAAATTTTCCGACGATCGTTTTACTGCTGATGCATAAATAGCACATGTTTACCACGTGTTCGGCACATGTTTGCACGTATTTAGCACATGTTTGCCACGTGTTTTGTTTTATTTGTTGTTGTTTTCTTATTCCCGTTACGCAACCCATGTATCTTATTACCCTGTAGTTACTATTTTAATAAAACATGCACTGCAAAGGAGTCTTTTCTTTTCAAAAATATCACCTGTTGCGCTTCTGTTTTGAATTTTTCTCATCAATTCTCCTACTCATTAAACTTCTTAAACACAAACTCGTGTTCAAAATTGTATTGCTCATTATAACACTAGGAAAATCTAATTTCACTCTCGAGGTACATCAAAATAAAAATAGATTTATTTACGTTGACGCTGCAGTTTACCTGGTCTTACTTTTTAACACATCGATCATTCGCATATATGTGATCGTTCATACATACCTCTTAACCTTATTAAGACCGCACTTTTTCCGACTCTTGTACGACTCTTGGGGGGGGGGGGGGGGGGCTTTTTTGCCCGCGTCAGGTTTCCCCAAAACTTACGAACCATAAAAGATATTTTTATGAAACTTTCCCAAAAGTAAAACCAACTATAAATAAATTTATCTCGGGTCACGCGATGACGTATTTTTGACAATAATCGAATAATTGCTTGAGCCATACAGAGAATTTCAGTTGACAAATATTTTGTATATATAAACTAAAAACACATAACAATAGTGATAAAGCACCAAAATATGACCTAAAATATATACCCTGCGGCTTTTAAACTCCCTCGCGTACAGATGATTTCGCAATTGAAGGTGTTTTAAAGTTTCACGGACTTCTTCAGTCCACTGCATTTTCCAAGCTGTTTCCAGAAAGATATCCGATGATCTCACTTGTGTCTACGAACTAATGCAATCGTCTTGAAACACTATCGCATACCTTACTACAATAGTATAGAAGTGCCTTATAGTTGTATTGTAGCTCAGTTAGTAGAGCGCTTGCAATTTCGGATTTCTGAGGTTGCGAGTTTAAATCCTCCCGGCCTCGCCGACTCAGCGAATGAGTAACATTTCGATGCGGAAAAGTACGGCTGTTAATAGTGGCGCCACTTTAATTCAACAAAAAAAAGTCCAACATAATAGTTGAATGGCAGAACTTGCTGAAAGATCTTCTTGCTTACTCGAATCTTCTTCTTGCTTACTCGAATCTTCTTCTTGCTTACTCGAATTGCTCAAATTATAAGTAAAGATTTGAGTGTGGCGCTTAAAAAACGAGATTTTTGCCATCTCAATCTATTTCCCTACAAACTTAACAATCCTCGGCCTCTTCAATACAACTTTCTCATACACAAGCGAGGAAATGAACACTTTTGTTTGCGACTAAACACGAGGGTTATTATTAAATGTGGTCTATAGGGTTTCTATTTTTTACTACAGTACTAAGAGAAATTATTTCCAGATAATTGCCCCCTGGATGATGAGTGCCCCAGGATGAAGTAATTTTGTGTGATTTCTCATCCACCTACAACAGCTTCTTCATCTATCTACTATCTAGCTTATTATTATGTCAAAATTATCATTTTAATAATATAGTTTAAATCATCGAGACAACATTGTTGTTCTCCAGTACAAAGAGGGTGCAGGTGGCATCAACAGTGTTCTCTGCTATTTTTGTGGAAAGTGGGATTACGTAAACCTACGAGTTATTGCAAAAAGCAAGAACCAATAGAATCATTTGTAGCATGCGGATTTTATTGTATTTTAAAGTACATTTTTTTAGATTTCGCGGGCTTTCGGGAAACAAAAGCATGAGATCTCATGACCCACTAACTGAAATTTTCGTATGACATATGTTTCTAATGTTAGTGCTATTAAGAAAGAGAATAGAGTCGAAATGACGAGGAAAAAATTGGAAGAAAAAAAGAAGTTTTTGGACCCAGCAAATTTTTCTGGAATGCCAACAAAAGGCGTTCACAAAATATCACAACTTGGTGCGCGAAACGAAATTATTTGATCATGAATGTTTTTATAAACAATTAAGTTCTTCTTGATTCATGTTTGTTTAAAAGTCTTGTTTAGCCAGAAGTTGTTTATAAAAATGATGAATTTTCATTGGCTCAATTTATTTTTTCGCTAACTCTTAGCGCCAAAAGTTCACTCGGTTTGAACTTTTTTTGAACGCGCGAAAATAAAAACTAAAACTCTCGAGTGACGCAATGTTCTGTTATGAACCAGATTCAATCAGATTCAAGAATTTTTGTCGCTCAGATTTGTTCGCTCGAACTTTTCGCGTGTGTAAACCCCGCTTAATCCAACGCTAAATGAATCCACGCCACAACGTTTGCCTGAAACCCGAATAAAGCCGTTCGTGCAAAAGAGGCTGCTTATGATAGGGTTATTCATCGATGATACAATTCTAAAGTTTATCTTTACATTTTAAGGGAGACGCTCCATTACGTTACAGATATTCACGCTCCATTGTTGCAACAGCAGATTCATGCCAATGGTAGAAAATATCGCTTTTAAGGTTTTTAATCTGAGTTCTGTATGGTTTCTACTTACAAGTTTCCGATTGATGGGTTTGCTTATTTGCTAGTTAATGAGTCGGTACCATTGTAACAACCAAGAGATAATATATGAAAACAAATATAATATATTTGATAATCATTATAGTCTTTACGTTCGTTATATAACGCCTAAAACCTGCGCTTTGTTTTTAGAAATTTCTGCGCGACAACATATGTTTCTTTGCAAGAAAAAAAATGGCGACAAATTTTTTAACTGTTAAAGTAGGTTTGTTTCAGCCAACTTTTTACTTTCATATTACCTACTATGATTATGCACGCGGGCATGTTAGACGCGGGCAGATTACACGCGGGCAGACATGGTTATGGTCTACTTTCTTAAGAAGAGATGCGTGCAATGTGCAACGATAGGTAGATTGTACACCGCAATGGTAAATATAATCATATAAAAACTCATAAAGGCGGGCTGTTACCAGGCCCTACAACACATAAATGTAAGTGGGTGGGGGAGGACTAAGATACTGAGTACATCTATTTAGTATCACTCGCCACCCCACCATGGTTGGGGTTAACGGGTCAGAAAATCTTTGAGTTTTTGACTCTCCGATATTGGCTTAAAATGGTTTCAAATTTGTTTTGTAAGCTTCTATAAAAGCTTAATTGTCTTAAAAAAATTGTCTTGCAAAAAAGTCGGGTAGCTATTAAGGTAGGTAAAGGTGGCCACCAAATTTCTGTGAACTAAACTTTTTTAAAAACCCTTTCAATCCTTTCAGTAAAGCATTTTCCAATCTGATAACTTCAAGTTGTTTTTTCCGTTTTTGGATTCATGCCTTGTGATTCGCAATGTAAATTTAATCTCTGTTTTATGACGTTTTGTCTACCCATAAACAGCAGGATGGTCCGAGTTTCGATGACAATCTTTGACACATTCCTGAGAACAATGACTTCATTTAAGTACAGTTTATTTTGAAAACCTATGAAAGCATACTTTTGTTTTGTTATAACAATGTTATTATAGGGTTGATTGTTGCTGGTGTTTTTAGTAAATGAAATACGTTTCCACGGTTGTTAGTTAAAGAAATGACTTTCTAAGTTCGACTTAAACATCGGAAACAACTGATAAGATCGAATGAGAAAAGATTTTTGCTTTGTTGTCCCTCTTTAAAATTTTTTTTAAAAACACATTTATACTTTTGGTAACACCAACGTGTTGGTTGAAAGTTCATACTTCAGTGTTATATAGTGATTATTATTTATAATTATTGTTGCTAAATAAGAGAATTTGTTGAAAATATTAATGAATATATGGATAAATAATACATAAATACATTTCATAAATATAATGATTTTAAATCTGTTGTATGCAAGTCGACAAAAACCATCTTCCTCTTCCTCGGATCACCATCATGGATGTATGGGTTATTGTTGTGCTATCGACTCTGCTTTGGAGAGCCACGTGTGATGCAGGTATACAACATCATCATTATTCTAATGACTGATAAAATAAAGTGCAGGGAACTGCCAGATATATCTGTACAATTTCTAGATGCTCTCACGGATGTGATTGAAAGGTTACTGCGCGGTTTGCAGGACCATGATCAGCAGACTAGCAACATTGGCAACGAGAGTAAATACCCGCTTGCGTTAGACAGCGAATTGACTAAAGATAGCAGTAGAAAAAAAGATTTGATGGAAAGGATTTTCCGTTTATTGAAAAATGTTTTGGATTCAAGTGAGAATAATGAGAAGACCAGGGAGAGGTATGTTGATAGTGGACCGCCAGCTCCGCCATGGATAGAGCGACGTTCCAAAGAGGGAATACTCAAAGAAGGTTTTTACCCCATCAAACTTCACACAAAAGATAACGTCTTAATTGAACCAGAAGAATTATTCAATGGTGCAATAAGAAGCGACGAATCTGGAAAATCTAAAATAGCAGGTCTCTATGGGAGATTGGTGATTGATATCTTGGAACTTGCTTACGAATCTGAAAGTTCAATTGACGTAAAAAGTAACCTCAAAACAGTAATATTGAAGAACCTTCAACACTTGTTAAGCTCAGTATAAAAATCTGTTTTTGTTCTCAGATGAAATTATAATGCTCGATAGTAGTGTCGGAAGTTTGTCACAAATGACCCAAATGTTGTAAATATTTTAGGAATGTTTCAACCCGTATCTGCTGACCTTGTTTCCTCTAAACCTTGATCAAATTGTTAAGCTTTAACACGATAATAAGTTGCCTATTAAGGCATCCAACCTTGGGTGGATAGGCATTCAGAAATGTCAATGTAAACGTAAATTAATACAATATGGTTTCTAAACAAGTTATTTTTTCTTCAGTTTTGTTTTAATCAAAGAATGATGTTTGTGTCTAAAAGATAACAATAACAAATATAACTAACAAATATAGTTTCAAGAAGAAATTATTATGACGATCTAGTGACGTCACATTTAGCAAATTCATTGTACAATGCGCAAAATACCACGCACAAAATCACAAAATCAGACTCTTGTTAAAAAAAAGACAATTTCGATAAACCCAATTATTAAAGATTGTGACGACATTGTATAGGAACAATGGTATGTTAAACTTAGACTTATCCTCCAGAATTAGCGCAGATAAAACAATCCCTAATTTCTCTTAGCGCAATGGTAAGGCGTTCGGCTCTTAACCGAAAGGTTCTGGGTTCGATACCATGCTATCACAAAATTGTTTAGTGAGCGGTTATAAATAAACAACGCCGTATTTCGTAAAAAATAACCGTAGCACAAATGGTAGGCAATTAAATAGACGAAAACTCCGGGTCGAGGCGCTGCTACCTTGTTGCCAATAATTCAAAATTCAATCTTGCCTGGCTCAACAGTGATGTCCGATCTCTGGAGGGCGTATGGTAGCATTAATGCTATGAGATTTGCCCATTTTACTGTCAATCATTCAATAAACTTTGTTGACAACTGGCGCGCACACTCAAAATGTGGAAAACACTTGGAAGTTGGCCAAACAAAGAAACAAAAAGCAACACGGGACTCACAGAGCTATGCTTGATTCGTACCTCTGTGAGTGGATGTGGAGGCAGAGAAATAGAAACAATAATTTTTCGATCATTTTTTTGCTGATATTGTCATGTACTGGCCTCTTGCTTAATGAAAGATATTAACAGTAGACGTAAACAAAACGTGTCATTTTATCTGTCTGGAAAAGTGTCTGGAAAAACACGCCATAGTGATAAGATCAGTATTCTAAAGTATTCTCCCAGGTTTCACACTAGCTGGCCACACCACCAACAAACACCACGGCCTAGCTACCTTTGTGAAGGACGACATCAAATGGGTCTTACACGGAAAGTCACTAGAAGATTCCGCTATCGAGTGGGTGTCCATCACAGTCGCCGACACCATCATAGTGAACGTGTATAAGCCACCCCCGACACGCTTTGAACAAACCCCTCTCCCTGTTGCCCCAGCCCCTGCCATATACGTTGGAGATTTCAACTGTGCGCACACGGATTGGGGATACAAGAGAAACAACCATGAAGGCGAAACCCTAGTGAACTGGGCCTCAGTCTCCGACGCCACTCTCATTTTTGACACCAAAGAACCGGCATCCTTCTTATCAGGAAGATGGAGAACCGAAACCAATCCTGACCTGGCGTTCGCTAAAGTCCACGCGCAAGACCCGCTGCCAGTAAGACGTGTACTGAACAGCTTCCCTCGCTCACAGCACAGACCATTGCTGATAACAACATCCGCGCTGATCCACCGACAGGAGGGAAGCCTGTCCGTAGCCATGAAACTTCGGAAAAGCCCAACTGGCCAGAATTCGAAAGAGAAGTAGACGTTACATCCCAAAACCTCCCAACCCCATGCATTGACAACATCGATGATGCATACCGGGCATACTGCAAAGTGCTGACCGATGCAGCGAAAAAGCACATTCCGCGGGGATGTAGAGCCAATCACATACCGTGCTGGGACGAACAGTGCGAAGACCTTCAGCACAGCCACACTGAGGCTGCATCTCCCGCAGAAAGAACATTGGCAGTTACAGTCCTCCTTGCCAGGCTCGACAACAAGCGCAAAGAGCGGTGGACGGAAGCCATCGAGTCCATTAATTTTACCCACTCTAGCCGCCAAGCCTGGCAGGCCGTTAACAAGCTGACTGGTTGGCAAACAAACCACCCCCTTGCCCCATAACCGCCAATGCAATTGCCGCCCAGCTCATCATCAACGGGAGATTTGGCAAAGCGGACAAGGTCTTCAATCGCTGCACCACCACAAAGACGAAGGAGCTCCGGCACACACCCAGCGCTGATTTCAACCTTTCTGGCGACTTCACAACAGTGGAGACCAAAGCCGCGCTCAAATCCGTCAAGTCAAACAAGGCACCGGGAATAGACAACATCCACCTCGAGTTCATACTACACCAGGGCGCTGTTGCCAACGAATGGCTCCGGATCTTCCTGTCGACGTGCCTCCGTATATCAAAGATCCCAAAGATCTGGCGCAGAGCAAAGATCATCGCGTTGCCAAAGCCAAATAAGCCGCCGAGAATCATGGTGGACGGCAGTGTACTGCAGTTCGAAGCAACACCAACGTACCTTGGAGTGAAACTGGACCGGGCGCTGACATTCCAACAACACCTGGAAAAACATTTGGCAAAAACATCGTCCCGAGTCTCGTTGATACGCCGACTTGCCGGAACAACATGGGGAGCTGCGTCTAAGACCTTGCGCATCTCAACCCAAGCCCTTGTCTTCTCTGCAGCTGAGTACTGCACACCAGTCTGGTGCCGGAGCACTCATGTAAAGAAACTGGACGTGGCCATTAACAACTCCCTGCGCACGATCACAGGATCCCTGCGCTCCACACCTGTGAACCATCTTCCAGTTTTGGCTGGCATCGCTCCAGCCTCATTACGTCGTGAAGCTGCAGTCCTCGCCCTGGCTTGCAAGGTCGAACGTGACATCAACCATCTATTGCACGCCACAGTCGCTGAGCCTTCTACAGGCATACGGTTAAAATCACGGCACGCCTTCACCGGACATGCGCACAAACTCTTGCGTGACACACCGCTAAACATCAATAAACAGACCTGGACCAGGAAATGTTGGCGGGAGGAATGGCGGGGAGCATCAGAGCAATCGCGACTTCATAAGTTCATCGAGACGCCAGACAACATCCTCGGCTCCGAGCTCCTCCGCCGTCAGTGGACAACGCTCAACCGCCTGAGATCCGGTGTTGGCCGTTTCGCCGCCTCCATGAAGGAATGGAGACTAAGTGACTTGGCCGAGTGCGAATGCGGTCACCAAGACCAGACCGTAGACCACATAATTGGTGAATGTCCGCTGTTCCGACCTCCTAACGGGGAGCAGGGCCTGGCGCTGCTGGACGCCGACACGAGAGAGTGGCTGTCTTCGACCAGGCTGGAAATATGAGACAGCACGCATACGACAGAAGAAGTATTCTAAAACTGGCGGGGGACTAACAGGAAAGTATCTTTCGGTATCGTAATGGGACACACACTCACTTGGATAAAGAAACCAGCTATAAATCTTCTTAATTACTTAATTAACATATCGATAATTATTTCCTAATTGTATAATTAAAATTCTATTTAGAATAGAAAGAATTGTAAATTATTTCCTAATTTCGACCTATATAACTGTAACTTATTCATCTCTGATGATGACTCATAGAATGTTGAAAATCTACATGCCATAAGAAATGTAGTTTTAACTTTGAAATTTCTGCGTTCTTTGAATAACGTGTTGAAAGGATATAAGTTATATGAACTTGGCAAACACATATAACCATTGAAGAATGGGAAATTGATTGAATTTCGGATTATTGCAACAAAAAAGGCTTCCATTTACACAATGTTATATACAATATATTAATACAAATGTCTCATTTTTTTGAGTCGATAATAATAAGCTATCCGCCTACCTGCGTTCCATTTAATAGTGAAATAAAGAAATTCGTTACTTCTTGTCTCCATAGGATGTTAGAGGAAAGGCTTTTTTGAACATGTTACTTATTGCCTATTACATAGGCCACTTCTAAGCACTGAGCTAATTGATGCTATATGAGGTCTAACCAACACGCGCTCAATACTTGACTCGGAAGCATGAAGCCACTTCTGCTTTTTAGTTTGCTTAGTGCGTATTTACCTATGTATCAACGTATACCATAAAACAAAGCGTATATGTGTATTGAAAATGTGTTCTTGGATATAAGCTTGATATAAAAAACGTAAAAAAATAATACGAAACGCTGCATCATGGGAACGGAATAAAAATGACCTTTACACATTTCCTGCGCTTAAACTGAACAATGAGTTAATGTTATAGACTAGTCTGGTTTTTACTTCTTCCTTTCCGCGGATGTTATTAGCAGTACTATAAACGAGCTCTGAAATATCCGACAATAGTTGAGCGTATAACTCGTTCTTACGCATCGCTTGTCGCTCGACGAATTTCCCATCGTTGCTGTGAACCTCTTTCAACTCGACCTTTTTCAGGTTTTCGAATTCCTTTTCCATATCGCGATTAAGCAACTCCACGTCCTTCACAATTTTGTCTTTCTTCCATGGTGGTGCTGGAGGAGGTTTACCGTTTGCCGTATCTTTAGACACAAGATGTTGATTCAAGTAATGGAGGATGTCTTCTAGCAGATCACTGTTTTTCTTGCGTCGGTTGTTGGGGAATCCAGCATTTTCGTCGGAGTTTTCGAGATTCCTCGGATGATATGAGCTCTCTCCAGGGTTTTGTCGCAACTGTTTAATAATACCTTCGAGTTCCTCAATCATACGATCTACAAGTGAAATATGCAAAACTAATTTTTATCAGTCCTATTGTCTAGCTTCACTTGACGTATAAACCAACAGCAACCAAATCTACGTCTAACACAGAACTTTCGTCATAAATATATTGTATTGATGCTCGAATAAATATTTTTAATTTAATTTAATCTACCACAGTTTTTTTTGTAAGCGTGTGTTTTATACTCGTTTAATTACTCTTTCATAATAATGTTGCATAGAAAACGTGACCACGACATTAATACCTTCATTGCAGTTGACACTTGCGCATAATCCCAAAACAGCGGCTAAAAATAGATGCTTCATATTGTATCTATTTACTAAAAAGTTAATCTCAGTGCAAAATGACAGCGAAGAAGAAACGAACTTGAAAATTTGTAATTTATTTAAAACACAAGCGTTGTAGTTAAATAATAAATATTAAATATAATATAATTAAATATTTATTCGCTGTATAATGAAACTGATTTCCTAGCAAATAATGGCGTTAACAAATCCAAGTGCCCTTGAGCGACTTTGTGATATGAAATCCGATCGTTGGAAGAGTTTTGAAACGAGATGTTAACTCTATAATCGAGCCAATTGGTGATAATTCCAAATTCCGTAGCCAATTTAAATCTGAGATTTTAGGGTACAAGCCAACATTGTCGATCGCGTCAAAACAACACGGTTGAGTGCCATTGTTGCGTAGTTAACAAAATCCAGCTAGCAAGTTAAACTTTCGAAACCGAATTAGCTTCCTATATAGTTGCCATCATCGCTTTTAATTGGATAAAGATGTAGGACACGTGTAATTGGTCCCAAAAATAACCAAATGTAATTCCATCAATCAGGACCGCTTTTTCAAGCGATTTATCTGCTACGGTTTGTATATGTCACACTGCACAAGATTTAACCTTACCGTCTCTCATACTCACCTCTCACCTCTCATACTGATTTCCGTATTCTGCGCAAAATAGATTTTCTCTTACCAGCGTTTCGTCCGAACTTACACGCTGATCATGTCGCACAATGATGGTGTGGCGTTTCACGTCAATAAGACTGTTCGCTATTTCCTCCCAATTCAAAGCCTATTAAACTGACATTGAATGTCAAACTGATAGCTATATTAGAGAGCATAAATAGACAATGTCATCCCCTATAGAAATATGGTAAAGAAGATATGACGTCTTTTGTGGCGGATGTGTGTATGTAAAGCATCCAACGTAGAAGGAGGCGGTACAAAGAAATAGTAAAAAAGCGATAGATTGGTTTCGTACTGGATACTTTCGTTCTCCATCCTAGGGAGTTTTCATTGCTTCATTTATTTTTTAATTATGCAAATAATGGCATGTTTAACAATCACAGTATTGTTTGAGGCATAGAGAAGTTCTACTGTTTAAACTGTGCATAAAAAAGAGAGATTATGAAAATAGCCCCATTTTAATCTCTCACCAACCCCTTTAGTACAACTCATCGTTCATCGTATGTCCAACCAACTATAAAGTTGCGTCCTACAGGATGAGGTCTGGACTATGGTCACACTCTGACAAAAAACTGTAGAAAGTAGATTTTGTATTGCCAACAACACCGAAATATACCTACCAGTTTGTTAATAAAATGATTACTTTTACAAATGTCAACAATGACGATTTTGTACGATTAAAGGAAATGTTTCTATGAATTGAGTTCTGGCCGTCCAAACAACCTGTTGATGTTCCCCACTAATCTCTCTCTTCACTTCCCTGTTAGAAATCAGTTGAGCAATATCCCACATCAAATTCATGTATAGTTCTTTCTTGTCGGACTCGTTCTTGCACGCCTTTCCAATACTAACATTAAAGTTGTTTTCATCCTCTGGAGCTATTTCTTCAGTTTCAGTGTTAGATTCTTCTCTATTTAAAATTGTGTTTCTATCTGCGCTTGCCTCGCTCAATCGATCCTCTCGTTTCCATAGCAACGCCGGTGGTCGGTATTCTTGATTGGACGGCTTCTCCTGTTGGTGTGCGAATATTTTCATCAAACGAAAAATTTCATTTATCATTTCTTTCTCGGTTGGTTGCGCTTCGATTTCGCGTTCAGAAAACTTCGCGTACGCGCTGCGCGTCATTGCATACGCGCTACGCGCCATCAAACCATGTCGCGGATAGTAACTACCTACGGATCGTTTACAATAACATTTGACGGCGAGTTATCAACGTAAAACGTAAGCAATTCCTTAGCAGCCATTCCTAACAAACGAGAATGAATGACAACTCAACATTTAACTAACAAAAGAAGCTCAACCCCGTTCTCATTTAAAAGTTTCGCAAAATGTTACATTCGCCGATATTATTCAAACTGCAAAATATAACTACAACATTCTTGTTTTGTGATTTTATCGACGTGTTGCCGTTAACTCTCGCCTTAAATGATACAAATATACGAATTGGAACAGCAGATTTAAGTTGATCGATACGGGTTATAATATCAATACAAACTACACAGAAAAATACCGTCTTGTAATGTCGTCATCGCAACAGTTACCAAGGGAATGAGCGAGAGTAGATTCATCATCGTCGATCTTCCGAAATATCTGTGAGAAGTGAGAGAGATTCAGTATGATGAGAGCCGTTAACAAACCATTGTTTCTTTGTTTAAAACAGCAATCCAGCGTTCCGGTTAATGTACATTACTTCTTTAGATTTGGTGGTCTCAGTAAACACGTATTCTGAGTCAATTGGTAGTCTCAGTCAATAGGTAGTCTCAGTCAATAGGTAGTCTCAGTCAATAGGTAGTCTCAGTTAATAGGTAGTCTCAGTTAATAGGTAGTCTCAGTAAAGAAAGAAATTTGTAAAAAGGTTAAATTTAAAAAGTATAAACAAATAGTACAAGCAAAAAGCCAACGAAAATATTTTCACCGTTTCAGGCTGAATATCTCAATCAAACTGTTTGCGTATTTCTGTACTCAATCCAATTTGAGTAACATCAACTTCCTAGCAACCTAATTAGAAGCTCCAATCCGATTAAACTTCAAAGTGGTTGTCTAATTAACCGTCGTCTTAGATCTGGGTTCAAGACAATGATATCGCTGTATCGCTAAAGTTGTTTAGTGAGCGGTTATAAATGAAAAACACCGTATTTTAACAAAAATATTAATAGCACAATTCAATACACTAAAACTCCGGGTCTTCATGATAATGCTTAATGAGCGTTCTGGGAACCCAACCAACGGATTAATTGTCTTAATAACGTAAATTCTTTAAGTGACCTCACCATTGCCTCTCCAAACTTAGAATAGAGGCTGAGAATCTTCGAGAATTCCAATAGCGTTTTGCACTTCTTCGATCTTTGGTTTGATGATTGGTTCGCCTTTGTCGCATTCTTCGTCGTCAGAGTTGTCTTCTTGGGTTCCGATTACTTCAACGATTATTTAAAGCATTTGTTAGGTTACCGTGTGATGTGCTAACTTCGATGTCGAAATTGACGTATTCATCAAGTGAGATGTCAGCGTCAATTTGATCAACAAATATTTCTTTCAAATTTGAAAGTTCAGCACCCAGAGTCTGAACTACATCTTCTTCTACATCGTCGTCTTCTAACCCTTTGAAAGGATCCTCTTCGCCATTTAACGCCTTCTCAGCATCCTTCTTCGCTCTAGTCTTGTATTTTTTCTTTTCTCTTGGCTTTAACTTTGTCATAACCAGATTGAATTGCCTTTTTTCTTTCGCAACTCTGTTTCTCATAGCTAGTAGTTCCTCCGTACTTAATCCGTCTTCAATTGTTGCGAGAGATATAGGCCCAAGTTCTCCGTTTTCATATCTACGTGGTAAACACATCCAATGTCCAGTGAAATCTAGGTTTTGATAATTTCGGTATTTTAGGCAGAAAGGGTATCTTCTAATTGGACGTTGCTTTATTTATTGATGGGTTATCGAAATATATAATAAAGCGTCATAAATAACAAAAAAGTCAAGAAAACTTCATATAGTTTTTATAAGAAAAAAATACTGTTTTTAGCATTTTTCTTATAACCTAAAAACTGTTACGATGAAGCAGAATCAAAAAATAAAATTGCTTTTAACCCGTCCGTCCTGAGACCACTTTGGAAGGTTCACGTCACTTTTCACTCCCCTGAGATCGCCCCTACAGTGGTGCCTCCCACAATGGAGTTGTGACAACTTTGTAGTTGAAAGACCCTCCCCCTCGTATTTGCCCTCTACTAATGAAAACCCTCTCGTGTAAGTAAATATTGCCATAAATATGAAAGTAATAGAAAAAATATGGAATAGAAATAGAAAACAGCTTGGGTGGTTGGTTTTAACGAGGTTTCAAGAACGCGAGTTAAGCCTTATCATAAAGATCTCGACCCGGAGTTTTAGTGTATTTAATTGCTACCATTTGTGCTACGGCTATTTTTGATGAAATACGGCATTGTTTATTTATAACCGCTCACTAAACAACTTTGTGAGAGCATGTATAAACCTTTTCTGTGTTGAATAACGCTTGAAATATCGATCGCGATTTGATACAATTTGATAACAGGTGTCTGAAGTTGTAAACCCTTGAAGCATGATTTTTGAAGCATGATCGACAGTACATAGGGGCATGAAATCACAAACAATAACACGGTTCACAAACATAAATATATGAGGCTGCTTAAAACACTTTACAAACAAAAGGCAATGTTTACATTAGGTTTGTGACATGTCCACATGCATGTCGGAGTACTAGGGGAGGGTATTTAAGAGACTTCACAAACAAGTCCGTATAATAATCTGTCGATGTACCAGAGCGGGCATGCAAATAATCAGGTTCTGTTTGGTCTTCTTAGCAACGCTGAGATATTGCCTTTCCACAGAAGGTAACGCGGCTTCTAGAGAAATATCCAAATTTGAAGAAAACATCTTGCCGGAAATTGAAGATTCTGCTTATGAACTAGCAGAACAAAATGGCGAAGATGGCTTTGAAGAACAAAAAAAAGTAAAAGGTGACTTTGCAATCATTTTTACATATTTCATAAAAGGGAAATACTGTGCACTACTAACTAGGAAACAAAATATATTTCAATCTAGGTGTAAGAGGAAAGGTTAACGAAGTAAAACGGCAGATAAGGGAATTGGACGATGACAAAGCCGAAAGAATATCGGGAGCAATCACAGGAATGGGTGAAGGGGTGTTTGCAATGGTGGCTGCCTTTAGGAGTGGCGATACTAAAGAATTTCTCAAAGGAGCAATCAACTTTGCGGCATCTGTCTGCACCTTGCTAGGGCCAGCTGGACAAATATTGTCATCGGTCCTGGGCATGGTCAGTGGATTGTTTGATTTATTTTCTTCAAATGAAGCGGCGGAAACAAAGGAAGAAATGATAAAAAGGTTGTTTTATTTTACATATATGGGATAATTGATTTCTAGAATATTTCACTACAACGGGGGATGTGTAGGCCCAACTTCATATAACACCACTTTGTCAGTCCGAACCAAAGCGGCGTATAAATGCTTCGTGACGAAGGAAATTAAATTTATTTGAATGAGCTTTTTTGAGCAACATGCTCAGGTTTAGAAATTATTCCATTGCCCGACTAACAATTTATTTCTACTTTTAACGGCGTGCTAAAATATCAGTAGACGAGCTTTAGACCTGCCTTCCATAAGAAAAAAAGGCTAAAAATATCGTTGCAAATAATGAAATTCACACTAATAACTTGAAATAGTTGAATATTCCGTTAATTTAACCATCTTTTACTCGGGCATTAGAGTTGTGGATACAGCGTTGGAAGATTCTATTGTTGAGGAGTTGAACTTTGAACTTTCGGGAACGAAAAATCTTTACAATCAGTTTGTTGCTGCTCTCAAAGAGTTCCGAAAAACTGGTACAATTACTTCAAGTCAAGCGGGAGAGTTTTATAACTTTGCTTTCATGGAGATGGAAGTTTTTGGTAAATTGAAGGAACATATAAAAAAGAACTGCGCAAGTGCAAACAGTGTCGGTAAGAATAAAACAATTGTTTTTTCCTAACATTTAACTGAAATCTTATCTAGGGAAAACAAAGCGACAAATAGAAAATGACGAGAAATCGTTGATCAGTCGATGTCTCTCATTCAGTAATTTGTACGCCGAACTTTCCATTACACGTCAGATTCTCTTGACAGAAATAGCTGGTGTTATGAACGGCCTCACAGACTTAGAAGCAACCAGAAACAATTTACTGTCGCTTGTAAGAAAAGAACAGAAAGCAGACGCCAAATATTTCAAATTTTTCTTTGACCCTTTTAACCAAGCATCATACAGGCGGGTTGTAGCTGAATTTTGGATTTTTCAACACAAATATCCTGTGTTGGGAGCTTATTTGGATAAATTGGGGGAATTCGCTGGAGCTCGTCCCGCAACCAGATTAGTAATGATCTGTTCGGCCCCCATACTAAGTGGTGCTTGCCATCAACTTGACGCCAGGGTAAGAATTTCAATGCACGTTAAATAATGAAAGAATTTTAATGTATCTTCGTAGAGACATGACGATAACAATATGAGCGGTTGGAAAGATAAAGTTATGTCCATGTATATCCCTAAAGGCAAGAAGGCTGTAGCACAAATAATAACTCCGACACCTGAGGGTCGTAGATACACGCAACATGGACCATTTTATGGACCGTCTGTGTACGGCGTATTGCCAACTGATTTCCAGAAAATGGCCGCAAACAGAGAAAGGTATAAAAGTTACACTGAGAGGAAATGGTATGAATGGTTGAGCCTCATGACACTGATCGAGATGATCCATTTTGAAACAAGTGAAAGAAATCGACTTGATCAAGACCTTGCCCGTTTGAAGGCGGATTGGGATGTAATTACAGTGTATGAGGAAACCATTGACTCCGATGTTGTGGTGTTCTGTTTGGCTGAGAACATGGAAAGTAAAGGTAAAGGGTTTTTCTTACACAGACATAAAATAAACGCCGTGGTTAGAGTTTCAACAGCGGAGCTTATATTTCTATAAGTAAAGTTAGGGTTAGGGATAGATTTAGGGATTGGGTTAGGGATAAGCTTAGGGATAGGTTTGGGGTTAAGTTAGGTTAGATTTCTTAGTAAGAAAGTAAATAACTGATTTACAATGAAATGTCAGGTCTATATCCGCAGAAATGCAAGATCCGCTGTCGGAACAATATCCACGGCCTAAAATAAAACTAAGTTGAATTTAGATTTTTGTTTGCGATATCACATCAAGAAGAATGAGAACGAGAAGGGTCATAACCTAGCGAAAGTTCATGGAATGGATATGAAAGAACTAATACAGTCAATGTATGTGCCAGCAGGACTGAAAGTGGAAGCTAACGATGTCAGAAGAAACACATTTGGTCCGTTTTATGGTCCAGACACCTATCCGAGAATATGCGGTGCTAAGACATGGACTGGTTTTACGATTAAACGAATAAAAGAAACGGATAGCGCAATTAAAAAAGTTAAGATTTGTTCTAAAATCAATTTTGGAGGACAGTGCGATCGACTGAGTGGAAGAGAGTTTGATTTTTTGACATACCAACATCACGGTTGCAACTGGAGGACGATTACGGGAAGCAATCCTACTCGAATTAACTCCATGGAAGTACCAGGAGAGCATACTGTTATGGTGGAAACAATGAATGGGATGACGTTGGGACCTTTTCACGGACCCGGAAAATATCCTTACATTGATGGGAAAGGTGTTGCAGGTTTCATGATAAAAAAGATGACAATTTACAAAACATTTGAATTTGTTTCCCCATACCTGAGTAAGTATTACTAATCGTCCACATAATTGTCTACACATTTAAGTTCAGAAATATTTTAAGTCTTGTGTTTTTATAGAAAAGAACATCAACCTAGGGCTCTCCTACCCAGGGCCTACAAAAATGTCGTCTTTAATTACAAGATACCACATTGGACCTGTAGAAGAAGGCTCAAGAGTTTTCAGACGTATGAAAATCCGATCTTTAATAAGATTTGAAGTTGTCAATTTCAGTTCATTCTTTCTTTTAGTTCCTCATGATGGGATCTTTGCAAATGGAAGTTGTGCAAGCACGCAGAGAGATGAAACTGACTTGTCATATTGGAGTGTCAGATTATCCAGACAGGCTTACATCGACAAGGTTAATTTCGTTTGATATAATATTTGTATTTTTGAATGCAAAAACCTGAAATTTGTAGGTAACTAAGTTTGATTTGTAACTGCGATCACTGGCCCAGGGTTTTTCAAAACCTGAAAATTGTAAGTAACTAAGCATTTGATCTCATCTAGATTCGCGTTTACAAGCGCATGGACGTGACAGACAATAGCCTTGCAAATTTGGATATACGCGTAGATGGGCTAAAATGTCCAGCAAGCACCTTTAGACAAACAGAGCGGTACAGTGAAACCAGATGTCTAAGAGAGTTTGGTAGATCCGTCTTTCTGATCGTTCCAAGTGCGCAAAGTCCTATGGTCATATGCGGTGTTGATATTCTGGGTTATACCAGGAAGTTTGATCACGACATTGTTGAACAACCGGACAAACTTGATGATTGAGTATATACGTTTAATGAAAATAATATCGTTATGAATGACCGTTGCGTTGCTGCTAATCTCGAAATCTGATGCAAATGACCTGTTATTATTATTATTATTATTAACGAAATTTATACAGGATAAATATAAACCTCAGTTGTAAAATATACTGCCATCATGGTCGTCCTGTGTCAAAAATTGTTGATATAAAAAGTACAGTAAAATTATCTTAAAAATTGATGAAAAATCCAGCACATGTAGAATAATGAGTCTAGATATCCAGACTTTCATAGTTTGTACAAGCGATAGAAATTGTTATTAAGCTGATGTTACAGACAAAAGGAAGGACTACCAACTCCATTTTATTTACAAGGGAAGCATAATACATCGATATAGTGATATTTTACCAGAAATCGTTTGAATTAGCAAAATATTCGAATTATGCCTTGCCTTGCCTTAAATTAGTGAAGAACTCGGCATTGAAACTGTGGCTGTCAAATCAAAACAGAATTCACACAACGTGGCAGAGAATTGACAAAGGAAAGAAATACGATTCCAAGACTGAGTACAACCCAGTCAATGTTCGACAGCCAATTCCAGATTCAAAACATCACGATATACGTTTTGTTGCTACAGCCAACTTTATATACAAATAATATTGAGTCGTTACGTGCTATTAGCATTCAATCTTTCAACGTTTTTTTGCATTGGACATTGAATTCACCATCAACATTGACGTAATTTAGCTAAACCAAGAAATTGTAAATATCTATACAGCCTAATTTTCGTGAGAAATTATTTAAGAGTTGCTTTGGTGAGACGTTAATTACTCAAACGTTATCTCTATTTGGAGAATTTCATTTGCTCCAAAGAGATTTTTCGAAATCTTACTGCAAACTCTTATTGCCTTGTCACTGTCACAGGAGTTTTAAGCTTGTCTTTCGTCGTCTTTCAGTAATCTTTCGGTCGTCTTTCGGTTGTCTTTCGGTCGACTTTCGTTTGTCTTTCGGTTGTCTTTCGTCGTCTTTCGGTCGTCTTTCGGTTTCTGCCGTCAATATCCGTCAACATCAGGTATAACAATCGCAAGCAATATTATAGAAAATTACTTTTCGTAATACTGACCTTGTGTCAGAAGTGAGTTTTTTAAAAATGTGCCTCCAATCGATTGCTTCCATCCCAGACAATAATTCCACCAGACAACTGAAACAGAAACATTCGAATGCCCACCTTCTCATTTCTCTTGATTCATTTTCTCATTTCGTCATAGAAGTGAATTCAATGCAGATAAATGTTTTGTTATATTGCTTTAGTAAGGAACATGTTTCACTTTCCCTCATGATTGAAACGGAGACATTAATTTTAGAAACCTTTGATGATATGGAATGGTTCAACACCAACGTGTTTTCGTACATTCAGATAAGGTGAACTATAATGGACAGCTAAAATAATAGTTGAAACATAGCGGATGAAACGAATAAATACAACGAGACTCCATCTCTGTAATATAAAGGTTGCTATATTAGGCTGACCAGATGCACGAAAATCATGTTGTAAACTGACGACAATTTTGAAAACGAAGTAGATATTTAAAATCTATTTTGCTTCACGCATCTCTTTAAATTCAAAAATCAAACCGTCGGAGCGAAAGAAGAAAATGTTCTTCTATTCATGTTTTAGTCGTTTAATTAAAAATGCAAATAAATAGACAGAAAACAATATTTTTTTGTGATGAAAACATCATGCATGGATTCCAATCAGGGATTCTAAAATACTCTTTTTTAACTTTCTCCAAGTCTACTTCGTCATGCTAATTACTAATTTCTTTTCTAATGAGAGGACGCATATTGATAGCAGTGTTTATTTTTATATATTATAAACTACTAAAATGTATTATCCACTATAAAGATTGAAATAATAATAATAATAATAATAATAAATCCGATCGTAAAAAATGTTTCAAAAAATAATCCTACAAAAAAATTCAAAAGTTCAAAAAAAGTTTAAAGTTCATTTTTTTCCAATTTCGGATATTCAGTGACAAAACCTTTAATGGCTTTTTGTCGATAAAATGTAAACATGTGATCTCTATCTTTCTCGCTCAAATTTCTTTCTTCGAATCGCACATTGGTATTACTTCCATATACAATTCCCAGAACCCTCTTGACATGTTTTTCTTTGATTCTCTTAGGGGATAGCTTGAATTGGAGGGAGTAGAAAGAGTAGGCGAGATCTATTGAGTTTCCATCTCTTTTAATAGTGGCTGTTCGACCGTACATGATTTTTCCAGAAGTTCCAATCTTAAACTTAAACTCTCTAATAAGTTCATGATTTTCCTCACTGTATTGACCGTCGAGGATCGACTCTTTGATATCTCCAGGTATTTCATTTCGAGTGGCTATTCGATTTATAACAGTTTCAAAATCGTCCAATTTGATTCCTTTCATAATCTTGCAATTAATCTTTTCCTTGTACTCATCGAAAGTGAGGCCACGTATCAATTCTTCAGCTGCTGTTAAATCCGTGCTGCTCACACTTGTTGAAACGAAAGAATCCAAAAGGACCTGAAAAGATCACATTCACTTGAATCTTACACCGAAGAGTGAACATATTTTATTATATACCTTTCCAACGCTAACGGCTGTGCGCCAATCACATTGTGCTGCATTAGTAAGGAACAACGTCAACAAGATAAGACGCAACATTTTTACAAAAAAGCCTTTTCTAAACCTCTGTTATAAATACTTCAATTCACAGGGAATTCCCTTCCGGATATTCCGGGAATTTCCATATGTTTTAAAACAAACTTTTCTAAACCTCTGTTATAAATACTTCAATTCACAGGGAATTCCCTTCCGGATATTCCGGGAATTTCCATTTGTTTTAAAACGAACTTTTCTAAACCTCTGTTATAAATACTTCAATTCGCAGGGAATCCCCTTCCGGATATTCCGGGAATTTCCACATATTTGAGATGCTTTTCATTTTTTGCTAGTAAACATTCAAACAAAATCACTTTTGTTATTTGTTTTTAAGCAAGCTAGTTTTGTCTTTAAAACACTTCGTATGCACGACCGCCTATTTTCACATTTATTACAAAATTATATCCCGTAAAATAAACAGTTTGGATGTCAAAAACAAATTTCAACGGAACATGCCATACTCCAACTTACAAATCAAGTTCATACAGGTTTTAACAGAATGAATTTACTCTAGGAATCTTTCTAGATTTAGCTAAAGCCTTTGACACTGTTGATCACGGGATCTTGTTAAACAAGCTTGTTTTTTATGGTATTAAAAAAAAAATTTCATATGGTTCAAAAATTATCCTCATAAAAAGAAACAATTTATTTCTACCGATCAGGGTGAAACAGAGATGGAAGATATTACTCATGGGGTTCCTCAAGGTTCTATATTGGGGATCTTGGGATCTTTATTGTTTCTAATCTATATTGATGAGTATACTGTAAATATCAATTTTGTATACCGTTTGGGCACTTTGACTGAACTATCCTCTGATCACTCTCTTCAATCCTATGACATAAACAATAATGTTTTTTCCTGTCTATTCTCAGGGGTTTAAGATCTTAAAAGATGGAAAAAGCGTTGTAATAGTGGTGATGTTTTTAAATGACTTGTCAATTATTAAAATAAATTACGTTAAAACGTTGTACGTTGAAAATTGCATTATGACAATAATATATTATTTATAATATATTATAATAATAATAATTTCATTCCCTGAAAAATTTATTTTTCTTCCTCTGGGTGCAATCTCAGAATTGGATGAAATTTTGGTAAAATTGTTTGTATCCATGCAAAATGAAAGTCCTGAATATTTCACCTTTCACTAGAGGGAAAAGCCTAAAAAGTCTCCCAAATCGGATTGGCCGATGAGATACAATTCAGTTGTATTGTTTTCGTTTTCGCTCTCAGTGGTTTCTTATATATAACAAACAACAAGATTCATTTTAGAAATTAACACTTTTTCTTCGTCCTCTTTCCTTATTGGCAAAACCATTGAAATGAATCTCGCACTGTCATAAGTACGGTTTGATACTTGCCACAGCGAGCATACTGAGTTTTTCTTATATATAATATTATAAGAAAATTATAAAACTAATGTCGTTGATAACGCTTAACCCAAAGGCTTGTGTCATTCCGAATTTAGCTTCGAATTCAAATTTCTGTTGCACATAGCATAGCAGCTATATTTATCTCAAATAAAATGCTTTTCCTTTGCTCTCTTCAACTTCTGAAGTGAGTAGGAAAGTTTACGCGAGAAAATGTTCCAATTTAAATTGTCCATTTTCAATTTGTTAAGTTTCCATGAAGTTATTAAGCTTTGAATTTGTAACGATGAAGTAATCATACTTACCAAGTTCATTGTTGCGATAACAATTCTGTTGTTCTGGCATTTTTTATAATATAAAATAAACGGAGATGTTATGACGCAATCGAATATTGATATCTAGGCCAGCAGGCCCGTTTAACTAGCTAGCATGGCAAATTGGGATAGCCCACTTCTCATATAAACAGTCCCTCGCTTTCGTGAAAGTTCTTTTGCCTTTTCTTTTTCGGTTTACTTTATTTATTTGTTCGTTTTTAAGTCATTACATGTAGTTAGTCTGTATGCGGATCTTGTTTGATCTTGTACTTAACCTTTCTAATTAGATAAAAAAAACATTAGCGTTCACACTTACGAGAATAAATTTTGAAATTATGATATCACACATGAACCATGGGATTTTCATTTCGATCGATCTACGCTCACCTGGATGTAATGTTTCTCAGGTTAAAATGGTTTCCAGAGTCTAGTGCACTGATCCCGGCTACGAAAATGTAGATTTTATATATTGTATTTCTCAAACCGTTCCAACATTTCCTGATAAAATCGTTTATTTTGAGAGTTTTTGCATCGTTCTAATAATTTTGGTCACAACAATAGAACGCATGTTGCGAGATTCCACAAGACCCTCATCTTAAATATTAAATCTTTTGTTGGTGTTTCGCAAGACGTGAATATTCATTTTCGTTTCTCCATTGCATATATATATATATACATATTCCTTTGCGCGATTGTTTTTGCGGGGTTAGCACTGATTTTCATGGGGAAAAGAGTTTTAAGGTTCTTTGAAATTTTGAATACGGTGCTGTAACCTGCTTTACGGAACATCTTGCGTTGTTTGGGGTTTAATTCCGGAGGTTTTATATAATTTACGAGCTGTCACTACCACAACACTAATTGAACAAGTTGTTTGTTCGCACGTGTAAAAGACCTTAAGGAAGTATTTCAATAATTTTGAACTACGCAAACAAACCGCATAGAACATAACTGAAGGCGTTTGTTTGGTTTCAACACCGTGATAAACATGGCTTCAACTAAACTTTCAACGATTGTTATATACCTCTATTTCGGTTTTTTCACTGTCATGGATTATATAACTTGGGTCATCGAGTGTCTTCTTTGTAGAAAGGGTTACAAAAACGTCGAGTACGAAAAAAGTGGCGAAGTTTACAAGATTATTCATTGGTTTCATGGCCAATTACCTATTGCTAAACCATGTGTGAAACTCTTTCAACATTACACTCATCCGAACGTTGTTTTAAAAGATAGCATTTCGTTGTATTCAATAACTGAAACCTCTGCAGTGTTTCTCGATTGTGGCGAAAAGAATGTGTTCAATTCAAACTTGTATCCATTTACCTTTAAGGCTCAAAGTAATGAGGCGCAGAGAATGATTGTTCTCCCATTAAAATCCTTTAATAAAATTAGCGCGAAAATTATTTTACCAAAGATTCCCGTTGCTTTTATATCGAATCATAGTAGATGCGGTTCAACTCTAGTTTCCCAGCTATTTGAGGGAATTTCAAATGGTTTGACATTTACTGAAACTTTACCATTTAGTGAAATTGCAAAAATTGCTGGCAAAAATCTTTTAACGAAAAATGAACTTACAGAGGTGATCGAAAGTGTTTTTAAGTGTTCATTAAAACATGCTGTATCACGACAAGCCAGTGTGGTTCTTCTTAAAGTAGATTTTTTGGCTCATTTTGCTGTAGATTTATTTATGGATGCCGTCCCTCAAATTTCTTATTTTTACTTATACCGCCAACCTATACCGTTTGTGAAGTCTTGGGAAAAGATCTTAAAAAACAACGAGTGGTCGATGGATGACATATTCGTTATACCACCATTAGAATATAGCTGCGGTCTTTCTAGAGCAGAGATTTTCCAAACGTTCCCGAAGGAAAGAGATTTATTTTATTGGAATAATTTGCCGTCATATGCCAAATTGAGCTTGATTTGGATCAGTTCTATAGCAGCTTTCGAAAGCTTTGTTCATCAAAAGTATGATATTAAATCATTTTCATACGAAGATTTAGTTAACGATCCAGAAACCATAATGCTTAAGTTGTTTGAAAAGACAGGCATAAACAAGAATTTACTGCCTGACATCAAAACAATTACGTCAAGAGACTCACAAGCGGGGACACTTCTGTCAACACGTAACAGCAATACTAATTTGGAATCGATGTGCACTGATGTAACACTTGAATTGAAGATGCAAGTCAAAACTCTGTGCAGAGAATTTGGTCTGATATCGTTTTGGGGTGTAGAGTATAATTTGCCAAATAAACTTTGATTCAAATGTCTCCATCGCTTCTTTAATACTGTTACGTTTTTTTATACAGGACAAATTTCTGTGAAAACAAAACGAATGTTTAATGTTTTTGTTAATTTAACAAATGTATAACCAATTAACAAAAAAGTCCTAAATATACACATCTGTTTCTTTTTTCTTCAAGTACAAAACCTACAGACATATGCAGAGGCGTAGCCACAGGTTTTCAGTTGGAGAGGCGAGATTGTAAAATTATGGACCTTTTTTCGTATTTAGTGATTGAGGAGGCGCCACCGTGGTTGGACGGGTTAGAAAATCTTTGAACTTTCAACCTAGATTGGCTAAAATCCACTCCCATGATCACAACCATGTTTACTCAAGCCAAAGTGGACTTTGGGTCCAAAGGGAGGAATTGGGTGGATCGGAGGACCCCTTTCCTCCGTACAAAGAGTTCCGCTCAACCAAATAAAAATTTTTAATTCAATTTTACATTTAATAAGAGTGTAACTTCCTGGTAACATAGCAACAACATAGGGCATACATATATTTTTGTGCATCAATGGGCAGGAACGTCTCTGGCATTTTGCGTTAATACTGTCCATTACGACAGCGAAACTCATATTCCATATTTAACCCTAACCCATCATAATCGTGAAACGTTTGTCTGAGATTAGGGACCGTTAAATTAATATCCCTTTTATATCATTCATGGATCATAACTAAAAAGAAAAAATCTACTTGTCCATACATTCTTCATTATGTATGTAAACTCGCTGGTTACGGGGCTTTATTCAGTCGACATCCGCTATCTGGAACCCCAAAGGGTGCGCTGAAAATTTTGCATACTCGAAAAACAGTAAACCTAATATTTAGTGTTCTGAAAAGGGGGAGTGAAACAAAGGGTAACGCGTATGTTTAAGGGATAAACCCCCTTCTATTGATATATTTTGACAGTTTTCCTTTTAATTTATAAAATTTATCACATTAAAGTATTCGAAAGTGAAATGTCGGTTCAAAAATACTTCTCTTGCAAACATGTGCTCACTGTAATGCAAATATCGAAACCGCGTCAAAATATAACACGAAAGTAAACTGTTTTGCACTGGTTAAAGTGAAATTTGTATTATAATTAAATCTAAAATCCATCATAAAACCATAGCATCTAAAATAGTTCTGCGCAATCCATGCACGACTAATATCTCTATTAATTATTAAATCTACCAGAACTATAGTCTATAAGGAACTATAGACCGATAAGGTTAACTTGTACTGTAGTACTGAACTTGTTCTTGTACTTGTATTGTAGCGCTGTAGCTCAGTGGATAAATTTTTCGCCTCACAAAACCAAACCCGCCGGTGTCGCGTGCTGAAAGTGTAACCGTTCCTGAAAGTGTATACATACACTAGTGCGTATGCTTGCAAAGTTAAATCTAAATGCAATCAGTCTGAGCTTTGATTTAATTTACAGACTACTTTTTATCTATTTCAATGCTAATTTTTAAAAACACATTTTATATGGTCAGAAAATTGAAAGTCTCTGGATTGCGCACTGGGTTATTTTAACCCTCGGTACATACTACCGTTTTGAGATCGAACTAACAGTTATTTGTAACTAGCTGGCTATATTTAAAAAAATGGCTTATGAAATCAAGTATTGACAGTGGCGGATGCAGGGGATCCAGGGGTGCAAAGCCCTTTCAAGCCAAAAGTCAAGTCAAAAACTTGAAATTGTGTTTTTTCAATGTTATAAGTATATGTTTCACTTACGCTCTTATTCTGCACATGTAACTGACAATGAACTATCTGCTTGCAGATCACGATAGAAAGCAGTAGAACCAAGAAAAAATAGCTAGTTATGAAGAATATTGCATGTTCTTATACATACGTAGCTAGCTATTACAGTATTAGCTACTTCTTGATCGCGTTGCAATTATAATTTGAGGGATATACCCTTGTATCAAGAGGAATTTACCCAGGAAGTGATCAAAGAGACACCCAAAAGGAGCGTGGCCAAAAGATTCTTGCACCACTCTTTATTATTTTCTATTTACTTAACATTACTACTTAACATAATAAACTACTAGGTACTACTCATGTACATGACAAAGGTAATATAAATATTTTCTTTGTCCTCATCAAACTTGTAACCATTTTTAGATTTCTGTAAGTATACAAGGCCCGTAAAACATATTTAGAATTATTTTTGTATTATCTATTCTTGGAAATTGCCAGAATTGTTTTATCCATTTGTTATATAATATGGGAAAAATTACCGAAGACAATGGCATGTAAGAGAGATTCTGTGTCCAGAAAAGTAAGATGGACAACATCCCATTGTCTCCTTACTTGCAACAGATAAGTGCCCACCTGGACTGGTTGGACAAGAAGGAGACAAGGAACTTAAAGAACCAGCCCAAGAATCATCAATGGGATAGCACAAGTAAGTAATGTATTACCGCATTATAACTACTATCCACGAGTTGATATACATGTATATTGTTTGCTACATTGATATGTTAAACTTGACATGTACATGAACATGTGGTGACAATCATCACCTTTAAATATGATATTATGCACATACGATACTTGTATATATATGCAATACAAGTCTAGATACAAGTTATCAATAACAATCGGTGATAAAGTTAAAGTTAAATAGATTTAATAAAATGAAAAATGAAATGAAAAAATTTAAAAAAAAATAAAATGCAAATATAATCCTCAAATAAAGTTGATTTGAAGTTGTATTATAAAATCTATATTGAATTCCAGCAAAAGAGCTGTTCTACGTTGGAAGCAAGGAGAGTTCAAGAAGAAGGGTGGACACAGTGGCCAGGACTTCGTTCAGATACTCAACATGGGTGGTGCTCATTGGATTACAGTTAGTAACGTGGAATGTGACAAGGACTCCGTAAACATATATGACTCTCTGTACAAAGACGCTTCACCAACCCACAAGGACAAGTTGCTCAAACAGCTGGCTTACCTACTTCAACTGACAGGACAAATGACAGTAAACTGGATTGACATAAAGAAACAACGAGGGGGTTCTGAATGTGGACTGTTTTCTCTGGCTGTGGCCACCTGTCTCTGTAACGAGCATGTCCCACGTGTGGTGCTTCCAGTCATTCCTTTCTTTTGTAAAAACTGTCAGTAATTTTGTATGTTCTCATTTATAATACTTGGAATGTATATATTGTTTATTTTTATTCCTGTAAAAATTGTAATAAAATTGTAGTTGTAAAATTGTAATTTCCCAATCCCATCACAGCCAAAAATGCCAATCTCAGCACAATCCCAGTACTGCCAAAAATCCAAATTTTACAATCTCGGCACAGTCAATTTTACAAGCAAACTAATACAAAATTTACTCCCAGGACAGCCATGAAATACAATCCAAGCCCAGCAAAAAAACAACAAATTTTACAATCTCGGCACAGCCAATAATACATTTCTAGCACGGTCACATTCTCAGTACAGAACAGAAATAAAGGTGTAAAAACATAAATCAAATTATATGTACTTAGATATAATATAGGAAACAAAACAAAAGGTGGTCTCACAAATTAAAAAATCGTCCAAAATGTAGAAAGACCAAACATGAATTATATGACAGTAACATTCTGCGTAAATATAACGAGAATGGCTATCTTCCTTCATAAAAGATTAACATAAATTATATATATAAAGCCATAATAAGAGAAAAATGTGAAATGATCATCGCAAAAACTGAATATTGATGTTTAATAATATCCATTGATGGAATATACTTATTTTCATTCATTTACTCCAATTTTCTCTTTATTCAAGCAATTAAACAGCGCAACTCTTGGCAACTTCTTACATCGGGTCTTGAAATTACATAATATATTCCATCAATGTCGAGACTGATTGGATTTATAAGATCGCAACTTTTTGCGATCTACCATTTTTAAGAGCATCGTTCAAGCATGCGCACTAGGTAATATACACTTTCAGGAACGGTTACACTTTCAGCACGCGACACCGGTTCGAATCTCACCTCCGGCAAATCTTTATTTCTGAGTTACAGTTGAGTTCTTGAGCGAAACTCATTTCGTAATGCAAGTCTAGTTTAAATAGGTCTGGTTGAGCGATTTTCGTAGGCGCAAACGGGCGTCCTAAATACGCCAGGACTAACCAATAGGACATGTATGATAGCAGTATTTAGTACTGAACAGTTTATCCTGTATAAATATCCACTTTAATAATACTAATAATAATACAGCAGTTAGAGTATTTGAGAAGACCATGTTTTATCACATTTTACTACATAACAACTTATCAACATAGCTTTCAACCAGGACATTCCTATGTCACGAGTCTCCTCACTGTATTGAACTCTTGGACGCTAGCTTTAGACTCTGACATTGTTATAAATAAAATATAAATGGATTTTGCAAAGGCGTTCCACAAAGTCCCGCATAAACGTTGCATAACTTGCCGCATATAGAATACATGGTAGGGTTCTTTATTTGATAAAAAACAGTTTGAAAAATCGAAAACAACATATCCTTATAAATGGTATTTACTCAGACTGGGTGAGAAGTGGTGTACCTCCAGGTTCAGTTAATGCTGCTCTTCTATGTATTATATATGCTAACGATATACCAGATTTTATAACTACACCACTCTTTACTGACGACACTAATGTCTCTCCGCCCTCTTTGAATTGTTGTTTCTCACTATCACCTGCAAAATGACATTGACATTCTATGTGAAAGGACTCAAAAATAGGGTTTTATGGCATTCCAACAGAAATCATCAAAGCTATTAGAGTCCCGTATACAAACACACGCTCCACTGTCCTGACACCGGACGGCAAACAGAGCCTTTTGATATTCTCGCTAGTACTCTCCAGGCTAATACACTTGTACCATTCCTCTTCATCATTGTAATCGATTACATCGTGCGAGTTTCCGTGAATACTATAAAACAAAATGGACTCATTTATCAGCCCAGAAGAAGCTCACGATATCCCTCTCTTCATATCACTGATGCTGATTTTGCTGACGACATTGCCAATAGATTCCTCCAGTCCGAATTCTTTCAAATCTAAAGCTGTGGAACCGTGGCTGTGTTTCGATCTGCAAGATCTAAACAACTGACTAAACAAATTTTCGAAAGATCCAAAAAATGTAGCCCTCAAGCAAGTTAGATACAAACGTAAATTGCTGAAGGATCTTTATTACCATCAGAAGGCCTTGGAAATAAATAATGCTGAGGAAGCAAGGCATGTAGAGAAACAGTTTCACCTTGCTAAAAATCTCTCAATGCACAAGTCATTTCTAAGGTAAAGTTAACTGAACATTTTAAAGACCATTTTTCCGAGAGAACTGGAATACAACCTGAGTTGACCGACCCAGACAATTTTGAATTCCTTAAAGACTTACAAATTGAGGTTATTCAAGATCCTCCGCCTTTGGAAAAGATAAAAGATGCATTAAAAACTTTCAAGAATAATAAATCATTCGGTACAGACAACATTCCTCCTGAGGGTGTCAAATACAGCTCAAGTAAAAATCTTTTTATTTTTCTCACTGTGTTAATTTCGCGTATATGGCTAAATATTACAGTTCCAAAGTCTTTGCTCGAACTCAAAATCTCGATATAATGAACTAAAAGTATCAAATGCTACAGAAAATGACAAGCAAAACATAAAATACTTGAAATATTTTTTGCATCGCGTAGATTGAACTAAAAATAGTTTGTCTATACAAAAGGGGTTTGAAATCTCTGGCTGCAAACTTTCGCGCACTGTCCATCGGCGGTTCGAATTTAAGTAAACAGATTCCTCGTATTATTTTAAATCGTTTGCAGAAAACGTATAAATGTAATATGCCTGAAGCCCAATTCGGTTTGCGGAAAGGGCGTTCCACATGCGATGCCATTTTTATCATTAAGAATGTCATACAAAAACACTCTGGTCCACTTGTATTAATTTTTGTCGATCTTACTGCTGCGTATGATCATATCCCAAGGGATTTCTTGTTTCGAGTCCTCGAATTTAGAACTGGGGCAAAAAATTCTCGTCTACATTCTCAGAAAATTGTACGATGGAACTACAGCTTTTATTTCGGGTTCTAAAGTCAAGTTTGATTTACATATTGGTTGTCGCCAAGGAGGCTTAGAAAGTCCAACTTTATTCAACAATTATTTCGATTTTGTTTTGAAAGTGTGTGCAGAAGAGATAGATCGTAAGTACCCTAATGGATGGGGCATACCATTTGATTATAGAATTCCTGGTGAATGCACCAATAGGGAACAACGTCAAGAGAAAAAGATGCACGGAACAGAATTCATCAAATGGCTTTTGTATGCTGATGATCTCCTTCTTTGTTGCCCTAATATGGATAAGGCCCAAGACAAAATTAATATAATGAATAATGTGTGCAAACGTTTCGGTTTAAATATTTCTTTAAAAAAACTAAGGTCATGCAGTTTAACACCGGTACCAACGATGTTAACCATGTAGTGATCTGCGTGAAGAAAAGATGACGTTTTTCTGTATGCTCTACAAGAGGTGATAAATCTGGAGATATACTTCCTTGTCAGAATATTGTCGAGTCTTTTTACTTGACCAGTTGGAGTATGAAGCCATGTACCACGATGTATCCGTTGTGAACGAAACATACTGTTTTAATTTTCAACTTCTTATTAAAGAAGTTATTAAAACCAAAAACATCATCCCATGCACTGCTGTTTCTTAATCCATTTCTATGGTAGCATTGAAATCTCCGAGAATAATCGACTTGAAACCGTTATATTTTAGCATATCAGAGTTCGCATTCCTGAGTTCACTATATAAAGATTCAGAACCGTTCTCAGAAGGACCGACCATATGCACAAGTCAATGCCAAGCAGAGACCACAGATGATGAGCCAAAAAACATGGACATGCCAGAGTTGGCTATACATTATTTCCAATTTTAAAATTTGTAGAAATTCTATTCCTAATGAGATTCATGTCATCCAAATAGACTGTAAGTAAACAAGAATTTAATCGTATTTAGTGTTACACTGTCCTTCATAAACACTCGCTTTAGAAAGTTAGCTCTTGTGGACAAACGGCAAATTGAATTGTTGAAAACGTGTAAAAATAGAAAATTGTTAATTACTGGAGGTGCAATCAGGCGAGTTAAATTTGAAGAAAAATTGAATGGGACATATATTAAGCCATTTTGAGTGCGCCTGCGCGTATATTTGCGTGCATTTTGTGCCTGCGCGTATATTTGCGTGCGTCCACTTTTCGTAGATCGGCACCTGGCATGCCGCGTTAACATTTGATTTCTTTATTTCTTAGTAAGATTTCCACTTCTACTCCAATTTTCATATAAAAACGAAGATTAAATAAATATTTCCCGTCTTCTATTATGTAGGTACCACTATACCGAGTCAATTTATGGGAAAGGTAAGCTTTTCCAGGAGGATAAAGATTAGCTACAAATTTATGTCCAAATTTCGTTTGATTGCAGTTGTTTGGCATATACATATATTAGTCATGGCTGAATATCAATGAACTTCTTATTTCCTTAAGACCCGTATTTCTATCTGCAACTGATACATCAATCCAAAGACTGGTTGACATGGATAAACTATATTTAAAGAATTGATGTGTGCTACTTGAGCTGATATCTGACTTGCTATACACCGATACGTGAACTATATTTATGTGCAAAGAAGGGCGAGATGACAAAGTCATTCTCTTTCATCGATATTGTGCGACCGATACTTAAATATGCAGCACCTGTGTGGTCCCAAACATTTGGACAATCGTCCATATGCTTGAAGGTGTCCAACAAAGAGCGACCAAGCAAGTTCCCGGTTACGAAAAACTGACGTACAAAGAAAGGTTAAGACGATTAAAGCTGCCTACATTAGTTTACAGACTAATACGTTACGATTTAATCCAAACATTTAAATACGCTACAAAGAGATTTACATCGAAATCACTACTCACCCATTACAACTCAAGACACGAGGCAAAGTTAACGAAATGTTACTCAAGATTGAACGTGAGGAAATTCTGTTTCAGTAACAAGATAGTTGACTGGTGGAATATGCTTCCTGAAGATACAAAAAATGCGAGCTCCTTGGACGCATTCAAAGTGAAATTTGATATGTTCTTTGCAAATCACCCTGTTGTCTACGACTACTGTGCTCTAGACAATCCTGTCACTGTTTTTATGACAGTTAAAAAGTAGTTATATCCTTAGGATAGGTTTCAATTGGATTATTTCCTACCAAGCCTTAATTATTTATAATTTGTAATTATAAATTATATTAATTATATATTTATTTATTTATTTATATATTATTTATATTTAATTTAATTTTTTCCACTAGAAAAAGATTATTGAGATAAAATAAAATACAAAATTAAAAATTAAGAATAAATTTGAATAAAATAAAATTGAGCCTAATACGTGACAAGATTCTTCCAGCTAGGATCGACTGAAGAAAATCTTGGTTCTAATCACAAAGCTTGGACGGAGTAAGAGATTAAAAGAAGAAGTCTTTTACAGCAAAATGAAAAGTTACCCGCATCCTCTACTTCGAAAAAATTTTTCTTACGATGGACGTCTCCGTATTGCTGAATGAGATTAGAACTGAATAATAATGGAGAATTGAAGGTTTGCAGCATGCTTTTAAAATAAATAAAAAACCTTGCTAAATATGTTCTCCATCAAATTTATCAAACCTACTGATACGATTTACAAACAGGTAACCAAACGTAACTGTTGTTACACCTTTAAGCATGTTTTTAATAGAACAACTCAAAAACTGGTTACTTCACACGCCACAAAGAGGCAATTGTTTAAGTAACAGCGTTACATTGCAGTACGTAAGATACAAAAACGAATATTTACATTAGGTTTGTGACATGTGACATGTGACATGTCCACAAACATGTCAGAATACTACGGGAGGTTATTTAAGAGATTTCACAAACAAGTGCCTGAAATTAATCTGTTGATATAAGAAAGCAGAAATGCAAATGGTGCGATTCTCTTTGGTCTTCTTAGCAACGCTGAGATTTTGCTTTTCCACAGAAGATAACGCAGCTTCTAGAGAAATATCCAAATTTGAAGAAGATATCTTGCCAGAAATTGAAGATTCTGCATATGAGCTGTCAGAAGAAAATGGCAAAGAGGGTTTGGAAGAACAGGAAAAAGTAAAAGGTGACTATGCAATAAGTTTTAGATATTGTGTAAATCATTAAAAGGCTCTTGGATATTTAGGTGTAAGAGGAAAAGTTAACGAAGTAAAAAGGCAAATAAGGGAATTGGACGAAGACAAAGCTGAAAGAATATCGGGAGCAATCACAGGAATGGGGGAAGGGGTGTTTGCAATGGTGGCTGCCTTTAGAAGTGGCGATACTAAAGAATTCCTCAAAGGAGCAATCAACTTTGCGGCATCTGTCTGCACCTTGTTAGGGCCAGCTGGACAAATATTGTCATCGGTCTTGAGTATGGTCACTGGACTGTTTGATTTGTTTTCTTCAAAAGAAGCGGCGGAAACAAAAGAACAAATGATAAAAAGGTTGCATTATATCAGCTATACAATTGATTATAACACACAAGTTATTTAAATTGACCTATGGATGTTTAACTACAATAATGGAACGTCCGTCTCTCCAAACCAGATGTAGTAATTTTAAATACAATTTAATCACAGTAAACAGTTTAATCAGCGTTTTTTATCTATTTTTCTTTTTAAATTTCCCACGCAGAGTTGTGGATACAGCGTTGGAAGATTCTATTGTTGAAGAGTTGAACTTTGAACTTTCGGGAACGAAAAATCTTTATAATCAGTTTGTTGCTGCTCTCAAAGAGTTCCGAAAAACTGGTACAATTACTTCAAGTCAAGCGGGAGAGTTTTATAACTTTGCTTTCATGGAGATGGAAGTTTTTGGTAAATTGAAGGAACATATAAAAAAGAACTGCGCAAGTGCAAACAGTGTCGGTAAGAATAAAACAATTGTTTTTTCCTAACATTTAACTGAAATCTTATCTAGGGAAAACAAAGCGACAAATAGAAAATGACGAGAAATCGTTCATCAGTCGATGTCTCTCATTCAGTAATTTGTACGCCGAACTTTCCATTACACGTCAGATTCTCTTGACAGAAATAGCTGGTGTTATGAACGGCCTTACGGACTTAGAAGCAACTAGAAATAATTTACTGTCGCTTGTAAGAAAAGAACAGAAAGCAGACGCCAAATATTTCAAGTTTTTCTTTGACCCGTTTAACCAAGCATCATACAGACGAGTTGTAGCTGAATTTTGGATTTTTCAACACAAATATCCTGTGTTGGGAGCTTATATGGATAAATTGGGGGAATTCGCTGGAGCTCGTCCCCAGACCAGTTTTGTGATGATTTGTTCTGCCCCAGTATTAAACGGTGCTTGTCATCAACTTGACGTCAGGGTAAGACTTTTAATGTGCGTTATATTACCACTACATCACAAAATATCACGTTTCCTCGTAGAACAATTTGACATTAAGGTAGTATTTTTAATAGTTTTCACTTTGGTGCATTAGTTATTTATTTCAAACTAAATTGACATAAAATCAATGTTATTTATTAGAATTAATTTTTTTAAATACGTGTAAATCTAACTACATTAATTAATGTATTTTCAATAGACACATCAAAGTAATGATATGGATGGATGGAAGGACAAAGTTATGTCTGTTTACATACCGAAAGAGAAAAGCATTGTTGCTCAAACAGTGGCACGTTCTGGTTCTTCTACTAGTTTCACCTCATACGGACCATTTTATGGACCATCTGTGTACGGCGTATTGCCAACTGATTATCAGAAAATGGCCGAAAATAGAAGAATTTATAGTAGTTACACTGAGAGGAAGTGGTATGAGTGGTTGAGTTTTATGGCAGTGATAGAGATAATTCACTTTGAAACAAGCGTAAAGGGTCGTCTTGATGCAGCTTTGGCCCGTTTGAAAACGGATTGGGATGAAATTACAGTGAGAGAGGAATCCATTGACTCCGATGTTGTGGTTTTTTGTTTAGCCGAGAACATGGAAAGTAAAGGTATAAAGATTTAGTGAAAAAGATAATAATAACTGGAAAATATAATTTCATGTTTAGATTTTTGTTTGCGATTCCACATTAAAAAGAATGAAAGAGAGAAAGGTCACAATTTAGAAAGCATCGATGGTATTAATATGGCAAATCTAATTCAATCGATGTACATACCAGCGGGGCTGAAAGTTATGGCGCGCAATATTGATCGAAGAGAATTTTATGGGCCTTATTATGGCCCTGACACCTTCCCAAGAGTATGCGGCATAAAGAGGTGGTCTTCCATTCGAATTTTTCGCGTAAACGTAAATGAATCTGCAATAAAAAAAGTTAAGATTTGTTCTAAGATCAATTTTGGCGGACAGTGCGATAGACTGAACAAAGGTGAGTATGATTTTTCAAGAGGAAATTATCACTTTTGCACCTGGAGGACGGAATCAGGCAGCAATCCTACTCGAATTAACTCCATGGAAGTACCAGGAGAGTATACTGTTATGGTGGAAACAATGAATGGAATAACGTTGGGTCCATTTCACGGACCCTCAAAATATCCTTATGTTGATGGGAAAGGTGTTGCAGGTTTCATGATAAAAAAGATGACAATTTACAAAACATTTGAATATGTTTCCCCATTCCTGAGTAAGTATTGCTAATCGTCTACATTTAAATTCAAAAATATTTCTATGTCTTGTGTTTCTATAGAACAGAACATCAACCTGGGGCTCTCCTACGCAGGAAGTACAGCAATGTCCTCTACAATTGAAAGAAGCCTCACTAGACATGTAGAAGAAGGCTTACGAGTTTTCAGACGTATGAAAATACAATCTTTAATAAGATTTGAAGTTGTCAGTTTTGTTATTCTTTCTTTTAGTTCCTCATGATGGAGACTTTGATAATGGAAGATGTGCAAGCACGCAGAGAGATAGACCGTATTCCTATTGGCGTGTTACATTGTCTAAAACGGCTTTCATTGACAAGGTTCCAATGTTGTTTAGAATATTATCTGGATATTTAAATGCAAAGTTAAAATACTATCCAGGAATGAATTTACATTTATATCAATCCCATCATATCAAATTAAATCAATCCCAGAATCTTTCACGTTTCAAGACACGTCGTTTAGGCACTGTACCAAACTTTAAACATTAAATCAGGAAAGGTATTAATGCCTGTAAATCACAGAAAACATAAATTCATGGTGTTTTCGAAGTTCATAAATATTTTTGCATATATATTTTTATTTTTTAGGTTCGCATCTATAGACTTCGTTATGCGACAAATGTTGACCATCTGGCTGCAATAGTATTGGTTGGTGGAAACGAATGCAGATTAAGCCCAGATCAAAGAGACGAATACACTGAGGTTTCGTGTCTTAAAAGAAAAGGACGTATTGTAATGGTGAAGATCAGATATGTAGATTCTCCCCTGGTTTTATGTGGTGTCGATATTATGGGATACCTTGAGTCGTTGTAGCGTGGCACTTGATCAAGACCACAAATTTGATCATTTAATATAATTGTAAGAATTGTGAAATTTGTACTTTACTAATGAATGATCATTGGATGTTGTATGGAAAAATCTGCAGATATAAAAAGTATCTGTGCATCGTTATAATACGTAAAATGAAAACTGGAAACTTATAATTGCGACTTCATTTCTTTGTAACTAGAAATCAGAAATCGTTTTCCTAGGTTTAACATTAAGTCGATTTGTTTTGTTTCTCCAATTGAATGTCATTAGAAAAAATAGATTTGTAATTGTTCGCTTCTGAACTTACTCACGCTATACGTCTTAAGGACAAAGATCTAATCTCCTTGCTATTTTTTTCTGTTAAACGTAGATACATTTATTTAAAAAAGCAAAAAGAACTTAAACAATTACCTAACGGTCATTCCTAACAAAAGAAGTTCATAAAATGATTGACAACTCAACCCTAACTAACAAAAGAAGTTCATAAAATGATTGACAACTCAACCTTAACTAACAAAAGAAGTTCATAAAATGATTGACAACTCAACCTTAACTAACAAAAGAAGCTCATAAAATGATTGACCTTAACAAACAAATTCAATCCCAGCCTCGTTTTCATTTTAAAATTTGCTAACTCGCAAATGGTGAAAGGCAACAAAAATATCTCAAGTGGCATGATGTTCGAAGAAACAAAAGAAATGTTCAATGAACAAAGGTTTATTCAAAAAAGAAATCAACAAGCTTTTGAGGAGATAACCAGTGGAAGCACGAACATTTATGACGAGCGATTCGAGAAACTTACAAATGATATTAGAGAGTTGATCACTTCGCTAAAGAGCATCTTATAGGAAAGGGTGACCAGAAGGATAATATGCAGGTAGCGCAAGAAATTCAAAATAATAAGATCAAAGTCCTTATAATGAAATAAACAATACGACAAAGACAATTTAAGACTTCAAGAAGATCGATTTCGGCAAAACAGCACGAGAATTGATGGACTGAGAGAAAACAGATATTAGAGTTGTGAAGAACCTAAACATAAATTCCACATATTATTTAAAGATTCTCTTAATCTATCCGACATGAATGTAGAAAGAGCGCATCGAAATCGATTGACAAAAAAAGGACGAGCAATCCATGATTATTGCAAACTTGTTCAACTTTGAGACAACGGAAAGATACAGCATACATACACAGCAATCTTTGGCCAGGATGGGTTACATAGTGACTTTTTACCGAAATTTCAAATTTAAGGCGCATGAAATGAAAAGGTTGCTTTATAAGATATTTATCTTTGGGTAAGATGAGTCCTGGAACCGGAAATTTTAATTAGTTTTCCCATTTTAGTAATCAAACTGAAGTTTATGTCATGGCAATTGGCCCTTTTTGAGGATTTTGGTCTCTGCAGGTCGTAGGAACCCTAAAAAACATACAGACTTCAAACAGATTTAGGTCAATTCAACTTCTGAGGAAAATAACATAAAAAGACCTAGTCGATAATGATTATTACTCCGATGCGCCCATTGTTTGATTTGCAGACCATTTAACGTTAGGCATCATATACCGCTAATAAAAACGGGTGACAGTTCATGAAGAAGTTGGCGGGATAATCATTCTCATTACAGGAACAATTATTCAATTCATAAAACAATGATCGATTCTACACCTTGTTTATTTCATTTTTCTTATATTTCTATTTTGGTCGTGCCAGCTCAATTTTGAATCAAACTTCCTGAACTAAATGTGTTTGTGAACCGTAATCAAGTATAAGATGGAAAGTCACGGAACGGCTTTGGTAAAACACCAAACACGAAAAAAATAAAACCATCGTCCACCAATGTTGAATCTTTCGGAACTTTTAGCGAACGCAAAAGTTTTCTTTCGTTATCATGTATGAATTCTGGAATATTTTGCATAAAGTGAAACCAGGGAAAACCTCTGCTAACACTTAATTTTGTGTTACACAATATTGTACTCAAATTTACATAAATTAATAGACATTTAAGGTTTTTGTACAATATTTAAATGTGTAAATCAGTGGATGCTGATAAATGTGGCTGCAATACTTTCTAACCTTGTTATATTTTCAGTTATTATTATTATTATTATTATTATTATTATTATTATTATTATTATTATTATTATTATTATTATTATTATTATTATTATTATTATTATTATTATTATTATTATTATTATTATTATTATTATTATTATTATTATTATTATTATTATTATTATTATTATTATTATTATTATTATTATTATTATTATTATTATTATTATTATTATTATTATTATTATTATTATTATTATTATTATTATTATTATTATTATTATTATTATTATTATTATTATTATTATTATTATTATTATTATTATTATTATTATTATTATTATTATTATTATTATTATTATTATTATTATTATTATTATTATTATTATTATTATTATTATTATTATTATTATTATATTATTATTTGATGTATAAGTCCCTCTCACTTTTGAAGAAATGTGTACGCATAAGCTTTAAATACAAATAGGAAATTTTTCACTTTTGAATTTATATAGATTCCACTCAATATTTTTATGTGTAAATCAGTGTATGCTGATATATTAGTCTGTAATACTGTATCTCCGTAATTCACACTGTTATTCTTATATCTAATGTTGTTTTCGGCGTGGTTAAAATATGGTTCAGGAGTTGCATTCTCAATTTTTATTGGAAACATAAAGCAAATCCTAGAATCTCTAGAATAAGAAGCAATCTGAGAGCAGTACCTTTAGGGACGTGTCAAAATATATACATATTTATGTCTAAACTTGAACACTTGGTTGAGGAATTATATTGTTCTGTAATGCAACCTGGCCGCTATCTTTTAAATGGTATTTACCTTTTATACATTATTAACTCTCTTAAAATTATTTGTAAAAAGTAAATTACGACCAAGGGCGATCATCGAAATAATCTTCCACTATTTTCACGTTCCATTAAGTCAATAAAACAGAAATCATTGCATTTAAACATCTGTTTATAACCAACTTCGAAGAGCATTAGCATTTTTTAAAATTTTACCAACATATTTATTAACATTTTGTTAGTGCGCGTATATGCGTGTGCGTATACGTGTTTGTGTGCGTGCGTTCATTTTTCGTAGATGAGTACATGGCATGCCGCGTTATCATTAATTTCTTTATTATATGATTTTATAGTAAGATTTCCCCTTTACTTTTTCCACTTCTACTCCAATTTTCATATAAAAACGAAGATTAAATAAATATTTCCCGTCTTCTATTATCTAGGTACCACTATACCGAGTCAAATTATGGGAAAGGTAAGCTTTTCCAGGAGTATAAAGAAAAGCTACAAATTTATGTCCAAATTTCGTTTGATTGCAGTTGTTTGGCATATATTAGCCATGGCTGAATATCAGTGAACTTCTTATTTCCTTAAGACTCGTATTTCTATCTGCAACTGATACATCAATCCAAAGACTGGTTGACATGGATAAACTATATTTAAAGAATTGATGCGTGCTACTTGAGCTGATATCTGACTTGCTATACACCAATACGTGAACTATATTTATGTACAAACAAGGACGAGATGACAAAGTCATTCTCTATCAATATAGTGAAATTTTTGCACATGGAGTGGAAGTATATAGCTACTGATTATTTGAGATTTTAGACCACTAAAATAACTCATTTTATTGAGACGAATAGGTAACAAGATTCCACCAGCAATGGTTGACTGAAGAACATCTTGGATGTAATCGCAACGCTTGGACTGTGTAAGTGATTAAAAGAAGAGGTTCATTACAGCAAAATGAAATGTTTTTTGCTCTATCGAATTCAAAACAATATTTTTTACTTCTAATGATAGTGAGGAGGCCCATCTATACTGAATAAGATGGCGGCCACAAAATATTTATAGAGAATTGTCACAATTGAAATGCAGGCGTGAACTCTTGAAATATATACTTAACAACAAACTTTACACGCCAGAAATTAGCAGTTGTATAAGTAACAACATGACATTTTAGGTGGTAGTTGGGTTAAACCCAACGCCCTGGTAAAATACCACCACTCCTGCTGTTATTGGTGGCTTATGTCATTGGTTTTCCCCACCAGGCAGGATGCTCTAGGTATCCTTTCTTTCCTACCTAATGGGAAAGGAGAGAAAGGTGAAATTTCCAATATACAGGACTCTGTCGAGTTATAGGCCCTGCCTTTCCTGTGTATTCTCTTCTGAAAAAAAGATACAAAAACGGCAATATTTACATTAGGTTCCTGACATGTCTACAAACATGTCGGAGTACTAGGAGAGGTTATTTAATAGACTTCACAAACAAGTCCGTAAAATTAATCTGTCAACGTATAAAAACAGAAATGCAAATAGTACAGTTTTGCTTGGTCTTCTTACCAAAGCTAAGATTGTGCTTTTCGACAGAAGGTACCACGGCGTCTAGAGAAATATCCAAATTTGAAGAAGAAATTTTGCCAGAAATTGAAGATTCTGCATATGAACTGTCAGAAAACAATGGCAAAGAGGGTTTGGAAAAACAGGAAAAAGTAAAAGTTGACTATGCAATAAGTTTTAGATATTGTATAAATTATTAAAAGGCTCTTGGATATTTAGGTGTAAGAGGAAAGGTTAACGAAGTAAAACGGCAGATAAGGGAATTGGACAAAGACAGAGCCAAAAGAATATTGGGAGCAATCACAGGAATGGGGGAAGGGATGTTTGCAATGGTGGCTGCTTTCAGAAATGGCGATACTAAAGAGTTCCTCAAAGGAGCAATCAACTTTGCGGCATCTGCCTGCACCTTGCTAGGGCCAGCTTGACAAATATTGTCATCGGTCCTGAGCATGGTCACTGGATTGTTTGATTTGTTTTCTTCAAAAGAAGCGGCAGAAGCAAAGGAATAAATAATGAAAAAGTTGCTTTAATTTACCTGTATAATTGATTCAAGAAAAGTTTCTTAAATTGGTCCATGAATGTCTAATTACAATACTGGACCTTCATTTGGAAGTTTTTGGTAAATTGAAGGAATATATAAAAAAGAACTGTTCAAATGCAAACAGTGTTGGTGAGAAACAATTGAGTCGTTTTTTCCTAATATGTAACTAACTTTCCATTACACGTCAGATTCTCTTGATAGAAATTGCTGGCGTTATGAACGGCCATGCAGACTTAGAAGCGACTAGAAATAATTTACTGTAGCTTGTAAGAAAAGAACAGAAATCAGACGCCAAATATTTCAAGTTTTTCTATGATATTTTTAATCAAGCATCTTACAGACGGGTTCAGCTATACTGAGAGGAAATGGTATGAATGGTTGAGCTTTATAATGATCGAGACGATCCATTTTGAAACAAACGTAAAGAATGAACTTGATGCATCCTTGGCACGTTTGAAAACGGATTGGGATGAAATTACAGTGAGAGAGGAATCTATCATTTCCGACATCGCGGTTTTTTGCTTAGCCTAAAATATGGAAAGTAAAGGTTTGGTGAATATGATAATTTTAATGGGGAAATATAATTTTGTGTTCAGACTTTTTACGAGTTCCTATTAAAAAGAATGAGAGAGAGAAAGGTAACAACTTTCGAAACATCGATGGTATCGATATGAGAAATCTAATTCAATCAATGTACACACCAGCGGGGCTGAAAGTTGTGGGTTACAATGCTCAGCAAAGAGAATTTGGACCATATTGTGGCGCGGACACCTACCCAAGAGGGCTTGAAAACATGGACATTTATCCTATATACCGTGTAAGCCCAATTTAATCTAATCTGCAACGAATAAAGTTAAGATTTCTTCTAAAATCAATTTTGGAGGACAATGCGATCGACTGAATGGAAGGGAGTTTGATTTTTTGGCAATAGAACCACACGCTTGCAACTGGAAGACGGAGTCAGGCAGCAATCCTCCTCAAATTAACTCCATAGAGGCAACAGGAGAACATACTGTTATTGTGGAAACAATGAATGGAATGACGTTGGGTCTTTTTCACGATTTTCCAAAATATCTTTATATTGATCGGAAAGGTGTTGCAGGCTTCATGATAAAAAGATAAAAATTTACAAAACATTTGAATATGTTTCCCCATTTCTGAGTAAGTATTACTAATTGTCCAAATAATTGTCTATATTCACATTTTTTTTATGTTTTTATAGAAAAGAATATCAACTTGGTGATATCCTTCACGAGTCGTACAGCAATGTCATAAAGAATCACAAGATAACACACTGGACCTGTAGAAGAGGGTCTCAGAGTTTTCAGACGTACAAATATACTACTTTTAATAAGATTTGAAGTTGTTTATTTCTGTTCATTCTTTCTTTTAGTTCTTCATGATGGAGACTTTGATAATGGAAGATGTGCAGGCACGAAGAGAAATAGACCTTATACCCTATTGGTGTGTTACATTGTCTAAAACGCCTTTCATTGACAAGGTTCCAATGTTGTTTAGTATATTATCTGGTGGTTTAATGGAAAAGTTAAAAGTAATTTTCAGAAGTTAATATACATTGATTATTTAAATCTGAACCTTTCAAAGACACATGGTTCACAGTGAACCAATTTCTATACACAAAATCACGAAGAATAGGAAAGTTATTTAATTACATGCTTGTCAAATACAGAAGATATGTTTTTATAAGATATCTATTTTTTCCATTTTAGGTTCGCGTCTATAAACGTCTTGTCGAGCCAGAAAACAATCATCAGTTTATAAAAATATTGGTTGGCAGAACCGAATACAGTTTAAGCCCCGGAATAAGAGACAAATACACTGAAGGACGTGGTGTAGAAGTGCCGGTTGGATATCAATATTCTCCCCTGGTTAGACTGCTTAGGCCTAATGGGAGTTTTTAGCTTTGGCTAGTAACCTGTTTAGGAGAAGGAACCTCTACTTTTAAGTAGGAAAGGGTAGGGATAGCTTTTTAGCCTTGATTGGTTATCTCTTTAGTGAACGTGCCACAATAAAAAAACAGGTGGTTTTCAGATCTGCAAATCAGATTGAACGTTAAATAGGGCATCCAATTCGTAAAAAACCGCTCCAACACATATGATGGTACAACAAATTTTTAAACACAACTGCGTAAACGGGGCCGGAACTTCATGCAAGAGTGTCACGCACGGTAGTGATGATGTAGGGTGTTGTAAGTATCACTCGACCGTCAACAAGTTATTGCAACAAAATCGTAATAATTAGATTAGAAAGTCAATAATCTTCGAGTTGGGACGCTTAATGTAGTCTTCAAGAAAAGGTCAGGAGAAGTGGTTGAAATAATTAGTAGAAGGCATATTGATTTATGTTGCACACAGGAAGTTAGATGGAAAGGAGCATCTACAAGAATGATTACAGGTAACGAGAGTTCATATATGTTTTTTTGGGTGGGAAATAAGGAAGGGACAGGAGGAGTAGGAATTATCTTAGCTAAAAAGTGGATTGATAAAGTGATAGATATAAATAGGGTTAATGACAGGGTAATAATTATTAAGTTAATTGTGGGTAAGAATGTAGTCTCAGTGGTTTATGGACCACAGTGTGATTTTGATGTTAATGTTAAAGATGCTTTTTATGATAGTCTTTTTGCGGTGGTATCAAAGTTAGAAGATAACACTAGCAGCTGGTGACTTTATTAGACATGTTGGAAGTACACCTAGAGGCTACGAAGGTATACATGGAGGTTATGGGTATAGAACTAGAAACACTGAAGGTGAAAGAATGTAGTGAATGTAGTGAATGAAGCTACGTATATTTTGGGGGTAATACTGTGTATTTCCAAATTTTTCCCCTAGGAACAATAGTTTTTTCCTCTCAGTTCCTGACTTTATGCTCAAGTCATATACAACCAATCTATGCTGACTAACATATTCCTCTCCTCCAAAAACATTTTCATTCCTAAGTAGATTTCAATATGACTTCCTCATAAGGGTATAATCAATCTTGTTTCTTAAAAGACTCTGCAGTAAGGAATTGTTTTTGTCCCAGTTTTAAACAAAATTTTAGTAGAAAGAAGTAGAAATAAAGACTGATGTTGAAGGTATATGGTCTAAATTGAAAACCAGCCTATTAGGTGCCTCTAATAGTTTATGTTGATGGACTAAGAGTCATATCAGAAGACGGGAGACTTGGTGGTGGAATGATGTTGTTGATTGCTATTAAGGAGAAAAAAGTTTATGGAAAGAATGAAAGGCAGGTGGGTATAAAGAGCCATATTTAGAAGTAAAGTTAGAAGTGTATATAGCAAAGGAAGAAAGATTTCCAAATTTGTTAGGTAGAAAAGATCAGAAAAACAAAGTTTCTAAAATATCAAAGCAGATGAGTAAGAAACAGCAGGATATCATTGGAGAAAAGTGTGTGAGAAATGACATCGGAGATTTAGCTTTTTATTATAGTGCTAAAAAACAGGTCTGGGAAAGTTATTACAGTAAATAAAACATTAAAAATGTATATATATATATACTAAATTTTGAATGTTATTTTTATTTTTTTATTTTAGATCTGAAACAAATGGATACTGCCTTTACTGTTCTGCTTCTTTTGTCCTTTTTGGAGACAACAGGTAAGAACAACATAATGTTTTGTTGTTGTTTTGGTGTTATTTTTTGTCTTCTCTAAGGAGAGTGTCTTTTAGAGTTCTTCATTTTGTTGGGAGACCCAAATCCCAAACAGATTTACCACAGAGAAATTTGAGTTTAGATCTGGCACAGTCTAGATCAGATTCGAAGACAAACATTAATATACCCTGCCCAACCCATGCTAGCATGGAAAACGGACGTTAAGCTGATAGATAGATTTAATGGACTAGTGCTTTTTACACATGGATCACTTTCTTTACTGAAACTGTAGAGTATGAGCAGTAGCATGTTAAACCTTGCCAGCTTTGTACTTTACTGTGGAATAAAGGATGTTAATGCTTAGCCAATGAGGTCAAAGATGTTACATAACTTGCATAGCATACATTACTTCTAAGTGTTATGTTTAGGTGTTATGTTGGGTAGTGAAGGGGTGAAAAGGAGCGCTCTCTGTAGGTTAAGTTCTACTCAGGGAAAGTTAATTTCTTTGTTACTTACAGTAGAGTTTTGTAGATTCATGAGGTAGAATGTATGAAGTCTTTTTACGTTGTTTGTGTGGAATTTAGACATGGACATATATAACGTGCTATAACATTGATTGTTGACTACTCAACCCTACAAACAAATGCGAACAATACTTTTTCATGTGAGATGGAAGGAACCTTGTCGTGGTTCACATGCTTAATTTAAGTACAGTGTCATTTACATGGGCTGTCTTAAAAACAAATACCTTCCTTTTTTGAAAAAAAATAAAACTTCAAGGATCAAATATTGTTGTTTTTAATTGTTACACCTCAAATCCTAGGTCTTTAAAACCCCGTTCATCAGGACCACATATCTGAATACTTTTGAGCAATTTCTTCAAAACGCATTTTCAGACGTTAGATTTACTTTTTATTGTTATTATAGACTGCAAATAAAGGTCGGGATAACTCAATTGTTAAAGCCCTTGCAATTTTGGATTTCTGAGGTTGCGAGTTGAAATCCTCACGGCCTCTCCGACTCAGCGAATGAGTAGCATTTCGATGCGGTAAAGTACGGGTGTTGGTGGTAGGAGTGGATCCCGCCTCAACAGTTACACCCAATGTCTTACGCTAACGAAAAGGAAATGGACACCCTCGTTTACGCCCGTTACCAACATTAGGATTCTGCCACTTTACTTATAAACTGAAATTAAATAAAGCACTTTTTCGAAAAATTTGTTAATTATGGCGTCATTAATGAAAACAAAAATTTGTTTGAATTTTACGTTTTTTGCATCACCCTAAAAACGCCCTCACAACCTAGACCCACCCCCAGCTGTATACCCCCTAGTTAACAAAACCTACCTACGCCCCTGGTATGTACGGTGAAATTACCACTGGACAGCCAGTAGATCAGTGCCAATAGGTGACTTTTAGAGACAATGGATGGCTTTTGTTATTTGGGCGACATGATTAGTACAAAAGAAGGGTCAGAAAATGTTGTACAACTCGAATTAGATCTGGGTGGAAAAGGTTTAGAGAACTTTTATTTCTCCTAACTTCTAGAGTGATATCTCTTCGCACCCAAGGCAGTGTTTATGATGCTTGTGTAAGGAGTATTTTTATATATAGTGGGAGGAATAGGGAGTTATAACTGTTGAACTACACAGACTAGAGCGTAATGGCATGGAATGATTAGATGAATTATCTATATATATATAGTCGCAATAAACTACTAGTTTTCTAATTTCCCAAAAAATAAAATAACCTTACAGAAAAAAACTAACAGTTTTTTGTTACTTTCCAAATCGAAAAACAGCCAATCAGATGCACTGAGAGCCAATCAGATGCTCCAACTTAACCAGCTCACATTGATCATTGCACATGCTGTTATGCAAAAGTGTTGAACTTACACCTGCCGTTAAGAATAAGCCTGCCGTTTCATATGTACGCAATGAGTGATTTGAATATTGTTTTAGGAAAGTAGATTGTTCATTCGGTTATATAATAATGCAAATGATGACTGTACAAAAAGGAATTCCGCATAAGAAGCCAATACAACATCCTACCACGCATTTCTGTGTAATAATATTATTTTCTGATGTTTGGATAACGTTTCCAAGATAATTTCCAAAATGGATTCCACTAAAGCTACAGGACCTGATGGAATTCCTGTAATTGTTCTTCAGAGATGTTCTACCAAGTTATCTCCTGTTTTGTGTGCTGTTTACAAAAAGTGTTTGGATGAATCTTGTTTTCCTTCATCCTGGAAATTTGCCTCTGTTATTCCAATTTTTAAAAATTGTGATGACTGTTCTAATCCTAGAAATTATAGACCGATTAGTCTCATTTCCATTTTAAGCAAAGTTTTTGAGACTTTACTTAACCAGACCTTAGTGGAATTTATTGAAAAAAATAATTTGTTTTATGATTCCCAGTACAGGTTTCGTTCTGGTCGTTCCACTGCTGATGTTTTGACAGTTATAACTGAACGTTTTTATCGTGCCCTTGATGTTTCCGGTGAAGCGCGAGCAGTTGCTCTTGACATCTCCAAGGCATTTGATAAAGTCTGGCATCTGGGTCTATTGCATAAACTCAAAGCATATGGTTTAAAAGGTTCCTTTTTCAAAATTATCTCTTCCTTCCTTTCCAACCGTAGACTCAAGGTTGTCCTTAGTGGTCATTCATCTTCAACTTTTTCCATCAATGCTGGTGTTCCACAAGGATCAGTTCTCGGACCAACCCTGTTCCTACTCTACATAAACGATCCCCCAGGCAATTTATCATCCAAATCCATTATTTACGCTGACGATTCCACATTGTATTCCTGTCTTGATAAATCAGATGATTGTGATAAGGTTAATTTGGCCTCTGGTTTCAATAAAGATCTCAATTCGGTAGTTGAATGGGGTAAGAATTGGCTGGTTAATTTCAATCCATCTAAAACTAGTCTTCTTTCCATTAATCATTTCAAGCAAGCATATTTACCTCCAATTTTGATGAATGGTTCTCATTTGCCTGAAAACAATTCATTTCGCCTTCTCATATTTACAAGCGATCTCTCATGGCGTTCATACATTGAAACCATTGCAAAATCAGCTGCCATGAAGGTTGGTTCTCTTTTACGAGAAATGAGTTACCTCACCCCTGAGTGTATCCTTTACCTGTACAAATCGTCAATACGTCCTTGCATGGAATACAGCTGCCACATTTGGGCAGGTGCTCCTGCGAATTGCTTGAACTTGTTAGACCGTGTTCAACGGCGTGTTTGCAACGCAATCGGCGCAAACTTATCTTCGAAACTGGACTCCCTATCACACCGGCGAAACGTAGCTTCTCTTTGTCTTTTTTACAAGTTTTTTTATGGACGTTGTTCAAGCGAACTATCATCTCTTACACCTTCTCCCAGAATTTTTTACCGTACAACTAGGTTTTCATCATCTTCTCATCAATGGACTGTTTGCATTCCAAACTGTCACAGGGATTTCTATAAGAACAGTTTTTTCCCGCGAACATCCAGACTTTGGAACTCCTTTCCTTCTACATGCTTTCCATCGGTCTATAACCTTCAACTGTTCAAATCAAACGTTCATCAATATCTGAAAACTGCGTCACTTTCCCTGTAACTTTTCTAGCTCTTTACACTCAAGTGGCCTTTAGGGCCTTGTTCTGAGCAACTACAATAAAAAAAAAAAAAAAAAAATGTTAAAAAAACGATTGGAGATTGTAAGCAAAGAGTAAACCTGCTTTGGTTCGGCACTTTGAACTGATGGTGCTGTTCTATTTTGAAGGTCTGTCGAAAGTCTAACAATGTAATTACTGTATTGTATGTATGTATTGTGCCTAAGAAATTCACGGACACTATTTAAAAGCAATGATATGAATAGTGGAGATATAGAACTATCTGATGTAGTTTTAAAGTAACGTTTTCTTATTTATGCTACGTGGGCACACTTACCAAAATTTCTATTAACTATAATTCTGTTTATTTAATTGTAAATGGCGACCGACCATTGTTTTGTATTTTAAAACTGGCGGTTTATGTAAGGTTATATTTTCATTTTAGTAATGTGCAAGTAAAATAAAATTTCTTGGACACTTTCCTGTTAGTACCCGCCAATTTGTCTGGTAAAGTATGGTCAGGTAGATTAGCTTAACCCTCAGAGGAAAAAGGGGAGAAACGATAATAAAGTTATATTGGATATAGTCATGGTTTATAACGTCGTGAAAATGAAATATTTTCATTCGTTACCAGTGTAATAAACGCGCATGCGTGCTCAACTACATCTATTCCAGAGAGCTTTAAAAGTGTATTCATCTCTCTCAATTCTAGCCCGAAAAGATATGATATTACTTCACTGAGATATAAAGTTGAGCGAGGTACTCCATGGACCCTCAAACATGTTTTTCAAACAAATGAAACAATACAAAAAAGTGCAGTTTATTTATTTATTCATAATTATTTATACAGGATAAACCAAATCAGTTACAAACTGCTATAAAATTGGGTCCTGTTCAATAAAATACAAGAAAAAGATAAAAGTGATTATAAAATTATTTATAGGTAGAGTCGTTTAATTAACTTCGCAAATTTTGAAATGAGAAAACTCTCTTTTCCACAAATAATCAACAAAAGTGAAGCCTTCAAAAAACTATCTGGTAGACCTCAGATGACATGTTAACCGTTATCAAAACGTTTTTGCTACAAATCACTTTTGACGAAGGAACTCGTATTGCCGACGACAAACGCGTGCAGATGGGAAAACAACAAGTTTTTGCAAATAAAACTATATACCGGAAATGTAAAACATCAGAGTTATAGAGTAGGATTCTGTCTTAAAAGCGTATCCTTGTTTGATTGTACCAAATCAAGTATCGACTTGTTTGTATTGTTTGCATGATCTTGATTCTAATGATAATGGCTATATATTAACTAACTATTATCCACCTCTTGACGCAGTAATAGAAGTGGGAGGAAATGAAATGAATTTGTTACACGATTCACAAAATTTATCTAAAATGCCTCCGCCCATTACCTTTTACAGAGAGCTAGGAGAAAATCATGTATCATCTTCTCCCCTCCAAAGTTGTCAATTAAAGTCAAGTACCAAGACTATATGAGATATATTCAGTGTTTCGAAATTCTCAAAATAAAATATTTGAAAATTTTTTCGCTGCAATAAAGGTTGTAAAAAGGAATTCGTTCATCCATAAACACATTTAGTCATAAATCAATTATTATCTACTTTTAAGAAACGATGCGTGAAATTGGGCGTATGCAAGCTTGACGAAGAAAATTCCTGTATAAAAAATCTAGAAGGCTTTTCACAAAAAAAGGTTAAAGGACCAACGAGCTGAATGCGTTTATTTCGCGAGCATTTATAAAAGATTAATTCTCTCTTCTCCTCCTATTTGTTAGCGTTAGCGTGGGTTTCAACCAAATGTGCGTGTTTACATGCTTGCCCAACTAATTGACATATTAACTTGTAATCTCAGTTTTCATTCTTGGCATGTTAAAGATGCTGAAGCAGTGACATGTGTGATCATGTTGAGCATTTTTGATTCAACAAAAAATTTATTGTTTGCCAGCAGTGAGAAGTACAACTAGTATGGGTGTGATAAACGTTGCTATTTTTTTATCTTTGATTGCGTTTACTCGGTCAACAGAGACCACAGAAGCAGCAGAGGAGTTTGCAAAGTTTGAAGAAGATATCCTACCTGAAATCGAAGGTTCTGCCTTAGAACTCGCCGAGGAAAGTGGAGATGAGAGTTTGAAAAACCCTGCAAAATTAAGAGGTAACTGTATTGAAAGCATATCTAGGTCTTGGAAATAACGCATGTAGTACTGCTAATATGTTTATTTCAAATTGAATTGTTATTTCTAATTTTAGGTGTAAGAGGAAAGGTTAACGAAGTAAAAAGAAAGATAAGAGAATTGGACGAAGACAAAGCCGAAAGAATATCGGGAGCAATCACAGGAATGGGAGAAGGGGTGTTTGCAATGGTGGCTGCCTTTAGGAGCGGCGATACTAAAGAGTTCCTCAAAGGAGCAATCAACTTTGCGGCGTCTGTCTGCACCTTGCTAGGGCCAGCTGGACAAATATTGTCTTCGGTCCTCAGTATGGTCACTGGGTTGTTTGATTTGTTTTCCTCAAAAGAAGCGGCAGAGACAAAAGAAGAAATGATAAAAAGGTTACTTTTCAAAACATAAGTTATTGAAATTGGCCTATGGATGTCTAGAAGTATAACATGATAACGAAACCTTGCATTTATTTAACTATTTTTTTTATTCTCAAACAATAGAGTTGTCGATACAGCGTTGGAAGATTCTATTGTTGAGGAGTTAAACTTTGAACTTTCGGGAACGAAAAATCTTTACAATCAGTTTGTTGCTGCCCTCAAAGAATTTCGAAAACAAGACACAATTACTTCAAGGCAAGCGGGAGAGTTTTATAACTTTGCTTTCATGGAGATGGAAGTTTTTGGTAAATTGAAGGAACATATAAAAAAGAACTGTGCAAGTGCAAACAGTGTCGGTAAGAATAAAACAATTGTTTTTTCCTAATAATTAACTGAAATCTTATCTAGGAAAAGCAAAACGAGAAATAGAAAATGAAGGAAAAACAGTGGTTAGTCGATGTCTCTCCTTCAGTAATCTATATGCAGAGCTTTCCATTACACGTCAGATTCTCTTGACAGAAATAGCTAGTGTTATGAACGGCCTCACGGACTTAGAAGCAACTAGAAATAATTTACTGTCGCTTGTAAGAAAAGAACAGAAAGCAGACGCCAAATATTTCAAGTTTTTCTTTGACCCGTTTAACCAAGCATCATACAGACGCGTTGTAGCTGAATTTTGGATTTTTCAACACAAATATCCTGTGTTGGGAGCTTATATGGATAAATTGGGGGAATTCGCTGGAGCTCGTCCACAGACCAGTTTTGTGATGATTTGTTCTGCCCCAGTATTAAACGGTGCTTGCCATCAACTTGACGCCAGGGTAAGAATTTCAATGCACGTTAAATAATGAAAGAATCTTAATGTATCTTCGTAGAAACACGAGGATAACGATATGAGCGGTTGGAAAGATAAAGTTATGTCCATGTATATCCCTAAAGACAAGAAGGTTGAAGCACAAATAATAACTCTAACATCTAGAGGTACTACTAGTTACACACAACATGGACCGTTTTATGGACCATCTGTGTACGGGGTATTGCCAACTGATTTCCAGAAAATGGCCGAAAACAGAGAAAGATATAAAAGATACACCGAAAGGCAGTGGTATGAATGGTTGAGCTATATGACACTGATCGAGACAATATATTTTGAAACAAGTGAAAGAAATCGACTTGATCAAGACTTTGCTCGTTTGAAAACGGATTGGGATGTAATTACAGTGTCAGAGGAATCTATTATTTCCGACATCGTGGTGTTCTGTTTAGCCGAGAACATGGAAAGTAAAGGTAAAAAGATTTAGTGAAAAAGATAATAATAACTGGAAAATATAATTTCGTGTTTAGATTTTTGTTTGCGATTTCACATTAAAAAGAATGAAAGAGAGAAAGGTCACAACTTACAAAGCATCGATGGTATCGATATGAGAAATCTAATTCAATCAATGTACATACCAGCGGGACTGAAAGTTGTGGCGAAAAATACCCGGCGAACAGAATTTGGCCCATATTTTGGCCCGGATACCTATCCAAGAGTATGCGGCTTGAAAACATGGATATCTATCAATATATACCGTGTAAACGCAAGTGAATCTGGCATGAAAAAAGTTAAGATTTGTTCTAAAATCAATTTCGGCGGACAGTGCGATCGACTGAACAAAGGCGAGTACGATTTTTCAACAGTAGATTATCACTCTTGCAACTGGAAGACGAATACCGGAAGCAATCCTACTCGAATTAACTCCATGGAAGTACCAGGAGAGCATACTGTTATGGTGGAAACAATGAATGGAATGACGTTGGGACCATTTCACGGTCCCGAAAAATATCCTTACATTGATGGGAAAGGTGTTGCAGGTTTCATGATAAAAAAGATGACAATTTACAAAACATTTGAATATGTTTCTCCATTCCTGAGTAAGTATTGCTAATCGTCCACATAAATCACACACACAAAATCCTTTTATAAAATCTTGTGTTTTTGTAGAAAAGAACATCAACCTTGGGTTATCCTATCCAGGGTCTACCGAAATGTCGTCATCTATACTTAGAACTGGACCTGTAGAAGAGGGTTCAAGAGTTTTCAGACGTAAGGTTCATGTTAATTGCTGTCACTGTTGTTCATAGAAATGACACTCATTTAATTAATTAATGTAGAAAACATAACCTTTTTCTACATTTTCTTAGTTCCTCATGATGGAATCTTTGCCAATGGGAGATGTGCAAGTACGCAAAGGGATAGTACCGAGTATTCTTATTGGCAAGTTACTTTAGGAAGACCCGCTTATTTGAAGATGGTAAGATATCACATTTTAAATAATAATCCCAAATATAAAAAATATTTTATAATTTTAAATAAGAGACCGAGGAATTTCTTATTGAATTGGTTGAAAGCAAACGAAAAGGGTCATAAAGCCCTGAACATGTTAACAAATATTCGTAATCCCCAAGAAAAGCGGGTTTGTAGGTCAGTCACCGTGCCCCCGCCACCCCCTCACCATGCCCTCCAAAGATGCAAAACGTGTTTTTTTTCCGCGTTTCTTTTTCAAAAGATATACTCTTTAGGTCATTGCAGGGGGTCCACGGAGAATAGCGATTACAAGCAGACAAATTTTAATTATTATTTTAGTAACACCTTTTAATAAGTAATTTGATGTAAAGTATTTTTGCGAGAATCTCTAATTTATTAATCTGCCGAGTTAGCTCGACCTGATTGATTGATTGGATTAGAGCGAACAGAAAACCTCTCAAAAGCAATGTATTGGAATGGATTAGTTTAAAACAATACGTTCTAGGTACGCGTGTACAAACGGTTGGATGAACCCAATAACAATCTGGACGAAATGGACATCCGAACTAGCGGATATTTGTGTCCCAAAAACACTGAGGTGAAGACCGAGACTTACTACCAAAGAAATTGTATTGGGGAATATGACAGAGGAGTTATAATTGTAGTGAAGAGCGAAATGTCACCTTTGGTAATCTGTGGAGTGGACATCATGGGATACACAAAGAAGTTTGAAACTGATCTCACAGACCAACATTCTCGTTCCTTAATTTAGATAAAATTTTAAATGAATTACTTCAATACTAGTCATTTTCTGTTAATAAACGGAAGAGAAATTTATGAAAATTTACTACTTAATATTAATGGTTTAATCTGTGGCTTGGACATCATGGTTACACAAAAATGTTAAAAACTGAAGCTACAAATCGATGTATTTATCGACTAATAGTAATAATATTCGGTACCATTTGTATTGCATAGTTTGACAGTGAAACATCAGAATTTTAGTCATTTATAATGTATTTTCCCTTTGTCACATATTTCTTTGTTGGTACGTTGATTTGTTTTTAACGAGACTCCCAGAGCACAATACCACAATATATTACCACAATACTTTACCGCAATTCCACAATACTCTGGTACTCTCATACAATATGAAGATGTTGGTTTGTTGGTTTGTTTTTTAACAAAGCTTCCAGAACGCTCATTAAGCATTATCATGAAGACCTCAACCCGGAGTTTTAGTGTATTTAATTGTTTCGTTCTGATGAAATACGTTTTTTTGGTTTACCGCTCACTAAACAACTTTTTGATAGCCTCGAACACAGAATTGCTACTATGATACTATGAAGATTTGATCAGTTCATAAATATTTTAATAAATATTTTATAATCTAATTGGTGTACTTTAAAAAATATTTAACAGGATTTTTACAACAATCTGATTTACAATTACAATATTTGCAACACTTCACGGACATAGTGATCCCCACACATGATTGATTTGACATTCTGTGGACCGTAAACCTCGTTTTCAACCAAAACAGAATCGATACCAGTTTCCTCTAAGTATTTTCCACAGCAAGCGATCATGACTTTCTCCATGTGGAAACCACCTAAGCCTAAAAAGATGTTATCGAAACGGATCGGGTCTATAGTTTTAGTTGTGTTACTTCAAACTCATAAAACTTTTTTCCACTTAATCCTACTGATTATTCTTTTCTTAATCAGCGTTAAATTTCGCGTCGAATACAACATGACCATTTTTGGAAAATTTCTTCTACCAACAAAAATTTACGCTCTCGAGGGCGGTTTTAGGGCGACTGAGCACGCCCTAAACAGGGAAAGTAGATTTTTCTGAATCTCTAAGACAGATAACACGAATAAAAAGTCTGACATAGTACGCAGAGATTTGCATACGAAACCTACACCAGCGTCTAGAGTATTCGGTTAATAAACCGAACGTCATTTCCATTGCGCTATCGCCGGATATATACTCCGTTACTCTCAATTTACTTACTGCCAATTAGCATTTACATGACCATATATATGTAAATGGTGCACAGACGTTTGAAAATTGACGATTCGAAAATGACGGTTCGAAACAATCTTGTTTTACATTTCTTTATTCGAAATAATTTTCTTTTTTGTTTTTTAAAATTCTATTAACGTTTTTTAAATTCGCGAATCAATCACGTGGTGGTTTATCTTAGAACGTTATTACGATTGCGTTTCAACTCATATAACATATAGTAGATTAGATGACAGGTAAATGTTTTACGCATGCGCACGACGATTGCGAATGATAACTTTCAGGACAAAAATTCATCGTCAAAAAATTTTGAGCTACACATGCGCAAAACCAAATTCCCAAGATACTTATGATGGGAATCTGAAATTTTGCACCAAGAAGCATTTTGGTAAGATATTCTGGAATAAAATTTTGAAAAAAGTTAAAAATGTGGAATTTATGCGCATTTGAGACCTGTTTTTCCTTAGTTACGTGTTATTTCCCTTAGATACCGTAGTATTTTCGAAATTTTGTGTTCATTGACCGGTGACATAATGGCATTGTTGTACATACACAAAAAATATGTTTTAAATAATCTTAATTAGAACGATCTATGGATGATTTTAAGTTACGCATGCGCAAGTGCTCACGCTAAGTTGTGAGATTTGTAACCAGGTCATTTTGATAAATATGATCATTTTCGATCACGATTCAAAATATGGAGTGATAATCTTCATTATTTAACGAGAGATTGCAAATATACTAGGGTTGGCAGCATTCCTTATACTAAAAAAAATTGGCAAAAAGTGTCGAGCCCTCTTATATCTCCTTAACCACTGGTCAGAATCCCTTCACATTCTGCCTATAACTTAAGGATCATATTTCTTCAAAAGCATCATATTTTTTTTAAAATGTCACTATATGTCAGAAAAGTTAGAAAGAATAAATTTTAGGGTTCATACTATAGGGTGTAAATTACTGTAGAATTTCAATTGGGCAAAAATTCATTGAATATGTGACATTTATACATTTTAGGCCTAAATTTACCAAAATTACGTCCTGGGTATTGAGGTTCAAAGTCTTTTGCAAATTGTAACAAATAGTGTTGATTTTCGATTTTTTGTGACAAATAGTGTTGAGTTTGCGACATATAGTGTTGAGTTTGCGACATATAGTGTTGATTGCGACATAAAGTGTTGATTGCGATATATCGCGTTGATTGCGACATATAGTGGTGGTACAATAGTAATTTTTATGCGTAAAATACTTGGTTTAAAATTGAAAAAAAAAAGTTAGGAAGTATATATCACCTACACAGTTATTTAATCTACTTCATTTTTTTTTGTTTACCTCCGGATTGAATATCTTGTTTAATAATCGAAACGAAGAAGAGCACTTAATGTGTAAACAAAGGTTTTCGTTTATTTTATTTGTTGTTTTTTTTAATAATATTGTTTTATAATATTGAAAATGTAGAAAACCATTTGACAATAACTGGTGGTGATAAAAGCGAAGAAATTTCTCTCCTCAAAAGGTAAATGATACAGAGTTGAGAATTTATGACACCGAAATAAAGTTACTGCTTTTCATAGCCAGTCTTTTTCCCAAATTATTATTATTATGTGTTTTTAAAATATTTTCTCACGTTTTGTTTAGAAAATAAACGATCATAAAATGTAGTAATCCTGCGTAGTATATCTCCGAATTTATTTTTCTAGAAAGGCTAACTGTGTGAAGAGATTATCCGTTTGTGATGATGGTTGTAACCGGCCTCAGGTCCCATGTTGTGCAAATTCCTTCGATTTATTTTTAGGGCAAATTTTCTAGGGGCAAAAAACTCTTTTTTGACTCTTTTTTTAGTGTTGTCGCACTAGTTATCAACAAGATATGGCGGAGTGATGTGTGCGCGGCTATTCGCGTCATCTATGGGGACAAACAGGTGAATAAATTATTTCATCATTATCTATAGAGGCCAGCAGGTGGCCAAAAGTGAAACAATTGGTAGAACGGGAAAGAAGCGACCTGTATGTATTAATAAATATCTAATTTGAAAAGCTCAACAATAGAGATTACGAAAAACATAGTTTTTAACAAAATAAATTAAAGCAGGTGGCAATTGAAGGAAAATGCGGTTATTGAACCCATTTCTTGAAGAGTGACCATTTCTGACCAATAACGTGGCAACCTTTAAGCTGGAAGTGGCGAATGATTCTCCATAAAACGTTTAGAATAATGTTTATATCTGCTCACTCGAAATCGAACTTTTTGTCCAAAGTCCGGGGGATTTTTTTATTTTTATGTTGTAATGCTGTTTAGTTTGGCAAATAAAATTAATCTGGTGAATAGAGACTACAGCTAGTCTACGATTCTAATGTATTCGCCCTGTTCGATACTAGAATTGTGTATGCAATATGCAAATATTTCCACTTGAAGCTTCCCTAAAATAATAAATTTTATTGAATTTACATCACAGTAATAAAAGTAGACACGAGATTGCCTAGAGCACGATAACCATACATCCTAGGTTGATTTCTGATGAATAAATGGACTCTCCGTGTAAAACTATCTAACGTAGTAGCATCTTTTGTGTCACGTGGTAACATGTTCCACTAGTCAACTACTCGATTGCTGAATAGTACTTACGTAGATTCGATCTAGAAAAACGTTTGTACAGTTTCCCCACAGCGCGTGGTAGCTAGTATTTATTTTGTCTTGAACATATCCTTCAAGTATTTGTAGGCGTGAATCAAGTCGTATCTCATCCTGCGATAGACAAGCGTTGGTAACTTTAGCTTTGGTAGCCTTTTGCCGTTTCGTTGTTCGACGTTGAATCCCTGCTATCAGATCTGCCAGTTGTCATGTATTTGGTGACCATACTGGCGCGTCATACTCAAGCACAGATCTCACATGTGATTTATATAAAAGCAAAAACATTTCCTCATCAATACGCTTAAAAGTTCTCCGTAATAGACCAGCAACTCGGTTGGTTTTTATAACAATGTATCTTATGTGATAATCAGATGACTTCTATCAACCTAAACACCAAGGTCTTTCTCACAATCAATGTGTTTAAGGTTCTCATTGTTAATCGAAACGTGTTTTGATGATCGCAATTACCAATAGTGAGCCTTTTGCATTTGTTAATATTAAACACCATTAACCGTTTTTCGTCCAGTTTTCAAGCTTCTCAATTTTGATTTGAAGATTGCTGGAGTCAACTTGACATATGATCTCTTTAAATAGTTTAGAATCGTCTGCGAACAACTTCATTATCGAGTAGAGTGTTTGTCTAGGCATATCATTAAAGTAGATTACAAAGAAATATGGATGAAAAACGTTTCGTTATGGTACTCCGCTGAGAACGTTAGCTTGAGTTGAAAGATGTCATTTAAGATTAGCTTGTTGTTTTCGGCAATTTAGAAACGAAGAAACCTAGGATAGAACTTTACCTTTGGTGCCGTAGCTTGCTTGGTGAGACGTTTTATGGATATGGAGTGCAATAAATAACTTCACAGTGACCACCTTTTTCAGTACTATCTGCCCGTTCATCTATGCATTCGAGTTACTGGGTTATAGTAGATTTTCCTGTTGTGAAGCCATGCTCATTTTGCAATATTGAAGAGTTTTCGTTAAATTGCAGTTATTTGTCATTCACCCATTTAGAAAGCGCAACAAGGTCATTTTGAAGTTCAGCGCACGCAAGAAAATATGTCACCAAAAAACGAAACATACACTTTCAGTTGAAAGAAACGATGATGAAATTCTTCAACTTAACGGTTGAGCGTCTGAACAGAAAGACAGTTTGCAGGAAGAAAACATTCTTTTAAAAAAAGAGCTAAAAGACGTGAAGAAATCAGTGAGCTTTCAAAGTGAAGTGTTTGAGAAAGCCATGAAAAGAATAAATGAGAATACGAAAAGCAATAATGTTATTGAAGATGGTAGAGATTGAAGATCGTAGCAGACGAAACAATTTACGATTTAATGGCATAATAGAAGAGGACGGGGAAACGTGGGAACAAGCGGAGGGCAAAGTTCAACATGTTATCGAAGAACGGTTGGGGATGACTAATGTGGTGAAGATTGAACGAGCTCATAGAAGTGGAAGATCTTATCGTGGAATCGGAAGAAGACTGGACGCACAATAGTTGAAAGTTTTTGAACTTTAAAGACGGGCAAACAATCTTGGAAGAATTTCGACGGAGAAAGTTATGGGAGGCGGGTCTGTTTATAAACGAAGATTTTTTGAGAAAGACCGTTGAAAAGAGAAAGGTTTTGTTCCGGGTGGTGAAGGAGTTGAAGGAAAAAGGGATTAACGCTAAGGTATCGTATAACAAAATAATTTATCTTTAAAAGCTTTAATAATATTTACATGCACGCATTTGAAACGGAATTGATAACGAAGGCAATAATAGTTTTAAACCGCTTTTAACTTCAAACATCCTTTCGCCTGAAAACGACCCTGATGAAAACGTTTTTAGAGATTCTAATTTTGTTAATTTTGAACGGAGTACTTATTTATTTCCTGATGAAATATCTTGCAGAGTTTTGAAGAATTTAAAATTATGCTTAACGAGATTTCAAGTGTGTGTTAACGTGATTTGTTTAACTGAGACATGGTCTCGTGTCAAAAGGTTTAGCAATAACTCTCTTTTTTCGAACTGTCTGGAAGCAACGATGCAATTCATGTTGAAAGAAGTTTGTTGAAGCTTGGCGGCGGTGTTTTGATCTATTTACAGAAACAAGTTCTGAAACAAGACTCACCAAGTTCTGCATGACTTTAGCGATTCTGACAGCGACAAAGAGACTATTTCAGTCGAAATAAATAACGAGGCTCCCGCAACATTATAATAAACTGCTGTTATCGACCACCATCAGTATACACGCGTTTTGATATTAGCTAGCCGCCCGTAGTCTTCTACGAGGACCGCGATTGTATGTATAAATTTATATATGTATATGCAATTGGAAAATAATAATAAAAAAACAAAAAAAATCAATCTTTTATTATGCCTTCTAGGAATTTACATGCTATAGATGTTCAACTGATAGGTCTATAGTTCGATGTTAAGTTCTTTTTTCCATTCCTACGCATTGTTATGATGTTGTTGAGTTTCCAAACAGTTGGTAAAGTTACCATTTTTATAGATTTTCTCATGTTAGTGGGTTTTTAAGTTCAACAGTTCTTTGGTGAAAGTTATCAGGTCCCATTGGCTTGTGTTTGTCGAGTTCATTTAACCATTGGTACACGTCTTCATCATCTATTATAACTTCTGTGATTGGTTGTTTTTAAGATTGAATATCTGCTTCAGGGTTCTTCCTTCTCTTGTGTAAAAACACTAGTGAAAAAAGTGTTTGTTTGTTTGCTCTATCAATTCCATTGCTTAAACTGGTGCCATCAGCAGTTGCAATATCAGGTATCAATTCTTTTGAATTAACCCGTCGGAATCAATGACTTTCACTGCCGGCAACGTAAAAAACGTTTCTGAACTTTTCAAAAATGAAGAAGATTTATCCTTCATAGACGCCGTTGTGATGGTCAACGCATTCTCGCTGGCGTGACTGTGACGAGTCAAGACATGTTGTCGATACTTGCATCACCAATCCACCTTCATGTCGTCAAAGTTGATCTCCCAAAATCGCCCTGTTTCAGAAACGTTGACAAAGCAACTGGATTTGGCTAATGCATACCCGGCTTTTTTTTTCCTCCAAAATTGTTTTGCATTTCCTCGATTATTATTCCCCTTCCGAAGTTCACCTTGTTACCGGTAAACCACCAGCCTCCAAAGACTTGACAAGACAATAGATAATTCGCCTACCAATATCTGCAATATTAATTTTGATGACACCGGATGGCGACAAACAACCCTCCCATTGAGTCTCTGTGGCCTTGGCCTTCTTTCGCCACAGGGTATTTCTGTTCCCATATTGTTCTGGCAGACAACGCATCCGTCTATTCGTGTCGTTCTCTGGAGAGTATTCTATCCAAAATATCTGAATTTCCTCTCAACCCAGTTATCTACGACATCGATGCCAGGTGGACTGCAGCCGATTTGCAACGTCCCAGCCGAACCGAGGAATTAAAGACCCTGGGATCGCGTTTCCGCAAGCCAAACACTGTCAGATCTAAATCCGACAGTGGACCAACCAACACTGCCTTGCTTGTTTGCAGGCTGTCTCCCAGCCCAACAATTATGCAAATGCGTAACAAGCATTTTACTGGATGACGACTGCCTCCGCCTCGCCATCGCCTGGAGAATTGGTGCTAAGAAATATGCGAGTCCCACCTCTACCGAGTGCTGGCAGACATCTACACCATTCAGCCATCAACGACATCGTTCGCCGGGCTCTTGACGTTGCTGGCTACCATTCAATCCTCGATTCAATGTCTATAAACGAATTTACTATTGATTTTATTATTTCTTTTATTTCAGTTAATTCTGAAATGGAAACCTCGGAATTTTTTAATTTTGTAACTTCTAATAACTTTCTTCCACATATTACTCTACCAACAAGAATAACTGAAAGATCGAAAACTTTAATTGATAATATTTATTCTAACTGCTGTGATAAAAATATATTATCAGGTAACTTAACCTCAACAATATCGGATCATTTACCGCAGTTTTTAATTCAACCGAACATCCATAAGTCATCTGTTCATCGAAATCGTCATATTTTTCGAAGAAATATGTCAGGTTTTAATAGAAAGAATTTTTGTTCTGAATTTGATAAAAATTAATTGGGATGATGTTCTTGAGGTTGATAAACTGAACACGGATAATAGTTTTAATTTGTTTTTTTCAACGTTTAACGGGTTATTAAATGTCTACATGCCACTCAAAAATATCAGTGTCAAAACTTTCAAGCTCTCTTTCAAACCTTGGTTAACAAAAGGTATTCTGACATCGATTAGAATTCGGAACAAAATATATGGTAAATTTTTAAGAGCTAAAGATATGAATAATAGATTATGGTTGAAATTACTATAAAATTTTACAGAAATCTATTGGTTACACTTATGAAAATCAGTAAACAAAACCACTATAGGAAATATTTTACAGATAATTCAATAAATCTCCGCAATGTTTGGATTGGTATTAAAAGTCTCATAAATATTAATACTAAAAACGATTCTTCTCCCACAAGTATCTTAGATAATGGTATTTTGTTGACTGACCCAAACCTGATTACTGAAAAGTTTAATTCGCATTTTACTTCTGTTGCTCAAAAGGTGCAATTACAAATTCATTCTTCGCATACATCTTTCCAAAAATATTTAAAAGACCCTAATCCTCATAGTATCTTTATATCTCCTACAAATAATATAGAAATTTCTTCATTAATATCTAGTTTACGTAATAGGAAAGCCACTGGACCTAACAGTATACCCACAATTGTTCTTAAAGAATTAAATAGCAAGATTTCTGTGATCCTTTCAAAATTATTTAACCTTTCTTTTGCTACCGGTATTTTTCCTAGTATTCTTAAAACTTCTTCAGTCTTACCACTTTTTAAAAAAAATTCAAAGTTAGAATGTTCTAATTACAGGCCCATATCTCTTCTTTCAAATATTAGTAAACTTTTAGAAAAACTCATGTATTCTCGTTTATATAATTTTCTAAACAGCAAAAATTGTCTCAACAAATTACAATTTGGTTTTCGATCAAATTATTCTACATCTCACGCATTATTAAGTATAACTGAAAGACTGCGAGAGGCCATTGACTCTGGCCTTTTTGGATGTGGCGTATTCATTGATCTTAAAAAAGCGTTTGACACGATCCATCGCAAAATTCTCATCACTAAACTGCAGCATTATGGCGTAAAAGGTATTGTGAACAAATGGTTGACTTCTTATCTGGAGAACCGTCAGCAATTTGTAACGATAAATGGATTTTCGTCATCTCTACGATCAATGAAGTGTGGTGTTCCGCAAGGTTCTGTTTTAGGTCCACTTCTATATTTAATTTATATAAATGATTTTGTTAACAGTATAAAATTTTCAACCGTTCACCATTTTGCAGATGATACAAATTTATTATACATCAACAAATCAATCAAATCATTATGTAAACAAGTTAATTTTGACTTACGAAAATTAACCGATTGTTAAATGCTAACATGATTGCGTTAAATACTGATAAAACTGAATTTGTAATTTTTAAAAAACGTTGAAATTATATGAATCCGAAGTAAAAATAGTTTTAAACGGTACGCAATTATTTCAATCAAATTGTATTAAATACTTGGGGTGTTAATTGATGAACATCTCACCTTTAAACCACACATCAATGAACTTTGTAAAAAACTGAACAGGTCGAACAGCATGCTATCAAAAATTAGATTTTATGTGGATGAAGCCACTTTGAAAAGTATTTATTTTTCAATTTTCTCCTCTCATTTAACATACTGCTGTCAAATTTGGGGTCAGAAAGGAAGTTTTTCTCTTAATAAAATACTTTCAAGTCAACGCTCTGCTGCAAGAATAATAAACTTTCAACCTTTTCGATCTGATGCCACTGCTTCTTTTACGAAATTTAATATTCGCCCTTTTTCATCCATTATCAAATTCCTCAACATTATGTTCGTTTTTAATTCTTTAAATAAGAATATTCCGCCCTCAATTAGTAATTTCTTCTCAAAAAGTTGCACCTTTCATAAATATCCAACTCATAATGCATTAACTAATAAACTTATTGTGCTTTCGTTTAAAACAACTTTTTATGGTAAATATTCTATTAAAAACCAAAGCATTGCTGAATGGAACAGATCAATTCAAGGTATTGTCAATACTTTTGACATGAAATATGGAACTCATCCTTGGATTAATTCTGTCTTTGATTTAGATAGTAAACAATTTTCCCAATTAATCAAACTGTACTTTAAACAAATATAACTTTTGTCATGATCGGTAAATAATTTATTTACTGTCTTAAAACATACTTAGTCAATTTATTTCTATTTTTTATTTATATATATATATTTTACGGTGTCACTACTTTGTTCAGCTTTAAGCTATTGAGTGGCACCAACCATATATCTGTACTTTTTTTTTTTTTTTAGGATATTTTTGTGACGTTTTGATTATGGTAAACAAATAAATAAATAAAAAAAAATAAAGATAGAGAAGAAGACACAGACAAACTTGCAGACACAGACATACTTGCAGACACAGATAAACTTGCAGACACAGACAAACTTGCAGACACCGACAAACTTGCAGACACAGACAAACTGGCAGACACATGGGTTTTCAGACATTTGTTTTGCTTTTGCAACATTCAAAAGAACGGACCATGATGGAATATAATTTCTAAAAGAAAAACAATCCAATTTAACTGCAACGATACGACAAATCAAAGAGAAAAATATTTTTATAAGTGAAGCAAGGAAATTCTACAGGGATAAAGCCCTATCCCCATAGAATTTCTGAGATACTATTTTAACCTAGATTTTATATTTTCTGCCTCTTTTCAAGTTTATCACATTTCTTTTAGTTTCATTTTCTTTTAACATATATCTACAATATAAATATATATACATATTATAAATTGCACATAAATACTATACTATGAATATTATACAAGGTGTATCACTTTCCTGTTGAAATATATTCAAAACATATTATTCAGGGTGTATCACGGATTTCTAGTCCCTCTGAATTATTCAGGGTGTATCACAGATTTCTAGTCCCTCTGTATACGTTTTCAATACTTTCTCTTGAGATCACGGACACAGGGACAAGAAATTTGTGTTCACCCTAAAGTTTAAGCTTTTCATTTTTATCTTTAATTTTTAGAGAGAAGAACCATGTATAGAACTCGATTTTACGAATATAAATAAATAACTCTTTTATTGTGTCATTATTTTTAATTCTGTCAATGTTTTTTTATTATTGTAATTTCTGCTGTTCAATAATGGAAGATAAGATGTAGAAAAAATTTAAAATGTTATCTGATTTTAATCTGCTTTTTAATGTTTTTGTTGCAATAATAACTAGAACTGGTAAATTCTTGGTCAAAATAATATTTGTTATATATATATTTATGAAAAGTTAGGAATTGAATCGATGTTGACTATTTTGCTGTTGAAACTATTTCTACTTTCTGTTCATGAGCTATCAGTGCTTCTGCAGTTAAGTAACCATGATTTCCCTTATGAAGGCAATCCACGTTGTTGAGGATAATACTGTAACTCTCCATTAGTAAATTCTAAAAAGCCTTCAAGCGTATGTTGTTGTCATTTTACTTTTTATATCTTTTACCTAAAAGACAAAAACAAAAATAATTTACTAAAATCTTTAAAACTTTATTTTACATATATAAAAGATAGAATATTTCAAAGAAACATGCAAATGCAGGCCATATTAAGTCAAAATTTATCTGGCTAACTGCTCAAACGCTATTTTTTTTTTTTTTTTTTTTTTTTTTTAAATTCATCCACAGTTCACTGTGGTGACATGATATACATGAAATGAATTAATGATGGCAGCACATCGTACGGACGTGTTTTTGTTATTGAAAGTTGGATTAGTTATATATTTAAGTGTCTGTGTTAAAAAACCTACACTTTGCAATGGAGATACATTGGCTTTTACTAGTGTTACTATGCATCATAATGACACAATGAAATATACGAAGGATACATATTTCTACTCTTCGTTATGGGTTTATAAACAAAACAACAAAATGACATGGGCAAGAAAGATATCGCTTGTACTTCTGATACAGATCTTAAGCGGAGATATTGAACTAAATCTTGGGCCTGTATCATGTCAACAGTGCCACAAAACTATTCGAAAAAACCAAACCAAAGGTAAGTGTTGTTCTTGCAATAGCATTCATCATCTAAAGTGTTTAACTGATCGCCTTGCTGGGAAAGATACAGAGAGATATCCGACCATGAGACAATTGGAATTGTAAGAAAACAAAATCATATAAAATTTAAGCCGAAGAAGATTATTACTAGAAATTTTAAAAATTACGACCCAGTCAAGTTCAGTAATGATCTTTCACAAAATGATTGGCAACAAATCTATACATCGCCTACCACTCAATCTGCATGGAACGTATTCAAAAATTTAATCATCAACACCGTGAATAAAAATGCCCCACTTTCAGAAAAAACTGTACGAGGGAGAGACTGTCCCTGGCTGACCAACAACGTACGAAAGATAATGAAAGAGCGTGACCATGCACTGCACACAGCCAGAAAAACTAATAAAGCCTATGATTGGCTAAATTACCGTCAACTAAGGAATAAAACAAACATTGTAATTCGTAAAAGCAAAGCAAATTCCTCTCGAAGCAATCTACAGGAATACCTTAACCACCCAAAGCAATTCTGGAACACTGTCAAAAAATGCTTCCCAACCAAAGAGTCCGTTACCGCAAACAGTTCCAACACCATATTCAGAAATGGAGATACAAAAATGAAAGACAAAAAAGCTATTGCCAACGGCTTTTGCAAATTCTTCACTGCAGTTGGTAAGACGTTGCAGTCAAACGTAACCACGCTCAACAATTTTATTTGGAAACGTCATAGTTTTCCCAAACTAATATCTAGCGTAAACAAAAATGCAAAATTGTTTGAATTTAAACCTGTAAAATGTGTAAAGGTCTTGAAATTGTTAAAAGCTTTGAACAGATCGACAGCCGCTGGTCAAGACAATATACCCCCATCTCTCGTTAAAGACGGAGCAGATGTAATTGCTCCACACCTAACGTACCTCGTTAACTTGTTCATGGAAAACTCAGCTTTTCCAGAGTCAGAAAAAGTTGCTAAAGTAACTCCCGTATACAAAGGAGATGATAAAAGCAACTACGACAATTACCGACCAATATCAGTTTTGAATGTATTCTCAAAGATATTTGAGAAAATCATCCACGAACAGCTGTATAATTACCTTGAAGATAACCATCTACTATCAAGCAAACAATTTGGTTTTAGGAGAACATCATCGACTAGTCACGCAGTTACTACATTTACTGACCATATTAGATCCGGAATGGACAATGGATTGTATACTGGAGCTGTCTTTATTGACTTAAAAAAAGCGTTCGCCACCGTGGACCATGGCAGATTACTATCTAAACTTCCACTGTATGGAATTAAGGGTCGCGAATTAGCTTGGATTGAAAGCTACCTGTTCCATAGAAAACAATTCGTGGTCTATAATGGTATACATTCAGAGTCTGAAATAACTACATGCCGTGTTCCCCAGGGCTCCATCTTAGGACCACTTATGTTTGTCTTACTAGTGAACGATATTGGTGAAACCGTTGAATGCTGTAAATTGATTCTTTATGCTGACGATACTGTCCTCTTCACCTCTAGTAAATCAGTGAAACAGATCGAAAATAACTTGAATTACGACCTTCAAGCTATAAACATATGGCTCAACGAAAACAACCTTATAATCAATCTCAAAAAAGGCAAGACTGAGTTTGTACTTTATGGGACTAGCAAAAAATTGGCTGCTAACATTAATATTCAATGTAACATAAACGGAACACCTATCTATCAAGCCAAATCTTACAAATATCTCGGCATCATCTTGGATGAAAAATTAAATCTAATCGAGCACCAGAATGTGATATATAAAAGAATATCGAGCAGAATCAAGCTGTTGAAACGAATCAGACCTAACATCTCACCGCTTACTGCTGCCACGATCTACCAAATGATGATTCAACCTTTACTACTCTACTGTAACAACATCTTTGTGGACATTGCTGAAGGTCGTGCTCAAACGTTTGAATATATCCAGGATAGAGCTAAGTTAATCGTGAATAACGAAAAAATTACAGACAACTGGAAATCCATCAAAAACCGGCGTATGCAGCTCTGCGTCACTGAAGTATTTAAGTCAATTCATCAAATCGCACCCGAACCATTCCATACCGCATTTGAAAGAATCTCGCATGCACATAACACCAGAGGTAACAACAATAAACTGAAAATTCCAAAAGCGAAATCTGAAAATGGACGTAAGACATTCAAATTCACTGGTGCAAAAATCTATAACCTGCTACCATCATCTATAACATGTGAAGCTTCATTTATAATTTTTAGAAAGAAAATTAATGTTTTTAATTTTACTAATACTACTTGACTCTACCTGTACTTTGAACCCTCACATTTATCTTGTATTTGCCAAAATCGTTTGCTATTTTAATGCTTTTCTACCCTTTTCGTTTTGTATTTACCTACAGGATTTTTAATACTGAACCTATGACAAGTTTTTTGGACAAGCAATATCTGTTCTTATTGCCTATTTTGCTTCTATTTTCCTCGCATAATTTCTACTTTCGCCTCAATCTTAATGTGTTTTTATATATATATTTATTTGTGGTTTTAAATTATACTTTTATTTTTTTGTTATAACAGGTCCTCTTATGATAGCAGCATTTGAATTTTTGTTGGCAAGAGTCAACCTGTATAAATAAAGTTTTAATAATAATAATAATAATCAAAACACACTGCCGAAGCTCACATATTTGTTTTTGTTTGTCCTGATTACCCAGCATGCATTTTAACCGCGTACGGGTCTATATCAAGAAGGAGCACCTTTCTGTTTTTCTTCGCTAGGCCAGCCAAATCAGCAATGACTACATTTACTTGTAGATACCTTTCATTCTACACCAAATCAGTCGAACTGTAAATTTTTCTTTCAAATTGTTTGAGTTTGGTAATATCTTGTATTTTCTAAAACTTTGTTTGTTTTGCCACTAACCATAATGGCCTCCGTAAAAATTACGTCATCTCGGGTGGCTTCTCTTTGTTTCTTAAAAATTCCGTCGAGTCCAGTATCTAGTTATATATATAGACGTTTTCTTGTTTGTTTACCAATAAAAATGTACAATGAACAGTTTATTAGTATATAAATATGTAAAATGTTACAATAAAGAAATTGTAGCTAAATTCGTAAAAGTACAGTGTAGGAAATTATTGGCGTGGATTTAAAGAAGGCCTTGCTGACAAGTCAGTCGATCTTTTTCATAAAACCTTATACACCATTGCATCCAACGTAATTTTCTCTTATCAGATAATTTCTAGTAGAAGTGGCGCCAAATGCTACGCCTAGAAATTATATGCGCAAAAATCCGACGTTTTTGAACATGTCTCGCCGGCGTCGAAATTATTTACGATTCCATCCGCCAAAGACATGTGGTGACACGGCACCAATTTTGAGTTTTTACACGGTTGCTTGACTCATGGTTAATGGAACGTTTTATTTCAGTCTCGTTTTTGCGTATAAATGATGCCGAATAAGCGATATAATTTATGATTTCGCAAAAGATCAATCATTTTCATTTCGTGAGTGCTGGAGCAAATATGGGACCGATAAGCTTTTTGGTTTTTTTCGCTTTAATTGCGTTTTCCCAATCAACAGAGAAAACAGCAGCAGAGGAAGAGTTTGAAAAGTTTGAAGAAGATATCATACCTGAAATCGAAGGTTCTGCCTTAGAACTCGCCGAGGAAAGCGGAGATGAGAGTTTGAAAAACCCTGCAAAATTAAGAGGTAACTGTATTGAAAGCATATCTAGGTCTTGGAAATGACGCATGTAGTACTGCTAATATGTTTATTTCAAATTGAATTCTTAATTCTAATTTTAGGTGTAAGAGGAAAGGTTAACGAAGTAAAAAGGAAGATAAGGAGTTTGGACGATGACAAAGCTGAAAGAATATCGGGAGCAATCACAGGAATGGGGGAAGGGGTGTTTGCAATGGTGGCTGCCTTTAGGAGCGGCGATACTAAAGAGTTCCTCAAAGGAGCAATCAACTTTGCGGCGTCTGTCTGCTCCTTGCTAGGGCCAGCTGGACAAGTATTGTCTTCGGTGCTTAGCATGGTCACTGGATTGTTCGATTTGTTTTCTTCAAAAGAAGCGGCAGAAACAAAAGAAGCAATGATAAAAAGGTTACTTTATTTTACGTGTATAAATGATTCAATACATATATTACTAAAATTGGCCTATGGATGTCTAGAAGTAAGAAAACGAAATCTTATAAAACGATTTCTTTTTATTCTCAAACAATAGAGTTGTCGATACAGCGTTGGAAGATTCTATTGTTGAGCAGTTGAACTTTGAACTTTCGGGAACGAAAAATCTTTACAATCAGTTTGTTGCTGCTCTCAAAGAGTTCCGAAAAACTGATACAATTACTTCAAGTCAAGCGGGAGAGTTTTATAACTTTGCTTTCATGGAGATGGAAGTTTTTGGTAAATTGAAGGAACATATAAAAAAGAACTGCGCAAATGCAAACAGTGTCGGTGAGAATAAAACAATTGTTTTTTTCTAACATTTAACTGAAATCTTATTTAGGGAAAACAAAGCGGCAAATAAAGAATGAAGGAAAAACGTTGGTCAGTCGATGTCTCTCCTTCAGTAATCTGTACGCCGAACTTTCCATTACACGTCAGATTCTCTTGACAGAAATAGCTAGTGTTATGAACGGCCTCACGGACTTAGAAGCAACTAGAAATAATTTACTGTCGCTTGTAAGAAAAGAACAGAAAGCAGACGCCAAATTTTTCAAGTTTTTCTTTGACCCTTTTAACCAAGCGTCCTACAGACGCGTTGTAGCTGAATTTTGGATTTATCAACACAAATATCCTGTGTTGGGAGCTTATTTGGATAAATTGGGGGAATTCGCTGGGGCTCGTCCCAAGAAAAGCTTTTTAATGATTTGTTCTGCCCCAGTATTAGGCGGTGCTTGTCATCAACTGGCCGTTAAGGTATTATTTTTTACAGCTTTTATTTTGAAGTGATAGTTATTTCTAACTAAATTTCCGACGTAACATAAAATTAAAAAATCAAAATTTGTTCATTGTTAAGAAGATACAGTTTTTAACGGTTGTAAAGTTTGCTGTTGAATTACTGTTATAGAGTAATCACTATCAGGATATGTATGGATGGAAAGACAAAGTTATGTCTCTTTACATACCGAAAGATAAAAGCATTCTTGCTCAAACGAGGGTTCGTCATAGTTCAAGTACTAACTTTTTGCAATACGGTCCATTTTATGGACCATCTGTGTACGGCGTATTGCCAACTGATTATCAGAAAATGGCCGAAAACAGAAGAATTTATAGGAGCTATACTGAGAGGAAGTGGTATGAGTGGTTGAGTTTTATGGCAGTGATCGAGGTGATCCATTTTGAAGCAAGCATAAAGGGTAAACTTGATGCAGCCTTGGCCCGTTTGAAAACGGATTGGGATGAAATTACAGTGAGAGAGGAATCTATTACTTCCGACATTGCGATTTTTTGTTTAGCCAAGAACATGGAAAGTAAAGGTAAAATGATTTAGTGAAAAAGATAATAATAACTGGAAAATATAATTTCGTGTTTAGATTTTTGTTTGCAATTTCACATTAAAAAGAGTGAAAGCCAGAAAGAACGCGACTTACAAAACATCAATGGTATCGATATGAGAAATCTAATTCAATCAATGTACATACCAGCGGGACTGAAAGTTGTGGGGCACGATGGACAACTAGTACAATATGGCCCATTTTATGGCCCAGACACCTATCCAAGAGTATGCGGCATGAAGACGTGGAAAACTATCAGTATATACCGTATAGACTCATCTGAATCTGCAACGAATAAAGTTAAGATTTGTTCTAAAGTCAATTTTGGAGGACAGTGCGATCGACTGAGTGGAAGAGAGTTAGATTTTTCGTTATTGGGACCTCACCGTTGTAACTGGAAAACGGAGTCAGGCAGCAATCCTACTCGAATTAACTCCATGGAAGTACCAGGAGAGCATACTGTTATGGTGGAAACAATGAATGGGATGACGTTGGGACCATTTCACGGACCCGCAAAATATCCTTACATTGATGGGAAAGGTGTTGCAGGTTTTATGATAAAAAAGATGACAATTTACAAAACATTTGAATATGTTTCTCCATTCCTGAGTAAGTATTACTAATCGTCCACATAATTGTCTACACATTTAACTTCAAAAATGTTTTATGTGTTTTTATAGGAAAGAGCATCAACCTTGGGTTATTCTACCCAGGGCCTACCAAAATGTCTTCTACAGTTTCAAGATACCACAGCACTAGATTTGTAGAAGAAGGCTCAAGAGTTTTTAGACGTAAGGTTCATGTTAATTGCTGTCACTGTTGTTCATAGAAATGACACTCATTCAATTAATTAGTGTAGAAAACATATTCATTTCTACATTTTCTTAGTTCCTCATGACGGAATCTTTGCCAATGGGAGATGTGCAAGTACGCGAACGGATAGTACCACTTTATCATTTTGGCACGTTGATTTAGCAACAAGTGCTTATATAACGATGGTAAGATATCAATTTTCCCATTTTCAGAATGATAATATAAGGGACATTTCTGTCTTTCTGTCCGTTTGTCTGGGAATTTGTCTACTTTTTCTAAAAGCCTATTGGATGCAAAACAGTAAAACCAACTCAAATGAATACCTTAGGGCTGCAAAAGTTCATTAGGCCACACAAAATTTTATCAGTCGATATAGTAACATGGATAATTTGTGCCAAAAGAAAATTGATGAGCGTTTTGATTTAAGAACGAGAATTATTCAGAACCGGTATCCACTGTTATTATAGTAAATTGCACTCTTTACTTCTCAGACAAAGAACATTGTGAACTTCCCCTTAAACTGATATTTAAAAGTTTAAAAAATATACAGATTGTCACGGGTAGACACACATATTTGTAATTAAATACAAACACAGAAAGGCAAGCTGATACAGTTAGTCTCTACTAAGTGATGAGAGTGTTTTGCACGGGGGTTCATATGGCTTTTTTAAAAATAATGGTTTGTTAAAACGAAAATATTCTGAGGAATCCTTAAAACTCTTTTTTGAGCCAAAGTAATGGAATGGTTAGTTTAAAACAAGACTTTTCAGGTACGCGTGTACAGACGGTTGGATGAACCCAATAACAATCTAGACGATATGGACATCCGAACTAGCGGAATTCTCTGTCCCAAAAGTTCCGAAGTAAAGAAAGAGGCTTACTACGAAAGACAGTGTCTGAGAGAACACGGTAACCATGTTACAATTGTAGTGAAGAGCGAAATGTCACCTTTGGTAATCTGCGGCGTGGACATCATGGGATACACAAAGATGTTTAAAACTGACCCTACACAACGTCGACTTGCGTCACTTCCTTGACTCAGACACTAAGTTAGACTTAATTAGTCCCATATTGAAATAACGATTGCGTATACACATACATTAATTGCTTCAATTCTAATCCTTTTTACAGCATTTCTTCCTAATAAACCGAAAGGAAATTGTTTCCCTCAATAGTAACATGTATCAATTGTATTGCATATTTTGACGGTGAAATATCAGAATTCTATATGCACATGTTTGTTGAAAATGTCTTTGAATGTCTTTTTTTCAAGTTCGTTGCCTCGCTCAATCAATTTGCCCGATTTTTTACTGTTTGTTTTTGTGATCTTCTCCAGAATTTTTTGAAAAAGTTATCAGTGAACAAAATGCACAATAAATTTTCCAGAATAGGAAACATTGTGTGAACATTCTGCGAAAGTTTAGGTGACCTATTAGCTCTCTTATAAAGACATTTTAAGACGGGATAGCTCAGTTGGTAGAGCGCTTGCAATTTCGAATTTCTGAGGTTGCGAGTCCAATCCTCCCGGTCTCGCCGACTCAGCGAATGAGTAACATTTCGATGCGGCAAAGTACGGGTGTTGATAGTAGGAGTGGCGCCCGCCTCAACAGTTACACTCAACGTCTTGCGCTAACGAAAAAGGAATAGACACTCTCGTTTACGCCCGTTACCAACATTAGGGTTAATTCGACAACTTCGCTTTACTTTTATAGGACATTTTATTAACCGCACAAAAGATGAAGCAGAAGTTTTTAATATTCATCGCTTAAAAGATCATAACTAACGACACAAAACTGAAATCATGAAATGAAATTAGCCTGTAGTTCATTGGAATTTTAAACATGAAATAATGATATCCGGTGCATGCGCAATGGCGTTCGGCTCTTAGCCGAAAGGTTCTGTGTTCGAGCCATGCTATCACAAAGTTGCTTAGTGAACGCTCATTATCGTCATCAATGTTTGCTAACATCACATTTACCTCCAACTCTTCGAAATCAAAACCTTCGTCGTTAGAAAAAAGTTCCATTCACTCTAGCTAGCTGTATAAAAATAAAACTCGTATTTCGCTCTGGCCACGGGGTTTTTTTCTGTCAACGGTTTATCTTTGTAGACCGGTTGGTTAAGCGAGTCGTGTAATATAACACGAAAACACACGCGCGAGTGCTGAATAAGATTGCTTTTGTTTTCTAAACAAAGAAGCAACACGTTGTGTTATCAAGCATTTTTAAAGCCTTTGGATTTCCAGGGTTTTAGACTTCCATGATTTAAGGAACAATTGAATATAATTCCTCTTTGGCGTCCTATCTTCAGGCACTAGAAGTTGTAACCCACTACCCTATAATTTCTTCTCTATATTGCAAAACCTATTGATAAAAAAATATATATAAACAAACAAATATATAATTCTTGTTAATTTTTTAAAAATATTTTAAACCGAATTTTACACTGAAAAATAAAAAGGCAATTAACGTAACAATTAACTTCCGCAATAGACCATTCGAGAGATATTAGTTAAAACTCCCTAAAACAAACGTTCATAAAATGATTGACAGCTCCATGTTAACTAACCAAAATAAGCCCAATCTACGTCCCGTTTTCATTCAAAAATTTCGTAAATGGTTCAGTGAGAAAAAAGCATTCCTATGATTACCCTCTGCATAAAAATAAAATTAAAAAGAAATTGAAAAGAAAGAAGAGTTAAAAACAAATTTTATTTTAAAAATTTAAGAAACGCTAAAAATTTCAAAAATCATTAAAAAAGATGTTTATGTGTTGTTTGTAGGCGTTTCGTTTTTTAGTTTAAGGTTTTTTCGATTTCAATGCGCCGTCTTCCCCAAGTTGTTTTAAAAACGAGTTTATATCGGGATAAATCACATCGGATTCAGTACCGTGAAACGTCTGCAATAGTCCGAGTTTCCTAAAAGAAACACATTAATTTTAAAGAATGGCATTGGTGATTTAATCCGTGTGCTTTAGCGCATACCTGTAATATTCCAACAAAGGCAAAGTCATTTCTTCGTACAGTCTAAGACGGTTCTGGACGGTTTCAGGCTAAATGAAACAATTTCCAAACCGATATAAAGAGAGCAGAAAAAAAGATGTTTCTTTCAGTTTTAAAAAACATTTTACTGCCATCAATCATACATTGTGTGTGCAAATAAAATGTTGCTAAAGAGTTGTTGGTTGGCAAGCAAAAACAAAATCTCTAATACCGAGTCAGTAAAATAAATATTCCTTATTTCTTCTTTCTTAAACACCATTTTAAAAGTCATGAACAGAGCAGCCAAAGAACACTTAACCATCACCCTACCTTATTGTTTTCTAAACAAAGAAGCAACATGGCGTGTTATCAAGCATTTTTAAAGCCAACTTAAAGGAAAATGTAAAACCCAATTTAAAGTAATTGAATTGAAAATATGATAAGCTCAGTTTTTGTACATGTAGAACCATCGCCCTACCTTATTACAGTTTAAAACTCAACATCAACATGTTCTACCAAGCGGTGATATTCCCTGGGCACTCGCTACAAAATACCACTTTGCTTCCAGAGCCCCTGGTAACCCCATGATTAAACAAAGCCTTGTTAAACTGAAAGGGCTTCACCATAGGTGGCCTGGCTGCCAGCAAATATTTGTACCAAACTTTAAAATCAGAGCCGCATACCTTATCGTCCTCCCTCTGCGTCAACTTCTCTCCGGTGATGTTGTCAACGCCCTGTAAACAAAAACACTTGCTTTTATCATCATCCTCAAGTTTTAACGTACGTCTTCACCATACACGAGGCTTGGATGTTTTCTAAGGATGATACTTGAATTGAAAATATCATGAATCTCACAATAAACTGCACCAGGGTTCCGATTCACAGAGGGACTATCTTTGATGGTATGCCCCTGGAAATTGGTTCAGCCCCTGCTACTGAAGATCTTGAATCTGATCTTGTTTCTCCAATAGCAACTTATGACTGAGTACCTCTCAATCCTTCTGGACGGGGTATTCCTAATGGTGAAGAGGAAAGACCACCCCCTCCCCCTACCAACCCCATGCTGCTCAAGTGCAATAGAAAAACCATCTTTAGTACATTTAATATACGGACACTAGGGCCAAAGGGTCGTCTTGACGAGCTTGAGCAATGTGCGCAAGCCAATGCCATAGACGTCATTGCCGTGCAGGAACACAGATTCCATCACCCTGGCAATCCAATCCAGTACAAGTCAATTGGCAAATACCAACTTGTTACATCCTTAGGTACGAAAAATGCCTGTAATGCCACAATCGGTGGTGTCAGATTTCTCTTATCTAGCAAAGCTATGGACAACCTATTAAATGTTGAATCAATATCACCATGGATAATGGTTCTTGAATTAAAGGATAATCCAAAAATTAGAATTGTTTGCGGATACAGTCCAACCAATGAAGCACCTGAAGTAGTGATTGAAGAATTCTACTCTAGTCTCAGATCAGTCCTTGAAAATGTGTCTCGGCATAATTTTCTTTGTGTTCTTGGTGACATGAATGCGAAAATTGGTCCTGAAGATGCTTCATTCACATTTGATTATGCCACCAACAGAAATGGTGAAATGCTATTGGATTTCATGGACGAGTTCAACCTATTTTCTTCCAATAACTTGTTCATGAAGCCTAAAAACCAGCTTTGGTTGTTTGAATACCCATCTGGCAGATGCTCTCAACTTGACCACGTCATTTTTCGCAAGAAATGGCGTAATTCTGTGAGGGACTGTCGTTCGTATTCCTCCTTCAACACAGTTGGTTCTGATCACCGCATAGTTTCGGCTTCAATCTTAGTCTTAGATGTTCCAAGAAGTCAACACCACACCCAATGAAAACTATTGACTGGAGAGCAGTCTCTCAGGATAAAGATCTCTCTGGGAGATACTCCATTGCAGTACACAATAAATTCCAGATCCTCTCATCTAACAGTGTGTTGGAACTTGGAAACATTGATGACATATATTCCAACCTGTCTTCTGCAACCATAGAAACTGCAACTGAAATGCTTCCTAAAAAGAAGTCAGCGGCTCGAAAACCAGCCAGTACCACCATAATAGTATCAGAAGCCCGTGAAAAGCTCAAGTATGCTTCTCTTGCCTACCACGCAAAACTCTACCAAGCTCTACACTAATACGACAGCAACTATTTACACACCGGATGGAGAAAAAGAGCCAATTGACATAAAAGCAGGTATTCTCCAAGGAGATACATTAGCTCCCTTTCTCTTTATCCTTGTTGTAGATTACATCTTACGTATGTCCGTTGACCAAATTGCAGACAAAGGTCTTGAAGTCCAACCAAGACAAAGCTCCTGCTTCCCGGCCTGTCATCTTACCGATGCTGACTTTGCAGATGACCTTGCCCTAATTAGTGGTTCCCTCGCAAATGCCCAATCTCTACTTTCTTCATTAGAGAAGGCAGCCAACTGTGTAGGCCTGTACCTGAATGAATCCAAAACTGAGTACTTGAACCACTGCCAGACCATTGACTCTGATTTCTCTATGAAAACCTTAAATGGTCGAGAGCTTAAGTGTGTACAGGACTACAAATATCTTGGCTCATTTATCTCAGACTCTGTTAAGGATTTTAAAACTAGAAAAGGAATGACCTGGTCAGCATGTAATAATTTACATAATGTCTGGACCTCCAGTCTCGATAATAAAACTAAGATTAACACCTTCAAAACAATGATAGAACCTATAATGTTATATGGTTCCGAAACCTGGACCCTCAACGCAAGACAGCAAAAGCGACTTGACGGCACATACACCAGACTCCTAATGCGTGTAAAGAATCTTTCCTGGAAAAAACATCCTACTCTTCAAACCATCTATGGTGACCTCCCAAGAGTGTCTCAGGTGGTATGCAGTAGGAGAGTCTGATTTGCTGGTCACTGCTTTTGAGCTACCAACAAAATTGTGTCTCCTCTCATCCTCTGGAAACCGCAGGCAATTGGTCGCAAGTCCCGAAAGCTAACCTATCCTGACGTCATTGCAAGGGACTCAGGTATTAGATTTCAAGACCTAGCAGTGGCAATGCAGGACAGGAACACCTGGCGGGATATTGTGGCTTCGACTGCGGTCGAAAGATGATAAGATGATGATGAAGGATGATACTCCACACAATTCTGTAGGTTTAATCATTTGGTGATTCATTGGAGCAGATGTTTTTACAGCAGCCCTTCTTAACGCCAATCCCAGTGAGAGGGAAAACAGCAGTGAGTTAACCCACGCAAGATACCCCCTCTTTCTCTCTCTCTATATATGTTTAACGTCTATTTTCCATGCTGGCACGGGTTAGACGGGTTTACTGATGGCACGCCTCCATCCTACTCTATCCTGCGCCAACCCAGACTGAATAAGTTTCTCAACAAGATCTTTCTTCACAACCTGGCTCCATGTTGTCCGTGGCCTGCCTCTGCCACACTTACCATCAACAACTAAATCTCTACACTTCTTAACCCAGTTATTATCATTCATTTTCTCAACATGACCAAACCATCTAAGCCGACGCCTTTGCAAAGATTTTCTAACACTTTGAAGTTGACTTTTAACTCATTTGAAGGCTTCCTATCCTTCATGTCACATTTGACATCCATCTAATCATTCTAATGTCATTATGTTCTAGTCTGTTTAGTTCAACAGTTCTAACTCCCCATGTCTCCCCACTATATAGAAAAACACTCCTTACACAAGCATCATACACCCTGCCTTTCGTGCGAAGATATATCACTCTAGAAGTTAGGAGAGGTAAGAGTTCTCTAAACTTTTTCCACCCAGATCTAATTCAAGTTATACAACTTTGTTCTGCACCTCCTCCTGTACTAATCATGTCGCCCAAATAACAAAAGCCATCCTTTGTCTCTAAAAAGTCATCACCTATTGGCACAGATTCTACTGGCTGTCCAAAGGTAGTTTCACCAGTACACACCATACACACATAGTCCACCACTGAGGTAAGTCAACCCTTTATACCACTACACTTCTTATGAACCCAATGATCACAATATTTGCAACATATTGAGTTATTACTAACACCCTTACTACATACAGAGCATGGCCATCTACCTGAAGCATTCGGTGGTGAAATGCCAACTCCGCTGACCATAACTTTTGTCTTACCCATGTTAAGCCCTTTTGACTCTATACCTTTCTTCCAAGTAGCAAATTTTGCAGTTAACTTTTCTAGACTATCTGAAATAAGCACAAGATCATCGGCATACAATAATTCCCAAGGACACCCTACTCTAAACTCCTGAGATAAAGCCTCCAAAACCATGATAAAGAGTAACGGACTAAGAACAGATCCCTGATGAACACCAACCTTAACTCTAAATTCCTTTATATGATCCATTCACTCTGACATGACTTCTGGTACTCTGTCAAAAGCTTTCTCTAAATCAACAAATGCAAAATATACCAACTTTGCATTTTAAACTCCATGGCAGCAGATGAATAAAGGGCATGTGTGTTTACGTCCAAGATGTCACACCCCAAAATTATATACTTATACATATAATATCTCAAAAAAATTAACACCACCTATGAAATTTGTTTATTCTTCATTGCTTATTATTCTTTATTTATTGTTTTAAATTATCTATTAAGTCTCAGTGCTTATTTAAACACATATTTATTTACACAAATTATAATTTTTATATAAATGGTGTTAATAATGTTATTAAAAAATAATAAATTTTAAGATTCAAATTTCATTGCGACTTCGTGTAAATTACTTTGAGAACATTCTAAAAAACTAAATACTTGTGAACAATTGTGTTCATCATACAGCCTCCTTTTCACAATCGAACAGCCTCCCTTTCAACATCACACAGCCTCCTTTGCAACATCACACAGTCTCCCTTTCAAAATCACACAGCCTCTTTTTCAACATCACACAGCCTCCTTTTCAACATCACACAGCCTCCTTTTCAACATCGCACACATGATGATGAAACCACAATGAAGTTCTTACCAGCGTTTTTGGGGGGTTCCACGTTAAATGATAGACCCGTCCTGACGGCTGATGAATCCATCTTCCCTGGAAAGAACTCAATTAAAAATTAATAAATAAGAGATTTCACAAAAAATAAAATAAATCAAACTTTCATTTTATTTTTATTTATTTTTAATTTTAACTCCTAATTTTTATGGATTTTATTGGGAGAAAACTTGACTAGATGTCCGGAATGTCGGACATAAAGGGGAAATATAAGGGGTACAGTTTGCAAGAGAAAGAATTTTTGAAATTTTCCAGAGAACATAGGTGGCTTTTATGCAAGTGCTAATAAATGTTTGTTTGTTTGTTTGTTTTTTAACGAGGCTTTAAGCATTATCATGAAGACATCGACCCAGAGTTTTAGTATATTTAATTGCTCCCATTTATACTACAGTTATTTTTGAAGAAATACAGCGTTTTTTATGTATAACCGCTCACTAAACAACTTTGTGATTACCATTGCGCTATGCCAGATTATTATCAGATGAATTCAAATTTAACATTTCATTTATGTAAGCCGCGAGGTTGGAATGTGGGGTCCAAACTCTACAACAAATACTGGCTCACAAGATAAATGAAAGCCATATACCTCCAAACGTTCCTGGATAGTTTTAAATGGCACATCCAGATTCAACACCACGTCTACATCTAGCAGTTTATTGAGGGACTCAGCCTGAGTTAAAGTCCTAGGAAAACCTGAAAGGTAAATGTAAATTTGATAAACATAAAAATTTGTTAAATAAATGAACAGTACATTCTATAGAAATAAAATTTACTTTTGAGGATCCGATCTGACAGCAGAAACTACCTAAGAACCTCAAGAAGTAATTCGTCGCAATATTTAGGAATATTTCAACCTACAATACTATACAGATCACTGACTTACAAAAAAAACGTCATTCACAACATAAAGGTTAATTGATTTTTGTTTGCCTGGCTTGAACGAGTGTTAGAAAGGGATTTCAAGTAGCTTGTTGCTTATATTCACTCAATCAAGATTGTTGAAAAGCAAATGGGCACCTACAAAAGATTTTTTTAATGTCCATAGCCAACTGGCCGTAGGTGGACTTTTTGTGAGTTCACATCATAAAGTGTTTCAGTAGGCAAATAACCTGGTGGCGCCCATCTCCTCTCCAGGTTCGATCATTAGTATGCCAAATTTTCCTCACAAGGCTTTGGTTAACTCATGGTAAATTTTCAGGCACTTCCCAAAGGTGCCGCGCGCTCAGGTGACTCTCGTTTTGAAAATCTTTTTGTATCTAGCGAGAATCGAACCTGGGCCATTGCGACCAGAATCATAAGTTTCGATCACTAGACCACGCACACTCTTAAGAGGGTGAACACGAAGGAATTAATATTTATATCTAAATGAGAGGACAAACCTTACCGTCTAACAGCCAACTCTGGTTCAGCTTTCGGAGTTCATTGGATATCAAACCAACAATGATATCATCAGGCACCAGTTTACCACTCGACATATAACTTTCAGCTTTTATACCTGCGTCTGTTTTTAGCGTAATCTGATTACGTAAGAGATCACCGCTAGCCAGGTGCTTGAGGTTGAAATCACGAGAGATACGAGAGGATATTGTGCCTGAAATTTCCACATAATTCATGACACATTACAAAAGAACATCTATCTTACCCTTTCCACTCCCTGGCGCTCCCAATATCAAAGCACGTAGTAATTTTGATGATTTTGACATCTAAAATAGAAGCAATTAAGCTGGATTACTTACGTAAAATGTTTGAATAAATAAACATATTATACATATATTATAATCGTGCGGAATGCGCTTCCAAATAGATGGTGCATCCGAAGTGGCTGGATGGTACCAGAGTTTTGGTGGCATGGTTTGAAAAGTTTTGTAAAGTAACTATTGTTATTTGATGTGCATATGTCTCTATGTCTCTATTCCTGTAATAATGAAAGAATGTCATTTTGTTTGGCCCAATCAAGGGAAGACAGTAGCAGTTACTAAATCATGGAACTATTCCTGGTATCCAGCAACCTGTTAATAAAGGGGAATTTGTTAACATACTTTCCTCAATTTGGCATGATACCAGAAAATGCAAAAGTGGCATTTATGAGGACTGGGATTTATGCTCTTGATGGAACAAAGTGCAATGAAGACAGGTCTGATAGCAGGTAATTGTCTTTAGAAAACAGTGAAAGTTCACTTAAAATAATTAAAACCACAATTTCTACAGATGATCACAACAGTATTAAGCTTAAAATGAACATCAACAACGTCAAACGTGCCATCAACCTAAAATCATTGAGAACCACATCAAACGTGCCATCAACCTAAAATCATTGAGAACCACATCAAACGTGCCATCAACCTAAAATCTTTGAGAACCATATCAAACGTGCCATCAACCTAAAACCATTGAGAACCACATCAAACGTGCCATCAACCTAAAATCTTTGAGAACCACAACAAACGTGCCATCAACCTAAAACCATTGAGTTTAACATCAACTTCAAGCAAGGGCTTCACTAGCAACCATCACTTGTTTGGAGGCTATGGAAAGATTAGTTAGGATACAACTTTCAAACTTCTTTGCTCTCCTGTCAACTATCATCATTCAGTCTTGAAATGACTAGAATGTGTATAGGATAGATAAAAATAACAATATTGAACTGAACAATGATCTCTGTTATCTTTCAAATGACAAAGTTTCTAAAATTGGTCACCTTAATATCAATGGTCTGGGTGTTAGTTATAAAGAAAAATATTTAATGTTATGAAGTGTCTAGATTGGCTGTCAGGACAAATATGTATATATATCAGTTTCCATGGTAATGGTGATAACGACTTTGTAAAAAATTACATTTTAATTGCTTAGGCTTATAGTAGTCGGAATACCTCTTTTATTGCATAAAAACGTACAAATTAAAGTCGTGGCATGGACCACAAATATGCAAGTATATCAAATACATTTCACTAGCATCACGTTGAAAAAAGATTCTGAAAATAATAAATTGGTCTAAAAGTAACTTGCCTCAATACGATAGAAATATATCAATTGCTAATGAATGGACAGCTTAGGTACTTACTTGAAGATAATATCTTTTTTCAACCAATTTGTAATCTATCAAAAGTAAGATTATAATCAGGAACACTGCTTGGTGTACCAAATCGAATTTAAACATTATATAAAACTGTCATGATTGTTTCTAATTGCATTTTATGTCTTAAAAATCAAAAAATATTTACTATCACTTCCCTCCCAACCATATTTCTATATATAGTTTTTATTTATTTTTCTATTCATGCTTTGCTAAATTCCATTCACTAAAGCTCTTTAAAAAGTTTAAATTTGATTAAATTACAAAATTGATAAGCATATAAATTGAATAAATAAATTATGTTTGTAGTAAGTATGTATACTATAACATAGATATATATAAATGCCAAACCGTTGTTTCAGCTTATAGTACCCACGAGGTTATATTATCGTCGATTAGATCTAGAGATTTTTCAGAATTTTTGCTGACTCGGCGTAAAAACATAAGCAAAATATTTTTTTCGATACATTTTCACTTTCGCTTTAACTTAAGTCAAATATTATTATTATTATCTTAAGGCTTACAACAGTTTAGGCGAAATTCACCTGTAAAAAAGCCTCTCATATAATATATATATATAAAATAATTTCTAGAATGAATTATTAACATAACGCTTAAAATTTTCTATTCATCATATATATGTAACTTGTTTACCCAAAATTTATCTAATCAAGATTTAAATGCGTTTAACGATGGTGCCGATACAACATCCTGATGAAGAGTGTTCCAGTCATTTACTGCTCTGTTAGTTATAAAATGCCGCCTAATTAAAGTATGAGCGTCTTTTTTCACGAGCCGCATGTTGTGACCTCTTGTGTTGTAGGGATTACGGTTAATATGTAATAGAGAGTTGTGGATTTCGTATGATTTATTGAAGATTTTATAAATTTGTATCATATCACCACGTTCTCTACGATACTTCATACTTGGTAAGTTAAGCAACATTAGTCGCTCAGTGTAAGTATATTTCCTTAAATTGGGTAGAAGACGTGTAGCTCTTCTAAGCACAATTTCAATTTGCTTACTGTCTTTTTTAAATAGTGGGTACCAAATCGACACACAATACTCAAGATGAGGTCTGACTAGACTAGTGAACAAAAGTCTAAAAGATCTATTGTCAAGATGCACGTACGTACGCCTTATTAGACCTAACATTTTATTAGCTTTGTTGACTTGTATCGACACATGTATGAAAAAACTCATTTTCGGATCAACATAAACACCTAGATCTTTTTCATTTTCAGTTACTTCAAGCGGGAGCTTTCTACCATTTGATTTTGTAAGGTAATATACATGCATTTTGTTTTTATTTCCGAAGTGGAGTACTTTGCATTTATCAATATTAAATGACATGCCCCATTTTTCTGCCCAAAGTTCTAAGGTATGGAGATCATTTTGTAGCTGATTAGCTGATATATTTTTATCGTGCATTGTACTGAATATCTTAACGTCGTCCGCATAAAGCAAAGCTTAAGATTTTAAGCCATCAGTAATGTCGTTTACAAACAACAAAAACAAGATAGGACCTAGGACACTCCCTTGTGGTACGCCACTCAACACTACTTTCCAGTTCGATTTAGACTCATTTATGATTACGCGTTGTCGTCTATTTGATAAAAAATCCTCTATCCACGATAATACATCTCCATTTATTCCGTAACTTTTAAGTTTAGCAATAAGCCGTCTATGAGGAACTGAATCGAATGCTTTCGCAAAATCTAAATAAATTGTATCTATAGGTATGCCTTGTTCTACGGATGATGTCCATACGTCTAACATTGTTAATAGATTCGTAAAACACGAGCGTCCAACAATGAAACCGTGTTGTCGATGATTGATTAGGTCATTATCGAGGAGATGTTTTAGAAGATGATCTCTGACGATAGATTCGAGTACAGGGAATACTAGTTAAACTAATTGGTCTGTAATTATTTGAGTTATCACGCTTTCCTTTTTTAAATAAGGCGGTAAGATTGCCATCTTTCCAGTCTTGTGGGTTTCCTTGCCTTAAAGCTTTATTATAAATTATTTTAAGGGGCAAAGCAATTACAGCTGATAGTTCTTTTAGTACTCACTCACGATTTGTTAGTTTGTAACTTTCGGAGCTTATAGCATACTTCTTCTGATGTTACTTCGATTGAATTTAGCTTATGTGTGAAAGTTTCATTAATAGTGGTAGGAATGTTACTGGTGTTTTCGTTGGTGAAGATACTTGAGAAAAAGTTTACCAGAATATTAGCTTTATCAAGATTGTCTGTAGATAACGAACCGTCAGGTTTTGTAAGATCAGGCATGGTATACTTTGTCTTCATTTTTGAAGAAGCATATTTAAAAAACGAGTTTTGAGTTGGATTTGGATTCTTCGGCGATGTTCTTTTCAAATTGTTTTATAGCTTTTCTGCACTCCCATTTCGCCTGATTTCGTAGCCTACTATAAGCTAGATAATCAGAACTTTGTTTTATTAATAAAAACCGTTGGTAAGCTTTTTGCTTGGTTTTAATTTTTGCCATCGCGTTTTTGTTAAGCCAAATTTTTTTCCGATTATTATTAAAGGACGAGCTATTTTTATGAGGAATATTTTTTTGAATAGAAAATGAAAGTTCATCTTTGAAAGGTTTCCACGATTCGTGAACGTTTAGGCCATTTAATCGTTTTTCCCAGTCATAATTGATGAAGTATTCTCTCATAGCATCAAAATTACCTTTGTTATATAAAAAAACATTTTCCGTTTGCTCGGTTTTTAATTGATTACAGACATAGTTAAATGTAATGACGGAATGATGGCTTTTTCCAACAGGTGCAAGATATGATAGATTAGAAACCATTGTTTCTTCGTTTGTGAAAACTAAATCGAGAGTATTTGGATTTTGTAATGAACGATGGTGTGTTGGTTCAGTGACATGCTGGAACAGAAACGAGTCTCGATAAGCTTCAATGAACTTGTTGGCTTTATGGTTTTCTGGAGTGTTCGTACTAATCGATTCCCAATTTAATTCTGGATGGTTGAAATCGCCCGTGATCAATATATGACACTTACTTTGCGACATAAGTCGAATAGCGTCATTAAGAGCATTGTTGTTACTCACAGAACTATTCGGGGATCGGTATATACAGCATACCAACATACGTGTGTTTGACCCACAATTAAGTTCACACAAAATGTTTTCTTTAAAAGTAGAAGATAGCGTATTCGATACTATGCTTGCAGCATATTTATTTCTAACATAAATAGCTACACCGCGATGACAATTTGGACTTTCTAAGTTTGTAAAACATTTAAAACCATCTAGAGATAGTTCAGAGGGTTGGACGGGTATAAAAGAATGTTTTGGTAAGATCTCAGTCACACATACAATATCAGTATTCTGCTGCTCAATTAAATGTTTAAGCTCCGAGAGTTTATTTGTTAGCGAATCGACGGTATATAGACAATTCAGATTTTCAATCTGTTTGTTTACTGCTTTTTTATGCACTTTATGTACATGTTCCAAGGTGGACCTCTTACTCTGTACATCCATTCCCCTGATTCGTCAATTTGTTCCTGAGCCTTTGCCTCTTCCCGCAACTTATTAAAAGCATCCCTTTGCTCTTTGCTTCGATCATGATTAATGAAGACTGTGGAATTCGATTGACGTAAAATGTGAAGGTTTTTCATTATGGAATTTTTAATCGATAGGGATGAAAAAGAGACAAGTAATGGTAAGGTAGAACCTGTTTCCGATTGACCGATTCGTTCACATTTAGTTATCATGTTGGAGTTAATTTCAATATAAAATTATCTTTTTCAGAAACTTGTTTGTTTTTATTAATAAGATTAAAAGCAATGACATTTTTTTTTCTATTTTCTCTATCTTTTATACCTTTAATGACAGTATCTACTGCGATGTTGTTACATGGCATCAATGAAGCAGTTTTCTCTAACTCTGACAAGCGCCTTTCAAGATTGTTGTTTAGTCCCTCAAGATTTTTTATGGTACTAGTATTTTTGTCAACGATGGTTTTTATATTATCGTTTATCAAAATATTATTTGTTTCAATACTATTTAGCCGCGCATTAACCTTTTCGAAAAATGAGTTACACCTCGCTTCGATGTCCTTTTCAACAAAAATAGCATTCAGAGTTGGTTTAGCACAGTCTGGACAAAACCAGTAATTGTCATTCCTTTCATTGAGCAACTTTACAACTTTAGGATCAAGGCTACAACAGTCACTGCAAAAGCATGCAGAACAACGCGTGCAGTTTCTGAAATAATTTACACTTCCGTGCATATCACAGTTCTCATTGCAACATTTCGCACTCAAATCTTCCATTGAGTTATTATTTAAACGCACAGGTTTCTTCAAGCTTCTCCCGTATGAGGACTTTGTAGAAGACATAATAGAAAGATAACAATTTCAGAATGGGATGGAAACCAGGCTGCAATTACTACAACTACTTGCGACCAATTATACCTAAATGACAACGGATGTTGACAAAACAGAGTTTAATTGGGCAATCAGTAATGTGATAAATACAAATTTTTGGTTTATGAGAAAGAAACCCTCAAACAAAAACAACAATGTAGTCCAAAATAATTTTAATACGAAAGCAAAGGATCTCCAGCCTCAACAACCTTATTCCTTTAGGATATGGAGCAATCCCCTAGAGCTACAACCTAAGCTACGACTGAAGGCTCCTAACAACCGGGAAAAAATTGTGGCAATTTAAATACCAGAAAACGAAAAAAAAAAAAAAAAATACAGAAAAGAAAAACGTTTTTATCTAACTTTTTTAAATGATTCTAAAAACAATAGTAAAATATAAACAGGATAAAACGTTAAAAGTATATACACAGTAAAAGATCCAAAACAAGATTAATTCGATTCTTGGAAGATCTTGTCGAACAAATCCAAATTTCTATGTCTCTGTCGCCACATCCATTCACACACATAAGAGTAAAGCATCGCTCTGAGTTCCGTTTTGCTTCTTGTTGCGCTTTTCTGCCAATTTCCAACTGTTCTTGACTTGTTGGGCATTGGCACCAGTTACAGGATCAACAGAATTTAGAGAGTAGTTTACTATCAGATGGTTGTACCCCATAGCATTGATTCCGCCATATGCTCTCCACATATTAGGCATGACTGTTGTTGTACCTGATTACGGATTATAGGCTCTAATGTGGCTGCACTTCGAGTGAACAAACTCTCGTCTATCTCCGCTTCGGAATTCAGTCCACCAATAGCAGTTGGATTCTGCAGCAAGTCTATCGCACAAACATCGCGTAAAAAGTCATTCCAAGCAATCAACAACTTTTTTTGTTTATAACCAACTCACGTTCACAAAACTTTATCGACGTCATTTCGTAGCACCAGCAATAAATAAAAAGAATGTCTCCATTCCCGTAATGGGAAATTTACAAGCCAAGTGTCTTTTTTAAAGCCGACTCCTGTTTTACACTGTATTGAGTTGCACCTTCGGCGATTGCCGTGATTTCTCAAGCAGCATGGCATGACCGTTTGCACAAACTCTTGGATTGTGTAAAATCTCTCGCTGTTGCAAAAACAAAACACTTGATTGCTTGTCAGGTATCTGAGCTTGATAAGTTTTAAAAAATTCATTTTTAAAATAACTTTCCTTTCTCTATCTATTACAGCATGTGCAATTATTGTTTATAACTATTTTGTCTGTCTGGAAGTTAAACTTATGTATAAAAACTGTTTATATAACAAAAGAAAACCTTTTTAAAACAAAGTTTAAACAATTTTGTTTTTGACGGGGGAGTAACAGGTTCATAAAATGATTGCCAACTCAACCCTAACTAACAAAAGAAGTTCATAAAATGATTGGCAACTCAACCCTAACTAACAAAAAAAGTTCATAAAATAATTGCCAACTCAATCCTAACTAACAAAAGAAGTTCATGAAATAATTGGCAACTCAACCCTAACTAACAAAAGAAGTTCATAAAATGATTGCCAACTCAACCCTAACTAACAAAAGAGGTTCATAAAATGATTGCCAACTCAACCCTAACTAACAAAAGAAGTTCATAAAATGATTGCCAACTCAACCCTAACTAACAAAAGAAGTTCATAAAATGATTGCCAACTCAACCCTAACTAACAAAAGAAGTTCATAAAATGATTGGCAACTCAACCCTAACTAACAAAAGAAGTTCATAAAATGATTGCCAACTCAACCCTAACTAACAAAAGAAGTTCATAAAATGATTGGCAACTCAACCCTAACTAACAAAAGAAGTTCATAAAATGATTGGCAACTCAACCCTAACTAACAAAAGAAGTTCATGAAATGATTGGCAACTCAACCCTAACTAACAAAAGAAGTTCATAAAATGATTGGCAACTCAACCCTAACTAACAAAAGAAGTTCATGAAATGATTGCCAACTCAACCTAAAAAAGAATGTCAAATAGGCCTCGTTTTCACAAATGATTTCCTATCTGTGTTTACAATGGATCACTTTAAAACGTTCAAAAATGATCTCATCTGCCAAACATTCCTAACTATTTTTAAGTAACCTTTTAAATCTTTGTCATCCGTGCCAAAATGTATGGAGCCTCTTCACAATCGCAACCATGGTGATAGTACTATACAAAAGAATTGACTTAACTGCTCTTGCTAGAGAACAAAAATATATAAGAGAGTCTTTCTTCTTACTCTTCCGTTGTTCTTTTAGGCATTAACTTTTCCCAAAACGAAAAGCGGTAGTAGTGTGTTTGTTATAAAGGTCAGTTTGTTGAACATTAACAATTCGTTAACATTGTATACCGTAAAACCTGTTTGTTTGTTTTTTTAACGAGGCTTCCAGAACGCTCATTAAGCATTATAATACAGACCTCGACCCGGAGTTTTAGTGTATTTAATTGCTCCCATTTGTGCTACGGTTAATTTTGATGGAATACGGCGTTGTATTATACCATGTAGCATGGTATCACTTTGAGAGACTTTTAAGAGTGCCTCCATCTCATTTTCTCTCGATCCATATTTCAGAGACATGATATGAGCATGTTTCATAAGGAACTTATGCCCTAACGGCATTTAGGGAAAGACGGCTGAATTACGGCGACGAAAGACGGATTAGTGTCATAGATGTATGACATATCTTCAAACGCTAAAAAACTGTCAACAAATAATAGAAAAATCCATTGGTTCCTAATACCGTCAGTTTGTCGCTTTGTTCGCAAGGTCTGGATCTGAAGAAGAGGGGTAAACATCAAAAACTTTTAAAATTTTCTCCATCGCATCTAGAGATATTTGAAATCTCTCAACACGAACCTCGCGATATCTCTTACTGACGTTAAAAGTTGAGCACGGTTTCTACATGACATCTTCTGAGGAATTATTTCTTAATTGTATTTGCTAAAGGTTGATCTTTCAAGTACTAAGTGTCAAATCGCGGAATTTACAGAACAATCAAATCAGCGTCTGGCCACTTAAATTGTAATCGTACGATATTTCAGACCTATTGCAAAATAGGCCATTTATACGTAGGTATAAAGAGTTTTAATAGCTTTGAATAAAGGCGCTGCAGACAGGGTATTTGTCGAGGTTATTTTCAACCAATCGTGTTGCAGACAGGGTATTTGTCGAGGTTATTTCCAACCAATCGTGTTGCAGATAGGGTATTTGTCAAAGTTATTTTCAACCAATCGTGTAGTTAAAAGAGGTCGACGATATTGTTCTTTTTGAATAGATTGACAGTTTTTTGTGAGACTAACCTTATTAACGATGTTATGTGGATTAACAGGAATTAAAGCCAAAAGGTGCGCTCAGAGGTGAAATTTCTGATAGGGAAACTGGGAGTTAAACCGTTGTGCAGACAGAAGGGTGATTTGAGGTTTATTGATATTTGCTTACACCGTTGAAGACAAACTGACATTTTCAAGAGGGTACATGCGCCGCGCATAATCAATGGTTGCGCTGCAGAAATAGGTTGAGATTGTTTTGCCGTACAAATGGCGGGAACTAGCAAAGGAAATTGATTTGTACAGGGCAGAATACGAGGATAACACTTTGTCCTTTTTTAATAGGGTATTAAAGTCCCTTCCAGAGTTAGTGTTTGCAAACGACTGGACTGAAATGTTTGTAAATTTAAAGATCGCTGGATATAGTCGTTATGATCATAGTTGGATTTTTGCTGCATAAAATGCAGTAGTTGCTGAAACTGGGGAGGACTGAAAAACATGTTTTTAGATGTATAATTGAACTAAATAATTTTTATTTTTAAAAAGTAGACAATAATTGGTAATGCGACTAATTTAATTCGTTTTTTTAAAACAGAATACTTTTCATGGTTGATTGGTAATTACATGCTAAACCTAACGGCTGTTTACATTGGGCGTTTTTTCGCGCGTGCGCACTTTTAAGAAGAAACTGTCATTGTTGATCTTCCAAACGATTATACAAGCACAAGGTTTCTATGGAGATTAATCTTGTAGAACAGCAGGCAGCTCTTTATGTGCGAGATTTTGTGTTTTGTATTGATCAACTCATAAGAAATAAACTTCAATAAGCGAAACAATTTTAGTAATAATAATATTTAAATTTCAACTCATTCGTTTATCCGGCGCATGCGCATGCTTTTGTTAACGAACAAACAAAAAAGCAAACAAACAAACTCTTGCGTCCTTAAAGTGTATCAGTAGCCAGACATGTAGTTATTACCTCGTCTTCCTTCTCTCTGTTAGAATCTAACAATTCGAATGTTTATTCTTATTAGCCGATAGAAACATGAAGTTGTGTGGTGATCGCACCTTCTCCATCTTGGTGGGAGTATTCCAGGTTTGTTTATTGGTTGTGTTTGCACTGACCGTAAAATACAAAGAGAACAAGCCCATCAACCCCGACAAAGAAGAAGTAGTTTTCTACTATTCGTGTAAGTAGCTTTCATTTCATTTACTACTCAGCAATTTATTTATTTATTCTGAATCTTTATACAGGATTTACATTTCAGTATTAAATACTGCTATAAATATGTGTCCTGTGCAATAAAAACAGAAATAAAAATACCCTACATGTACACCACGTCTCAAAAATATATGGTATGGTAGAAAGGAATGTGAGAAGATATTATTGCGATGTACTGTACAACTAAAAGGAGAGTGCGAATCTACAGTATATACAAATTTAAAAACATTTAAAACGTTATAAAATATATACTGTTATGCATATAATATAAATAACAGACACAAAGATACAGCGTGCTAAACACGTTAAAAAGCGAGTTGATTTCAAGGAGTGTTGGAAATTAGTGAGTAGTAGGGACTTTAAGAAAACTCTTTCCAAAGTTTTAATATGACCCAAAAAGTGAAGACCTCTTTGTTCTTTGGGAGTGTTTATTGACAATATTCTAGTAAAATCACGTTCTGAGAACATGATAAAAACATGAAAATGACAATTTCATTTTTAGTTTTTCTCTGTAGAATCATGTTCTAAGATCATGATAGAAACGTGAAAATTACAATTTTTAGTTTTCCTGTAGAATCACGTTCTGAAATCATGATAAAAACGCGAAGATTACAATTTTCATTTTTAGTTTTCCAAGATATCCACGTGATGATTTTCGTTGGTTTTGGCTTTCTCATGACGTTCTTGAAGAAATACGGCTTTGGTGCGGTTGGGTACACCATGTTTATATCCGTACTGGTTTTACAATGGGCGACCCTGGTTAACGGATTCATGGCCAATGCATTCTCGCACGCTGAAAATCCCGGAGAAATTCGTGTCGACTTGAAAACGTTCGTAAACAACTTGTTTTGTTTTTGTGGCATTCGGCGCGTTTTTTATCATTGTTTTTACGGAATTTATCACCGTACCCATGGTGTTCTATATAATGCTAAGCCTATGGGACATCTCTTATTCGTATATTATACAAGCGGAGTGAATTATTAAGGAAAACGTTGATGTGTTATGAAGTATATCTGGAAAAGAGTAGCAACTTGAGGCAGGTGTGTAATATAAGGGGGAGTGAGTAAGAATGTGAAAACATAAATAAGAAAGACGCATATGTAATAGAAACCAGGCGCACTAAGTAATAGAAACAAGGCGTAATAAGTAATAGAAACCAGGCGCACTAAGTGATAGAAACCATTTCATTTCTTAGATTCATTACCAATGATTTCGCTGCTGCAACCGTACTTATTTCATTCGGAGCTTTACTTGGGAAGGTGAGCCGCCTTCAACTCTTCGTCATCTCCATCTTCGAGGTCATCTTCTACGCTCTAAACGAAAACATTCTCTCGCACCAACTCCAAGTAACAGATGTAGGTGGATCCATGGTCATACACATGTTTGGAGCTTACTTTGGATTGGCTGTTGCTCGCGTGCTTTTCAAGAACGAGCATGAGAACAATGACAAAGAAGGTTCCAATTCGCAATCGGATCTCTTTGCCATGATTGGTAAGTTTTGATTGGTTGATAGAGAAAAGGGACTGATTCTGATTGGATGATAGAGAATGGGGTTGATTCTGATTGGTTGATAGAAAATGGAGTTGATTCTGATTGGATGATAGAGAATGGGGTTGATTCTGATTGGTTGATTGATTCTGAATGATAGTGGCATCGATTTTCTTAACATAGGTACGTTGTTTTTGTGGATGTTTTGGCCCAGCTTCAACGCAGGTTTACTCGGTCCAGGGCCACAACAAAACCGCGCTATTGTCAACACTTACTACTCCTTAGCGGCTAGTTGCTTGATCACATTTACCGTCTCACCCTTAATTAACAAAGAACAGAAATTAAACATGGTAAGTGTGTCATTATAACTTACTAATGCGAGTGCGAGTGGGCAATTATTGAAGTAAAGATAATTACAATCTTACTAAGATACCGTCGATGGTCAACTAAAACAACAGATTCTCATTCTTTTAGTTTCGCAGAATCCCCAACTAATAAATCTAAATTTGAAAATTGTATCATTACCCAGAAAAGCTGAAATGCATTTGGGATATTGTTAAACAGAAGCGCAGTCTATCGTTTATATTTCATTTCTTCGAGATTGAGCAGGGCTACGACAAGGCAATCATCAAGAAAACAGATGGCAGTATTATTGCAAATTACACCGAAATAAAGTCAAAGAACACTTTCTAAAAAGAAATTTTAAAATTTTAAAGTCCTGTAAACATTCCGAAACCATTTCTATGTTTTCAAGATCAAAGATAATTCTGTGAGCAATAAATATCTATTAATGTATAACATGTATTCATAGGTAAGGAGGAACATAATCGTATGTTGAGCGTTCTAGTTACAACTTTCACTTTCAACTTTCACGTAAAACTATGTGATTAAGTGAATCTTTTGTTAAAGGTTCACATCCAGAATGCAACGCTGGCGGGAGGTGTCGCAGTTGGCGCAAGCGCAGACTTAATCTTACAGCCTTGGGGTGCCATATTGATTGGAATGATAGCCGGCACGATAAGCACCGTGGGATTTGCTTACGTCACAGTAAGTTATATGCATGAACTAAAGTTGCTCCCTTACTTTGATTTTGTAAGTATCATCATCATCATCATCATCATCATCATCATCATCATCATCATCATCATCATCATCATCATCATCATCATCATCATCATCATCATCATCATCATCATCATCATCATCATCATCATCATCATCATCATCATCATCATCATCATCATCATCATCATCATCATCATCATCATCATCATCATCATTATCATGCTTTTAACGTCGCTTTTCCATGCTTGCATGGGTTGGACGGTTTCAAAAGTTGATATTCTCCAATTATGGAGGTTTAATCATCTGATGGTTTATTGGTTATTATATTTAACAGAACAAAGGTTATATACAAATGCGATATTACTATGCAAGCTACGCACCTTTCAGCCTTTCCTCACCTCCAAGCTGCGTGTTCATGATACTTGCGGCGTGAACAATCTGCACGGAATGCCCGCACTATTCGCCGCCATTGCAGCCGCCGTGGCTTCAGCTTGCGCTAACTACAACACCTACAAGGACGAGTGAGTTGGTTAACACAACCCCCATTTTCTTACTTTCCTTTATTTGTGACAATCTCACTTCTATTTGTCAGCACAATTCTGCAATGAAATGAACTAAACAAACTGTGTGTACAAAACTAAAATAACCAACAACAACTCAACATTAATAAGACGGAGAACATTAATTTGGAATGTCTAATCAATCAACTTTACCAACTGCCTGACTAATTTCGATGTTTGAGAGGTCAGTTCAGATATCCATTGATTTAGATCCTCGGATTCATAATACCGCTGATTTCAGTAGCGTGAACGAGATTTTTGATCTTGGCCAGTTCGTAACAATGCTTAGATCGGACAGCGTTGCTTTTACGCAAATTTCCGAGGAAGTTTAACAAATCAATCGGTCTCAAGATTACAACCTCCATAGTTTGCGAATCACTTAATCTGCATAATTATGGCATGTGAATAATCTGCATAATTATCCGTGTATACTTATGTTGTTAAATCTCTGCATAATTAAGGCGTGATGTTTATATCTGCATAATTATTACATATTATTTAAAACGCGTAACACTCAACTTAGCAGAGGAGCTAACAAACGATCGTGTTGCCTGGCGATCAGCAATTAACCACGTAGTGACAAAAAGGCGTTTGCCCCCAGCTGCTGGGAAAAGAAGACGTTAATGCAGTAAAAATAAAGTAAACTGTAATCTGCATAATTATGACATATTACGTACACTGCATAATTATGTATATTTATGCACCATACAAAGAAACAAGTTTAAAACAGTTTAGTGTGTGAATATTAACAAAGAGTTATTGTTTTCAAGATTGTTTGCGATTTGGCCAGCGAGAAAACATTCAACAGCACCCACCAATTCTACGGTCAGCGGTTTAACTGATGGAAGATCTGCCGCTGAACAAGGGGGTATGCAGGCGGCAGCATTGTTTGTGACATTGCTTATAGCTATCATTGGCGGATTGTTGACGGGGTAAGAAAATAAAAAATAACCTTTTGTTTAGATTTTTAAATTAATATTTAATAATCTTTTTCAGCTTTATCGTCCAGTTTCTCGATACACCATATAGTGAAGAGTGCTTTGACGACGCGAAGTTTTGGGTAAGCGAGGAAGACGCCGAAAACTCAAACGAAACTAGCGGCTTGCTGAAACAGAGAAAAAATGGTATAGAGGATTCAGTTTAGAATTTAATTTACGACTTTTTTAGCAATAGGTTTTTTTAATGACTCAACGGACTCCATTCCAATGAGCAAATAAATTTGTTTTTAACGTTAAATTTGGGTCATTTTTAATATTTAACGTTTTTTAAATGAACAAAGATGGATTAGTTAGTTAGTTGCTCTTTCCAATTGTCGTAACTTTAGTTGATTGATTGTTTAGTTTTGTAACAATTTCTACATATTTTTTTTAACGATATATATTTTTTCAAGTCTTTAAGAAACACGCACGATGAATTAATTGCCTTGTTTTAAATCAGGAACGAGATTTCCGTATTTACTAAAGTGAGCGGCCGGGGCGCTCATTTAATTCTGGGCTCTCAAAGAGGGGGGGGGGGGGGGTACTTATTCAAGGGGGCGCTCATTAAATAAAACAATAAGAACAGCAAAAAGATAATAATGAGCACCCTTGTTGTAAAAAACACTATTTACAAAGGAAAATACAACTGCAAGCTAAATTAGCTGTATTAAAGATTTTTTTAATTTAATTCCCAAATGAACGCCCGCTCTGAATACGTCTTTTTTAAATGAGTACCCCTTTTGAGAAATTAAAGAGGCGCTAATTCGAGGGGGCGCTCATTTAATCATTCAAGTTGAAAGAGGGGCGCTATTTCGAGCATAGGCGCTCTTTCGAGTAAATACGGTATTAAGATATCATCATTAACACTTCAAGAATACAATGTCAAATGCTGGGCTCTTTAGCTAACGATTCAGAGTTTCTTTTGTTGGATAAGGTTGAGTTGTCAATCATGCTATGACTTTACCAGCAAAAGGTTAAGCCTAGTTTTAGTTAACTTGCAAATGGTTTAAATAGTTTAGAAATTTATTGATTGATAAACTCCACGTGGTGAGATTTCACTTTCATTGTGAAAAAAGATTTGCAAGAAACAAACCATTAATCAGAATTCATTCAACAAACTCAGCATTAACATTTGGCTCCTGGTGACATATAGTTATGCAATACAAAGAAATTTTCATTTTATAAGTGTATATAATATACTAACAAGTTGAAAAAAAGATTTTAACAGACATAATAACTAACTGTGAATAATTACAAAATTACGTTGCATAAAAATGCATGCCCGACTTCATTCCTTTACGATCTTTGGAGCAATCATCTTATTGTGCGAGTAATATTTACAATCTTTCTCGGGAGTGATGTCAGAAATTTTCCAAGAGATATTCTCCTTCTTAAAGCCCGCTTTGCACAGCTGAGGTATTTGCGTCTCGATGAACATGCTTTCAATGTCGCTGTACTTGGTCTTCATCAGTTCACCCCATGACGTCAAATTGCAGTAGGTGAGAACACCTCCAGGGCGTAACAAGCGAAAGACATGTTCACCAATAAATTTGAACTGGTGGGTGTGCCAGGTGTCTTCGGAGAGAGGGTAGGTGTCATACAGGATGCCATCGAACGAGTTGTCAGGGAGCGTTGGGATCACATCCTGCCATAAACCTATAAGATAAATGATTATTAACGTTGATTTTATTTCACAAATATAGATTTCGTTTAAGTAAACCAAGAGGCACCATTTTTCGCTGTATCTTTCATGAAAAATAGGAAGAATGAGCTCCGTTAATCATTACTCATTACCTTTAAGTCCAGTCACTTTATTGGGGGCACTCTTTTTCCACTCCAGTAACCGTGCGAAGACATTTTCGTTGCATTCAACAACCACATGTTCTTCCAACTTGTGCTTCTCTATTTGGCTAGCAGCAATTGCCAAGCCAAATCCAATTTCCAATACTCTACCACCTGAATAAAAAGATAACAATGCATCAGTGCTTTTACAAGCCAAATTGTACCTTTAGAAGCAGCAATATCAGCAAGTTGATGCATGTAAGGCGTCTCCCACCGTTCCATTACTGGCTTCCCCATAATGACAAGATGCTCATCGGTGGCATCAAACTCTGCATCTGCTTTCCCCCATTTCTCCTTGCATTCTTCACCAACAGAAAATATGGCATTTTCAGACATTCTTGTTTAAAATGACTAAGGGGCAACAAAAATAACGCATTCCATCACCTCATTAATACAGCTAAAAATTGTACTTTAATAACTAATATTTATTGGGAGGAGGAGGTATATACAACGCACGGGAAAAATACCGGGAAAGTAAGAGAAGATAAACACATCTAGTTATGCAAATTTTAAGCATATACATAAATTTATATATACTAACAACTCTAAGTAAAAGTTTGTAAATTTGTAACCAATATTAAAAAATGTTTGAAAAAAATATCGTAGGAAAATTGAAAAAACTGTGAAATATGATGAATAGTTGATCCAATCTAATACAAAATCAATAATAAGAACAAACATCACACATATTAACTAGGCTCCAGTAGTACATAAACAAAAAAAAGGTGTATGTTTTATATATACTTAAATAAACAAAAAAAAACATTGATTAAATAGGATGACGATGATTAATATTTATTTCTCATTAATCACCAAACCATAAACACAAAAATATTTTGTTGCAAGACCTTAATGGCCTAACACACCACTAATAAATGTAATAAAAACAACACAACAAGCAAACAACAACAAATAAAAATCATATTACAAATATGGTTTGTATGAAAAGGAGAGGGCAATATAAACAATATTACAGCTAACTTAAAGTTAACATTAACCCTAACAATAAAATTGTTTTATTTGAAATCCAATTCAATAACATCTTCTCGAAATTGCTGGACAAATATGTCTTCATGTTCCAAAAGCAACCTGTATATACACTGTGTACTCAGTCAAATAAAACAAATTGAGTTTATCTAGCAAATTAAAGCTTTCTTTTTCAAACAATATAATTCGTTTGAGTGCATAATTCACATTTGGGCCAGGACGCTCATTACTTTCGGAGAAAAACTAACATATTAAACATTGACATGAACATATTCCATACTCTCTGCTGTTTGTTAGAGACTTCTTTCTCAGAAAAACCAATTTGAAATAATGGGAAAACAAGCTACAACACTATTAAAACAAGTGATAACACTTTATAAGACCCTCATGCCATGAAAACTACTTTTAAAAGAAGTATTGAAAATTTAGTTGGAAAGATTCCAACCGCTTCTTTTATTTTTTTTTGGGAAATTTTCCATCCAAACCCATTATTCCCGCAATCTATTATTCCAGACTCGAGAGTATTGGGATCAGTAAACTGCAACCAAATGCATTATTTAACCCTAACCCTAACGGTTCATTACTTATGTTTTGTAACCTATCAATTTCTTACAGCAATCACAAACACTTTCCATTGCGACCTTATTTTCGATGAAACGATCATGAACAGATATTTCCAGAAGTAGCAACCGAAGAACAGAACAACGTGTTCTTCTGTGTTTACCTACTTTAAAAATGGTAGCTATATATTCACGTGTATATGAATATGGTGCGCAGCTGTCTAAATTATTTTGTACCACTAAAATAAGAATATCAGAGAAATAGTATATCCAGTAAAGATATATATATATATAAGATTGTGGGCTTGTTGCTTGTAAAACACGTACCCCTCTCTTCACGAAACCAGTAACAAAACTGAAACGTATGATAATTGGAAGTTATTGAATTTCTAGATCATTTCCCTCTTCCTTATTTCATATTGTCATACACTGTCTATCTTACCATACATGTTAGGTGAGATTTTCTTCTTATCTGTTCTAAAACGAGGTAACTGTGTGACAGTCTTGATTCAGTGTGGGAGGAAGTTGCGAAGGTTTAAGTAGGCTCTTGAAAGAAAGGTCGGGTTAGGTCGGAATGTAAACGAGGGAACGTGAATGGTCAAGTCGTTACATTGTCGGCGATTTTTTAATGTTTTTCACAGGTTTAAAAGCAGGGCTTGTGAATCTTTAAACGTTTGCTCTCTTATAATACTTACAGTTAAACTATAATATGTTGTTTTGAACGATATTAAATATGAAATTCAGTAAATCAAAGAGAAATAAAGGTTATACAAGCGAGTATTTACAATGAAGTATACTTCACCCACAGCACATCACATCTTGAGTTGCATTAAAGCCACTTACATCTTAAGTAAAGTAAATCTCACCATGACAGTGCTATTGGTTTAGAACGCATAAAACAACAGAGGGGGGCATTGCGCAATTCTTGCACAGAGGTTTTGATTGGGAATCGAGTGCCTCTTGACATAAGGATTGTCAAGCAAGACAATCCAACTCAAGCATTAGGAAATAATTTTCTTTACGCGTTAAAAGTTGTCAATTATCAAAATTCATTACAAAATACAAAAGCTTTTGCTACCCAGGGCTTCACTTGGTGGAGTCTTCATGATTAGAAGTTTCAACTCAATAACAGCAAACATATCGAAGAATCTAGTAATAATACACCATGATTACGTTTAAAACTAGTAGAATCATTTTGTTTTGCGTTCAAAAGTGATTAAACATGCGAGAAAGACAGAGCAGCTGAACCAAGTTATAAAGGCGGGGGAGGGGGGGGGGAGTGAAATAAGATTTTGTAACTTCATTTCACTTGCTTTTAGAAGCTCTTAAAAGGTTCAGCACTTGTCGCTGCATGAAGAGAGCAGCTTTCTAATCAGGACACGTGACATATTCTACTAGAAAACATGTTTAAACGTGTTTGGTATTTAAGAAAAATAGAAAAAGGCACTTTCAAACCTAATTCTAAACGGGAGCTTGTGCCCCCCCCCTCCCTCCTGCTCCAGGGGCCCGGAAATATTACGGTGTTGATAATAAAGGCTGCTTTACGATTGTTCAGCTAGCAAGGAACTTATCCATTTCCAGATGTGGTTCGATTGTGATATCTTAAATTCGAACTTCTATAACTTAACGGGTGACTTCAGCATTGTACTTCTAAAACCATGGAGACCACATTTTAATCGTTTTGAAGTATTGCTTCAATAACCACTGCTTGTTTTAGAGAATTTGAATAAAAATAGTGTACAAAAAATAAATTACAGTAGTATACAAATCCCACGCGAATAAATGATCACGTGATCGTAACTTGAAAAAGGAAAAAAGAGATGTAAAGACTTGCGATCCGAGGATCATCTGGATGAGCGCGTTATTAAGGTTCTTTGAAAACAAAATTTTCATCGGTAATATGCAAAGAACTTATCTTCGCTTCGTTAATCGAAACAGCTCGTTAATATCATTTAACATTCGGTTGTAAATATGTCGTCTTCTTTTCGTTTTGTTGCTTTCTTTGTTCTTGTAATAATCTTTTAACCATGGTATGGAAGGGGGCGCTGCGGTATGGTCTTTAGACCAAGGTACTGCAGGGGGTGCTGTGGTATAGTCTTTGGACCACGGCACACCAGGGGGCGATGTGCTATAATCTTTAGACCAAGGTATATTAGGTGGTGCTGTGTTGTCATCTTGAGACCAAAGAATTGCCGGGGGTGCTGCAGTGTGATCTTTAGACAACCGCTGTAAAAGATTTGCAGTGACGTCTTTTGATTCCATTCTTATAGCGGGAGGAGTTATTGTTGATCTCGCATTTTCATTTACGTTTTCTTGTAGAATCGAAATTATTCTTCGAATCAATGATTCGTTTGTATCATTCTTGTTTTCTCTCGGTTCGATATCATTAATAACGGTATTTCCCGCCACAAATCGCTTGGGTACGTTAATACCTTGAAATAAATAGAAATGACTACATACACAAAACGAAGTATAAACGCCGCTTGTATTTTCTCAAATCATGTTACTTTCATGCAATCTTTGGCAAGTACAGTAGCCGCCGCTTAACTGGAACCTCCAGTGGGATTTGAAGAAAGTTCGAGTTAAGCGACTTTCTACTAAAAATTGACCTTTATAATGTTATTTGAGGCTGAAAATATGTTTCAATAGGCTGTTGCTTTTTACGTGCTATCAGCTCTCTGTCCAATGTATTGAAGCATTAATTCTTGAAGCTAATCTGCTGATCTCATCACCATGATCCTCGGCAAACATAGTGTATGTCAATAGTGGTCTATTGCATCATACATTGATGTGTACGGCTCATGCAAAGCAGAAGTAAAGAAAACCAAAGCAATCAACCGTGGAGATGGCATGGAGAGAGTGCACGTTATTATTCTGTGAGCAGAGACAATATATGGACATTATAAAGAATAATCTAAAAGATTAATGTTCTTTGTACTTTTTAGCTGTTTTAAAAACAATAAATTTTACTAATTTGTTCCATTTCTTTCTTATTTTTTGTAGTGTTCGAGTTATCCGGTGAAAAATCGCTCAAGGGACACGAAATATGGTTCGAGTTAAAAATAGTTCGAGTTAAACGGTATTCGAGTTATCCGGTGTAATTATGAGGGGTTTGATAAGCAAAACCCTTGGGGAATTCGAAAAAGTTTGAGTTATCCCGTATTCGCGTTAAGCGGTGGCTACAGTATATACAAGGCATCAATTCCTATATTCCTATCTTATTAGCTATTTTAAAACATTCGTCAATATCATTCTTTAAAATGGTTCTGTGAAGTAATTTTTAGCTTCATGTATAACGTATCTCTCTTAACTTTACGGCACATCAATAAAATACATATCCGTGGTAGCTAGCATTCTTGACATATTCCACATCCTAACATCTATTGGATGAGATCGTTCAGGTAATTAATAATGAAGGTAGAACACTTACCCTCAATCGAATTGTTTAGAGATAAGAACATGAAGACCAACGACAACATCATGACTGATGCTTGATGGCATGAAGGAAGGTATTTTTATACAATTATTCCATTTTCTAACGTACGCACTAATGGAACAAAGATAGCGATTTCGAAAGTTGAAAAGGTGATGTCAAATAATCCTCAGTCAGTCGATAAGGTTGCCCTTTATATGCCTACATAATTCAATTATTTTTGTTTGACGTAAACACAGCACAGAATGTGTGGGTCTATACTTATACTATTCAGACAACAATGTCTGCTCATCACGTTAAAACATTCGATTTCAAGTTAGCATGTTTACGACGCTATATTGAGAACCAGACTAAGGTTTCTTAGGAAATGTTTTTGTAGTACTACAGTTTCTTAAATATTTATATGCTTTCACCAGCACTACTAATTTGACTGCATCTTGTTTTAAATGCAACTGTTTGTTGTTGTTATTGCAGTCTTCAACAAGAAAGTGTTCACTGCATAAATAGGAAAACTTCGATGGTACAAATCTTTCCCTTTTCAATGCTACCAACCATTCTTTTAAAAGGTTTGGATTTTTCATTGGAAAGCTACGAATTGGCACATTAAAATCTTTTCTGAATCTATTTGAACAGTGCACTTTGAAAAAACTTGCCTTTTTACAACGAGTTAGACATCTCGCGTTTGTTCTGTATATCATTGGTAACGTTACAAAATACTACGACCAGTCGTCATGCACACAACTCACATTCCTCAAAAACGAGCACGTTTGTGTTTGTTTCTCAAGGAACAAACAATATAATTGCGAATTTAAAATCGTTGCAACCTTGGCTGACATAAGAGGCAGGGGCGCGACACCCTGAGCAGTGAACAAACACCACGTGTTACCTCCTGACGATAAATACAGGATTGCTCGTGAATTCCAACACAAAAACCACTTCAGATGGTCTGAGAGGTAAGTGCTGAAATGAATCGAGCGATCGATTATAACCGTCGCTATTTTCGTTATACACACCCATCCAGACGTATTCCTCTTTAAAATTACATATGGTGATATTTTAAAATGGTCTCGCTTTTTCAAACAATTAAAAAAGAAATACCTTAGAGGTCAGTTCAAAAACTGAGATGGATTATACAAATTGTAGAATGTAATTTTCCTAATCAAAGCTGGTCCAGTGAAGCACAATAAAATATTAGAAATGTTGTTTAACTGTCTTTGTATTAAACTTTTGTTTAGTATTTTTGTTGAATTTTCTCCTTCCTACTTTGTAGTTACTTTATGTTTATTTCATTTCATTTCCATTCATTTTTTTTTACTTTTTTACTTTCTATTTCTTTAGATCTATTTTCCCGTTATTTTTCTTTTATTGATTATGCAGTTGTTTTCTATTTTTCTTCTTTTATTGTATTCATTGTTTCGAATCATATTTCTAGAGTCAATGATGTGGCTCAGGCAGGCCACTGAGGGTGTCCAAAGTCAAAATGTGTACCTTGATAATGTGATTGACTCAAAACTGATTACTATATGAACCGTTTTATTTCGTGAGAAAAACATTTGTGAAAAGTATTTGACAAATTGACAAATTTGGTTCAAATTCATTTGAGCTGATCTTTGTTTTTAGAACTTGTGTCCTAAAAGTTATGTTGTTGTTTCTTTTGTTATAGCTAGCTATAGATATCTTAATGTCAACTTACCACATCGAAAATGATGTTCAAAATCAGTGAATACTAACCAGAGTTGCCAAGCTATTAAGAAGCATAAAAGGTCCTTGATAAAATAATTTCTTTGCATAGTAATTCTGCCTTTCAAATCATAACATTCTCTTACTTTAGCATCCCAAATAACCCTTCCTATCTTGATAGAAATATTTTTCAATCTAAACAACTTTGAAGCTCAAGTTAAGCCAGCAAATGTTTTGCAAGTTCTTTGTTTTTTTAAGGCAATATTGTTATATATGTTAAGGTTTTACAAAAGAGAAAAAATTGTAATATGCATAAATATTGCCTGTAAACCTATCGTAACCACCAATAAAATCTTGTTATAAACACAAATTTTATGTGATAAATATATTGTATTATAATATGCTCATGACTGTGTGACAAGTGTAGAATTATGCGATGAGAACAATAATAACAGAAACAATATGTGTCTTCTTTGCATGTCTATTCTCAATAATAAAAGATATGCTACAATGTATGCTGTAGAGTACCACTCGGGGATAGGTCATATATACCATATCTCTTTCTTTATGATACAGAATTGTTTACTCCTACAAAATATACAATTGTCTCTATAAAATCTGGTCTTTAGATAATTCTGTTACATCTTGTTGTTTTGGATGGAGTGCCGGTGGCCGAGATGGTGCGATGATGCGGACCGGGGAGGACGGAGGGGTGTGTTAAAGAGAAGAAACAAGTTTTTTGGTGTACAACATTATTTTTAGAAGACAAATGTTTAACTCATATTTGAGATACAACAAATTCACAACGGAGAAAAATACTAAAACCAAACAATTTTCACCTACGTGGTTACACTACTCTCTCTCTCTCTACATTTAACGTCTATTTGCCATGCTGGCACGGGTTAGACGGGTTTACTGATGGCACGCCTCCATCCTACTCCAACCCAGGCTGAATACGTTTCTCAACGAGATCTTTCTTCACAACCTGGCTCCATGTTGTCCGTGGCCTGCCTCTGCCACAATTACCATCTACAACTAAATCTCTGCATTTCTTAACCCAGTTATTACCATTCATTCTCTCAACATGACCGAACCATCTAAGCCGACGCCTTTGCAAAGATTTTCTAACACTTTCTAGTCCACAGCATTCTCTTAACTCATTTGAAGGCTTCCTATCCTTCAATGTCACATTTGACATCCATCTAATCATTCTCATGTCATTACGCTCTAGTCTGTTTAGTTCAACAGTTCTAACTCCCCATGTTTCCCCACTATATAGAAAAATACTCCATACACAAGTATCATACACCCTGCCTTTCGTGCAAAGAGACATCACTCTAGAACTTTTTCCACCCAGATCTAATTCGAGTTATACAACTTTGTTCTGCGCCACCTCCTGTTCTTATCATGTTGCCCAAGTAACAAAAGCCATCCTTTGTCTCTAAAAAGTCATCACCTATTGGCACAGATTCTACTGGCTGTCCAGTTGCTAAGGTAATTTCACCAGTACACACCATACACACATAGTCCACCACTGAGGTAAGTCGACCCTTTATACCACTACACGTGTTATAAACCCAATGATCACAATATTTGCAATATATTGAGTTATTACCAACACCCTTACTACATACAGAGCATGGCCATCTACCTGAAGCAATAGGTGCTGAAATGCCAACTCCGCTGACCATAACTTTTGTCTTACCCATGTTAACTCTAATCCCTTTTGACTCTATACCTTTCTTCCAAGTAGCAAATTTTGCAGTTAACTTTTCTAGACTATCTGAAATAAGCACAAGATCATCGGCATACAATAATTCCCATGGACACCCTACTCTAAACTCCTGAGATAAAGCCTCCAAAACCATGATAAAGAGTAACGGACTAAGAACAGATCCCTGATGAACACCAACCTTAACTCCAAATTCCTTGCTATACGATCCATTCACTCTGACATGACTTCTGGCATTTTCATACATAGACGTAACAACTGACACTATCCATTTATCGACTCTTAACCTTCGCATTGCCCACCAGATTACAACAAATGCAAAATATAACCTCTTATTCTTTTGCAGATATTTTTCCTGCAACTGCCTGACTATAAAAATTGCATCAATAGTTCCCCATCCAGGCATAAATCCAAACTGCATATCATCAATATTCACCCTATCTCTAATAAATCTTGTCAATATCCTTTCTAATACTTTCATAACTTGGTCTAACATTTTCAGCCCTCTATAATTACTTCTCTCCAGGGCATCATCTTTACCTTTATAGCAGTTTACTATAGAGCTAATTTCCCAGTCCGCAGGGACTACACCTTGACTGACGATAGCATTTACAAGTTCAGTATTTACTTATATACGTTAGTTAGTTCAACTTATTTGTTTTGATTTTTTATTAATGGTTTGGTTTCCTTCTCATATATTTACATCTCTGTATGTTTCATTATGTTATTATGTGAATTGCAAATATACTAATTGGACTTATATACTTGACTCATTTCCATAATCATCTTTAGATCATTTCTTGCAGACATTAAAGGTTCCCATCAATCGTGATCTCTAACATTTCTTTCAAGAGTCCTCTGTTGTAGATACATTCCCTGATGCAACCTGCAACCTCCCCCCCCCCTCTCTTGTTTCCATTGCCCACAATCGATTGTCCCACCATTGGTGGACAGTTTCGTTGACAACTGTTCCAGCCGTGAAACCCGTGAGCAAATATTGGCTCCTATTACATAGGTCAGTTATTTATTTCGTCTTGGAGCTGATCATAGAACATGTTTACTTTGTAACTGTCTGGAGCATACTTGGAAAATAGTGAGTGATCTAGGTGCAAGTTTCAAGTTCTTTCGGAGATTTGCTTGTAGTTTAGTAGGTTGTGATTAGCAACTTTTCTTGTCCTTATTATGCTTCTGTCTTGCCTGTGTACCCGAAAGAACTTACAACAGCAAAGTTACCAACCTCAAAGGGTTTGTTGTTAAATTTCAGGTTCCAATGTATTTGCGATACATATACAAGACGATAGATCCAAATTGTCGGAATCAATCAAAATCACGTGCTGACACCAGAATTCTCCATTTAAAAAGAAATGAGTGCGATTTTCTCTTGGTTTATCATAGCGAAGGGAAAATTTTGTTTTGTAGTCCAATTCAGGGTTCAGCAGAAATTTTGTCCCGACATTGCATACCTCTCAACGTTCAGTCGGAGTTCTCCGTCACATGTTCCTGTGTTATCTTGTTTTTTCCGCGAGGTGATATTATGTGGCCCGTTAGATTTTACCCCGTGTGATTTGTTTCTATGGGGTCACCGGCTCATGAATCCGCCAACACCTGTCAGCAAATTTCTATTTCTGAAAACTACCCTGCACCTGCGTTTAGTAAGCGTCAAATTTAACGTATGAGGTCTTTATGATAATGCTTAATGAGCGTTCTGGAAGCTTTGTTAAAAACAAGCAAACAAACAAACATCGTTTTACCGTCTATACATTGCGCTTGTTTCGTGAATACTAAGAACAAAACAAAAATAAATCACGGACAAAGGATTATATAATGCTATTTATGGTAACAATTTTGCTTTCATTGAAGATTGGCTTTTAGGGAATTACGTTGCACCTTGCTCGTTCAAACCTGATCACCTTCTCCCTAAATGCGAAGTAGGATGGGATCTGAACAAATAACTTAAGTAGATTCAAAGTCGATTGTTATCGCGCCACATTTTAAGATTTTCAAATTTTAAGCTGATTGTATACAATGAGAATACGTTGTCTTCAATACTACGTTCAGCGTAGTTGTCAAGCTTTGTTTCTTTGTAAACTTAGCATATTCTTGTGATTGGTTAATGACAATTACCGAAAACAACCATATATTCATATCTTCCTATTCTCAAGGTTTCATTTCCCGTAGTCCCTCTAATTCCCTGGTTCTAAATCACTAGACCGTTTTAGCAGACATTGCAAATGCGTCTTCTAGACAAAATATTTTAAAGGTATTTCTAATTGTTTTTAATTATGCTACTTGAAAGCATTACATAAGAAAATAAAATAAGTTATACATTTCTCGCCGAGGCTAACGGTCATACAGTCTTCTATTCTGTTCAGACGTATTTTGTTGCTTTGAATACGTTTCGAAATAAATCTTCTGCATGAAATCAAAATGTTTGTAGAAAGTGCACACAGCATAGAATGTTCTAGCAGTGAAAGAAGGGTCTGCTAACTTAAATTAGGCGCCAAATATATAGTCTCGTGAGACTCTCTCTACCTAACCTCCGTAACGGGTTCGTTTCACGAACACAAAGTTTAATTTAGGAAGTATAACCCGTATTGAGCTAAAACATTACACGACCAAGAAAGACAGGAGGCTCTTTGAAACTACCTATTTCGCGATAGAATAAATAAAACTGACGTGAAACAAACCGCGGAAAAGTGAAGTCGCCAATAATCTTTGGTAATTGAGAGAGGGCGTCGTCCGTTTGCATCTGATTATAATTTGCTCATAACCATGATGAAAAATCATGCCCATAGAGAACTGGTAGTATGTTGTAAAGGTGAGAACAGTATCTTGGAACAGTCGTGCTGTGCTCAGTTGTTGAGAAGGATGCGGTTTTTGGTGCTATGCGTCACGTTTTTGCTCGTCACTGCTGATGATGAGGAAAGTAGTTTGGAGAAAGTGAAAGCCGAGGTTGATGATATCGAGAACAATATTTTGCCGAAAATTGAGGATTTAGCAATGGAAACCGCGGAGGAAAGCAATGACGTTAGCGTCCAAAAGGAGGGAAAGATGGCAAGTAAGTGAGAGAGGAAGGTAGTAAATGTTTTTAATGACTTAAATGTGTTATATATTATATGCAGTACATAATGTATAATTCCAACTTCAAAAAGACAAAGAAAAACTTGGACTTAGTTTCGTTTGTTAAAATAATGAAAGATAAAATTCATCTTTATGACGATGATGACGTCATGATGATGATGATGACGTTATGAACCTTTCAGAACAAAAATCTGGAATGCATCTTTCATTACTCTACATTCTACCTAAAAATAATTCATAATTCTTTAACTTACCGCTTTTCACAATGAGTCTATTGTTTATTATTTCAATTTCAGACAAAATGTGCCCCTACTTTTGGTTAATATGAATTTATTTTCGTGCCGTTGTACTGTTGTAATGTAGCACTTTTGCCGCATTATATCTTGCATAGATTCGTCTATCGTCGTTTTTAATATATCGCTAAATCTTTTACTATTTCGCCATTTTTATCCGTAATCAGGTTTATAATAGTTTAATGGTTTTTGAAGAGAGAACAAAAGTGAAAAGATATGAAACATTTCTTAGGCTGACGCATGCGCATTTTTATTCAAGACATGCATCTGAGATTTTAATACCCCTTCAGGGTTCCTCTTAAAAACAACAGATCATTATTCAGCAAGTTAATACACAAGTAATGTTTTATGACGCAAGTGTGATAACCTTGCCCACGATGAGCTTACTTACACATAAAAATTTCTTCAACGCTTGCTTTAGTCAATATACTCCTTATGTTATGTTATGTTATGTTTATTTCGCCAAGTAAAAGACATTTACAAATCAGTGCGTGATATATAAACCACAGAACAAAAAAAAAAAAAAAATGGCTAGGAATCCATAGAAGACCAAGCGGTCTTTTCATTGGACTCCTGTATACACTCATTTATTTATTAAAAACAAGAGTTTAGACGTGAAAATTATAAAATTAAAAATACACAATCTCACAGAAAAAAACAATAATAACAAATAAATAAATAAAAATAAATAAAAATTAACTATTGGAATTCAAAAGTTCGTCTTTAAAACGGCGTTTGAAGATTTGTAACGATCCGCACTCAGTGTTATATGCATAATTGTTCCACAAGCGTGGACCTCGGTATCTTATTGAAAACTGCCCTTTTGTGGATTTTGTTAAGGGTACTTGTATTTTTTAATAGAATTCTTAGTATTATATTTTTTAGAACAAAGTTGAAATTGAGATTGGAAAACATTTGGAATTGATCCATTATTTACACTATACATAAAGATCAGAGTTTGAAAGATATTTATTTGGTAGATATTTAAAATCTTTAGATCATTTAATACTTGGATGAAATGTCACAGTTTTTGCCTTTTATAATTCTAGCCGCTCGTTTCTGCTTATTAAGGAGATTTTTGAGGTGAGATTTACGTGTGCTTGCCCATACGATGTTAGTGTATATAAGATAATTGTGGATGAAGGAAATTAATTGTGGATTTCACAATTGTCGATACTTAATACTGGCAATTGTTTTGGGAGAAAGTTTTCGAAGGATTTTGGATGTAAAAAAATATATTTAGATTTATTGGGATTTTAAAACAACTTGTTACACCTAAACCAGTCGTTTATAAGTGACAATTCCATGTTTATTATCGAAAAGATCTTATCAATATTGTTACCTGAAGAAAAAAGATTTGTGTCATCAGCGAATAAATTTGCGGAAGTGTTTTTCGAGACATTTAAAATATCGTTGATGTGTAATAAAAATAATAAAAATAGTAACGGTCCTAAAATAGAACCCTGAGGAACGCCGCATAATACTGTTAGTTTGTTCGTTTGTTTATTACTGACAAATTGTTTTCTTTCTTAAAATAATTCCTAATTAGTCCATGGACACCGTAGTATTCCAATTTACACAGAAGAATTTTGTGATCCACAGTATCGAAGGCCTTTGATAAGTCTACAAACACACCCAAAGTGAATCGTTTTTTGTCAAAGTTTGATAAGGGTTAACGCATAAAGCATAAGGCATAACGATAAGGCATAACGATAAGGCAAAACGATAAGGCATAACTTCTTTGTTTCTTTTACGGACAACTTATTAACAACCTGTTAACATATTAAGAAACATAGTTTGTTATTCAACAAGTCAATACACAGTTAAGTTTTAGCAAACGTTTTACCCTGTTCACTTTTCGTAAAATATTTTCAAGTTACACATGATAACGGATGAAAAGTCTTGCGTTCGCTAAAAGTTCCAAAAGAAATAATGTAATATTAATTTTATATTTTGGCGGTAAAATGCGAAAATAAAATGTAATACAAAGAAGTTATAATCCCACAATGGCGGACGACGTTTTTACTTTTTCCGTATTCGGTGTTTTACCAACGCAGTTCCGTGATTTGCCATATAAAACTTGATATCGGTTCACGAACACAAAGTTTAATCCAGGGAGTAAGACCCCGTATTACGCAAAAACGTGACACGACCAAAAAGAGAAAGAAAGAAAAAAGACAGGTGCACATTTGAAACTACCTACTTCATGGTAGACAGATAATGCTGTCGCAGACGCTGAAACCAAACTACCTACTTCGTGGTAGAGTGAAATGCACGTCACTTCTTTAATAGGATGGTGGATATCGTTTCAGCCGCCGTTGTGTATTTGTAAAAATCATGAACATTAGAAAACAAAAGGTTCACAGACATATTCATGATTACATGATTTAAATGTTGTTTTTAATGACATCTTGATGCGAACGTTTGTTCAATATTTAATACACATATTTATGGTCGTTCGTATGATTTTAGTCTGATGAGGACCTACACTAAGCAGGTCAAAATACAACTTTTGCAGAGAAAAAGAAGAAAATCATACGAACGACCATAAATATGCGTATTAAATATGTCTAAAATGTATAGATCCATTGGTAATAAACAAAATTCTTTCCTTTGCAGAGGTCCGTCAGAAACTCGTTGAAACGAAATCAAAGATTGTGAACTTAGATGAGGATAAAGCTGATCGAATCAGTGGCGCAGTAACTGCCGTTGGAGGGGGTGCATTTGCTGTGATTGATGCCATAAAAGCTGGAGATGTAAAGGCATTTATTGTTGGCGCTCTCGATCTTGTAGCAGGTCTTGCTGCATTAGGAGGACCAGCTGGACAAATTTTGTCCTCAGTTTTGGGTATGCTTTCAGGATTTATGTCATTATTCTCGTCCCAGGAAGCAGTAGAGTCAAAAGAAGCCATGATGAAAAGGTTACATATTAATACATATTCATGTCTCACAAATCCTTCTATTTTCTCTCTCTCTCTCTCTACATTTAACGTCTATTTTCCATGCTGGCACAGGTTAGACAGGTTTACTGATGGTACGCCTCCATCCTACTCTATCCTGCGCCAACCCAGGCTGAATACGTTTCTCAACGAGATCTTTTTTCACAACCTGGCTCCATGTTTTCCGTGGCCTGCCTCTGCCACACTTACCATCTACAACTAAATCTCTATTTCTCTAAATCTCTTCACATTGACTTCTGTTACGCATTAAGAGCAAGACTTGTTTTTTATGCGTGTTTTTTTGTGTGTGGTTGTTATACATTGGAGGTTATATTTGGCGTTGGTTACATTGGCGTTATACATTGCATTTACATTGGAGGTCCTTTTTGCCGTTTACTGTGTGTTTTTACCAGTATTTGTGGATTATTTCATGGTTTGGGTTGGATATTTATCTTATTTCTAACAGATTAAGATTTGAATTCTCCTAACCCGCCGTTCACAACAACTTTTAATCACTCCCTTACTATTAATTAAATAGTAATTGGTGTTAAACTCATTAACTCCTTATCATATCTCCTTTGCAGTGCTTTTTTTTTCTTTTTTTGGATTATAACGCCCGACTGCTTGCCACAGGGCGGAATCTTCCTTTAAAGAAATTTTTTTATTGCATATTATACAAATTTCTGACAGCGGGGTAATGATGTAATTCCTGGAAAGCTGGTTTTGTTGCAGATACAGTTTTACACACATTGTTGACTTTCCATTCTCTTTAATCGCGCCTTAACTTTGCATCAATGACCAGGATGAATGACTTTAAGGATCAGTTGATAAAATTTGAAAAACATCTCTTAGACATTTCATCTAAAGTCAGCAACATCGAGATTTTTATGTCTGACAAACTTGGAGAAATTAATGAAAGCGTCTCCCATATAAAAGACGTTGTTATAAAAAATCTGGTCGAAGAGAACAGACGTTTAAGACAGAAAGTTGTTAATTTGGAGGAAGATCAAGTGTGTTTGGAAAAAGAAATTTACAATTTGGATAGCTACAGCCGCAGAAACAACATTGTGATCGACGGAATTCCCGACTCTGTGAAGGACGAGCACCTGGAGGGGGCGGTGATCGAGATTTTTGAGGCGATGGACATTACTATCGACGAGCGTGACGTGGAGGCGTGTCACCGCATCGGGAGATTGTCACCCAAGAAATCGATTGTTCGGTTTGTAAATAGGAAGCTCTGTATGAGAGCTTTTCAAAACCGGAGGAAACTTAAGGACTTCAAATCACCTAGTCTTGGTCATAAAAAAACGAAGATTTTTATAAGAGAAAATCTTTGTCCCTATTTTGAAAAGCTCTCTTATTATTGCCGTTTATTAAAAAGGGCTAACCTAATCAACGACACTTTCTGTCTTAATGGAAAGGTTTTTATTAAACGCACCATTAACGAGAAAAGGATTGTGATAGACCATTGTAACACTTTGGTCAATTTATATCCTGATTTCGATTTTTGTGCATGATATAATTTCCTTGATTGAAAACTTCTGCTTTGAAACAAAACCAGCAAATAATTGAATAACTAAAAGTAATATTTTCGTAAAATTTTTATTTCCCCCCCCCCTTCTTTTTCTTTCTTTTATATACAGTTCTTCTTTTTCCATGGAAAGATGTTTTTGCAAAGTGTGCAATAGAATTATTAAAAACAACCACCATGCAATACAATGTGATATTTGTAACTCTTGGATACATAAAAAATGCAATGGATTAAATGACATTGATTACCGTTTATTACAATCAAACGTCTCTGATTGGTTTTGTATTTTGTGCATAAGGAAAATTTTTCCATTTAGTCAAGTATCGGATAATGAACTTTTCCAAGTTTTCAACTCTGATATTATTATAGACACAAACAAAATTCCCGGTAATATGAAAATTTTTCCTTCTCATGATCGCAACGAACTCTTTTCTATGTTTAATGATTTTTTTACCTCAAATTTTATTGATAATTTAAAAGAAGAAAATGACTTATATCATAATGTTATAAATTGTAAGTATTTCAATATTGATGATTTTGTTTCCTCTAAATTTGACAGCAATAACTCTTTTTCGATTTTTCATTTAAATGTATCTTCACTTAACAAACATTTTGATGAATTGTGTATCATGTTACGTTTACTTAACTTTGATTTTGGTATCATTGGTTTAACCGAAACTAAATTAAAACGTGACGCTCCACCACCGTTTCCAATATCATTAGAAGGATATAACATTGAACACACTCCTACTGAATCATCTTGTGGTGGTGCACTTCTGTATGTCTCTAAAAAATTAAATTATAAACTGAGAAATGACTTGTTGATGTATAAAAAATTACACTTAGAATCGATTTTTATTGAAATAATTCGTTCAAAAAAAGTTAACATTGTTGTTGGGTGTATTTATCGTCATCCATGTATGTCAATTAATGAATTTACAAATGATTTTATTCTTCCTCTTTTTTCGAAGTTAAATTCTGAAAACAAAAGTGTTTTTTTACTTGGAGATTTTAATATAGATTTAATTAAAGTTAATTCTGATAATGAAACTTCAGATTTTTTCAACTTTATAACTTCAAATAACTTTCTTCCTCATATTACGTTACCAACGAGAATAACTGAAAAATCTAAAACTATTATTGATAATATTTATTCTAACTGTTGTGATAAAAATATGTTGTCTGGTAACTTAACGTCAACAATTTCTGATCACTTACCTCAGTTCTTTATTCAACCTAACTTTTATGTCACATTTGTTCCTCGTAAACACAATATCCTCCGTAGAAATACTACTTATTTTGATAAAAAAAGGTTTTATTTCTGAATTTAATAACGTAAATTGGAATGAAATTCTTGAATTTGATAAAGTTAATACCGACAACAGTTTTAATTTATTTTTTGAGGTTTTTAACGGTTTATTAAACAAGTATTTGCCACTTAAAAATGTCAGTATTAAAAGCTTCAAGCTCTCTCTCAAACCGTGGATAACAAAAGATATTTTAACATCTATAAAAATCAGGAATAAGATTTATCGTATATATCTTCGATCCAAAGATATTAATAACAAAATCAAGTTAAAATCTTGGTATAATTCATATAGAAACTTATTAACTAAACTTTTAAGATGCAGCAAACAAAACCATTTTAAGAAATACTTTATTGATAACTCAATGAACCTTCGGAAAATTTGGATTGGTATAAAAAGTTTTTTAAAAAAGGTTCTAAATTAGAATGTTCTAATTATAGACCAATATCTTTGCTTTCTAACGTCAGTAAACTCTTGGAGAAACTTATGTATTCTCGAATTTACAATTTCGTACATAAATTTAATTGCCTTAATGAATTACAATTTGGGTTTCGATCAAAGTATTCAACAGCTCATGCCTTATTAAGTTTAACAGAGAGAGTGAGAGAAGCTATTGACTCTGATCTTTTTGCTTGTGGTATTTTTGTTGATATGAAGAAAGCATTTGATACAGTCCATCACAAAATCCTACTCAAAAAACTTAATCACATCGGTGCAAGAGGCATTGTTAATGAATGGTTTGCCTCGTATTTACAAGATCGGCAGCAATTTGTTACGGTTAACGGATTTTCTTCATCTTTAAAGTCAACCAGTTGTGGCGTACCTCAAGGTTCTGTGTTGGGCCCATTTCTATTTTTAGTTTATATTAATGATTTTTATAACTGTATAAAGTTTTCAACCGTGCATCATTTTGCAGATGACACTAATTTGTTACACATCAACAAGTCCATAAAAACCTTATGTAAAAAAGTAAATTATGATCTGCGAAGATTGAATGATTGGCTTAATGCAAATCTTATCGCTTTAAACGCAAACAAAACCGAATTTATCATTTTTAAGAAACGTCATAAAAAAACGATTCTGAAATTAAAATCATGTTAAATGGATCACGTTTAAAACAATCAACCTACATTAATTATTCGGGAGTTTTAATTGATGAAAATTTGACTTGGAAACCTCACTTAAATGAACTCTGTAAAAAATTAAACCGATCAAACAGCATGCTTTCAAAAATTAGATACTACGTTAATATAAAAATTTTAAAAAGTTTGTATTTCTCAATTTTTTCGTTGCATTTAACATATTGTTGTCAAATTTGGGGCCAAAAAGGAAGCTTAAATTTAAATAAATTATGTTCTATTCAACGATCAGCTTTAAGAATTATAAATTTTCAACCTTTTAGATCAAATGTAACTGCTGCTTTCACTAAATTTAACATCCTTCCATTTTCGTCAACTATCAAACTCCTCAACATTATGTTTGTTTTTTATTCTTTAAACCATAATATCCCCCCTTCGATTGGCAATTTCTTCACAAAACTTTGCCATTTTCATTCTTATCCACCTCGCAATGCCCTAGCTAATGAACTTAAAATCTCTTCATATAATTCAGTTTTTTATGGTAAATACTCAATTAAGTACCGATGCATCATTGATTGGAACAATTCAATCAGAGACATTACAAATATTTTTGATGTAAATTATAAAAGCATGCATTGGTTAAATTCTATTTTTGATTTAAACAGTAAACAATTTTTTAATTTCGTCAAACTTAGCATTAGGGGTAAATCAATTGTTTAGCTTGTGTTATTAAACAAATATATATTTTGCTTGGTGGTTTGTATTTTATGTTGTGTGTATCTTGGCAAATTATATAATATTTATTTTTTCTAGATATTTTTTAGGTATATTTCTACTGTGGTGTCACTACATTGTTCAGCTTTATGCTATTGAGTGACACCAACCATATATTTTTTGTAATTTGTTTCTTCTATGTTTCCCTGTTGCGCCATTCTATTGCATAAAATCAATATAGTATATAGGGTGGCTTGTTTTCAGAGTTGTGGAAACGGCATTGGAAGATTCTATCGTGGAGCAGTTCACGTTTGAAGTTTCCGGCACAAAAGATCTGTACAGTCAGTTTCTGGCTGCCGTGCGCCAGTTACGAAAATCGACTACCGTCTCCGCTGAGGAAGCCAGCGAGTTGTACAATTTGGCGTTCATGAATTTAGAAGTGATTGGAAAATTAAAAGAAAACATAAAAAAGAATTGTGGAAGCGCAAACACAGTTGGTATGATTCAACAATAATCTGCTCTTTTGTTTTTATTTCGTTTACAGTTACTTTTTCCCGGTTTTTTGTTAACAAGACCATCACCATTTCCTTGTAAGTAATTACTTTTATATAGAGATAATCCTTATAAATTTCAGGTTATATAAAAATTGAAACAATGCTGTTCTGGGCGTTCATTATTCTTGGATTTGTTTTAAGAAGATAATTAATATGCTACGTATCTTAATTACATGCTAGAGATGGGCAATAATTTAATTGCTCTGAATAGTATTAAAATGAATCCCGTCTTTTCGGGGGAATTAGTAACATTTTTCAACATTTTGTATAGGTAATTTCTAGTTAATTTATTTATCAATTGGCGATTTATTATATTTTGTTATCTATTTATTTAAAAGTTATTTGAATGATCCTTTGCATTTCTGTATTTTCATAACTATTCCCATGCTTAATTTCAATTGTAAATCGTTCCGAAATCTTTTATGAATTGTGACTTTAGGTAAAACAAAGAAGCAGATAGAAGCGGTTGTGACAATTGTCGACCGTTGCTTAACATTCTCTACCACTTACGCTGAGTTGGTAATTTCTCGTCATTTCTTGCTGGCAGATATGGCTTCCATTATGAGCCAACATGCAAACTTGAAGACTACTCAAAGCAACTTACTTGCGCTCATCAGAAAGGAGCAAAAATCTGATGCAATATTTTTCAGATTTTTTTACGATCCTTTTAACAGGGCCACCTACAGAAGGGCTGTTGCACAATTTTGGGATAAAGAGTATAAATATCCGGTACTGTCGGCTTATCTGGACAAACTGGGGAAATTTGTAGGCGCAAGACCAAAGGAAACATATGTCATGGTTTGCTCTGCACCATTGTTAAACGGGGCTTGTAACCAATTCTCTGAGGGGGTAAAATTATTTAAAATTGCATGAATATTGTTACTTATACAATAAAAAAATCTAATTTATTGTGACATTGATTGTTTCTTTATAGAGAAAAAGTGGAAATGATATGGAGGGATGGGATGACAAGATCATGTCTGTTTACATTCCAGCTGGAAAATCTATGTACGGCTTTGTGATACAACATATAACTGGTCCTCGTAGATTCGATCAGCACGGACGTTTTTCTGGGCCTATGGTGTTGGGGGTGATTCCAGGAAGTTACGCAAAGATAAAAGAAAATCTTGCAGAATTTGATTCATGGACAATAAAAAGATGGTACCAATATATTGACTTTTTAACAGCCGTCGAGTCTATTCATTTTGAGCTCTTTATTCGCCAGTGGTTGGCGAAAGAACTCAAACGCTTTAAATCTGATTGGGACGAGATCACTGTGTTGAATGAAGGTGACGATTCAGAAGCTGTCGTCTTTTGTTTGGCGGAGAATTTGAACCCAAAGGGTGAGTATAAACGAATATTTTTTTGTCATTTTCTTGTCATATTTTTGGTTAATCTGTAAATAGGTCTCTTGGATTGTAATACTATGAAGTAGACTCGGAGTTTTAATTTCAAAAACTTGATAATTCCATCAAAAAGCCTTTATTTGCGTCCACAATGTATAAATGTACACAGGGATTGCATATGTTTTCCCTGAATAAATAAATAAATTTTTATAAATAAAGTTTTTAGTTAGCGAAGGAAATGTGGCGGTTTATGTCAAGGTTTCCAAATTCTATTGTGTTTTAGAGTTCTGCTTAAAAATTCGAGTCCCAAAGAATGAACATGTTGTGAATGTTGCATTGGATCATACACATGGTGTGGATATCAGATATCTCATTCAGTCTATGCGCATACCAGCTGGCTTAAGTGTAACAGCCCAAGGTGGATCAACGACATACGGTCCTTTTTACGGCTCGGACATATATCCGCGTGTGTGCGGTTCAAAATCGTGGAGGTCTCTTGTCATAAATCGTGTCTTGCCTTCCCAAAACGCACAGCACAAGGTGAAGGTTTGTTCGAAGGTGAATTTTGGTGGCCAGTGTGACAGATTTTCGATAAGTAGCTCTATGCAAATGATGCAAAGGGGTTGCGACTGGAAAACCGAGACGGGTACCAACGCAACTCGCATTAACTCAATAGAAGTACCTGGAAAAGTAACGGTGTTATTTGAGACAATAAATGGCATGAATATTGGCCCACTGCACGGACCATCCAAGTTCCCCTACATTGACGGGAAGGGTGTGGCTGGATTTATGATGGAGAAACTTACTATAAAATCAACTATTGGATTTGTTTCACCACTAAAAAGTAAACTGTTTATACAAAATACAGTTTTGATATGTTTGTACGAAGTCAACTTTCTGTTTTCCAATCTGCCAAAAAAACAGGTCGAATGAGTAGGAAATGTCGAAATAAAATTTACTTGAAAAACACCGAAGATTGCTGAGATTATGTAAACAAATAATCATTATTAATATTATTTTGCTTACAGACATTCCTATTAATTTATCCGCATTCGGTGGTCGAAACGTCATAATGTCGTCATCAATCGATAGAACCGGAGATGATGCTAAAATTATTGAAGGATTTCGTCCACTTGGGAGTAAGAAGTTACCATTTGTTTTAAGCGTATATTATAGATACTCCTCTCTTTCCTTCATTCTTAATTTACTTGTTTAATTTATAACCTGAATGGAACAGTGTTTTCCTAGCTGAGCACGATGGAATTATGGCCAACGGGGGCTGTGCAAGCACAAGGAAACAGCCAGCTGGAGAAAAAGCCATATGGAACTTGGAATTAAGGAGTAGACATGCAATCGAAAAGGTAAGTTATTTCTGATATCATTTGACATTTGTTTCTTCTTTTAATTTTGTACTTAAAGATTGTCGTTTGGCGTCGCGTTGATTCTCCTAACGACGATCTGGATGGTTTTGAATTTCGCCTGGACGGTCTCTTATGCGACGGTAACGGAGAAAAAACAACGAAAACCGACAGAACCTATACAAAAATTTGCGATGGAATGTCGGGGACAGATCTTTATATCATCAGCAAAAATACTCCTATGGTGTTGTGCGGCGTAGACATATGGGGCTATAGCAATTGAAAGAATTTGACAAGGAGAAAACATTAGAAAGATTAGCGCGACATCGCTGCTAGAAGGTAGCAGAGTACATTTTACGTTTTACATTAGTAGTTGATAATATATTTCAGTATATAAAGTGAGAATTAACTTTTCAAATATAAACTGAAACAAGCATTGAAAAAACAACATGAATAAATGACATGCTACAAAGTAGAATACTATTTTGGCGGTGTCGCTAAATCGTATGCAGAACATTGACGGAGGAAATTATTTGGAAAATGGTGAAAGCGTAGGCTTCTTTTCACATAAAATTGCAGACAAACAATGAGGAAACAGATGCCGTCTCCAGTTGTCTTTTGTTAAATTAATTTTGCCAATGACATGGGTCAAATATTTTCGCTCCCTTTAAATCCGCTTAAAGTTTTTTGCTAATTGCTTTTTAGATTTTTCCAGCAGTAATTTAGCCTTACCTATGCATGTGAAATCTTCATGCGACATTGGTTAGGTAGGAAATAATGACCTCAAGACTTACTTAAATTCATGGCCTGACATTCTGCCTTTTCAGAAAAAAATAAAATACCATTAATTCTAACAGGAAATTACAAGAAAATAATTTATGTTCCTTCTACATTGAAGACTTTTTGTACGGGAAATTTACTTCAATCAAATTAGAAATTCCGGAGAACGCAAGTAGAGATATAGAGCATCAATTTCACCATGGCATCGTTTCAAATGTTGAACGGTATAACATCTCCGAATCATCGGCGATAAATTTTGTTCAGAGTCAATGGTGATAAGTGATACTACTCTTTGACATAGAAAACCTATTTGCGCTTAAAATATTGTTTTTAATGGATATTTAAGGGTATAATTTTCACTTCGAAAATTTTTTAGATTAGATAAAATTTTAGATAGAATTTTTTTATTTAAAGGATTTATTGTTTAAAAGAAGTGATTTATGAAATTTATGATTTTTTTAGTTTTTTTTAGATAAAAATTAAGTTTAGAATTTTTTTCCTTTTTCTAGCTATTATTAATGGGCTAGCAAATCGTCGAGTTTTGTTGGTTGTTGTCAAAAATAATGATTTTAAAATTTCGTTGGTACCATTCTCAGTTTTCCATTCACAACCCATTAGAATTTTCAAACCGCATCATTTTCTTCGCAAATTAAAAACTTTGTATTGCAAGTGCGCAATAATCGAATTTATCGCAGGGAAAGAATTTGTGTATTATACACAATGTGATGGCCAACTGGAATTAAATATAAAATCAAATTTTAAACGTAGGAACAGGTTAGGAATCGTATATAGCCATATAGAACAGGCGATAAGTGGAAATGTGACAGTGGTTTCAAAATCATCAAAGATTCTAAATAAACTGTTTTTGCTCGGATTGTCATTTTTTGCAATTAATACTCCCAGTTGAATAGCCCCAGTCCCGGCGAACTTTTTTACTTATTAATGAAAATGAGAAAAAAAAATGTTAGTTTACATTCATCTCTTGGGTTCATATTCCCCGCCAAACAAAAGACGGCAACTTCTGATTCATCACCTTCATTCAACACAGTGATCTCGTCCCAATCGGCTTAAAGGCGTTTTGCTATCTATTTATTGTTAATTTCATCGAAAAGATCAAATCACAATCATTCATGCATTCATACTTTATTTGAAACGTGGGTTAAAAATTACAGTTAAAACTGTTGTGGACCTACTTAAAACTGATGTGGACCTACTTAAAACTGATGTGGACCTACTTAAAACTGATGTGGACCTACTTAAAACTGATGTGGACCTACTTAAAACTGATATGGACCTACTTAAAACTGATGTGGACCTACAATCTCCAACTCTAGTCAAGCGAGTAAATGTGAAGGAAATGAGTTGAAAAATGTTTATTTCTCTGAGTAGAAAGAATGTATATATATATATTCAGCGGCAAACATTTGTCTCGATTTTTTCATGGTTTGTTATATTACGAATGCATATCAAAAAGCGACGCTGAGTGCATCGTGTACGGAGGTATTCAATATTGCAAATGTTGCACGGAGGTATTCAATAATAATAATAATAATAATAATAATAATAATATTAATAATAATTAATCATCAAGTTTTGCAGAAGAAAGACGTGTTTATGTGTGTGGATTTTTGATAATTTGAACTTGTTTTGTACAGTCGTAGAAGTAGAAATTATTGTTGATTACATAGTGGTTGTTTTGGAATTTGTTTGGATTTACTTTTTGGTTCTCTTGGAAAAGTTTTTTGGATAATTTTGGTGGAAATTGTTGTGAAAAGAACATTTCTTTTTACTGATTATAATTTAAAATCTCCTAACTTACTCTTTCAACGACTTTAAATACTTCCTCTCTTATTAAATAGCAATTATTATTAATCTCACTTAACATATCATAATAAATTCTCCTTCGCAGTGCTTACTTTTCATATTATTATTTTCTTGTGCGGATTTTAACGCCCGACTGCTTGCCACCGGGCGGAGTATTTCCATTCAAGTAAATTTATTTCATTGTTCATATCACTGATACCAGTTCAATTATAATTATAACCTTTTTTCCATTTAATTCCACATAATTTATATTACCAACTCTGCCTAAGTATGGGACCTAAATCAGATAGCTTTTCATTTGACCAAGTCAAAGAAATTTTATCTATGCACGAGAAGACATTAATGAACTTTTTTAACTCCTCCATGGAAAGATTGGAGAGTAAAATTGACATTGTCGTGAAAGAAAATGGCATTTTAAAACGCGAAATTAATGACCTGCAAGAATCGCTACAATTTCACGGTGATATAGTGGAAGATAAACTAAAGGTAGTTGATTCAAAGTTGAAGGAATCTTCTTCAAACGCTACTATATCAACTATTGAATCTAAGTTGACTGAGCTTGAAGACCGTTCAAGACGGAATAATTTAAGAGTGAATGGTGTAGAGGAAGAGGAAGGTGAATCATGGGCAAACTCCGAGGAGAAGTTGAGGAAAATTTTTAAAGGAAACCTTGGTATAAGATCAGTTATACCTATTGAACGAGCGCACAGATGTGGTCCTTTTTTCCATAATGGAGAACGCAGAAAAAAAGGACTATAATCGTAAAATTTTTAAGTTTTAAAGATAAACAATTAGTCCTAAACAAATTTCGAGAGAAAAAACTCTGGGAAAATGGAATTTTCATAAATGAAGATTTCTCTGATGCTACAATGAATCATCGGAAACGACTTTTTCAAGAAGAAAAATTACTTAGAGAAAAAGGCAGTTACGCTAAAGTCGTATATAATAAATTACTTACCAATAAATCAATCAATTTTAATATGATACCAAAGTAGATATGTGTGTTGTGTTTTTGTATAATTTTCAATTCTTTCAATAATCATACTTAATTTCGAAAACTTATTTATATTTCGCCCTTTTTCTTCCATCAATTTAATCAATAAAAACATTGATCCTGATGCTAATTATCTTCATGAATTTAATATTCACGCTCAATATTTTTCACCGTATGAAATTTCGAAATTTTCTAACAAAGTTGATATAAAAAAATACTTTTCAATCATTCATCTGAATATTCGTAGTATTTCTAGAAATTTTAATAATTTCAAGCATTTGTTAAACAATTTTCCAAAGTTTTTTAGTGTAATTTGTTTGACTGAAACATGGTCAAATGGTGACAAGAACTCTTCTTTAGAACTTGAAAATTATGACAAAGTTGAGTCGCACAGGGGTGGAAGGGGTGGTGGTGTTTGTGTCTTTTTGCACAAAACCTTATCTTTTGTGATTAGACCAGATCTTACAGTAAACAATAAACATCACGAATCCTTAACTGTTGAAATAATCAACAAAGATTCCAAAAATATTTTAATTACTTGTTCGTATCGGCCACGTGTTAACTCTACAAAAGAATTTGAGTTATGGCTCAGTGAATATCAAGAAATTATAATGAATGAAAAGAAGGAAATATACATGTTAGGCGATTATAACATAAACGTGTTAAATTTTAACACAAACAATAACGTGAAAAATGTTATAAATATTTTTATGCAAAACAGTTTTTATCCCATAATCAATAGACCTACTCGTGTTACTAAGGACACTGCAACTGCCATTGATAACATCTTTATTAATTCATTTGATTTGAAACTTGAAACAGGTATTATAAAAACTGATATCACCGATCATTTCCCTATATTTGTTATAAAACCATTAAATTGTAAATCTGAATTAAATTCTACAAAGTTTATTTTAAAACGAATATTTACTTCGAATAAAATTTTAAAGTTTAAAGAAGACTTAAAGTTTACAAACTGGGACATGTTTGATATCAAAGATCCCAATGTTGCTTATAACCAATTTTTAACACTTTTTCTATCAAAATATAATTTTCATTTCCCAAAAACTAAAATTAAAATGAAAACAAAAACCTTAAATAATCCTTGGATGACTAAAGGTTTAATAAAATCTTCCAAATTTAAACAAAAATTATATAATAAATTCCTTAAAAAACGTACAATAGATAAAGAAAACTCATATAAGAAATATAAAAATTTATTTGAAAAGATCAAACGTAAATCGAAGATTAATTATTACCATAACTTACTTAAATTAAACCAGGGAAATTCTAAGAAAACATGGAACATAATTAGGGAGGTTTTGGGTAAGCGAAATACCTCGCCATCCTTTCCTAAAAGAATATCTATTGAAAATAAGGACTGTTTTGATGAAGACAAGATTGCAGAATATTTTAATGAATACTTTGTTAACGTGGGAAGTAAGCTTGCTGATAAAATTCCAATTGTAGGCAAACACTTTTCGGATTATCTAAATACCTCGACTTGTTCCATGACTAACATTGAAATTACTACTAATGAATTAAATGATGTTGTTAACCAAATAGATATTAATAAATCTCCTGGTTATGACGAAATAACACCAAATATCGTAAAAATAGCCTTTCCTGAAATTTGTAATCCATTAAAACATATTTTTAATCAATCACTTACCTCAGGAATATTTCCAGATAAAATGAAAATTGCTAAAATCATCCCTTTATTTAAATCAGATGATGGTTCTTTAATCAATAATTATAGACCAATATCAATCTTACCGATTTTCTCTAAATTATTTGAGCGCATTTTATCTAACCGTCTAAATAAATATATATCTGAGAATAAGTTATTGTACCAGAGACAATATGGATTTCAAAAAAATCACTCAACTGACCACGCGATCATAGATATTGTTGATGAAATCGCAGAGAAATTTGAAAATAATGAATTTGTTTTAGGTGTATTTATAGATTTTTCTAAAGCATTTGATACCGTAAATCATGATATTTTATTGGGAAAATTAAACCATTATGGTGTTATTGGTAACAACCTTAATTTACTTAAAAGTTATCTATCTAACAGAAAACAATTCATAAGCTACAATAACAAACAAACAACCCTGCTTAATATAACTATAGGAGTTCCTCAGGGTTCAATACTGGGTCCTCTCCTATTCTTATTATACATTAACGACTTAGCCTCTGTTTGTCCGAAGCTCTCTACAATATTATTTGCTGATGATACAAATATATTTAACTCCCATAAAAATTTAGATCAGTTATTCCGGATAATGAATAATGAACTATCATGTTTAAACCAATGGTTCTCTAGTAATAAATTATCAGTCAATACAAAAAAAACTAAATATACTTTGTTCCATCCGTTTCGTAGAAAACAATTAATACCGCTTGATCTTCCTTTACTGTCTTTAAATTCGGTTGCAATAAGTCGAGAAACTTCAATTAAATTCTTAGGTGTATATTTAGATGAAAACTTAACTTGGAAAAATCATATTTCCATGATTGAAAATAAAATTGCCAAAAGTATAGGGATTTTATATAGAGCTAGGTTTTATTTGGATAAACGTTGTTTAAAGGACATGTATTTTTCTTTTGTTCATAGTCATTTAAGTTATGCAAATATTGCATGGGCAAGCACGCATAAATCAAAATTAATGTATTTGTATCGTCAGCAAAAACGAGCATCGAGAATAATTTTTAATCGTGAAAGGTTTGCACATGCCAAACCATTACTAAGCCAACTTAATGCTTTAAATATCTTTCAACTCAATATTTACCATAATTTAATATTTGTCTTCAAACTAAGTAAAGGTTTGGTGCCAGAAGTCTTTACAAACAAATGTAACTTACGGGATTTCCATTACAACTTGCGCTCATCAAAAAGCTTGTTATATAGTACAAGTCTAAAGAAGAGTAAACTTGGCTTATTTTTCTTTTCATACAGAGCTCCCTTTCTATGGAATAATTTTATTTCTTTAAAAGTGAGGGAAATCACTACCTTATTGCAATTTAAGAAGACTATAAAGTCTCTTCTTCTTGAACATGATAATGAACAAGAATTTTTTTAACTTTTTTTTGTTTTTCTCATTCTCCTTTTCTTTTTGCTTTTTGTTTTTACTGTTATATATCATACAACGCTGAGATTATATCAGAAAATGTAAATAATATTTGCGTTTAAACTTTTGAAATTGTTGTAGTACATACATACACATATACAATTTTCGTAAATTTTTGCATAACTTGAAATAAGGTACTCTATGATAAAACTTCTTAAAGTTTTCTTTGAGTTTCCTGCCGACTTAATACATTCAAAAAAACTTTAAATAAATGTGTATATATTTGTTGTATATGTATATATTTGGATAAATTTCCATTGTAACTTTTGTTGTTTTGGCGAAATGATTAAATAAATAAATAAATAATAATAATAATAATAATAATAATAATAATAATAATAATAATAATAATAATAATAATAATAATAATAATAATAATAATAATAATAATAATAATAATAATAATAATAATAATAATAATAATAATAATAATAATAATAATAATAATAATAATAATAATAATAATAATAATAATAATAATAATAATAATAATAATAATAATAATAATAATAATAATAATAATAATAATAATAATAATAATAATAATAATAATAATAATAATAATAATAATAATAATAATAATAATAATAATAATAATAATAATAATGATATGACGGGTTGGACGCAAAACATTGGACTTTTACCTTTGAACACATTTACACAATTCCAGTTTGAATATTTTGCAATACAATAGTCAAAAATTAAACGGCAAGATATAATATTTCTCTTTACGTAAGTAAATAAAACCCTGATTGTTATTTTGTTGCTCCTATTTCCTGATACTGAACATACTGTTAATGTTTTTCACCAATCTCGTTTTCAAATTTCTTTTTGACTCGATATCGTGATCGGTATCATAAACAAGCTCGGAAATGTCGGACATTAACTTTCCGTAGAGCTCGTTCCTTCTGTTAACGCTCGTTATTTCTCGTTTATCGCTTGTTACTTCCTGTTTTCCGTCAGAATTTCCACCATACTCTTTGACACTATGCCACTTTTCGCGTGTTTCTTTGTCCGTCTCTCCTTCACCACGGACAGCGTTGAACTTGCTTTTCATGTTTTGCGGTAGACCTTCAAATTCCTCTTCTGTGAACATTTTCTCTCGTTTCCATGGTACGCCCGGTATCGGGTTGCCATGCAACGACTCTGTAATATCGTTGTAATCTGCTTGCACCCGGTTGTTCTCATCAGTTGCCGTGTATTGCTTCAAGAGCTCGAGAATTTTAGATAGCAGTTGGTTTTTCGTAGCTTGATGGGTAAACTCGGTGTCGGTCTGTCGCGGATGGTAGGTCTTCTTTATTGGTGTAAAATTGTCGGCTACATCTGCAAGCTCTTGTAACATTACATCTGTAAAATATTTGCGGTAATCCTGATGATTATCAATATTATAAGATTTCGTTATCAGTCTTTATGCTTTGTTACTCTATTCCTCTATTTTTTAATCAGTCTTTATGTTTTGTTCTTTAATTTTGTTATCAATGTTTATGATTTGTTCCTCTATTTCGTTATAAATCCTTATGTTTTATTCCTATATTTTTTTATCAATCTTAATTGAAAAAAATATTGCAATGCGTAGAGATTTACCTTCATTGCATAAAGTCCTTCCAATCACCACCGCTACCAACAATATCCACTTCATGTCTCTTCGCTAAACAAATAAATTATGGTGACACAAATTTCATGATTTCATGCTTCTTCAAATAATGTGCTTTATTAATAAATCATATGTGTTTGTAATAATTAACGATGCCGAATAATAAAAAGGAAAATTACATCTTGAAAAAATATCATATTTAAAATATTTAAAAACGTTATTTGTTTGTTTTTTAACGAGACTCCCAGAACGCTCATTAAGCATTATCATGAAGACCTCGATCCGGTGTTTTAGTGTATTTAAGCTCCTATTTGTGCTACGGTTTTTTCATTTTTAACCGCTCACGAAACAACTTTGTGATATCATGGTGTCGAACCCAGAACCTATTACATTTCCACCTGCATCATTTAATTTATGAGACAAATAAATACACAAATTGATATAAACAAAGTAGATTCATACTTAGATGAAGCAGCTAGCATAAACAGTAAATACAACACAATGATTTTAATGTTTAACAATTTTTCAAACGCTGTCGCTTCCTTCAGTTACAAAGAAAGAGTCGTACTGACTACTGACCGACCGACTGTCGCCACATGGGTAACATCTAATGTCCAATGGCTGATCCTATCAATTAAGCATGCAACAGTTTGCTTCCTAGTTATGAAATCGGCTTAACTCTAAACTATGCTAGGAAGCTTCAGGTTGTTAATTTGTTAATCACGTCACACGGCAGTAAGCTAATTTATTAACCTAGTATATTTGACAGAAAGAAAAACGTATGGAAATTGACAACATGAATGTGGTGTTAAGCAGAGAAATTCAGTTTGTCTCCTCATAAAATGCCAAAAGGTTGTTTACGACGGTGTGAATAATAACGTAGCTAGCAAATGTCTTTTCGTTCCTTTTTGATTTGTGCCAAGAGAATCCTGTTTCTGATTTTCCAGAATCCTAAACTCAAATATCAAGTCACATATTAAGTCTTCTTTTGCTGTTCAGTTCTCAAGTGGAATTCGTTACGTAATGTAAATGCAATAGATTGGTTGTTTGTTGATGGAACTTTGTAGGCACAGGTTTTCAAAGCACACAAATTAACCTACCCCTCTGGTTCAATATAAGGCTCTAATGCGCTCAATCCAGTGTGAAACTATAAAATCGAAAATTTAAGATTAGCGGAACTTATCTTTCAAAAATTTGGATTTAAGTTCAGAGAGTGGCGTCTTTCAAATGTAGTTTTCCAATATCTATTAAATCACGATTCACAACAAATTTAGTACAATGATTGGGGGGACGGAACAACTACAGAAATTGACTTTTCAAACTGCATAATAATACGTACGCCTACAACGACGTTGACTTTATCGAACATTTTATTCTTAAGATTTGATTCACGACTTCGAACTTCGTTCAAATAATCTTACGAACATTTTTGCGTAGGGCGTCTCCTGCAGGGACATTTTACTGACTCCCTTGGACCTCAACATGTTGTACCTATGTACCATTGGAGCTATGAGGATTAAACTGCATGAGCTTAACTATCATAAAAATATAAAACGTTACAAAGTTTATATTCCCCCATTAAATAAACCAGCAAACTTTGTAAATATTTTTGTCTTAAATACGCATCTAACTCCACCTTTGCCTTAAATACACATCTAACTCCACCTTCACCTTAAATACACATCTAACTCCACCTTTGCCTTAAATACACATCTAACACCACCTTCACGTTAAATACACATCTAACTCCATCTTCACCTTAAATGCACATCTAACACCACCTTCACCTTAAATCCACATCTAACTCCACCTTTGCCTTAAATCCACATCTAACTCCACCTTCGCCTTAAATACACATCTAACTCCACCTTCACCTTAAATACACATCTTACTCAACCTTCACGTTAAATACAATTCTAACTTCACTTTCGCCTTAAATACTCATCTAACTCCCACTGCGTTTACATCCACAATTTTTTCTGAAACATGAGTCATGTCAGATTACAACCAAACTTTAATTGACCCCCGTGTATGTTGCTCGCCGATTGGAATAGAAATCAAGGCTCGGAAACAAAAAAACAGCACGACAAAGGTCTTTTATGTGAAAGATTCAGTGGGCGTTAACTTGTTTTGCTTTTTCATCATGAGCCAATTAATTTTTCTTTTTTACTTTTTAAAAAAATTTGACTTCGTGATTCTATGTTTTCAATCCGACGGGCATGCGCATTGAACAGTTTATGGAGATGCCATTGTTTCTTCATAATGATTATGGTAACCAGATCGTTCATCTTCACTTTAAATATGAACAGAAACTATGATTATAAGCATAACTGCAAGAGTTGACCGCTTCAACATTTTTTGCTTCAATAATTTATCTATATTCTAATATTTGCAATTTCCAAGTTCTCTTCACCTTTAAATGACGAACAAAGTTTTTACTTTTAAGTTCCTTTTAGAAAGATTATGTTGTTTTTCGCACAAAAGAAGATTTAACATTAAAAAGCAAATTTTTGTTTATACGGCTGTGAGTTCAAATCCACTCGGCCTCGCAACTCAGCGAATGAGTAGCATTTCTATGTGGTGAAGTACGGGTGTTGGTGGTTGTGGTGACGCCCGCTTCAACAGTTACACCCAACGTCTTGCGTTAACGAAAAGGGTATAGACACCCTTGTTTACACGCGCTACCACCCGTGTTTACACGCGCTACCAGTTTAAACAATTTAATTTTTGTAATATGAAACATATTTCGTTAAACCAGTCCAGACTCGAGAAGCAACTATGACACAATGCTCGCATTATATACAATAAATCGTGCGAACCGTGCGGACCATCTATCAGAATAAAATACCGCGTGAAACTGTTCAAGTTTACCGAACATATTTGTAAAGAAAACTGTAAACTCTGAAGTGCTTACGATAATCACCACTAACCATCTATAGTGGGGGAGTAACGAAAAATAATCTATGTCTTAAAACTGTCCACTGAAAAGTCTGTTGATGTTTTCCATTAATCTTTCTTTTACCTCTCGTTTCGGTTTCATTTTGTTGTTAGTGGTGTAAATCAGTTCAGCAATATCCGACATCAAACTGCTGTATAGTTCTTTCTTTTCCGACTGGCTGAAAACATTATTTGTTCTGGCAGTATTTTCTGTTTCTTTAGATGGGAACTGCGTGAATTTTGTATGAGCATTATCTTTCTTTTTTTCTTCGATCGATTGGTCTTTTTTCCAGGGGACGCTAGGAGGTCCATTATTAAGTGACTTTTTGGGATTGCCAGTATCGGTACTCAGATACTTCTGCAGGAGGTCCATGATTACATTCAAAATGTGAGTCTTTGAACTCTTAACGTCATTTAGGGTGAACCCTGTGTCAAAATCTTCCACTGGAGGTTTTACAAATTTTCTTGGGTGAACAAATGAATCATCGCGATGCAGATCACCAAGAATCCTTTCCAACTCTTTAAGAACGCGTTCTAAACAAAACAAGTTTTGGGTAGTAAACTAATACGGAAAATCGCCTTGAACCTGTAGTTAAAATCGAAAAGAAAGCAAAAAAGTAGAAAACAATTAAAGGAAAAGAAAAAACGATGCTTATGCAACTCGAAATTATTACTATAAAACATTTCGTCACCTCCGTCGCAATGCATTGTTTCAAACATTCCCAGGACCACCAGCAAAAAAACAGCTTTTCTCATTTTCGTGTTTTAAAACTAAACAGTCGAAACAGCAAAGTATTAAACAATGATAGGAAAAAGGTTCAACCTTCTCTTAGCTCTGTTACAACTAAAATTGCAAACAAAACACCAAAATATACTGTACTCTGCGGAAGCAAAATCAAGAAAACAAATCAAAGTCATTACAAAATTCATAAATAGATGAAGATCAACCAATAGGAGCTCTCGAAGATCAACCAATAGAAGCTTTCAAGGGAACACACAAGTTTTACAGATCACAGTTCTAACTCTCCCCGTTCCAGGATGTCGCAGGGTGAAACTTACATTTTCTTTTAGGTTTTGTATCCTGCAATATATTATTCATGTGCGAAGGAATTAGTTGCTTAACAAGAATTGCCCAATAGATTTATAACTGCTCTCAATGAAATTCAATAAAACCTCCTTGCTGCGTTTAGGTAGATTCTCTTCCTCTTTTACGTCATCAAACACATTCAACCTGATTATGTGACATTGCGGGAAGCAAATTCATCACGGACAAAAGCTCACGATTCTTTCATTCTTTTATTCTTTCTCATGTTTATTAACCACGTATTCTCGTCGTAAAAACATGTGAAATGCTGAAGGTCGATAGATATCTTCCGCAATAAAGCACAGAAATGAATCACCGTTATCACCTACCCTCGAGCTCAAGCAATGATGAATTGGATAGACATGTTTATCTGTCTACCCAATTGTTAAATGGGGAATTATCAAACCAGCATTCTTCTTCATTGTTATCGACGTTCTTTCGAAAATGGCGTCAATATTTGAAAAATGTGTGGCCGCAAAGAAATGTAAATAAGTTTTTCTGATTTTTGCCACGTAATTTTGATAGGGTTTCCAATAATTTCAGGTTTTTCTCAAGATAAACAAACCAAGAAATGACTTGAAATGGCGGAAAATGTATTTTGATGTAAAGAAGAGATGAAATAACTATCCTCACTGAAATAAAAGGAAATTATATTATTTTGCGCAAAACGGACAATCCCAACAAAGAGAGATTAAAGCGATCTACGTGGAGTATTATCGCAGGATGAACTAGCAAACATGTTACTACTAATGCGTCAGACAAATATCAGTCCCACTAAAATAACTTTTTTGTTGCGGCTGTTGAAACGATCTTAATAATGGAAAGAATGTTAAAAGTGTCGCGGTTCTGATTAACATGCGACAACTAACTGGACAATATTACAAGAACATTTCAACGAGAACGATTTTCTTCCTCATGTTTTTATCAGTAAGGGTCGTTGTTTTTAAGCGATAAAGATTTTTTTAACATTGCACGGAGGCCTTATAACTAAATTTACATGATGAATAAGATACAAAATTATTTTTTTTGATGATTTATTGTTTGTTTATTAAGACTGCATTTCCAAAAGCATTTCTCTGGACTATGTTAACAGGGTTCTTTCCAGTATAATGCATTATCGAAACTTTCAAATCGAATTACAGCGTCACCATAGTAACATTTAACTGAGGTTTAATAGCCCGCTAATAAAAAAGAATTTCTAAAACTTCAAGACAATCAGGGGAAAAATATTTTATTTATAATTGCAAAAGATATAGATTAAACCTTACATAAATTTATACAAAAACCTTCAATCATTCATTTCATATATACCTTTAAGACTAATCATTTATTATTCACTATTTCATGGTTTATGTTCTTTCTTTGGTTTACTTATTATTTTATCATCATGAGCGTGATTCCTGCAAATGACGTCATTAGACTGAATTATTATGGATTAATTGTCACATAACAAAATCTATTCCCCACGAGTAAACAAAAGAATTTCATTAAAAATGATATCAATTTTCTACTAAAATTTGAACGTCTTTAAAAAGCAATGCCGCGCTAAATGTTGAACTTTCGGTTAACGAGATTACTTCACGGAGTTCTTCCAGAATGTGATCTAAGTAGGAAATTAAGAGATCGGTCATAAAAGAGATAGCTAAAAAACTGTTCCCGTTTTTGAATTGAAAACTAGAAAATTGGAAGAGTAAACACAGTCGACGCCATATGTTTTCGTGCGAACCGATTTTTTCAATTTAAGGAGATCAACGGTTCGAAGAATCCTTCAACCAATCAGCTTTCAAGTTTAAATAAAAATATTCGATTCGTTCAAGAATATTCTTTGGTCATATGCAGAAATCGAATTACATAGAGATACAAATAAATATATAGTATAAAGACCAATATTTCAAAATAATTAACTAAACAAAAACCGTAATTCCCCAGAAACCACAATCATCATTTCGATCAGTAACCAGCATTAAAAATATTTATAATGGCAGCGTGATTTAAAACGCAATGTTTCACAAACAACGCTTCAACGACTGAAATGACATCAGAAACAACGCATTTCTTTGTAGCAATGTTACTGTAAAATACATAGCAACTACTGTGACTAATCTTATCTGGATATCTTGTATCTAAATAAGGATCTTTTGTGATTTGCGTTCGTTTAACGTTTTTGAAATTCTTGGAAGGAAACACTTGAAATAGTAAATTGTGGGTATGTCTTTAGTATGAATGCTGGATGTTCTTATTTAATCACAGCTTGTTTCGTCTGTTATCAATTAATAGCGAATTCCATTTAGTCGAATTCCATTTAGTTGAATTTAAAGGCGAGCCCGTATTTCTCCCGGAGTATTCAGCAATATGGCTTTTTGTTTACTCTTGACCTTGCTCCATCCAGTCACGTGATCAGTAACGTAATTAATAAGTTCAAACAAATCCTGCGTTGTAACCTTCTATCATTTGTTATCATGAACATGTCCAATGGGCATGTCAAACATAGCAAGTGGAGCTCAGTTCCTTCCAAGAGGATACAGATGTCCGTTAACAACGTTTGGGCATAATCATGACCCGATGACTTCTTGCTTTATATTTTATCATTATCAAAATAAAACCCTTAAATTATTTTGGATATATAGCTAATAGAGTGTGCTTCGTGTAGCTAAAATCTCCCTTATTCCTTAAAACGTTCCACTGCGCATGCGTCTATTCAATACGAGCACGGACGTTTATTTACCATTTCATGTACAAGATGTTGTTCTGTTAACGGATGATTCATTCGTCCAACTTGTTTACAAACAAAGAGCATAGTCTTTTTGCAATCCTTACGAACGTGGTATTTATCGAACTTGTCGAAAATTTAAACCCACTGTGAGATGCTCTATTTAGGACAAACCACTGATGCAACTTCCGATTCTACCAACTTCCGATCTAACTCCCCCATTTCTTGCCTCCGTGGAGAGTTTTTCAAATGTTTGCAAAATTTACATGTTTCTTAAAAGAATATTTTCTTCTGTAACTTTTCAGATCAACTCTTTCTTAACGATTAGTGTTACAGTTAGAACTTAATACAACCTACCAGCAACTCTGGTGTTCATAACCTTAAAACCATGTGCTTAAACTCCTGTTCAAATGTGTCTTTCAAAATCTCACCAACAAGAAATAATTCAGTTCAGCTAGAAATTATCGCATTTACAATTTATTTTTATGAAATTCGAAAATCCCAACCTCCCTTAATTAGAGAAGAATGTTATGTTTTGGAATTTTCTCCAGCGAAAGTTCGTTTTTGATTAAATATATATAAACTGCTTGCTCCTTTCCGTTTGTTATTTTCACGGAAGTTGAATTTGCAAATTATCTACGTTCAAACAGTTGCTTCTAACAGTGTTTCTTCGCCACGTACATATTCACTCTCTACCGTAAATATCAAACTAAGTACAAGCCTACTCTCCATCGGAGATATTTAATCTACTATTTCATAATATTTTGACACATATGTTTTGTACAATCAATTCGCACGGAATACAAATGTTGTTTTAGTTTTTATCTCTCTTTATCTATCAAATCTGTTGCTTTTTGTCTCTATGTAGCAAATAACACAACAAAACCTAAAAAAGATACGAGACAACAAACCTACTTTGAATCATCTATCAGCCAACTGGTTGCTTTACAAAAACACAGAATCTATAAATTAATCGTCGTCAACAAATTGTTCTGTGAGATCACTTGGTTTTCATTGAAAACCATTCCGCCGGTAAAAACACCATTTCGGAAATACGTATGTTACATTTTTCGAAAGAAGAACATTTCTTTCTTCTCTTACCGAATTAAAGTCGGTCTCTTTCATGCAAAGGTATTTTTGTACCACTAAGAACAATGGAATGGAAGTTTTTAACCGTTCATTTCCCCCGCTAGCTCCATCTACACTCAGAATGAAAAAGCCTTTGTTCAATAATTAATGTCCAATGATCAGATTTGTTAGTCTGCTGACAAAATAAATATAACCTAACCTAGCTAGCTCTACAAACAAAAACATAATTTCAGGCGCATAGGGTAGTATTTTTTAAAACAGGGAAATTTTCTAAAATCAGGACACAAATGTTAAAAATGCACGCACAGTTTCAAAAGTGACATACAGTATTCATCATTTTAGAAAGAAGGGAAAAATTTCCATAATATAGCGGACATAGGAGGTATCTTCTCCCTCCCCCACTAGCTATGCTCCTTGTAACTTATGTTTCACAAATGCAATGACACGAAATAAGGTTACCATGTTCGAAAACTAAAGATAACGTATTAACTAATCACGTAACAATGACGTGTGAAGGAAGATGGTGGAAGTACTGCAAATACCGACTAACTGAATAACAGTGCAACACTGAAAACTATAAGAAACAAGATAAATTTTGATCTTTTTTGGGAGAAGGTTTTTAACACGCACAACCATTGGACGTCAACGATCCAAATCTGCTGAGAAGACCATTCTCGGAACAAGTCCTTCTCAAGGAAGCAAAGAAAAATTTCAGGTGGGTTCTTTATGCAATGTTATGTTGAATTATGAATATTTCACGAACTTTCCCTTGATTATGAATTAATGAAGAATCGAATTGGCATTGGTGCAGTCACTCATCCTCAACAATTGTCTGCTTACTTAGTTTTTGTGATTCTGAATGTCATACAAGGATGTACCATCGGAACAAAAATCAACATTTCAATTCAAAATTCATATTTCAAAGTTTTCTTTAGTGGGCTATATATTTATTTCGTTGGGTTTATAATTACTTTTACAACTGGAAGAGCGAGAGAGAGTAGCACTAATAGATGTAGAAGAAACATAATCTTTTGATGGAAATGATGACGTAATTTCCTGTGGTAATAATACCTTGCCTTCATATTGATCTAGTGCAGATATCGTACAGTTAACCCGTAAGAGAGTATGAAATATGACTATAATACAAACCACATTACTTTCAATAAATGACTCATAGAAACCATACTACTTCCAAATGTTGATCTGTAGAAACCACACCATTTACAGTAGATTTCACGTAGAAACCACACTACTTTCAAAAAATGACCCCTAGAAACCACACTACTTTCAAATAAATGACTCGTAGAAACCACACCACTTTCAATAGATCTATCGTAGAAACCGCACTGTTTTCAAAGGATGAGCCGTAGAAATGACACTGCTTTCAAGAGATAACCCGTAGAAACCTCTTCACTACTTCAATATATGACTCATAGAAACCACACCACTTTTAATCGATATTTCGTAGAAACCGCTTCTTCTTCAATATTAATGGCTTCCTGTTGATTGATTCTATGATGTTCGTATGCACATCACTGTTAAATATAGAGATGTAACAAGAATCAAGGAGTGAGTTTCTGGTGCATCCTGTTTGAAACCTACAGGATGGAATACAACCCCTCTAACAACGTGTCTGGTTTGGACACTAGGTCTTTATCTACAAAGAATTTTGACCTTTTTTTATTCTGACACAGGGTCATCAGAATTACATTGAAGAACATTATTAATGAGTATGCAATATAACACAAACGACAAAGCCCGCATTAAACACAACAAATGGTGTGGGCTAATGCTGACCAATTAACTCAATAAAGTTGATGGAATACATATTTGTAAAGAAAATAAATGAGAAACACATTAAAACTAACTATCTGACAAATAACAAAATATGGAAAACAAAATCGACAATCCCTGTTTTAAAAGTGTCTTCTACTGTGCATTGAACAGTCTGTTGATGTTTCCCACTAATCTTTCTTTTACTTCTCGTTTCGGTTTCATTTTGGTGTTGGTGGTGTAAATCAGTTCAGCAATATCCGACATCAAACTGCTGTATAGTTCTTTCTTCTCGGACTGGCTAAAAACATTGTTTGTTCTGGCTGTATTTGCGGTATCTGTAGATGGGAACTGCGTGAATTTTGTAGGAATAACATCTTTCTTTTTTTCGTCGATCGACATTTTCGCTTCGTAGTTTTGAGATGATGTGTCGACACCGACTAATTCTTTTTTCCATGGCATGGATGGAGGTCCATTATTAAGGGACTTTTTCGGATTGCCACTGTCGGTATTCAGATACTTCTGCAAGAGGCTCATGATTTCATTCAAAATTTGACTTTTTGAACTCCTAACGTCACTTTGGGTGAACCCTGTGTCAAAATCTTCCACTAGAGGTTTTACAAGTTTTCTTGGGTGAACAAATGAATCATCGCGATGCAGATCACTCAGAATGCTGTCCAACTCTTTAAGAACGCGTTCTAAACGAAACAAGTTAACTAGTGCCGAAATGTTAGAATTGAATAGAGGGCAAAAATATAGAAATAAAATCAAAAGAAATGAAAAAGAAAACGAAGCTTATGCAACTTGAGATTATTACGATAAAACATTTCCTCACCTCCGTCGCAATGCATTGTTTCAAACATTCCCAGAACCACCAGCAAAAAAACAGTTTTTCTCATTTTCGTGTTTCAAAACTAAACAGTCGAAACAGCAAAAGATGATTAAAAGATTAAAAGATGGTAACAAAAATATTTTCAACATAGATTTAAATTAAAATTGACAACTAAATACCAAATATATTATAGGTATAAGTAAGACATTAAAGAATCCAATTGTGGCTCTCAAGAGAAGCGCAGGGGAAGTTTTTCTGTTCTAATACTTCCTGTTCCAAGATGGCGTAGGGTGAAGCTTACATTTCCTATCGGGTTTTGTATCCTGTAATATATTATTCAGGTACGATTTAGTTTAGTTGCTCAATAAAACTTCCCCAATAGATTTAAAAATGCTCTAATGAAATTAGGTAGTTTCTGCACCACTATCTCGACGATATCTTTACTTGCAGATTTATAATTATACCATGAACAAAAATATTTTTCATGGAATATCCGTTGGTTATTAGGAAAACTAATGAATTTTGAATCCTTAATTTCTTAAACGGATGTAACCAATGTGAAGGAGTGGAAGAAATAACTAAAGAGGAACTTAAGATAATGACGAGTTGAATAAATACGGTTATCTGCCATTATTGTCAAATAGAGGATTGCCACGTCACCATTCTTCTTTTGTAAGTAAGCTGTTATCTACGTTCTTTTGTAGACGGCGCGAATGTTTATAGAACTTAGCACATTTACATTGAGTTAGAAGGTCTAGTGACGTAGACGAATAGGGACAGATTTCAGAGTCAGCCAGACAACAAAGAGAGATTAAATCGATCTACGGGGGAGTATTATCGCAGGATGAACTGGTAAACAGATTGGTACTCATGAGTCAGACAAATATCAGTCCCACTAAAATAACTTTTTTTGTTGCGGTTGTTGAAACGATCTTTATAAACAACAAAAACCAACATTACAAGAACATTTCGATGAGAGTGATAATTTCTTCTGTTTCTGATGAATAAGACGGGGTGTTATTTTTAAACGATTAAGACTGAGTTTTTGTTAGAATTTAAAAGACTATTTTAACGGGATTTAGGTTTGTAGTAATTCATTATGGACACTTTCGAATCGTATTAGAACGTTACCGCAGTAAGGTTTAAAGACTCGTTCTTTTAGAAACTAACAAGAAACCTCTGGTATTACTATTCCAATATTTGGTTACTTATTATCTATCTTTGCAATGTGAGTAAACAAAACAATTTCAGCGCATTAAAGTTTTAATTTCAATTTAAAGTTTTTCAAATTTTAGTTTTCTACCAAAACATAAACCTATTTAAAATCGATGTCGCACTAAATATTTTGGGAAATAAGGTTATGTCACCGAGTACTTCTAGAATGTGATCTAAGGGGGAAATTAAGAGATCGGTCATAAAAGAGATAGCTCAAAAACTGTTCCTGTTTTTGAATTGAAAGCTAGAAAATTGGAAGAGTAAACACAGTCGACGCCATATGTTTTCGTGCGAACCGATTTTTTCAATTTAAGGAGATCAACGGTTCGAAGAATCCTTCAACCAATCAGCTTTCAAGTTTAAATAAAAATATTCGATTCGTTCAAGAATATTCTTTGGTCATATGCAGAAATCGAATTACGTAGGATACAAATAAATATATAGTATAAAGACCAATATTTCAAAATAATTAACTAAACAAAAACCGTAATTCCCCAGAAACCACAAACATCATTTCAGCTTACCAACCAGTAAGTCAAAGCAAAGCTATTGATAATATCAGCGTGATTTAAAACACAATGTTTCACAAATCCAAACACCCCTACAACGACTCAAATGTCATCAGAGACAACGCATTTCTTCATAGCAATGTTACTGTCCATAGCAACTATTGTGACTTATCTATGGATATCTTGTTTTTAAATTAGGATCTTTTGATGACGCTTTCGTGACTTGCGTTCGTTTAACGTTTTTGAAATTCTTGGAAGGAGACAGTGGTCTGTGGAGACAGTGGAGACAAGTGGACACTTGGTCGAAATAATAAATTGTGGATTTGCCTTTAGTATGAATGCTGGGATGTTCTTTTTTAATTACAGCTTGCTTTGTCTGTTATCAATTAACAGTGAATCCATTTAGGTGAATTGAAATCCGTAAGACGCTAGAGCCCGTATTTTTGATAGCGTATTCAGCAATATGGCTTTTTGTTTACCCTCGACCGTGCTTCATCCGCTGGATGAGTAACGTTATTAATAAATTCAAACGATTCAACTATCAATAGTTATTTTAATTACGAAGAATTGTTAAAATACATTATGTTGTTAGTCATATGCGCAAATATTTTTTATGTGGTTAAAGTCCCGTAAGAAAGTCATTAAACGTCACGGTAATGATAAAGAGAAAATCAGTTTGGTGTGAAAATGAGGAAGCAATAACAAGGAATGAATGCAGAAAAGTGGGTAGAAATGTAGGAAAGAGTTAGTCTGGGAATAGAGTTATGAAGATGCAGTGAAATTAAAAAACTGTCTCTTCAGCTCAGGTTTCTTCCTATTAATGCACAGGACCTCTTTGATCTTTAATTGTGTCGAGGGCACAAGATGTGAGATGTTTCCGGCGACCGTAGATATTCTTCAATTCTCTTGTTCAAATGTCGGACGGTTGATTAATGTAGCAAGTCTTACAAGAAACAAATTTATATACGACATTTGATTTACGATTATTGGGAAAATGGTCTTCGGTCGAGAAATAGTTTCTTAAGTTAAACGATGTACAAGCTACTACTAAGTTTAGATCTTTGCAGAATTGTTTCGAAATAGTCTGGATTTTAACTTAACATCATAGAAGTATTTTAAATAACTAACCGTACAAGAACTGTACTTCTGTCTTAATTGTTGGTAATTTGTTATTATTCATTATTGTTGCTTTATTGGATGCTCTAGTTAGGTCAAACCACTGTATGCAACTTCCGATTTTACGATCTAACGCTCATTTGTTGTTTTAGAGATTGTAAGTCTATTGAAAATGTTTGCAAAGAAATCTTTAGCTTACTACGTTTTTCTAGTCGGGATAGATCAGTTGGTAGAGCGCTGGCAATTTCGAATTTCTGAGGTTGCGAGTCCAATCCTCCCGGTCTCGCCGACTCAGCGAATGAGTAGCATTTCGATGCGGTAAAGAACGGGTGTTGATGGTTGGAGTGGCGCCCGCCTCAACAGTTACACCCAACGTCTTGCGCTAACAAAAAGGGGATAAACACCCTAGTTTACGCCTGTTACCAACATTAGGGTTAATTCGACAACTTACTTATATGTTTCTAAACAGAATATTTTTTTCTGCAACTTTTCAGACGGTCTCCTAGCAACTCTTTCTTAAGATTTCGTTTTACAGTCAGGGTTAGAACTTAATACCACCTACCAGCAATTCTGGTGCACATAACTTTAAAACCAAGTGTTTAAACTCCCTGTCAAATTTGTTTTTAAGCCTCACCAACAAGCAACAAAACAGTCCAGCAAGAAAGTATATCGCTTCTATATGAAATTGGAAAATTTCAACCTCCCTTAATTAGAAGAGTGTCATTGAAGACGAAATCTTCTCGAGTTGAAGTTTGTTTATGATTTCTGGTTGCCAATGGTCATTATTTAAATATACGTGCTGGTTCTTTTCCGGTTATTTTATTAAGGAAGTTGAAAGCAAAGCATTCACGTTCAAACATTTGCTTATAACAGTGTTCCTTTTGTAAAACCTATCGTCATGCACTTATCCACGTACATTTATCATATGTAATCCCAACAGTTTATTTTTTGAACTGAGTACAATCATCCTGTATAAAGATTATTTAAATAAATAAATCTACTCTCCACCGTATATGTTCAACTACGTCCTATTCACTCTCCACCGTATATGTTCAACTAAGTCCTATTCACTCTCCACCGTATATGTTCAACTACGTCCTATTCACTCTCCACCGTATATGTTCAACTAAGTCCTATTCACACTCCACCGTATATGTTTTAACTACGTCCTATTCACTCTCCACCGTATATGTTTCAACTACGTCCTATTCACTCTCCACCGTATATGTTTCAACTACGTCCTATTCACTCTCCACCGTATATGTCTCAACTACATCCTATTCTCTCTTCACCGTATATGTTTCAACTGAAGAGATAGGAGATAACAAACCTACTTTGATTCATCTATCAAATGATAGCGCATTGGTAAGGCGTTCGGCTTTTAACCGGAAAGGATCCGGGTTTGACACCATGCTATCACAAAGTTGTTTAGTGAGCGGTTATTAATAAAAGAAATTTCATTAAAAATAACTGTAGCACAAATATGAGCAATTAAATACACTGAAACTCCGGGTCGAGATCTTCGTGATAATGCTTAATGAGCGTTCTGAGAACCTCGTTAAAGGAAAAACAAATCATTCAACTGGTTGCTCTACAAAAACACAGACTGTATAAATTAAAAATCGAAAAGCCAATGAAAAACCCTTTTCGGAAATTTCTCGAAAGAAAAACATTTCTTTTACCGGAATAAAGTCGGTCTTACGTGAAAAGAAGCTAATTTCTTTTTTATAATCCATTTTGGAAATTTATTACACTACTACTAAGAGCAATGGGACGCAGTCATCAACCATTCATCTTCTTCCCACCACCTCCATCTAAACGAAGAATGAAAAGCAATTTTTAATAATTAATCCCCATAACAAGATTCGTCAGCCCGCTGACAAAAAAACAAGAAGCTGAATCAGCTGAACTACCGCAAAGCTTCATAATTATGTTTTAAATTTGATGATGTCATGCAAAAAAAGCTTTTGACTTTGACATCTATTTATAGATGATTTCAACAATTCAATTTGTTGTTTTTCCGCAAAAGCAAACTTTCATTTTGATCTTGATTCTTTTAGAAATAGAGCTAGCCCGCTGAAGCAAATGTTTATGAGAAACACGAAAAACAATAAACTGTTGATTTACTTACGGGCTAATTGGTAATTGATCAATACTATAAATGACCTGACACTCAGTATGAATAGAATATCTACAAATTTTAAAACTGGAAAAGTATAGACAACATCCATGTTTGTGACATGACTAAAATGATTGTTAACTGCATCTTATAAAAATAGAGGGTCGCCTGGCTGGCTAAACTGTTTTAGGAAAGAAAGCTATTTATTTAACTAAACATTTCGTGAAACTATTTTGATATCCACCTCTGTGAAAAGTAATTTTGCAGCAAAGCTGTCAGCCAACAGTCTGCACCAACATGAGAAATAGGAGGAAGGGTTACGACTATTATAAGTAAATTTGCAAATTTTACGCTGCATTATTCCAGTTTTACTGTATGGGACAGAAAAACGGTTTATTCCGTTTTGCTTCTGTACGATGTAAAAGAGCCACAGGAAGGACGCTAAAGGGCCGCATGGTCGCATGTCCCTAACCAAAAACATCAAAAACATTAGAAATAAAGAACAGCAATGTGTAACCATGCTTTTGCCGATTTGTGTATAAAGCCTACAAACACACATTTCTTCAACGCCTTCTACAATGATACTCCTGCAGAGTTTCCCTTAACTACTCGAAATAAAATAAAGTTTCAAATGAACATAGATTGTAATTCAGTAAGTTAATACACAGTAATAGCATGGCAGTTACTAACGTGAACACGATAAAAGTGAGGTGTGGCGAAACAGATTGAAGACGAAGAAACGACCCGTTGCCTACTCACTTCCTCAATCTTGCTGTGACGCAACCAAAACCAGCAAAGTTATGAAAGATATAAAAACAAAATTGGAAAAGAGGAAGGTTCAGATAACGCAACAAATGTTGTAACCATCACAACGAATGCTGTAACCATCGAAACGAATGTTGTAACCATCACAACGAATGCTGTAACCATCGCAACGAATGTTGTAACCATCACAACAAATGTTGTAACCATCGAAACGAATGCTGTAGCCATCACAACGAATGCTGTAACCATCGCAACGAATGCTGTAACCATCATAACAAATGTTGTAACCATCGAAACGAATGCTGTAACCATCACAACGAAAGCTGTAACCATCAGAACGAATGCTGTAACCATCGCAACGAATGCTGTAACCATCACAACGAATGCTGTAACCATCACAACGAAAGCTGTAACCATCACAACGAATGCTGTAACCATCGCAACGAATGTTGTAACCATCGCAACAAATGATGTAACCATCACAAGGAATGCTGTAACCATCACAACGAATGCTGTAACCATCACAACATATGCTGTAACTATCACAATCAAATGTTGTAACCATCACGTCACTGCGTTCGATTCAGTGGACGGTTCGAGCTAAGAAGCTATAAATGTTTATTTTATATATTTTGAGAGCTTGTAATCTTTGTGGTCGGTGGGAATGGTCGGTGAGTAAATGCTCGGATGCTTCTGAAATGAACGTAAGGATTCGATGGGCCAACGTGAATGCGAAAACATATTTATAAAATTATAGCCCTTTATAAGTACTTTCAGTAAACAAAAGAGAAATAAAAAACAACTGCTTATTCTTTGCCCAACTTTCGCTTAATCTTCGGAAGTTTATTTACCCCTCATTTAAAATAGATTTGAGTTTTTCGCATCTTATCATAATGCTATTTTTGCTGACATCAGCTGAGTTTAACCTTGATTTTTGGCAAAACCATAGTGTCATATCACCCGATAAAAATATCAGGAAATATCAACTAATAGTGAAGTCAATATTTAAAAAATATGGGCAAAAGCAAAAATAGTTATCTTTTTTTTTAGACAGTAGGCTAGACGATACCCCGTCTTTAGCGTGCACGGGGGTCCGTATTTTGCCAGTCGGCTAAAACCGAAATTGAAACTAAAGGATCGACTATAAATAGTTTAAGTGCTAGCAAACCTCTGCTCCATTTTAGAAAATAAAGAAAGATAAATACATAAAAAATGAAAGAAATCACTTTATCCTTTTAACCACCAGCTGAGTAGACAAAAGCCTTTATAAAAGAGATAACATGCATATTAAAGACCGAAGAAAGTTTAACAATTGTTCACTTCGATTTCTTACTAACAAGATCAAAAGAGATTCAATGTGGAGATCGCTATATTTACTGAGGATAGAGTTTCTTAGCACCACTTAAATAAGGCTTCCCATCTTTTTTAATGGTCGCCGCCAAACAGAAAACGGACAAAATAAGGACCGCTTCTTTAGAGCGGGTCTGCATGTATGTTATTCACGTAAGGGAAGTTCACGGGAAATGATATTTGACAAAAGATTTGTTAACAAGAAAAAAATACAACACAGCGACATTAACTCTTTCTAAACAACGTGTTCAAATCATCAACAAGCCGGAGTTCGTAGTTCGGCAGTTTCATATTCTCGCCCCGATTTTTGTTTCTCTGAGAACCAAGTTGTTTTAACCAAGATGATTGTCGGTATACTTCCTTGCGCGGTTTTCGTGGTTTAATCCTATACCCATCATCAGTAGAATCGTTTACACTCCACGGGAAACCAATCGGAGGGTCAGTTGGACGATTGTATAGTTCTCGTTTAAATTCTTGCACATCGCTTGGGTATAACATGTAAGTCTTTGCTACATGATAGCCATTCGGGGCTTTTGGTGCGTCTAAACCTTCATCTTGAATCCATATGTAACGCGGTCGTTGTAAGCTCTCTGCACTACTAAAGCATATTACAGAAAGAAGCACAGTTTTAAAAAGCATGTTTTAACGAGATGAAAGTGCACTAAACGTTTCAGATAATTGCACTACACTCTGTGACTGTTGAAGGTTTTATAACCAGTCCGTCTTTTCATAATCATAAGAAATCCCTAATGTACGGCCCATATTAGTCCGTTTATGTCACTTTAATTGGATCGTTGCACGCCGAACAATGTTTTCTAAGCTGATAGCTCTTGAAACGCAGCGCGTGACCAACTTAATCTCGTTACGATTCGCGCAGACAAATTCCACGTTGGCTTTTTGTTTTGATGACATCATTTAATTGCAGGCCCGAACCTGGCAGCTGAAACGTGTGACATCATATTTTATGACGTCATTATGTGGTTAGCTTCAATACCAGGCAAGTATTCCTTATATTTCAGAGTTTGGAAATGATAGAATGACAATGAAGGATAAGGGAAATTCTTGACGTAAATTTCCACGAAACGGAATAAATTTGTTTACGTTTCCACGGCAATTAAATTCAACGATGACCCATGCGTTTCAGCAAATTCAAAATCGCTGCATCATGCCTCCTTTTAAGGTAAAAGTTACATTTTTGTGGAAAGTTCAGTGACACCCTACTACTCACTAATTTCCAACACTCCTTGAAATCAACTCGCTTTATAACGTGTTTAGCCAAGCAATATCTTTGTTACTTTTTTATTTATATTATATTATTTTTATTTATTTATATAATATTATATATATTATGCATATATAGTATATAAATAATATGTATTTTATTTTAAAACATTTGTTGTAAATTGCCAAGTAGTAAAATATATAAATGAATCAATGAATTGTCTCGGATCAGTTTACCTTTAGTTACCTTAAGTGGAGAAATTTTGGCGCGGATTTAATTTGGCGCACGGCAAATTTGGAAGATTTGGCGCGGATTTAATTTGGCGATTTTTGCCATTTTGCGCCAAATTTTCTCCTCGTCAAAATTTCTCCACTTAAGGTAGATTGTTTTTGTTAAAAGGCGAAAATCACACAAAAAAGTACCTTGGGTCACCACTGCATTGCCCTTAGTTACGGTCTATGCGTTTTCATAACGGTAGCTTAACAAATTTATATAGACATAATTGGCTTAGCATTTCTTAAATTCTCAAGGAGATTTTTAAAGAAGATTAATTGAATTGGGAAAAACATTCAAGTAATAGAATTTCTAATACCTTCAATCTTCACACAACTGGATCAACGATCAACAAATTTATCAAGCATGAGTGTGTTTGTGATCGATGAAAGTAACCATTATAGCCGTGAAAGAAAGAAAACGCGAATGTAATAACCCGATCTGGTCTGCTATGTTGGATTTCGGTTGACTTTTCATAAATCACTGGGTTAATACCTATGATATTTCTTTTATAAATGACAGACACTCCCTAAAGTATATCAGTCAAAAACATCAGCGACATATTGATTTGACCTTTCATTGGCGATTTTGTTTATTTTCCCTAAAAGAAAAATGTTTTTGTTGCGGCAATTGGGATTTAATTTGGTTCATGAAATTCTTTCTCAGAGTTACTAAAATATATTTAAAAATGATGTAAAGTCTTAACAAAGGTGACGTCACTCCATAATGGCAGCAGGTAGACTGATAAATGCTTTCTGCTTCAAAAGTAAATAGTTATTATTGGCGCCAATAACGTTCGAAGTGCTGCGGACCTAGTAGGCGCCTCAGTCCTTACATTTTCAAAATAGCCCAGTCCAGATAGGGCCGAAGTCTAATGTGTTTAATATACGCGTCTTTGAGTTAATATACGAGTCTTCGAGTTAATATACGCGTCTTCGAGTTAATATACGCGTATTTGGTGTCCGATAATTCAGCATTGACTCGTATTTTAGAAAAACTGAAACCGTTCACACAGAACCTGAAGTAATACTGTATATTATGAACAATTTCGAAGAATTATTTTTCTAACTAAAGAAAGTCGACGTTTGAAGTATAATTTTCTTACCTCGCAACATCCAACAAGCCATGATAGAAACACTGTGGTGCTGCGAAGTCAAGTAACGAATGAACCGTTTGTTTGTTTCTTAATGAAACTTTGATGCCGTAAGTTGCTTACCCGCCGTCGGAGCGTCATAAACAATCGATGTTTGAGGGGAAACACCATTTTACATTCCTCGACTACAAGAATATGTCTCTCCTTCATTTAACGATCTCAATACCGAGACTTGATAATTAACGCTCGCGAACAGAAAACAACTATTTCCAATAAACAGTACTGTGACTACTACTGTGAAATATTATATATAGAATCCAGTAACACTACAAAGCGTGCAAGCCACATAGCCTTGCTTACGAGGACAGATACGAAATGACAGCTCGAGCGGATTGTCAGTCCTTCTTTCGCAAAACTCTGTTTACAAAACAGTCATTTGAATGACTGAAAAAAAACACAACTCATTTGCAACAACTTTCTATCAAGTTTCCTGCAGCAAAGAACGAATGAAAGATGCTGGACGTATTTATGAGAAAGTGGCGAAGTTGTCAGCTCTCAAACGTTTCATGTGAATGTTTAGAAAATAACGTCTCGTACAAAATGTGCTTTCAATGGATGACTAGCCGCGTGTCCATAACAACCAAGTAACTCGTCATAGGCCGTCAGGAACTCCGCCTTTTCTGTAATCGGAGCATGCGTTGTACGTACCATCCTGAAGCCTGACGATAGCTTGAACTACGCCCATGATTTTGTCGGGACCTACACAATACATTAGGTATATGAAAACAGTTTGCGATATTTGTATTACAGTTATATAAAGAAAGAAATCACAATTCATCATCATCATCATCATCCGAGATGATATTCCCCACAATTTTGTAGGTTCAATCATCTGATGGTTTATCGAAGCAGATGTTTTTACAGTTGGATGCCCTTCCTAACACCAACCCCAGTGAAAGGAAAAACAGTGGCGAGTTAACCCACGCAAGATACCTACTTTGCATTTTAAACTCCGTAACAGCAGTGCATAAAAGGCATGGGTGCTTATATCCATGAGATCAAAGATGTTACACGACTCGCATACCATATCTGACTTTCTTTAACTATAATAATGGCTATTTCTTCGCATAGAAATGTAGTTTTTAAATTGCGATCTTTTCCTACTCTACCTATAATTTAAGATGTAGCTCAGCAAATACGTGTTTTTGAGAGGTGACACAGCCAGCTTTTAAAAGTAAAAGCAGAATTGTTCAGTGAGAAGGGGCATTGTTGTACCACCTAGTGTTGCGACAAATAGTGGTGGGTTTGCAACATATAGTGTTGAGTTTGCGATATATAGTGTTGGTTTGCGACATATAGTGGCGATTGTGACATATAGTGGCGGTAGAATTGTAACAATGTTTTAAGAGAAAGAGGTAGAAGAGAAGAAAAATATCAGTATTTATATGTATAAGAAGAGAGGGAAAAAGGTGAATGTTTATTTGTTTCTAAAAGAAGAATTCATTCAGTGTTTTGTAGAAAAAGTCGGCAAACATTTAAGAAAAAGAGGTAGGAGAGAAGGATTTATCTATATATGTTATAGGTAATTCTGATTATATTGTTGTGCTTTAAAAAGGATCTAAGAAAAGATTTGTCGTTAGTTTTTTTTAAAATGGTCAGTTGATTTTTGCCCAACCTCCTCTTTAATAATATGTCAACCACCCCATAACAACATGTCGAGCATACTTTGCTGAGAGAACCCCCGTGGCATCACGTGATGCTCATCATCAAATTATCTTAAAATTTGTAAGAAAGTAAAAGTAGTAAGAAAAGTAAAAGTAAGAAGCTTTCTATTCTATTGCCATTGAACATTTTATATGTAAATATTTTGCTAATTTCATTTTAGATTCATGCCATCAATTTAGCAACAGGTATAATTCACGCACGGGTGGGCTAAACACATTTCAGAAAAGGCCTAACCTGTCACATCATTGCCGATTCTACTGGTTGAATTGGTGAAGGGTTCCCACTGAAACCTCTGTATCTTTCGTATGAGGTGGTCGGGAAACACTTTCTCCACTGTTACTTTGCGAGGGAAAAGTTGTGCGTGCATACGAGGCAACGTGATGGCCTTTTTGATATTGTCGCCGAAAAACAACCAGTTGGCAATCACCTAAAAAAACCCACAGAATCATACTCTTGGCAGGTTAAATATCCATGGTGAAGCAACAGTATGAGAAAATATAAACAATCCACATAAAAACCTGTAAAAAAGAGTCCATGAATTGAACTGTTACTGTTAATGTTGAAAGGTGAAAAGCCAGATTGAAACAAATTTAATTACATAAATAACAATAAATATACAATACTTTAAAAAAACTATTAACATGTAATCGTAAATAAATTTGCAATTCATGTGATAAAAAATTGTTGAGAAGAGGCAACTAGACGTGTAAAATGTCTCAAAGATCGCTGTAGCACAAAAACTAACGATCATGCCCGAATGTTCGGCGGTCAAACAAAAAAATGTTTTTTTCTCTCTGGAAATAAGTTTCCTTAGAAGCTTATATGAAAACAAGAGCAGTACGGTTTTCTTCGACAATACAATGCTAACATAGAACACGACTCGTGAAAAGTCTTCCCCAGAAAGCATTTTTACAAAAACAGAAAAGATCAAGAACTGTTACAAAAGTCAATTGGAACAAGCGGGATTATACTTTACCCTGGCTACTAGATGCTGATGACTCATCAAATTTAATGTTGAGGCCCTCGTTGCTGTGTTGTTTTTTTTATAAGTTTTTCATTTTCTTTGATTTTCAAAAATTTCAAACATTTCCCATGCTAACACATAACTTGAGTCGTGAAAAGTCTTTATCGGAAAGCTAGGAAAACATAATACGAAAATGAACTTTACGAAAACAAAATTGTTACAAAAGTCAATTAGAAAAAGAAAACTAAAATGCAACAAGCACGCTTGGCCTAAACTTCATCTTGGCAACTAGGTGCTGTTAGCAATAATAAATTAGACATAGCGTAGACACTAACAAAGAAATAATTTCAATTACAATAGTTCATTGTCGCTACTTTCTTTCGTTAGTGAAGATTGCATCATGGCATTATATAGAGGTCACTAGGTCATAGAGGTACAGAGGTCACTGTAGCTTAGTGGTTAGTGCATTCAACCCACAAAATCAAAATCAAACGGTGCTGGTTCGAAACCCAGCTCGGACATATTTTGATTTCTGAGTTACAGTTGAGTTATTGAGCGGATCTCATTGCGTAATGCAAGCCTAGCTCAAATGGTGGGTTGTCTGGTGAAGCGATTTCGTAGGCGCAAATGGGTGCCCTAAGCACGCCAAAACCTAAACCTTGGGATAAGAAGAGCCACTACTGTTATATGTAGAGAGTCCCGTAAAACTCCATTATTTATTTATTATTTATAAATAGCGCTTAAACTTTTGATTTGATTAGTTGAATGTGATTTAATGGTGGTGTATATGGGTTTTATTGAAAAATGATTGCAGCCTGCATACACTTATAAAGTATAGCAGCAATTGTAAAATAAGTAACTTAATACGCCTCGTGTATTTAATCAACTATTTCCCACAAAGACGACTTTGCAAGAAAACAATATATCACCTGCGATAGAGCGGTCGGTATATACGCGCCGCCTGCAGCACCGAACACTCCAACGACTTCTCCGCGACGGTCAACGAATATGATCGGTGATAGTCGGGACATGGGCCGTTTGCCGGGGATTTTATCGTCGCCTCTTATGCCGTAGATATCTCGCCACGGTTTGACAAACTCTCTCACCTGATCGTTGTAGATTATACCCAAGCGTCTGGACATGACCCCAGAACCAAAACTAAATAAATACGTTTAAACTATTATCAAGATTTATAGTGATTACAGTGTATACAGGAAATGGCTTTAAAAGGAAGGAATTGTTTTAAAGGATTTTTAAGCTAAACATTTAACTAAGAAATTGGAAAAATAATTTAGAAAGATGACAAGTGTAAGATTTTTGGAAACGCAAACTAACTAAAAATATAGTATATAAAGAAATAATATATATAAAGAAAAACAGCTGTTAAAGAAGTTATTATTACATATGGAATAATTAAATAACTTTTTGGCGAGGTTATTACAACTAATACAACACTTAATTTCTTCTTCTCTCATTTCAAGCGTACTTTCCGTTCAATGACGTAGAACATGACACTGCGTTCCCTTCTTTATCAATGATGGATATATGTGTGGTTCCACTTGGCTCAGCAGTGTTGGCCTTATTGTAGGGCTCGTAATACTTCGAATCATGTGAGCGTGTGTCTATACGTTTGTATTTCTTGTAAGCGATAACTGGATCGAGCATGTAAGATGACAACTGCAAAATACAGCACTCACAAAGTTAACAAAGTTTTGTTACTAGCTTTGTTACTACAGTACAATCCCGATAACTCAAACCCCTGATAACTCAAACTCGTGTTAACTCGAACTGTTTTTCAGTTCCCTTACCCTAATGTTTTCTCATAAAAACTCCCGATAACTCGAACATTCGTTACCTCAAACTATTTTAGTCGGTCCCTTGGGGGTTCGAGTTATCGAGATTGTACTGTATATTGTTACTAGTTTTGTTACTTGTTACTAGTTTTTGTAACTTCTTACCATGTTGGCTTGTTGATCAAAACGCGGGTCCCTAATAAATGTCGATGGGCCATAGCCATACTTAAAGGCCTCAATGATGTAATGATAAACCAGCCCCGGATTCACTAAACGGTCTACGTGTGTCCAATTGTAATTGGAGAGAATCTTCAAGATCAGGGACACGAGGGGCCCACCCGCAGGGGGAGGGACTGAGAGCATTTTTAATCCCTTGATATTCACTTCTGTAGGTTTTTTCTTGAGAACTTTGTAGTGGAACATGTCTCTGTAAGTTACAGTACCACCAGCTTCTTGAATGTCTTTCACAATTTCCCCAGCCATAGTGCCCCTACAAAACCACAATAAAATGCAAGGTTTACAGATATTTTTTACTTGATTCTGTAAATAATTGCATTCAGTTAAAAGCTTTAAAAGCTAAAGTTAACCATTATTAAATATATAACATGTTTTTTGTTTCCAATGAAACAGTTGACTTCCATAATTCTGAGAAAACATTTTGGAAAACATTTTGTAATACAGGAACAGAAGAGAGAGAGTTAATATGCGCATCAACAAATCTTCAAATAAGTTAGAGAGATTCTAGTTAGTAATCGTATACTTACAACCGGAAGAAATGATGTTTTAACGCGGAATATATATATATATATATATGTATTTATATATTATTATATATATATTATCCGGTAATAGCGCAATGGCAAGGCGTTCGGCTCTTAACCGAAAAGGCACTGGGTTCGAGACCATGCTATCACAAAGTTGTTTAGTGAGTTGTTATGAATAAACAACACTGTATTTCATCAAAAATAACCGTAGTACATATGGGAGCAATTAAATACACTAAAACTTCGAGTTGAGGTCTTCATGATAATGCTTAGCGTTCTGGAAGCCTTGTTAAAAAACAAACAAACAAACAATTCATGCATATAAATAAATTACTGACTAATTCGAGTTAAACATGCAAATATTATTATTCGTATTTGAAACATAACAAGAGAAACAGCACTCTTTTATTTACAACCTACACGTTTCTACATTGATTTTTGTTAACATTTTTTGACTAAGTCCTAGCCAATTTTAAATGGAAAAAACCTGGGCTTAACACTCAACTCAACCACTATTCCGCATAACCTCGTTAACATTCCTGTACCATTTGTCCTATTCTTTCTACAACTACACTTCACACATGTCAACATTCCTTATTGTAATTTTGATCACAAAGCATTTCCATTTTTAGTATATATTTACAAGATTTGTATATTTTCTTTGTTCTGATGGCTAAGCCGAAACATATTATAAATATGTTTAGATACGTTCAAAATAATTGTAGCTCACATTTTCATCGTTTTTTAAGATCTGTTTATTGAGAAGACCAAAAGAACTAAATTTTCGTTCCCGTAGTTTTAGTGTATAAACATTTTTATGAAGAGGTGTTGATAACAACAATAACATGATCAACAAAAAGAAGTTTTTAGACAGCAGTAGCACAGTGGTCTAAACCGGGTTGAATGTTGGTAAATCAATGAAATTTGAACAAACAAAAAAGTGAAAAACACGAGAATGTAACCATTAACCACAGTTAATGCAGAGAAAATTGAAGAAGCTGTAAAATTAAAGTAAAATTAACACTTACTGGTAGAAGTCTTCTCCGCCGAGTTGCGCAATCCTGGAAAAGGTTTTCGCAAGTAATGGCCGACGAATAAAATCACCAGCTTTTAGACGAACGCCGTAGGGTTTCAGCAAATGACTAAAAAGCAGCAACAAAAAACAAAAGTATAATTAGAAAAAAAAATAATTACATTACATTACATTCTAAAAAGGTAAAAAAAAATTTAACATTTTCAATTGTGGTTAAACAACTACCTGAGAGGGTTGTCTGTGCTGAGATAGTTCTCTTTTAAAATTATTGAGTTGCTATATGCGGCGCCAATAGCATGGCCATCATTGGCCAGCTTTATACACGGTTGCCACAGCAATGACCAAGATACCTTTCTGCTACGGTAATCAGTCCAGAATGTGTACAATCCTTTGAGAGTTCCTGGTATGAGAATTTTACCACCTTGCGAATACTCTGAAATGCAGACACACCATTTAATTAAACACAACAGTGAATGAATGAAAGACATGTCAAGAAGTAATAAGGACAGATTTGCTACAGAGAAAGTTAGCAATCTAGAGCAGATTTGAAGGTAATCATTAATACATGCGTATACCCATGCTAGCATGAAAATGGACGTTAGGGTGTATAGATAGATACACATAAATTTTCAATTCCCAATATACAGAAATATGATCTTTTGACAGAATGTCCATTGAAAGAAAAGGCCGTAAAAACGCCTGAAAAGTCAATCGCACTGATTCTTTCAAGCATCTGAAGGTAGGTTAGAGTGATGGAAGAAACAAAACAATATATCACTAAAACTATTTCAAAGATGCTCAGAGATTCATCCTGAGCAATCACAATCTTGATGATATCAAATGAACTGGAGTAAATGCTGCATTGTTTTGCATGTACAGTGAGTGGTTGAAGTCATTGCAACCATCTCTTTCTTGAATTGACTTGTTCTTACAAAGAACTACAGATCACACACTAATAGATGTCATCAATACCTTTTAATAATTTTATAACCCTTCGTGCTTTAAATGGCTTTCGTAGCCTTGCTCTGGGTGACTACTATATATATATATATAAAAAATACCCTTGACTTAATCATGAATATGTTGAGTGCTCAATATTTTAGAGCAGGTCTTGGCAGGAGCTAACAATGACAATGATAAAGATTTGGATGCTGTGTCTAAACCCACCAACACTATCCAACTACTGCACTTTCCAAAAATCGGTGGACAAAAAGCGTACATTGCAACCACAAAATGAAATAAAGAACCGACAATATATTTGCATTTTCAAAAAAATTAAATGAACTTACTTTTTCTATTTTCATACTCTAACGGTAACGTTTCGCGAAAGTCGTACGATTTCGATTTTTCTAAAAGAAAAAAAGAAAGAATTATTAAATATATATATATATAAGCGTAATTTTTAAGTTGAAAAATATAAATTTGTTGAGACATTAATGAACTTACTACTTCTACTATAAGTCCATCTGCTGAAATTCACGTAAATGTGTTTTGAATATATATATATATATATATATATATATATGCTGTCATGCGAATCTAGTATTCCTTTTTCGGAGGTTGCTCATTGATTGAGTACCAACGTAATATCATTAAAAATAGACTGAACCTTATTTTTTAATTCCTGAATATTGTTTTACAGCCTTGGGTGACTGCACACTCTGGGTTTCCCTGTAGCTACTGTTTCAAACTTAAACAACTTTTGTAAGGCATTCATAGACGATGGAAATTAAGAAGAGTACAGTTAGTTTTCAACGCTACTTAATTTATATCTAGCTGGATATTGAATTAAATATGATCAGTTCACACAATAATTTGTAAGCTAGTCAACAGCTTGTAAAAAAACAGCTGACCATGCATAATACTTTGCACTTTTCTCTACTGTCTGATAGTAAAATCACCACAAACCGCAAACGTCCAAAATTATTGTTTTGCTGACATAATTTTTTATGAATTATGAGGGTTGAAGTCCGAAATGAGTAAATTTTTTCATAGAATAATTTGCAACATCATCCCAAAATGCCTTGCTGTTTCAACTGTAACATTAACGTAGACTTTGACCATGATTCAACACAAACATATGTACTTACTCCTATAGACGAATTCCAATGTTTACATTTTCGCCACCGTAATGCGCATGCACATTTTGCTGGCAGTATAGAAAATCCATAAGAGCGGTCATTATTAGCGAAAACACAGCAGATGTGTTTACCTGTAATGTTTTAAAATTGTTTAAAATGCCTGATAATTGTTGTGCTGTTGGTTGTTAGAAAAACTGGAGACAGTTCAAGGTCGTTTTACAGCATTCCTGATGCCAAAAGAAACAAAACAAAGAGCTTTATGGATATCTGCCATAAAAAAGAGATAATTGGTCTGAAAAAGCTATTTCAGCCTCCAGATTGTGCAGTGATCACTTCATTTCTGGGAAAAAATCCGACAATCCTCAGAATCATGACTATGTTCCAAGTGTTTTGTTTTGTTTTAATAAGTTGGAAAACAGAACTTTGGTTTGGAGCAAAGAGTCAAGAAGAAATGAGATTCATTCTCAACTATTACTACCACTTCATATATCAATGTTGAACAAGCTGAGCCAGCCCAACCAGAGCCTGAACTACTTGTAAAACCTTGTGATATTGGAACACAAACATATCACAGTACTAAAAAAGCTGTATGCAAATGAAGAAGGACTGGCAGATCAATAACAACTGAAATGGAACTGTTTTGAGACTGAAACGTGACGTTAAAAAAACACAATTTAGTTTTAATTCAATAAAAAAAATTTGTAAGATCCAAGTTCTACACTGGGTTGGACATTATTTGTTTTAATTTAATTCAAGTCTTGTCGTAAAAAGCATTGTAGTTGTTTTGTGTCAATTATTGACTGTACTAAGTCTTCATTGAAAGCCCCTTAAATCTGCATGCTCATGCACAGACGTAGTCTCCTCACAAAAACCACAACACCATAAATATCTTATTTCAATTACACCAGTTGGAACTGTGTCATTTTTATCAAATGGTTGGGGTGGTCGAGTATCAGACAAGGAGATTACAAACAAGTGTGGTTATCTCGATAAATTGGAATTAAGTGACTTGGTATTGGCAGATAAAGGCTTCAATATTGCTAACAAGCTTGCTGTGCTAGGGGGTGTTTTAGATGTTCCTGCATTTACAAAAGAGAAGCAATAACTGTTCCAAAAAAAAGTTGATAAATCCAGGCAACTAACTGGCTAATGTGCGAATCCACGTGGAACGTGTTATTGGTCGATTGAGGAAGTTTGACATAATAAATTCAACAATTCCAATTACTCAAGTTGACTTACTGGATGATGATATCAATATGTGGACTTGTAAATATATGGAGAAGTGTTGTTAATTAATTTTGAACATTTTTGAAATTTTATTCATGAAAAAACAAAACAAGGTATATGTATTATATATATATCATCAGAACTTATACATGTTTTTCTCTTTTACGGTTACGGTTTTCATTTTTACACTCTGGGCAAATCCATGATCCTTCTGGAGCTCGTTTAATATTAACACATGAGTAGCCGTTCCCATCTTCTTCTGAAGGAGCCTTGAAATAGTCAGAATTACTCCACGTGCTCTCATCGTCCTAGCAGCTAATAAATATACTTTCCCACATGTATTATTATCGCCTGTAACTTTTGTTTCAATCGTAAGGAGTGGCGTATGAATAAAATCAAAGTTATTATTGAAATCGCGTTCCTTACAAAATATAAACAAAGATATGTGCCCAGGTTAACATTTTAACATATATATATGCAATGGACACAAACCTTCTCGACCCGTTGGAAAGACGATGGGAGTTAAGTGTATGTTCGTATTGTGGATAATAGTTATGTTTGTCACTTATACTCAGACATTTTTTAGTTTTCTCTACTGCCGTGACCGCGCAGAAGCCTGGGTACAATAAACATCCGAAAATCGCGTATTTCATCTATAATCACAGATACCAATTTTCAGAAATCCCGGCCAATCCTGCAATGTTTCTTTTTTTCATCAAAAAGGTTTGTTACAGGTTATTAAAAAGTACTTACTTCTTTTTCTATCATAATAAACCAAAAATCCGCCTCCACCTAGCCCTGTTGATTGACTGTTCACTATTTCAAGGCAGCAATGTGTTGAAATCAGAGCATCAGCTGCATTTCCGCCATTTTTAATTACATCCGCACCAAAGGATGAGCAAAGTTTATTATCAGCAGCCACAACAAACCGTTTAAAGTTTAACAACTCGTTAGTTGTTTTCGGTGGTGGTAAAGTGATCCAATCTTTAAAAGATTCGTCTAAAAATCATTAATATCAAATTCATAATTAAATTTTTACCTTATTTTGCCTTTAGGTACCTTATTACTTTCATTTTGCCAATTTTACAGCAAAACATCAGAGACTATATAATTTTAATTATTCGAGATACATCATATAACAAACTACTATAGACAATTTGCATGAACACCATACCATCATCAGTATCAGTTCCTAAGCATTGCCTTGTGCTTCTTTACTGTTTGTTATGCGAAGAAATTTTGAGTTTCACCTCGAATTCAAAAAGTAAAAAACGTTTTAATCAGTCGTCGAGTTTTCTTCCTTATCGCTACTGAGGGAAATGTGCGACATTTTTAATCTCGGGTACAGTTTCCGCCCGTACCATTGGAGACAAGCTTTCGATTTCGATTTGTCAATACGGTTTCCGCGCAAATGACGAGTTATCTAGTTTTTTAGTATATTAAAATACATATGATTACTGATTGTCTGATTACTTTGTGTTTAAATTAGCGCCCCCTTTTGTTTTAAGAGGCGCTTATTCAAGCAGGGGAGTTTATTGCAAAAAATTAACTTTTACAAGGGGCGCTTATTTGGTAGGGGCGGTTATTTGGAAGGGGTGCTAATTCCGTCATTTACAGTGATTACGTTGCGCTATGTGTTGCGTGTGTCAAGTTCGTATTTTGTGCATTGTTACATGACAGTCAAATTTTACAAAGAGATTAACGTACATAGAAGCGAAATTCACTGTTTGAACAACTTCAAAAATGTTGTATATACAAATATAGTTATGTTATAATATACAAATATATATATATATATATATATATATATATATAATAAAACATCTGGTGTTTAAAAGAACCCCTACCGTCTCTTGGAGCGCTTTTTACGATTTTGCATAGAAAACATAACGCCATAAATATTCTACGCATAACTAAGGGCAGTCCGCGAGTGGGCCAATCATCGAAAGCAAAACATTTTATTTTAAAAAAATTCTCGCGAAAGACCGCTGAACGCGAAAACGTAGTGTCGCTTCATGATATTTTTTGAACATAATCTGTTAAAATATGCTGTAATGTTTACCCGAACAACCGTTCAAACGATCAGCATAACTACTGTTTGCTTTCTACAAATTTTAAGCCTTACCAGGTCGAAGCTTGTTTCAAAAGCTTCGTCTATTCCACGGAAGTGTTCTAAAGAGGAGTGATTTTGAATATTTTTCTTTATTTTTCAACGGTGTTTTCTCCTTAATATTCCGGAGGATTCATATACCGTAAAGATACGAATAAGCGCCCAGGGTGGTTATTAAATTTTTGATTGTTACCCTGGGCGCTTATTTGAGACGGGCGCTTATTAAATGTTTCGGTACATGTCAAAGTTACTGGAGCCCGAAAACGTGAAGTTGGTCTTATAGTACCAGGAAGGTGCTTGGTGGGGACAAAAAATCCACGAACTGCGAGGATTTTCGATGAATAGTTACAAAAACAGAAGGGAATGTTTTCATCCCTTCAGCTCAAGCATAAAAATTTAGGGTTTATAGAAAATTTCTTATGTATTAGTAAAAAGCACGAACTAATAGATAACTATTATAATTTTTTTTTTAATTTAATTTTTTTAATAACGCTGTCATTATTTTCTCTAATGATAAACCCATTTATTTCAAATAAACGCCCATTCTGCATGGTGTATAGCTCGTTTTTTAAATAAGCGCCGCCTTTTAAAGGAAGCTGGGCGCTTATTCCAATTTTTACGGCATGGATATATAGTGTAGGACACACGTTTGTAACAGATATTTATATTTAAAGTGTACAATATATATAAATAAATAAATATTATTGTTCTGTGTATTTAAGATTTCTATTATTCAATTGTAATATTTTGCAGGATATATTTACGCAAAATTAATAAATTAGTATAAAATATTTTGTTGTAGCTGTAGCATATCTGTTCACACGAAAGTTAACGAAAAACATTTTTTGCGAGAATTTCATCCTTCCTATAGCATATATATGATGTCTCGAAAAATCTGGTTTTACGTACTCGCGAAATTTAATTTAAATCGCCAATGGGCACCATGTGGGCATATGAAAATGGTTCGAGTTATCGAGTGACATTTATGAGAAAGTATTAGGGAAGGGGATTACAAAACAATTCGAGTTAACGCGAGTTCGAGTTATCCGGTGTTCGAGTTACCAGGATTACACTGTATATAAATTCAGATATCGTTGGAATCTCCAACTGCTATATTATAATAACCAGTCAGAGAACTAACACGAATTGCCAACTTCCGTGTTGTTTAAGTGATACGATAGTTTCCTTCCAGCGTTATTTCTGTGGCCATTAATTTTGTGGCACTAGTGTATTGCTATGAGCACTTTTTGTGGCGCTAGTGTATTGCTATGAGCACTTTTTGTGGCACTAGTGTATTGCTATGAGCACTTTTTGTGGCGCTAGTGTATTGCTATGAGCACTTTTTGTGGCGCTAGTGTATTCCTATGAGCACTTTTTGTGGCGGTAGTGTATTGCTATGAGCACTTTTTGTGGCACTAGTGTATTGCTATGAGTACTTTTCTACGTGATAAATAACGTATCTCCACATAGCATTAATCAGCTTCTACATCGCTTTCGTCACATTCATTATGACGTCATATTCATTATTTCACGTGTCGATATTTTCGCATGAGTCGTATGAATATTTCTACTATGTGCGAGATCACTTCTGCATGACTTCCTAATACTTACATTCACATCTTTTACCACCATTCCGATAATTATTTCCAGGAATATTCACTAATATAAGAGAACCTTATGATGCTTCAGCAGCAAGTAGAGACAAAAGAGTGGCGTACAAAGTGGAAGACAAACTATTATAGGTAAACATGTCAATATGCATGGTCTTTCTCATACTGTAGTAAATTGCACTTGTGCACTTAGTATAGTTACCGAGATTATCTGATAGCGTTGTCCGTGAATAGCTTGAAAAAAATCGCGAAAAGCTTACATATAGTCAAAACAATTAATATACTCCTTCGTCATAACGAAACTGTGAACACTCAGAACGATTCATGTCACGGTGGACTCACGATGAAAGTATTTTGGCTGGCGGTCTACCGGTATACCAGGAGCAGTGTTATGCAGAATGGCAGAAATGGTATTTTTATTCAAAGCTTGTGTTTAATAAAATGTAGTTTCACAACAACAAATTGTAAATATTTAATGATTTCAAATCGCATTAAATCCCTACCTCCGTAATAAAGATATCTGTAATCGACGTTCATTTTCCGCTTGTTCAATTTCCGATTTGGTAAAAAAAGTGACGCCTTAGGTCGAAATATATATATTGATGTTTGTTCTGGAATTGATTTGCAGAGAATATAGAATCCAACAACATTTTTAATGACTGTCGTGGTGCTTTGCCACTCAGAGTACCGTAAGTGATCGATTAAACGCCCCGGGAGTTTATTTAAAAATTGAAATTTTAGGGGAGCATTTATTCGAAAGGGACGTTTTACTAAGAGGGGCGTTTATTTCAAAATGCAAAAACTTGGACAACACAACTTTTTTCAGAAATGACATTACAGAGTCACATGCAAGCAGACGACGGTTAAATTATATTACAACTGTTAAAACCCAAATTTCAATGTCAGTATCATCTTGGCTTGATACCTGGAAAATATGTCGCTCGGTGCGAGTATGGAAAAATGGCGAGTGTTATGTGACAAGCTGCAAGAAATCAAAAAGAAATACAGGCATTTTGAATGGAGTTTTGAACAAAACGAAGCTCAAAATTGTAAGTTTCCGGTGGAAATAAATATTGCATTTTCCTAACAATAAACATTACTTCTTTCTCCTTCTTTGCATGGATATTACAGGAGGGTCGTTTATTCAAAACCTCGCCATTAAAATTCACTCTTTTCACTCTGGGCGTTTATTTGAAAGGGGCGTTTATTTACCAAATCAATTTTCGCACCAAATCATTTACGGTAGTACAAAGTAGTTTTAAACTCGTGGCAAATTGATCAAACGGGTCATATAACATGCTGTATGCAAAACGTGTTAAAAATCAAATGTTTGAACGAGTTGCACGGTGTGTAACATTTTGATACATAAACCCCTTCTAACATGTTGGATGTTTTTGGACATGGTAAAAAATGTTGGATGGTCATTCACCATGTTCAAACGGATGAACAGACTCGTTATATTGAACGTGTTTCCCCCCCTCTTCTCTTCTTAATGTCATCCAACGGAAGCACTGCGATTATCGCAGCAGTCACTTCTTGTGTCTTTTTTCTTCGTGTCAACACTTCAAATTCAACTAGCCTTTGTGAAAAAATTGTTTTGTAAAACTGGCATTCCGTTACTTAAATGATTGTCATTTTGCGTTGTCTAGAATACTGTCTGAAGAAATCTGTAAAAGATATTGGCGATGGTCTAACAGGAAAATACTAGTGCAATTCAGTCGACTCTCGATATTGTGGTTTTGATATCTCGGACTTTTTTATGTCTCGGACTTTTTTATGTCTCGGACTTTTTGATATCTCGGACTTTTTGATGTCTCGGACTTTTTGATGTCTTGGACTTTTTGATGTCTCGGACTTTTTTATATCTCGGACTTTTTGATGTCTCGGACTTTTTGATATCTCGGACTTTTTGATACCTCGGACTTTTCCCTAAGACATTATAAAGTTATTCTCTCAGACTAAAACCTCTCGTTATTTCGGACATCGTTATCTCGAACTATTTTCTTCGGTCCATTAAACAGGAATCGTCTCGTTATCTCGCCCTTTTCAGCTAATATAATTATTTTTTCAACAAATATGTCCGCCATAAAAAAGCTTTCAAAGTCAAAAACATTTAGCCAAAATTACAATGCTTTCAAGGACCTTGGAATAAAGGAAGTGATTTTAAAATATGGTAATAATACTCATTTTTGAGTTTTCTTTTTACACTCTCTCCACAAGTTCTGCGGCAAACTATAAGTAACAACCTCACTCAAACAGGACAACCACCTGGATAATTAATTACCTCTGGATAATTCCCACTCATAGGGCAATTACGCCCTCCCCCAATAATTCCCACCAATAATAAAATTCTTCACATTACTGTTGGTGAGGCTACAGGTAACATTTTCAATTCCACATTACCTCAGAAAAATTACAGAACCCCCAAAACCAATTTTTTTGGAAAGAAACTGTCTGTCTGTTAAAAACAACACTATCTATATATTGGCGCGCGGGACACTAAAAGGAACAGGAAGGAGACAGCGGGACACTCACAGGAAGGCACCATCCGTAACTAGACGCTTAGAACGACATGAAGCTGAGATCTAGCTTTAAAATATTGCTCTTTGACTGACCAAAACGTAGAAAGAATACAAAACAATCCAATGTAATTTTCCGTTTATAACAAAGACGATCGATTTCATAAATGTTACGGGGGATCACATAAATAATGAATAACAACTCCAAATCAGAATACAAAAACCTATACAAACCTACTCTCTTCGCCTTGATAATGCTCTCTAAAAGACAACCACACTTCAAAAGCTTAACCCGCGAAACTGTTGCAACAAGACCATGTAAAGAAATTGTTTACAATAGGTTTTTCGAACCACGCTGGGATTTCGAGTTTCTCTTTTGTTTCAAACAATAGCAGGAAAGGTGGAAGAATTCTAGAAAAGTATAGAGGAAACGTTTTTAACCTAAAACTTCAATATTTAGAAACGCGTTTTCAATTTACTCTTTTGCCTTATTTACAAAGAACACATATGGCAATACACGTATATTTGTTTTTGGCTTTTGTTGATCCTTTTCGTTGATTATTGTACATAGGAAAAGATCGATTGTTGTTTTTCTTGATAATTATGGGAAATATTCGATGTTACTCTCGGAGGTGTTGGTTTGTTTTTAATGGCAATGGCTTGAGAACAACTCGATCAAATGAGTTTTTTAGTTTTATCTACGGAGTATCGGCTTTTACAGAAGTCTTCAACAGTTCTTATTTTATTTACTTTTTTCTAAATTGCTATATATCAAAGATACACTACTTTCACCAAAATAATCTCACTTTTATTAGAGAAAATTCAAAGTGGCGTAGTTTAATTGTTCTTCAAACGTCTTCTTTTTCATGAAGCAAATACAGTAAGAATCATCATTTTAGATCATAAGAATCTTAAATAAACCGATTTTATGAGAGTAAGTTATTCCCGGGAATTGACATCTGAGTGAATACACTATATTCAAAAGTCACTGAAAACTATGAAATTACGTTTCGTGTATATTAAAAAAGTAGATATATTTTAATGAAATTGTCATCGAGGGAGTTAAAACGCCATTTCTGAATCAGAAGAAATTTATAGACGGTATATAACTTATTGTATCTACTTTTTTTGTTTATGTAACAAACAAACATATTAGGCACCAATTACAACTCCGCGGCATTTTCTGACTTTAAAATGTCTTCCTCTATCATGGGGGGGGGGGGGGGGGGGGGGGGGTTATAGCTGTTCTTTTAGCGCCATTTTAAGATGCATATCACAAATATCCAGGAAATGTACATTTTAAAGACCATACATTTTTATTTTAAACTTACAATTTAATAATAAATGTTTATGGTTATAAAGTTAGTTATTTTAATTGATTTATTTTCTAACAATATACAAAGATCATGAAAAGTCACCTGAACATTTTTTTTTCACATGTCTGATTCTTACATTCATCCGCAACTTGCAGACCACGCTCCTCTATGTAAAACCACAGATCTTTTCACTTCATTCATGTCATAAAAAGACACGCAATCCAATAATACACTCAAAACACGTTGTGCACGACTTGAATATACCCAAAAACCTAACCGCCTCAGACCTTTGGAATTGGCGACTTGAATATACCAAAAACCTAACCGCCTCATACCTTTGGGATTGGCGACTTGAATATACCAAAAACCTAACCGCCTCAGACCTTTGGGATTGGTCCTACAATTACAACTCATTCTGTTTCGCAAAAACCTCCATCATAAACGGTTGAACGTTAAAACATCCTAACTTGAACTTTTTGTTAATGCTTTTTCTGAATATATTGGGAGTCCAGAACAGCTTTAGGAATAGCGTAATTGGCACAAATGTAAGGGGGATGTTTGGAGACGGTTTCCAGATCTTATAATTGACGGTGATTCAAATCCCCTGTTCGGTAACAAATGCGACAACAACACACAATTCAAAGCTGAAATAAATAAACAAATTCCGAATTTATACTACGTAAATATACTATATAAAACGTAATATATATATATTACATCGTGCGCTTTAGTGCATACACTGCATACCGTTTGTAGTGACACTTCAGTGTTTTGGGTTTCGCATCCCGTCTTCGCATTTTGTTAAGCTTGCTATATTGGCGGAACAATAGTAAGTTTGCGTTTTTCTATGGGGTATTTGGTTTGGTTTTTGTTCCGATTCTGCTGCCTAATTACTATTGTTCATGCGTGCGCTGCGATGTGTTTCATCTGTCCATTCTGGCAGCCAGGTCGCGCGTTTTATATAGTATTTTTATAGTATTTTCTGTGAAATGGAAATGTTAAAAACCATGTTTTGCGAATTAAAGTTTTCTCAATAAATAGTTAGTCTGTCAATTGTATGATTCTGGTCTGTGAAATAAATAGTTAGTCTGTCAATTGTATGATTCTGGTCTGTGAAATAAATAGTTAGTCTGTCAATTGTATGATTCTGGTCTGTGAAATAAATAGTTAGTCTGCTAATTGTATGATTCTGCTCTGTGGAATATTGACTAGTTTCTCTCACGTTTGGTTTTCATGCATAGATAGCAGCACCGCTAAATTAATTGAAATAATAATAATAATTCTGCACTGTTATTTAGCAAGAGGGTTGGTCTTCAAAATATCAATGAATATTTCAGACTTGAGGCATAAACAATCATAACTATCTTGAACATTTGGTTACCCTGACAACTGCGCAAACGCGACAACATTTATGTTTTTACCAGGTTTTAATCCGCAACTTCCGACTAAAAACGACATCAAGAATTTTTTAACAAAACCTAACAGCTAAGTAAAATGCAAACTTACGCAAAAGTTGAAATAAATGAATTCTATGACGGTTGCCAGGGGACGCAGAGCTGTGACGGTTGCCAGGGGACGCAGGGGACGCAGCGGCCACTGGTTACTCATCATTTTTCATCGTTCATTAACATTAGGTTCCTTCAGTGTTACTGTCTCTAATACGTTTGAGACAACAATTCGAATTGTTTGCGTTTATTGCTATTCGTGTTTTAACTAGCCATGAAAAAACGTAAAATCGCGCAAAAGAAAGCATTAAAAGGTCACACAATGTAAAATGCAACCATCTTTATTGTATCGTTCTACAGACGACAGTGCTACAAGACTGTCGAAGCGAATTTCAGGATCTTCTTTAAACTGGAAATTATCTGGTTTTCTCGGGCGATATTTAGAATGTAACGATAATTGTTGCTTGTTTCAGAATACTGAATCTCTTATGAATTTGATGAAACAAAAACCGAAAAATGAAATAGAATACGAAATAAAAATAAGAGCATAACAAGTTTGAACAGATTAAAAGATCATTCGGATTATTATTGAAGCCGGCGTTTCTATAGTTAATACGGTTAGTGTTCCCGAAAATAACTCCTTATGTTTCCTTAGTTAATGTTTCAACTTTACGGTAACCTTAGTGCCAGTTATTTGAAAAACGCGAACACAAAATCTAAATTGAGCAACTCTTTTTCAAGCTATTGAATAGAGAATAACTAAAGTCAACAAGAACAGGGTAGTGTTTGCTGAGAAACGCGAATGATTCTTGCGCGCGGGACTAACGCTAATTAGCGCTCGAATTTCTCTTTTCGTTTGTATCAAGCGGTATCTTTAAAGCTGTATGTAAGAAAAAGCCGTTCTATGTCTGTGAATCTCAGAGATTCGCGGATCTCCGCACGGACGGTGCGAAAAATATTTTCTTTGCATTCCTGACGCTTATGCTGAGCAATTTGAAATATGAAATGCTGGTCCTAACACGTACGATGTCTGCCAAGATGTAAACTACACACAGGGCATAAAGTGTGGAGATGGCAGTTTATCGTACATTGGAGATTTTATAGCTTGTAGATTTAATGTGGGAACCAATAGAATTGCCTTCACAAAGTTTTACTATCTTTATGGCAATTCACCTTAACTAGTTGTGCTTTTAAGTTGTTTTATATTATTAATATATGTCTGCCGATGAAACGTAAATGTGAAGTTGTATAAATTCAAACTTAGACATATTTAGCATGTATCGTTCTTCCCGGTTACTAATCAATATAAATTTACAGTACACTAAATCTACTGGCTAATGATATTAATAATGATCATTTTCAGGGTTCCGCCCCTAATTTCCACCCCTATTTCCCACCCTACCCGCCCCTACTTCCCGCCCATACCCTCCCATACTTACCACCCCTACCCGCCCTTACTTCCCGCCCCTTCCCTCCCCTACATACCACCCCTACCCGCCCCTACTTCCCACCCCTACCCTCTCCTACTTACCACCCCTACCCGCCCTTACTTCCCGCATCCGCTTACAGTCCACAGGCCTCACTAGTATGCAAGCTCAATTGCCCAGATTTTTGCTTCTTTTTAACGTAACAGCCAGCTGATAGGCCGTTCTGGAGTTCACAGACAGAGTATTTACAGCTAATCATTAACAGATTTTTAATATCCAAGGATGAGAAACTAGGAACAGGCAGTTGCGTCAAAGTAGGATAACTAAAACCTACAGATGCCATGTTTGTTTTTCTATTTATGTCTGTAATTTATGCAGTTTTATACGTATCTTTAACAAATAATTCAACTTTTTCAGATGACAAGCAACAACGCTACGAACAACATCACAATAGATGACGTAACGCATAATATGCAAGCCACCATGCTGAAAGTGAACATTATCATATCTCTGTGCATCATTTCCATCAATCTATTCGTCGGCTTTTTATTCTATCGGAAGCAATCCCTGTTGAAAACGCCCTCCAACAAGTTGCTGTTGAGTTTGCTGGTATGCGATGCTTTCTCCGGGCTAATTGTCTTCTTTCACGTAGCTGTCGATCATATGTACAAAAGCACCTTCGCGCTACGCATCGTTGTTGATATACTCACAGCATTTCTCGTGCAAACCTTTGTAATGCATTTGTGCGGGATCACTCTGGATCGATTTCTCTCCCTCTTTTTTGCGCTCAGATACAAGCAAATCGTTACACGTTCAAACACATGCCGTTACATTACCGTTGCGTGGATATTGTCGTTCATTGCCGCCGCCGTGCAATTGACGTGGTTGTATAAAGAACTACGGGGCGAAACACTCACCCAACAAGAAATGGTGAATATCACACAAATCGAAAAGTGGTACACGGTAATCGCATTCCTGTTTTTTAACTTGATACCGATGATCATGCTCGGTGTGGCTTTTTCTCTGATGTTTTGGGAAATTCGAAAGATTCTGCTCAAAACGCCCACCATTCGACACGGGAAATTATCCAATGTTACCGCGAGTCAGGTGCGCGTATTTTACGTGTTTGGACTGATGTACGCGTGCTTTGCCGTGTGTACCATGCCCTACTACACTCTAAGAATGTTGTTGGAGTTTCGGTGCGTCACCGTGACCTATACATCGCTAGAGTTGGTGTACACACTGCGGACGTTGACCTCGCTCATAAACCCTCTACTCTACACTGCTAACAACCGCGAGTTTCGAATCATCATTTGCGACATGTTCGCCGCGTGCAAGCGAAAACAACCGTTCCGTAAAATATCACTTGCCAGCACGCAGAGCACGTGCGCTCAGCAAAGGAAATCATTAGCGATGACGTCATTAATGGATGTCAGCGCCCAGGACTCTGTAGCATTCTACGAAACGTGTCTGACGGAAGGAGACGAGACGAGGCAGAAATTGAACGACAAGGTGATAAATAATTATAAGAATTATAAATACACATAAATCGTTTATTATTTAAAAGTATAAATATTCAAGTGAGCTGTAAATATATGTAATTGTTAATTTTTACCGCGCACGCGCATAACATGTGAGTATTTTTTGCCAATAATGTTAACAAGTTGTAAATAAAAACCAAAAACAATGATAAGCTGTTATCAAGCTGTAAACCCCCGTGAAAAGCTGTAAACCCCCGTGAAAAATGTCATCATTTTAATGTCATCTTACTTTATTTTACTCGTGAATAACATAATTTCACCTGCGAACACTTTTAAAAAAGCTCAGTTCTAACGCATAGTTTTGATGGCAATTTTAGTATTACGTCACTTTAGGCACAGTTACTCTTTGTCATTAGAAGTAATGAGTATTGTATTGTTATGATTGATGACATTGTTAAAACCAACAATTCCCGTTTACTATATGCAACACATTGGCGTATCACCCCAGTTTTTTGTTTTAACTAAATAGATTTTATTTAAAAACTATTTGTCAATAAGTTACTCAATGTAAACCGGTGTAACGGGGAATTAGGACTCCGCAGTCATAAAATACTAGGGATTTTTGACTTGGGGATTCTTAATAGTGAGTTAGGAATGCGTTTGTGAAATAGAACTCCACTAAAAATTACATATTGAAGTCATTTATCACTGGTGAATTATGACTTTTTTGTTGTTAATATATCAACTTCAAATTCAAATACTACACGCAGTCAATATGGAGAGTAACAAACAATGATTTTGAATCTATTGAAAACTATACTAGATGTCAAACGTATCCTGAAAATATCAGCGAGAGAGGGGAAAAGTCCAATTATTTATTTTTAAAGTTATTTGTAATTATATGTTATTAATTTTATATTTTTAATTATATACCTTATCACTTATACGATTATAAATTTCTGATTTGAAATACTATTTTCATACTTTTGGTATTCAATATACATTGACGTTGCAGATTTTGTTAAAAAATTTGTTATGTGCCAAAAACAAGGAAGTTTAACAGCCAAAACGAAAACAGAGCTGCACAGTATACCTGTTCCAACTGCCGCGATGAAACAAATTGGATTTGTAACTTACCTGAGGTGTATTGTTGTTGTATAGTTGTATGTTTTCAGGGTCGAGTAAACGGTAAACACTCGAAAATATTAGCTTTTATGTTAAAAAACCTTTTAGCAACTTTCCTACGATTTTTAAGGCAAATTTAAAGTAACTGGAAGCTAAAAGCTGGGTTGCTTATAATTAATAAATACGTGAATATTAAATTTAATTTTAAAATAATGGTTTTTCTGTTTTAAAGGCGCTTCATGATATATGGTCATTTATGGCCTGGTTGCCCAGGTTAACTACTAGTGCAGTCAAATGGTGCAAAAAGGCAATTTTAATGCAAATTGACTAACAAGCATGAAATTTGGCACAGTAGTAGCTTAGATGGAAAGAAAGTATTTAAGCCTCAGACCCAATCAAAACCACCTGTTTTGTGTACTTTACAGACCTCAATAGGTTGCCATACATAGTAGCAAAAAATATTTTCTTAAAATTAGAGATTGTTATAAATCGTGGTTACCTCTGTTAAGTTTGTGTGGTTGCTTGAAGATTGAATGTCTTATCAACAATATTCCGTATGATAGCATGTTCAAAGTGGTCATAATTTTCTAGAAATGATGTTCAAAGTCAACATACAGAATTGCTTTGTTTAAATGGTGTATATTTGTAATGCTACTAGTCCATTGGCCAGAGGGCCAAAAATGGGGTCATAGGGGTCACCTCTAGTAAGTTTGTATGCTTGCTTTTTTTTAAAGATTGAATGTTTTGACAACGATATTCAGTATGGTAGCATGTTCAAAGTGGTCATAATTTGCTAAAAATTATGTTCAAAGACAGAATTGCTTTTTATAAATACCGCGAAGAGAATCGTGAAGATGATGAAGAAATTTCGGACGATGAGTCCACTGAAACAGACGAGTCCACAGATGAATCCACTGAGTACTGAAACAAGCTTTACTGATGACAGAGTTCGTACAATGTTGAGAGTTAGAAACATTTCTTTTCTAACTGATTTCCAAGGATTACTTTTGTTGCCAGTTTTAATATACCGTTTAGGGTTTATATAATGTATGCACAAATACACTCCTGATTATCTTACATTTGAATAACCTTGTCAAAACTGATAACTAGTGGAATTTCACAAGCGATTTTAGTGCCAACGTAATTAAATTTTTCTGATTGCAATTGTTGCTTGGCTATGGTTTTATGATTTTTGAATTAAATGTGGAAATATCGGCATGTCAGTCTGCACATGCATGACCACTTTGGAACTGCTATCATCAGTTTTTACACTTTCTATATATAATGTACTTTTATGGAAACTAGTCGAATATAACTTACTTTTCATGACCCATAGACCATTGATTTATTGACGGTTTGAAGTCGTATTTGAAAAAAAATTCTTTTATGATTTCCGCTTCCTTAAGTTTGGAACTTGTAAAACTGGAGGAGCTGATAGCATACTTTATCTATTGCCAAGACTCCATTTGAGATCCACTGGAAAGCTGCCTCATCTTTCGTCACTCTTCATGGGGTTAGATCGGGATGCTTCTCGATGGGGTTAGATCGGCATGCTTATATTTCTGTGTGCAGTGGTTGAGATGTTTGGAGAAACAAGACCTGTAGAAAGATTCTGCTAGCTTATAAAGTATCCAATATTTAATAATGTTTGTACGAAATGTTGGTTTCTCTCTGCAAGGGGCTGATTATATGTGGATTTTATCTCTGGAAGACGGGACGAGACGGTATAGCAAGATCCAAACGTTAACTAATTTTGAGTGGCTGGTTTTGATGGTGCCAAATCATAATTCATCAGAGGGTTTTCTAAAGAATCCTGACAAAACGCCAATTGATGAAATATAAAACGTGACTGATAATATTTGTTCACTCACCAAAAAGAAAACATTACAGGATTATCTACACAGCTTGAAGACTTACAAACAGAACTCTTGGCTTCATAAAAAAACGTTTTTGGCACAAAAACAAAACCACAGTAATTAAAACGATCACAATGTAACAGAGAGCAGTGGTGCATAAATACTCAAACAGAGGCACTGAGGTTGCTAAGCCACAAAGAGATCCCATTCGAGCCAGGGTCAAACGGATACTTTCGGCCGTTGTCTGAATATCTGAGGGTACCATCTTAGCCAGTGTGCCCACAAAAAATACTTCAGTGGTTACGGCAAGGGTGCTAAAGCAGAAACACCAAACAGCCCAGAGAATTATGTTAACTACAAAGATATCATGGTTAACTTTAAAAACAATAAAGATGGCGAGCATCAAGATGAGGTCAATAAATGTGATGATCGCCGTGATGAACCTGGCCTTATCATGAGGCGGACGCCACAAGTATGCCGCGAAAAAAACAATTGTTGTTACACTCGTGCATAACATTAGGTAGTTGATCTCGGTTACCGACCAACCTAAAACGTCCACAATCATGAGCGGTATCCACAGGTCAAAGCTGTCCCGGAAATACAAGAACAAAAACGTCGCAACTAGCAAAAGCAACGATCTGTAATCTGAGTACAACAATTTCATCGTCTTAAATAGGGGCCTGGGATCGTGTGTGACATGCTTAAAATATGTTGTTGTGGCATCACTAAAAAACGCGTTTTTAGCTTGATGAGTGCTCTGTAGGATGGGCATCTTCTCTTCATCGATGTTGTTGGATTCAAAATAAAAGACGTACTCTGGTGATGTATCTTGTTTCGTAACTTTGCTCTTGAAATCGTATTCTTTTGATAAATCGTGTACAAAATATAATGAGAGAATTTCCAAGACCATGAATAAAAAGGTCATATAAAGGCCAGGTGCGTTGGCAAAGGTAATGTGCCAACTGCCAATCCAAGTATCAATCGGTTTAAACGCGAAATTGACAGCTGGACCAATAGTAAACCCGAATACATATGACATTCCCATCACGGCCAGTACGGAGTTTGCCTTTTCTTCGGGATAACTTCGCACTACCTCACTGGAGATTACGGATTTTAAAGGAGCCGCTACACCAGAGAAAATGCGGCCGATAAGTAGCAACCACGGGGAGTAATGCAAACTATAAAGCAGATTTCCAATCATGCACACAAAATTGCAGACCAGAAACAAATTCCTCGTGTTTCTGTACTTGTCAGCTATTCTTCCAATAGCTACCGAAAAGACTACATTGGAGAGCAGAAAAGCCACGGAGATTAAAGAGTAAAACAATTTAGGCGTCGATGTCTTTACCAAGGTGTTCAAGTAGAACAGCAGCGTTAGAAACGTCAAGCTAAACTCCATGCCAAGTAAACTGTTTTCAACCGCAAACATTATGACTGTGTATTTTCGTTTGACAAGCCAGCCATGATTAGGACCGTGCACGGTGTTGTTCTTGTTCTTGTTGTTTTTCATCTAAAATATTAAACAATAATCATACTGTTAGTAAACAAATAAACAAAAAACGTTCAAGATTGAAGTGAGACAAAAATATAAATATATATACTACATAAACGTTTTCTTGCTGTAATTGGTGGGGTCCATTGTATTAAGTAAACATGCAAGGAAATGCCACTTTTCACGAGTATAAATAACAACTAGGTGCAAATTTGTGTTTATATGTTAAAAACACTAAAATCAAAAGTGATCGCTTTTTGGTTCAGTTAGTCGTATATACATAAACGTGGCGCGTGCGCAATAGTCTGTTTTGCTCCCAGAAATCATTGCGACAATACATTTGATTGGCAAAGTGCAATTTGCACGGAGTTTGATTGCATTGCATTGTTTTCTGTATACACGGGGATATGAATTCGACACGATGACTATTTAACATTTATCTATAAGTTGCGTAAATATCTGTAACGTGATTGGCTAATCACGAGAAAATATCTATCATATTTCGGAGTGCAAAATTCAATATTTTTTCTGCAACTATTCCCATGATTCCTATTGGTTAAAAACAGAGTGCAAAATATGACACGTGCGAATGTTAGAGTAATGCAATCGTAAAATCATTGAGTTGTGACGATGTTCATGTTCACGCGTGTTATATAAGATATCATATAGACCTATTGATAAAGTAGTTATCGCAAAATACTCGAAAAATATGGCTTATTTTTCTCGTTTTTTATGTTTTTCTTAAATATTTAACTCGTCTAAAGACTCGTTAAATATTTTGAAAAACATAAAAAACTATTCGCCGTATTTTTCTCGTTTCTCGCGATAACTACTACATATAACTACATATAATATTGCCAAAAATATACTATATACTATATTATATATACTATATGACATTCCTTTGTTTTTAACTTATATAATAATTGTCAATAAATAATATATTTTTAGAATTCTCATGCACTTACATATATGGGGACGCATATTGATAACAATTATGCAATAATAATTATATATAATGTATTTTTCACTGAAATGTTTATCCTCATTGTAAATATACGTGTAGAAGAACCAGATGCAGATAATTTAGGGTATATTAAACTTGTTATGTGAAAATGTGCTTCTATATAACGAAAAGTAAAAAAACTATAACTAAATTGAAAAATATTCTTTAAAGCTGTTTTTACTTTACAAATGTACAGTTTTTAAAGGCGAAAATCAGATATTTGCCTTGATGGAAATTGTATCCTTTGTTTTTAACTTACTGATTGTCAATAAATAATTTTTTTAGAATCATTCACCTTTACTCATGCACATACATATATGAGGACGCATATTGATAACAATGTATTTTTCACTGAAATGTTTATCCTCATTGTAAATATTCGCTAATAATAATAATAATAATAATAATCAAAATTTGTGACTTATTCTGAGTAGAATTTCAATTCGAGCAAAATTTTGAAGTTAAATTGAAGAAAAATGTAAACAAAAAAACGATTTGAATTGTTTTGATTTCCGCGGTTGTGGGTCAATGATCATTTTAAAATCAAGATGGACTCACAAAACACAGACGAGTTATTATGTCATTACAGCGATTTTTGATGCAACATCCAATTAATCTTGAGGGATTGAATCCTAGCAGTTCTGTGTCGTGAACTTTCTTCAGTTTTGTCTTTGTGTCTTTCTTCTATGAAAATGAGAGTGATGAAAATGATGATTTTCTCCAATTATGGAGGTTTAAGTTGATTTAATTTGATTGCTAGGTGACTGACATTGACATTTTAATCGACTCCAATTACAAGGCACTGCCAGGAGACACTATCATTAGTATATTGGGATTCTCATCAACTCAACAAAACACATGATGCCATCGTCTTGATTTAAACTGGCCGTCTGGATCACAAAATAAAGATCTTTATCTTAAATTCCAACAGCCATTTATAAATCAGCTATTTCTATTTAAAACGTCCTTTCCATCAAAGCTTTCATGGTAAATAATACATGTTGTTGTTTGCTTAACAATCCCACAGTTATTTCCTAAAAAAATAACAACAGAAGTTTGCCAACATTTTTGACATTTCCGCACAGGTTTAGAAATAAAAATGTATTTTTGGGCGGCTCCTTTTTCCCATCGTCTGCAACGGAACCTAGGTTAGCAAAGGTAAATGTTTGTTTTAAATGACTCTGTTACGTTGCTGTTATAAATTATTAGACAAATATTTAATTGCAAATGATCAGAGTGAATTTTTCTATTAATTTCCTAACATTTTGAGGTACAGAGTGAATTTTTCCATTAATTTTCTAACCTTTTAAAATACATGCAACAGACGATCGTTACTCTCATTCAAAATACCTTACCTCTGAGGGTTCACAAAGTTATTGTTGGATGTAACGTTGGTAATACGTAGACGTGCGCTACCAATAATGTTTGTAATGCTAACATTGGATTAAGAGGGAACGCATGCACGTAGAAACCACCCTTTTCAGTATTACCTTCATCAATTCACAACGGGGGCCACACAGTAGACTAAAAAAGGTACAATTGCATTATTGCGAATTTCAGAAGAAGCGTGTAAGCTCGTTATCACGCTGCTCGTGAACGTGTAAGCTATCTATATCTTTTAATAGCTGGAACAATGACTCTACTTAAACCGATTTTCGCTCCCATTGAGTCATGCTTCATCTATCTACGATTTCATCTCAAATATTGTGGTGTATCAGAGAACTGGGATGTCTTGCTTAGAGGTTTTGCACGCACCCACAAGAGATCCGCTCCAGAGATTTAAACAAATAATAGGTTAATTGTTACCTAAAATATTGTATAAAAACAAGCAAATCCTGTTCACTGCGTTACTACTAAAACTTCGCTGTAGCGGGATTTATCGATTTATGAAACTTACTAGTCACAAGAAACCCAACATTGAAACGCAAATAACATTTCTCGTTCCATAACAACTAATAAACTGTTTGTTCGTCAAAGCCTAAAAGTGGCGCTGCCGTGATCGTTATCTGCCGTACATTACTTAGTTTTCGCTAGGATTAGTATCTGATATCACATAATGAAGTGATGAAATAAGTTTTCAGTACATTAAGCGAAACACAAGCTGTCGAGAAGATGAGAAGAAACTAAAGTATTTCTATTTTACTTTGAAACGCAAAGTCATTAAAGTTCCGTTCAAGACTTCAATTTCGATGGTGTTAGCTACTGTTATAGCTAGGGTAGGGTATAGGGTAATATATACTAATTCGCAAGCTTCCTTGCTGCAAATGGCGCTCGTCATTAGTAAAGTACAGTCAATATTTTAAGTTTAAAGCATAACGAATATATATACACTTAGTTCTATCTATTAAAGAGACACTTTCAAACCTTCTTTACAGAATAACTTGATCTTAAATCTTTATTTCAGCTTCAATCCACCATCTCGAATGTTTTTGGGTTTTAAAGAGTCTAGAGTTTAGAATTTTTCTTCTTATAGTGATTGCTGATTTTTTTGAAGCCAGGGAGATGACTCGACATGCCAAAACGCAACTAAAAACTTTTAGTGTCTAAGGAGGCTCCACCATGGTTTGGGCCGACGTGCCAAGAATTAGAATTTTCACCCTCTAGAATGGCTAAAACAGCCCTTTTGAAAAACTTTTGTAAGTAATCTAAAGCATAGTTTACAAGAGGAAACCATGAAAAGTGTGTATTTTGAAACATTAAGACTATCTTCCATAACATAACGTCGTTAATGATGTCATTCTACAGCGATCAAAACATTCGAAACTTCTATGTTTAATATATAATTTTTCAAATTTGACTATAGATTGTCATAGTCGTGGTTTTATTCTCGGTCTTATATTGATGTTGCTATGCGACAGCTTGCCGTGTTAAACACTTACCGACAAAAATACTAGCCTGTTTTCTTCACAAACTAATTAACTTCGGATGACCTACTTTAAATAAGTATTAAACATGTTATCCCACAAAGCAAAATTGTTGTCTGACAATTATCACTTCATATGCGAATAACCATGGGGATCTTAAACTTTATTTTTTTAAATGTCGTCATACACTTTTCTTCTTCGATCTCACCTTGATCTTACTCGTTGCTAAGCAATTTAAAAACATTATTTATAGTGATATATTACTTCATTCATATAAATTGATTTATATGATTTCAAAAGATGTCATTAACTAAATCGCGTCGTTATATTTCTTATTTGACTAGTTGACACCATTGATTAGTATTTTAATAAGTGCTCGTCATAAAAACGCCAAACCAACCCGCACGCAATCGAAATCTCTGACAAAAGGGGAATCAAATGCTCTTTTAAAAAGGTAAATGGCCACTTTAAAATTTTTTAAACATTTTTTTTCCTAGCGGCGCCTGAAGAAAAGACCAGATTAAGAGTTATCATCAAAAAATCAAAATCTTGCGAAAATATACCGAGAAAATATCGTATAGCGCCGACAATCGCGCGGCAAACAATCGACCAATTGCAAAGCTCGTTTTTTCCGTTACCTCTAGTCAGAGCTTATATAGTTAACGTGATATTCTTCTTTCAAAGAAACATCTAGCGTTGTTTATGAACAAACAGAAAATAAATTGTAAAACTTTTTCCGAATATGCAATAATTCTGGATTTTATTTCAAAGCAAAGAATGGATTTTGCGGTAGAATCCTGTTTGCTCAATATGTTTACACGTTTTGTTTAAACAGAATCCCTTCTAAAGATGAAAACAGATGTTATTTGCATAATTCTGTCGTCACACATTCATTTGAATCTTGTTTTATGAGATAAAACCCATATTAAGACTTCAGGATCTATGAAAAGTTTCGGGGGGCATTTATTTAATAGTGCATCACGTTACTCATTTAAATCGATTCTACCAACACGACACAACAGAAGAGGTTTCAGTCTCCTTTGATTTAAAGTCTTACGCTAAATTATTCTAAAGCAGAATGAAAATAATTTTAAAACTCTTTAATGTTGACAAAAGAACTACCACAAGTTTATTTGTCAGTTTGTTTGTAATCCAAACCCTCATAAACTGTCGACAGATTTGGACATATATATTCTAGAAAAAGAAGTGAAAGAAATGCAATCTATAACCATCTTAAGCGTAAGGAAAGTCAAGAAATTTTCGAGGAAAATAAAGAAAAGAGTAACAGTTCCTCTTTAGAAGTTTTCAATTATTCGCCATCTGACATAGAGAATGGGCGCATGCGCGTAAGGTTTTGACGCTTTCGGTGGCCTTTACGCGAGCACTGATAAACAGATATTTTCAAATCAAATTTCAAATCTATTACCATTTATTCAAATCTATTACCATTTATTCAAATCTATTACCATTTATTCAAATCTATTACCATTTATTCAAATCTATTACCATTTATTCAAATCTATTACCATTTATTCAAATCTATTACCATTTATTCAAATCTATTACCATTTATTCAAATCTATTACCATTTATTCAAATCTATTACCATTTATTCAAATCTATTACCATTTATTCAAATCTATTACCATTTATTCAAATCTATTACCATTTATTCAAATCTATTACCATTTATTCAAATCTATTACCATTTATTCAAATCTATTACCATTTATTCAAATCTATTACCATTTTCGAATTTAATAAATAATCTCTTTCTGGAAATCTTTATGTAAAATCTAAAGTTGTTTTCAGTCCATGTTTGACTAGACATTTGTAAAACAATAAGTTCACACTTACCATTCCTATGAAAGGAAAAAGTTATTTATTAATCGATTAAAACGCAAAACAGCGTCTAACCAATGATTTTTTATATAGCCGAAAAGTCACGTTTATAAGTAAAAAGAACATGGCGGACGGGTGCTTTCAACATCGCGCGATTCTAAAAATAAATAAAACACGAGGAAATGTAAGTTTCCAGGAGTTTCAGAGATGTTGACATGAGTGAACGTTATTGTTATCTTAATAACTGTATTTTTAACCCTTGGTGACACAATAACCAAAGGCATAACTATGACAGGTTATTGTATCAATATTTATATACAAACAAGGGTGAGCTGAAATCTCTTAATTATGCATTGTTTTTGAGAAGAGAAAGCCACAAAAACAAACTACAAGCAACCAACCAAAGCTGTGAAACAAACAAAAAACATCATCAAGAAAAGAACAAACAGGCATCCATTTAACAGACTGCGTCCTCGCACGCTACGCCAGGAGACCAACTACGTCCCCACAATACCCCACAAAGAAACCGGTTTATAAAAAACCCTGTACTACACCTTCCAAAATTTAAGAATCTTCAAAAGCTCATGAAAAAGTGACTACTACTCATGGTGGAGATAATCTGCTATAGTCGAATTCATTTTTCAACATTTCTCTCATAATTTATGAAATATTATCTAACGCATAAAAAACAGTATTTCTGACGGAATCGGATGAACCAAGAAGAAGAAAACACAGTGCGGTGTTGATCCTGCGAGTGATATATGTCTATGATAGACAGTTGTAGAAATTAGAATGTAGGGACATGGGGCAAACCCTCATAAGAGAACCCTGTCATTGCAACATGACCTCACATAAGGTATTTTATTTAGATAAAACAAACATTAAAAACATTAAAAAGACAAAATTGCTGAATTAAGGATAAAGGATTTTCCTTTGAAATAAAAAACCGTTAGCAACGTTACGCAGCAATAAAACTTGTTTTAAATTTCAATAATTTAAGGTACATGCAAAAGCATCAAACCTGCAGCTTCTGTAGAATCTAGACCCGTACAAGCTTCTCTCGTCTTGCAATGACAGTTGTAAGCAACTTCAAAAAAGTGGGAAAATACCATACGATTCACCATACAACCTTCTGTCAACATTGTAACTACTGCAACTACACAATCTGTGCAAAGTTGAAAATAGACAAAGTCGTCTGGTTTGTCGTCTACATTTATTTTGTCATTTGTCAAAAAGTTTATTGGTTATTCAAAAGATGAACTTCAAAAAGATCTTATTGATAGTAAACGTGTTTTATTGCAAATACCTTTGGTATGAGAGCATCTTCATCTGTTTCCTTACCTATGATATTGAAAGCACTTTCAGTAAACAAATTTTCGAGAATTGATTTGCTTACACCAGTTTATGATCCAATGTAATCAGTTCTGTGCAATTTGTTAATGATTTTATTAGAGTTGGATACACTATAGTCTTTGGCGTATTATTGGCCAATAGACATCTTCCAGCAAAGTGATGATTCTTTAGCACTACCACACAACAATGTGTTTATGACAAGTGGATCTCAGGATTTAACGATATATTTATTTTCGCGGATCTGGGCAAAGGTTTCATTCGCGGGGAACTCGATTTAAATTCGCAGATGGCAGGTAAATCTACGAAAACCGCTGAAATTTCTCACATTAAAGTAATTTGCGTTGATCATTCGTGAAAAGCATATTTTATCATTGAAAGTTTATTGTTTCGGAGAACTTCAAAACCTTCCGACAAAACGACTTGAAGCTTTTTGTAATTTTACGAAAAGAAATAGTCGAGGGAAGTGATTATTATTATTTTTAAAAAAAGTTTTTTTTTCTCCATGTTTACCCCCGGATTTGGTCAATCATCCCGTTTATCTTATAATCATAATCATTTGTGCAAAGTTTCATCATATAACCATAATTCAAACATGAGATATTTACTGCAGACTTTTTTATAATAATATATTCAACCAATAAAAAAAACTCAATTACAACTGATAAGCGTAGTAAATAATAAAATAAAATACCCAACGCAGTTGATATATATCACAACTAATATAAACAATAATGCCGTATTTTTTATGGTTAGGGACCTGCAGAAAGCAGGAGCTTTATCATCAAGCCCCTATGGTGATTTATTAATAGATATTGTCATGTATATAGAAAAATTAAAACAACCAAAAAAACGTATTTAAAAGAAGAATATAATTTCGTTTTCAAAGTTGAGAATTTCCTTTTTAATAAAATATTTAAAAGCGTTTAATGATGGATGTAATTCTATACTAGCTAGAAAATGTTTCCAAATTTTTGGTCCTCGAATTAAAATCGAAAATTTTGATGTTCTAAACGATCCAAGGGCTTGATATTGATTAGATCTGAAACGGGTGCTATAAGGATGTGTTACATTTTTAAAACTATTACTAAATATTGATGGGAGAGTATAAAGATTATTCGTATTGCATGTTTTTGCTTTATATAAATAGGCTTTAGATACGATTTAAATGAACTGGCCCATACAATATTGGCATAATTTATGTGTGAATGAATCAAAGAAAAGTATATCTTTTTAAGACAATCGAAGTTAAGTAATTGGCTGGCTTTATATAGGATCCCCATGTTTTTGGATAAGATGCATGACAGTTCATTTATAGGGTGTTTCCACGTTAATCTTTCATCGATCAAAACCCCTAAGAATTTCACACTTCTTTCCCTTTTGATAACATTACCATTAATCTTTAAAGCAGGTAAATTAAGCAGATATTTTGTTTGGGATTTTTTATGGAACAGAATAAATTTTGTTTTGTTAGAATTTAGAGATAATTTATTTAATTGAAACCAGGTATTTACGTTAATTAATTCTTTGTTAGTGTTTTCAAAGAGAATGTTGATATCATTATGCGAAGAGAAAAGGCTAGTATCATCAGCAAACAAGATGGTATCTAAGGAAGTTGATTTAGGGAAATCATTTATAAATATCAAAAAAAGGAGCGGCCCTAAAATAGACCCTTGAGGTACTCCATACAATATGGTTCTCATTTCTGTGATGCCTTTACTAGTTGATATAAATTGCTTTCTATTACAAAGATGGGAAAGTTTTTTCAATAAAATATCATGATCGACAGTATCAAAAGCTTTTGATAAATCGACAAAAACTCCAATTGAGTATTCACTTTTATCAAAGGATTTTAGAATTTGATTATTCAGTACTAAAATAGCTTGATCTGTTGAATAAAGTTTTTGGAATCCAAATTGTTTTTCATAAATAATTTTGTTTTTTACACAGTGAAAGTATAGTCTGTTGTACATAATTTTTTTAAGAATTTTAGAAAAGCAAGGCAACACAGAAATGGGTCTGTAATTGGTAACACTATCTTTGCTACCTGCTTTAAAATTAGGCGTAACCTTAGGAATTTTTAATTGATCAGGAAAGATACCAAATTTCAAAGAAAGATTAAATATGAATTTAATCGGTTTAGATATTGTGTCAAAAACAATTTTAACAATATTTGAATGTATGTCGTTAAAACCAGGACTTTTATTTAACTTTAGGAAGTCCACAGCGCTTTTTAACTCTTCATCAGAGAGTGGACAATAATTTAAAATTTCGTAATTTCCTGATAAATACTTTACATCAAAGTTTAGTTTTGGTATAGAGGCGGCCAGCCGAAGACCAACGTTAACAAAGTAATCATTAAATGCTGAAGCAATTTGGATATGTTCATTTATTTCAATTCCATCGACAATAATTCGATCAGGAAGGTTATTTTTGTTACGTTTTGAACTTCCAATTACTTCAGTTATAGTGTCCCAGGTTTTTTAATATTATATTTGAACTTATCCAAACGTTCATTGTAATAATTTTTCTTGGATTTACGTTTAATAGTTTCAAAAGGTCTTCGAAAGTTGCGGTAATTTGAATCATTCCGAGGATTCTTTCGTTTAAGATATTTTTCATAAAGCCTTTGCTTTCGTTTAGATGATTTCATAATCCCCTTCGTTATCCAAGGACTTGCTAGATTTTTGGACTTTATATAAGTTTTTTTCTTTGGAAAAGTTGATTCATAAACCTCACAAAAAACCTTTGAGAATTCATCGAAAGCTTTATTCGCATCTGAGATTTTCAAAAGATTGTTCCAATTTAAGTTTTGTAAAGAGACTCGAAAAGTATTTATATTATCTGTACAAAGATTTCGTTTATAAATGAATGTATCTTTGTGAAGTTTATGAATTTTTATTTCCGTAGTTAGGAAAATTGGAAAATGATCAGATAGATCGGTTTTAATAATCCCAGTTTTGTTAAGGTTATTAACAAATGTATTGGTTAAAATGTGATCAATAATAGTTGCATTGTCCTTGGAAACTCTGGTTGGTTTGTTAATCAAGGGTATAAAACCTCGCGAATAGAGTAGATCAATGTACGATTTCACTTTGGAATTTGTTTTATAATCCAAAAGATTTAAATTAAAATCTTCTGTTATGGAAATTGGTTTGTTGATATCTTTTTGATTTAACAATATATTCTTGAAAGAATCCTCGAAAACATCCATGTCACCGGCTGGCTGTTTGTAGGTAATATTTATAATAGTATTTTTTGATCTATTGTTAAAGATTTCAATGGACATAGATTCAATAGCATTGTTATTCACACATAAATCAGATCGTTGTTGTAATGAGAGAGAGTTATGAATATACAAACATATACCACCGCCAATACGCCCGTCATATCGCGCTTGAAATATACTATTATAGCCATTTAATTTATATAAATTCAAATCCCGTGGATCGTCAGAACACCAAGTCTCAGAAATCGCAATTATATAAAAAGTATATTCTAACCGTGATAAAAATTCTTTAAATTCATCAAAATGCTTTTTGAGACTTCTTATATTAAAATGTACCAATGAAAAATCATCATTATGAGCTTTTTCTGAAAATTGGTTTAATAAAAAGTAAGTGGTTTCTTTAAAACAATCCAAATAAAAGACTAAAAACTCTCGTTTTTGTGTTTTGGATTACTCCCTGGCAGGTGGTTTTATTTTGTACTTTGTTTGTTTTTTAAAAATTTTGCTCTTTAATATTTAATGATAGGTTTTAGAAAATAGATCAAATACAGTTAGAGCAGTATGGACTTATGAATTTCTTCTTGTAGTACTTTAAACGATCAAAACAATAGTTAATTAGGATTGTCAATCAATCGAAAATCTGGTCGAGCTAGCTCGGCTAAAAAATAAATAAATTGGGATTGAGTTTTGATGATTCTCGCGATCACAACATGATTGAACTTTATGAGAAATAATGAAGTGTTATTGGATGTATAACGAATTGCCTGCAGACGAAAATTTAATGAAATGCTTGTCAAAACTGAAGATCATTCAAAACTGGACGTAGCAAAACATGACATCAGGTAATCCTGTAAGAAAATGTAGGTAAAACAAAAAAACGCGGTATTTGTGTACGCAACGAGATTAAGTTTGTTAGCCGCTTTTTAATCTTCTTAGAAATCATTGTGCAGCGTGAAATAATCTTATTTAAGCTACATAAAAGGACTAATATGGGCCGTACATTGAAGATCATCTATTATCGCCATATCATGAGTGGTAACCACGAAAATAGCATCAGCACAATATTTAGCAACGTTCGCTGCACTCTATTAGTTAAAATATGCTCTTTAAAACCGTGCTTTTTTCGGTAATATGCTTTAGTAGTGCAGAGGGCTTACAACGACCGCGTTATATATGGATTCAAAATAAAGGTTTAGACGTACGAAAAGCCGCGAATGGCTATCATGTATTAAAGAGATACAGTTTATACCCAAGCGATGTGGAAGAATTTAAACGAGAACTATACAATCGTCCAACTGACTCTCCGATTGGTTTTTCGTGGAGTGTAAACGATTCTATTGATGACGGGTATAGGATTAAACCACGAAAACCGCGCAAGGAAGTATACCGACAATCATCTTGGTTAAAACAACTTGGTTCTTCGAGAAATCCATATGTTAGATTTCGATCTGTGAGAGATAGAGATATATTGAACGACAAACTACTTCGACTCGTTGATGATTTGAACGAGTTGTTTAAGAACGAATAAGAGCGAGAAAGTTACTTTAGTTTGTTGTACATACTTTCCCTAATTAACAATTCTTCCAATAACTGAAATGCTGTTTAATTCTCTACTACGGCGTTATTTTCCCAAATCTCCGTCTCAGTTAACATATGGTTTAAAACGGATTTTCGCTTGGCAATTTCATCATATCAACATAGCTGTTTTAATCGTAGATTTTACCCTATTAAGATAAGGCTTAAGGATCGGAGACATGCACTTAAAGACATCGAATGAATTGGCATTCTTAACTCTTTTAACAATTTTCCTTTGCAACATCTTCTTACGCAATTTCTGAATTATTTTGTTTTATTTCGTATCTCGTCTAATTTCTATCATTAACCAGAGAGAAAAGGGCGCTCTTGTCCTGGATATGACATCTAGAGATCGAGACTCCTCATCTTCTTGTTTATAGCTTATAGCTGGTGGTAGCTTAAAAACACAAACATACTCAAACATTCCTAGTCGCTGAGTATAAGCTGCTCGTCTCAATTCTGATTGTTGCCTGCCAGTTGCTTCTCTTCTGCCGCACATTCGGAGATGTTCAAGCTCCAATCTGATGGTGTCGCGACCATCAGTTTGATATCATAGCGCTGTGATTACCTAGATTTACGTTATTTTATAGTTTTTTCTAGGCCAGTTCCCTTGTTTGGATGGTTTACTTACTTACTTACCAGAGATAAAAATATTTACATACTTTTCACATTCTTACGGGATTTCGTTAAAAAATATTACCTCCCACAACCTTTTACGCTAGTCCAGATTGTGCAAAAGTTAGAAGCATAAAACACAAAACTCATGAGAAAACAAACAAGGTAAACATCCACTATGAAATTGCTCATATTGTGCATTTCAGGGGGAGTAATAGGTTTCGATAGCAACAGAATACAACAATTGTTATATATCTAACGAATTAAATGTGGGACTGAAAGACTAAGTAAACAAGCGAAACTCACTAATGAAGATGTACTGTCCCATATATCAGTTCATAGCGTTTACAAAGTATAATTGACTTAATACTCGCCAGAATTGACTTAATACTCACCAGAATTTGAAATTTCCTTGTAAACAAATACACAAACATTTAACATATAAATTTAAAAACGTTATAAACCAAGTTTAATATCCCAAACAATGCCAAACAAAATTCCTTTGAAGAGAGACAGAGCACTATATGTCGCAAACTCAACACTATATGTGGCAAACTCAACACTATATGTCGCAAACCAACACTATTTGTTAAACTCAACACTATATGTCGCAAACTCAACACTATATGTTGCAAACTCAACACTATATGTCGCAAACTCAACACTATATGTGGCAAACTCAACACTATATGTCGCAAACTCAACACTATATGTCGCAAACTCAACACTATATGTTAAACTCAACACTATATGTTGCAAACTCAACACTATATGTCGCAAACTCAACACTATATTTTTTCAAAAATGCCACTATATGTCAATAAAGTTTCAACATTCAACACTATACTTTAAAGGAAGAATGGGAATTGTGGGAAGAAAAAGTTGAGGGTCGAAAATGCAAGTTTTCGCAACATTCGCGACTTTTTCTTCCCGCAACAATTACTTTTTTTACAATTCGCAACTTTTCCTTTCCGCAACTTTTAAGTATTTCCAGTGTTTGCAACAATTTCAACAATTCAACAATTCAACCTTTTCTTTTTTCTTTTTTCTTTTTCTTTTTTCTTTTTTCTTGTTATTTTATAAAAGCATCGAACAAAAATAACCCCGAGTTTGGCTGTCCAATTGTCGTTTTTTGCAAACATTTATCAGAAAAAGCAATGTCGGACAAGAGTGGCCAAATGCTAATGATGAAAATGTTGTCTGATATTGTTTAAAAAGTTATCTCCTTGGAACAAAGACAAACGCAATGTGCGAGAATATTTGTCTATAAATATTTTTTACAAAATCGATCAGACTTCAACGTAGATTCTAATCAATATTTATTGTTTCTTTCTTATTTTGTCCTGGTCTTTTTTGCCATAGGACTTTATAAACCACTTCCGTATGGCAGCTTGCTTCTCTTCACCGTACGTTTAGAACTTCGTTTTTGGACTTTTTTTATATCAGTAAAGTTATATGAAGTTTGCACCTTTCTGTGTACATTGAGGTATGAAAATATTAGAGTCTGGTCCGTAGAAACTGCTTAGAAGAAAGTCCGTTTCCGATTTTTCAAATAATCGGTAGTAGGCTGTATTAATTTTGGAATAAATTAAGTGTCCAAACGCTAAGTTGCTTGGAACGACAAGAAAATTATCGTAAGTTCAACTTCACTCGCAACATTTTATGTACGCAACTTTTTCTTTTAAAGTTGCAAAAATAAAATTGCAACTTTCGCAACTTTTTCTTCCCGCAACAATTTCTTCCTTTAAAGTATTTAATATTGAAGTGTTAATGTGTATATATCAGTTTTTAAATTATAAAGATTCAGAAATAATAATAGCGTAACATGGCATTGTTTGAATCTACATCAATGATAGCATCACTCGCAACATTTTATGTACGCAACTTTTTATAAATGTCCTGTCTCGCAACATTTAATGTACGCGACTTTTTATTTTAAAGTAGCGAAAATAAAATTGCAAGTTTCGCAACCTTTTCTTCTCGCAACAATTTCTTCCTTTAAAGTATGTCGCAACAAAAAAAAGTATTGTTATTTTTTTAAAAATGCCATTATAAAGTACTTAACATTACAAACAACTCAGATAATAAAGTTTAAAATATTGCGTTTGCTTTGAAAATTGGTAGGTTTACTAATTAAATGATTAAATGATGCTGATTTTAGACCATGTACCAGAATTGGGATATTTTTTTTTCCTGATACCTTATTTGGGCAAATTTGGGCCCAAAGTTTAAAATAGTCCGTTTGCTTTGAAATTTGGTAGGCTTACTAATTAAATTATGTTGATTTCAGACCAAGTACCAGAATTTGGATATTTTTACCCATGATACCTTATTTGGGCAAATTTAAGGCCAAAGTCTAAAATAGTCCGTTTGCTTTGAAAGTTGGTATGTTTACTAATTAAATGATTTCAGAACAAGTACAGGACAAAAATTTATCGTCAAAATTTTTTTGCAAAACCGAATTCGCGAGATACTTATGATGGGACTCTGAGATTTTGCACCAAGAAGCATTGTAAAATTTGGTAAGATATTCTGGAATAAAATTTTGAAAAAAGTTAAAAATGTGGAATTTATGCGCATTCGAGACCTGGTTTTCCTTAGTTACGTGATTCCCTTAGATACCGTAGTATTATCGGAATGTTTTATTCATTGACTGGTGACATAATGGCATAGCTGTACATATACAAAAATTTGTTTTAAATAATCTTAATTAGAACGATCTATGGACGATTTAAAGTTACGCATGCGCAAGTGCTCACGCTATGTTGTGAGATTTGTAACGAGGTCATTCTGATGAATATGATCATTTTCAATCACGATTCAAAATTTGGAGAGATAATCTTCATTATTTAACGAGAGATTGCTAATATACTAGGGTTAGCAGCATTCCTTTACTAAAAAAAAAATGGCAAAAAGTGTCAAGCCCTCTTATATCTCCTTAACTACTGGTCAGAATCACTTCAAATTTTGCCTATAACTTAAGAACAAGGATTCATCGACAAAAAGTCCAAACTAGTTTTCACATTACTGTCAGATATCGCACACGCATGCGCCGTACCATTTCACGCATATTTCGTTAAGACAATATATCTCTACATCAAAAGTGATTATTTTTATAAAAACTGCAAAATAAGTTTAACAAAAAGAAATTAGACATCATTTTAACACGGACCCAAACGTAGAAAGTTGAACTTTCGGTTTCATAAAGAATTTTCGATGATACAAAAACGATGCCACAACGCTTAAAACAATCACTATGTAAAGGACTGCAGTTACACAGAGGTAGTCGAACAGAGGCACAGCGGTTGCTAAGCCACAAAGGGATCCCATTCTAGCCATGGTCAAACGAAAACTTTCAGCAGTTGCTTGGATACTTGTAGGTACCATTTTAGCAAGAGTGGCCACGAAAAAAACTTCTGAAGTTACGCCAAGAAGACCAAAACACAAGCACCATATACTCCATAGGATTATGTCAGTTATTACACTGTCATTGTATAGTTCCAAAACGATATAAACAAGGAGCATCACGATGAAGTTAATGAAAGTGATGATTGCCGTGATAAACAAGTTTTTGTTGTTAAGGGGACGCCACAGGTATACCAGAAAAAACAAAATCGTTAATGAGCTACTGCACAACATAACGTAATTAATTTCCACAACAGTCCAAGATAGCACTTCCACAATAATGAGCGGTAACCACAGGTCGAAGGTGTCTCGAATGTAAAAAAATAAGAACGTGGTAAAAAGCAAAAGGAACGATCGAAAGTTGGAGCACAATATCTTGCCTGTCATGAGTACAGATATCACATTCTGTGCAAATGTGGTTTTCGCTTTGATTTCAATACATTTCCCATTTTTCTCTTGCTTTCCATTATGAAGGATGGGTATTTTCTCTTCATCTTTTCCACCGTGATTACAATAAAACGCAGTTTGCGATGAGGAGGTGCGTTTGATTTCTTCTGATTTGTAATCGTATTCCTTTGATAAATCATATACAAAAAATACGGAAAGTAATCCAATAAGAATGAATAAACGGCCATATAAAGACCTGGCGCATTGACGTATGTCACGTGCCATGTAGTAACCCATGTGTCAATTGGTTTAAATGCAAAATTAACTGCCGGACCTATTGTAAACCCAAACCCATATGACATTCCCATTATTGCAAGAATGCGATTGGCTTTTCCGTCGGGGTAACTCCGCACCACTTCACTAGATATCACCGATTTCAAAGGAGCTGCAAATCCGGATAAAATGCGTCCAATGAATGGCAGCCACGGTGAGTAATGCAAACTATAAACTACATTTCCAACTACACACACGAAATTGCAGACCAAAACCAAAGTCCTAGTGTTTCGGTAGTTGTCAGCTATTTTGCCAATTATTACAGAGAACAAAACGTTGGACAGAAGATAAGCCACGGAAATTAAAGAATAAAACAACTTGGGTGCAGAGGTGTCGATCAAAGTGTTCAAGTAAAACAGCAGCGTTAGAAACGTCAAACTGAACTCCATGCCAAGTAAATTGTTCTCTAGCGCAAACATTACCATGGTGTATTTTCGTTTGATGAACCAACGCTGGTTCGGTTTTCGGTTGTTGTTCATCTACAAACGAGAAACATACAAATGCAACATTCGCAATAATTTGTTTTACTTATGCATCAAATACATCCTTTTTTGTCTGTATTGATAGTTAGTATCCCTATTAACACACACAATGGGCAATTCGTTACAAACTCATATTCAAAAGCGTGAAAATTGTTCCTTTCCCAAATTGAAATGACCAACTTTGTTACCAGACCTTTTCCAATATCTGTTCAAACGTGCTTTCCAAAGAGTATCTTTGTCATTATGAATAAAATCAAAAAAATCAAAATAAAATCAAAAATCAATGTACGATGACACAAGCCTTTAAAAAGGAATCCTGGAACAACGTTACTAAAGTTTAGAGATGAAAATTCGGATCATGAAGAATTTACAAGAGACTTTTTAATAACGGCCTTAAGTTTCCCGTATGGTCGAACCCAGTTTCTATAAAATCAGAAGTAGTTTCAACACCCTCGGCGTCCCACAAAGTAGTATAATTGGACCTGTATTGTTTAATCTTTACGTTAACAACTTGAACAAACGGCTATTAAACCCGGTCATTGCTATATCCTGACGATACTACGCTATACAAAGCAGGCAACATTAAACATTGGCAGCAGAACGCGTTGAAAATCACTTCAAAACCTGTAAAAATGATCCAAAACAAACAACCTCTCGATCAGCAATGGTTTTAAAATTAGATCTGCTTTTAATTTTTTAATTAGGTTTTAATCGACGCAATTACAAACTAATTAAGAAACTCCTACACATTGCTTTTTGCTACTTTTTGAGCAGATCTTAACGCCTGATTGCTAGCCACCGGGCGGAGTATTTCTTCTCCGTATTTCTTCTGACGTCATTGGAAAGGACTCAGGTATTAGATTTCAAGACTTAGCAGTGGCAATGCAGGACAGAAACACCTGGCGGGATATTGTGGCTTCGATATCGACTGCGGTCGAAAGATGATGATGATTTCTTCTCTAAATAAATAGCAAAATAGAACATACGAATCTGTTTTCCTGCAATAAATAAACGCTGAATAAATAACATAACGCAACTACTAATCAATAAATATAACTCATATCCTTAATATATTCAAGATAACTTCGAACTAATCAACTTTTTTCTTGTGGTGTAACTTTAATATAATAACAACAGTGAATCTAGAAGGGAGACCTAGTTGCCCATTGCATAAAAATTCAAGAGGAAAATTCCAATATTAAAAGCGAAAATAACTTCCTCCACGATACGCTAAAAGTATTGGAGCTTCAAGTCTCCAAACTCACAGAAACAGTTGCAAATCTTCAAGTTTCTGTTGGCCAGATAACCATGTCAGCCTCGTCACCAACAATCGGTGTAGATGTTCTAGACAGCATCGTTAATCTGGAGAAAGAGCATTACAAGCTTCAACAATACTCTCGTCAAGATTCCATCAAAGTTGTCGGAATCCCTCTATTGGTATCGAAACACTGCCTGGAAGAAAGGGTTTTAAGTCTGGTTTTAAAAAGCGACGTAACCTTAAACCGAGCGACACACAAGCTTGTCATTGCATGTATGACAGATCGCGTGTAATTGTAAAATTCTTCAACCGAAAATCTTTGACTTGCTTGTTGAAATCTCGACGTAAACTAAGAGAAATCAGACCGGTTGATCTGGGTTTGGATAGTGAAACCAGAATTTACATAAATGAGAGTCTTTGTTCTCACTACCGAATGATCCATGGAAAAGTGAAAAATTTGTTTCAGCGAAGACTGATTTTGTCGTTTTGGGTTTTCAATGGAACTGTGCGGTATAAGAAACCAGAAGAAGACAGATACACGATCTTCCGACACGTCACTGGGCTGATAAGGGAATTCGGCGATTTGGTGAAGTAAGCTTCCTTCATTGTTTAATAATTGTGTTGTTTTATTGTTTTTTAATTTTTCTTGCATTCAATGAATGGAAAGATTTCAAAATTTGTTACACCACAAGAAAATTCTCAAAATAGGTAACAGAAATTGACACATGGATAGTTGTCAATGTAGAGTATGCTCTCAGCGAGTTACCGTAAGACATCGCGCTATAAAATGTGTATTATGAGCATTTTGGTTTCATAAAAAATGTAGTCGTTTAAAAAACGTTCAACCAACATGTATCAGTGCTCAAGAATCCAATTGGATCTGTAATTTATGTACCAAAGAAACTTTTCCATTTAGTTCTCTTGATGATAACGAAATGAAGTGTCAATTTTCCTTGGAAAAATCTAAATCAAGTATCCCCCTTGATATCCCTAATTTCAAATTGGTAAATGATATTAATAACTTTGTATCTTCACAAACCTCTATAAATGAAACTGATGAAATGTACAACTTAATTAACTGCAAGTACTATGACGTTAAAAATTTCAATTCATCTTTTTCACAAAATAAAAATAATTTTTCATTGATGCATTTAAATATTGCGTCATTAGTATCGCATTTTGATGAATTAAATATTTTATTAACTAATTTAAACTATTATTTTTGTTATTGGAATCTGAGAACCTAGAATTAAACATAATAATGTTCCTTTATCTAATAACGAAATCGATGGTTATACATCGCAATAAATGCTTTTTTTACAAGCATAGACTTGATTCAGCCAGGGTCAAGTATACTCAACTTTTAACTCCAAGTCAGGCTGAAATATTCTTAGCATATTCTTATTTATTCTACTTAAAATAGAATGTATTATTAATTTTTGGTCCATAAAAATTTCTTCATGAAGTTTTTTCTTCTATACTGTGTACATGTTTTAATCGCGTATGTATTTATAGTATACATTGCACAACTTGTCACAATTTATAACTACATATCTTATTTTCTTATCTTAGTCTTCTACCAACTTTTGCAAATTCAGCTATATTTTGGCAAAATATTCCCCCACACAGTAGAATTCTCACCCTGGGCATATTCTTAGAATATTCTTGAAAAAATGCACATTTTCACACTGCTATTCTTATAAAGCGTATTCTTGTAAAAAAGCGAATATTTGAAATTAAACTCCTCAAGTTTTCAAAAGACATCGAATGACATTAATGAAATAATAAATATTAAAACAAAAAAATCATTATTACCTAACTCTATCTCATATAACAGCTCAATAAGTACAGATCCAACAGAAATATCAAACCATTTTAACAACGACTTTACAGGAATTTCGGATACAATACAATCCACCATATTTTCATCTTATATAGATTATATTTCTTAAAAATCCTAACAATAATTCTCTATTTAGCTCCCCTATCAATTGGAACAAAGAGTGAAAAATAATCAAAATTCTAAACATAAAGAAAGCTGACGGATCAAATAGTATTCCCAGCGATTTACTTAAACTTCGTGAAAAAGAAATGTCTATGATTTTATCAAAATTATTTAATTTATCAATCTCCACTGGAATATTCCCTAATTTACTCAAGATATCTACAGTAATATCAATTTTTAAAAAAGGATCAAGGACATAATGCAACAACTATCGTCCCATTTCGCTTCTATCAAACATTAGCAAAATCTTCAAAAAACATATGCGTAAGAGATAACTTTTCCTAAATAAGCATGAGTGTTTGAGCAGCCAACAATTTGGATTTTGTGAAAAACGTTCGACCTCTCATGCACATATTTCTATCATAAATAAAATTCAAAAATACATAGACTTGGGAAACTATGTCTCTCTCAATATTCATTGATCTCCAAAAGGCATTCGATACAGTAGACCGTGGAATATTATTAAAAAAACCTAACCATTATGGATTACGTGGGATAACATTATCTTGGTTTTCTACTTATCTGTGCGAGCGTGAACAACACGTCAGTATTAATGGCTTCAATTCACAGACTAAAATAATTAGACACGGTGTCCCTCAAGGTTTGGTTTTAGGCCTGTTGTTATTCCTATTGTATATAAATGATCTTCGTTCTTCTATAAAATATTCCACAGTACACCATTTTGCTGATGACACGAATCTATTATATGTTAACAAATATCTTTAAAAAATCAGGTATAAAGTTACTAAAGATCTAAGAAAGCTTACCAATTGGCTTAATGCTAACAAAATCTCTAAAATATCAGCAATACCGAATACGTCATTTTCCACCATACGAAAAGAGCATTAAATTATGAATTAAAAATAAAATTAAACGGGAAAAAAGATTTACGCCTTTAAAGATATTAGATCTCGCTTATCTCGATTTATTATGCTATCTTCTCTTCTCATATGATGGTTCAATGGTATGGGGTCGGGGAAAATCATTATTTGACGAAACTTGAATCAATGCAAAAAGCAGCGTAAAAAATTATAAGTTGTTTTCAGATTTGACAGTATTAAAATTTAATAATGTGATAAAAGTGCAAAATATTCTATTTACTTATGATTTTTTAAATGATCTCCTACCAACGTCTCTCTCTACACTATTTACAAAATCAACTGATATACATACCTATAAAACAAGAAATGTCTGTCAATCCAAGCTCATGGTGTTTTGTTTTAACACATTAAAATACGGAAAACATTCAGTCTTTTATGTATTTCTGACTGGAACGAATTTAGAAAAAATAACAAAAGCTTTAAAAAACTCTTCACTTTTACAAACATATTGGATGTACTCATTGTAAGAAATAAACTGAAACAACTTCTTACAAATACTAACTTCTACTAACTTCTAACAAATACTTCTTACATCTTACAAATACTAACTTTTATCCCGCGATTATTATGGTAACTCGCACAGGATTGCTGTTATTGTTGTCATGTTTGCATTATTCTTGTTGTTCTCTAATATTTCCAGGATTATTCAAGCATATATGAATTTAATAACCGTTTGTTGTATACATATACATGTTTAAACTGTCGGCGGAATTTCGTACGCACACACACACACACATATATTGTGTTTGAGCTGCTCCTTTTCTCTTTTATAATTAAAACGTCAAGGTGTCATTCCTTTGCCTAGTTTTACTATTGAATGACACACTCCAATCACAATTTGTTTCTTGTTTAAAAACAAAAAAACAAAATTTTGATTTATATGTTATTTTGCTAATACTGAAATGTATCTATTATTCATTTTATTTCTTAAAAAGTTTTTTTCTCTACATATTGTTGATTGGAAAATAAAATTGATTGACTGATTGATTGTTATTTCATCTTCTAATGATAAATTATCAGCACTTCGAAAACTATAACACTACACATGCTTCTCAGTTTGATTATGTCAAGAATTGATTTTAACGACTACGTACATTCTCCGATAAAACAATACCAACTGAATCGACTCTTGGATTCATTTGAGGAGGTTTTGCAAACAAAATTGGTACTTTACGACATAAATTCCATTCTAAGAACGCCGCGAATTAAAACTTTCGAAAATAATTTCTAAAGCAATGTATATGAAAGAACGGCCGGAAATAAGTTCTATTGAAACCAACTAACTAATGACATAATTCTACAATATTCAAACGTGTCTGTCACGTTACAAGATAAAAAACCGTTCAATAGATTACCTAGTGATACAGCAAAAAATACCGATTACCTACAGTACATCTACAGATATGTCAATGACTAGCAATTATTCGGCAGCAGAACAATGCTACCGAGTGCCTTCACAACATGAATAACTAGTAGAAAATCATGAAAATATGAATAACGAGATTATCCGGCCAACCAAACCTTATTTTCTTTACATAAAAGAAGTTAATTACCAATTATAATAGTGTCAATTGTTTGACATTATTGGCTTAAAAATTATATAGTCGGCAAAACAGTCATGTGTCAAAAATTCATATGAGATAAACAGTAGAGTGGAAAACACAAAGTTTTTTAAATTGGTTGGTTGCATGTTAATGATGCGTTAATTGCTAAGTAATGACTTCCGCTTCAAAAACTGTCCTCCTTCTCTAAAACAATGTGGATTACATATATAGTTTTATTTTTTATCTAATACTGGATCTTAAGAACATACAAACACATGGTTTAGTTTAATAACTGCAAAAATGAATCATCACCAATCTGTTTTATTTACAAACAAAAACAATACTGACCGGTCTGGGCTAAAATATCCCCAGCTGACGGTAGCTAATTCTTTTTCATCATATTTTAGCATTTGTTATTTTGTGAGTTACAAAGTTTGGTAAACTTGTGAATTTTGGTTAAAACTTGAAACGAGAGACGGGGCCATCGGACAGCGAGAGAAAGTCTAGTTTGTTAACATACCTATAATTATCCATATGCCTCATTCCTAATTGACTCAAAAATAGTGTTTATAATTTAAGAAATGCTTAAGATGCCTACTTAAGCATTTAATATTTTTTTCTGTTTGATGAGATATTTAACAAATGTTTTAAACATAATAAATGCCAAAGTTGAAAATTCCCAATATTTCCGTGTCCTTCAAAATTCCAGGAAAGTTTCCAGGAAAGTTTCCAAAATTACCGGAAAATTTCCACCCCTTTACAACCCTATGTACTACAAATTGTACAAAACTACAAAACTGTCAAACAAATTTGTAAACAAATAAATAGCGAGACAGCTAGCTACGTAAATAAACTTTCTTCTGACCTTCATTACAAAGTGAACACAAAATCTATTGACAAAATGTTAACAAATTGTGATGTTTTTAACACTCCACTTGTCTGATGTTTGCAAGTATGTTTGCTCCATGTCAAAAAATTTCAAGTTTTTAAATGATCGCTAACCTCTGCACATTAGGATTGATCGTAGCAACGAGAATGATATCTTCGTTTGAACGAAGTTCTTTGCTGCAGAGTATTCTATGTCTCGTTTCTCAGAGATCATTTATGCCAATCTTATATACTCGCCAGAATTTGAGATTACTTAGTAAGAAATACATAGGAAGATAGCTTTATTACGGCTGTTAAATTGTTTCAAATTTTTAATATATAAATTGAAAAACGTAATAAAACAAGTGTATTTTCTGAAACAATGCGAAGCAAACTTCCTTTGAAGAGAGAGATAGAGCATTAAACCATAGATTTGAAATTTATATTAATCTTGTAGCGCGTCAATACGTCATTTATGGATTATGCGGTATTTCTGTTCTGCACTTGCTCGTGTAGGTGCAATAATTTTCGGCAAGATCAAGGTATAATAGCATAACAAAGATTAAGTACATCAGGCCCTACCGGCTAAGTTACTGAGCAAATATATTAAGTATCGCCCGGGGGAGGGGGTGTCGGTGTTGTATGGCCTGTACATTAACTAATCTTACATACCTGGTAAGCGTAAGCAAAGCGCAAAGCGTAACGTGATTGTCGTTTATTAAATCTATGACTACTGATATTGCCAAAAATTATTACACAGAGATTTAGCTTACATATTTGAATTCTTTATACCACACGGAACATCAAACAGTTTCCATATATCTCTACATCAAAAGTGATTATTTTTATAAAAACTGCAAAATAAGTTTAACAAAAAGAAATTAGACATCATTTTAACACGGACCCAAACGTAGAAAGTTGAACTTTCGGTTTCATAAAGAATTTTCGATGATACAAAAACGATGCCACAACGCTTAAAACAATCACTATGTAAAGGACTGCAGTTACACAGAGGTAGTCAAACAGAGGCACAGCGGTTGCTAAGCCACAAAGGGATCCCATTCTAGCCATGGTCAAACGAAAACTTTCAGCAGTTGCTTGGATACTTGTAGGTACCATTTTAGCAAGAGTGGCCACGAAAAAAACTTCTGAAGTTACGCCAAGAAGACCAAAACACAAGCACCATATACTCCATAGGATTATGTCAGTTATTACACTGTCATTGTATAGTTCCAAAACGATATAAACAAGGAGCATCACGATTAAGTTAATGAAAGTGATGATTGCCGTGATAAACAAGTTTTTGTTGTTAAGGGGACGCCACAGGTATACCAGAAAAAACAAAATCGTTAATGAGCTACTGCACAACATAACGTAATTAATTTCCACAACAGTCCAAGATAGCACTTCCACAATAATGAGCGGTAACCACAGGTCGAAGGTGTCTCGAATGTAAAAAAATAAGAACGTGGTAAAAAGCAAAAGGAACGATCGAAAGTTGGAGCACAATATCTTGCCTGTCATGAGTACAGATATCACATTCTGTGCAAATGTGGTTTTCGCTTTGATTTCAATACATTTCCCATTTTTCTCTTGCTTTCCATTATGAAGGATGGGTATTTTCTCTTCATCTTTTCCACCGTGATTACAATAAAACGCAGTTTGCGATGAGGAGGTGCGTTTGATTTCTTCTGTTTTGTAATCGTATTCCTTTGATAAATCATATACAAAAAATACGGAAAGTAATTCAATTAGAATGAATAAAACGGCCATATAAAGACCTGGCGCATTGACGTATGTCACGTGCCATGTAGTAACCCATGTGTCAATTGGTTTAAATGCAAAATTAACTGCCGGACCTATAGTAAACCCAAACCCATATGACATTCCCATTATTGCAAGAACGCGATTGGATTTTCCGTCGGGGTAACTTCGCACCACTTCACTAGATATAATAGATTTCAAAGGAGCTGCAAATCCGGATAAAATGCGTCCAATGAATGGCAGCCACGGTGAGTAATGCAAACTATAAACTACATTTCCAATTACACACACGAAATTGCAGACCAAAAACAAAGTCCTAGTGTTTCGGTAGTTGTCAGCTATTTTGCCAATTATTACAGAGAACAAAACGTTGGACAGAAGATAAGCCACGGAAATTAAAGAATAAAACAACTTGGGTGCAGAGGTGTCGATCAAAGTGTTCAAGTAAAACAGCAGCGTTAGAAACGTCAAACTGAACTCCATGCCAAGTAAATTGTTCTCTAGCGCAAACATTACCATGGTGTATTTTCGTTTTATGAACCAACGCTGATTCGGTTTTCGGTTGTTGTTGTCCATCTGCAAACGAGAAACATACAAATGCAACATTCGTAATAATTTGTTTTACTTATGCATCAAATAGATCTTTTTTTGTCTGTACTGATAGTTACTATCCCCATTAACACACAATGTGTAATTTGTTACAAACCCATTTTCAAAAGCGTGGAAATTGATCCTCTCCCAAATCTTAATAACCAACTTTGTTACCAGACCTTTTCCAATATATGTTCAAACGTCCCTTCCAAAGAGTATCTTTGTCATAATTAATAAAATTTGGCGACAAAAATCAATATACCATGACATAAGCTTTTAAAAATGGATTCTGGAACAACGTTACTAAAGTTTAGAGATGAAAATTTGGATCATGAAGTATATTCAAGAGACTTTTTAATAACGGCTTTAAGTTTTCCGTATGGTCGAACCCAATTTCTATAAAATCAGAAGTAGTTTTAAGGCCCTTGGTTTCCCACAAGGTAGTATACTTAGACCTGTATTGCTTAATCTTTACGTTAACAACTTAAAAAACAGCTTTTAACCCGGTCATTGCTATATCCTGACGATACTACGCTATACAAAGCAGGCAACATTAAACATTGGCAGTAGAACGCGTTGTAAATCACTTCAAAACCTGTAAAAATGATCCAAAACAAACAACCTCTGGATCAATACCTCAAAAACCAAAACTAATGGTGTTTTGGCACATAATATTTGCTCGAGCAACATTCGTCTTAAAATTAGATCTGCTGTAAATTTTTTAATTAGTTTTAACTCGACGCAATTAAAAACAAATAACGAAACTCCTACACATTGCTTTTTGCAACTTTTTGAACAGATCTTAACGCCTGACTGCTGGCCACAGGGCGGAGTATTTCTACTCAAAATAAATAGCACAATATCATACGAATCTGTTTTCTTGCAATAAATAAACGCTGAATAAATAATATAACGCAACTATTAATCTATAAAAATAACTCAAATTTTAAATATATTCAAGATAACTTTGAACTAATCAACTTTTTTCTTGTGGTGTAATTTTAATATAATAACAAAAGTGAATCTCGAAGGTAGACCTTGTTGCCCATTGCATAAAAATTCAAGAGAAAAATTCCAATATTAAAAGCGAAAATAACATCCTTCGCGATACGCTAAAAGCATTGGAGCTTCAAGTCTCCAAACTCACAGAAACAGTTGCAAATCTTCAAGTTTCTGTTGGCCAGATAACCATGTCAGCCTCGTCACCAACAACCGGTGTAGATGTTCTAGACAGCATCGTTAATCTGGAGAAAGAACATTATGAGCTTCAACAATACTCTCGTCAAGATTCCATCAAAGTTGTCGGAATCCCTCTATTGGTATCGAAACACTGCCTGGAAGAAAGGGTTTTAAGTCAGGTTTTAAAAAGCGACGTAACCTTAAACCGAGCGACACACAAGCTTGTCATTGCATGTATGACAGATCGCGTGTAATTGTAAAATTCTTCAACCGAAACCTTCGACTTGCTTGTTGAAATCTCGACGTAAACTAAGAGAAATCAAACCGCTTGATCTGAGTTTGGATAGTGGAACCTGAATTTACATAAATGAGAGTCTTTGTTCTCACTACCGAATGATCCATGGAAAAGTGAAAAATTTGTTTCAGCGAAGACTGATTTTATCTTTTTGGGTTTTCAATGGAACTGTGCGGTATAAGAAACCAGAAGAAGACAGATACACGATCTTCCGACACGTCGCTGGGCTGATAAGGGAATTCGGCGATTTGGTGAAGTAAGCTTCCTTCACTGTTTAATAATTGTGTTGTTTTATTGTTTTTTAATTTTTCTTGCATTCAATGAATGAAAAGATTTCAAAATTCATGTTACACCACAAGAAAATTCTCAAAATAGTTAACAGAAATTGGCGCATGGATAGTTGTCAATGTAGAGTATGCTTTCAGCGAGTTACCGTAAGACATCGCGCTATAAAATGTGTATTATGCGCATTTTGGTTTCATAAAAAATGTAGTCGTTTAAAAAACGCTCAACCAACATGTATCAGTACTCAAGAATCCAATTGGATCTGTAATTTATGTACCAAAGAAACTTTTCCATTTAGTTTTCTTGATGATAACGAAATGAAGTGTCAATTTTCCTTGGAAAAATCTAAATCAAGTATCCCCCTTGATATCCCTAATTTCAAATTGGTAAATGATATTAATAACTTTGTATCTTCACAAACCTCTATAAATGAAACTGATGAAATGTACAACTTAATTAACTGCAAGTACTATGACGTTAAAAATTTCAATTCATCTTTTTCACAAAATAAAAATAATTTTTCATTGATGCATTTAAATATTGCGTCATTAGTATCGCATTTTGATGAATTAAATATTTTATTAACTAATTTAAACTATCATTATTGTTATCGGAATCTCAGAACCTAGAATTAAACATAATAATGTTCCTTTATCTAATAACGAAATCGATGGTTATACATCGCAATAAATGTTTTTTTTACAAGCATAGACTTGATTCAGCCAGAGTCAAGTATACTCAACTTTTAACTCCAAGTCAGGCTGAAATATTCTTAGCATATTCTTATTTATTCTACTTAAAATAGAATGTATTCTTAATTTTTGGTCCATAAAAATTTCTTCATGAAGTTTTTTCTTCTATACTGTGTACATGTTTTGATCGCGTATGTATTTATAGTATACATTGCACAACTTGTCACAATTTATAACTACATATCTTATTTTCTTATCTTAGTCTTCTACCAACTTTTGCAAATTCAGCTATATTTTGGCAAAATATTCCCCCACACAGTAGAATTCTCACCCTGGGCATATTCTTAGAATATTCTTGAAAAAATGCACATTTTCACACTGCTATTCTTATAAAGCGTATTCTTGTAAAAAAGCGAATATCTGAAATTAAACTCCTCAAGTTTTCAAAAGACATCGAATGGCATTAATAAAATAATAAATATTAAAACAAAAAAATCATTATTACCTAACTCTATCTCATATAACAGCTCAATAAGTACAGATCCAACAGAAATATCAAACCATTTTAACAACGACTTTACAGGAATTTTGGATACAATACAATCCACCATATTTTCATCTTATATAGATTATATTTCTTAAAAATCCTAACAATAATTCTCTATTTATCTCCCCTATCAATTGGAACAAAGTGTAAAAAATATTCAAAATTCTAAACATAAAGAAAGCTGACGGACCAAATAGCATTCCCAGCGATTTATTTAAGCTTCGTGAAAAAGAAATGTCTATGATTTTATCAAAATTATTTAATTTATCAATCTCCACTGGAATATTCCCTAATTTACTCAAGATATCTACAGTAATATCAATTTTTAAAAAAGGATCAAGGACATAATGCAACAACAATCGTCCCATTTCGCTTCTATCAAACATTAGCAAAATCTTCAAAAAACATATGCGTAAGAGATAACTTTTCCTAAATAAGCATGAGTGTTTGAGCAGCCAACAATTTGGATTTTGTGAAAAACGTTCGACCTCTCATGCACATATTTCTATCATAAATAAAATTCAAAAATACATAGACTTGGGAAACTATGTCTCTCTCAATATTCATTGATCTCCAAAAGGCATTCGATACAGTAGACCGTAAAATATTATTAAAAAAACCTAACTATTATGGATTACGTGGGATAACATTATCTTGGTTTTCTACTTATCTGTGCGAGCGTGAACAACAGGTCAGTATTAATGGCTTCAATTCACAGACTAAAATAATTAGACACGGTGTCCCTCAAGGTTCGGTTTTAGGCCTGTTGTTATTCCTATTGTATATAAATGATCTTAGTTCTTCTATAAAATATCCCACAGTACACCATTTTGCTGATGACACGAATCTATTATATGCTAACAAATGTCTTTAAAAAATCATGTATAAAGTTACTAAAGTTCTAAGAAAGCTTACCAATTGACTTAATGCTAACAAAATCTCTGTAAATATCAGCAATACCGAATACGTCATTTTCCACCATACGAAAAGAGCATTAAATTATGAATTAAAAATAAAATTAAACGGGAAAAAAGATTTACGCCTTTAAAGATATTAGATCTCGCTTATCTCGATTTATTATGCTATCTTCTCTTCTCATATGATGGTTCAATGGTATGGGGTCGGGGAAAATCATTATTTGACGAAACTTGAATCAATGCAAAAAGCAGCGTAAAAAATTATAAGTTGTTTTCAGATTTGACAGTATTAAAATTTAATAATGTGATAAAAGTGCAAAATATTCTATTTACTTATGATTTTTTAAATGATCTCCTACCAACGTCTCTCTCTACACTATTTACAAAATCAACTGATATATATACCTATAAAACAAGAAATGTCTGTCAATCCAAGCTCATGGTGTTTTGTTTTAACACATTAAAATACGGAAAACATTCAGTCTTTTATGTATTTCTGACTGGAACGAATTTAGAAAAAATAACAAAAGCTTTTAAAAACTCTGAAATGTTACAAACATATCAGATGTACTCATTGTAAGAAATAAACTGAAACAACTTCTTAAAAACGATTGTTTATCATCTTACAAATACTAACTTATAATTCCGCGATTATTACGGTAACTCGCACAGGATTGCTGCTATTGTTGTCATGTTTGCATTGTTGTACTCTAATATTTCCAGGATTATTCAAGCATATATGGATTTAATAACTGTTTGTTGTATACATATACATGTTTAAAATGTCGGCGGAATTTCGTAAGCACACACACAAACACATATATATTGCGTTTAAGCTTCTCCTTTTCTTCTTTATAATTAAAACTTCAAGGTGTCATTCCTTTGGCAAGTTTTACTATTGAATGACACACTCCAATCACAATTTGTTTCTTGTTTAAAAACAAAAAAAACGAAATTTTGACTTATATGTTATTTTGCTAATACTGAAATGTATTTATTATTCATTTTATTTCGTAAAGAGTTTTTTTCTGTACATATTGTTGATTGGAAAATAAAATTGATTGACTGATTGATTTTTATTTTATCTTCTAATGATAAATTATCAGCACTTCGAAAACTATAACACTACACATGCTTCTCAGTTTGATTATGTCAAGAATTGATTTTAACGATTTTAACGTACATTCTCCGATAAAACAATACCAACTGAAACGACTCCTGGAAGTGTGGATTCATTTGAGAACGTTTTGCAAACGAAATTGATATTTTACGACTTAAATTCCAATCGAAGAACGCCGCGAATTAAAACTTTCCAAAACAATTTCGAAAGCAATATATATGAAAGACCGGCCGGAAATAAGTTCTATTGAAACTAAGAAGTTTAACAGAACTTTGCGAAACAGTAATGACATAATTCTACAATATTTAAACGTTCCTGCCACGTTACAAGATAAAAACCGTTCAATCCATTACCTAGTGATACAGCAAAAAAATACCAATTACCTACAGTACATCTACAGATATGTCAATGACTAGCAATTATTCGGCAGCAGAACGATGCTAACGAGTGCCTCCACAACATGAATAACTAGTAGAAAATCATGAAAATTTGAAAAACGAGATTATCCGGCCGATCAAACTTTATTTTCTTTACATAAAAGAAGTTAATTACCAATTATAATAGTGTCAATTGTTTGACATTATTGGCTTAAAAATTGTATAGTCGGCGAAACAGTCATGTGTCAAAAATATCTATGAAATAAACAGTAGAGTGGAAAACACAAAGTTTTTTAAATTGGCTGGTTGCATGTTAATGATGCGTTAATTGCTAAGTAATGACTTCCGCTTCAAAAACTGTCCTCCTTCTCTAAAACAATGTGGATTACATATATAGTTTTATTTTTTTTTATCTAATACTGGATCTTATGAACATACAAACACATGGTTTAGTTTAATAACTGCAAAAATGAATCATCACCAATCTGTTTTATTTACAAACAAAAACAATACTGACCGGTCTGGGCCAAAATATCCCCAGCTTACGGTAGCTAATTTTCTTTCATCATACTTTAGCATTTGTTATTTTGTGAGTTACAAAGTTTGGTAAACTTGTGAATTTTGGTTAAAATTTGAAACGAGAGACGGGGCCATCGGACAGCGAGAGAAAGTCTAGTTCGTTAACATATCTATAATTATGCATATGCCTCATTCTTAATTAACACAAAAATAGTGTTTATAATTAAAGAAATGCTTAAGATACCTTCTTAAGCATTTAAATTTTTTTTCTGTTTGATGAGATATTTAACAAATGTTTTAAACATAATAAATGCCAAAATTGAAAATTTCCAATATTTCCGGGTCCTTTAAAATTCCAGGAAATTTTCCAGGAAAGTTTCCAAAATTACCGGAAAATTTTCAACCCTTTACAACCCTATGTACTACAAATTGTGCAAAACTGTCAAAAAATTTGTAAACAAATAAATAGCTAGACAGCTAGCTACGCAAAAATACTTTTTTCTGACCTTCATTACAAAGTGAACACAAAATATATTGACAAAATGTTAACAAATTGTGATGTTTTTAACACTCCATTTGTCTGATGTTTGCAAGTATGTTTGCTCCATGTCAGAAAATTTCAAGTTTTTAAATGATCGCTAACCTTTGCACATTAGGATTGATCGTAGCAACAAGAATGATATCTTTGTTTGAATGAAGTTCTTTGCTGCAGAGTATGTCTCGTTTCTCAGAGATCATTTGTGCCAGTCTTATATGCTTGCCAGAATTTGAGATTACTTTGCAAGAAATACATAGGAAAATAGTTTTATTATGGCAGTTATATTGTTTCAAATTTTTAACATATAAATTGAAAAACGTAATAAAACAGGTGTATTTTCTGAAACAATGCCAAGCAAATTTCCTTTGAAGAGAAAGAAAGAGCATTAAACCACAGATTCGAAATACTCTATTAGATTTATATTATTGTTGTAGCGCGTCATACGTCATTTATGGATTATGCGGTATTTCTGTTCTGTACTTGCTCGTGTAGGTGCGATTATTTTCGGCAAGATCAAGGTATAATAGTTTAACAAAGATTAAGTACATCAGGCCGTACCCGCTAAGTTACTGAGCAAATATATTAAGTATCGCCCGGGGGAGGGGGTGTCGGTGTTGTATGGCCAGTACATTAACTAATCTTACATACCTGGTAAGCGTAAGCAAAGCGCAAAGCGTAACGTGATTGTCGTTTATTAAATCTATGACTACTGATATTGCCAAAAATTATTACACAGAGATTTAGCTCACATATTTGAATTCTTTATACCACACGGAACATCAAACAGTTTCCATACATCTCTACATCTAAAGTGATTATTCCTATAAAAACTCCGAAATAAGTTCAACAAAAAGAAATAGTCATCAATTTAACACGGACCCAAACGTAGAAAGTTGAACTTTCGGTTTCATGAATAATTTTCGATGAAACAAATACAATGCCACAACGCTTAAAACAATCACTATGTAAAAGACTGCAGTTACACAGAAGTAGTCGAACAGAGGCACAGCGGTTGCTAAGCCACAAAGGGATCCCATTCTAGCCATGGTCCAACAAAAACTTTCAGCGGTTGCTTGGATATTAGTAGGTACCATTTTAGCAAGAATGGCCACGAAAAAAACTTCTGAGGTTACGGCAAGAAGACCAAAACACAAGCACCAAATACCCCATAGGATTATGTCAGTTATAACACTGTCATTGTATAGTTCCAAAACAATAAAAACAAGGAGCATCACGATTAAGTTAATGAACGTGATGATTGCCGTAATAAACAAGTTTTTGTTGTTAAGGGGACGCTACAGATATACCAGAAAAACCAAAATCGTTAATGAGCTAGTGCAAAACATACCGTAATTAATTTCGACAACCGTCCAAGAGAGCACTTCCACAACCATGAGCGGTAACCATAGATCGAAGCTGTCCCGAATGTAAAGAAATAAGAACGTGGTAAACAGCAAAAGGAACGATCAAAAGTTGGAGCACAATATCTTGTCCGTCGTGAGTACAAATATCACATTCTGTGCGATTGTGGTGTTCGCTTTGATTATAATATACCTGTTTTTCTCTTGCATTCCATTATGAAAGATGGGCATTTTTTCTTTATCTTTTCCACCCTGATTACAATAAAACGCAGTTTGTGATAAGGTGGTGCTTTTCATTTCTTCTGTTTTGTAATCGTATTCCCTTGATAAATCATATACAAAAAATACGGAAAGTAATCCAATAAGAATGAATAAAACGGCCATATAAAGACCTGGCGCATTGACGTATGTCACGTGCCATGTAGTAACCCATGTGTCAATTGGTTTAAATGCAAAATTAACTGCCGGACCTATAGTAAACCCAAACCCATATGACATTCCCATTATTACAAGAACGCGATTGGCTTTTCCGTCGGGGTAAGTCCGCACCACTTCACTAGATATCACCAATTTCAAAGGAGCTGCAAATCCGGATAAAATGCGTCCAATGAATGGCAGCCACGGAGAGTAATGTAAACTATACACTACATTTCCAACCACACACACGAAATTGCAGACCAAAAACAAAGTTCTAGTGTTTCGGTAGTTGTCAGCTATTTTGCCAATTATTACAGAGAACAAAACGTTGGACAGAAGATAAGCCACAGAAATTAAAGAATAAAACAACTTGGACAAAGAAGTGTCGATCAAAGTGTTCAAGAAAAACAGCAGCGTTAGAAACGTCAAACTCAATTCCATGCCAAGTAAATTGTTCTCTAGCGCAAACATTACCATGGTGTATTTTCGTTGGATGAACCAACGCTGGTTCGGTTTTCGGTTGTTGTTCATCTACAAACGAGAAACATACAAATGCAACATTTGTAATGATTTCTTCTACTTATGCATCAAATACATCCTTTTTTGTCTGTACTGATAGTTAGTATCCCCATTAACGCACAATGGATAATTCGCTACAAACTCATATCCAAAAGCGTGGAAATTGTCCCTCTCCCAAATCTAAATCACCAACTTTGTTAACAGACTTTGTCCAATATCTGTTCAAACGTGCCTTCCAAAGAGTAGCTTTGTCATAATTAATAAAATTTTAATTTTTATTGTATTCAATGAATGATAAGATTTCAAAATTTATGGTACACCACAAGAAAATTCTCAGGAAATTGTCAAAAAAGTTAACGGTATTTTACATATGGATATTTGTGAGTCGAGTATGCTTTCAGCGAGATACCGTAAAACATCGCGCTCTAAAATGTTTAGTATGCACATTTTGGTTTTATAAAATTGTAGTCGTTTAAATAACGTTCAACCAACATGTATCAGTACTCTACAGTCCAATTGGATCTGTAATTTATGTACCAAAAAAACCTTTCCATTTAGTTCACTTGATGATAACGAAATGAAGTATCAATTTTCTTCGGAAAAATCTAAATCAAGTATCCCCCATGATATCCCTAGTTCCAAATTGATAAATGATATTAATAATTTTGTAGGTCACTGTAGCTTAGTGGTTAGTGCATTCAACCCACAAAATCAAACGGTGCTGGTTCGAAACCCAGCTCGGACATAATCTGATTTCTGAGTTACAGTTGAGTTATTGAGCGGAACTCATTGCGTAATGCAAGCCTAGCTCAAATGGTGGGTTTTCTGGTGAAGCGACTTCGTAGGTGCAAATGGGTGCCCTAAGTACGCCAGGACCTAAACCTTGGGATAAGAAGAGCCACTGTTACATGTGGAGAGTCCCGTAAAAACTCCATTATTATTATTATTATTATTATTATTATTATTATTATTATTATTATTATTATTATTATTATTATTATTATTATTATTATTATTATTATTATTACTATTATTATTATTATTATTATTATTATTATTACTATTATTATTATTATTATTATTATTATTATTATTATTATTATTATTATTATTATTATTATTATTATTATTACTATTATTATTACTATTATTATTATTATTACTATTATTATTATTATTATTATTATTATTATTATTATTATTATTATTATTATTATTATTATTATTATTATTATTATTATTATTATTATTATTATTATTATTATTATTATTATTATTATTATTATTATTATTATTATTATTATTATTATTATTATTATTATTATTATTATTATTATTATTATTATTATTATTATTATTATTATTATTATTATTATTATTATTATTATTATTATTATTATTATTATTATTATTATTATTATTATTATTATTATTATTATTATTATTATTATTATTATTATTATTATTATTATTATTATTATTATTATTATTATTATTATTATTATTATTATTATTATTATTATTATTATTATTATTATTATTATTATTATTATTATTATTATTATTATTATTATTATTATTATTATTATTATTATTATTATTATTATTATTATTATTATTATTATTATTATTATTATTATTATTATTATTATTATTATTATTATTATTATTATTATTATTATTATTATTATTATTATTATTATTATTATTATTATTATTATTATTATTATTATTATTATTATTATTATTATTATTATTATTATTATTATTATTATTATTATTATTATTATTATTATTATTATTATTATTATTATTATTATTATTATTATTATTATTATTATTATTATTATTATTATTATTATTACTATTATTATTATTATTACTATTATTATTATTATTAATATTATTATCTTCTCAAACCTCTATAAATGAAAGTAATGAAATGTACAACTTATTTAACTCCAAGAACTATGACGTTAAAAATTTTAATTCATCTTCTTCACAATATAAAAATAATTTTTTATTGATGCATTTAAATATTGCGTAATTAGTATCGCATTTTCATGAATAAAATATTTTATTAACTAATTTAATTATTGAATTCAATCTTATTGCAATCTTAGAACCTAGAATTAAAAACATAAAAATGCTCCTTTAACTAATATCGAAATCGATGGTTATACATCGCAATACATGCTTTTTTTATAAGCATAGACTTGATTCGGCCAGGGTCAAGTATTCTTAACTTTTAACTCCAAATCAGGCTGAAGTATTCTTAGCATATTCTTATTTATTCTACTTAAAATATGTTGTATTTTTATTGTTTGTTCTATAAAAATTTCTTAATGGAGTTTTTTTTTATTCTGCGTACATGCTTTGATCGCATATGTATTTATCGAAGACATTGCACAACTTGTCACAATATATGAATACATATCTTATTTTCTTATCTTGGTCTTCTACCAACTTTTGCAAATTCAGCTATATTTCTACAAAATATTCCCCAACACAGTAAGAATTCGCACCTGGGGCATATTCTTAGAATATTCTTCAAAAAATGCCCATTTTCACCTTGCTATTCTTATAAAGCGTATTTTTTTTATAAAAACTGTGTATTCGTCAAGCGAATCATCGTGTGGGGAAGCACTGCTTTATATCTCTAATAACCTGAAATACAAAACACGCAATGATATAAAGATTTATAAATCAAAGGCTTTAGAATCGGTCTTTATTGAAATAATCCAAGAATATAAACATAATACTGTTATAGGCTGCATATATAAGCAACCAATAATACTAACCAATCTTTCCGCTTGTTTTTCGATCAATTTAACTCTTTACTTGATAGCCACGCTCTCGCCCAAGAACTAAGTAACGGGATCTATAAACGCCAGTTTAAGCCTTGGATTTCTAAGAGAATCAGAGTAGCTATATGGAAACGAAATACAATCAAAAACAAATTTATTAGAAGTAAAGACCCTGACAAAAAGCGGAATTAAATAAAAAATTCAAAATCTATAGGAATATGATAGTAAAGCTGATAAGATAAAGTATAAAAATCATTATAACAAATATTTTAAATTAAACTCCTGAAGTTTCAAAAGAGATGAAAAGGTATTAATGAAATAATAAATATAAAAACAAAAAATTCATTATTACCTAACTCTATCTCATATCACGGCTCAATAAGTACAGATCCAACAGAAATATCGAACCATTTTAACAACTACTTCACAACGATTTCGGATACAATACAATCCACCATATTTTCATCTTATATAGATTACAATAAATTTCTTAAAAATCCTAACTATAATTCTCTATTTATCTCCCCTATCAATTGGAACGAAGTATGAAAAATATTCAAAATTTTAAACATAAAGAAAGCTGACGGACCAAATAGTATTCCCAGCGATTTACTTAAACTTCTAGAAAACGAAATGTCTATCATTTTATCGAAATTATTTAATTTATCAATCTTCACTGGAATATTCCCTACTTTACTCAAAATATCTACATTAATACCAATTTTTAAAAAAGGATCAAGGACACAATGCAACAAATATCGTCCCATTTCGCTTATATCGAACATTAGCAAAATCCTCGAAAAATTTATGCATAAAAGATTAATAACTTTCCTAAATAAGCATGATTGTTTGAGCAACCAACAATTTGGATTTCGAGAAAAACATTCTACCTCTCATGCACATATCTCTATAATAAATAAAATTCAAAAAGACATAGACTCGGAAATGTCTGCCGTATGTTCATTGATCTCCAAAAGGCATTCGATGCAGTAGACCGTGGAATATTATTAAATTATATGCTAACAAATGTAATAAAAATCAGGTATAAAGTTAATATAGACCAAAGAAAGCTTACCAATTGGCTTGATCTTAACAAAATCTCTCTAAATATCAGCAAAACCAAATACGTCATTTTCCACCACACGAAAAGAGCATTAAATTATAAATTAAAAATACTATTAAACGGGAAAAAGATTTACCCCCTAAAGAAATTAGATATCTTAGCTTACTATATGACAAACATTTAACATGGAAAAAACATACAGATCTTTTTACAACTAGACTTTCTAGAGCAAAGAGTTTGTTAGCTAAAATTCGTTATTACATTAATAAAATAACACTTATCTCGATTTATTATGCTATCTTCTCTTCTCATATGATGTATGGTAATGGCAATGGTATGGGGTCAGGAAAAAAATTATAATTTGACGAAAATCGAATCAATGCAAAAAGCAGCGTTAAGAATTATAACTTTTTTGCTAATTCGATCACATTCCACAAAGTTGTTTTCCGATTTAACAGTTTTAAAATTTAATAATGTGAAAAAGTGAAAAATACTCTATTTACTATGATTTTTTAAATGACCTCCTACCAACGTCTATCTCTACACTATTTACAAAAACAACTGATATACATACCTATAAAACAAGAGATGTCTGTCAATCCAAGCTCATGGTGTTTTGTTTTAATACAATAAAATGCGGGAAACATTCAGTCGTTTATGTCTTTCTGACTGGAATGAATTTAGAAAAAATAACAAAAGCTTTTAAAAACTCTGAAATGCTACAAACATATCAGATGTACTCATTGTAAGAAATAAACTGAAACAACTTCTTAAAAACGATTGTTCATCATCTTACAAATTCAAACTTTTAATTCCACGATTATTACGGTAACTCGCTCAGGATTGCTGTTCTTGTTGTCATGTTTGTATTATTCTTGTTGCTTTTTAATATTGCCAGGATAATCCAAGCATATTATGAATTTTATAACTGTTTGTTGTCTACATATACATGTTTAAAATGTCGGCGGAATTTTGTACGCACACACACACCACTCATGTATATTGCGTTTCAGTTGCTCCTTTTCTCTTTTATAATTAAACCTTCAAGGTGTCATTCTTTTGCCTCGGTTTACCATTGAATGACACCCTCCAATCACAATTTGTTTCTTGTTTAAAAAACAAAAAAACAAAATTCTGAATTATACGTTATTTTGCTAATACTGAAATGTATTTATTATTCATTTTATTTCCTAAAAAGTTTTTTTCATGTACATATTGTTGATTGGAAAATAAAATTGATTGATTGATTGTTATTTTATCTTCTTATGGTAAATTATCAGTACTTTGAAAACTATAACACTACACATGCTTTTCAGTTTGATTATGTAAAGAATTGATTTTAATAACTACGTATATTCTCCGATAATACAATACCAACTGAAACGACTTGTGGATGTGTGGATTCATTTGAGGACGTTTTGCAAACGAAATCGATATTTTACGACTTAAATGGCTTCCAATGGAAGAACGCCGCGAATTAAAACTTGTATAAATGATTTCTAAAGCAATATATATGAAAGACCGGCCGGTAATAAGTGCTATTGAAACTAAGAAGTTTAACAGAAATTTGCGAAACAGTAATGACATAATTCTACAATATTCAAGCGTTCCAGACACATTACAAAATGAAAAACCGTTCAATACATTACCTAGTGATATAGCAAAAAATACCAATTACCTACAGTACACCTACAGATATATCAATGACTAGCAATTATTCGGCAGCAAAACGATGCTAAAGACTGCCTCCACAACATAAATAACTAGTAGAAAATCAGCAAAATTTGAAAAACGAGATTATCAGGCCGATTAAACTTTATTTTCTTTACATAAAAGAAGTCATATACCAATTACAATAGTGTCAATTGTTTGAAACTATTGGCTTAAAAATTGTATAGTTGGCAAAACAGTCATGTGTCAAAAGTTCCTATGAGATGAACAGCAGCGTGGAACACACAAAGTTATTTAAATTGGCTGGTTGTAGGTTAATGATAATGATGCGTTAAAAACAATGTGGATTACATATAATATTGTTATATATCTAATACTGGTACTAGTGCAACACAGATTGTAAGTAAGAGGCAAAAATGCGACTAATTTACTAGTTGTCACTATGAGAAAGTGCTCCCCCATTGAAGCAGGATTTTATTGGCTATAGGATTTCTTGTTCTTGAAAAATCAAACCATTTGTTATAAAATAACACACATTCCTCGCTTTGCAACTTTGCATCAGAAATCATTAAACAAAGCTTATAATAGTGCATTTGAAATACTTACTAAGATCCTACTCAATTACGGCAGGCGTGGATTTACACCCCTGCAAAATTGCCTGGATCCTAGGTCAAAATTTTTAATCCAAAGTAATAAACAAACGGTTTTTAAATTGTAAACATAAAAGCGAGATTATCATAAGAAAAAAATTGAAATCAACGGAACGGTATTCTTTGCATATTTGCGTTTACGGGCGGTGCGAACAACTGATGGAGTAAAGCAGTCTGACTTCTTGTTAAACACAATTTAAGATGAAATTGATAAATACTTTCTAAACACTAGCTCCTTCTACTCTGGCGAGTCAAACTCGAACTTCGAGTTTTGTATATACAAAATAGAATATTTCTCGCACGACAACATCTTAAAAAGTCTTGGTTTGTAATGGTCCGCATTCCGCATAATGTTCCGCATCACCAAGAAAAAAAAACAAAAGAAAAACGGACACTGGAATCATAGAAACATGCGAAAACAAAATTGTAGAAAGTAAAAAAGATGAATTGCGCCGATGTTAACAGAAATCCTCTGTTTATCATAATGTCGCGACAGCTTAAAGATATCAATTGTATTGGCAATTATCGATTCGGTTGAATGTTTGAAGACATTTTTAAGACAAAGGAAACAGCAAGGTATACTTTATAGAAGGAGTATTAAACCTTCCACACACAAGCCATTTTTGTCGTTGAGGAAGGTGATTTTGTCGCAAACTGGCGCGTTCCTATATACTATACTATATATTTATTTAATCATTTCGCCAAAACAACAAAAGTTACAATGGAAATTTATCCAAATATATACATATACAAACAAATATATACACATTTATTTAATGTTTTTTGAATGTATTAAGTCGGCAGGAAACTCAAAGAAAACTTTAAGAAGTTTTATCATAGAGTACCTTATTTCAAGTTATACAAAGATTTACGAAAATTATATATGTGTATGTACGTACTACAACAATTTCAAAAGTATAAACGCAAATATTATTTACATTTTCTGATATAATGTCAGCGTTGTATGATATATAACAGTAAAAACAAAAAGCAAAAAGAAAAGGAGAATAAGAAAAACAACAAAAAGTTAAAAAAATTCTTGTTCATTATCATGTTCAAGAAGAAGAGACTTTATAGTCTTCTTAAATTGCGAAAGGGTAGTGATTTCCCTCACTTTTAAAGAAATAAAATTATTCCATAGAAAGGGAGCTCTGTATGAAAAAGAAAATAAGCCAAGTTTACTCTTCCTTAGACTTGTACTATATAACAAGCTTTTTGATGAGCGCAAGTTGTAATGGAAATCCCGTAAGTTACATTTGTTTGTAAAGACTTCTGGCACCAAACCTTTACTTAGTTTGAAGACAAATATTAAATTATGGTAAATATTGAGTTGAAAGATATTTAAAGCATTAAGTTGGCTTAGTAATGGTTTGGCATGTGCAAACCTTTCACAATTAAAAATTATTCTCGATGCTCGTTTTTGCTGACGATACAAATTTATTAATTTTGATTTATGCGTGCTTGCCCATGCAATATTAGCATAACTTAAATGACTATGAACAAAAGAAAAATATACGTCCTTTAAACAACGTTTATCCAAATAAAACCTAGCTCTATATAAAATCCCTATACTTTTGGCAATTTTATTTTCAATCATGGAAATATGATCTTTCCAAATTAAGTTTTCATCTAAATATACACCTAAGAATTTAATTGAAGTTTCTCGACTTATTGCAACCGAATTTAAAGACAGTAAAGGAAGATCAAGCGGTATTAATTGTTTTCTACGAAACGGATGGAACAAAGTATATTTAGTTTTTTTTGTATTGACTGATAATTTATTACTAGAGAACCATTGGTTTAAACATGATAGTTCATTATTCATTATCCGGGATAACTGATCTAAATTTTTATGGAAGTTAAATATATTTGTATCATCAGCAAATAATATTGTAGAGAGCTTCGGACAAACAGAGGCTAAGTCGTTAATGTATAATAAGAATAGGAGAGGACCCAGTATTGAACCCTGAGGAACTCCTATAGTTATATTAAGCAGGGTTGTTTGTTTGTTATTGTAGCTTATGAATTGTTTTCTGTTAGATAGATAACTTTTAAGTAAATTAAGGTTGTTACCAATAACACCATAATGGTTTAATTTTCCCAATAAAATATCATGATTTACAGTATCAAATGCTTTAGAAAAATCTATAAATACACCTAAAACAAATTCATTATTTTCAAATTTCTCTGTGATTTCATCAACAATATCTATGATCGCGTGGTCAGTTGAGTGATTTTTTTAAAATCCATATTGTCTCTGGTACAATAACTTATTCTCAGATATATATTTATATAGTCGGTTATATCAAATGCGCTCAAATAATTTAGAGAAAATCGATAAGATTGATATTGGTCTATAATTATTGACTAAAGAACCGTCATCTGATTTAAATAAAGGGATGATTTTAGCTATTTTCATTTTATCTGGAAATATTTCTGAGGTAAGTGATTGATTAAAAATATGTTTTAATGGATTACAAATTTCAGGAAAGGCAATCTTTACGATATTTGGTGATATTTCGTCATAACCAGGAGATTTATTAATATCTATTTGGTTAACAACATCATTTAATTCATTAGTAGTAATTTCAATGTTAGTCATGGAACAAGTCGAGGTATTTAGATAATCCGAAAAGTGTTTGTGTTTGTTTGTTCCTCCCAAACGTCTTCCCTTCGTGTTTTAAATTTTGGGCGGTAAACATTATTGCGCCCATACTAACAACAGAATTGTACTTGCCATGAATATCATTTTACTTAATTTGTACGGAAATATATAATGGTGGTAAAATATTTTTTAGACACGCTCCGGTAAAGAATATACTCTTACTTCACATCGACATGCAACTTAATTGCTTGAAATAAGGATTTCGCTATCTTCGATGTTGCCGTTTTATGACCCTAAATAGAGTCGGCAAATGTTTGTAGTTTTAGCCGTTAGCAATTCTATTACCACGATAACTCTAATGACCCATTTGCGAAAAAAGCTTTTATTTGTGAAATATTGTATAATGAAGATTCGCAGACATAATCATCGAGAAATACCTCTTTGCCTCGTGAAAACAATTCTTACCGAAAATTAACTAACTAATTTCATGAATTGCAGTATTATAATTGGTTAACAATTTTGAACATTAGAGAAAGTTGAAGATATGTCGGGCATAGAGTTAATGAAACTTTTAACCATTTCGAAAACAAATGATTTTATTTATTCGATGCTGATATTTCGACCTACATCTGTGTAGGTCATCTTCAGAGTAGTGACACAGATAAACTTACAAAAATATACACACTGAAATAGGAAGACTCATATAATTAAATCGGTTAGAAAACGAGTCGGAAAATAACGATAGAGGGTGATTGTGAGAAAATGACGCGTTGAGGTGTGAAAATGGGGGATGTTGAAAGTTAATTAAAAATTTTATTATTCACGCTTTTTCTTGGACGTTTAGGTTGTGTTTGTGTGTTTTAATGAGTAGAGCTTCTTCATGTTTTCGTCTCCAACTATTTTGAAAGCTCTAGCCGATAATCCTGAAGTGCTATAACAAGATTTCGGGGTGTCCTGATTCGATTGTGTGAATTTGTGAGACATTCAATGTGGTCTTTTGTCTTATATGATTGACATCAGTGTTTTTACTGTATATTGTTTTCTTTGTTTTTTGCATGAGATCAATTGTATTGATTGTTCTTTTACCAAATTTTGTTCATATTCATACTTCTTTGTTCTGTTAATGTTTCTTGATTTTTGAGAAGTATAACTGCAGTTGTGACAATGGGTACCAGACCAAAAGAAACATATGTTTCTATGCGAGAAATTATTGCTGACATAAGCAACGCAAAATGATGATGTAAATTTCGAAACTAATAGTACTTTTGTATACAACTCATAAATAACTATAACATTATCAACTTTCAATCAAATAACATAAATGGTTGAAAAGTTATAAAGTCAACAAATTTGCAGTAAAATTAGAAAAAAAGCTAAATGTAGTGCTGACGTAAGCAAAATTATTTTTAAATGCGGATAATTAGAACTACTTAGAATGAAACTGGATTATATCACCTTTTAAATAACGGGTAGAACAGCCTAAAACTAACTCTAGGGAAATTGTAATCCTTAGAGGAAGTTTGAAGTCATTTTTGTAATAAATCATTAATTTTTAAAAAACTTGCTGACGTCAGCAAAAAATATTCTTTAAATTTGTTTTTTCAATAGGTTTTTTGAAACTAGCAAAATGGAGAAAATGGCAGCCACGGAGAGTAATGTAAACTATGAACTACATTTCCAACCACACACACAAAATTGCAGACCAAAAACAAAGTCCTAGTGGTGTTTCGGTAGTTGTCAGCTATTTTGCCAATTATTACAGAGAACAAAACGTTGGACAGAAGATAAACCACAGAAATTAAAGAATAAAACGACTTGGACGCAGAGGCGTCGATCACAGTATTAAAGTAATACAGCAGAGTTAGAAACGTCAAACTGAAATCCATGCCAAGTAAATTGTTCTCCAGTGCAAACATTACCATTGTGTGTTTTCGTTTGATGAACCAACGCTGGTTCGGCTTTTGGTTGTTGTTGTTTATCTACAAACGAGAAAACATACAAATGCAACATTCCTTAATGATTCGTTTTACTTATGCATCAAATACATCCTTTTTTGTCTGTACTGATAGTTAGTATCCCCATTAGCGCACAATGGGTAATTCGTTACAAACTCATATCCAAAAGCGTGGAAATTGTCTCGCGTTGTCCTTCTCCTAAAATCTAAATTACCAACTTTGATACCAGTCGTTTTCCAATATCTGTTCAAATGTGCTTTCAAAAATATTCCAAATAGTAGGGTTTTAACGAGGCTTCCAGAACGCTCATTAAGCATTGTGATAAAGACCTCGACCCGGAGTTTTAGTCTATGTATCATCCCGTTTATCACCTTATAATCATAATCATTTGTGCAAAGTTTCATCATATAATCATAATTCAAACATTGGATATTCACTGCAGACTAAAAACTCTCGTATTTGTGTTTTGAATTACCCCCTGGCAGGTGTTTTCATTTCGCATTTTTTATTTAATTTTGCTCTTTAATGTTTAATGAAATTTCGAAAATTTCTTTGAAATATATTGAGAACTTTAGGTGCAATCTTTGTTTCAATATTGATTTTCCAATAAAACTATAGTTAATTAGGATTGTCAATCAATGGAAAATCTGGTCGAGCTAGCTCGGCTTAAAAATAAATAAATTGGCTTGGCTATGGATCATTTGCTCGCAATCACAACATGATTGAACTTTATAAAAAATAATGAAGTATTATTGGATGTTAAACCAATTGCCTGCAGACGAAAATTTAATGAAACGCTTGTCAAAACTGAAGATCATTCAAAACTGGACGTAGCAAAACATGACATCAGGAAATCCTGTAAGAAAATGTAGGTAAAACAAAAAGACGCGGAATTTGTGTTTGCGAAACGAGATTAAGTTTGTCAGACGCTGCGTTTAAATTGTTATCTTCTTTTTAGAACCCTTAGTGCAGCGTTGAATAATCTTATTAAAGCGACATAAACGGACTAATATGGGTCGTACATTGAAGATTCCTTATCATCTATTATCGCGAAATCATGAGTGGTAACCATGAAAATAGCAGTCCACTCCATAAGCTAAAACATATTCTTTAAAACCGTGCAGAGTAGTGCAAAGGGATTACAACAACCGCGTTACATATGGATTCAAAATAAAGGTTTAGATGTACCAAAAGCCCCGAATGGTTATCATGTATCAAAAAATTACAGTCTATACCCAAGCGATGTGCAAGAGTTTAAACGAGAACTATACAATCGATCAACTGACCCTCCGATTGGTTTCCCGTGGAGTGTAAACGATTCTATTGATGACGGGTATAGGATTAAACCACAAAAACCGGCCAAGGAAGTATACCAACAATCATCTTGGTTAAAACAACTTGGTTCTACGAAAAATCCAAATGTTAGATTTCGATCTGTCAGAGATAGAGATATGGCGAACGACAAACTACTTTGACTCATTGATGATTTAGATTTGAGTTAGTTTGTTGTACATACTTTCCCAAATTAACAATTCTTCCATTAACTGAAATGCTGTTTAATTCTCTATTATGGCGGTATTTCTCCAAATTTCAGTCTCAGTTAAAAATATTTCAAACTGATTTTCGCTTGGGATTTTCATCTTGTCAACATAGCTGTTTTAATCGTAGAGTTTTACTCTATTAAGATAAGGCTTAATGATCGGAGACATGCAGTTAAAGACATCGAATGAGCCATGTGGCATTCTTAACTCTTTTAACGATTTTCCTTTGCAACATCTTCTTACGCAATGTCTGAATATTTTGTTTTATTTCGTATCTTGTCTAATTTCTATTAACCAGACAAAAGAATACTTTTCACATTTTTACGTGTTTTTGTTAAAAAAGTTATGACCTCCCACAACCTTGATCAGAGCTGTACTTGCTCGTAGGTGCGATTATTGTCGGCAAGATTAAGGTTTAATAGTATAACAAAGATTAAGTACATCAGGCCCTACCCGCTAAGTTACTGAGCAAATATATTTAGTATCGCCCGGGGGAGGGGATGTCGGTGTTGTAAGGCCAGTACATTAACTAATCTTACATACCTGGTAAGCGTAAGCAAAGCGCAAAGCGTAACGTGATTATCGTTTATTAAATCTATGACTACTGATATTGCCAAAAATGATTACACAGAGATTTAGCTTACATCTTTGAATTCTTTATACCGAACGGATCATCCAACATTTTCCATATATCTCTACATCAAAAGTGATTATTCCTATAAAAATTGTTAAATAAGTTCAACAAAAAGAAATTAGTCATCATTTTAACGCGGACCCGAACGTGGAAAGTTGAACTTTCGGTTTCATGAAGAATTTTCGATGATACAAAAATAATGCCACAACGCTTAAAACAATCACTATGTAAAGGACTGCAGTTACACAGAGGTAGTCGAACAGAGGCACAGCGGTTGCTAAGCCACAAAGGGATCCCATTCTAGCCATGGTCAAACGAAAACTTTCAGCGGTTGCTTGGATACTAGTAGGTACCATTTTAGCAAGAGTGACCACGAAAAAAACTTCTGAAGTTACGGCAAGAAGACCGAAACACAAGCACCAAATACCCCATAGGATTATGTCAGTTATAACACTGTCATTGTATAGTTCCAAAACGATATAAACAAGGAGCATCACGATTAAGTTCATGAACGTGATGATTGCCATGATAAACAAATTTTTGTTGTTAAGGGGACGCCACAGGTATGCGAGAAAGACCAAAACCGTTAATGAGCTACTGCACAACATTACGTAATTAATTTCCACAACCGTCCAAGACAGCACGTCCACAACCATGAGCGGTAACCACAGGTCGAAGGTGTCCCGAATGTAAAAGAATAAAAACGTGGTAAAAAGCAAAAGGAACGATCGAAAGTTGGAGCACAATATCTTGCCTGTCATGAGTACAGATATCACATTCTGTGCAAATGTGGTGTTTGCTTTGATTTCAATATATTTCCAGTTTTTCTCTTGCATTCCATTATGAAGGATGGGTATTTTCTCTTCATCTTTTCCATTGTGATTACAATAAAACGCAGTTTGCGATGAGGAGGTGCGTTTGATTTCTTCTGTTTTGTAATCGTATTCCCTTGATAAATCATATACAAAAAATACGGAAAGTAATTCAATTAGAATGAATAAAACGGCCATATAAAGACCTGGCGCATTGGCGTATGTCACGTGCCATGTAGTAACCCATGTGTCAATTGGTTTAAATGCAAAATTAACTGCCGGGCCTATAGTAAACCCAAACACATACGACATTCCCATTATTGCAAGGACGGGATTGGCTTTTCCGTCGGGGTAACTCCGCACCACTTCACTAGATATCACCGATTTTAAAGGAGCTGCAAATCCGGATAAAATGCGTCCAATAAATGGCAGCCACGGAGAGTAATGCAAACTATAAACTACATTTCCAACCACACACATAAAATTGCAGACCAAAAACAAAGCCCTAGTGTTTCGGTAGTTATCAGCTATTTTGCCAATTATTACAGAGAACAAAACGTTGGACAGAAGATAAGCCACGGAAATTAAAGAATAAAACAACTTGGGCGCAGAGGTGTCGATCAAAGTGTTCAAGTAAAACAGCAGTGTTAGAAACGTCAAACTGAACTCCATGCCAAGTAAATTGTTTTCCAGTGCAAACATTACCATGGTGTATTTTCGTTTTATGAACCAACGCTGATTCGGTTTTCGGTTGTTGTTGTCCATCTGCAAACGAGAACCATACAAATGCAACATTCATTAATAATTTTTTTTACTTATCCATCAAATATATCCTTTTTTCTGTACTGATAGTTAGTATCCCCATTAACGCACAATGGCTAATTCGTTACAAACTCATATCCAAAAGCGTGGAAATTGCCCCTTTCCCAAATCTAAATCACCAACTTTGTTATCAGACTTTTTCCAATATATGTTCAAACGTGCCTTCCAAAGAGTAGCTTTGTCATTATTAATAAAATTTTGCTACAAAAATCAATATACGATGACACAAGCTTTTAAAAAAAGATTCTGGAACAACGTTACTAAAGTTTAGAGATGAAAATTTGAATCATGAAGAATTTTCAACAGACTTTTTAATAACGGCCTTAAGTTTCCCGTATGGTCGAGCCCAGTTTGTATAAAATCAAAAATAGTTTCAACACCCTCGGCGTCCCAAAAGGTAGTACTTAGTAAACCTGTTTAATCTTTACGTTGACGACTTGAACAAACAGCTTTTAAACCCGGTCATTGCTATATCCTGACGATACTACGCTATACAAAGCAGGCAACGTTAAACATTTAATGACAGCAGAACGCGTTGTAAATCAAAACTTGTAAAATTGATCCAATACATACAACCTCTCGATCAATACCTCAAAAGCTAAACTAATGCTGTTTTAACGTATTATATTTGCTCGACCAGCATTGGTTTTAAAATTAGACCTGCTTAATTTTTTTTAAAAAAATCTTCCGCTTTTCCTATCTACATCTATCTATCTTCCTATTCCTATCTACATCGACGCAATTAAAACTAATTACGAAACTCCTACACATTGCTTTTGCTACTTTTTTAGCAGATCTTAACGCCTGACTACTAGCCACCAGGAGGAGTATTTCTACTCAAAATAAATGGCAAAATAGAACATACAAATCTCTATTCTTGCAATAAATAAACGCTGAATAAATAATATAAAGTAACTATTAATCAATAAATATAACTCATATCTTAAATATATTCAAGATAACTTCGAACTAAGCAACTTTTTTCTTGTGGTGTAACTTTAATATAATAACAACAGTGAATCTCGAAGGGAGACCTAGTTGCCCATTGCATAAAAATTCAAGAGGAAAATTCCAATATTAAAAGCGAAAATAACTTCCTTCGCAATACGCTAAAAGCATTGGAGCTTCAAGTCTCCAAACTCACAGAAACAGTTGCAAATTTTCAAGTTTCTGTTGGCCAGATAACCATGTCAGCCTCGTCACCAACAATCGGTGTAGATGTTCTAGACAGCATCGTTAATCTGGAGAAAGAACATTACAAGCTTCAACAATACTCTCGTCAAGATTCCATCAAAGTTGTCGGAATCCCTCTATCGGTATTGAAACACTGCCTGGAAGAAAGGGTTTCAAGTCTGGTTTTAAAAATCGACGTAACCTTAAACCGTGCGACATACAAGCTTGCCATCGCATGTATGACAGATCGCGTGTAATTGTAAAATTCTTCAACCGAAAATCTTTGACTTGCTTGTTGAAATCTCGACGTAAACTAAGAGAAATCAAACCGGTTGATCTGGGTTTGGATAGTGAAACCAGAATTTACATAAATGAGAGTCTGTGTTCTCACTACCGAATGATCCATGGAAAAGTGAAAAATTTGTTTCAGCAAAAACTGATTTTGTCGTTTTGGGTTTTCAATGGAACTGTGCGGTATAAGAAACCAGAGGAAGACAGATACACGATCGTCCGACACGTCGCTGGGCTGGTAAGGGAATTCGGCGATTTGGTGAAGTAAGATTCCTTCAATATTTAATAATTGTGTTGTTTTATTGTCTTTTAATATTTATTGGATTCAATGGATGAAAGATTTCAAAATTTATGTTACACCACAAAAAAATTCTCAAAATAGTTAACAGAAATTGACACATGGATAGTTGTCAATGTAGAGTATGCTTTCAGCGAGTTACCGTAAGACATTGCGCTATAAAATGTGTAGTATGCGCATTTTGGTTTCATAAAAAATGTAGTCGTTTAAATAACGTTCAACCAACATGTATCAGTACTCAAGAATCCAATTGGATCTGTAATTTATGTACTAAAGAAACTTTTCCATTTAGTTCTTTTGATAATAACGAAATGAAGTGTCAATTTTCCTTGGAAAAATCTAAATCAAGTATCCCTCCTGATATCCCTAATTTCAAATTGGTAAATGATATTAATAACTTTGTATCTTCTCAAACCTCTATAAATGAAACTGATGAAATGTACAACTTAATTAACTGCAAGTACTATGACGTTAAAAATTTCAATTCATCTTTTTCACAAAATAAAAATAATTTTTCATTGATGCATTTAAATATTGCGTCATTAGTATCGCATTTTGATGAATTAAATATTTTATTAACTGATTTAAACTATTATTATTGTTATTGGAATCTCAGAACCTAGAATTAAACATAATTATGTTCCTTTATCTAATATCGAAATCGATGGTTATACATCGCAATACACGCTTTCCTTTATAAGCATAAACTTGATTCGGCCAGGGTCAAGTATTCTTAACTTTTAACTCCAAATCAGGCTGAAATATTCTTAGCATATTCTTATTTATTCTACATAAAATAGGTTGTATTCTTATTTTTTGTTCCATAAAAATTTCTTAATGAAGTTTTTTCTTCTATACTGTGTACATGTTTTGATCGCATATGTATTTATCGAAGACATTGCACAACTTGTCACAATTTATAAATACATATATTTTTTTCTTATCTTAGTCTTCTACCAACTTTTGCAAATTTAGCTATATTTTGGCAAGATATTCCCCAACACCCAATATTCTTAGAATATTCTTGAAAAAATGCCCATTTTCACCTTGCTATTCTTATAAAGCGTATTTTTATAAAAGAAAGCGTGTATTCGTCAACCGAATCATCGTGTGGGGGAGCACTGCTTTATATCTCTAATAACCTGAAATACAAAACACGCAATGATACAGTGGAATCTCCCTTAAGCGGACACCGTCGGTGCATAAAAAATTGTCCGCTTTATAGAGATGTCTGTTTTATAGAGATTTGACCAATATTCAGTTTTGGACGTAATTTTGATCCAAGTTTTTTTCCGTACTTTTCTTTACGAGGATCTAAATGAGAGTCTAGGTACTTGTACACGTATAATAAAGTATTGTTTGACAAATAATTAACTCAAAAATATTTACAAGCTTTTGTTAAAATATGCTTTAATTGAAGATTGCTTTCGACTCTTCAGTTGAAGGTCCTAAATCCTTTTCGTAATCGTAGACACCATATCTTGGCTATCACCGTCAAAGACAAGGCATCGCTTCATTTTGTCAAGCATTGTGATTATCAACCCATGCTTTTTTGTTCCAACTCATCATTCTCCCATCATTATCGGACATCTCTTCGACCTGATCACTATCAATTTCAGGATTCTGAATTGCATTAATGCTCTCTTCTTTGATCCGTTGTCGCCAATCGAAGAAAAAAAATTAATAAATAATTTTTGTCGTCATGTTATTTTTGCAGTGTCCGCTTTACAAAGAGCGTTTATAGTAAAAAATTTCATTTGGTGCAGAAAAAAATTGTCCACTTCATGGAGTGTCCGCTTTATGATTGCCCGCTTTATAAAGATGTTCGTTATAAGCGTTTAACCTAAGAACCATCCGTTCCGAGCGCCACTGTCGGCCTTATAGAGGTGTCCGCTTTATACCGTGTCCGCGTTAGGGAGATTCCACTGTATAAAGATTTATAAATCAAAGACTTTAGAATCAGTCTTTATTGAAATAATCCAATAATATAAACATAATACTGTTATCGGCTGCACATATAAGCACCTAATAATAATAACCAATCTATCTGCTTGTTGTTGGATCAATTTAATTCTTTACTTGATAGCCACGCTCTCGCCTAGAAACTAAGTAACCGGATATATAAACGCTAGTTTACTAAGTTTACAGATTACTAAGGGAATAAGAGCAGCTATGTGGAAACGAACTGAAATCAAAAACAAATTTATTAGAAGTAAAGACCCTGACAAAAAAGCGAAATTAAATAAAAAATTCATAATCTATAGGAATATGATAGTAAAGCTGATAAGATAAAGTAAAAAAAATCATTATAGTGAATATTTTAAACTAAACTCCTTAAGTCTTCAAAAGACATATAAAAACAAAATAATCATTATTACCTAACTCTATCTCATATAACAGCTCAATAAGTAGAGATCCAATAGAAATATCGAACCATTTTAACAACTACTTCACAACGGTTGTTGATAGAATACAATCCACCATATATTCATCTTATATAGGTTATATTTCTTAAAAATCCTAACAATAATTCCCTCTTTATCTCCCTGATCCATTGGAACGAAGTGTGAAAAGTAATCAAAATTATAAACAAAAAGAAATCTGACGGACCAAATAGTATTCCAAGCGATTTACTTAAACTTCTTGAAAACGAAATGTCTATCATTTTATCAAAATTATTTAATTTATCAATCTCCACTGGATTATTTCCTAATTTACTCAAAATCTACAGTAATATCAATTTTTAAAAAAGGATCAAGGACATAATGCAACAACTATCGTCCCATTTCGCTTATATCAAACATTAGCAAAATCTTCAAAAAAACTTATGCATAAGAGATAACTTTCTTAAATAAGCATGACTGTTTGAGCAACCAACATGTTGAAATTTGTAAAAAACATTCAACCTCTCATGCACATATATCTATAATAAATAAAATTGGAAAAGACATAGACTCGGGAAACTATGTCTGCGGTATATTCATTCATTTCCCAAAGGCATTCAATACAGTAGACCGTGGAATATTATTAAAAAAACTTAACCGTTATGAATTAAGTGGGGTAACATTATCTTGGTTTTCTACTTATCTGTGCGAGCGTGAACAACACGTCAGTATTAATGACTTCAATTCACAGACTAAAATAATTAAACACGGTGTCCCTCAAGGTTCGGTTTTAGGTCCCTTGTTATTCCTATTGTATATAAATGATCTTAGTTCTTCCATAAAGTATTCCACAGTACACCATTTTGCTGATGACACGAATCTATTATATGCTAACAAATGTCTTAAAAAAATCGGGTATAAAGTTAATATAGATTTAAGAAAGCATACCAATTGGCTTAATGCTAAAAAATCTCTCTAAATATCAGCAAAACCAAATACGTCATTTTCCACCATACGAAAAGACCATGAAAATATGAATTAAAAATACAATTAAACGGGAAGAAGATTTACCCCTCTAAAGAATTTAGATATCTTGGCTTACTAGATGACAAACATTTAACATGGAAAAAACATATAAATCTTTTAACAACTAGACTTTCAAGAGCAAATAGTTTGTTAGCTAAAATTTGTTATTTTGTTAATAATAGAAAACTTATCTCCATTAATTATGCGATATTCTCTTCTCATATCATGTATGGTTCAATGGATGGAGTCAAGGAAAAAATCATAATTTGACAAAAATCGAATCAATGTAAAAAGCACGTAAAGAATTATAACTTTCTCGCCAATTCGATCACATTCCACAAAGTTGTATTTAGATTTGACAGTTTTAAAATTTAACGATGTGATAAAAATGCAAAATATTCTATTTACTTTTGATTTTTTAAATGACCTCCTACCAACGTCTCTCTCTACACGATTTACAAAAATAACTTATATACATCGCTATGAAACAAGAAATCTCCGTCAATCCAAGCTCATGGTGTTTTATTTTAACACATTAAAATACGAGAAACATTCAGTCGTTTATGTATTTCTGACTGGAACGATTTTAGAAAAAGTAACAAAAGCTTTAAAAAACTCTGCAATTTTACAAACATATCGGATGTACTCATTGTAAGAAATAAAATGAATGAACTTCTTAAAAGAGATTGTTTATCATCTTACAAATACTAACTTTTAATTCCGCGAATATTACGGTAACTCGCTCAGGATTGCTGCTATTGTTGTCATGTTTGCATTGTTGTACTCTAATATTTCCAGGATTATTCAAGCATATATGAATTTAATCACTGTTTGTTGTATACATATACATGTTTAAAATGTCGGCGGAATTTCGTGCGCACACACACACACACCACATATATCTTGCGTTTGAGTTTTATAATTAAAACTTCATGGTGTCATTCCTTTGCATAGTTTTACTATTGAATGATATCCTCCAATCACAATTTGTTTCTTGTTTAAAAATCAAGAAAACGAAATTTTGACTTATACGTTATTTTGCTAATACCGTAACCGATCGATTAAACGCCCCGGGCGTTTATTTAAAAATTCAAAATTTTAGGGAAGCGTTTGTTTGAAAGGGGCGTTTAACTAAGAGAGGCGTTTATTTCAAAATGCAAAAATTTGGATAACACAACTTTTTTTCTGAAATGATATTACGAGTCACATGCAAGCAGACGACTGTTTAGTGATATTACAACTGTTAAAACTGAAATTTCAGTATTGTCATTTATTGTGTTAAAATCTTGCGCAGCATCTACTTCATCGGAACTCGTGCTTGTAATAAAAGGATTACTGAAATCTGCTTCGCCTGATAACAAAGACATTTGCGACTTCAGTTTATCTTTTCCTGAAGCGCAGGCTTTACGCTCTTAGAAACAATGAATAACATGGTCGTCAGTGCCATCGGTTTGAGGATTCAATGAAAGAAAAGATGCTTCTCAGTTTGATTATGTCAAGAATTGATTTTAATGACTACATATATTCTCCGATAAAACAATACCAACTGAAACGACTTGTGGATGTGTGGATTCATTTAAGGACGTTTTGCAAACGAAATCAATATTTTACGATTTAAATGGCTTCCAATCAAAGAACGCCGCGAATTAAAACTTTCAAAAATGATTTATAAAGCAATATATATGAAAGGCCGGCCGGAAATAAATTATATTGAAACTAAGAAATTTAACAGAACTTTGCGAAACAGCAATGACATAATTCTACAATATTCACGCGTTCCTGCCACATTACAAGATGAAAAACCGTTCAATACATTACCTAGTGATACAGCAAAAATACCAATTACCTACAGTACATCTACAGATATGTCAATGACTAGCAATTATTCGGCAGCAAAACGATGCTAACGACTGCTTCTATATCATAAATAACTAGTAGAAAATCATCAAAATCTTAAGAACGAGATAATCCGGCCAATCAAACCTTATTTTCTTTACATAAAAGAAGTCAATTACCAATGTTTGACACTATTGGCTTAAAAATTGTATAGTCGGCAAAAAAGATTTTTATATTGGCTGTTTACATGTTAATGACGCGTTAATTGCTAAGTAATGACTTCCGCTTCAAAAACTGTCCTCCTTTTCTAAAACAATGTGGATTACATATATAGTTTTATTTTTTTTATCTAATACTGGAACTAGTGCAACACAGATTGTAAGTAAGAGGCAAAAATGCGACTAATTTACTAGTTGTGACTATTTAAAAAATAGAGTTGTTGAGAGAGTGCTTCCCCATTCAAGCATTATAGCAAACCCCTTAAGATATCGTTTTTTTTTTGTGCATCAAAACCCTTCTCATCCATAAAGGAGGATTTTATTGGCTATAACATTTCTTGTTGTTAAAAAATCGAACCATTTGTTATCAAAATAGCACACATTTCTCACTTTGAAACTTTGTGTCAGAAATCATTATACAAAGCTTACAATAGAACATTTTAAACGGTATTCTTTGCATATTTGCGTTTACGGCAATGTAAACAACCGATGGAGTAAACCAGTCTGACTTCTTGTTAAAAACAATTTAAGTTAAACTTGGTAAATACTTTCTAAACACTAGTTCGTTCTACTCTGGCCAGTCAAACTCGAATTTCGAGTTTTGTAAATACATAATAGAATATTTTTTGCACGACAACATCTTTAAAAGTCTTGTTTTGTAATGTTGTTTTGTAATGTTTGTAATGTTTTGTAATGTTGTTTGTAATGTTTTGTAATGTTCCGCATTCCGCATAATGTTCCGCATCACCAATTTTTATTTTTATTTTTTTTTGAATAATGAATTTTAGAATCAGTCTTTATTGAAATAATCCAAGAATATAAACATAATACTGTTATCGGCTGCATATATAAGCATATATAAGCACCCAATATTACTAACTAATCTTTCCGCTTGTTTTTCAATCAATTTAACTCTTTACTTGATAGCCACGCTCCCGCCTAAAAGCTAAGTAACCGGATATATAAACGCCAGTTTAAGCCTTGGGCTACTAAGAGAATCAGAGTAGCTATATGGAAACGAAATAAAATCAAAAACAAATTTATTAATAGTAAAGACCCTGACAAAAAAGCGGAATTAAATAAAAAAATTTAAAATCTATAGGAATATGATAGTAAAGCTGATAAGACAAAGCAAAAAAATCATTATAGCGAATATTTTAAATTAAATTCCTCAAGTCTTCAAAAGACATGGAAAGGTATTAATTAACTAATAAATATAAAAACAAAAAATTCATTATTACCTAACTCTATCTCATATAACAGCTCAAAAAGTACAGATCCAACAGAAATATCAAACCATTTTAACAGCGACTTTACAGGAATTTCGGATACAATACAATCCACCATATTTTTATCTTATATAGATTATATTTCTTAAAAATCCTAACAATAATTCTCTATTTATCTCCCCTATCAATTGGAACAAAGTGTGAAAAATATTCAAAATTCTAAACATAAAGAAAGCTGACGGATCAAATAGCATTCCCAGCGATTTACTTAAACTTCTTGAAAACAAAATGCCCATCATTTTATCGAAATTATTTAATTTATCAATCTCCACTGGGATATTCCCTAATTTACTCAAAATATCTACAGTAATATAAAATATATTAAAAATAAATAAATAAAATAAAAATATAAAATATCTACAGAGACCTGGTTTCTGAGCAGAGCAGACGTGTTTTTTCTGCTCCTGAGTTGGTGAAATATTAACCTGAATAAACTGTTTTACTATCGTCTTACTGGGAAGAGACGCATCTCTTGCGATCTTGCACGCAACGACAGCACATGTAAGTTGTTTGTTTTGAGAAACTTACGGAAAGATGCAATCATCGTTCAACTTGTTAATTCCATTCTCTTTCTCATCTTTTCCGGGTTGTTGGGGATCTTCGGGAGATTGGGTAGAAACCCCAGTGGACTGCCCCATATCCTGAACAAATAGGGTTTGAGTCTGGAAAACCTTGCTTTCTTCGCATTTCATTTAAATATTTTCTTGTTTCTCAAAGAACCATTTTGCTGGCACAAAATTTTGTTTAATTAATCAATTAAAATCTTTTGTAGCGCAACATCCGTTTATAATTTTGTTTAATTTTCTAAATTGCATATCGTCACTGCAATTATCGGACTGGTTTCTATTCGGAAAATCTATTGATTTTACTATTTTCCTGTATATAATTATCCTCATGTAATAAATTGAGTGTTTAGTGTTTAGTGATATTTTGAACCCAGCTTTTAATTTAAATCTTTTAACTTGCCTGCATATATTTTAATTTTAAACTTTTATTTTTATTACAACTAATTTATCTTTTTACTACTACCTCGTTTACAACTTCTTTTTACCTCGCGGCTTTTAAATACCGGATTGACGTCCGGTGGGAAAAAACCATGGATAGGAGAGCCTCTTCAGCCTTGACTGGAAACTTTCCTAACGATAATGTCAATACATCGATAGAATACACTAGTTGGTGGAAATTATAAAACACCAGGGAGGTGGACCTCGTTAGCTCTAGTCAGCAATCCGCCTAAGAGAAGGAAAACTCTGATTTCAAACCATTGGAAAGATGGACCTCGTTAGCTTTCATCAGCAATTCGCCTAGGAGAAGGAAAACACCAATTTCAAACCAATGGGGAGGTTGGACCTCGTTAGCTTTGGTTAGCAATTCGTCTAGGAGAAGGAAAACTTTGATTTCAAACTAATGGGGAGGTGGCAGTGACATCGCTTGTCGCGTGGGTCACCAAGGAGCGCGTTCTGCTGATGTAACGACTCTGGCACAGCGTTCGAAAAATCAGCTTCAGAGTCAAAATGAAAATCCATCAAAACACAACTTTTGGCTTGCAAAAAACAAATTTTAATTTCAACCTTCAATGTTTGCACACTCATTACAGTCAATCAACTATCTGAATTTGAATCATCTGCAATTGTACAAAAAATTGATGTGATATGTGTTCAAGAACATAGGTTATTCCATCCTGATATCAATCTCAAATACCATGATGTTGAAAAAGGTTGGACCTTTGTGTCAGCTTCAGCATGCAAATACACTATAAATGCAACCATTGGTGGAGTAGGCATGCTACTCAGTCTACGAACTCTTAAAGCTCTCAATAATATAGAAGAAATAGAGTCTAGAACTGTTATAGCCAACTTCAATGGAAACCCTACCACCACAATTATATCATGTTACTCTCCAACCAACGAGAGTTGCTTAGAAGATGCTGAAAAGTTCTATCAAAGTCTGTCATCTCTGGTAAAAGCAGTTCTTAAATTCACAATTTTCGCTGGAGACTTTAATGCACAACTAGGGCAAAGTTTTGCTTTCCACGATTGTTCTAACAGAAACGGACTTCTTCTAGAAGATTTCATTCAAGAATACGATCTTGTCTGTTTGAGCACAAAATTACAAAAAGAAAAATCAAAACTGTAGTTATTCACCTACCCAAATAGCTCTAGAGCACAACTTGACCATATTATGATTAATAAAAAGTGGAAAAATAGCGCCCTAGACTATCAAGCTTATAATACCTTTTACGGTGTTTCTTCTGATTACAGAATTGTATCTGCTAATTTACATCTTAGTCTCCGTGCTAATGTGAAAAAATCCTCGCCTTTTCAACTTTATGACTGGTCTCTTCTGACTACAGATGAAACCATCAAAACACGGTTTACTATCTCTGTTAGAAACAGATTTGCTGCTCTGGAAGCTGAGGAAGAAGCTCCTTCTTCTAACTCTAGCTTCAACAACTTTGTAATTGCCCATGAAAAAGCTGCTGAAGAGAATATCCCACATAAGCTAAAACTTAAAATGAGAATTCCATGGGAGTCATCTGAAATAAAGATGAAAAGGGCCACACTCAAGGAGAAAACATGCAGAAAGATTTTAGATCCATAACGAGATAATATCAGAGAGTTTAAGGAAGCATTGAAAGAACTAAAACAAGCATACAAGAATGAACTTGCTAAATATGTACAGGGCAAAATTAAATCAATCCAAGAAGCACCTGCAAATAAGCAGTCTGCCTCTGCATGGAAAACTGCCAATGAGATCTGTGGCCGAAAGTCATACAACAAAGTTACCTTGAAGGCAACTAGCCAGAAAGAAAGAGTGAGAAAATGGAAAGATCACGTTCCTGCGTCTCAACGCTTCTACTCGGAGAGAAACCGACGTGGAGCTGCACACATCAAATCACACTGAAATTCAATGATATACTTCTCAAGTTTTGCAACTCCGTCTATAACAAAGAAGAAATCCAACAATGGACTGAGGGCAGCATATTACCCTTCCCAGAAAGAGGTAATCTTGGCTTAGCAAAGAACTATAGGGGAATAACACTCATTTCAACAGCTGCAAAGATATAAAGCTCCCTTCTCCTTAATTATGTGGAGCCTGAAATAGAAAGAATTCTTCGTAAAAATCGAAATGGTTTTAGAAAAAGCAGATCAACAACTGGGTAAATTCTGACAGTCCGTAGGCTGATAGAAGGTGTTAGAGAAAAAAAATCTACCAGCTTGTCTTCTCTTTGTTGATTTCTCCAAAGCCTTTGACTCAATTCACAGAAGGAAAGTGGAAAATATACTCAAAGCCTATGGAATACCTGATGAGACAGTATCTGCCATAATGATGTTGTATAAGAACACAAAATCGTTAATACGATCACCTGATGGCGACACAGACTATTTTGACATCGCAGTAGGAGTTCTTCAGGGTGACACGCTTGCACCCTACCTCTTCATAATCACTCTTGATTACGTACTAAGGACATCTTTGGACAAACACGACGACCTTGGTTTTACATTATTAAGAAGAAAGTCGAGTAGATATTCTCCCAAAAAGCTAACTGATGTAGACTACGCAGATGAGCTAGCTCTCACTGTAGATACCATCGCAGATGCATTTACTCTTTTGCATCATCTTGAAAATGCTGCTAAAGATGTGGGCTTGTATGTGAATGCATCCAAAACAGAGTTTTGGACCTTCAACCAACAATGATCAATTCAAACAACATCCGGAGAAAAAATCAAAGCTGTTAAACGTTTTAAATATCTTGGCACTGAAATAAGCTCCACAGAGCAAGATATGAAAATTCGCATTGGGAAAGCGTGGGGAGCCTTGAATAAAATGCAAACTGTATGGAAATCCAAACTATCAAACCATCTTAAACGTAGCTTTTTTAGAGCTACAGTTGAGGCTGTCTTGATGTATGGTACGATTACATGGACATTAACCAAGACTCTTAAATCCAGACTCGATGGAACCTACACTCGAATGCTTACAGCTGCATTGAACTGATCCTGGAGACAGCATCCTACAAAAATGCAACTGTATAGAAACATCCCTCCAATTTCAACAATCTTGAGAGAACGCAGAATGCGCTTTGCAGGTCACTGTTGGAGAGCGGAGCATGAACTAGCTAGCCACCTTTCTCTTTGGTTGCCACGGCATGGCAAGAACAGACCTGGCCGACCAGCCACCACCTACATAGACCAACTCTGTAGAGACATGGAATGCACCTCTGATGATCTACCAGCTCTGATGCGGGACCGTGAAGAATGGCGTGATAGACTAATGTCCGAGCAAGCTCGACCAGATGATGATGATCTACAGTAATACCAATCTCTAAAAAAGGATCAAGGACACAATGCAACAAATATCGTCTCATTTTGCTTATATCAAACATTAGCAAAATCTTTGAAAAACACATGCATAAGAAATAACTTTCTTAAATAAGCATGACTGTTTGAGCAACCAACAATTTGGATTTCGTGAAAAACATTCTACATCTCATACACATATCTCTATCATAAATAAAATTCAAAAATACATAGACTCGGGAAACTATGTCGGCGGTATATTCATTGATCTCCAAAAGGGCATTCGATACAGTAGACCGTTACAGGAATACTATTAAAAACACTTAATCATTATGGATTACCTGGGATAACATTATCTTGGTTTTCAACTTATCTGTGCGAGCGTGAACAACACGTCAGTATTAATGACTTCAATTCACAGACTAAAATAATTAGACACGGTGTCCCTCAAGGTTCGGTTTTGGGCCCGTTTTTATTCCTATTGTATATAAATGATCTTAGTTCTTCCATAAAATATTCCATAGTACACCATTTTGCTGATGACACGAATCTATTATATGCTAACAAATGTCTTATAAAAATCGGGTATAAAGTTAATATAGATCTAAGAAAGCTTACCAATTGGCTTAATGCTAACAAAATCTTTCTAAATATCAGCAAAACCGAACACGTCATTTTCCACCCAACGAAAAGACCATTAAAATATGAATTAAAAATACAATTAAACGGGAAAAAGATTTACCCCTCTAAAGAATTTAAATATCTTGGCTTACTATATGACAAACATTTAACATGGAAAAAACATATAAATCTTTTAACAACTTGACTTTCAAGAGCAAATAGTTTGTTAGCTAAAATTCGTTATTACGTTAATAAAAAAACACTTTTCTCCAATTATTATGCTATCTTCTCTTCTCATATGATGTATGGTTCAATGGTATGGAGTCAGAAAAATCATAATTTGATGACAATCAAATCAATGCAAAAAAAGCAGCGTAATTAATTATAACTTTCTTGCCAATTCGATCACATTCCACAAAGTTGTTTTCAGATTTGACAGTTTTAAAATTTAATAATGTGAAAAAAGTGCAAAATATTCTATTTACTTGTGATTTTTTAAATGACCTCCTACCAACGTCTATCTCTACACTATTTACAAAAACAACTGATATACATACCTACAACACAAGAAATGTCTGTCAATCCAAGCTCATGGTGTTTTGTTTTAACACATTAAAATACGGGAATCATTCAGTCGTTTATGTATTTCTGACTGGAACGAATTTAGAAAAAGTAACAAAAGTTTTAAAAAACTCTGCAATTTTACAAACATATCGGATGTACTCATTGTAAGAAATAAAATGAATGAACTTCTTAAAAGAGATTGTTTATCATCTTACAAATACTAACTTTTAATTCCGCGAATATTACGGTAACTCGCTCAGGATTGCTGCTATTGTTGTCATGTTTGCATTGTTGTACTCTAATATTTCCAGGATTATTCAAGCATATATGAATTTAATCACTGTTTGTTGTATACATATACATGTTTAAAATGTCGGCGGAATTTCGTGCGCACACACACACACACCACATATATCTTGCGTTTGAGTTTTATAATTAAAACTTCATGGTGTCATTCCTTTGCATAGTTTTACTATTGAATGATATCCTCCAATCACAATTTGTTTCTTGTTTAAAAAACAAACAAAAAAATTTTGACTGTATATATATATATATATATATATATATATATATATATATATATATATATATATATATATATATATATATATATATTATTTTGCTAATACTGAAATGTATCTATTATTCATTTTATTTCTTAAAGAGTTTTTCTTATGTACATATTGTTGATTGGAAAATAAAATTGATTGATTGATTGTTATTTTATCTTCTTATGGTAAATTATCAGTACTTTGAAAACTATAACACTACACATCCTTCTTATGTCAAGAATTTATTTTAATAACTACGTACCTTCTCCGATAAAACAATACCAACTGAATCGACTCTTGGATGTGTGAATTTATTTGAGGAAATCCTGCAAACAAAATTGACATTTTACGACTTAAATGGCTTCCAATCAAAGAACGCCGCGAATTGAAACTTTCAAAAATGATTTATAAAGCAATATATATGAAAGGCCGGCCGGAAATAAATTATATTAAAACTATGAAGTTTAACAGAACTTTGCGAAACAGCAATGACATAATTCTACAATATTCAAGCGTTCCTGCCACATTACAAGATGAAAATCCGTTCAATATATTACCTAGTGATGTAGCAAAAAATACCATTTGCCGACAGTACATCCACAGATATGTCAAAAACTAGCAATTATTCGGCCGCAGAACGATGCTAACGATTGCCTCCACAACATAAAAAACTAGTAGAATATCAGCAAAATTTCAGAAACGCGATAATCCGGCCGATCAAACATTATTTTCTTTACATAAAAGAAGTCAATTACCCATGTTTGACACTATTGGCTTAAAAATTATATAGTCGGCAAAAAAGATTTATATTGGCTGTTTACATGTTAATGACGCGTTAATTGCTAAGTAATGACTTCCGCTTCAAAAACTGTCCTCCTTCTCTAAAACAATGTGGATTCCATATATAGTTTTATTTTTTTTTATCTAATATTAGAACTAGTATAACACAGATTGTAAGTAAGGGGCAAAAATGCGACTACTTTACTAGTTGTGACTATTTAAAAAAATAGAGTTGTTGAGAGAGTGTTCCCCCATTCAAGGAGTATAACAAACTCATTAACATATCGGTCATTTGTTCAGAAAAACCCTTCTCATCCAAAAAAGGAGGATTTTATTGGCTATAGCATTTCTTGTTCTTGAAAAATCGAATCATTTGTTATCAAAATAGCACACATTTCTCGCTTTGCAACTTTTTTTTTTTTAGAAGGAAATACACAAGAGTGGTAGGGCCTATAACTGAACGGAGTCCTGTGTATTGGAAGTTTCACCTTTCTCTCCTTTGCCATTAAGAAAGGATACCTGGAGCACCCTGCCTGGTGGGGAAAGCCCGTGACATAAATCACCAGTAGCGGCAGGAGTGGTGGTATTTCACCAGTGCGTTGGGTGTAACCCAACTACCACCATAATATTCTTTGCATATTTGCGTTTACGGGCGGTGTGAACAAGCGATGGAGTAAACCAGTCTGAGTTTTTGTTAAAACAATATAAGTTGAACTTGGTAAATACTTAAACACTAGCTCGTTCTACTCTGGCGAGTCAAACTCGAATTTCGAGTTTTGTAAATACATAATAGAATATTTCTCGCACGACAACATCTTAAAAAGTCTTGTTTTGTAATATTCCGCACTCCGCATAATGTTCCGCATCATCAAGAAAAAAAACAAAAAAAAACGGACACTGGAATTATAGAAACATGCGAAAACAAAATTGTAGAAAGTAAAAAAGATGAATTGCGCCGATGTTAACAGAAATTCTTTGTTTGTCATAATGTCGCGACAACTTAAAGATATCAATTATAATGGCAATGATCGATTCAGTTGAATGTTTGAAGACATTTTTAATAGAATTTCGGGTAGCAATCTTTTGTTACAAGAGGTAAAAAGATTTGGTGACAAAGAAAACAGCAAGGTATACTTTATAGAAGGAGTATTAAATCGCGTTTGTCGTTTTATGACCCTAAATGGAGTCGGCAAATATTAACAACTATTTTGAAAAATCTAGCCGATGATCCTGAGGTGCTATAACAAAATTTCGGGGTGTCTTGATTCCATTGTGTGAATTTGTGAGACATTCAATGTGGTCTTTTGTCTTATGTGATTGACGTCAGTGTTTTTACTGTATATTGCTTTCTTTGTTTTTCGCATGAGATCAATTGTATTGATTGTTCTTTTACCAAATTTTGTTCATATTCATACTTCTTTTTTCTGTTAATATTCCTTGATTTTTGAGAAGTATAACTGCAGTTGTGACAATGGCTACCAGACCAAAAGGAACATATGTTTCTATGCAAGAAATTATTGCTGACATCAGCAACGCAAAATGATGATGTAAATGTCGAAACTAATATTACTTTTGTATACACCTCATAAATAACTATAACATTATCAACTTTCAATCAAATAACATTAATGGTTGAAAAGTTAACCAATTTGATGAGTGATGTTGATACAGTGCTCAATACAAGAGTAGAGCGAATTATATTTATTCAAAATTTAAAATTTAAAGAACTGCATACATAACTGTCAGTTTCACGCTACATGCGATCATCAGATATATAAAACCTAGATATATAACCTAGATATATAAAAATATGGTTCAAAAGTTATAAAGTCAACAAATTTGCAGTAAAATTAGAAAAAAAAGCTAAATGTAGTGCTGACGTCAGCAAAACTATTTTTAAATGCGGATAATTAGAACTACTTAGAATGAAACTGCATTATATCACCTTTTAAATAACGGGTAGAACAGCCTAAAACTAACTCTAGGGAGATTGTAATCCTTAGAGGAAGTTTGAAGTCATTTTTGTAATAAATCATTAATTTTCAAAAAAATTGCTGACGTCAGCAAAAAAATATTTTTTAAATTTGTTTTTTCAATAGGTTTTTTGAAACTAAAAAAATGGAGAAAATGGTAGCCACGAAAAGTAATGTAAACTATAAACTACACTTCCAACCACACACACATAAACCGAAGAAGATAAACCACAGAAATTAAAGAATAAACCGACTTGGGCGCAGAGACTTCGATCACAGTATTCAAGTAATACAGCAGAGTTAGAAACGTCAAACTGAACTCCATGCCAAGTAAATTGTTCACCAGTGCAAACATTACCATGGTGTATTTTCGGTTCATGAATCAACGCTGTTTCGGCTTTTGGTTGTTGTTGTTCATCTACAAACGAGAAACATACTTCCAAATGCAACATTCTTATTATGTTAGTAAATAATACATCTTTTTTGTGGTGTTTTTGTCATACAACTTTTGCAATCCTATTTCTCTATCCGTTTTGCCCACATTAGATCCACTGCGAATATTTCCTTATTATGTTTTCAGCAAAGCGGTAATGATTTTTTTCTGGTGTCCGTAACTTTTCAGAACGTTTGTAGTACGAGGAGTCGTGTTGAATGTCACTCGCAAATATGTGCTTTAGAATTGACACCCCTACGGAATATATTGAGTAGTTCATTCTTATGTTTAAAAACACATATTCTTTGTTCAAACAAAGCTTACTCAGGAAACTTTACAATTATTTTTAATCATGTTATTCTCTCTAATATGTATTCGAACTGATTTGGTCTCAACCGAAAGGAGGAAGAAGGGGAAATGAATGAATAGTGGAGAAAATTGAAAATATGAACAATAATAAAGTTGAAATAACAACTATAACGTAAGCAAAAATGGCCTATCGAGAGTCATCACAGTCGTGGTTTCAAGAAGTATTCTACATTGCGCCATTGGTGTTGACCCCTAAATAACTTTTGCATTTGGATCTTATTGTACAAACAGGGGAAATGATTATTACAATAAACTGAAGGAGAACGCAGCAAATTGAACTTTTTAAACCAAAATAAGTGGTGAAAAAACAATGTAGTATCATCATAAACATGAAATTTCACGTGGACACTTTGTGTCTTTAGTGCGTCCCTATGTAAAACTTTGGTAAAGTAAACTCTTTTTATTTAACATTATTCTTTGAATTTGCATTGTAGATATGTTAAGATCTTTTTCGATTTTTACCCACATATCACGAGGATATTTTTTACGATCACATGCATAAAGAGATTGTTTTTGCAAAGAAATATTTTCGAGTCTTGTAACGTAAGCTAAATATTTTAAATGTTGTATTTGTACAGAAAGATGATAAATTTTTGGTCTTTGTAATTTTGTGCAGGTTTTGGTTGGTAAAAACATAAGCCCAGTCAAGACCATCTGGTTCTGGAATGATAACATTTGATTTTGTTTTAGCTGTTAAATACTCTCGGGGCACATTCTTTCGTTTGAAACCGTTGGTAACCATTTTTCTGAGAAAACTATGCCAAATTGACTCTAGTTTTCTCAGTTCACTGGCCGAGACTCCAGGTTTGTGAACTGTACAACAAGCGGCTTCGCACACAAGCTTCCAAAGGTTTTACTCGAGTGGACATAAGAATTCTTCTATCAGTTAAAACATACTTTAGCTAGTTCCATTTTTGGAAAGCAGATGAAATACGGAAAGAACGATAATGTGATGGGTCATCGTTGTTGTTGGTGATTACATGCCCAAGATATTTAAACACACGCACGTTCTTAAGTGCTACTCCTCCGATTGATACTAATGATGGTTTGGCTTTGATTTCTTCAGGAACGTTGAAAGCCATAGTTTCTGTTTTAATTGTTGAAGTTAAAATTTTAGTTCCAAATCGGGTGAAGGTTTTATTATAAAAATCCAAAACTTTTACGAGCTCGTTTACATCACTGCATAGTAAGACGACATCGTCAGCATAGAGGATCATCCTTAGTCGCTGAGTTCCATTCAGGCCATGTACACTGCGCTGCTCTCTGTTGGAACAATGACCTGGTATTCTGTATGTGTACTTCAATCCGGTATCAGAAAACCTTTGAAGCACTTCATACTCAACACACCTTAGAACAAAGTCCAAATATATATTAAACAAAACTGGGGATTCAAGACCTCCTTGTCTACATCAGGGACCGTTATATATTATTATATAACGTTATATTTATTATATTGTTATATATAACATAATTTTCATTTTATTACTTATAATCATTGGTTGTCGATGAACTAGAATACTTACCAACGCTTCAAACTCACTTTGGGGGTTCACCTTGGGCAAGTGATAGCACCCCCTAAGCCCCCCGTGTCTGGTTACGCATGAAGAAGATGGCCAGCAGCATCTTTGGATGTCGGAGACAGGCGAACGACACTAACGACGCAACTGGCTGTTTCATGGCGACCTGCATGTGCTTTGGTTGCTTCACTGCAAGCGAGGATGTGCACCACTGCGCCATGGCCAAGGGCTACTTGGCGTGGCGTGAGGAGCGGCGCCCCCTCCACTATAGCCAATACAACTATCAATGAAAACAACAATGATCTGGCGGATGTGTGGCTCCCGAGCGCTGACTCGGATTTCAATGCTACTTGGGATGTAGCCCGCCGCTGCAGCAGACCTCTACTAATGACGCGTCACACTTAAAACCTTCCGAGGACGGCGTGGGGCTGATGTGCCGTGGAACAGATGCTGCGGCGGGTCTATCAATTTTTACTATTGGAACGTGGAACGTGACCACGCTGCAACACGCCCTAGATGACGAGCATCTAGAGCAGGCCTTGAAGACATACAAATACGACACTATCGCTCTGACCGAGACCCATGGCATCGGCATCGAAACTCGATTGGATGGCGGACTACTCATCTCCGGTGGAACAAAACACTACGCTGGTATTGACATACTCCTCTCTCCAAAAACAGAAACAGCACTCATGTCACACGAATGCATCTCAGACCGTGTCACGTCTGCCCGTCTCCGCTTAAAGGGCCCCGGATCGCTGGTCTATGCACCCACCTGCACTGCAACTGATGAAGTAATAGACACCTTCTACGAACAACTAGAAGGTGTGATTCAAAGAGTGAAGCCCTCGGACACGTTGGTGATTTGAATGCGAAACTTGGTGCAAACCGTATTGATCCGCTAGTTATCGGCCCACACAGCATCGGCACCATCAATGACCGCGGACTGCGACTGCTGGATTTCTGCCGCGCTCACCAACTCACCTCCGCTAACACATATTTTTTTTATTGAAGTTGCTCAAAACAATGCCTCAAAGGCTACTTATGTGCAAAGAGATACATGAAAAGTTAAGCAGTACCAAGAAATCGATGAACGATTTGAAAAGTTGAAGGTTATAGTCAGAGGGAAAGCAAGTAGATGGGAGGGAGTTCCAAAGTCTAGATGTTCGCAGGAAAAAACTGTTCTTATAATAATCCCTGCGACAATTTGGAACACAAACAGTCCATTGATGAGAAGTAGAAGAAAACCTAGTTGTACGGAGAAAGATTCTGGGAGAAGGTGTAAGTGATGTTCGCTTGAACAACGTCCATAAAAAACTTGTAGAAGAGACAAACAGAAGCTACGTTACGCCGGTGTGATAGGGAGTCCAGTTTTGAAGATAAGTCTGCGCCGATTGCGTTGCAAACACGCCGTTGAAGGGGATCTAACAAGTTCAGGCAATTCGCAGGTGCACCTGCCCAAATGTGGCAGCTGTATTCCTTGCAAGGACGAATTGAAAATTTGTAAAGATAAAGAACACATTCAACCAATCTTCATGGCCTCTGATTTTGCAATGCTTTCAATGTAAGATCGCCACGAGAGATTGCTTGTAAATATAAGACCAAGAAGGCAAAATGAATTGTTTTCAGACAAATGAGAACTATTCATCGAAATTTGAGGAAAATATGCTTGCTTGAGTTGATTAATGGAAAGAAGATTAGTTTTTGATGGATTGAAAGTAACCAGGCAATTCTTGCCCCATTCAACTACTGTGTTGAGATCTTTTACCAGAACAGAGGCCAATTTAACCTTATCGGAATCATCTGATTTTTCAAGACAAGAATACAAAGTGGAATCGTCAGCATAAATAATGGTTTTGGATGATAAATTGTCTGGGAGATCGTTTATGTACAGTAGGAGCAGAGTCGGACCAAGAACAGATCCTTGTGGAACACCAGCATTGATGGAAAAAGTGGAAGATGAATGACCGCTAAAGACAACCTCGAATTTACGGTTGGAAAGGAAGGAAGAGATAATTTTAAAAAGGAACCTTTTAAACCATATGCTTTGAGTTTATGCAATAGACCCGGATGCCAGACTTTATCAAATGCCTTGGAGATGTCAAGAGAAACTGCTTGCGCTTCACCAGAAGCATTAAGGGCACGATAAAAACGTTCAGTTATAACTGTCAAAAGGTCAGTAGTGGAACGACCAGATCAAAACCCATATTGGGAATCGTAAAACAAATTATTTTTTTCAATAAATTCCACTAGGGTCTGGTTAAAGTCTCAAAAACATTGCTTAAAATGGAAATGAGACTAATCGGTCTATAATTGCAAGGATTAGATCGCTCACCACAATTTTTAAAAATTGGAATAACGGAGGCAAATTTTCAGGATGAAGGAAAACAAGATTCATCCAAACACTTTTTATAGACAGCACACAAAACAGGAGATAACTCGGTATAACATCTTTGAAGAACAATTACAGGAATTCCATCAGGCCTGTAGCTTTATTAAAATCTATTTTGGAAATAATCTTGGAATCGTTATCAGGAGATATAAAGCAATCCTGTAAAGTCTGATCAGTTCTGGAGGTGAAATATGGGAGATCGTGCACAGATGGTTACAGTCTATACATGGTGTTTGTTGACTTCAGGAAGGCCTTCGACTTCGTCATACACCACAAACTGCTGGAAACCATCGACGGATACGGTGTCATGCCGGTGTCATGCCGGAAGTCACCCGCCTCATCGGCTCGATCTCATGGAAGGGACAGACCACGGACGAATTTGAGACATCTATTGGGTGATTGATTGCTCTCTCTGCCCCCCGTACTTTTCGACATGTACACGGAAGCCATAATGCGCGAGTGGAAGAAACAAGTGTTCTATCTCACCCCACCAGACGTCGCCGGTGATCTGTTCTGGGAGCTGGGTATGCAGATGACTTGGTGCTCCTTTCTCGTTCTGCAGAAAATGCCACCTACATGCTGGAGAAGCTCGATTCTATAGTCACATCCTACGGTTTGAAGTTGCACACAGGCAAGACTGAACACCTTGCATTGAACCTACCTGAGATGCACCTGTCACGTTGCATGACAACCTCATCAAATTGACCAACCATGTTAAGTATCTAGGCTGCAGTATCAACACAACCATGGACGACTCCACCGAGATTCGCAGCCGCATCGTCATGGCGAAGAGCGCTCTGAACACCGGCGTTTATCTCAAGAAACCCCTCATCCGTACTGAAACCAAACTCCATCTGGCGAGAGCTCTCATTCTTTCCAAGATTTTATATGGCGCGTTGACATGAACTCTGTGTCAATGTCTCCAGTGGGAAAGCCGTATATCCGTTTGGTAGAATTATGTGGAGGAAACTGCTTGGCATCTTATGGAGAGACATAATTTCAATGTCGAGGTATATATACTACCCTCTGGTAGTATGTAACTATGTATTAAATAAACAATAAATTAAATATATAAAACAGGTTAAAAGTATTATCCACAGTAAAATTTTAAAAACGGTATTAACGGTATTTGAGTTTCGAATGGAAACCACTCCAATAATTACCGTAACGATATGCAATTTAGCAAATTAAACAAAATTAACGGATGTTTCCACAAAAGATTTAAATTGATTAATTGAGCACAATTTGACATAATAAAAATGTGTTTTTGTACCAGCAAAATGGTTCTTTAAAAAAAAAGAAATATTTAAATGAAATGCGTAAAAAGGCAAGGTTTTCCAGACTCAAACCCTATTTATTCAGGATATGGGGCAGTCCGCTAGGGTTACGACCCAATCTCCCCAAGATCCCAACAACCCGGAAAAGATGAGAGAGAGAGAATGGAATTTACCAGTTGCATGATGGTTGTGCCTTTCCACAAATTCCCTAAAACAAACAGACAACTCACAGGTGCTGTCGTTGCGTGTAAGATGGCGAGAAATGCGCCACAAAATCGCAAATAAAATAAACCAGTTCAATCAATTTCTTTCATCAACTCAGGAGCATAAAAAAACACGTCTGCTCTGCGCAGAAACCAGCCCCCAATATAAGATCCACATAGTTGTGTTTCATAAACTGCAACTATCTGAAATTTGGTGCGACAAAAGTAGCAGGACGCCCAATGACGAGCGGATCAACAGAGGATGGGTCAACGACAGTACGCCCAACGGCAAACTGGTGGAGGACGAGTGTAACAGCGGGAGGATCGACGATAGGACATTCCATTTCATCGTCGGAAATTGACATTGTTTTGAACGGCGATGTCAGTGACTGCTTGTTTTATGGTGATGGTTTTCTGTTCGCTGACGATACTTATCTTTTCTTTTCTCATAAAAACTTTAAACACTCTTTTTAATACAATGAATAATGAACTAAAAAAGATACATGAGTGGTTTAAGGCAAATTCACTCTCGTTGAACCTCAGCAAGTCCAGTTATATTCTGTTTCATAGAAAAAGACAACGTATCTTTATATCGACACACCTTCCTCCATTACATATTAATAATATATATTGAATTAACCGTGATTTACGTATTTTTTTGGTGCAGTAATTGACGAGAATGTTTCTTGGGAAAACCACATTCAGCACGTTGAATGCAAACTTGTCAAAAGCTTAGGCATTATGCACAAAGCAAGACTGATATTAAATAAAAACTAATGATGAATCTGTACTATTCATTTATAAACAGATACTTATCTTATTCAAATCTCGCTTGGGCAAACGTACCTCCAACAAAACTAAAACGAATTTTCAGTAAGCAGAAACATGCTTGTTGCTTGATTTTTAATGTGGATAAATATACAAGCACCCGAGACCTCGTGCAATCTTCTACTATATTAAATATTTATCAAATTAATATAGTCTTACATCTAACGTTTATGTATAACGCAAGTCGTAATATGTGTCCATCAGCTTTTAAACCTTTCTCTTAAGATTATCTTACTTAGGAAACATTCATTATCCTGGCCAACGCTGTGAGTACTTATGGTTATAGTGTAGGAGCCAACCACGGATTATTTCACCCCATTTTCCTCAGAAGGTTCAACTGGATTAATACAATAATACAATGGTAGATATTGAAAAAACAATGGTCAGCTGTTTTAGAAATGGTGTAATGGGTTCCAGGCCCAAATTTGCAAAGTATTTACCCCATAACATATATGCGTCAAACGTTATATAGCTACTAATTTATATTACGCGGAAAACGCCCTGGTTGACTTTGCTCAAATTTTCATTGAAAACAATGTTTTTGCCCTAGCGATTTCCCTAGACTGGTCTGAGGCGTTTGACAAATTGGATCGTAATGCTCAAATCGATAAATTCTTCAAAGACCCTTCGAAAACTATCTTTCGATGGCACATAATGCGTTCTGGTGAATCGTTGTCTTCTTAAACGTCAAATGGGGTGTGCAGTAATATTCAATTCCTTTGGACCTCTACCTTTCTTTATATACGCCAACGACCCAAGTTATTGGAATTTTCCAAGAGGAAATTGTCCGGATACCCCTTTTCTTTTTTAATTTATCCTCGGCTTCCGTACAAATTTCGTAGACAAATATCTCGCTGGAACTCCAGCATATGTTTTTTTAAAAATCATTAATAACCATTGTCATTGTGCTTTAGATAAAAATTATAATTTAGTTTTCCTTGTTTTAAAATGAGAATGGACATTTAATATCCATACTCGACAACAAGAACTCGAAAATACTCGACAACAAGAACTCGACCTGGAGAAGCACCAGCCCATTGTTTGTCAATTTGTGTCAATAAACCAATGTTTAGCTCTTCAACATTCCCATGAACCTGAAAGTTAATTTTTAACATCATAGTGTCTAAAATATACTCGGGGTTGCATATACCATTGTGATACAAGTTAACTGTTTGGGGGATCTGTAACTGGTGAACGCAATAGACCCTGTTATTCGCTTGTTTTGTCTTTTGAGCATTTTCGCACTTTTCGTTTTTTGGGATTTTGTTTGGATAGAAGTTAAGTCCAAACTCTTTAAATAATGATAAAGCAACTAGTTTGGTATTTTCATTGTTTAAATTATTAAGGGAGTTCATTTGTTCATTGCATGTTGGTTTTTGGAAAGTTTCTTTATTACTTTTCCGCGTCACTGTACATATTATTAGTTCCAATCCGAGATGAATGGACATTCTTTGTGAAATTATCATTCCACTTGCATAGGAGGTCAGAGATAACCCCCGGGAGATTAGAGTTAGGAGGTCAAAGCCAAGGCCTTTTTGTAATTTCATTAAATCTTTTGTAACTATTCATTAAAGTATAAAATATGTAATATGTCCATTTTATTTTAGAATCATCCTGTATATATACGTATATATATATATATATATATACATACCACCAATACATGATGGCAGATTGATAGGCAGCTGATGGATTAAAAAAATTCATGGCATGGATTGTTAAAATTTTTGTTTCAAAAGTGACACATTTGTAAATATTGATGTATGTGCACAAAAACGTATAACCACAGTCAGTTACTGTTTATCAAACAAGCGAAATGTGTCTGGGGTTTATATAGTCGGTCCGAAATATCACTTCCTGTTGCGTTATAGGACATACCATTTTACACACATTATTTGATAACACAGGCCATTGCTACTAACATATTTAGCCATGTAGATCGTAAATCAGGAAGTTAAACACAAATTCAAAACACAGAATTACAAAAATCATTTTCATACTTCAAAGTTGAGAGCAAGATTAAATCCATACTGGCGTTTGATCGTGGTATAACTCTTTCACTTCGCAACATGATCTTGTACAGTAGTGCTTCAGTTGGAGAGAAAAACTCCATTTTTTAAAGTTCGTTGTATAACAATACCCGAAGGCAGCATAGTGGTCGCATACTTTGTCTTTGGCCGTGTTCTGGTAGTATGCGCAAATATCGTGGGAAGGCTTCTGATCGCATAAGCCACAAGTACGCGGACACAGATAGCCGTAGTCATCACAATGCGTCTTTCGCTTCATCTCACTTTCATGCAAACGGAAGCAGAACCTTCCACTATTGCTGCAATCTATTGACAATTTGAAAAATTAATCATTCAACATAGATGTGTATTTTCTATATCCGTACCTTCAAGGAACTCCTCATTTGGACCGATAGTTGTAGTTGCGGTGTCAGTTGTGGAAATTTCATTAGTAGTTGTAGTCACGGTTGAAGTAGGCTGCGCTGTTGTTGTGGTCGTAGTAGTAGGCTCCTTAGTGGTGGTAGTCGAAATGGCGATGGTCGTGGTAGGAGATTTAGTGGTCGTAGTAGTGGTGGTTGTAGTGGGTTCCACAGTGGTGGTGGTTGTTGTAGGTGAAATAGTGGTCGTGGTAAAGGTGCTCGTAGTGGGTTCCTCAGTGGTGGTGGTCGTAGTAGAGGTGGTCGTTGTGGGTTCCTCGGTGGTGGTGGTGGTCGTAGTAGGAGCCTTAGTGGTCGTGGTAAAGGTAGTAGTAGTTGGTTCCTCAGTGGTGGTGGTGGTTGTAGGTGAAATAGTGGTCGTGGTAAAGGTTATAGTAGTTGGTTCCTCAGTGGTGGTGGTGGTTGTAGGTGAAATAGTGGTCGTGGTAGAGGTGCTCGTTGTGGGTTCCTCAGTGGTGGTGGTCGTAGTAGGCGCCTTAGTGGTCGTGGTAGAGATAGTCGTTGTGGGTTTCTCAGTGGTGGTGGTCGTAGTAGGTGCCTTAGTGGTCGTGGTAGAGGTGGTCGTTGTGGATTCCTCAGTGGTAGTGGTCGTGATAGAGGTGGTCGATGTGGGTTCCTCAGTGGTGGTGGTCGTAGTAGGCGCCTTAGTGGTCGTGGTAGAGGTGGTCGTTGTGGGTTCCTCAGTGGTGGTGGTCGTAGTAGGCGCCTTAGTGGTCGTGGTAGAGGTAGTCGTTGTGGGTTTCTCAGTGGTGGTGGTCGTAGTAGGTGCCTTAGTGGTCGTGGTAGAGGTGGTCGTTGTGGGTTCCTCAGTGGTGGTGGTCGTAGTAGGTGCCTTAGTGGTCGTGGTAGAGGTTGTCGTTGTGGGTTCCTCAGTAGTGGTGGTCGTAGTAGGTGCTTTTGTGGTCGTGGTAGAAGTGGTTGTAGTGGGTTTCTCAGTGGTGGTAGTTATAGCAGGCCTCTCAGCTCCACAATAATATATATTTATCTTTTGTATATCTTTAGCTGTCAAATGATCGCTACCAAACTTTTCATTTTCGTCCTTCTTACTTATGATTGTTGAGCTACCATTTTTGGAGAAACCATCTCTGTAAAACACGCAAAAAGAACGGTTTCATCTCCATCATCACAATCATTTTTTAAAATTTTATCATAAAATTGTAGAAGTTAAATGCAATACATACTGTGTTGGAAGAAAGTGACATAAATTTACCGGGGATAATGCATAATACTCTTCACGTCGTAGCTCACTCCCAACAAATCATAGTTTGATTCCAAAATATTGAAGTTACTTTCGAATCCTTAGAGAATGACAAAAACATTTGCTTGATAAGGAGCATGGTAGGCATAAGTTAAGTAATAATATTATTGTCAGAGATCTGAAAGGTTTCCCAGGGAACCTTATCGCTTCTAAATTAATATCAATGTTAATATTACCTGGAATGATATTCTCCCAAATGATTTTTACGTAATCGTTTCTATCGGGTCGCGTATGCTCGTGAAAAAATCCAAGCGCGTGCATGATTTCGTGAATGACAATCTGATGATGAACACATCCGTTGCCCAGCGATAGTGTCTGCTTTCCGAATGTCTTGCCCACATACGACCAACAACTAAGAAAGGTATGTATTGTAATTATTGTTTTGTATATATATAAAAGCAAGGAAGAGTTTATGTGAGCCTCGCTATTAAGAGAGCGTCTTACCCGCTCATATTCACGATATCAATGTAATCTGTAACGCTTTCGTCATACTCTCTGAAAACAAGGCACGTTTCGTCGATAAGTTTTGCAATGGCGCCTCTAATAATATTCTCGTCATTGCTCCCTGTAACACAGTTTTTTTTTATCAATATAAATTACTATTATCACGTGTTATTTGCTGCTTCGATCCTAAATACATTCGCTATCTTTACTATTATCACGTGTTATTTGCTGCTTGGATCCTGAATACATTCGCTATCTTTACTATTATCACGTGTTATTTGCTGCTTCGATCCTCCATACATTCGCTATCTTTACAATTATCACGTGTTATTTGCTGCTTCGCTCCCGCATACACTCGCTATCTTTACTATTATCACGTGTTATTTGCTGCTTCGATCCTGCATACACTCGTTATCTTTACTATTATCACGTGTTATTTGCTGATTCGCTCCTCCATACACTCGCTTACTGTTGTAATTACATTTTGTGAACATGATTGTTCTGCTATAGCTTATAGTTAGTTAGTTAGTTTGTTTGTTTGTCTTTTAAGAAGGCTTCCAGGACGCTAATTAAGCATTATCATGAAGACCTCGACCAGGGTTATAGTCTTTTTAATTGTTCAAATTTGTGCTACGGCTATTTTTAAAATACGGCGCTGTTTATTTATAACTGTTCACTAATCCACTTTGGGATAGCATGGTCTCGTACACAGAACCTTTCGGTTAAGAGCCATGACCATTGCGCTATCGCCGGATATAGTAAAACAACTGTGTTTACTACCAGAGCGCATTGCGATAATTCTCGAAATATTCAAAAGGAAATTAAATATATTTAGAGGTAAAAGTCGTTTTTCATCGTCAATTAGAAAAGGTAAATATTAAAACGTGAAGGATTCTGGTATATGTGTTTAGCGAGAACGGGTAATTTAAGCCTAAGTTATGTAATTTATGTGTAAGTATGCACACGTATAATTAGATGAGAGTAGCATATTATTTACCAAAGTTTGTAGAGATTCTGTAATGTACTGTTTTCAATGGCCACATTCTTCCGCGGTCTGCGTGTATGACTGCCCGTTTTGTTCGACCGCCCGAGAATTGTTGAATTTGGTTTACTGTCAATATTTCGTCGTCAAAAGAAACTCCACCTAAAAATATTTATTAATAATAATCTATAAAGGTATTGTTAACAAAGAACACGTCATATATACACAAACCTGGTTTTGGAAATAAACAAGAAGCCATACCGTTTTTATTTACTTCGAGTATCATTTCACCGGCTGTCTTTCCTTCATCATCGTTTTGCATGTTTTGCGGACGCCCATATGCACATTGATGTGATGCGGCTGTGAAACAAGAAAATAACGAGTAATCGAATGCTAATATCGATTCCCGTTATAGGTTGTAACGATCGGAAGCCGTAATTAATCAACGGTGGTTTTCTTTAATAAATCGAAGTTTACTTAGCGACGAACATTTCAGTTTTTGAGAAAATATGAATTTCAAAGTTTTTCTTTTCAATCTTTTCTGATTTCCGATTTACCGTTCTGAGGATTAGAAAAACATAAAAGATACAATTTTCGTTCATCGGAAGAATTTCAAACCACAATAGTACTCGGTGATTGGTTATTTGAAAATCTTCCAATTACAAGATTATGCTAGAGTTCAAATTGCTTACCAAGTAGCAAAACAAGAAAATTTAATGCACTGCCTCTTTCCATGATCTTCCATGAATGAGAAACATCTATCACTGAGTCCTTCCTGGGTTGCGCGTTGAAAGTATTTGTACCAACACAAATAACAACGTCATCGGTAATTTGTCGTTAACCGGGTGTCGTCGTAAAGCTGATATACAACGAGGGCCGTGTCGTGCGTGGGTACTGAATGACGTCAATACCCTGCATGTATTGATTGATTAATTTCTCGATTCCTGCCATGCGCTAAGATGAGGAAGCTGAGGAAGATGGCACGTCAATTTGCTACTCATTACCCCTGAGACGCCTACGTTCCTCACAGTATTAATGAGAGTCATTTTCTACAATTGTGAAAAGGCAATTTTGTAGACATCACTGAAAACAGCGGAATTACAATTTTCAGAGTTTGAATTTCGTTCTAAGAGCACGTCCTCTAAAGATGTTGGACAAAACCTTCCTGGTCCTGGTGTTTTTCACTTTTTTGTCCCCTTGGAACTAAAAAGGTATATCACAGTAGATGGTAAACCCTTTACAACCCTAACAAAAGAACAAAGTTTAAGCCTCGAGAAGAAAGAATAAAATATTTTAATCAGAAAATATCTTCTCGAAGTAACGGGTAATAACATTGTATGACGTCATTGTGACACAAGTGGGCGTTTATCAAGAAACCACGCCGGAATGATGGCGTCGATTTCGCTCTTTTCCACCATGTTTATGATACAGTAATAGTAGTAGATATTAAGTTAAAAGATGAAAGTAAGTTCCCCAATCGAATGATTATAGATGGTCAGTTAACATGGGATCAGCCATAAAAACGTGGTATTTGTATATGCTAATATGATGTATTGTACATATCCGTGTATGCATATATATATATATCGATTTGTTACTACATCGAGCACTTTTTGAAGTAAGGAGTGTCGCCTTCAAGAAAAACATATACATGATTTTTTGTAAATGGTAAAAAACAAAGTAATAGTTCTTTGGACCGTTTAATAACACAGATATTAGCATTTTATATAACATACTATAATATTGCTCGTATGGAAATTTGAAATGGATATTCCCGATGCACTGAAAACTGTTTCCCGCAATGCGCTTGTGAAAATGTAAACAACGAGCAATATATCACATTAGCAGCAAAGTAGCTTTTCCGTCGGAAATTAAATGGTATGTGCCAATAAACTGCACAACGTTTACTTAATTAAGCGCAAGATAAAAGCCGCGCTAAGTCATAATAGTCAAGCAGTTATTCCTGCGAAAATGATTTATGAATAATTTTAATATGTGTACTGACTGTATAGAGCCCATTCCTGGCTTGGAACCATGTGCAATCAAGATTTTACCTTTGCGGTAAGGCAAGATTCATTAAAACTCCACTTTTTTATGAAAGGAAACTACTTAAATATATCGAAGTAACTAACTTAAATATATCGAATATATATCGAAGTTCTTAGACATCACAATAGAGATGTATATAATATATCTGTGGAAGAAATCAATCAACGTTTACTGTAAAGCCTTCCCTACTAGCAGTCATAGTGGTACCATTGGTCGACCAGTAACTAACTAATGCTGCAATTGGTCGATCACTAACAAAATAATTCTACAATTGGTCGATCACTAACTAATGCTGCAATTGGTCGATCATTAACTAACTAATGCTGCAATTGGTTGATGACTAACTGACTAAAGCTGCAATCGGTTGATCAGTAACTAACTAATGCTACAATTGGTCGATCACTAACTAACTAATGCTACAATTGGTCGATCACTAACTAATGCTGCAATTGGTCGATCACTAACTAACTAATGCTGCAATTAGTTGATAACTAACTGACTAAAGCTGCAATCAGTTGATCAGTAACTAATGCTACAATTGGTCGATCACTAACTAACTAATGCTGCAATTGGTCGATCACTAACTAACTAATGCTACAATTGGTCGATCACTAACAAAATAATTCTACAATTGGTCGATCACTAACTAACTAAAGCTGCAATTGGTCGATCACTAACTGACTAAAGCTGCAATCGGTTGATCAGTAACTAACTAATGCTACAATTGGCCGATCACTAACAAAATAATTCTACAATTGGTCGATCACTAACTAACTAAAGCTGCAATGGGTCGATCACTAACTAACTAATGCTACAATTGGTCGATCACTAACTAACTAAAGCTGCAATTGGTTGATCACTAACTAACTAAAGCTGCAATTGGTTGATCACTAACTAACTAAAGCTGCAATTGGTCGATCACTAACTGACTAAAGCTGCAATCGGTTGATCAGTAACTAACTAATGCTACAATTGGCCGATCACTAACAAAATAATTCTACAATTGGTCGATCACTAACTAACTAAAGCTGCAATTGGTCGATCACTAACTAATGCTACAATTGGTCGATCACTAACTAACTAATTCTACAATTGGTCGATCACTAACTAACTAATGCTGCAATTGGTCGATCACTAACTAACTAATGCTGCAATTGGTTGATCAGTAACTAACTAATGCTACAATTGGTCGATCACTAACTAACCAATGCTACAATTGGTTGATCAGTAACTTAGTTATGCTACAATTGATTTGTCACTAACTAGTAACTGCCTAACAACTATTTGTGAATACTTTGGGAAAGTAGCAATGAGTTCTCAAACCTTCTTTATTATAAAATTTTTGCCTCTAACAAACACCCAAAAATTACCCAAAAATTTTAATGACGTCATCAATTTTTAGATGTCTTTACAGACCCTTGATTTCTCGAGGTATTGAGAATCTACGCGGTTACCTCCTTTATACAGAAAATCATGCTAAATTTAGATGAATTTGAAGTTAAAAAAAAGTGAGTTCATACCCCCGAATTCTTTCTACTCATCTTTGTTACTCAATGACTCAAAGGAAACGTGGAAGACTTACATGTTGATATTGACCGTTAAAATTCCTGTATTTTAAAACATTGTGCGATTTACAAAGTCTCCAAAACTTTCAGTAGAATATACAACCGTTTTCTGGGACCTGTCCCCTTTTCCTTGATGTCACATCCGTAACACAGCAACACAAACCTTTCTTTATTAACAAATCCATAAACAATAACATAAGTTATTCATAAAATTATACAAACAAAAATATACTAAAACTTATAAAATCGTTTATACAGTACACTCCCGATCTAATAAACTCTCAAGGGAGACAGACAACAAATTGGAGCGTTAGATCGGAAGTTGGTAGAATCGAAAATTGCATACAGTGGTTTGGCCTAAACAGAGCATCAAAGAGGATTTGAATATTGTCTTCTACATCGAGAATTTCTTTAAATATCACGTTCGGTAATCGGGAGTCTACAGGATGTAAGTTTATTCCTCTCTCAAAGGTTCGTCTGTGAGGGTCAACGGATCCTCATTCGGTATAGAAGAGTTTGTCTTCTCTCCAATGTGTTTGGTGAACGTGTCTAAGTAACGTTTTAAATCTTAAAGCCCGTATGGAAGAGCATACTCAGGATGTAAAAAAATACTTTTAATAAATCCTGATCTAACACCAAGATTATATAACGACTTACTTACTTAATCAAATTGTGATGTGGATAATAGTGAATTTGTGAAAAAGATGGCGATTTAAAATAACATGATATAATGCTGCAGTAATATTTTAATATGGAACTTCTATGATAGGAAGTCAAAGTAGACAATCCAATCACATTAAAAAAGTTGCAAAAACATTCAGTTCAAAATTGGCACATTTCAATCAATAATAATGGGCAACTTGGTAGTGAGATTTCGAAATAAATAATCCGTAAAAATATCCAACGAAACTCTTACCTATGGCCAAATAAACTTTAGAAGGGAGAATTTTGTACTTTACAAATGCAAAGTAGAGTGGAATTCCAAGTAAATTGAACGCTAGACCAATGCTTGTTTCGATTGGCTTGTTGTAAAATGGTGCGACTACCAAGAAGATACTGCATGAGAGGACGAAGATTGGGAAGCCAATGAATACCTGATATAATAAAATGCTTATACGCAAAAATACAACACTGGGACGTTGTCATCATTTATGCAATTTTAATGAATGTCATACATAATGATTCATCATTGGACAATACTGAATCTAAAGGTTTTCATTCAAAACCTTCACAATGAATTTTAAAAGGCTTAGATAATTCAACTTGTTACACAACCAAATTCTTGCACTGATAAAATGTTTATTGTTTAAAGCCTTTCGAACTATAATACACAATCGGAAAATAAATGAAATGCTCTGCAGCATCAGTCACATCTAAGAAATGTTCTTTCGACCTGCTCCAATTGATATCTATACCTTGTAGGGTCGGTCTAAATGCGGCTTTTTATGACGCAACCATAATAAACCACACAATGTGGTGGATGTCGTGATAGAACCTGAAAAGACCAAATATCCTAGGAGAGTACCGAAGTTCGAAGATGGTGGAATGAGAAGGATCAGCGCAGTCACGCACTAAAAATAATGCCATCATCATCTTGATAGATATCCCAACTAAAAGGGTTATCTGCAAAGGTATTTGATTGGAAAATCAAAAAAATGGTTTGTCAACTAATAAAAATTACACATTTCAAACATGTTGGTACAGTCGTGAAATTAGCGAAAGAACACGTTTGTTTTGTTTTTATTTATTTATTTATTTTTTAAACTATTTTTCTGCCTATAAATTAAACTTTTGGGAATCTGTTTTGACGCAATGGCCAAGGATTATAATTCCCATGCAGAAAAGTTATGTAGATATACGAAAATACGTAAAATTAAATGGAGGTTAGTGACAATGTTTAAAGCTTACATAAAATAAGACAGCCATCCAAGGTGTATTCCTGGTTCTATGAACAAGTCGTAAGAATTGCGGAAGGTGGCCCTTACCTGAGACAGCATATATTAACCTGGAATGAAAATTTCAAAATTATATATATACTAGCCACATTAAACCGAATTACGCTGATCACTTCATCATGAAATATTGGTCGGACAATAATAAAATGATAGCTTGATAATAAACTGAAATTGAAAAGATGTCTTAGTTATATTTATAATAAATGTGAATTTCAAATTGAGAAGTGCAACATGTGCAACAATTTTATAGAGATACTGACGTATTTTCAATGATTATACTTGCGAAGTATTAAAAACTTATTGTGATACCTGCTACCAGTGAATCCCACAGTGTTAGCTGCTCCAAATGTTGAACATGCAACGAAAGCAGGAACTGTCCATGCCATTACTCCGAATAATTGCTTTGCAAATACCTGAAGTAACATATGTAATCAATAGGCATGTTCCTTCAATGCAATATTTCACATATACATATATATTTGAAAATCAAGCATTGTCAGATACGGCACCTGTATCACTACAGCATTCATGCAAAAATTTGGAATCTTGAAATTCATAAATAATAATAATAATAATAATATTAATATAATATAATTAATTAATATTAATAATTATAATAATAATAATATTAATTAATTAATATTAATATAATATTAATATAATAATATTTACGGGACTCTCCACATATTACAGTGGCTCTTCTTATCCCAAGGTTTAGGTTCTGGCGTACTTAGGGCACCCATTTGTGCCTACAAAATCGCTTCACCAGACAACCCACCATTAGAGCTAAGCTTGCATTACGCAATGAGTTTCGCTCAAGAACTCAACTGTAACTCAGAAATCAAAATATGTCCGAGCTGGGTTTCGAACCAGCACCGTTTGATTTTGTGAGTTGAATGCACTAACCACTAAGCTACAGTGACCTAAATCTAATTTGTTCTCATATTTGTTTGTTATACTACGGAAGACGTACTCAATCTAACCATTAACACTCAAGTTTAAACTGATAATTTCATCGAAAGTTAATTAGAGTTTGATTTCCAACTATTATAGTAATATATATTACCACAGCGGTGGCGTTAGTGGAAGCAACTTCCTCCGGCAGCAGTAATGACAAGTAACCAATGTTGACAAGCACATAACAGATCGTAACCGTCGGTATTGAAACCCAAACGATAATTGGAACATTTTTGTAGGGATTAACAATTTCCTTCATTGCGTAATTGAAGTTGTCTATACCGCCGTAAGACCATAACCCAGCGTAAATGCCAAAACCTATTCCGGATATGCTAATGCTGGAAGCTTTGAATGGATCTATGAAGCTTTCAGTGTAACCTGAAAAACAATAAAGATTCTTTAAAAATATATTCGTAGAATTAAACAAAATAATTAGTTTAAACTAATTAATATAATAGAGACAAAACAATTGATTCAGCATTTTTTAATATTTTCTGAAACACCAACTTTAATTGCGATATACGTATTTTACCTTGAGCCAATCTTACAATTCCAGTGACAACTATCATAACAACGGGAATCAACTTCAGTACCAGCATCAACTTTTGAACATGGAACGCCCATTTTACGCTCAAACAATTTAACACAAGGATGATAACTAAAATATATTTAAATGATTGTAAAAAATATTATTCTAACATATATATAATGTGAGAATATAAATATTGTCAAATCAAGTAAATGAACAGCAACAATCATTATAACATCATATTAAAAGCTAAACAAATTGAAGTATTCCGTTTGCTTCAAATCATGTACCAGAAGTGGGATAATCTCACCACGAATACCTTATTCGGGCAAACTTGGACTCAAGTTTATAGTATTTTGTTTGCTTTGAAATTTGATAGATTTACTAATTCGACGAACATATCTTCCTAATTTTTTATAGGTGAACCAGCTAAATTGTCTGTAGGCAGCATATCGATAACTCCTTAAATTATTATATAAAACAACTTATTAGACTATAAATACTCTTAGGTGTCTAATAAACAGGAAGTCAGAACGAAGGACAATAAACGGGGAGGGGGATTATAAGTAACTACAACAACACAATTTAAATTTAAAACATATAAACTGCTCTCTAGTAAGTTTTACATAGTTTTACTTTGATCAAAGAAGAAAAATAGATAAACGGGAAGAGGTGGGGAGTTCTAATAAGCACCGGAGGTTGAAAAACGATGGAAAGATTAGTAAGCGTCCCACCCGCTTATAAAGAACATAGGAGTAATCGTTTAATTAATAAATACAAAACTCATCCAAACTTTCACTATTTACCGCGTGGAACTTTCCCGTAATCGGCCAAAGTACGACCCGTGTTACACAATACTTTGAACTATAATACACCTATTTGAAACTTTATCTTCTGGTGGTAAATACGCGCACTCTCGATCATGTAATCCGACTAACGCAGCCCATAAAACATGTGGATTTAAGCATACTGCTTCAAAGCCTAAATGTTCAGTGATGCAACTCCCATCTAAATATTTAAACTAAGCTGTACACTATTACTGGCTATTTTTTACTTACTTTAAAACAAGTGCGCGTACACCTATAAATAAAATAAATCGGAGACAATTGTGATAAAATTATTTACCTTCTGGTATTTTAAATCGAACTAGATCAATTTCTGTACAGCACAAACATTCTCTATTTACTGGCATAACAGAGCATTGGTTACAGTTGCACCAAACTTCAACTTTCTGGTAAATCCTCAGGGCCAATCTATCTGTTGTTCATCTAAATCAGCGTGAGCGTCAGGACTATCTGAATCGCTATCAGAGTCGTGTACCATTTTCCTAACGGGCTCAAACTGGTATGGAATAACTTCCGACATATTTTTGACTTCTTTGAAAAATATATATGTTTATACATAAAGGAAGAAAACAACTCGTACTTTCTCATACGCTTCTAAAATTATAGTGTGCATTGTTTTACTACAAACTGAAAAGAAGCTTTATTTTGGTATTTCACTTCTGTTGTAAAAGCGTTTTGATATACATATCATGTCGAAGGTCCCTTAATACGTCACAGCGATTTTGAGGCTTGGCACTAGTTTTGTATAAATCAAAACATAGCGCGAAAAAAAGCAGTAGAAGAAGCACATTAAAAATGGTGTTTTCTGGTTCCGTTTTTAAAGTTATGTTTTTATAATTTCGATATTACAATAAGGTATTTATTCATTTGTTGCTTTTTAAAATAATTTATTATAGTTGTGTTTTGACCTCGGGATCACTTTAAAGTCAAGTACGAGGAATATTTTCACCCCCTTAGGGTGACAGACGTATTCTTTGACATAGAAGAAATTAGCTCATTTTGCGTGCAGGTCTTATTACTAGTGTGTATATATATATAATACATGATATTAAGTTATTACGGTATTTATACATGTATTTCTCACTGAAAATTCCTTCCAAAAATGGAAATCTGTCATTTGACTTTTCCACAGGAGTAATTTTATCTATTTTAACTTTAATCTAAATGCATAAAGACTTTTTATAATGAATCATTGTCTAAAGGGTTAGATTGGAAACGTAGCATTCTGAATCACACCATTATCAATGTTTTGTTGGTATTGGTAAATTTTCTTCCAAGACCCAATTCGCAAAAATAAATACCGCAAAACACAATTTTTTTTACCATCGAATCGCAATAATAAATATCGCAAAAATTAATCCAACATTAAATGATAAACTTAAGGCATCAGAGATAGCGGAGTCGATGGTTGAAAAATTGGACGATTGAACGGTCCTAAGTGCGGGGAATCAATTCCTGATTTATAAATCTTGAAACTTGTAGGGGTTTGGACCAATTAAAAAATATTGTTAAATAAACCGCATGATAGAAATTTTTTTCTAGGTTTCCAACTATTTTGATTGCTCCAACGTCATTCCCATGTTGATATGTGCTGAGGATTTAACACACACGGCGTTTGAGTAGATTGAGAAAGAGGTTGATGAAGATATAGCATTAACAATTCCAGTAACGTTCTTCATTGTATGGGTGACGATGATTCGCGTATTTCTCAATTGTACTAACTTGGACTGAAATTGTCTTTTTTTGTTAGGAAATCCTGGTTGGTGAGTTTGCAGTTTAAAGAATAATTTAAGTACGTAAGTGGACAAACATAAGGAAATCAAACTATGCTAATGACCTAAGAAGCATAAATTCTGCCTACAAAAAAAGAATTTTATTGCGTTCTATTTTTAAGATAAAATCAACTTTGAATTATTAATTATTCAAGATAAAAAAAACCGTGAATACTTACAATTTCGAAACGCAAGGAAAACGGTAGAAAAGTAGCAAAAACAATTATAAATATTTAACGTTAACATATGGACAGGTAATAATAACACTAAGTCTTTTTTCTTCCAAAATTGAAAAGAATGAGGTAAGATCGTAATGAGTTCTCGATCTCAACACAAGTCTTTTCTTGCTATAACATATGGCTACACCAAAATAGAACGACTCTTTAAGCCACATATTTATATTTCAGCGCTTTACTAGGTGTTATATGCTTCTCATCACACAGGCGAGGTTTTAGGTTGACTAAAAGCTACTGCAGCATTTCCTGATGAATTCCAATTCTTCGTTCAGGACTTTATTGACAACGTAATAATGTAATGCAATATGACGACAATATCTCATAGCAATTTGAACTTTATTGATTCCAAATTAGTAGTCAAATGGGCCATTCTCGTGTGACGTATGTGACATTTGGAGAGTAAAATCTGAGTTAAAAGTGGTAAAATTCAAGTAAAATCAATCAATTACTACCCCAGGATGGATTTTTCCCTAACCTTTAAGGTATAGACTATAAATACCATCATTTATAATTAGGTTTTTGTAAAAAGCCTCTTACTAATAGGTAAGCAAACTTTTGTGACGTACGTGACATCGTACAAATTCAATTTCTTTACAACATTTCTTTCTCCTGAGATTCGTCTGATTCACAAGATGATACTCCGAAGAGCTTTAGTGTGAAGTTGTATCAATAGATGATATTCAGAAAATTCAATTATGAATTTCAGGTACTCATTCGCTGAGTCGGCGAGGCTGGGAGGACTTGAAATAGCAACCTCAGAATTCTGAAATTGCAAGCGCGCTACCAACTGAGCTATGCGGACCAAAGCACTTATATATTAGTCAAGAATATTATATTTTGTTATTACATTCAGAAAATTGATGTATGTCACGTTGTTCTCTTGTTTTTATAAATATTTATAGAGTGCTTTGATATTTACTACCTTAAGTGGATTAATTTTCGCGAGGATTAATTTTCGCGAATTATGGCCATATTCGCGAAAATATGTCCTCGCGAAAATTTCAAAGACGGCCAATTCGCGAAAATAAATACTCGCGAAATTTTCGAGAAAAAACGTTTTTTTTTTTCATTATTATTTTTTTTGGAAGAAAGATCGAATGTCTTTGCACCTTTTGGGTTTATGAACAGTTTTTTCAGTGTCTTTTTTCTTTTTTGCTTTCGGTTGTACATCAAAATCGACGTTAAAAATTGAACCTTAAAACCCTAACAAGTATGGAAATCTTCAAGCCACCGGCTTTTTGTTTATTATGATAAACACCCCCCATTTGAAAAAGAAAATTTTTGGAATTCAAAAAATTTCTGATTCACGAAAATAAGTCCTCGCGAAAAATTTGAGGATGACCGATTCGCAAAAATTAGTACACGCAAAATATTTGAAAAAGGCGGATTCGCGAAAATTAGTACTCGCGAAATGTGATTTTATCGACCTCGCGAAAAACCTCCCCCCCCCCAAAGGAAAAAGATGGAAATCTTTATCACTATTAAAAACACATTCAAACACATTCGTAAGAAATAAATCAGAAGAGGCAAAAAAACTGACTGATTAATCCTGAAGCAAGTAGTTTCGTGTACAGGACATCAACAACACCAAACGCTACGAGAATATATTCTCCACAAGTTAAACAGATCATTGCAAGCACTGCCGGTCGTTGTAAAAATACCAACAAATATGAACAAACAAACGAAGGCATAGGACCAAAAGCTTCAGTTATATAGCTATAATCCGCCCCATTTAAATTAGGAAATGCCAAGGCCAACTCAAGTAAGCACAAACCAGATAACAATGCGAAAAGACCGCAAAATGTCCATATTAATAAAATAACTCCTGTACTACCACCATACAAAGCAACGAATTTTGGAGATATAAAAATCCCACTCCCTATTATTCCACCAACTTGAAGAGCTATGCCACTAAATAAACCAACTTGTCGAGTTAAACCCACGTTTTCGACGAATCCATCATCGGACGTCTCCTCTCTCTTTTCTATCATGTTGAATGTTTTTGAATATTTCTCTAAGCAATACTAATTCAATATATTCATTTACGTTCTGTCTACAATAAGCAGATCAAAAAACGCTTATCTGTTCACAGCTTTTATGTTTGGAATTTTCTACGTTTCTCGTATTGTAAGAATGGATGTCAGATGATTTTGTGAAAAAGTGAGAAAGGGTAGATGACAAACGTTAATGTAATCATGAATTAATACGCAGTTACTAACTTTAATTAAGTTGCTAAACTTAAGAATAGAAAAGTTCTTAAACATTTTGTCGAAAGGTAGTTAACGAGAAGAAAAGTTCATTACTTTTATTGCGTAATATGCAGATGTTAGAGGTTTTAGCAAGACAAAAACTCAAGATTTCATTTGCTCTTCTTAGTTTTTTGCTAAAGCGAAAATCTGATTTTTCCACATAGGTTATTAGCAAATGTTATTCCTAGTTACTTTATTTCATTATCGTCTAGACGGCTGATGCATTTTGTTCTTTAGTTTGATTTTAAACCGATAATTAATTTCTTTATTGGGGTTGTGAAATATTATGTTTCCAGTTTTATTTATATTTAGGGGAATTCGATTTGCATCTAACTAATCAGATATTTTTTTTAGATCATAACTGATTATATAAGCAAGTTTTTTTAGGTGAAATGTTGCATTAGAGCGAATTTGTGTCTCCTGCAAAATGGTGAACAGAGTGTATAATAGAAAATAAAAGCGGAGTACTGATCACAGGGTACTCCGTAGTTTTTCTGTTTGCAGTAAAACCATTTATTGATACATATTGTTGACTATTTTTAAATTAAGATTCAAACAGAGATGAAGCAAAACCTCTTGTACTCCTTATATGATATTGTATCATTCATGGAGCGGACCTTTATCAAAAGCATCTATTATTTCTACAGGCATTTGGGAGAATTCTAACGTTATTACAGCCAATTAATTTTGAAAAAACCTTCTAAGCTACAGCGATAGTTATCTTGAGGATGCGTTTCAAAATGATTTTCCTTCGAGAAAATTAGAATACTCGAAACGATGCATGAACTACAACATACTTTCCAAAAGGAAAAAGGTCGAATTCCATACACGACGTTTACGATATAAATCATCCGTTACCTCTTTTACTGACTCTTCTACTGTTATAGAACAAATCTTAATATCTGTTATGAGGTTCAATGCATATTTCGAATAGCACGATATATGGTAACATCAAGGCCAAACGTATCAAAGGATTGATCACAGTATAGAATGTTGAATTTATTAGCATTTTCATAAAATCTGTGTTCTTTAATTTCCATCAAATGCGTGAGTAATAAAACTAACCAGAGCTTTCACATCTTGCGAGTCTACCTTATCATTTACTCCGTGTTTAGAAACATATAAAACATTTCCTTTTAATATTTTGCTGGAATTTTTTCTTGATACTCGTTTCGCAGTTTGATTATCAGAACTTTCACTGGCGGCGCTACTCACTTCAACAAAAATACAAGTCATATAAAATGATGTGTAAATACAAAGGTAAAATATACTTGTTGAAGTGTTGTTTCGTTGGTAATGTCTTGTGATGTTTCCATCGGATGCCGGGGCACAGAGCTGTAATACCCATCTAACCAAGGAATGGCAGATATAATTTGATACACAAATTTAGCTTATCTTTTATTTAAATTTAAGTCTTTCCATAAAAAACCATCTTCTTCCGAAGTAGGCTATTATTATGAAAAACGCCCCGTGTCGCCTGATTTCAAAATATGGATAAATATTAATAAACTCTCGAAGATGAATGATAAACATAAAACTCGAAACCCTCAGGATCAGTTTAAAATTCTTTTGTTCGGAATTTCTTAAAGAATTTTTTAATAAAAACAATTTCATATCGTTGTGTTTTTATGTGGAACCCTTGTATAAATAACAAGACGCAACGTATATTTCTCAACGGCAAAACATGAAAGCATGTAAAAATTATTTCTTGGAATGTGGGGGGATTGTTTTGTCGAATTTTATAGTTCATGGTGGCCTACTCTAATTCCTAGCTATTATTTACTGGGATTAAAATACATAATTTATTATGTTTAATGTATAGCAGTTTGTTGACATATTTGCCTCTTACACCTTAGGGCTTTGTGATAAGACACGTGTTTTCTTGAAGTTCTTGCATCATCTACCTTACACTCATAACATCTATAGCCATTGTTAATTGACTCATGTTCACTTTCACCCTCTGATTTAGCAATATCTATGCTATCTTTGGCATCATTATCTATTACTGTTTTTCTCATGGTACATTTACTTTCTTAAACTGCAATGTGTTTCTTGTTATTTTTCTATCATTAAAAGAGGCAAAAATGATCTACTTTAGTTTTGATTTTGCGTCTGAATAATAACCCCTCTGGTGTTCTTTAGTTGACGAGTGTAGTGATACTCTATAGTTACGACGAAATGTTTGATGTTTGTGACGTTCAATAATAAAGCTGTAATTCTCTTACTGTAATGTCCGTATCTTACAGTTTATCCGTTTTTACCTTCTCACAAAGTCGGCAATCCACCAAATAAGGTCAAATGATATATATTCTTGTAATCTCCACCTATGCTCTTTTATGAAGAAGACATTACTTTACCAAGAGTATTTAAATATCTGGAGGTACACAGATATCCCTGTTATTCAATTACACAAAAGAAACGTGGAAGGCTTAAACATTGATAATTGACCGTTAAGTTTACTGTATTTTGCAATGTTTAGCGAGTTACAAAGGGAGGAAGAAGCCTCTGAAACGTTCAGTAGACAAAAAACTTGTTTAGCGGGGTTCCTCCCCCTTAAAAATATATTTCAACACATCAACAAGAAGAATATTTCTTCGCTAATCCAGAAGCAGGAACATCGTTTATTTACAAAATTATGCAAACTTTTAAAATCAATAATGTAAAAATGGTAATAAAGCCGTTTTAATAAATTTCACTTCAGCAATACGAAAGTATGATATACAAGTTACATTATTTAAAACTACGGATTTTACGTGTATGCGTTAACGTTTAAAAAAGGATCAACGAAAAACTGGAAAAATTAATAAAAATGCATTCATGAATTGTCATTACAATTTACTTTCATTTGTGTTTTCTTCAATCTGTGATGGTGGGTGGGTCATGTCTTTCGGAATTAAAGAGTTTGTCTTCTCTCCAATGTATTCAGTGAACCAATCTAAAGTAATGTTTTAAATCTAAAAGAAGCATGAGAGATGCATCTAAGAAACATATAATTTTAATAAATCCTGGGATGACATCATCATAAACTTGTATTTTGATAAATGACACCTACGAGCAAATTCTGCACTTTAAGGAACAGGCGGATATAATTTGGTGAATCATAAAAAATTTGAAAAAATTTGTGAAAATGGTTGCAATATAAAATGATAAATTTTTCGATAAAAATAGGCAACTTGATGGTTGAAAAAGGGTAAAATTTTATACATGATTTTGGTAATTTTGGATAAATGTAATAAATATCTTTTTAGAAAATTGAATACGAAGAAGAAGAAAGAAGAAGAAGAAGAAGATAAAAGATAAATATTTTGATTACCTAGACCAGATTTCGAAATAGATCATCTGCAATATTATCCAATACAGCTCTTACCTATGCCCAAATAAACTTGAGAAGGGAGGATTTTATACTTTACAAAAGCAAAGTAAAGTGGAATTCCAAGTAAATTGAACGCAAGACCGATGCTTGTCTCGATTGGCTTGTAGTAAAATGGTGCGACTACCAAGAAAATTCTGCACAAGAGAACGAAGATTGGGAAGCCAATGAATACCTGATATAATAAAATGCTTATACGCTAAAATACAACACTGGGACCTTGTCACACATTTTTGCACTTTTACTGAATATCATACAGAATGATTCATCATTAGACAATACTGAATCTAAAGGTAGCCATTCCAAACCTTCACAAAGAATTGTTAAAGCATAGATAAGTTCAACTTGTTACACAGCCCAGTTATTGAGCAAATGAAATATTTATTGTTTATATCCCTTTGAAACAGGAAATATGGATTGTAAATAATTCAAACGTACTATACAATCCCAAAATGATTTAAATGATTCTTGCACAAGCATCAGTCACATCTAAGAAATATTCTTCCAACCTGCTCCAATTGATATCTATACCTTGTAGGGTCGGTCTAAATGCGGCTTTTTATGACGCAACCATAATAGACCACACAATGTGGTGGATGTCGTGATAGAACCTGAAAAGACCAAATATCCTAGGAGAGTACCGAAGTTCGAAGACTGTGGAATGAGCAGGATCAGCGCAGTCACGCACTAAAAATATTGCCATAATCAAATTATAAAAATCCCGACAAAAACAATCATCAAAAAAAATATTTGTTTGGAAAATAAAAAGAATGGTTTCCCAACAAATAGAAATCGCAAAATTAACAAAGGAAATCGTATGTTTTGTTTTAATTTAAATAATTATTTTTATGCTATATTTTCCATGTACAAAAGTTATATAGACATATATATAAACAAAAATACATTAAAAAATAAATGTAGGTCACAACGTTTAATGCTTACATAAAATAAGACAGCCATCCAAGGTGTATTCCTGGTTTTATGAACAAGTCGTAAGAATTGCGGAAGGTGGCCATTACCTGAGACAGCATATATTAATCTGAAATGAAAATTTCAAAATTATACATATATAATTAGGTTGATCAAGAAACTCGTCATGAATTATTGGTAGGACAATTCGGCAAAATAAATAAAAACTTAATACTTGTTATATCCTAACCAGGATATTTTTAGTGCAAAAATTTTTATTATAAACAAGGTGTAGAGTATAGATTTCCTACTTATCTTAAAGTAAATGTGAATTAAATTGACAAGTGCAATAGGATCAATTTTATAGAGATACTGACGTATTTTCAATGATTATACTTGCGAAGTATTAAAAACTTATTGTGATACCTGCTACCAGTGAATCCCACAGTGTTAGCTGCTCCAAATGTTGAACATGCAACGAAAGCAGGAACTGTCCATGCCATTACTCCGAATAATTGCTTTGCAAATACCTGAAGTAACATATGTAATCAATAGTCATGGTTCTGTATATATATATATACCGTAAATGATCGATTAAACGCCCTCTTCTAATTAAACGCCCCTTTCGATTAACCACCCCCCGTGTGAAAATTGATTTGCTAAATAAACGCCCCTTTGGAATAAACGCTCCCCTTTTCTAAAAAGAGTGAATTTTAATGGCGAGGTTTAGAATAAACGCCCCTCCCATGTAAATATAATAGCCATGCAAAGAAGGAGAAAGAATTAATGTTTATTGTTTGGAAAATGCTATATCTATTTCCACTGGAAACTTGCAAAGTTGAGCTTCGTCTTTTTCAAAACTCCATTCAAACTGGCTGTGTTTCTCTTTGATTTCCTGCAGCTTTTCGCATAATTTTTTTTATACCCGCACCGAGCGACATATTTTCCAGGTACCACCAAGCCAATTATATACCCATTTTCTTTTCCACTTACTTCAACGTTGACAACGTTTGTTTTTGCAGCTTCAAGGAATTGAAAAATTAGCCGCGATAGTTATATTGGAACATGTCCCACTAAAAGTCCATTTTTGTAAACACCAACAGCGTGTTTATCGAGTTTCAAAGCTTCTTATCGGTTGTCTTTCTTGCAAGTTAGAAGCGTGGTCTAATCTTTCAAGGGAAAGTATTGATAATTCATTCAAGTATTGTGGATTAAATCTTCAAACCGATGGCACTGAAGACCATGTTATTCATTGTTTCAAAGAACGTGAACCCTGCGCTTCAGGGGAAGATAAACTGAAGTCGTTAATGTCTTTGTTATCTGGCAAAGCAGATCTCAGTAGTCCTTTAATCGCGCGTCCCGACGAGGAAGATGGTGCGCAAGATTTCAACAAAATAGATGATGATGATACTGACATTGAAATTTGAGTTTTAACAGTTGTAGTATCATTTAACCGTCGTCTGCTTGCATGTCACTCATAATATCATTTCAGAAAAAAGTTGTGTTATCCAAATTTTTGCATTTTGAAATAAACGCCCCTCTTAGTTAAACGCTCTTTTCGAATAAACGCTCCCTTAAAATTTTCAATTTTTAAATAAACGCCTGGGGCGTTTATTCGATCATTTACGGTACATATATATTTGTGAAATATATTCAATTTATTTATAATATATATATATATCCTTTTCCTTTTGTGGTGTGGAGATGACAACTCCCATCTACCGTGTCCACAGGTTGCGGATAGTGGAACGGCCTTCAGATATGGAGGTTAGCTGCGAATATGGGAGTAATCAGTGCCGGACAAAACCACAGGCTGCCCTTCAGCAAGGCATAGTACCTGAAAGCTGTCCGACCCGGGTTAGTGGTGAAGACAACAGCAGCAAGTTGTTGGATAGTGAGTAGTTGGATAGTGATTTTGTGGGTGCTCATTAGCCGTGGTGAAGGCAACCCATCTAGGACAAGGAAAAGTTTGATATAAAACCCCCATTGTCTTATGGGTTAACCTTGGTTGGTTACAGACTACGATTTGGGCGTCTGATGCAAAGTCCTGGTAATGGTGTCACTTTGAAAAACACCCAGTCCCCTTGGCCACAATCCAAACACGACTAATCATAATCGAAGAAACGCCATAGTCTTCGAGAAAGGAAAGTCAGACAGGCCACACCCTCGGTAGAGGATTAATAATTGTATAATCAAAAGTTGGATGACACAGCACCGGTATCACTATGGCGTTTGGAACCATGAAATTTGTGAATCTAATATTGCTGTACGTCTAGTCGCAAAATCACGCGGAACAAAGTTTCAACAGATAGAATATATAATTTAAATATTGTTTTATACTTAACTAACACATTATACACTTGCGTAAAAGTTTGTGCGTCGAAATTCGAAGGAGTTTGAGTTACCACGGCGGTGGCGTTAGTGGAAGCAACTTCTTCCGGCAGCAGTAATGACAGGTAACCAATGTTGACCAGCACATAACAGATCGTAACCATCGGTATTGAAACCCAAATGATAATTGGAACATTTTTGTAGGGATTAACAATTTCCTTCATTGCGTAATTGAAGTTGCCCCAACCCGCGTAAGACCATGAATCAGCATAAATCCCAAAAGCTATTCCAGATATGCTAATACTGGACGCTTTGAATGGATCTATGAAGCTTTCAGTGTAACAAACAAAATAATTATTTTCAACCAATAAAAATAATTGAGACAAAAACAACTGGTTGATCATTTTTCAATATTTTCTGAAACACCAACTTTAATTGCGATATACGTATTTTACCTTGAACCAATCTTACAATTCCAGTGACAACTATCATAACAACGGGAATCAACTTCAGTACTAGCATCAACTTTTGAACATGGAACGCACAATTTAACACAAAGATGATAACTGAAATATAATTAAAGGTACAAAATTTTATTCGAATATTATTTTATTTTTATTTTATTTTTAATTCTTATTTTTATTTTTTAATTTATTTATATAAAATGTAAATGCCCAATGAATACTCTCGTCAGAAAATAAAAGGTTGGTTGCATTTTTTTCATGATAATCCAATTTAAAATCATTTTATATAACTGTTGACCAACATTGCGTTCTGCCAACTCTGACGATTGCAAACACACGAAGCGGCACACATGGCTAGGCCTTCATATAAAGGGTGATTTGTGAAATTTTCAAAAGTATGATATATACGGCAACGGCTAGATGCCCGTGTTTATCTATATACAAACACACAAAAATTATGGTAACCCAAACACAATTATTGAAGTATAATTTGCAGAATAAATATACTTCACTGATATCGTTCGTTCGAAAATACTTCGCTATAACTTTGTAACACAAAAAATAATTGATAATGAGTTTAAAGTCAGAATTCAGGTACATTAACAACGAAAAATTTTGGACTAGTTTAATTTCGGGCAAACAAGTGGTCCAAAAATTTTACTGACCGAAAATTTTGGTGTCCGAACTTTTTAGTGTCCGAAATTTTTAAAATGATAGGAATTTTTAAATTTCACATTTAACGTCAATCACTTGACCTCTAAGCTATATATAGGAATACTCTCATTGCCCCAAAGGCAGGTCAGGTGCTTTTCTAAAAATCTTCTTAAAGGAAGAAAATTCTGCCGTTGAATGACGTCATATACTTCTGCGCATTACTTGGTGTTATATTCTTCTTATCAACGCTTTTTGTTACATTTTTCAAACGCATATATCAAATATCAAATCAAACTGGACGACAATGACCATATACGACGCCACAAAAAGTACAGCTGACCGAAATACGTGGAGAAACAAAGTGAACTCACAAAAAGTGCAACTACGGCCACTTGGCTGTGAACATTGTTGTTGTTTCAAACGAGTAGAGTTACCATAATCTTTAGTTGGCAATAAAACTATTATGACAAAATGGATAGGAGTAAACAAATTACTGATAACATTGCTTTTATTACAAAACAGAACATGAACTTCTTCAGAATTTGCATTAAAATGCGATCGTCGATTAATTATTTTGTTTAATGATCACACACATACTTCCTTGCGCCCAATCTGAATAACGAGATTGTACTTGCATGTCAATTACCGAACTCAATGCTAACATATAAAGAAAGGAAGACCATTGATTGGAATAACAATTGGCAAGTGCTTCAGCTTCAACAAGATGACATACCAAGTTTTAAAGCAGTATGGGGTTTTCAGTGAAACATCATTGGAAGACAATAAATTCTCAGGGACGCATCTAGGATCTTTTCATGCATGATCGTAAACTAAAACGGAATTTTACAAACGCGAGGACCGCCCAGATATGTTTCTTATGACACGCGGGCCGCACATTGAACGTTACAGGAGCGCTTTCCATATTGACCACTCAAGGGCTTTTAAGAGAAATCAAATAGAATACAGCAATGCTGATGACGTATTCTTGAACTCAACGGTACCTTGTACAAATACAACCATCAAATCAAACGATTTTGGCAATTTTTTTTATCGCCACTATAATTCAACATTTTATTAAATAATCTAAAACATATTTCATAAGCACCACCATAAAGTTTTACAGCCTGTCTGTTTCGCTTAATATCTTTACACACTGTCTGTTTCGCTTAATGTCTTTACAGACTGTATGTTTCGCTTAATATCAGAGCTCATGAGTTCATGCTGATGAATCAGCATGACTGCATGAATTTGTATTGAAGTCAAAACTCGTAGATCTTCAACCAAGGAATTGTTGAACTGTTGAATGGGGAAAATTATGAAGATAAGTTAACATAAAATAAATAAGAATTGTCAATATGCAAATTGCACCACTTCCAGGAGAATGTCTTCACATAGGTTATAACAGGTTATTTTCTGTTACGTTGACATTTGTGAAATATGATTGCCTAACAGTCGCTAACCACACATCTCTTTTTGTTTTGATTCACACGTAAAAAATAATGTCAAGAAGACACATTGTTTACATTTTTACAATTAAGCTAATCTGTTCGGTAAATATATACTTTTGAATCGAACTCACATAATTCGAAAAATCATGCAAATCGAACAGATTCTTCGGTCCCCTGGAGATATTTTTCATCATGTAATTTGAATATTGCTTTCAAAGTCTGAGTTTTTTTTATCGTTCGATATTCTACTGTAGAAAATTCGAATCCCGAGATTCGAATGCTTCAATATATTCGAGTGTTTTGAAGTTTCAAAGCTTCTTTGAATTTTATTGCTCGTGGCAGACACGAAAAACATGGCCTCAAAAAGAAAGCATAATGAAATTACTTTGAAAGTAAAGTACAACGTGTTCAAAGAGCTAGAAAAGGGTAGACCGAATAAAGATAAAATAATAAAAATAATCGAAAATAATACCCCCCGAATCATTATTTATTAGTAAATAATAACTCCCCTAATAAATAATAGTTTAATAGTCTATTCACTAATAAGTTATATTCTCATAAAATGCTAAAACAAAAAAAGTTTTATTTTAAGGTTTTGATCGAACGGATGGTTGAGAGGTTGGAAGAAAAGGTAAATGATATTATTTCCCTTGAGTTTTAATCTATATTTCAAGCCGAAATAATGTCAGATAGACTATAGGGTTTATTATCTTTTTTAGACATGGCATTTACCTTCAAGGAGATCTCTGGAGAGTCATAAAAAGTTACCAAAGAGATGACTTTACCTTCGGAAAAAGCAACTTTACCAACAATATTAGCTAGATATGAGCTAAAGATCGTGATTGGGAAATCTACCAACCCATAGTAGCAACGTGTAAGACATGGAAGGAAAAGTCGAGCTCTGTGGGAGAAAGATTTCTTTAAGTTATGAAATTCCATTGTTGAAGACAGCTTGGATTACAAAATACATGAACATTATCAAGTAAAACAACACAAATTATATGATAAATATTTAAAATCTAGAACAGAAAAAAGACTTAAAGTTTTAAAGAGTACAGAAAATTATTTGAAAGCCTCAGCTGAAATTAAATTTCAATTATTACCTAAGAGAACACTTAGGTACATCCAGTTTGCATCACTTGCAGCAATATTAAGTGACTGAGAAGGAATTAGAAACAATCTTCACATGCTATTCGTTTATCCTCTACAAGATCCCATTCCATCATGCACCTCGCAATATTTATGAATTTTTCCACCCAGGAGACTGTACTCTCGTCTGGTTCTGTAAATTATACCGCCCACCTCTGCTCTTTAAATTTATCATCAGAAACTGCGGTGTAATGTAACCAACGGCCAGTTCAATATCGATCTCTGTATTTAACCGAATGAAAACCATTGCATAATTGTTTGCAAATGATGATAGTTATTACAATCTACAAGTATATTGAAGCCAATCCAGTTTGGACGGTTTCTATTTGTGTTTAAAATTAGGGAGGGAAAGTAGAAAGGTGCACGAGTTTCATCACAGGCTAGACCAGAAATATCATCACGGTTCATACAACTTGGTTAGGCATCATCTCAGTTATACTTTATATAAAGACTGATACTGATGGTTCTTCTTGTTTGTGTTTTGCGTTAAAGTTGTTTTGTCATCAATCTCTCGTAAATTTTGGATGGACTACCCAAGCTTATTGGACTTCGTTTGGAATAAGATATCTCATGAAAAGACTAACGTTAGTAAGCAGGCTATGTTCACGATCAGTCTAACATGCATAGAATCATTTTTCAAATGATGCTGGTTTGGTTTCGTTTCTGATCAATTGATGCAGATATTGGACAAATTTCTTGAAAAATGTTTTTGACTAGATGCTAAACGCAAATCGAATCTTTCATTAGATCGATCCCCGTTTCAAGCTGTATACGGTTATTGATCTTTCCAAGCCACTTCTATGTGCAAGCATACCAGAACAAATTGTATAATCCATAAACCTTGCTATAGTTTCAAGAATAATACTTTAACATCTCTTCTTTGGAAGGTAAAGTGAAGATGATCTGTTTAAATGAATTCGCTACAATGGAATATATTTGAGGCTTTATTTTGAAATGTTATTAAGATTATATTTGACGTCAATTATAAGCATATGAAAAGCGATGACGCTCGGAAGAATGATGCCCACGCAAAAATCTAGTTCTATAGATAACTCTAAAATTTAGAGAAAAACGCCGTTTAATTTGATCGGTTAGGTTTTTGAAAAGAAATAGGATCAGTGAACCAAACACGAAAAAGGTCCACTTTAGACTTGGGTAAACATGGTTGTATCATACGCAATTTATCGGATTTGGAGTGGATTTTAGTCAATCTAGAAGGTTTAAATGTCAAACATTTTCTCATCCGTCGGCCCGAACCACGTTGGCGCTTCCACAGTCACTAAATACAAAAAAAGCTCCATAATTTTACAATCTCGCCTCTACAACTGAAAACCTGTGGCTACGCCTCTGAGGATTAAAATCTAATATGTGGCTTGGTGCACAATCCTGTATCCTGTTTCCTGTAGCCTGAAAGAGCTGCAGACAGTCGATTGGAGTAATTAGTAATTAAACAAATATCCTATTACTAAATTAGCAAAGCAACAACAAAAAGGTGCAATCTTGCGGCATGAAGGAATTTGTAGCAAAGCAACAATAAAAAGGTGCAATCTTGCGGCATGAAGGAATTTGTTGAGACTGGTATTATTATTACTAATTGTTTGTTTTTTAACGAGGCTTCCAGAACGCTCATTAAGCATTATCATCAAGACCTCGACCCGAAGTTTTCGTGTATTTAATTGCTCCCATTTGTGCTACGGTTATCTTTGATGAAATACAGCTTTTTTGTTTATAACCGCTCAATAAACAACTTTGTGATAGAATGGTCTCGAACCCAGAACCCTTCGGTTGAGAGCCGAATGCAATTATCATAGCGCTATCGACAAATAAACTATTGCCACACGTTTTCACAAATGTTCGCCATCATTACGAGGATTGCTTTATTTCCTCGTAAACAGGGCCTTAAAGGTCTGATGTCCCAGATAAATATGTTTGTAAGTTAATACAAAATTCACTACAAAATAACGCTAATGATAATGGTTAATTTCTAAAATCTAAAATATTTACATCTTCGGATTATGACATTACAGAGTGGTTTCCAAGTGGTCTATCAATTACGGCGTTTAAAGTTCTCCTAAAGACTTCACCGCCGGGGTGTATTTTGAGGTGGGTTTCCGCGAGAAGGTTTTCCAAGAAATGAGAGAAGTACCTATTCACCAAAATGTTTATTTCAAGTTAGTGTAACAACTAATGATGTGGACAGCTGGACTTTTGGCGGTTTGGAATTTAGAGTGAAGGTGAACATTAAACATTTCGAAAAAATAGTCAGACTCAGACAAAGTAATCACATTGATTCACGCAGATTGGAGTAAACCGTTATTTGGGTGCGATTCTAATATTTGCAGCCAATAAATACCAATTATAAATATTATTGATATATCGCTATGTTGCAACTTTAAATTGAAATCTCACATTTCCTTTCATAATTCTTTTGAACTGCGAAATGACAGCATTTCGTCACAATGGGTATCAATAAACATTCTTGGAAATGAACCAATTCAAATTCTAACTGATTGTAGGAAATTTTATTATGCAGTCCAAAGGGATCCAACGACTTCAAGAATATAGGTCCAGAAATGCGGTGGTAATATTAGAAAATTCTGCTGACAACGGTCATTCTTGGAAGCTGAATTATATTAGTCCGTTTAACTGTTTACTGCATTACATTTCTATTTTATAATTAAAATTTTATTTCATTTTGTAAGTTTCTAAGCTTTTTTGAAACAGTTAAATGATATGCCAATATATTTTAAACAGTAAAATAATTAGTAATAATTAAGTAAGAAATATATAATAGGTAATAATTAAAGAAATAATAAGTAATATTTTGTTTTGTTTGTTTGTTTTTTAACGAGGCTTCCAGATCGCTCAATAAGCATTATCATGAAGACCTCGATCCGGAGTTTTAGTGTATTTAATTGCTCCCATTTGTGCTACGGTTATATTTGATGAAATACGGCGTTGTTTATTTATAACCGCTCACTAAACCACTTTGTGATAGCATGGTCTCGAACCCAGAACCTTTCGGTTAAAAACCGATCGTGATTACCATTGCGCATGCGTCAGAATGCACTCCATTTGCAGCAATCAGTGTTCGATCTCGTGCTTTTCATTCATAGAAAAATGAATGAAACGACGATGCGTATTAGTTCCTTGAATTCGGATAAATTTAAAGGTAAACCGTTTAACAATCGCGATAGCATTTAATCGCGGATTGATTTCTGATACATTCCTCAGGGAATCTGCAAATGAGTTTTTTTATCAGTTCAGTTTATAACTTTAACACATTTTAACATATTTCCACCTTAGAAATATTTGAAATATTATGCGAAATTGCTTCATCCACTTCTTCTTCTTCAAAAACTATACCTCTTAGAACATTTCCAGAAATAGAGTATGTCAGGTCATAGAGTATTTCAGGACACAGAGTATGTCAGGACACAGAGTATGTCAGCATCCATTCAAATCCAGGCCAGAGGTCTAGGAGAAGTTTAACTACAAACAAAAAAGCAAGCAAACAAACAAACAAGCAAACAAACAAGCAAACAAACAAACAAATATCGGGGATTTACTATAGCAATAGGGCAAAACGAAAAACATATCTGCTAAACAAAATATCATGAGCACTGTCATTTGAGGGTTAACGAATTGTCATGGATACAAGACAACAAGTGAATTACAACAAGATTTTTGAAACTCGTTTGTGGGTTTAGATAGGAAAGACTAAACACAAATGACTACTGCCTGTTCCCGTTTGTGCATGTAATTGCAAGGAAATTGAAAAACAAAGAGGAAATCAAGTTCCATTCAAATCATTGACAACATCTTATATTTCGTACAGCAAGTGGCTTCAAGTAATGAATGTAAGATGAAAATATTATATATTAGAGTTACGAATGGTTTTTCTTGTAAATCAAGCTTGAAAATATTTAATTTAACACAATTTAGGTATATTCTGAAATTATTTCCAACTACATTCTACGTTCTTAATACCGTTGTTTGAATTCAACAATGAAATATGCACTGGAACTATGATGTCTTGCTGTTATATGAAGAATCAGAAATGGAGAAAAGGGATAAAATGTACAGTTAATGGAACTTCACCCCTTGCGAGATAGCAATGAAATTCCCTAACAAAACCTACCATAGCTAACAAAAAAGGTTCGATGAAACGATTGCCAACGCAACCTTAACTAACATAAGAAGCTCGTTTTCGTTTACAAATTTGCTATCTCGCAAATGGTATATTTCTAAAATGTAAAGTATTAAATAATTTCTAATTACAGTACAGCCATATAACTCGAAATCCCTTTAAGTCGAATTCGCGTTAACTCAAACTGTTTTTCTATTCTCATTTCCTAATAGTTTCTCACAAAAACTCCTCCCGATAACTCAAACATTCGTTATCTCGAACTATAGTAAAATCCCGATAACTCGAACCCCCTTTCGGTCGAACTCGCGTTAACTCGAACTGTTTTTCTATTCTCTTTTCCTAATAGTTTCTCACAAAAACTCCTCCCGATAACTCGGACATTCGTTATCTCGAACTATAGTAAAATCCCGATAACTCGAACCCCTTTCAGTCGAACTCGCGTTAACTCGAACTGTTTTTCTATTCTTTTTTCCTAATAGTTTCTTACAAAAACTCCTACCGATAACTCGAACATTCGTTTTCTCGAACTATTTTACTCGGTCCCTTGGTGGTTCGAGTTATCGGGATTAATATAAAATACGCATTGTCATTGTGAAAAGTTGATCGTGAATGTGGCGGCGGTGTTACAAAGACAATCAAACAAGTATATTGGCCCAATAAATCAGTTTCTCCTATCACGCCATCTTGCGGTTTCGTGGTAATTAGATCTAGTAGGTAGCTTGTTGATTATACTTGCAGGAAGATTAACGATTATTATTGAGTCATTCGATGCCGCTCAATGTTTTTTCCCAAATTAAAATGCAAGCGAAAGCTACATTCACGCGACTTCAAAACTAGGAACTATACTAGATTTACGTCAACTGAAACCCGTTTTAAATATGTTTTAGATTCAAATAAATCAAGAGTTCTCTTTTATTAATTGGTGGGTTAATGTTGGGTAACAGTAATATAATATTATCAACATCAAAATGACTCGAAGTCGCGCACTTTATACCAAAATGTCAGGCAAGTTAGTCAGCACCTATATATTGTTTTGCATTTAGGATAGGGAATCAATAGAATACCTGTAATGACGATATCATATTTTATACTGGATTACATCATTGAATTTGCCTCTCTCGAATGAGCGCTTCCCTCGAATGAGCGCCACCCCTCCCCCCTTGTCGAATGAGCGCCTCCCTCGAATAAGCGCCCTCACTTGAGAGCTCACTCGAGTAAATACGGTACGTGATATGAATCTGGGGATTTAGGCTCACACGCATGATTCGTCATTTTTGTGATGGACTTACATGTCTTATTAAGCCAATTTCAATGTAAAACTAATTAAATTGCTAAAGTTCGTCACCTGCTAGGTTGTTTGTAAGTTGGGCTAATCAAGCATTATACGTCATTTATAAATGCAAGATAACATTGAAACCTTGTTTTTCACTCGAGCTAAGTAATCATGATGACGTCATTTAAATAAACTAAATAACATTGCCATCTTGTTTTTTGAGTCGAATCGTGATTACGTCAATTATTAAGACAAGCTCAAAGTTTGAAAAGATAACGGCAATGTTATTCCTGCTGCGTACTTATCTAAAAAGCTCTTTTTTGTCTATTTCACCCTTTTGATATTTTGGGAGAAAATAACACAAAAAATTCAAAACGAAATGACTAATTTATAACAGCATTGGATCCATATTGTTGCTTTGTTTGGCTCTCAGAACGCTCATTAAGAAAAATCATGAAAACCTCGACCCGGAGTTTTAGTGTATTTAATTGCTCCCATTTGTGCTACAGTTATTTTTGATCACATACGGCGTTGTTTATTTATAAACGCTCACTAAACAACTTTGTGATAGCATGGTCTCGAACCCAGAACCTTTCGGTTAAGAGCCGAACGCCTTACCGTTACGCTATCGCCTGTATATTTTAATTAGGAAACGGTAAAAGAGTAACTAGGCAGCTGTATTGCCGGTCCTTAGAAACGGTTATATTGACGGCCCGAATAAATGAAGACTCATTGTGCGTTAAAACAACAAATGAAATACAATGTAAAGAAATTTTCTTATTCGTTCCGTAACCGTTCGTTAAAATTTTTTTCAATATATTTGCTTAAAAGTTAAATAAGAAAGTCGCATTATTTTGCTTTTACGATATTGTTTGTTGGCAGATTTTGTAGAGGACTCGGTTTCTTCTCTGAAAATAACTCCAAGATCTGGCTTGTGATATAACATGTTTCATACATATACCGTATATAGGAGAATTCCTCTTTCTACCGCATAGTTACGAACATAACCTAAACTTTTCTGATCGATAAATTCCATGCACCAAGTGATCTTCTGCAGAGTGAGGTAATATATTCAGACACGGCAAGTGATTCATGGGTAATTATAATGTCACCTTTCAATAATGCTTTGCGGAAGTGTTTGCACGCAGCGAATTTTACGTCGTTTTTACCATATATGGTCTTTGGCAAGGTTTATATGCTGGTGTACGCAATGATGTAAAACGCCTTCCTTTTCTCTAAACATGATGTCATAGTTTATTTTGTTGTCACGTGTATCATTCTTTCTAGATAATTTTCCTCAACCCTTCTGGCAACAATTTTTTTTCATTTTCCGAACTCGGGAATAGTCGTTCTTAAAACGACTATCGATGTTTCTATTGGATGGATCGGTTGAAACCATCACGTTCATCGTGTTTTGTAGCATGTGTCTTTTGGTCTCGGTTCTGTTGCCTTAGTTTACCGATGTCGGGGAATTGTCTCATAGTTATTTTTAGCCGTGAAAATGTAGGCGTGAACTGTGAAAACGTGGTGGAAAAATTCGGTGAAAGCATAAAAAGTTAATTAGTTATTAATCCGGACTACGAACTCTACGTCATATAAGATTTGATTCGCGATAGCATTAGATATAAAAGGCTCACATCTCCATCTGAACCTTACTTCCAGATTAATCATGACGGTGCAAACATCAGCAAACATGACGGTGGCTTTACTTCTCTTATGTATAACAAGTAAGTTCCTTTATCAAGATATCTACGCAGCCTTACAAACACATATTGACATTGATATACATTTATGTCGTTTAGTTCATTAATTATGTGTTCAATGATTCTACTTTTGTCAATTTTTTTCGCGACTTTTAATGATTATCGAATGGAATACTACTTACAGGCGCTGTTTGTAATCCAATGAAAAATGCAGACGATATGACAGCGTGGGAAAGGATAATGCAAGCGAATTCCGAAGGTAATATAGACTTTTTTATAAGAACCAGATAAAATGGGTTCAGCCGTAGCTGTTCTTTATTTTTAGCTGGTTCTAGCCTCGATTTGTTCTTATTCTGTTCTTAAATATATGTAAGAAAACGTTTTGTGTTTTACTCCATAAGCTGCATAAATCTACAAAGAAAAGAAAAGAAAAACACGTACAGGCCCAATTACACTGAAGAATATTCGTGAAGAATAATACTAAATTTATGTCGCACCTGTTATTCTTCTTATATCTTTGAATATTCTTCTGTAATGGGGTCTTACAGTTGCAAATGCACCAACCTAATTATAAAGTTAAGCCTTAGCCTTGTTCTTAGTTTGTTCTTAATTTTTGTTCAATTTAAGCCTTAGTGTTCTTATAAAATTCTTCTTATAAAAGAAAAAAAGTGTATTTCCCCTAGAAAAGTGTATAGCTTTGTAAACGAATGTTTAAGGTAATGGGATAGCTGGTAAGTCTCATAGGAGGAGATGAAACATTTAGTTTAGGTTAGCCTTTTAGCGGAGTGATTTGAAAGATCATTTTTAAAGAACCAAGCGAAAACGTTCGACAATCAATCTTCCAAAACAAATCCCGTTTTTTTCATAGACATTCAAGGCGTTGTCCATGGCGACGAAATGCTCTCGCACGAGCAATTGAATGATTTTGCGAGTTCGCGTAAAAGGCGAGCGCTGAAGATTGGCGCCAAGTGGCCCGGTGGAAATGTTTACTACAAGATCAACGGCGTGTTTGGTGAGGCCTTGGTATACGTGTTTCAAATTGAACTGGGGAGGTTGTTGCTGAATGAAATGCTGCTTTGTAAAAGTTAAAATACAACATTTATTAACTATTTACAAAAATCTTTAAATTATCGTTGTAAAACTATGTTTATTTTTCGCTAATAGGTTCAGATGCGGTTTGGAAAATTACCGACGCCATGCGGACCATCGAGAGTGCAAGTGGTTGCGTTCGTTTCCTACCCTATGATGGAGCTCATCACAACGAATACGTAGAGATAATAAGGGGCTCTGGGTAAGCTGCTGGAGATTTAAAATTGTAGACGGAAAGTATAAGGTGCTTCAAATAAATAATGAGGTCTTTTGCTCCTCTTATTGTACTCAAGTAATAGCATAATTTATTACTGCTAATTATTTTCAGTTGCTATGCGACGGTAGGTTTTTATCGCAGAGGGGTAATTTCATTGGGCAACAGATGTGAATACAAGTCGATTATCATGCACGAACTGCTACATGTTTTGGGTTTTTACCACGAGCATGAGAGAACGGACAGAGATGACCATGTGAAGATATACTTCGAGAATATCATGGACAGTAAGTTTCAATAGATTTTATGGTCGCAATGGAGCATGCGCATATCTTCCTTCAGATCGAGAACAATATTTCCAACGGAGGCTGCATGGGATTGATCTTTTGGGTTTGGTCTACGATAGGCAAAGTATATTGCACTATTCAAGGTATTGCAGCCCCAGATGTTAAAACTTCTGTTCGAATCAATTTCATGTTTGATTAACAATTGCGGTATTCCTTCTAGGAACAGCTTTTCGAAAAACGATGAACCGACTATCGTAAGCATTGTCGATGAAAGTGAAAGATTGGGAAACGGCAAGCTGTCTCAACATGATGTTGAAAAAGTGAAGATTGTTTACTTAGAAGAACCTAAAATGACTACGGAAACATCAACAACAACTGCTACGACCACCACGACAAAACCTACAACCACTACTACGACCACCACGACAAAACCTACAACCACTACTACGACCACTACGACAAAACCTACAACCACTACTACGACCACAACGACAAAACCTACAACCACTACTACGACTACCACGACAAAACCTACAACCACAGCTACGACCACTACGACAAAACCTACAACCACTACTACAATCACCACGACAAAACCTACGACCACCACGACAAAACCTACAGCCACTACTAAGACCACTACGAAAAAACCTACAACTACTACTACGACCACTTTAAAAAGCACTCAGCAAAGCACCGCTGTTCATCAGTCGGAACGTGAGTTTAAATTCATGACACGTCAAAATTGTATTTGTTTTGTTCAACAAATGCTAAACACTACCGTGTTCTTTTCTTCTAGCATGTGGTAACAAAGGATTTTGCGTTAGACTGCATCACAACGAAACAATGAAAAATCAACTCTGCGACGCAGTCATAAAAGTTTGCGCTCGCACTTGCGGATCGTGCATTGCGACGAGTGAAGAAGAGATTTGCGCGTACCACACCGATTTGTACGACTCGGAAAAGTGCGCGAGGGAAGTTAACGCGGGGAATTGTCACTCGCCTACCATGCGTTGGGATAATGGCATGAACATTAAGTATCATTGCACAAGGTCATGCTGTAACGCTAAAGCTCTCTACCATGATCAAAAATGACTCTTTTAAGTTAATACTGTAATAATACATTTGTGTGAATATTGTATAAACGTTTTCTAATTCACGGCCTAGTGATATAATTGCCTCCTATGACAGACGTTTGCACATTTAACTCAGGAAACCGTTTCTCTGTAATGATTAATTTCCTTTCCAATATCCAAAAGTTCACTTCAAAGAAATTATTTTCAATACCTTCAATTCGAACTTAACATTAATTAGGCATTTAAAAGTGTCATTCAATTTATAATCTTGTCTATTCAAACATTGTTCGTGTATCGTTACAAGAAGACACGATGGCGTAATTTCTCAACTCTACGTCTGAGATAGGGCCGCCGAACCAACTGTAAAATAAGAGAGGAGGGGTAATGTGAAGAAAAATACGATTTAATAACCTTTTTATCACTTGCGGGCAGAGAAACTCTAAAACGTCTATTTCAGCACTAAAAATAGTTTTTAATTTTTGAAATAGGATCTTTTGGAAAACGGGTTAAAATCTTCTTGAGAATATATTCAGTGGATTGTGTCCTGTTACATATATATATGTGTGTGAGTGTGTGTATTTTGTAGTATATATTGATAGTCTATGTTTAACAAATATATCAGCTGCCTGATACAATCTTTATGAGTTGTGCGATAACACTTTTTCTTGAAGTTCTCTCTACATTTTCAAACGTACTAACAAACGAAACCACTCATTTTGCCTGTACGACATTGTATTTACTTTGTAAAATTGTAAGATACATAAATGTAAACAAAGACAACAACATCGTTTGTTTATTTCCCTTCAGTATTGCTTTTAGCTTTGTCAGGGATGAAGATAATCTCAGCTCGTTTCAAAGTCTTATAGAGATACCGAGAAACTGTCTGCAACTAGATAACAGACTTTACTGCATGGATTTATAATATACTGTACCAACACCAGCGTGGCTTTTGGAAAGATACACACACACACAAGATCCTGCACTTAAACGACCACGTAAGCAAACATATGGACAAAAAGTGCTGTTCAGGTACATCATAAAGCATTTGATACCGTAAGTCACTCCTGCTTACTTACTTATTATCATGCTACTAAGAATGATCTGAAATGTAGCGTCTTGATGAGTAGTTTCTAGTAAAAGGTTTTTCCAATGGAAATACACAGAAGAGGCAGGGCCTATAACTCAACAGAGTCCTGTGTATTGGAAGTTTCACCTTTCACTCCTTTGTCATTAAGAAAGAAAGGATACCTGGAGCATCCTGCCTCATGGAGCCAATGAAATAAGCCACCAATAGCAGCAGGAGTGGTGGTATTTCGCCAAGGCGTTGGGTACAACCCAACTACCACCATAAGAATAATGAGGTACTCTTGACATTATATCATAGAAATTAGACAGGACGGAGACGCTGAGATTAACATTCCATCTCGTGTGAAGAAAGTTGATGGAGAAAGTTGATGGGGAAAGTTGATGGGGAAAGTTGATGGAGAAAGTTGATGGAGAAAGTTGATTGAGAAAGTTGATAGAGAAAGTTGATGGAGAAAGTTGATGGAGAAAGTTGATGGAGAAAGTTGATGGAGAAAGTTGATTGAGAAAGTTGATAGAGAAAGTTGATTGAGAAAGTTGATGGAGAAAGTTGATGGAGAAAGTTGATGGAGAAAGTTGATGGAGAAAGTTGATGGGGAAAGTTGATGGAGAAAGTTGATGGAGAAAGTTGATGGGGAAAGTTGATGGGGAAAGTTGATGGAGAAAGTTGATGGGGAAAGTTGATGGGGAAAGTTGATGGGGAAAGTTGATGGAGAAAGTTGATGGGGAAAGTTGATGGGGAAAGTTGATGGAGAAAGTTGATGGGGAAAGTTGATGGAGAAAGTTGATGGGGAAAGTTGATGGGGAAAGTTGATGGAGAAAGTTGATGGGGAAAGTTGATGGGGAAAGTTGATGGGGAAAGTTGATGGAGAAAGTTGATGGGGAAAGTTGATGGGGAAAGTTGATGGAGAAAGTTGATGGGGAAAGTTGATGGGGAAAGTTGATGGAGAAAATTGATGGGGAAAGTTGATGGGGAAAGTTGATGGAGAAAGTTGATGGAGAAAGTTGATTGAGAAAGTTGATTGAGAAAGTTGATGGAGAAGGTTGATGGAGAAAGTTGATGGAGAAAGTTGATGGAGAAAGTTGATGGAGAAGGTTGATGGAGAAGGTTGATGGAGAAAGTTGATGGAGAAAGTTGATGGAGAAAGTTAATGGAAAAAGTTGACGGGGAAAGTTGATGGGGAAAGTTGATGAAGAAAGTTGATGGAGAAAGTTGATGGGGAAAGTTGATGGAGACTTCTGTGCAGCTCTGGTAAGTTATAAAACTTTGGTTCTTTCTTTTGTTAAGAAAGGTGCGTTTTAAAGTTATTTTATTTAGTTTATTTTATATATATTTCTTTCATTAAATTGTTATATATAAAATGAAACCACAAACGATGTGTACTTTTAAAATCGCGTCAAAGTAAACAAAATACTGTAAAAGTTAAAACGTTCGTATTGCCCAATTTTTAATAAAGAGCGAGTAATCACATCATCCTAACCCTGAAGTTCAATGGAACTAAATCTTAAATCTTAAATATTCTAAATTTTGATAAATTAATATAATTTTATAAAATATAAAAAATAAATAAATAAAATATATATATATAATATAAAATAAAGGCGTAATTAATAAAAATAAAAAAAGAAAGATTGATGCTATATATAGGAAAATATAAGATAAAAACACAGCTTTAGTTGCTTTGTAAGGATGTTTAAATCGGTGAAGCATTGGTTGAAAGTTGAAAATTCCTTTACTATAGAGTCTACGTCATTTCTGAGTTGGAGCAATTTATTTGACTTTTTTGCTCGCTAATCATAGGCATCATTTTGATCGATTATTTCGCGTTAAATTAGACGCAAAGTATAGTGGCTTCCAAACAAGATCATTCTACACAAGATCAAATATTCATTTCTCATTTTCAAGTTATATATGTTATAAAAAATAAATGTAATCAGAAATAATAAATAATCATATTTTCTCATTTCCGATTATTCCGATTTATAACAAGATTTGTTTTAGTTTATAAATATTTTAAACCTTTACTTTAATAAAAACCTGTAACTTCGGAACGTTGAAACCACCTCAAGGTTTATGACATTTCCAAGACTCCCTCATCAAGAAATAAAAATTCGGACTTCCGTATCTTTGTTGGGATGGTCGTTTTCAAAATGGTGAGTTTTTCTGGTTTCTTCTTGATGTCATATCTGTGTTTCGAGAATCGATCACTTCTCCAGTTTGACCCACGTAGACCACGTGATGTTTTTTGTGATGACGTCTAGGGTTTTGCATCTGCCACGTGTTCACTACAACTTGATGTTGTTGATCGTTGTATTTGATGTACCAAATTGAGAGCAAAATATAGAGAATAAACAAATAAATATAGTAATAATAAACAAATGGGTTTAATCCAGAACGTTTTGTATGGTTATTGACCGATTCAAAAATTTTCAATACTTGTTTCAGCAGGGTGTTGGTGTTTCTACTGCGTTTCAAAAAATCGGATTGAAGTACGTCTTATTTCTTGTTCAACAATGATTTGACCTAACCCTATAACACTATAGCTCCTCTGTGGACGGTGATAGACTGCAAGTACGTCTTATTTCCTGTTCAACAATGATTTGACCTAACCCTATAACACTATAGCTCCTCTGTGGACGGTGATAGACTGCAAGTACGTCTTATTTCCTGTTCAACAATGATTTGACCTAACCCTATAACACTATAGCTCCTCTGTGGACGGTGATAGACTGCAAGTACGTCTTATTTCCTGTTCAACAATGATTTGACCTAACCCTATAACACTATAGCTCCTCTGTGGACGGTGATAGACTGCAAGTATTTTGGATTAGTTTTGGGAGAAGAAAAGAAAGGAAAAACTCAAGAAAAAGTCGTGACAGTCGGCAATTAATTCCCACGACAAATTGGACCTTTTCTTCCTTTTAAAGCATGTATGGGTCGACGGGCGATCTCCAATGGCCTGGCCATCAAACTGAAATATACATACGCCTAAGAAAGAGGATTTTAAAGTAATTTGCAATTGATGATTGGTCTTTCGAGCCGATACTGAAATCTTCGACCAAACGATAACCAAATCTGATCGAAATGTGGAGGGAAAAGAATCAAGCTGCTTGAAAAAATTATTATGTATTTAGAAAAAGAAAACCTCATTTTTTTCCTGTCTGATAATTGTCACTAAGAAAGTTCAAATGGGACTTGACTTTCCGTCCGCTATTGAAAAGTGTCCGTTATTTAAAAGTTTAATAACAAAAATCCTGTCAACCTTTTGTCCGTTATTATTATTTCGAATTTTTATACAGGATATTTACAATTCAATATATAAAATACTGTTATTCTTGTGTGTCCTGTTGGTTAGTCCTGGCGTACTTAGGACGCCCGTTTGCGCTTACGAAAATCGCTCAACCAGACAACTAATCTATTTAAGCTAGACTTGCATTACGCAACGAGTTTCGCTCAAGAATTTAACTGTAACTCAGAAATAAAGATTTGCCGGAGATGGGATTCGAACCGGCGCGTTCGGTTTTATGAGCCGAAGAACTTATCGACCGAGCTACAGCGCCCGTAATTCGTGGGTGTCAGCTATTGGAGGTTCCACTGTACTTTCCGAAAGGATTTTACTCACGGGGCTAGTTTGGAAACCTGTTGGAACCAACATATTACAAATCAATCAGACAAGCAACCAATGGTCAAGAATATCTTCTACAAACTAAACACAACTGTCGCATGATCATACGTACTTGAAATCTGATTTAAGTCTGTAAAGCTTTGTAAAAGAACAACATCATTAATCCTCACCAGGGTTTCTTCTCCAGTGTAAAGAGCTTCATGAGCTTATCTTAGCAGAGAGAAAAATTACCAATCCGAAAGAAAACACTTAATGAACACTTTATAAGCAACAACAAGGTGAAATCATTGTAATTGCAAGGAACTGTAAAGCGCCACCCTCATCTCCGATATTGGAAATAGCTTGCGACGTTTAGCTTTTTTGAAATCTTTTTTTTCACGAGACAACCTGATGACGTCATTGCTTATCGTATAACAACATAAAAAACAAGACTCAAATTACTTGACAGTAGAAGTTTTTGATTCGACAGTTAATAAATTAGTGAAGATCTGATGATTGGGAAATTCAATAATTAGCTTGCAACAAGAGTTTGATTCAGGCAAATCATTGGATGATATAAACATCAACCTTTCCACGATGTACTAACTACTTTTACTTTCTGTTTGATACAACATGTGTGACTATATTGTTGTACGGCTGCGAATCATGGGTGCTAACAAGCAATATGGAGAATAAAATTAACGCTTTCGCAACATCATGCTATAGAGTCATGCTTAACATCAAGCGCATTGACCATGTTCCAAATGTCAGAATCTACAATATTACGAACACTGAGCCGTTGATAAATCGGGTGAGGCTGCGTCAGCTTAAATTTCTTGGCCATATACTAAGGATGCCCGAGGAAGAGCCATGTAGATTGTATGCTCTTTATACACCTACACATGGGAGAAGGCGGTCAGGCCGACAAAAAACATCATTCCTGACCTACATCCAAAAGCTATTGGGGGATACCGACAGCATGTTACAACCAAAGGCTGTAGTTGACTTGGCTCAAAACCGAAGTAATTGGAGAAAATTTGCGATCGCCTGCTGTGCAGCCGACCGATGATGATGATGATGACTAACTACTTATTAAAGAAACTTGTTCAGGTTTTTATTTTATTGAAAAAATTTCTCCATTTGAAATGTCACAACGACACTTTTTCTCACTTCCCATTTCTGTAATATTTTAGGTTATATGGAAGAAGAAACCTATTTTTTGAAGTTTTGGTAGTAAATTACAAGATTTGTGTGCATTTTCTCCCTCCCTTCCAGCAACTCGCGACTTTAAATTCCCGCAACCTTTTTATTTTAGAATTTTTAATGGTCTCTTAACAGAAAAATCCATTGTTTGTTTTCATTTCGAACGCAGATGTCAAAAACCCGCTGCTAACAGACTTCCCTTATTCAAATAAACTCTTACTAAAAACAATGGAGTTTTAAGAAGTGGCACGCTTCGCACAAAACAATGGAATGTGGTTTATTGCCATGACAACCACTTAAAAGCGCAACATTTAGCAACACTGTTTATAAGAGAAGGATTGTTTCGCATTAAAGCCGATTAGTTTAACAAGACGAAAGGCTGATATGTGTTGATTGTGTCGAGCTTCTGATCTTTGGAAGTGTTTTTAGTTATGGAGTACACTTGTTTATTTGCTGCTTCGTTTATTGTTTTTTTTCTCATTTTTGTTAATTACAATGTATTTTTAATTTAATCATAGTCAATAGAAATAAAGGGTTTACTGACTATGGTTTAACGAAATTAGCGGTTATCAATAACATGGATTGTTGGTAATTGGGGTTCAAATCTAGGTTTCGTTAAAATAGAGGGTTCGTTAAAATTTGAGGAAGGAAGGAATAAGCAGGAGTTAAGTCAGGAGTTCGTTAACAGGAGTTCGCGCTGCATTTTTAAATCTTTATTTACGCTTACTAAGAATCGTAACAAAAGATGAGATAAATAAAAAAACCTTCTCAAACCGGCAACAAATCTATTTTTATTCGATCGAACGAAACAATTTTGTGACGTTAAATTTATGACGTAAAACGGAATCTATAGAAAGAGCGGACACGATAAAGAAAAGCTTTATTAATATGATGGGAAAATACAACAGTATCAAAAGATTTTTCTTGTTTACAAGCATCTGTAATGTAAACAACTGATTCGAGCTTTATTTCACCTGATATCATATTCGATAGAAAATAGCCGCTACTCAAAAAAATATAATTTTTGAATTTTGAATCTTCTTTCTTTCGCGTTTCTTTTTTTACAAAAATTTCGAAAAGTCTGCGAAGTCTAATTTGCGATTGGCTATTATTATTACAGACTGACAGGAAAAAAGCTTTTGCAACCATTTTGACATTTTGTGACATTTTTTATAAAACCATATTTGGGTTTACAATGCGTGTTTATATCTCTAATTCAAAATGGCTTTCATTGTCTGTGCATTTACATTAACTCTTGTGACCTCTGAGGTGGTATAGGTTTGTAGTTCCATAGTGAATTATTTTTGTGACGAGACGTCAGTTTGATGGTAGCGCTATAATTAACATTTGTATTTGCATTTGTATGTCGCTTTGATAGCTTTGATAGCTGCTAATATGATAACATCGCAACAATACCGCTTGCTATTTATACATGATGCTAGATATATCATCAAATGGTAAGATATACACTTATTGTGTTGTTGTCCATCATTGTCTAAAAGTTGTCTATCATTTGGATTTATTAGTTTAGTTATTTTTCTACATTTTCTTTGAGTAATAAAAAAAATGCAAAAAATCAAAAATCTGAGAAATGAGCATTCATTGTTTTAAAAAGTCGATCCCCATTAACAGTTTAGATGATAAAAACTATATATATAACTATATTGACAACATTAAAATTATATATATGTTGGTATGGAACGTGGACGAGCATATTCAGGTAATGGTTGGAATTCTCCAAAAGCACGAACTCCAATCATAGCTACTATTAAACCTGTATCGAAAAGTTTGTCAGAAGACAATCTCAACAAAACCATTGGCACTCCACATGTTGCTCAAAGGATATACTCACGTCTGAAGATTGACGATCTCTCCCTGTTGAAGAAAGATTCACTAATTGGTATATATATATATACATATTTTTATATTATAATTCCTTTAAACATATGCTGCTTTATAAGAACCAAAAAAGTAAAATAAAATAAAAGCCAAATTATGTTCTTAATCTTCTTGTTTGTTTGATTTTTAACGAGGCTTCCAGAACTCTAATTAAGTATTATCATGAAGACCTCAACCCGGAGTTTTAGTGTATTTAATTGCTCTCATTTGTGCGATGGTTATTTTTGATGAAAAGACCTATCCTTTGCCCAAGCAAATCTCAGCCTCAATTCTCTTAAATTTTTTTATAAAAGAACACTGTTTAGGTGTGATCGTTAAAATGGTATTTACTGTTAGCAAAATAAAACATTTTTGTTAATTTTAATTAGCAATAGTAAATATTTCATTCATGTGGATAAAATGTTATTAAAAATTATTGTAGGTGAGCTTGAAAAATGTTTGGAAGAGTTAGAAACGGAGCAAGATCAAACGGTGCAACTGTCTGATATCTACGATAAAGTTGAGCTTGAGCGGAATCAATTACTGGAAGAACTGGAGACTGCATTCCAAGATTTGCAAGAATATATGCACAGACAGGTAAAGAACACACAATTTAAATAATAATTTAGTTAAATGCAAAACAACATGTTTAGGGGTCAAATCTTTCTCACCTCAACCAACCATATTCAAATATAATGTACATTCCTCTAGCAATTACCTGTCTAATATGAAAAACGTCAATGAGAAAGATTTTGTATGTACATACCATTCAGTGCCCTGACATATGTGTAAACTACCGTAAATGACTGAATAAGCGCCCAGGGCGCTTATTAATATGTATACTTCTATGGGGGGGGGGGGGGGGGGCGCTTATTCGGCAGAGGGCGCTTATTTAGTCATTTACGGGATACCAAAACGTTGTTGTCATCATCATCATCCTCGTCGTTTTTGTCTTCGTTGTTGTCGTCATCATCATTGTCGTTGTCGTCGTCATCATCATCATCATCATCATTGTCGTCATCATCGTTGTCGTCGTCGTCATCATCACCATCATTGTCATCATCATCGTCGTCGTCGTCATCATCACCATCGTCATCATTGTCATCATCATCATCATCATCACCACCACCATCATCATCATCATCATCATCGTCATCATCATCATCATTCATTTAACGTGTCATTTTCCACTTTGAGCATGTTGATATGTTCAAAGTCAATAAATCTAAAATCAGCACCACATCTGTCAGGCCTAGAAAAATACGGCGCATTTAATAATTCTGGAAATGTCGGGCGCCCGCAGCGTTTATAAATATTTTAAATTCCTTTGTGCAAAACTTTTCTTTAAAGAAATATTTAATCTGAATTATGTTAGAAATAACTACGTTTTTTGAGCTAATAAAAGTTGTTTAGAATGTCAACCAACTGGCATTTATAACTTATTGTGCCCGTAGTAATACAATTATCCTGAAATTCGGCAATCACATATTTAACAGAGAACAGTTTTTGAATCAATCATATTGGAATTTTAATGATATAAAATGTCACAGCACATATTTTCACTAGCAAAATCATAGCTTTAACAGATTTAAATGCAATGACTTCTTCAGTGATAACCTTTGATGATGTCTTCTTGAAATTAGGAAGAGAAATTAAGTTTATTTTTTTCCTTTGTGTCCTTTCTTCCAATCAAATGCAGCATTCTTAGTCTCTAAGTTGAATGGAACTTTTCAAAAACCTGTAACATCGCGTGTAAACTTGTTTGTTGGTTCTTTTTCAAAATCTTCCTCCTTACTATGTTTTATATTTTACGTAAAATTTATTATTATCGCACGCCTTCACACGCCTAGACAAGTTCAAAATATCAAATCGCAAAGAAACTAGTTAAAGAAAAAAGCCACATTTCTGCATTGTACATACCTTGTCCATTCGAATATCTGCTTGTGGATATTTTGTAATTTTACCATAAACACGTGCAACATTCAGAAGCAAAACAACAGTTTTTCTTTTCATTGTATGTTATATATAGTTTGACCAGTTTCTTAACATCTAAAAACTTATTAGTAACGAAAACAAAAATATTTTTTTGGAAGTGCCAATAATGTTAATATTCCATTTTGCGAAAATTATAGTCGGTCGGGCTTCTTAAACAACTTCTTAAATTGATTTCACATTAATTTGTTTGGTGTTCAGTACGAAATAAGTTGAAAATTTAACAAAACTATTAAGTGATATAATCGAGGCTTGCGAATAGTCGCAAGCCTTACGGGAAGAAAATAATTTGAGGTGTGATTTTAAACGCAAGATTAAAACTACTACTCACTTTCTTTTCATTTTTATAATCTTGATTCTACTCTGCAGTCCCCCTCCTGTTTTTAACTGTTGCCTGTTTTTTAAATGTTTGACATAATATTTGATTGCGCTATTATACAATTGTACTCTAAGTGTCACTGGCGGTCACAATCAATTAAAACCAAAGCAAAGGTTATACTCTACTGCGATGTATGGAAGAAGTTTGGCTGCTTTTTACCTAATTCTTTAATGGTTTTACTGCATTGATGTGTTTCAAAACTTTATTCGCAACAGTTCCATTTTACAGAAAGTCTGCGAAGAGAAAGCGAATGCAATTGAAGCTGACCGTGACGAGCTTTTACATGAAAACGAGTGCCTCAAAGCCGCGCTTTCGACTCGTGAAGCAATACGAACAAACAAATTGTCCGATGAAAACCGCCGATTAAAGGAGTCGGTGAAAGAATTATCGAACAAAAACGACAGTCTCGTCGATGAGATTAATGATTTATATCAAGAACGGCAAACTCTAATTTCCAGTTTGTTGAGCTTGCGGTCAGAGCAAGTTGATGAGGTGAGGCTACCATATGGTTTGTTACGGAAAGGTATATAGGGGTTAGAGTGAAACATGTAAACTCAGGCGTGGCAAGTACAATCTCGGCAAATAGTTAATTTTTTAAAAGGTAAGATAAGTGTTGATCTTTCATCAAGGCCTGAAGCCAACCTGGCTCATGACATGTTTGTGCTTTTGTGTCACATTATCAATGATAAACAATCAACCTTTACCATTGTGTTCAGAAATAAAAATGTTAATGAAATGTGTTCAAAGCTTCTTACATGTGTTACTCATTATAGAGAAAAAGGATGCAAGCGAATTCCAAAAATCAACCTTTCCCACCTTCCTTAGAAATAATGATGTTGAATTGAAATGAGAATTTTCTGAGATTTTTTGGTTACATTAACAGTCATTGGTCAGACGTCCTTTTGCGTTTTTTAGAATTGTTGCATTGCATAGGAATCAGCACAGTAAGAGTGTATCGTATAAGAATTGAACTCTGTATCATAGTATCAAAATGCACTGATTACTTCTAGGAGAAAGAATAAAAGCCTTTGCGAGTTTTATATAAATTAAGTACGCAATAACTTTCGTCAACAACATTGCATATTTCACGCATCATTTCTTTCAATTAGTGAACGTTGCGCCATCCTGTTTTGGCGTGTTTGAAATAAAAACAACTTTTTATTAAAGATTTTTTTTAACATCCGCTTGAACCTGCTGATTCCAAATCTGTCCTTTGTTTTCTCTGGGACCAAAGCGTTCAAAGCGTGTAGGTGCGTGCAAATCCGCTAATTAAGACCTTTTTGGATGGGAGGGACATGTCTAATTTTAAAGAATTCTTCTTAAGATATATTTTATTTTGTCTCCGTTAAAGACAGATGATGTTGGAATTGTTGCTTTATATAACTCCGCCTGCCCGATAAAAAATATAACAATTTATTTATTTATATAGTTAGGTAGATAAAGGATGAAGCCTGCTGTTTATTTATTTCCTTGCTCTTCTCTCAGGTGATACGTAGACGTTCCATTTCAAGAAGCCGTAGTGCATCTTTGACATCACGCGAAAGCGCAGAGAATCGGTCACGTGTGGACAGCATAGGGGACGAGATGGATGTTGACACACTCTTTGATGTTGGCGACATTGAAAACTCAAAAAGAGTGAGGTCTTTTTACGAAATACTGAAAACAAACTGTTGTACCCCATGATTGAATAACTCAAATGCATTAGGCAAGGCGAATTGAGTAACTTGTGAAAATTTATGATCTTCAATTAAAGACTTTGTATGGTTCTTATCAGGTTTTTGATATGGTCCTCGTGATATTTGTTATAAGATTTGTTATATGACGAGATACTTTAGGATTTCCTTTATCGTTCTTCAGTTTACTTGATTGATTGTTACTAAGGATACATGATCAACTTGATAGTTGTCAACACTATGGTTTCCAATGGCGTTCAACACGACTCTTGTTCATTTCGTTTCAGATTAACATGCTAAGATCACTAAATATATTTCAATATTCTTATGCTCATAAATATCTTTAAATACTCATCACTAAATTTTTAAATTTCTCTACTATTTATATGCTATTCACACATAAATACACACAAACAAATTGTGACATTTTTCAACATTATTTCCCCTTCTGACTTACATACATTTGCAGGCATTCGAAGATGTCCTTTCTAACTACAAAGATCTGAAGACCGCATTTGCTCGAGTGCAAGATGAAAGGTCGGAGTTTGAGAAGGAGATTGGACAACTGGAAAGTGAGAAGGAGGTCCTGCGCGGAGAATGCGCCAGCAAGAGTGAGGAACTAGCAAACAGTCTAGAGGTCCTAATATTTTATATCTTTCAACTCAAATCAATATCTTTTTACCTAATTTTTTAAGTCAAATCAATATCTTTTTAATTTGTTTTTTTTTTTAAATTTTTTATTTTGTTGGTTGTTGTGGTGTTGAGAAAATGATTTTTAATGAAGCATTGCATTTTGAGAAGATAATTTTTAATTCTTTTGCATTAATCATACCACCTCCAAGGCTTCAAACAAAGGATACATTGTTTAGACCTAATGTCAATTTCTTATACCAGCCCTCTGGCCTCTGCACTTATTTCTCATCTACTCCTTTGTCTACCTTCCACTTAGTCTATGTCTCTTTTACTGATCTTTCTTTCCAATGCACAGGACTATGTTGAGTCATAGGCCCTGCCTCTCCTGTGTATTTCCTTACTAAAAAAATAAATTACCGTTTAAAACCAACCAATTGATACCCATACATTCTAAGCGAAAAATAATCGCTAAAACAAAAGAGTTTGTCTACTGACCTTCATGTGGCTTTTTTATTTACAATATACCCGTGTCATCTCATTGGTGTCTTTATGATGATTCGCAGGATCGAAACGAGAAGAACTTGCTCCTTTCACGGGCGAGCAAAGATAAACGCGATCTTCAGCGACACGTGGACGATCTACGTGACAAAAACCGTGCGCGCGATGCGAAAAACACATTTCTCGAGAAGCAAGTGAAAGAACTCAACGAACGAATATCCCATTTGCTTGCCGCCACTGACGGTAGTTTGCAGAACAGCCACGATAAGTTGCGCAAAGAACACAAAACATTGCAGGTCCGCCTCGCCGATTGTCAAGCGGACCATGAGAAGACGGCAGCCGCTCTGAAGCAGACGAACGGCGAATTGCAGGTGATCGAGAAAGGACTGAGCAATCGAGTTCACTCGCTGGAAATCGACAATACGAAGTTACGCTCGGGAAAGACTCTCTTGGAGAAGATGGTGCGTCGGATCGAGGCTGGTGAGAAAGAATTGAGGATTAAGTGCAAGGAGAGCGATGAAGAGAGGAGAGAGTTGAAAGAAAAACTGCAAGAAAAGGAAACGTTGTGCGAAAGGCTTTCCAATGATCTTGAACTTATTAATGAGGAGCGTGTGAACAGGGATGATGCTTTAAACAACAATCCGACTTGTTTTGTATCGCAAGAAACCGTGGACAATCTGAACAAGGAAATTGAACATTTGCGAGTGGAGAACGAATCTTTACGTATGAATAGCGTCGAGGTGGAGCAAAATGGTTTGGCTGCCGTGGAAAAGGAAAGGCAGAAATATGCGTCGTTGCTTTTGAAGTATGATGATTTATGCGTGCGTCACGAGAAAGAGAGCGACGAGTTGAACGGACGGCTAGGAACGTTGAGCACGCGTTTAAAGGAGACAGAGAGGCGTGGGGAAAGAGTTAAGAAGGAGAATGAAGAGCTCTGGGAAGGTAAGAAAGAACTTGAAGGACGAATCGATGTGTTGGTGATCGAGAACAGCCGTTTGACGGAGATGGGTGAGAGGATGGAAGAGGAGAGGATGCGATTAACTGAAGAAATACGAACGCTGACGCAGAGCAATTCCGCGTTGATGGAGCGAAGAATCGGGATGAACAACGAAGGCATTGAGAGTTTGAAGATACGAAATATGCAAAATAACGACTTCGTTGAGACGCTTACGAAGGAGTTGTGCGAATTGCGCAGCTCGAAAGAGAAGGTGGTGAAGGATTGCCAGTACATCTTGCAGAGTCGCTTCGAGGAGTCGAGGTCACAATTGAAGGTGGAAAGGGACGCGTTCGAGACAAAATACAACAATGTGCGCGTGGATGTCGACAAGTTGAAACGCGAGAAAGAGCACTTCATAAAAACCGTCAACACGCTACGCGAAGAGAACGCGAAGTTACACGATGAGCTGCGCGTGCAGCCGTCAGATGTTGTTTTGCAGCGCGCGAATGAAGAGAGAAATAGGTTTGATTTATGAAGTTGTGACTGGGTTAACGATAGGGAATAGAGGGGTTGTACTACGCAATTCATTGTTTTATTGGTCAATTTTACCTACCACGAGTTACTCGCGGAGTTATATGTATGACAGTGAAACGTTTTTGAATTCTAATTCTTTATGTCACCGTGAGAAATGCACTCGACATTTTATTTCATCGCTCAAAAAGGCAATAGGTGTATTTGATGAACGTTTCTGAAATGAATTCTGCTCTGTTTTGCAGGTTGTCGGAACAAGTGGAGGTGTTTCAAAACGCCGTTCGGCAGTTAAGCAATGAAAACAAAGCTCTGTTCGATCGCATCGGACGTACGGACGACAGCGTGTCCATCACCATCCGAAGTTTGAAGGCGAGGAAGACAGAACTTCAGTTACGCGTGCAGTCGCTTGAGCACGAGAAGGAGATGTATTCGGCGAAGCTCGTGGAATCCGAGCATCTTCTCGTTGATGTGCAGAAGGCGCTGGCACATGCAAACGACCTTGCCATGCAGAAATCGCTGGAGGCGACCAAAATCAAACGGAATGTAGAGAGGAGAATGGAAAGGCTGTCCAAAGAGAATGCAGAGTTGCGTTTAGCGATGCCTCCGAAACAGAAGATGGAAGCGGCGAGAAAATCTTCACTACCTCCTCTACAAACTCATGCGGAGGCGGAGGTTAGGAGACACTCTCAGCACGCCCCTTCCAATCTGTCGGCAGTCGAATGCGATCTAGATGAACAACTCAAACAACTTCTCGACCTCACGAACGACCTCACCGCTGAATCAAACGATTCTGTTTTCCTGACGTCACAGAACGTCAAAAGGTAATGTTATTGTAGTTCACATCATTTTGCATTTTCAAAAAGCGCAAACAATTTTCTTTTTACGTTAATGACGTCAGACACTTTGAAATTCTTGCATGAGTTCTTTTCCTTCCAGTGCAGTAGCGCTTTAAAGACATCGAGTCAAAAATATACGCCTCGCTCATCTAAACAACCGGTTGCCATAGTGAGAGTGGAACATTGGGTGTAGTGGTTTATTTTTACTAACTGTGTTAAAATTAACAAGGTTCTGTTTTGCAATAATATCTTGAAAGAAGATTTACATTTCTATTTTTATAAAACAATTTTCTATTTGGTGCTATTTTTATACGATTTTTATAAATTAAATTCATTTCTCACGTTTTTTAAAAATATTTCCTGTGAGGTTCGTGTCTCACAAAAATGGCGTTTTTCTCGTTCTACTTTTTCTGGTGTTGTTTTTACATATTTTGTTACGAACGTAGATATATATATATTAAGAAGAAGTTTATTTATTGCATATTTAAAATGGTGTGCTCGTAGGAATAATCATTTGTTTGTGATGGAATTATTTTGCTAAACAATTTAATATAAAGATGAAAACAAAACAGATTTTTAATTTCGCAAAAAGCAGATTACATGGGACAATGGTAAAGGCCAATGATATGAGAACGCCACTGATAAACTACGGTATATTCTCGTTAACTCGAGCCACCAATGGGACCACGAAAATGGTTCGAGTTATCGAGTGATTTTTATGAGAAAGTATTAGGAAAGGGGAATTGGAAAACAATTCGAGTTAACGCTAGTTCGAGTTATCCAGTGTTCGAGTTACCGGGATTATACTGTAGTTTCGTTAATAATTGTGACCGCCTCCCCCTCGGAGATCTCTAAGAAATTCAAATTTAACTTATTCTTGCGCTTGAAACATGCTGCATAGCCCTTTATATCAGAATTTCAAAATACCTGTTTATCCGAAGGTAGTTGCTAGTTTACAATTGATAGCTCCCGTGTCCACTTTTCCCCTACCTGCTATGTACGGCGTTTTGCGGCCATAACTTATTTTACATTGACTTCTTGTTTAAAACAGTCCTTTAAACCGCCAGTCGAATCTTAAAACAGCTTCAATATCATAAAAACAGATAAATAAAGCAAGAGAAATGGCAAAAACAAACAAGAGTGATAAAGTGAAGAACTTCGAACGACATAAAGAGGGAAGAAGTATCAATTAAAAAACAGGTGTAAAAAGACTGGTGATGAATCACCGATACGATAGGGCGTTGCGATAAGACTGTTTCAGAGTTTTCTTAAAGTCCTTTTCTACTTACACGAACAAAGGTTCTTGATTTTTCAAAACTTAAATTAACAACAAGATATCTTACTAACAGATTATATTTTTGCATTTTTTTATGATTACCCCTTCACATATTCTTTGACATCCCCATCTTTATCATAACCCACTATGCCACCTTTATCATAACCCCCTATGCCACCTTTAAAAATTCAGGGATGAATTTTATATATACCGCGTCAATTGTTATGTTAGAAAAGCGAGTTTTAATTTAGCTTTGAGAGAACGCATTGATTCAACGGGTTGGCCCAAACGAGTAAACAGATCTTGAAATATGTTGTCATCAGCATAAAGCAAGATCAGATTTTTTCCCGCTGAATTATGCTCCACATTATACGGTAAACCGGACGCCTATAAAAAAAACAACGCGAGAACCATATGTTTTATAGTAGTTGGCTTTACACCAAAACAATGGGAGAAAGATTGGACTTTTGCGAAAATACGAATAGGAGTTTAATGAAACTTTAGTTGTGAGGTGAAAACCGGGTAAATGTCTCAGTATTCAGAAAGCATCTCTAACCTTATTTGAATCTAAAACGGGCAATCGAGACGACAGTTTAAATTGTTACTTTTCTCTAAATGCACGCGGCTTTACATTGTATTTAGTTAAAAAACGGCATCGCATCCAATGCCATAAATGGCTGGTTATCAACAATAATAGTCTTTACCTTGTTGTCGAGTTTCTCAAACCTTTCGATCTACCGTTCCATCCAACATTATCGAAGTTTGCATTCAGCATCAACTAACGCAGGAAGAACTACCTTGAGATGGCACCCATACTGATATTCAAATACACGCTCTTTTATATATGCTCCAGGTCAATCTGGGATTGTGCTTATTTTTCCATTGTTTAAAACAAAAGACCTATTTTATCCGGCGATATGTAATGGCGTTCGGCTCTTAACCGAAAGGTTCTTGATTTGAGACCATGCCATCACAAAGTTGTTTAGTGAGCGGTTATAAATAAACAACGCCGTATTTCATCAAAAGTGACCGTAGCACAAATGGGAGCACTTAAATACACTAAAACTCTGGGTCGAGGTCTTCCTGATAATGCTTAATAAGAATAATAAACCTAATTGTTTTCAAGAACAAATCTGAACCTCTGATGTTCTTATAATAAAGATTACAGGTAACCCTTAAAAATGTATCACGATATCAAGGTCAAATCAAAAACTGCGGCACCTCCAGTTTCTTACAGTCAGTTTGGTTTCTTGTATGTAAAAACAAAAGCAATGCGTATTACGATTACAAATTTGCCTAATTTAAAATCTTCTTGTTTTCTTAAAAACAACAACAAAACAAACAGTAATGGTAGAGTTAAAATAAGTTAACTATGCAAGATCCTGTTTTTTATTATGACTTGTAAAATATGAAATACTATAAACTAGATATAAAAGTTAGAACGGAAAGTGATGAAAAAGATCTGTTACTAGTTTCGTTTTATTTCTTTCATAAGAGTATGTACAAAGTGAATGGGTTATTTCCTACGCCTTGGAGACCTAGAGTGATGCCTTCTATGCTTTGGAGATCTGGAACGACTTCGGTGACGATGGCGACGGGGACTGGGGCTAATGTGTTGACCAATGGAATTATTATTAGTCATAGGAGTAACACAAGCGAAAATTACGAGAAAAAATAATCATTCTTCAGATATCAAAAGTTAATACCTTCTTCTGTTGCTACGATACGGTGAAGGAGATCGAGATCTTCTTCTGAAATTGAATAACAGAATTAGAATTTCCATTCCTCCCAACTACAACATCTCATACCTTCTACGCTTGCGATCGCTCGATGGTATGCTCCTCCTATGTTGATCTGGACTCTCCTCCTGTGGCGAAACGAAAGAAAATATTTAGAATGTTACGTATCCTTGATTGAGTTGTACGGAGCTGTGATGACAATGATAACAGAGAAAATATGATGAACATACTCTAACTTCTTCTTCCGATTCCGATTCGGATTCGATATCATCTAAATCATCTTCCAATGCACTGATCTAAAACAAACAATACTCCACATTTTCCAAGGGTAAATGCATCAAAACACATACAACCCTGGGTAAACACGTCAAAACACATAATATAACCCTGGGTAAATACATCATAACACATAATATAACCCTGGGTAAACACGTCAAAACACATAATATAACCCTGGGTAAATACATCATAAAACATAATATAACCCTGGGTAAATACACCATAACACATACAACCCTGGGTTAAAACAGTAGACTCTCTATAACTACAACACCCACGGGGAATCAGAAATTGTTCGAGTTAAGGAGAGTTCAAGTAATAGAGAGTTAGTTTTTATGAGAGTTTATTAGGAAACCTCCACCGTGCCAGCGAAATTGTTCGAGTTCAGGAGAAATTCGAGTTATAGAGAGTCCACTGTAATATCAAAACACATACCCTGGGTTCCAGTTGTTCGAGTTCCTCTAAAATATGTCTCTTCTAAACACGTAAAAGGAAGCAAAAACAGTTCTTCATACATTATTTATCAGAAATACAAACTCAAAAAATGTTTCTTCAGGACATAGAATATGGGGGAAAATCCAGTACTGTTTGACTCTTTACCTGTACCCGTGGCAACAGGATATCACACACCCGTTCTTCGTGCAACATGGAGTCAATAAATTCGTCCATATGAATTATAGTGGGGTCTAAAATAATGAGAAAAAGTCTGTATCCATGGATACGTTAAAAGGCTTAAATACTCATAAATCTTGAATATTGTCATTATAGTGAAACAAACGCATTACAAGGAGACATAAAAATGCAGCAAGTGACAATAAATGAAATAATAGAACTTTAAATGCACATGGCCTCGAAAATCACTTTTGAACAACTAATTGGAGCACTGCAGCGGAAGTCTACTAGACTAGCTATATAACCTGTTAAAATTGCACTCATTAGTTCTATGAGAAAGAATAACTGTGTTAGCCTGTCTCTTTAATGTAGACCAATTAACAAATTATATGAGGCAAAACATAAAAAATACACGAAAACATATGTGAAACAGTAAAATCGTTTTTTAAAAATGAGAAAACTGATACTTAAAGAAATCAGTTTCTAGACAAAGTCAACTTACTTCCAATTTTTTGCTTCATCCTCAACTTTCTGTAATCGTTATACAGTGGTTCAAGATACTTGTAACATTCAATCGACGTTCCAACCAGTCGCATGTAAAACGCACCAAGTGCTCTCACATATCTAAAAATGTCAAATAAAATCAAGGAACTTGTAAACATTGTTGCAGTATCTAATTCTTTAATGAACATCTTTTTCTTGTGGTGGATATATATATACTACAAATGTTTGGAGCAAAATTTTAGTTTAAACAACAATGATAAAGACAAGAGGCAGCCGGACAAATGGCGAATAAGCAAGTTTTTCACAAATCCGATTCCAATATCTTTAATCAAAAACATTTTTTATTTGTCTCTTTTCATTATCTTAGTTTATGATTTTGCACTAGACCAAACGGCTCTGGTGTTGGGTTTAATTTACGCTAAATATGGCAATTTGGGTATTAATAACTCTAAAATTTTACTTGTAATCTTCATTCTTGATAAACTCCACCACAATATCTTTCTCTGGTTGAAGTTGCAGCATCTTTAGAATAAGGCACAAGAATGGAGTGGGCTTGATATTACCACCGTAAGTTCCACCAATTTCTTTTAAGCTCATGGCTTTATCGACAAGAAGTTCAGCTAACAAAACAAATAAAATTAACGTAAAATAATACATAATAGTAACAAAATCATCAATAATGTGATGCAGTAGACCTAAACCTTTGAAGACATTGATGTGGAAACATCACATATCGGGTTTTTTAATGAGTCAACTCTCTTTGCCATAGAAATTCCAGATCGAGATCATCAACCCTAATTAGAACAACTGGTGTATATTGCTCCCTCCTTAAAAGTGGAGTTTTTATATGTTCATGAACTTCATTGCTGTTGAAGAAAAGATATTAGAATCTACCCTCTATCACAATGACTATAGGCAGAGATATCACCCTTGTGAAAATTTCTAACCTAGGCTAGTGATTTACATCTCCTATATTACTAAAGGACATTTTTTCTTTATTTGTATTATAGAATCAAATAGAAATAAATGTATTGGGGTTAAGTTTAAACTGCGACTTATCATTTGATAATATTTACCTAAATTTCTCTAGATAGTTTGGTTACTCACTTTAATACAGAAGCTGAGCTGAAATTATGCTTCCACCTAACAGAACCAATTTGAAGCAGGTGTTAGATATTGATGTCTATGAGAAGCATGTGCTAAAGTGAATGACCTTTTGTTGTTTTCCAAAAGAACATCAAAACGTTTTTAATATGCTGTGAGCAGCATTTAATTTCTGGGTTTCAAACCTGCCAACAATCTGTATGTCTGTATTAGCTAAGCTATATACCAGATTACAAAGTACAATATATTGACTGTATTGGTTTATATAAAAGAAAACCATGTGCATTTTATACACTCTTGAAGATGAAATTGAGGTTCAGATGTTTGCCTCATATGTGGAAAAGTTGGGTGGCAATTGTTGAAACGATAAAGAAGAAGTTAGTTACAGATTGATTGTGGTCAACGTTCCTCAAAGTTTCTTGAAACTGTCTGGGCAAATGTGTAAATTATCTGTTCAGAACAAATTTTTCGTTTTTTTTTAAAGCAGACAGCAAAAACATTAAATATTAAATGAATAACTGTTGTAACTTACTGCCTGAGAAATTCTAATATTTATACCTACAAAATGGCTGAATCCCAAGCAGGAATAAAAACCTTCAAATCTTCATTGTTGTAAACACCATGCCTTGTAATAGATCATTGTTATGTTTCTTACATGAAATGGAAGTTATGTCCGATTACCACACAATTTTACTCTGATTCTGACTTGAATTGAACTTTTAATTGTTTTAAAAATAAAAAAATCTTTAATTTAAAACTTTTATCATTGCATTATATATCTTGGTTCTACATGGTTACGCATGGAAGGCCACTTTCAAATGTTGTTATTAAACGAAAAGAAGCAGACTTTCTGACAACTTCCTCCCAGGCCTCAGTTCGCTAGTTAAAAGCATTCTGGAGAACAGACAAACCCTGATTGATGGCACAGATTTTATTTCTTTATGCCTCATATTTGAAAAGTAATTTGTGACTTTGCTTATTGAAGAATGTGGTAAATTTCCATTTTAATAATGATTAATGAATGATCACAGAGAAGTATTCATGAGATTGATAAAACGAAACGTATTTGTATTACAAAAAAGGTAGATAGGTATAGATGTTGATATAGGTAGGTATTCCGGAATAAAAAATCTTCAAATCATGATTAACCTGTTAAAGCAAAACATTCCTCTTTCCAAAATTTGCATTCATATATTCGACTACGGGTGATTTTTTCAATAAGATACTGTGGATTTGTTCCACGGACTGACTTAGCATCACTTATTGTGCGATTCGCCATTTTTTTATTTGAATCTTACTAATTTTACGGAAGACAAATGATCATCAAGAACAGCAAAATGACAAACGAAGCAAGACTCGACATTAGCGCACGAAGCTTTTGGACCCAAGGCCAACGAATATTTTTAGATGTAAGGGTGTTCAACCCACACGCTCAGCCGTGCAAAGGGAATGCAAATTAAAAAGTACTTCACGATGAATGAGAAAGAAAAAAAGAAGCATTAAAACGTACGAATTCTTCAAAACGGATCGTTTGCGTGGCGCGATGGACGAAGAATGTGCAGCATTCTACAAACGTTTATCCACGATGATTGCCAAGAAACGCAATACGCCATTTTCACAGACAGCAAGTTTCATCCGTACGAAAATATGCTTCTCCGTTCGACAATCCGTTGTATCCGTGGATCGCGCAGAATAAACGAACCGGAGACGACACTATTCGATTTAACGTGGGCCGATCAAGCAACGATTTATGAACAATAAACCATGAACCAATAAACATAACGTCCGGTTGGTTAAATCCTTCATTTTAGAGAATGTTTTTTGTTTTTGTAAAAATAGTTGTATGTATTTGCAGCACGACGTTCGTGAGTTATTAGCAAATATAAACAATCACAAAAAAAGACAAATGATCATTGATAAAATTGATTGAGGTTTAAAATGCAGTCAAAATTAGGGATAATAGTAGTTGTTTAAAACTACGAATGTTTCAGTTAAGAGTATAAGCGAGGGAGAACTTAAAACTATTGAAATTTAGTTATGAAATCATTTACAACGTCAAAACAGAAGTTGGTGTCGTAAAAAAGATTTGTGTTTTGATGTTGTTTCGGCACAACGGCAGTTTGAACTTAGCACGTGGTTTTGATAAAATGGCGACATAAAATGAAGTTTGTTTTTCAATGAAGTTTTTAGCACAAAATATTCTCTCGTGACGACTTTTACAAATTGGCGCCACCTACTTACTGTTCAACACTTTAGACCAGCGATACCATGTTTTGAAGTCCGCATTTAAATAATTTCATATTCCTTTTTTGTTCTTTTCATAGGTATTGATTACAGATCTAGATGTTTCAGAGGATTTTAGATATATATAAAAAAGAACATTGAATTGTTTCCAAAATGTCTGTATATATATATAATTCTAAAGTGAGCGTTATTCTAGTTTCTCTTTCTTGTTTCTGACCAACATAACATTTCGTTTTTCGTTTTGTAAGTTTGATTGAAAACAAAACTATTTCTTGTATATCCTGGAGTTGCGTAATGCTTGTTAATAATGGGGCTTGTTTGAAGGTTTGTGTGTTTGAAGATAGTTGTGAAAGTCATTTTTCAAGAGCAATTCGGATTGTCATTTCGTTATTTGGTATATATATATTACCAAAATACAAAGCAATGAATTTGCATGTCATGTGCTGTTGTATGCTCCCATGGTTACAACAAACAAACCAATTTCTGATTTGATCTTTTTAACCTTTGAAGACCAAAAAAAGTTGATAATCATGTAATGAGATAAAGATGAAACAACAAATAAAGTATATATCAGGCCTTATTATAAGGAAATATTTTTCGCAGGACAGAATGTCTGGCAGAAATATAAAATAGTCGGACATTTCATATTTTTGTCCGACTACAAATTAAAAATATTTAGCCTATCTTTATGACTCTCTGTTGACCGTTTTGCCCCTATATTAACTGTATGTTTACTATGGTATGATACATTATCAGTCTTTTTCTTGAATATTTTGTTCACGTGTGGCGAATCGCACGTCATAAATAAATTTTAATAGCCATGGCGTGCGATTTTTCAAAATTAAAATTTGAGGTTGTCATTTGCCCTAAAAGTGTTCTATACTGCTAACTACGAGTTTTGCACCTCACCAAGAACTAAATCTTCATTTGATAACTTTTTTTAGAGGTAGAGATTTTTTGAGGTTTGCTACAAAAATCAATTGAAATCACAGATTAGTCAAAGAATAGTTTCGTTGAGTTTTGATCTTTTTTATCAAACCGAATGCAGAATAGTTCTTCTGCATTTTAAAGTGTCTTTTCATTTTTTTTTGAAACAAAACTGAATGTTTTGATTTTTTTTCTTCCATCAATTGCAACATACTTTAATGAAATAAAATTTTGCGAATTGTCCCTTCATTCGCGAAATTTAATTCCTGCGATAAAAGTTTTTTCCCTTCCTTCGCGAAATTTAATTCCTGCGATAAAAGTTTTTTCCCTTCATTCGCGAAATTTAATTCCTGAGAAAAAACTTTTTCTTTGTTCGCGAAATTAAATGCTTGCACTTTTTTCGATTTTTCTGATCATTTTCAATTTCAAGCGAATTTGGAAAGTTTGGATCTGTTCAGCGATATCGACCTCTTATTTCCGAAGTCACGTACGAGAACAACATCAACAAGGCGGAAATCAACGAGGAAGAAAAAGGGCTTTTGTTAACCTTGCATTTGAACATTGGATATTATGAAAAATATAGTTAGTATATAGTATTTCTTTAGAGTTATGTTAGTATTATATATATATACAACATGTTTTAAAAATGTGAGGAACAAAACATCTGCTTAATAAACAAACTAAAATGTTGAATTTTGATTGCCTTTTCCAAAAACGGAACAAAAAAAAAAAGATATCGGTTTTGGCCATTCACGAGATTAAATTCCACCAAGATTTTCTGACAATAAAGTTTTATAGTTTTTCTACATTTTAAAGCGTTTTTCATTCTTCTTTTTTTTTAGACAAAACTGAATGTTGTGTGTTTTGATTTGTTTTCTTCCATCGATTGCAGCATATATAGTTCTTCTGCATTTATCTGTCTCAAAGTTGAATGGAACTTTTAAACAACCTGTGGCATCGCGTGTAAACATGTCTGTCGTTTTTTTTGAAATTCTTCATTCCTTTATATTTTACGTTGCGTAACAAACCTTTTGAAACGTTAAATACATGATTGGTAACGTTAACTTTGTGTCAAAATTTATATTTGCAAAGTAATTTCTTATTACATAGAGGCTATTACCCACCCACAATATGTCATTTAAAGGGATTTAAACTTTAGTTTACATTGCCGATTAAAACCCCAGGTCTGCTGAGCGAGTTTGAGGTAATTCAAGGAAAACATTTGTGGAAACTTGATAACAACGGCAATTTCTAGTGCCATTTTAATGACTGGTTTGACGAGTAGAGACTGAAGTTTAAAATTTTGTAAAAAATAGCAGTTCAATGCATTTTTATGGCATACGATAATGTGCGATTAACAGCACGCGCAAATCGATTTATAGTGTGTGTGGGCGCGTGCTTTGCTGCACATTACTATTATCTGGAAAAAAAAATGCAAGAAATGCAATGGTATTTAACCTTTCTTGGTCACATTTAAATAAAACCTTTTGTAAAATTATTTTTTTGTTATTTCGTAATCATTTGAGACTCTGGAACAACAATAAAAAAAAATTGTATTTTTGCTGATTATCAGCAATTTACAATTTGTTGCAAATATGCAATATTGTCTTTCTAGGGTATAGATATTGATAAAAAATATAGTCATCATCATCATCATCATTTTTTTTTCACGTCTATTTTCCATGCTAGCATGGGTTAGACGAGGTTTCAACAGATGATATTCCCCACAATTTTGTAGGTTTAATCATTTGATGATTCATTGGAGCAGATGTTTTTTACAGCTGGATGCCCTTCCTAACGCCAACCCCAGTAAGAGGAAAAACAGTGGTGAGTTAACCCACGCAAGATACCAACTTTGCATTTTAAACTTCGTGGCAGCAGTGCATAAAGGGCATGGGTGCTTATATCCATGAGGTCAAAGATGTTAAATGACCCGCATACCTAGATAAAATAAAATTGTTTTTGCAATGAGAATTTCAATGAAAAGCGTTAAAATTACAAGAAACTATTAAAATCAATTATGATAAGCTTTGAAGCAATTTCTGTCCTTGTTCAAGCAAAGTCGAATATTGCATTTTGAACACTTAATTGTGCATGTCTTGGCACATTTCCGGCAACGTGAGCGTCCACCATCAAGTTCTGGCCAGTGAGAAACCTTGTCATAACGAATGTCTCCTACTGGTGACAACACAACTGCTTTCCTACCAACTGCTGGAGTAGGCGAAATACTTCTTCTTGGTCGGCCTGGTCGTCTTTCAGAATCTTTTCCTTGCATTCTGAGGGAAGTTGAAATCACTGATATAAAATTACGTAGAGACATACGAGACTTCACTGGCGTTTTCCTTTGATCACAATGTCTCAGGTACAACAACCAGGAGTTGACTCACATTGGTACGCTCCTGGAATGCGCAAGACGCGTTTTTTGTCGCACACCTCGATTATGTAAATTGAAGATTTGAAGAAGAATATCACGTCGACTAGACACGTTTTTAGTCACGTTATAAACATGGTGCAAATTGTTTTATCGCATTGGTTAATCTTAACAATGAAGTTTAATCTAATTGGTTTAAAAAAATTACTTCAAACAATGATTTTTGTTTCATGCTTTTTGTACAGAATTAATACATTCTGCATATATTGTCCTTTCAAGTGCTAGAATTGGAATATGTATAAACATTAAAGATATATTACGTAATTTAACTTGAGTGTTGCCGGACAAAATGTCCGACAGGATTTATGTTTTGTCGGACATAATCTTTTTATTGCTGGACAATGTCCGATGTCCGGCGCCTATAATAAAACCTGTATATAATAACACAATAGTCCTACATATATAAATATATATTTATATATATATTGCTTATATAAATTGTTTTTCAAGGTTTCAAGAGAAAATTAAAACATTTACAGCAAGCATTTACAGTTTAAAGATGTCTGATCAGAATAATTGTAATTCCCGAGCTGAACTCGTACAAAAGCTAGATGAAGACCTTGAAAAACATATTGAGGAGGTTATGCAAAAGAATAAAGACTATCGCTACAAAGATGGTCTCAATCCAGAGAAACTTGATGAGGTGAGTTATTACGATTATATAAGCTTGTGCAAGTTGGGCCTGCTCAAAAACATATGCTTCAATAAACCATCAGATGATTTTAAACTTACGCAATTGCAGGGTGTATCCTCCTTTGAAAACGTGCAACTCACTCTGAGTGAAAAAGGTCACATAAAAACGGATAATGATGATGATGATGTTCCCTCTAGAATATATAATACATATAATATAATATAATTATATATATATTAACAGTAATTTTACTATGTAGTTTATTTTATTTATCCATAATATTAATGAGAATAATTGGAAAGTGTTTAAGAATCTGTATAATCCGCAATCTGTCACGTTGCGAAAAGCGAAGACATTTTAAAAATATATTATATATGTGTTTTTTAAAATCGTGTCATTGTATTCCATTGCAAAACTGTCAATGAAATCAATGGTTTTGTGAAAAATGTTTGTGATTCTAAAGAATTTTTTGAAATGAGGAAACGATAATTCTTTCTTTAAGAACCTATTCATATTTAGCTATATATATATTTATATATATACATCTGATATTCTCTATTTTATGCAGTTTGCACAGGTTAATCGTGATTTGCCATAATAAACGTTATTTTGGTCCACAAACATAAAGTCTAATTTAGGAAGTATGATTGCTGAGTTAAAACATTACACAACCAAGAAAAAGAAAGAAAAAAGACAGGAGCCCATTTTAAACTACCTATTTTATGGCAGAAAATGAAAAGCTGACAAACTACTGTAAACACTACCTGTTATAAACAATGAAATTAACATCTCTTCATACACGTTCAGGAACTGGATCAGGAACTGCTAAGTCAGCAAAATATTATTCTGATTATTCTGATTCTCGTTTTGATTTTTGTGTAATTCCGGGATATTTTTTATATATTCTCAATATTTACAAGGTCATCTTCTTCATCATCAAAGTCAATTAAATTCTCTACAATATTGGCATCTTCAACGCCCGAATCAATTGGCTCAAAGGGCTTCTTGTTTAGTTCATCTGCGTTTTTTAACAGACCGAACTGCTCTTTCAAAAGAGCAGAGCCAGCAGCAAAAGGTTTATCTTTTTTAAAACAATGGATCAAATCGTCTTCACTTCCATCACTTTTCAAATTTAATCCACAGCTCTTGAACAAATTCACTATCATACTTTTGTCGAGACAATTCCACGCTCCAAAATTCCAAAATCTAGGTTACTATTAATTGCTGAGAAAACCGTATGACAGTTACAGTAACAGGAAAATGAAAACGTGAAATTGGTTTGGTAGTTCCTGCACAGTTCAATGCTTTGACGAATGATAAGAAAAATGCGATGGTCTTGGATCAAGAAATTGAAAAAAGAAAAACACGATATAAATCTTGTTTGGAATTGAAGCATCAAGGAAAAAAGATCTATTGAATGTTTCCGATTTATGTTAATTAAAAGAAAAGAAACAAGAATTAACAACAAAAAAGCTTTATCTTTAATAAATATTATATATTTTCTAATAAACTCCCGCCTTTCATCACGTTTATATAATATTTTTACTTTTAAAGAGGGCGTTTATTAGAGAGTGGCATTTAAAAGAGAGGGGGCGTTTATTGGAGAAAATACGGTAATCTCGGTTTTAGCAAGTAACACTTTGTATGTATTCCAAAATCAACAAAAGTGAGTATAGAATATGACATAATGTATTTTATATAACTAAATATCTTTAAACAATTAGAAGTGTAAAAGCAAAGAAACAATGAGAATGAAAATGAAGATTAGGTTTGCTTGTGAAAAGTACCGTTCCAACTTCAAAATTCTCTGTTCCATTGACTTGTTATTGGAAGTTTCTTTCATCAATTTCATCTTGGAATTTTAAAACGGTCTTGCAAGCCAAGAAATAGATAATTCATTTTGGCAACTTTTCTTTTGTAAGTTCCTTTGCTGTGGTGAAATGGCAATCTGAAAAACTTTATAAAAGCATTTAGGTAGTGTTGTACAGATAGATATTTTCGATAATATATCAGATTTAAAAGAAAAGATATTTTGCCCAAATATAATAAAAATAATACTTTGATAAAGGAATGATTTTTGATTCATATAAATTCAATTTAAACAATTTAATCCCAGGAGTTGCGCTTGATCCCGGCATTTTCAAACTCGACCCCAACACAAGAAGACATTGATGCTTCACCAGCGTTACAAGCACTTCAGGCTTTGAAGTATGAGACGGACAATCCAGATGGTAGAACTTGTATTTTAGTGTGTTATTTTTTTCCATCATTCTTTTTCTCTTAATGGGGCTGGCGTTAGAAAGGCCATCCAGCTGCAAAAACATCTGCTTCAGTAACCAACAGTTGATTACACCTACGCAATTGCAGGGTGTATCCTTTTAGCCTTTACTCTCTCTGAAGTTTTATTCTTTTCATTTTATTCTATTTATAACAGGACATACATTGATAACAGATTTATATATATATATATATATTGATATGTATATAGAACTGAAGTATGTTTATCCTGTATAAATATTCGTAAATAAATAAATAAATATCATCTCTTGAAAACATCCAAGCCTCGTGTGTGGGGAAAACGAATGTTAAACCATGCATGATGATGATAATGATGATTAAGGGTAAAATTCAAAATCAATTGAAACTGAGAGTTTTGTAGATAAAATCTTACCCTGGTTGTGACTTTGAGGTACTAAAGTGTTACTACATGTGTCGATTTTTAGCATGTGCTTTGGCTCATAAGGAGGATGGCAACTATCATTTTCAAAAGTCAGAGTACAAAAAGGCTATTATTGCATATACGGAAGGTATCAAACAAAAGCACGATGACAAAATTCTTTCTGCTGTTTTGTATACAAATCGAGCAGCTGCTCAGTACTACTTGGGTGAGCGCTGGAAAAAATTGTATTGTAGATGTTGTTTATTGCTCTCAAGTAAATAATTTCTTCATTCATGCGATAAAGTGCTGACTCAACAGTTACTACACTCTACCTCTTCCCTTGCACTAATGCAAAGTCTTTGTTTATGTTTTTGCTGTTGAGCGTTCCGCAATGTTTACATTTTGTGTTGGGCACTTTTTTGTGTCGGTACGAAGATTTGAAACCATTTTTATAGAGTTTTCCCTTCATTATAACAAATGGCTGTTGTGCCTAAGTGGCATGAATGAATCATTTTTCCTTTTTCTGTTTTATTGCAGGTAACAAAGGTAGTGCAATGAAAGATGCGATGTGGGCTTTAAAGTTTGAGTCCAACCACATGAAGGCGGTGTTGAGGTGTGCAATGTGCAGCATGGATTTGGAGAAGTACATTGAATGCTTGGAATGGTGTAACAGAGGCTTATTGATATCTTTTCATTTGCATTTATGATTGCTCATGTTTCTGAGTTTATAGTGCATGTTCAGAAAAATCAATAAATAGCTTCAACTTTCAACAATAGGAATAAGTAGTAATGTTTTTTAAAAAATAAAAAATGATTTAAAGTTGGTATCTTGCGTGGGTTAACTCACCACTGTTTTCCCTCTCACTGGGGTTGGCGTTAGGAAGAGCATCCAGCTGTAAAAAAACATCTGCTCCAATGAATCATCAAATGATTAAACCTACACAACTGTGGGAAATGTCATCTGTTGAAACCCCGTCCAACCCATGCTAGCATGGAGATGGACGTTAAACGATGATCATCATCATCAACAGCCATGATATACCTGATTAAAAGTGAAGCATTTTTCTGCACTAAGTTTGATTCCTCGTCAGCTGAACAGTATAATTCTTGTACATAAGTTTACCGCTTGACTTTCAAACATTGATGATAAGAATGAAAAACTGAAAGTGGTGAGGAAGAAATGCACGTTGAAAAAAGTAGGTTTTTTGTTGGTTTTTTTCATACTTTTGATTTTTCTTGTGAGCTTGCCTCAGGCGAGAGATTGATGGATTTATGGTGAAATTGTAGGGAAATCTTTGTGAACCCTGTTTTCTCTTTTCCTTTATACTTCTTGATCAATATATGAAAACAAATATTTCTTGTAATTTTTATTATTATTCATTATCTGTTTTCTCTTTTCACTTTTCTATCTACCGAAAGTTTTTAATCACCTCTTGTTGTTGTTACTCGTTGTATGTTTGACCTTTAGAAAGAGCAAGATAGGGACCAAAGGAAACATGAAATCAAAAACACCATTGCCAAGCAACGTCAAAAGGCTATCGCTGATGCCATACAGGTTGCTGTTCTTTACGTTGACATATAAGGTTCTTAACATAATCCTACATGTGGCAGTGGGTTGTGGTGGAGTGGGTTGTGGTGGAGACACATGCGGTTATTATTAAGCTCCTGGCGTTTTTACTACATTAAATAATGTACTCTTTTGTTCTTAATTGTAGGGGGGGGGGATCTTTCAAAATTTTTGCCCCAAAAATCATTTTATCAAAATTTGACCCCCCCCCCCATATTTAAGATTTTTGATATTACAAAACACAACTCTCGCATAAAGCAATTATATATACATAATAATTATTCCCAAAACTTAATGTTTTTGATCGAATTATTAGGTACTATTCTTCTTCATACGGTCGTTTTATTATGTTTATTTTGAGTTTTGCTCAGACATAGCTTGGTTTCAAACTAGAGTTGAACTACTTTATACTTATTTTCAACCTGTAGTTCCAACTTTAAGGCCCGTGGCATCCAGCTTGATGTTGAAACCACACTTTCCAAATCCCTCGACAGCCTGCTCAATGTTAGTAACGCACCGGAGAGTGGAAAGTTGTACTTGGACGAAAACAGTAGACTGCACTGGCCATGTTTCTTCGTGTACCCAGAGCACAGTACGTCGGATTTCGTTGAGGACTTCATTGAAGATAGCAGGTGTGTGAAATTCATTTTTCTATTAAAGATCCATGGTAAAGAAATGTATATATCATCTACATTTGAGATTTTCTAATATTATTATTAATTATTTAAGAAAAACATAAAGAACGAGGAAAATATGCCATATTTTTCGAGTATTTCGCGATAACTACTTTATCAATAGGTCTATATGATATCTTATATAACACGCTTTGAAAGCGTGAACATGAACGTCATCAAAACTCAATCATTTTACGATTACATTATTCTAACATTCGCACGTGTCATATTTTGCACTCTGTGTTTAACCAATAGGAATCCCGGCAATAGTTGCTTAATATTGAATTTTGCACTCCTTTTTAGCCAATCAAGAAAAAATATTGAGTTTTGCACTCCGAAATATGATATATATTTCTTCGTGATTAGCCAATCACGTTACAGATATTCACGAAACCTATTGATAAACAATAATAATAATATTTGTGTAATAATAGTTAGTTCTGTAAGGTGATAACGGTCGCCGTTTTGTTTTGTTTGGTTTTATCGAGACAAACATCCAGAAAGAGTGTTGCAACATTTTGTCATCGACAACGGAGAGTTAGTGTTATAAATTCGACAGTAAATATTATTTTTTAAATGCTTTACAAAAGAATAGCAATGTTTTAGATAACATTTGATACAACGACTTTTATCTCTTTTTTGAATTTAAAGTTGATATAGCAGTTGTCATAATTTTATGTAAAAAGAGTATTGGGTATTGCGGCGGAATTCAAATGTCGTTATAGTTTGTAATAATTTGATTGCGATACACATGTGCCTATCTCTGTATTGATCTAAAAAAAAACTTAAAGACAAGTTATATACTTTCAAATTTTTAATGTTCGATTCTTGAGTTAAAATTAACTCGTATAACTTTAAGGACAGAGCGAAGCTGTATACATCATACTGTATAATACCGGTAACCAGAACACCGGATAATTAGAACTCGCGTTCTCGAATTGTTTTGCAACCTCTTCCGTAATACTTTTTCATAAAAATTACTCGGTAACTCGTGGTTCGAGTTATCTGGAGTATACTGTAGTTTGGTATACTAGTCGCATCAACTGACTGAAAGAGAACGAGAAATAAACTTCTTCACGGACCCAATTTGGAAATACAATAACTGGCTGTACAAAAGCGCAACGATTGCAGCCCCTCAACGGTTATATATAAAAACAGACTTTATCTTCAAATTTTTCGATGATACTCTTCATTTATTTTAAATATTACAAGCATGTCAATTGCTATAACGTGCGCGGATCCAATAAAACTTATGTGCAGTGGATCCTCCCTAATGCAGACACTCTGAACCGGAGAGTATATTTGTCTCGGACGAATTCTTAAAGAAACTCACAGTGCAAACACCTATATAATGCGTACTCCATAAAGTGGACACTTTTTCAGGTCTCGCGTGAACATTTCAGCTAAAATTGACCTTAGTAGAAAGAAGACTAAGACTTAGTAGAAGATTGACATTAAAACAGAAATTTCTTTAATTATTCACTTGCTTCCTAAACATGTTTTTACAACAGCTCTATGTTCATTTAGAATAGTAGTTATTTTCTGTTTTATCCAGTCAGTGGCCTTCTCTTGACCCGTCATGCAATAATTACAAGGGACTTCCAAGCCATATTCTCTCCTCGGTTAACTTTTTTACCAGTTCTTCTGCTACTTCTGCTTTCAAGAATGATGCTGAAAGACTTTGAAACATATTAACTTTGTTCAATACTACTATACGGATGTATAAAACGATTCTTTCTTCGTGAAGACTGCAGTCATGTTCTTGTTTTGCTTATTTTCGAGCTCTCGGATGCAACAATATTTCTCCCCAATAACAGGGGTCCAAATGTGCCCACGATTAAAATTGAAAGAACTCATACAGGTGTTTATCACAATCACTACTCGCTGGTTTTCTAAGCAAAAGATGTGTCTTTGAAATGTTAGAAAAGGATGTTAACATTGAAACAACACATGAAATAAATGATCGTAAATTCAATACTTTTTTTCTCGTTGAAAGATGTTGAATTACTTTTGATTGAAAACGAGCTAATATATAAATATTATTTTAAAACAGTATTCATCGAAAAAGCATATATATATATATATATATAATATATAACTAAAATAAGAATTGCATTATACGTAAATCTTATAAAATGTTTGTCATGGTAAATCTCACTACAAATTCAGAGAATATATCATATACATAGATAGTCACATATAGATCTACATCTTATATTTATAAAAGGTTTAAAAACAATTTATAAAAACAGTTTATATATATATACATCTTAATTGTTAGAAAAGAAGTTTGAAATTTAGATTTAGATAGCTATACTATTGGTATTTGATATACTTAAAAATTCCAACATTAGGTAGCAAACTACCTAGCTATATACCAAGAAGATTTCAGATATCTATATCTAAAACATATCATTTACATTATATATGATCTTCCAATGCTATTTCAGTATAAAATAAATACATTTTATAAAAACTTTAACTCTATACATTTCATTATAACCAATCGTTTGTCATAAAAATTCCAAAATACAAGTTACAAATATCTTTGGTTACCAAACTAACAACTCTGCACGAAGGAGAACCTTTTAAATTATTCGAATAAGATAAACTGGATAAATGAGAAAAGTAAACAAATACGGCGACTTTTATTGCACGGCGACCGTTATTACCTTACAGTACTCTTATTTCTTTTTCTTTCTTTTGAGGTATTTCTTTCTTTTTCTTCAATATTTCTTGAAGGAGATTTTCTTTTAATTTATGAAAATTATGCAATTACAGGTGTTAACCTCGACATTTCGTATTATTTCCAGATTTATTGATCAGTTACTGGTAATGTTCGAGAGAGTTCCTGATTGGGATAACGAGAGGGCATATTCGATGGACACCATTGAGGTAGATTGTTCGCTTGCCAACAAGCTTCTTTGATGCCTCACATAAATGATTTATTTATTTTTTCTTTAAATAGATCTCAAAACGGTTTTATTTTATTACAGTTTATTCGTTTAGATATTTTTTGAAGATACGGACCGCGAGAGGTTAATCCGAGTTCCCCACTCGACAACACTTGCAACTGTGCTCTCCGATAGAAGGTGCCATGATTTTATTTCTACTTGCCGTTCCCCTTCTTCGGTCGCTCTATAAGCACCTTGGGGGCATCCATAAAGTACGTACGCAGGTAGGGAGGAGGGTTTATCCAAAAGCGTACACATGCGTACAGGGGGAGGGGGTGTCAAAGACAGCGAATACGTACGCAGTTTGACTATCTTTGAAATTTGCTTTTCAGGTTTGTTATCTCCACAAGGCAATGCGACAAGCGGCTTTTGTTTTGCTATATGCTGTTTTCGTTTAGATATAAACTTTCAAAAACCTGTCCAGTTTTTCTAATACTCAGTTCGCGCACTCGGTTCTACGCGGAAACATTTAGCGAGCAGTCGCATGAAGAGCTATGACGTCGCATGTCACGTGATCTTGAAGGTGGCAATTACGTCACATTTATTTTACGGGCGCGTTTGTAAACACAATTTTAAAAAATAAGACAAGATGAAATATCATTACCGGCGCATGCGCGTTGATGGCTATGTTATGGCTTTCGGGAGCCCAAGGTCAATACATAGATTACTACCTGCTAAACATTTAATTTTCAGAAACTACGTTTTAGAATTTATTCGGTTGAAAAAGTAAACAATGGAAGGAATAAATAAAAATAAGCTTACATTTGGTTTCCTCTAGACTGAAGAGAATATGACCTGATTTATTTCGTTTTGCGAAATATTCTTTGACTTCTCCAATATTTTATCTGAAACACAGATGATGAAAAGAAAGACGATCAACATGTTGTGCGTAAGTGACATCAGCTGTATTGAGCCGGACTGAAACGGAGCCAGTGGCTGCCACTATAAAGATTTCTCTGCTTGCTAAAGAATTTGACTTCGCCTTTCGGATAGACTTAAGTTTTGAGGGAAATGAGCAAGCTGTTAAAGGAATTTAGGTCACAATTAACTTAATTTAGGAAAGGAACTAGTGAAAATCTATCTTGATATCTATTTTGATATTTAACGATGTGAATTGACAGCGTCAATTAAAAAAGTGCGAAACAAAATCAAAATGATGCTGGATACAGTATACTCGAACAAAAAGCTCGGTCCCTTGGACATTTGTGTACTCTCTAAGCTATTTTTATCTCGAACAAACAGCTCGGTCCCTTAAACATTTGTGTACTCTCTAAGCTATTTTTATCTCGAACTTCTCTCTATCACGAACGAAAAACTCGGTCCCTTGGACATTTGTGCACTCTAAGCTATTTTTATCTTGAACTTCTCTCTAACGCGAACAAAAAACTCGGTCTCTTGGACATTTGTGTACTCACTAAGCTATTTTTATCTCGAACAAAAAGCTCGGTCCCTTGGACATTTGTGTACTCTCTAAGCTATTTTTATCTCGAACAAAAAGCTCGGTCCCTTGGACATTTGTGTACTCTGTAAGCTATTTTTATCTCGAAATTTTCTCTATCACGAACAAAAAAACTCGGTCCCTTGGACATTTGTGTACTCTCTAAGCTATTTTTATTTCGAGCTTCTCTCTATCTCGAACAAAAAGCTCGGTCCCTTGGACATTTGTGTACTCTCTAAGCTATTTTTATCTCGAACAAAAAGCTCGGTCCCTTGGACATTTGTGTACTCTGTAAGCTATTTTTATCTCGAAATTTTCTCTATCACGAACAAAAAAACTCGGTCCATTGGACATTTGTGTACTCTCTAAGCTATTTTTATCTCGAGCTTCTCTCTATAACGAACAAAAAGCTTGGTCCCTTAGACATTTGTGTACTCTCTAAGCTATTTTTATCGCAAACTTCTCTCTATCGCGAACAAAAAACTCGGTCTCTTGGACATTTGTGTACTCTCTAAGCTATTTTTATCTCGAACAAAAAACTTAAGCCCTTGCGACTATTTCTATCTCGATTTTTTCCAGTCTCGTTCCTCATTTACACAGCAAATAGAACACAAATGTTCGATATTTGAAAATTCGATTGCAATCAAAATATTACAAAGTGTAAAGGTTTTGTTTTGAATTAAGAAAGATTAAGTCAAGATGTCGGCCGAACGGAAGCTGAAAAACACAAAATTGATACAAAGGTTTATTTATTTATATACGTTTTAAAGTTTTTTAACAAAAAGTCTTCTGAGCATTTAAACTTGAAGTCTAATACATTCCTAATAAACCTTATTGATTCTCTTGCTTTATTAGTAAAAATTTCGATTTTTACGGTTATTTTCTCTATCTCGAACAAATCTGTTGGGCCCTTGCGAGTGCGAGATAGAGAGAGTCCACTGTATTTTAATCGGAAAAGTGGCAGCTCTTAGTGTATTGACGTTGAAATAGACAACGGAAGGAAGAAGCTCGTGCGTATTTATTACATTATTTTCTGCTTAAATTTACATGTTTTTCTATTACTACAATCTCTTTAAAATATTCTATAAATCCAGATAGAAAAACTAAGATGATAACTATGATGCTGAAGCATTGAAAGAAGATTCCTTATGAAGAACACACGTATGAATACTCTATCTCTTCTACAAAGTATAAAAAATAGTGTACTATAACAATCTCCTATAAAATATTCTACAAACTCAGACAGAAAAACTAAAAATATACATGACATCTGTGTTACATTCAATCTACTTGATATTCGCTTTATGTACATTACGATGATTCTATCAAATGAATACATCTTCGGGTGTTGCATAATTATCATAAATTAGCGCTGGAACACGTGGATTAAAGATCTAAAACGTGAGAAGCATTACGCATTATGAAATTGGCAAATTAAACTTTTTGTAATTTATAAGAGAAAAATTACGAAAAGTAATATAATTCGACTGTCTTTTATACTCTCCACCAGATCCTATAGAGAGGAAACATGTTGGCAAAACAAACAACATACTCATTTCAAATATGGTTTGGTTGATTTAAATATACTTGACGATAACGCTCAGTGGACAGAGTTTATCAGCTGCTCCCTCTCTCCATCGTTTGGCTTTGTTGTTCTGTACCAGAAAAATCTGAAACACAACAGCCTACAACATTTTTTGGAAAGCGACAAAATTAAGAATGCTTCATATATGCTTACATCTTCCAAATATTGAGAAATATATATATATAACTTATGGTTTTTGGTTCTGATACACCCGTAAAGTTCAAGTTGAATTTCTCATACATTTTGCTGTTTGTAATTATTTTAAGCGCGAAACTTTGTCTCGCTTGTTCAACGCAAATTGCATGATATATGCAACTTTGTCGTGTTAATTTAGTGTATATTACAACATAAAAGCGAATAACTTTATATCCGCCATATCACACAACTTTGATCGCACCTGCACAGAAATTACTTACATCGTGACTGCGATGGGAATGACAAACAAGGCGGCAGGAATAAAAAAGAAGTTGTTGGCATGGCCATGATTATTAAATTCGGTGTAGAAGAAGTTGAACAGGAAATTTGTTACCACTAGACAGAACTGATCCATGCCAGATACAATTGAAAATATTGAGCCTAAGAAAATCAAGAATACATCAAAAGAAACATTTTTTAAGTTACGAAAGGGATAGATTGAGGTGATAATTACGTTAACCTAACAATCAAATCAGACCTTCATCCCCCCTCCATAGCATACTGTCATAATAGAAGCAGTAGATTTCAAAAACATTTACTTTAATAAAAAGTTTCAAATTCTCTAATAATAAAAAATACTTTAAATTCCTAACCGCCTGTGCATATTTAAATTGCTAACCACCCCATGCGTATTTAAATTCCTAACCGCCCGTGCGTATTTAAATTCTTAACCGCCCGTGCGTATTTAAATTCTTAACCGCCCGTGCGTATTTAAATTCCTAACCGCCTGTGCGCATTTAAATTCCTAACCGCCTGTGCATATTTAAATTCCTAACCGCCTGTGCGCATTTAAATTCCTAACCGCCTGTGCATATTTAAATTCCTAACCGCTTGTGCGTGTTTAAAATTAGATTTTAAGTGAAGCGTATTGGTAATATACCTATTTCATTGCTTTCCACGCTTCTTGAGAGTATGGAGCGAAATATAGGAAGTTGCATTTGCGAAAAGACCTTGGCAGCCAGAGCTAAAACGTAAGTAGTTAGTAATGTTAAATACAAGGGGAAGAATATATATATATATATATAACAGTTAATAATAATAGTTGTTGAAATATGTTTGTAAATAAGATTGGACATATATTGTAGTCACATTTGAATAACAGTAAAAGTTTTGTCGTAAAAATTGGAGAAAATGCTATAAAACGCGAAAAAAATACTAACGGTGTGGCAGGTTAAGGTATACGAGTTGAAAGACATTTATAGAATAAAGCGAAAGGCATAAATATGGTAAGAATTCTCTATGGTTTCCACTTGTGTTTGTTATAGAAGTGATCAGTGCGATTTGGTTAGATTAACAAAATATAATCACAGCAAATCATTTTCTATTACAACAGGTCAACAGTTAAAATCAAATGAAACTCTCATACCTGCGTACACCCATGTTACATTGGTAGAACAACCAAGGAGAATATAATATATTGCCCCGTTGACGTTTGCAAAAACAACAAGGAATGGTCCTGAAAAGCATTTTAAGCCAAATTTCACACCTAAGACGGTACCAAGCGACATGGTAAGTAGAGCAGAGCCAAGGTAATAGCCAATCTGCGTCGCAGGGAAACAAAACGGAGTGTTGAGTAGATACAAAGTGACTATTGAAAACACCCCCACAGATAAAGCGTAACCAGACAGCAATATAACCAAACTCGTGTACACCTTCCAACGGTTTTGTCTTGGTTTTGAGAAAATCCTCCATAAACTTTTCGGTAGCGAAATGATATCACTGCATGTCAATAGCCTTGTCTTCTTCCCCTTGCAATTGAGTGATTCGTTCAGAAAAAGGGCAACCCATAGAAACACAACAACCATCGCCAAACAACTCAACAGTTGACTGGTTTTGAAAGAAGTGTTTTTTACCAAAATTCCGCTGTTAAAATTTGTTGTAGCCATACCTAGCAACACTATAGCCTCGACAAGAGCTGCGTGAAAAATTATCTTTAGGGAGTATTTACGTTGGTATCACTAGATAGAATAACATAGTTCATATCGGGGATGATTATATTGGTTTCAAAAGGTCTAAAGGTCTCATAAAAGAAAAAAGTTAATAATTAAATCATTGTAAACAAATAGAATTAAATAAGAAAATGAACAGGGATTTAATCAACCTTTGTATAATAAAAAAAACAAAAACCAAGCCTACCTAATCTCGCGGGCAGTTTCTCGCTATCAGTTACGTCAGTAATGAAAGCAAATACAATTGTTGTGAAGCCGGTGAAAGATCCCCCAAGGCCACCCATAAGTGAGCCAATGTATGCTACGTGAATGTTCAACTTGAACGAAATCACCGCCAACAAAATCAATGAATTAATTGCGGCCAACCCTGAGCTGATCAACAACATCTTCCGTCGTCCTGTGATATCTGATATCGAACCAAGTAACGGTATTGTGAACACTGCCGCCACTGATTGTGCTAGGATCATTTCAACGTTAAACTTCGATACCTTCAACTGAACCTGAATATTAGTTATTATATTATAACACTGCTATAGATGACATTGCTATAGAATACACCAGCATTGTATTTTATGAAAATATGCAATTTTGATTTTGTAAAGCTAAGAGTTCGATCCTATGTGAACAAATGTTTTACAGTTTTAACAAAGACTACCTATTTAAAACCGTCCCTTTTATCAAGCAAAAACTTATCATAAAAAAGTATCTGTATAATAAAGCAGTGACTCACATTCTTTCTTTTAGTCTCTTGCGTCGCATTGTAAACATTACCACAGGTTGTGGAGGCTTGGTCGTACTCGTATTGAAGGCCGTATTGCTCACTGTAATAGCTGTAAACGTATTGCTGCACTACAGGATATTGCAGCATGACAGATAAGTAATAAAACAGCAAAACAGGCTCAGGGGTGTAGCAAAATTTAACTTTCATTTTTTTGTTTTTTCCGCTGTATTGCTATATTTTTAAAAGACAACATAGCAACAAATTCCATCCCGCTAATTACATTCCAAGTAAATTATCATTAAGAACCTCTAATAAGCTAGGAACCATCCTCAATTTCGTTTGTTCAAAATTTTATGTTTTTCTAATTACTGGGACGGTTGCTGAGTATTTTATCGTATTTATATAGGTTCAAACGTCAGAACGTCTTTCAGGTGTCATATCAGTCTTTAGTGTTAAAATAGTGTCAACAAAACTTGTGAAATAACCAACCAATGATTTATATAAAAGCACTTTGTGCACAAATATATTATGTTTTATATATATCATTGTAACAAACAAAACCACTGAAGACAAAAACGAAACCTGAAAATGTTACGGCATATCAAATGTTTCGATATTTCGATGAGAAAACTGTAATAAAAATTAGGTGAAACCGTTTTTTATATCCCTACAATTATTCTTGCGTATCTCGAGGATGCTGAAATTTTTTCTGGGAACCGTGATAAGATTAAAAGTGTTGTTTGAAGCTAATGCAAGTTCGTGACGTCAAAGAGAAAACCATGCATCATTTTCCGAAAAATGTCGCCTTCTCGGTTTTAAATATCTGCCGCTCAACTAGTAACTAACACCATAAAAGCAATATCATTTGAACGTCTTTTTTTTCTCTCTTTCTCTTGTTATAATTCTGTTAAAAGATCTTGTTACCTATGATAAATATCTTTGGCAATCAAACAATAAAAAGATAAGAGCTCCATTGCAGAGTGTTTTGTGTTTGAATAATCTACTGCCGTAATAATGTTTTTCTTTGAGATGAGCTCAGACGGAATACAAGCAAGCAACGACGGTTTCAGGGACTGCGGGGCTCGGGACCGAATACATATGCGGAGCTTGGTTTTAAAATGTTTTTTAACCCTATCCCAGGCGGGGGGAGGCTTTTTGGCCCGCGGCTAGATATTAATATCGTTTTAACCACTACAGCTACAAAGCTGAAATTCACAGTACCCTCCTAACTTTTATATTGGGTGATTTTGGTAAAGAAACCTTTTTTCAAAATGGCCGCCATTTTGAGTGATGACGTCATCTTTCTTCCCAACACGAAAATTTTTTTTTGTGTTTTTTAGTTTTGCTATATATTGTATTGTATATGTATTATATACCATACATTGTGTATATAGATGGTTATGTACCACTCTGCACATCACATTTCCAAAAGATTTGCCCAAGTTGTATTGCATGATTAGAACTCAAAGTAGCTATACTAGTTTAGAAATATATAAACTTTGATATCAATTTTAGTGCTAGCTTTATCTTCGTTTTTTTTATCTCTGCTTCTGTTTATGTCATATTTTTGTGAAGTTTGAAAACAAAAATTTTTTGTAAAATCTTCAAATTTTGTGCATCAGAAGATTGAAATATTGTCCATTTTAGTACAAGCCTGACAACGTCATCGATATTTATTGATCACGTGATATAGTTTATTTTATTGTTGTTTAGTGGGAGATGTTATGTGCCCAATCTGATACTATCTATTTTTCATAAAAGCAATAAACAACACTAGCTTAAGTAAAATAAATAAAAATCGACAAAAATCGTGTATCAATCTATTGGAAGATTTTTAAAATAAAACTATTTTTTGCACAAAAATGACTGTGCAATTTTGGCCTAAAATCTTAAGAATAAATCCTGCAAAATTTTTCAAAAATAGTCATTCGTATAATTTGCCTGACTTTATTCTCCTGAAAACCTTTCATTTTCATAAAATACGATTAAAAATGTTTCTTTAATATTAGATTTGCCAAAATAAATCCCGTAAAAATTCTGCTGTAGACACAATTCGCAAAAATAAATACCGCAAAACACAAATTTTTTTAACATCGAATCGCAAAAATTAATCCAACATTAATTAATACGCTTAAAGTAGCAGGTGACAGGCGTGTGTTGAAGCGTGACAGTTAAATTTTAAATGTTTGCTGTTTTTAATAATAGCATTTACAATAAAGAGAAAAACTAGGGTAGTGAATTACAACTTATAGTAACTCAAGATAGGACGACAAAGAGGGATTATATTTTAGAATTGTTTCTTAAATTAACCCTTTCATAGTCGCCCTTTATAATGTTATAGTATGATAATATTATTAGTTTTTCCATGCAATCAAAAATAATAAAATATTTCAAAATATTAACGCAATAAAGAAAAAAAATTAAAACGTGTTCGTATGTCGTACTTGGGATCAATTTGAATTCTATTTTTTTAATTTTCTTTTTCACCTTTTGAAAAATTTCCTACACATTTCCAAACATTTTACGGAATTAGAAAATCTTCATTATAGAACTTACTCATATTTCCTTTGAATTAAATGTAACAATAAAATAAAATAATAAAATATTTCACAATATATCATGCAATAAAAAAATAATTAAACTGTGTTCGTATGTTCGTATTATTTTAAATTCCTCTTTTTATTCGTCCCTACTTAACAGAAAACGTTTCAGCTTTATTTTAAACTCGTCAATATTATTATTTATCTTTAAAGGAGAGTCATTAAGCCAATGGATCGGCGCTCTATATCCTATCAATTTCCTGGAATGATTTCAAATCATATTTGGTACTTCATATTGCTGGATGACTTGGGATTAACTTTAAACACACCACTGAAATTTAATGGCAATAAATTTTCGCAAAATTTAAACATAATTACAAGGTGTTGAAATACCATTTAAAAAAATATCCCCCTTTTCGGCGACGAGCAACGATTTTTTTTTGGGCGCTAAAAAAAAATTGGGGGGGGGGGGGGGTGGTATTTTTTTTACAGAAGGCGCGGGACCGACGTCTCAATTCTTGCAGTTATTCTGGGGCGCCATACTCAGAATACGGGCCCTGTGTGCTTACTAAAGTGAACCGGCCTCACTGTAAGCTGGTAAGTGTTGAGTAAACATACAGGCAGATACGATGAAGACACGCTGGTGTAGAAAGCATACAATAAATAACGTTGACCAAAATGAAGGTGTTGCCCACTTTCTAAATTGCTGAATAAACCATTCGCCCCTGTTTTCGGCCGTCATCCGGTTTTTATTGAGCTCGTGATTATCCTGCTTTGTTTGTTGCCAGCTATGAGGTGCGATGCAAACATTATGAAAGGGTATTTAACATGTGTTATCTTCGCTAACTTTTGAGTTCTTCAGTCTGATTTTGGCCTTAGTAAGCGAAGCGGTCAGGCGACGATTGAACAGTTTTTGACAAAAAGAGATAGGTTTCGGCAGTCTATTTTCCATTTTATACTGTATTTTCCGAAATGACTCCCTCAGTTATTATGATCCTTTTCTAAAGCATTCTTTACTATAAGCGTTGGGGCGTCCTGACGGACGGCCTAACTAACTAACTAACTAATTCCCAACACTAAAAGAGAATTGAATAGGTCATGGTATAAAGGTATTATACTTATTAGACAGGTACCTCAATACGTTTTACTTGTCAGTTGGGTTCCTTTGAAAATGATTCCAACTTTTGTTCATATCAAGGTTTTGGCTCTTTAGTTTAGGCAAGCGTATTGCAGGCTGCTAATTTTTATTCAATACTTACAGATGAAGCCTGTGATATTTCCACAAAAAACAAATGTCTATTGGTCTTCGTTATGAAAATGAAATAAGGGAAGATTTTGTTCGGATTGTCCACTGCTCTAAAGGTCTTTGCGGAAACGATCTTAGTGTTGTACTTTTAAAATGTATCCATGATATTCTCTATTTGGATGTTCAAGACTGTAGAGGACAGGGTGATGATGGTGCAGGTTCTGTTTCTTTCAATTAACTTAATTGTGATGAAAATTTTAATCGAAAAGGTGACAGCTCTTAGAAAAGTATTTATTGACATTAAAATAAAAAACGAAGGTAGGAATCTTATGATGCTGAAGCATTGAAAGAAGATTCTTTATGAAGAACACACGTATGAATACTCTATCTCTTCTACAAAGTATAAAAAATGGTGTACTATAACAATCTCCTATAAAATATTCTACAATCTCAGACAGAAAAACTAAAAATATACATGACATCTGTGTTACATTCAATCTACTTGATATTCGCTTTATGTACATTACAATGATTTTCTCTAATGAATACATTTTCGGATGTTGCATAATTATCATAATCATGTATCATAAATTAGCGCTGAATACTTATAGATAGCTATTAGAATATGGAAAATGTAGATCTGAAACGTGAGAACAAGAGGCTTCGCATTATGAAATTGACAAACTTATAGTAATTGATATGAGAAAGATTCCCCTGTCTTTTATACTTGTATTTTTCTCTTGACCTCTATAAAAACGTCCACTAGATCCCACAGAGAGGAAACATGACGGCGAAACAAACATACTCATTTCAAATATTGTTTGGTTGATTTAAATATACTTGACGATAACGCTCAGTGGACAGAGTTTATCAGCTGCTCTCTCTCTCCATTGTTTGGCCTTGTTGTTCTGTACCAGAAAAATCTGAAACACAACAGCCTACAACATTTTTTGGAAAGCGACAAAGTTAAGAATGCTTCATATATGCTTACATCTTTCAAATATTGAGAAATATATATATATAACTTATGGTTTTTGGTTCTGATACACCCGTAAAGTTCAAGTTGTATTTCTCATACATTTTGCTGTTTGTAATTATTTTAAGCGCAAAACTTTGTCTCGCTTGTTCAACGCAAATTGCATGATATATGCAACTTTGTCGTGTTTATTTAGTGTATATTACAACATAAAAGCGAATAACTTTATATCCGCGATATCACACAACTTTGATCGCACCTGCACAGAAATTACTTACATCGTGACTGCGATGGGAATGACAAACAAGGCGGCAGGAATAAAAAAGAAGTTGTTGGCATGGCCATGATTATTAAATTCGGTGTAGAAGAAGTTGAACAGGAAATTTGTTACCACTAGACAGAACTGATCCATGCCAGATACAATTGAAAATATTGAGCCTAAGAAAATCAAGAATACATCAAAAGAAACATTTTTTAAGTTACGAAAGGGATAGATTGAGGTGATAATTACGTTAACCTAACAATCAAATCAGACCTTCATCCCCCCTCCATAGCATACTGTCATAATAGAAGCAGTAGATTTCAAAAACATTTACTTTAATAAAAAGTTTCAAATTCTCTAATAATAAAAAATACTTTAAATTCCTAACCGTCTGTGCATATTTAAATTGCTAACCACCCCATGCGTATTTAAATTCCTAACCGCCCGTGCGTATTTAAATTCTTAACCGCCCGTGCGTATTTAAATTCTTAACCGCCCGTGCGTATTTAAATTCCTAACCGCCTGTGCGCATTTAGATTCCTAACCGCCTGTGCATATTTAAATTCCTAACCGCCTGTGCGCATTTAAATTCCTAACCGCCTGTGCATATTTAAATTCCTAACCGCTTGTGCGTGTTTAAAATTAGATTTTAAGTGAAGCGTATCGGTAATATACCTATTTCACTGCTTTCCACGCTTCTTGAGAGTATGGAGCGAAATATAGGAAGTTGCATTTGCGAAAAGACCTTGGCAGCCAGAGCTAAAACGTAAGTAGTTAGTAATGTTAAATACAAGGGGAAGAATATATATATATATATATAACAGTTAATAATAATAGTTGTTGAAATATGTTTGTAAATAAGATTGGACATATATTGTAGTCACATTTGAATAACAGTAAAAGTTTTGTCGTAAAAATTGGAGAAAATGCTATAAAACGCGAAAAAAATACTAACGGTGTGGCAGGTTAAGGTATACGAGTTGAAAGACATTTATAGAATAAAGCGAAAGGCATAAATATGGTAAGAATTCTCTATGGTTTCCACTTGTGTTTGTTATAGAAGTGATCAGTGCGATTTGGTTAGATTAACAAAATATAATCACAGCAAATCATTTTCTATTACAACAGGTCAACAGTTAAAATCAAATCATACCTGCGTACACCCATGTTACATTGGTAGAACAACCAAGGAGAATATAATATATTGCCCCGTTGACGTTTGCAAAAACAACAAGGAATGGTCCTGAAAAGCATTTTAAGCCAAATTTCACACCTAAGACGGTACCAAGCGACATGGTAAGTAGAGCAGAGCCAAGGTAATAGCCAATCTACGTCGCAGGGAAACAAAACGGAGTGTTGAGTAGATACAAAGTGACTATTGAAAACACCCCCACAGATAAGGCGTAACCAGACAGCAATATAACCAAACTCGTGTACACCTTCCAACGGTTTTGTCTTGGTTTTGAGAAAATCCTCCATAAACTTTTCGGTAGCGAAATGATATCACTGCATGTCAATAGCTTTGTCTTCTTCCCCTTGCAATTGAGTGATTCGTTCAGAAAAAGGGCAACCCATAGAAACACAACAACCATCGCCAAACAACTCAACAGTTGACTGGTTTTGAAAGAAGTGTTTTTTACCAAAATTCCGCTGTTAAAATTTGTTGTAGCCATACATAGCAACACTATAGCCTCGACAAGAGCTGCGTGAAAAATTATCTTTAGGGAGTATTTACGTTGGTATCACTAGATAGAATAACATAGTTCATATCGGGTATGATTATATTGGTTTCAAAATGTCTAAAGGTCTCATAAAAGAAAAAAATTAATAATTAAATCATTGTAAACAAATAGAATTAAATAAGAAAATGAACAGGGATTTAATCAACCTTTGTATAATAAAAAAAACAAAAACCAAGCCTACCTAATCTCGCGGGCAGTTTCTCGCTATCAGTTACGTCAGTAATAAAAGCAAATACAATTGTTGTGAAGCCGGTGAAAGATCCCCCAAGGCCACCCATAAGTGAGCCAATGTATGCTACGTGAATGTTCAACTTGAACGAAATCACCGCCAACAAAATCAATGAATTAATTGCGGCCAACCCTGAGCTGATCAACAACATCTTCCGTCGTCCTGTGATATCTGATATCGAACCAAGTAACGGTATTGTGAACACTGCCGCCACTGATTGTGCTAGGATCATTTCAACGTTAAACTTCGATACCTTCAACTGAACCTGAATATTAGTTATTATATTATAACACTGCTATAGATGATATTGCTATAGAATACACCAGCATTGTATTTTATGAAAATATGCAAAATATGCAATTTTGATTTTGTAAAGCTAAGAGTTCGATCCTATGTGAACAAATGTTTTACAGTTTTAACAAAGACTACCTATTTAAAACCGTCCCTTTTATCAAGCAAAAACTTATCATAAAAAGTATCTGTATAATAAAGCAGTGACTCACATTCTTTCTTTTAGCCTCTTGCGTCCCATTGTAAACATTACCACAGGTTGTGGAGGCTTGGTCGTACTCGTATTGAAGGCCGTATTGCTCACTGTAATAGCTGTAAACGTATTGCTGCACTACAGGATACTGCAGCATGACAGATAAGTAATAAAACAGCAAAACAGGCTCAGGGGTGTAGCAAAATTTAACTTTCATTTTTTTGTTTTTTCCGCTGTATTGCTATATTTTTAAAAGACAACATAGCAACAAATTCCATCCCGCTAATTACATTCCAAGTAAATTATCATTAAGAACCTCTAATAAGCTAGGAACCATCCTCAATTTCGTTTGTTCAAAATTTTATGTTTTTCTAATTACTGGGACGGTTGCTGAGTATTTTATCGTATTTATATAGGTTCAAACGTCAGAACGTCTTTCAGGTGTCATATCAGTCTTTAGTGTTAAAATAGTGTCAACAAAACTTGTAAAATAACCAACCAATGATTTATATAAAAGCACTTTGTACACAAATATATTATGTTTTATATAATAAAAATAAAATAAAAATATATATATTTTATATGTTTTATATATATCATTGTAACAAACAAAACCACTGAAGACAAAAACGAAACCTGAAAATGTTACGGCATATCAAATGTTTCGATATTTCGATGAGAAAACTGTAATAAAAATTAGGTGAAACCGTTTTTTATATCCCTACAATTATTCTTGCGTATCTCGAGGATGCTGAAATTTTTTCTGGGAACCGTGATAGGATTAAAAGTGTTGTTTGAAGCTAATGCAAGTTCGTGACGTCAAAGAGAAAACCATGCATAATTTTCCGAAAAATGTCGCCTTCTCGGTTTTAAATATCTGCCGCTCAACTAGTAGCTAACACCATAAAAGCAATATCATTTGAACGTCTTTTTTCTCTCTCTTTCTCTTGTTATAATTCTGTTAAAAGATCTTGTTACCTATGATAAATATCTTTGGCAATCAAACAATAAAAAGATACGAGCTCCATTGCAGAGTGTTTTGTGTTTGAATAATCTACTGCCGTAATAATGTTTTCTTTGAGATGAGCTCAGACGGAATACAAGCAAGCAACGACGGTTTTAGGGACTGCGGGGCTCGGGACCGAATACATATGCGGAGCTTGGTTTTAAAATGTTTTTTAACTCTATCCCAGGCGGAGGGGAGGCTTTTTGGCCCGCGGCTAGATATTAATATCGTTTTAACCACTACAGCTACAAAGCTGAAATTCACAGTACCCTCCTAACTTTTATATTGGGTGATTTTGGTAAAGAAACCTTTTTTCTAAATGGCCGCCATTTTAAGTGATGATGTCATCTTTCTTCTTAACACGAAAAAATTTTTTTAGTGTTTTTTAGTTTTGCTATATTATTGTATTGTATATGTATTATATACCATACATTGTGTATATAGATGGTTATGTACCACTCTGCACATCACATTTCCAAAAGATTTGCCCAAATTGTATTGCATGATTAGAACTCAAAGTAGCTATACTAGTTTAGAAATATATAAACTTTGATATCAATTTTAGTGCTAGCTTTATCTTCGTTTTTTTTTATCTCTGCTTCTGTTTATGTCATATTTTTGTGAAGTTTGAAAACAAAAGTTTTTTGTAAAATCTTCAAATTTTGTGCATCAGAAGATTGAAATATTGTCCATTTTAGTACAAGCCTGACAACGTCATCGATATTTATTGATCACGTGATATAGTTTATTTTATTGTTGTTTAGTGGGAGATGTTATGTGCCCAATCTGATACTATCTATTTTTCATAAAAGCAATAAACAACACTAGCTTAAGTAAAATAAATAAAAATCGACAAAAATCGTGTATCAATCTAATGGAAGATTTTTAAAATAAAACTATTTTTTGCACAAAAATGACTGTGCAATTTTGGCCTAAAATCTTAAGAATAAATCCTGCAAAATTTTTCAAAAATAGTCATTCGTATAATTTGCCTGACTTTATTCTCCTGAAAACCTTTCATTTTCATAAAATACGATTAAAAATGTTTCTTTAATATTAGATTTGCCAAAATAAATCCCGTAAAAATTCTGCTGTAGACACAATTCGCAAAAATAAATACCGCAAAACACAATTTTTTTTAACATCGAATCGCAAAAATTAATCCAACATTAATTAATACGCTTAAAGTAGCAGGTGACAGGCGTGTGTTGAAGCGTGACAGTTACAGTTTTAAATGTTTGCTGTTTTTAATAATAGCATTTACAATAAAGAGAAAAACTGGGGTAGTGAATTACAACTTATAGTAACTCAAGATAGGACGACAAAGAGGGATTATATTTTAGAATTGTTCCTTAAATTAACCTTTTCATAGTCGCCCTTTATAATGTTATAGTATGATAATATTATTAGTTTTTCCATGCAATCAAAAATAATAAAATATTTCAAAATATTAACGCAATAAAGAAAAAAAATTAAAACGTGTTCGTATGTCGTACTTGGGATCAATTTGAATTCTATTTTTTTAATTTTCTTTTTCACCTTTTGAAAAATTTCCTACACATTTCCAAACATTTTACGGAATTAGAAAATCTTCATTATAGAACTTACTCATATTTCCTTTGAATTAAATGTAACAATAAAATAAAATAATGAAATATTTTACAATATATCATGCAATAAAAAAATAATTAAACTGTGTTCGTATGTTCGTATTATTTTAAATTCATCTTTTTATTCGTCCCTACTTAACAGAAAACGTTTCAGCTTTATTTTAAACTCGTCAATATTATTATTTATCTTTAAAGGAGAGTCATTAAGCCAATGGATCGGCGTTCTATATCCTATCAATTTCCTGGAATGATTTTAAATCATATTTGGTACTTCATATTGCTGGATGACTTGGGATTAACTTTAAACACACCACTGAAATTTAATGGCAATAAATTTTCGCAAAATTTAAACATAATTACAAGGTGTTGAAATATCATTTAAAAAAATATCCCCCTTTTCGGCGACGAGCAACGATTTTTTTTGGGCGCTAAAAAAAAATTGGGGGGGGGGGGTGGTATTTTTTTACAGAATGCGCGGGACCGACGTCTCAATTCTTGCAGTTATCCTGGGGCGCCATACTCAGAATACGGGCCCTGGCTAGTGTGGTTACTAAAGTGAACCGCTCTCACTGTAAGCTGGTAAGTGTTGAGTAAACATACAGGCATACCCGATGAAGACACGCTGGTGTGGAAAGCATACAATAAATAACGTTGACCAAATGAAGGTGTTGCCCACTTTCTAAATTGCTGAATAAACCATTCGCCCCTGTTTCGGCCGTCATCCGGTTTTTATTGAGCTCGTGATTATCCTGCTTTGTTTGTTGCCAGCTATGAGGTGCGATGCAAACATTATGAAAGGGTATTTAACATGTGTTACCTTCGCTAACTTTTGAGTTCTTCAGTCTGATTTTGGCCTTAGTAAGCGAAGCGGTCAGGCGACGATTGAGCAGTTTTTGGCAAAAAGAGATAGGTTTCGGCAGTCTATTTTCCATTTTATACTGTATTTTCCGAAATGACTCCCTCAGTTATTATGATCCTTTTCTAAAGCATTCTTTACTATAAGCGTTGGGGCGTCCAGACGGACGGCCTAACTAACTAACTAACTAATTCCCAACACTAAAAGAAAATTGAATAGGTCATTGTATAAAGGTATTATACTTATTAGACAGGTACCTCAATACGTTTTACTTGTCAGTTGGGTTCCTTTGAAAATGATTCCAACTTTAGTTCATATCAAGGTTTTGGCTCTTTAGTTTAGGCAAGCGTATTGCAGGCTGCTAATTTTTATTCAATACTTACAGATGAAGCTTGTAATATTTCCACAAAAAACAAATGTCTATTGGTCTTCGTTATGAAAATGAAATAAGGGAAGATTTTGTTCGGATTGTCCACTGCTCTAAAGGTCTTTGCGGAAACGATCTTAGTGTTGTACTTTTAAAATGTATCCATGATATTCTCTATTTGGATGTTCAAGACTGTAGAGGACAGGGTGATGATGGTGCAGGTTCTGTTTCTTTCAATTAACTTAATTGTGATGAAAATTTTAATCGAAAAGGTGACAGCTCTTAGAAAAGTATTTATTGACATTAAAATAAAAAACGAAGGTAGGAATCTTATGATGCTGAAGCATTGAAAGAAGATTCTTTATGAAGAACATACGTATGAATACTCTATCTCTTCTACAAAGTATAAAAAATGGTGTACTATAACAATCTCCTATAAAATATTCTACAAACTCAGACAGAAAAACTAAAAATATACATGACATCTGTGTTACATTCAATCTACTTGACATTCGCTTTATGTACATTACGATGATTTTCTCTAATGAATACATTTTCAGGTGTTGCATAATTATCATAATCATGTATCATAAATTAGCGCTGAATACTTATAGATAGCTATTAGAATATGGAAAATGTAGATCTGAAACGTGAGAACAAGAGGCTTCGCATTATGAAATTGACAAACTTATAGTAATTGATATGAGAAAGATTCCCCTGTCTTTTATACTTGTATTTTTCTCTTAACCTCTATAAAAACGTCCACTAGATCCCACAGAGAGGAAACATGACGGCGAAACAAACATACTCATTTCAAATATTGTTTGGTTGATTTAAATATACTTGACGATAACGCTCAGTGGACAGAGTTTATTAGCTGCTCCCTCTCTCCATCGTTTGGCCTTGTTGTTCTGTACCAGAAAAATCTAAAACACAACAGCCTACAACATTTTTTGGAAAGCGACAAAGTTAAGAATGCTTCATATATGCTTACATCTTCCAAATATTGAGAAATATATATATATAACTTATGGTTTTTGGTTCTGATACACCCGTAAAGTTCAAGTTGAATTTCTCATACATTTTGCTGTTTGTAATTATTTTAAGCGCGAAACTTTGTCTCGCTTGTTCAACGCAAATTGCATAATATATGCTACTTTATCGTGTTTATTTAGTGTATATTACAACATAAAAGCGAATAACTTTATATCCGCGATATCACACAACTTTGATCGCACCTGCACAGAAATTACTTACATCGTGACTGCGATGGGAATGACAAACAAGGCGGCAGGAATAAAAAAGAAGTAGTTGGCATGGCCATGATTGTTAAATTCGGTGTAGAACAAGTTGAACAGGAAATTTGTTACCAATAGACAAAACTGATCCATGCCAGATGCAATAGAAAATATGGAGCCTAAGAAAATCAAGAATACATCAAAAGAAACACTTTTTAAGTTACGAAAGGGAGAGATTGAGGTGATAATTACGTTAACCTAACAATCAAATCAGACCTTCATCCTCCTTCCATAGCATATCGTCATAATAGAAGCAGTAGATTTCAAAAACATCTACTTTAATAAAAAGTTTCAAATTCTCTAATAGTAACAAATACTTTAAATTCCTAACCACCCCATGCGTATTTAAATTCCTAACCGCCCGTGCGTATTTAAAATTACATTTTAAGTGAAGCGAATCTGTAATATACCTATTTCACTGCTATCCACGCTTCTTGAGAGTATGGAGCGAAATATAGGAAGTTGCATGTGCGAAAAGGCCTTGGCAGCCAGAGCTAAAACGTAAGTAGTTAGTAATGTTAAATACAAATGATACAAACAATATTATATAATTGATTGAGTTAACTGAACTAACTTAAGATTGTTACTGTATTCTATACTATTGCGTTCAATGCAAGATCAATTGGTTTTTAGGAGATACAAATCTTTGGTTGATTGTTTTAGCATATTTGACATATTGGGTAAATAAATTGAAAGAACCGCCAATTTCAATGGAATAAAACGCTAAACCGTCTAAGCAGGTATATGTCACAAGTTAGCTAGCTCTTTTATATCTTGCCAACATTTTTTAGTTCATATTATGTATACTTGTTAAAATATGTTTGTAAATATGATTGGACACATATATATATTGTAGCCATATTTGAACAACAGTAGTTTTGTTGTAAAAATTGGAGAAAATTTTATAAAACACGAAAAAAAATACCGACGGTGGGAGGTCAAGGTATACGATTTGATTAGTTTAAAAGACATTTTTGGAATACACGCTTTTTTATAAGAACACGTTTTATAAGAATAGCAGAGTGAAAATTGACATTTTTTGAAGAATATTCTAAGAATATGCTCAGGGTGAGAATTCTTTGCGAAATCTAGCTGAATTAGCAAATATTGTTAAAATAAGATATGTATTTATACATTGTGGCAAGTTCTTTAGTATAGATACACAATAGATATAATTTTTGAACAACTAAGCAAGTAAATAAAAAAAATTATTAAACAAAAAATAAGAATACAACCTATTTTAAGTAGAATAAATAGGAATATGCTAAGAATATTTTAGCTTGATTTGGAGTTAAAAATTAAGAATAGTTGACCCTGGCCGAATCAAATCTATGCTTATAAAAAAAGCGTGTAAAGTGAATGGCATAAATATAGTAAAAATTCTCTATGGTTTCCACTTGTGTTTGTTATAAAAGTGATCAGTGCAATTTGTTCTGATTAACAAAAATATAATCACAGCAATTAATTTTCTATTACAACAGGCCAACTGTTAAAATCAAATGAAACTCGCATACCTGCGTACACCCATGTTAAGTTGGTAGAATAACGAAGGAGAATACAATATATTGCCCCGTTGACATATGAAAACGCAACAAGTGATGGTCCTGAAAAGTATTTTAAGCCGATTTTCACACCGAAGATGGTACCAAGCGACAAGGTAAGTAGAGCGGAGCCAAGGTAGTAGCCAATATGTGTCACAGGGAAGCAAAGCGGAGAGTTGAGTAGATACAAAGTGACTATTGGAAGCACCCCTATAGATAAGGTGAAACCAGACAGCAATATAACCAAACTCGTATACATCTTCCAACGGTTTTGTCTCGGTTTTGAGAGAATCCTCCATAAACCTTTTGGTAGCGAAATAATATCACTGCATGTCAACAGCCTCGTCTTCTTTCCCTTGCAATTGAGTGATTCGTTCAGAAAGAGGGCAATCCATAGAAACACAACGACCATTGCCGAACTGCTCAACATTTGACTGATTTTGAAAGATGTGTATTTTACCAATAATCCGCTGTTAAGGATTGTTGTAGCCATGCTTAGCAATATTACGGCCTCGGCAAGAGCTGCGTGAAAAATTATCTTTAGGAATTATTTACGTTGGTATCACTAGGTAGAATGAAGCCTTGTTCTTATTATGGAAATTGGAATTACAAAAAGTAACTTTATTTAGTAACGATATGTCATATCGAGGATGATTATATTGGTTTAATAGGTCTAAAAGTCTCATAAAACTATTTTATATTTTTATAAACTCAAATAAAATAATGATTTATGCACCAACAAAAAAGTTAATAATTAAATCATTGTAAACAAATAGAATTAAATAAGAAAATGAACAGGGATTTAATCAACCTTTGTATAATAAAAAAAACAAAAACCAAGCCTACCTAATCTCGCGGGCAGTTTCTCGCTATCAGTTACGTCAGTAATGAAAGCAAATACAATCGTTGTGAAGCCGGTGAAAGATCCCCCAAAGCCCCCCATAAATGAGCCAATGTATGCTACATGAACGTTCAACTTGAACGAAATCACCGCCAACAAAATCAATGAATTAATTGCGGCCAACCCTGAGCTGATCAACAACATCTTCCGTCGTCCTGTGATATCTGATATCGAACCAAGCAACGGTATTGTGAACACTGCCGCTACTGATTGTACTATGGTAATCTCAACGTTAAACTTCGATATCTTCGACTGAACCTGAATATTAGCGCGTATGAATATATAAAGCAACACAAATTCATCAAGTGCCATTCATGTTTATTGAAATTTTAAATCGTATACAGACATTCTTTCAAAATAATTTCTGGACAGGGAACGTTCCAATATCTGATTTGAGATTTGTGATTATTAAGATTATTAAAGTATCAAGAATTACAGATTGCATAACTGTATATAATGATGCACCAAATAATTCCTCCAAAACAAAATGCAGATTCTCATTTCAAGATTATATTTAGGTCGTGAATGTCTTAATTAGCATGAACGAAATCTGCTGCGAAAACTTCTCTCACAACAAGTTTCGAATTCCTTACCTTCACATGGTTCATGCTGTTATTAATGAACGCTGTTATATAGATGACATTGCGATAGAATATACAATTTCGCATTTTATGAAAATATGCAATTTCGATTGTGTATTGCTAAGCTAAGAGTTTGTCCTATGTGAACATATGTTTTACAGTAGGAACATAGAATATACTGGTTAACTAAAAAAATACTTTTTTATACAGATCGTGAAAATACGTGTTTTTAACTGAATTTGGGTCACTGATTTCAAATAGGAAGTCAGACTTTCCCTATCACGTTAAGTTTCTGAGATATCGATATGCACCAAAATTGGCTATTTTCAACACATTGCAAATATTTGAGAGTCAAAAACAATCATAAAATGTCCACAATAATTTAATCAATCGTTCAACAAGGATGTAAACAGTCTACTCAAAGAATCAAGAAGAGTCAACAATATAATTTTAAATAACTATTCTATCAGACAAAACAAAAGTATCTGTATAATAAAGCAGTGACTCACATTCTTTCTTTTAGCCTCTTGCGTCGCATTGTAAACATTACCACAGGTTGTGGAGGCTTGGTCGTACTCGTATTGAAGGCCGTATTGCTCACTGTAATAGCTGTAAACGTATTGCTGCACTACAGGGTACTGCAGCATGACAGATAAGTAATAAAACAGCAAAATAGGCTCGGGGGTGTAGCAAAATTTAACTTTCATTTTTTTGTTTATTTCTGCTGTATAAAAATTACTATTTAAAGACAACATAGCAACAAATTCCATCCGGCTAATTACATTCCAAGTAAATTATCATTAAGAACCTCTAATAAGCTAGGAACCATCCTCAATTTCGTTTGTTCAAAATTTTATGTTTTTCTAATTACTGGGACGGTTGCTGATTATTTTATGGTATTTGTATAGGTTTAAATGTCAGAACGTCTTTTCAGGCGTCATATTAGTCTTTAGTGTTAAAATAGTGCCAACAAAAATTGCGAATTAACAAAAAAACCACTGAAGACCAAAACGAAACCTGAAAATGTTACGGCATATCGAATGTTTTGATGTTTCTATGAGTAATCTTTAATAAAAATTAGTTTTTTATATCGCGACAATACTCCTTGCGTATCTCGAGGTTCCTGAAATTTTACGATAAATAGGATTAAATAGGAAGCTGAAGCAAGCTGTGGATACGCAATAAACGGCAAGTTCGTAACGTCAAATTGACAACGCATAATTTTCCTAAAAATGTCGCTTTCCCAGTTTTCAATATACGCTCAACAAGTAACTAACACCATAAAAGCAATATCAATTAAACGTCTTTTCTCAAATAACCTCAAAACGGAATACAAGCAAGCAACGACGGTTATAGGGTCAGCGATATATAGATTAAATATGCCGATTATCAGGATTTAAAAAGAAACATATGCTTAAGATTTCAGTTCTAAGATGAAGGTGAAATCTTCAAAAGACACCGCTAATGTTTTTTAAACGCGTTGTTTACTACTACTAATTAAAATTGCACTTTAGAGTTCCCCAATATTATCCCTCCAAAGCTCTTCATCGATATTACCAAACATCGTTTCAATATCATGTACTAATCCTAAGTTAACATTGGGAATAATAGGTAAATAGTGGACAAGATTAACATGATAATTAGATTTAACGCTTACAGAAAAAAAAGTAAAACAGCTATCAATATAATTTTTTTCCTTTTCTTTTGCTTTTGAGAATTTTTTTAAAACCTAATCTTCATAAGGATTTAGCTACTTTTTCCTACAAATGTTCGTTTCGCGTGAGTTTGAAGGTAATCAAGTTCATAGAATTCTCGTTGTTCTGTTGCACACAAGATGTTGCAGACCCTTAATATATTAGGCAATTTTGCAAGTTTCCGGAAATTCAGTCCAATTTGTTCTTTTGCCGGAAGCCAACCTAGACAAGGAAGATTTTCAGGTGTCAATAATGCCAACGTAACGGAAAAAGTTATTAGTTTTAACAGCTTGTTGATTTTTGTTGATCTTCTTCATGCGATATTGTGGCGCGTCAAAACATTACAATAATCAAGCTTCGATAAAAACAGTATTTCAGCTAGTTGTTTTACGAGGATTGAAGGATACGGAGCGCTTTAGGTATCTGAGGACAAACAATGGGTTTTTAAGTAATTGTTTCCAACTGAAATGTTCAAGTCATCTGCATATTGACATGTGGAACCTGAGATGTTATCTTGCAGATCAACTGTAGACAGGTTGAAGAAAATGGGGCCAAGAACAAATTCTTGTGGTACACCTAATTGGACCGATTTCCCCGTTAATTAAAAGTTATCAAACTGTACAAACTGTTGTCTTTGCCTATTTTCTTTACGACAATATTGATGTAAACTATGGAGTTCAAAGCTTTCCGCCTTCAAAGCGCCGATAGTAGCCAAAGTCACAGGTTTAAAAAAAGATTGATAGAGCTTAGTGGGCAGCTTACAAGATATTGAAAATACAAATTTATTAAATTTAAAATAAACGCAAAAATAAAAAAATTGGCACGATATTCGAATTATTCAGAAATGTAAATAAAAAAGAATGTCTCAAATAGACCCTACCATTTTGGAAAATATTGACTTAACGACCAGAGGTTATTAGTTTTCACTTGTTTTGATGTTGTCAATTCTGCTAATTTGTAAAATAATGCGCTTATCGTTAAAATTGGGACAAATTTAAAGCTCTTGATCGCCAAAACTTAAGTCTTTTTTGTCTTCGGCTTCAGGTATAATTTTATTTAAATAATTCAAATTTTATGGGTGTTAAAATTTTCCATATTTATTCATTCTTACAAAGCCTCGATTGGTTAAGAACAACGCAATTGTTTCTATTGATTCCGGACACTTAGTTTCAATTTCTGAAGTTCCCCATCATTGCTTTTGACGTGTTTGAAACAAAATTAGGGAGACGACATTCATTATCACAGTTTCACAGTGTATTCAGGGTATTAATCTTAAAATTTGAATTTTGTATGGTTTAGTTTAACTTACGGCAGCCCAACTAGATCGATGACAGAATAATAAGAAAAATAATTGGATGGAACAACATCAACTGAAGAGACAGCGTCACAATACGACGCTTGGAGCTTGCAAGTCAGCCGGCTCATCTCACAGAAACTTTGGAACCGCACTGTAAGGCACTAACATCTGAATCTTTTATGCGGGACCAAGACATTTGGCAAAACCTTTCTCAATGCCAGTAGATCTGGTTTGAATAAAGAAGATAAGGAAGAAGACGAATAGCTATATAGCTATATAATAGTTCCTGTCCTATGTATATATAACTACCTGTCCTAAATCCTGTTTGAAAGTGCGATGATTGATCAGATGATTTTTTTTATCACTATCAGTAAAAAATGAAATCAGTACAGTCGTTCCCGTTTCGATACAAATTAACATGGCGTCACATTTTAAGCCAGTAAAGTCCTATTTTTTACATGGTTTTTAATTTGTTCTTAAAGCTATAATTTTCCAAACTATCGTAATAACGCTAATAATAATGTGAAAAAGTCCTTTTTTTTGTTGGAAAGTTTAAAAGTCGCAAAAATTTTAAACTTGGGATCAATTTGAATTCTTTTAAATATAAGATGCAGTTTAATGATTTAAAGTTCTCTTTAAAACAATATATTTATTTTTTCAATTAAAATAGCACAAAGCTTTTCGTACGTCTGTACATCATCAGGTGCATAAAAAATATATTTTTTATATGATGCTGATACGGTGTTAAGTCAACGTGTCCTGCCCGGTCCGCATGCTGCCCCCCCCCCCCCTGTTTCGCCCTGCGGCAACCGATCATGACACGTTGACTTAACACCGTATCAGCATCATGCAACGCACGAACTTGACCACCGGCACTCAAACCAAAACAACAACAAACATGACAGGACAGTCAAGATGTGACAATATTTTCCACCCTATGAATCATACTCCCCTAAGTAAGCCGGTCTACGCCTCATTCTCCCAGAACGCCTTGGCTTCGCTATAATCGTATCACTAGAAATCGCTTTCTTTCTTGAAGTTAATGCACCTGCCCCAGCGTGATTGACATCCTTTGTAGGAACAACCTCCATTGACTCCTCAACCCAACTACCTGGATAACTCTCCATTGTTAGATTTCTAAAACCCCTGCTATCAACATCAGACCTATAATCCTCAGTTGTAGACAAATTTGGAGTTTCAACAGAAATTGAATCATCAACTAGAGGTCGACTCGAACGATCAATCTGGTCCACATGTCTGTGAGCCACATGACCCTCATCCGTTCTAACTTCATAATCAACATTTCCACAAACACCCATAATAACACCGGGAGTCCATTTTTGATCACCGTTATAGGTCCTAATCGTCACATCATCCTTGATGTTAAACGTGAGAAGCTTCCCTTTGTATACATGTTGCTTTCTTGTCACATCTGCGTGAAGATCTGGGCGTACTAGAGACAAAACCGATTGCAGTTGTCTTCTGAATAATACTTCAGCTGGAGAAATACCGGTCGTAGAATGTGGTGTTATCCTGTACCTGAACAGAAAACGCCATAATTTGGTATGGATACTCCCGTCTTTTAAGATTTTCAATGAATCCTTTAGTACACGCACAATTCTTTCCGCTTGACCATTAGATGACGGATGATATGGAGCAGATAAAAGATAATTGACAACATTCTTTTAAAAGAAATGCATTGAAATCCTCGCTAGCAAACCCGGACCATTGTTACTGACCACAACTCTCGACAACCCATGCGTCGCAAATAACTTCCTTAAAACTCCAACAGTAGTGAATGATCAATTATCTCTTGTTAACAGAAGGTGTGTTTTGAGGAGCTCTTCAAAATTTTGCAGTTCGTTGTTATTTTTGGATTGAATTTTTGTTCTTATTGGAATTCACTCATTATATTATTGTGGAGTCAGTTTGGTGTAGTTGTGGTGGTGTTTTCTGGTAAAGTTCTTTGAAATTTGGATTAAAACAGCTGATATTTGCTGACTTTGCCGATCAAGATTGACATTTTCCCAACTGTTCTCAAGTCATAAGTACTTTTAGTTCCTGTATCTAATACAGAAAACCAATAATCTTAATTGCTCCATTTGCAGCATAATTACATTTCTTATTTACCCTAACAATCCTTAATACAAAACAATTAACTGATCGTTACAAATTCTTATCGCTTCACGTCAATTCAGCCAAATAAATTGCTTACGTTTTTGTTTTTAATTTAACTTTTTTAAAAAAAACAACTGAATACATAAAAAAAATTATCTTTGTTTTAAATTAAGCACCATTCCTTTTTCTTTATTTCTAATTATTTTATCTTTTAACTTCTCAATTGTATATATATAAAAATAAACTTTCTCCCTTAACTAAAGTGTGCAACCTGTTGGCAATTAGTAAATCCTAGATTCCCACGAGGGTCGTTGGACGGTCGAGGTGGTTCTTTCTAGGTGAAGAATATTGTTCTCAGGTCACCTTCTTTTGCTCATTTCCACTTTTACTGCTACATCTTCCGCATTGTTGGGGACTTTAGGGAGCTTGGATTGTAATCTCAGGGGACTGCCTCATATTCCGAAAAAACAGTTTTTTAGTTTGAGTGTCGTAATCCTTTCTGCATTTTCATTCTATATTATATTTCATTGATCATGTCATCTAGCAAGTCATCCTTCGGTCGAATTTTGAAAAAACCTGACAGATTCAATAAAAATCGGTCCAATCTGAGTGCCCATTGTTTCAATGAAAATTGCACCAGTGAGGACAGCATTATATATTTTAGGCACTGCACACGTTGTTCCAAATACTATTGCAGTGCGTGTTGTGAGTTTAGTAAGGACATCATTGAGCTTCTCAATGAGAAAGTTGATAACTTTTGGTTCTGTCCGGACTGCACTAAACCTGCTCTAAATGCAATTTTCTTGGAAAAAGATATCGAATCTAGATGCAGCGTCTACTTTGAAAAAATTGAATCTCACCTTGATTCTCTTGAAGCGTCTCATTCTTTAAACCATTCTTCAATGATCAACATCCAAAACAGCCTTGAGACAAACTCCTCTTTAATTCAGAAATTAGTGGAAGATAATTTAAAATTGAATAAGCAAATTTCCAATTTAAAAAATAATTGTAATAAGGAATGCATTGACTCTGAACGTACTCTGAGTAAAAAAATTGTTAAAAATATTGAGGAGCACAACAGGCGCAAAAATAATTTAATTATTTACGGTCTGAAAGAGACTGATTCTGTAAACAACTCTGTGCAAGTATTGGATCTCTTAAAAAGCCAGCTAAGACTAAATATTTGCATAGACGATATTAAAAGTTGTGAAAGACTTGGGCCTTTTCAATCCGGTAAAACTTGACCTTTAAGAGTTACTCTTTGTGATTATGGCACAAAAACCTCCATTTTAAAACACAAAAGGATTTTAAAAGGAGTAGATGAAAATATCTATATTAATCAGGACAGAAGCAAAGAAGAAAGAGATCTGTTTAATAAACTTCGAGTTGAAGCTAAACAGAGGGAGGCAGAAGATAGTTCGGGGGAATGGGTCTACAGAGTAAGAGGACCACCGTGGGATCTGTTTGTGAAACAAATAAGAAAAAATCCCTCTTCAAAATAAAATCTTGGAATAACAAAGCCAGAAAACTAAAAAATTCTCATCCTCCTTTCTCTTTAGCATTTTGTAACATTCGAGGTTTACAAACAAATTTTACAGATGTTGAAGCTTTTTTGTTCGAAAATAAACCGAATGTATTAGCGCTTTGTGAATCTAATCTAAATGCTGGTATATCTTCTAATGATTTTCTTGTTCTTGAATATCTTCCTTTGTTTAGAATGGATTCCTCCATTCATATGCATGGTCTAGCAGTTTATGTTAAGGAAACGTTACCAATATCTAGAGAAATTGACCTGGAAGACCCCGACCAACCTTTTATGTGTTTTTGTTTGTCTCTTCTACATTCAACTAGTTTTCTATTTTTCCTCTATCGCTCTCCATCTTCCCAAGACTGTTCTGTTATCAAATCAGTCTCAAAGTCCGCTGATTCAGCTATTCTTAAACATTGCTCAAACAACATCTTTGTATTTGGTGACTTTAACATTCACCATAAATAATGGCTAAAATTCTCTAACGGAACAAGTAGCTCTGGTGTTGAAACCTATAACTTTGCAGTATTTCAGTCTCTCTCGCAATTAGTTGATTTTCCAACCCGCATTCCTGATCAATCCAGTCAATCGCCTTCCTTGTTGGATTTATTTTTAACCTCTAACCCGGACATCTGTAAATTATCTCATAGCGCTCCTTTAGGTCATTCTGACCATGTTGTTATATCGGTCAAAGTTAACTTCAATAGACAAGTTTCTCTTGAACATCCCATGCATAAAACCTATTTTAGATATGATCTTGCGGATTGGCAAAAATTTCAAGCACACATTCAGTCTGCCCCTTGGAAGGAAATTCTTTCCAACTCAGCTGATGATTGTGTTAATGAAACTACTTCAATAATATCTGAAGGAATAAGATTATTCGTTCCTTCAAGGAAATATCAGATAAAACCTCATTCTTCGTCTTGGTTTTCACCAGCATGTGCTGCAGCCATAGCCCATCGTAATCATTTCTTTCATTGCTACCGACGTCACCCGACTGATCTTAACAGAAAATTGTTTATTGTCTCTCGCAATAACTGTAAATATGTTGTTCGTAAAGCAAAAACTGTTCTTGCTGAAAGAACTAAAGATCGTATCAATTCAAAAAAAATAGGTTCATGTAAATTTTGGTGTATCATTAAAAATGTCCGGGGCAATTCTAAATCATCTGTGCCTCCACTATTCAATGGTCCTGAAGTCATTAATTTATCTAAGGATAAAGTTGAACTATTTGCTAAACTCTTCAGTTCTTATTCTACCCTCGATGATTCTGGACACGATCTCCCATATTTCACCTCCAAAACTGACCAGACTTTACAGAATTGCTTTATATCTCCGGATAACGTTTCCAAGATAATTTCCAAAATGGATTCCACTAAAGCTACAGGACCTGATGGAATTCCTGTAATTGTTCTTCAGAGAAGTTCTACCGAGTTATCTCCTGTTTTGTGTGCTGTTTACAAAAGGTGTTTGGATGAATCTTGTTTTCCTTCATCCTGGAAATTTGCCTCCGTTATTCCAATTTTTAAAAATTGTGGTGACCGTTCTAATCCTAGAAATTATAGACCGATTAGTCTCATTTCCATTTTAAGCAAAGTTTTTGAGACTTTACTTAACCAGACCTTAGTGGAATTTATTGAAAAAAATAATTTGTTTTATGATTCCCAGTACGGGTTTCGTTCTGGTCGTTCCACTGCTGATGTTTTGACAGTTATAACTGAACGTTTTTATCGTGCCCTTGATGTTTCCGGTGAAGCGCGAGCAGTTGCTCTTGACATCTCCAAGGCATTTGATAAAGTCTGGCATCTGGGTCTATTGCATAAACTCAAAGCATATGGTTTAAAAGGTTCCTTTTTCAAAATTATCTCTTCCTTCCTTTCCAACCGTAAACTCAAGGTTGTCCTTAGTGGTCATTCATCTTCAACGTTTTCCATCAATGCTGGTGTTCCCCAAGGATCAGTTCTCGGACCAACCCTGTTCCTACTCTACATAAACGATCTCCCAGACAATTTATCATCCAAAACTATTATTTACGCTGACGATTCCACATTGTATTCCTGTCTTGATAAATCAGATGATTGTGATAAGGTTAATTTAGCCTCTGTTTTCAATAAAGATCTCAATTCGGTAGTTGAATGGGGTAAAAATTGGCTGGTTAATTTCAATCCATCTAAAACTAGTCTTCTTTCCATTAATCATTTCAAGCAAGCATATTTACCTCAAATTTTGATAAATGGTTCTCATTTCCCTGAAAACAATTTATTTTGCCTTCTTGGTCTCATATTTACAAGCGATCTCTCATGGCGTTCATAGATTGAAACCATTGCAAAATCAGCTGCCATGAAGGTTGGTTCTCTTTTACGAGAAATGAGTTACCTCACCCCTGAGTGTATTCTTTACCTGTACAAATCGTCAATACGTCCTTGCATGGAATACAGCTGCCACATTTGGGCAGGTGCTCCTGCGAATTGCTTGAACTTGTTAGACCGTGTTCAACGGAGTGTTTGCAACGCAATCGGCGCAAACTTATCTTCAAAACTGGACTCCCTATCACACCGGCGAAACGTAGCTTCTCTTTGTCTTTTCTCCAAGTTTTTTTATGGACGTTGTTCAAGCGAACTATCATCTCTTACACCTTCTCCCAGAATTTTTCACCGTACAACTAGGTTTTTGTCATCTTCTCATCAATGGACTGTTTGCATTCCAAACTGTCACAGGGATTTCTATAAGAACAGTTTTTTCCCGCGAACATCCAGACTTTGGAACTCCCTTCCTTCTACATGCTTTCCATCGGTCTATAACCTTCAACTATCTGAAAACTGCGTAACTTTCCTTGTAACTTTTCTAGCTCTTTACACTCAAGTGGCCTTTGGGGCCTTGTTCTGAGCAACTACAATAAAAAAAAGTAGTTTTGTATCAGTACTTCCAACAACTTCTGCTTCAATCCACTTCGAAAAACTGTCAGCTGTCAAAAACGTCATACCATCAACCGGCCCAGCATTATCAACGTAAATCCTCTCCAAGTCTAACTAAATACTCCCAAGAATGCACTGGTGCCTTTGTAGGATTGCTCCGACTCCACTGACAAATCTCACATTTCCGAACAAGTTCCTCAGTATCCCTATCAATTCCGGGCCACCAAACATAACTCCTGGCTAATGATTTTATCTTACTCATCCCAAGATGTACCTCATGCAACTCTGCCAAAAGCATACTCCTCAAAGAACTTGGTATAACGACTCTCCCACCCCAATATTCCGTAGTAAGCTCCGACCATCTGGACACATATGGTTTCAACCCTTCTTTATTACTGGCTGTCTTATTTATGCCCTCCAATGCCATGTTCATCACTAAAGCAAGCAACGGATCTTTCCTGATCTCAACCTTGACTTCTCTTCCAGTAACCGTTGCACCCAATTTATTTGAGTCACCTGGACCATATCGCAAAACATAATTATATCCTGACAACAGCAATGCCTAAACCAAAGGGACTAGCATCACAATGGACCACTATTGGTTTTGACTGGTCAAACCGAACAAGTAATGGAGCCTCGCACAGCATTCTTTTTACCGAATCCAATGCTTCCTCACAACTCCTGTTCCAATTCCAGCCAGCACCCTTCCGCAATAGTTTATGAAGTGGTTCTGTCACTGTAGCCATTTGTTTCACGTACGAAATGTAGTAATTGACCATTCCAAGAAAAGATCTAAGCTCGGTGATGTTGGTTGGTGTTGGTGCATCTCAAACAGCTTCAACATTAGTAGGCATAGGTTTTATTCCTTCTTTTGACATAGCCACAATATGTAACTTCAGGCTGCATGAACGAGATGGGTGGACAAAGAAACAACAAACATGACAGTCCAGTCAAGATGTAACAATAAAAGTTATAGATTTTTTCTTTAAAACATTAGTGTCGTCGGAAAACATTATTGGGTTAAATTCAGGTGAAGTGTTTTTAGAAATAAAGGATGGTCCAAAAATGCATCCTTGCGTAACACCGCAAGTCACTGGTAAGAAGACAAAGTTTTTGGTATGAACATATTCTTTTCTACCTGTATGAAAATTTCTTATCCATTTCAAGGTGTTATCAGTGATACCGTAATGTTGAACCCTGTTTAACATAATTGAGTGATTAACTGTATCAAAAGCTTTTGAGAGGTCTACAAAAACACCAAGTGTATAAGTGTTCTCAAAAGCCTTCGATGTCTGATTTACAAGTTCAATTCATGTTTAAATTGACGTTTATAGAAAAGATTGATGCCAGAAAAATAATTATAAAGGTGATTATTGACCACACGTTCAAGTAACTTAGAAAAAATTGCCAGAAGAGAGATTTGTCGATAATTTGTAACATGAGTGATTTCCATATGCTGGAAAGACTGCCCAAAGTTTTCCGAAGTTTAAATTTCCATATTCGTTCAGTTTAAGCGCAAATGTTAAACATTTCAGTAACACACAAGAATCCCTTAAATTGCTCGATGATATAATTATTCCTTATGTTGCCGTCGAACGCTCAAAACTCGATGTTGGAGAAGAACAATATCTATCAGCCCCTAGATCTAACTGTGAATGGTTCCTTCAAGACTTTAATGAAGCAAAAATTTACAGAGTGGTATAGTAAACAAATCAGTAACCATTTGGAAAAAGGAACACCTATCGAAGATATCGAGATAAAGTTATTATTGTCTGCTCTTAAACCTTTACATGCAAGCTGGTTCACAGATGCATATAATAAGCACCCATATGTCTTCTTTTTAAATCTAATAAAAACTTTATTTTAAACAATGTAATGTAATAATGACTAACTTTCTAAAATTTTAACATTTCATCTATTAATTTTATGCATATTTACCTATAAAACTTATAATAATCATATAATATAATGATAATAACATAATCACTTTACATCTGAAGCTCAGATTCAGACATATTGTCTCTTACTCGAAGATAAATTCCGCGAAATTCACATATATTACCTCGTTCGCGAAAATAAATTACAAGAAATTCGCAGTTTTTAGACCTGTCAGCTGCGAAAATTTCTTCCCTTAATGTAACATTTGTTACCTTCTTACACTGCCATTACATTACACTTTCAATCCATAAACACACTTGCGCGTTTATCAACTTGTGCGTGCACTCGCTGTAAACCCACTGCGTTTATCACGACTTTCTGAGCTAGTAGCAATTGTTACCGTACCTCTCCTTGACAGCTAACTCCTGATTCATATACTCGAAGACCAGGTCTAGGGTCCACACACTACTACCAAATTTTCTTGAAATAATGACATTTAGTTATTCAGGGTACCACTCATGCAGGACACGAGAATAGGAGGGCAGCAGATGGACAACGAGATGGATACGAGACGATTGAGTCAAAATATACGTTAACAAGTCAACAGGGGGAGAATGTGAAACGAGTGGCTTATATTTAACGGCTTCTTGTTTGTATACGTCTATTTTAGTACGTGAGCAATTTTCTAGAATTTTAGGCGAGAATAATTTTTTTGATGCACTGAAGACAAAGTTTAATTTTACCATTTCCAACACTACACATGTGAACTCGCAAATAGAAAAAATGGGGAAGCTGGTCATTAGAGGGAAGTACCTCTTTTGTTCGACATGAACAGCTTGGATCATTTGTTAAATAAACATATATGTTCGTGTAGGTTATGTATAAAAATGAAATGAACTTCTCAAAAATGTTATTGGTTTTCGTTTTATAAAATATATTTGCGGGTTGATAGCAATTTCTTTTTTAAACTCCATGAACACTTCAGCTATTGCGTGTTTAAGTACACGTTGTTTTTTTTTATAAGAAACTGAGCAAAGGTCCTAGTAGTTGCAATTAATTTAAGTCTTAAATTTTTTAATTTTTTTTTTGGGGGGGGTAGTAGTTTTTAATAGTTTCTTAAATCATAAAATTGATAAAAATACAAGTGTTAGTTATCATTAACAGACGTTCAAAATGTGTAACCTGTATTTATTTAGTTCTTTTTGAAAGGCATGTACCTTATACTTATATTATTCAGACAACAATGTCTGCTCATCCCGTTGAAACATTCGATTTCAAGTTAGCATGTTTACGACGCTATTGAGAACCAGACTAAGGTTTCTTAGGAAATATTTTTGTAGTACTACAGTTTCTTAACTATTTGAGGGCATCTAGATCTAGTTTCTTATAAACGGGTTTCTTATAAAGAAAATACTTGTATAACGTAAAACGTAGTGGAGTAAGCGTGTTAAATCTTTGCGAGTGGAAACTCGGCCGAAGTAAGAAGTAGGAAGTTGTATAAAATGTTTCCTGCAGAAGCTGATTAGTCACCTTTCTTAGGAGATTTCTTATACATTAACATTAGAAAGAGTACGTACAAAAGATATATTGCGTGTAAATATATTTGTAATAAAAGTGTTCACGACGCGCATGCGTGTCTTTTCGTTTTTTACGGCATGGAAAAAATTCCGTCTACACGAACAACTTCCGTGTTCGAATTCACCGCTGCGAAACTTTTAAAACTGCACGTTTTGCGTTTGATGGATAGTTTGGCCACTGTCTGTAAATAAGAAAATGGTGACACTACATAGAACAATCATGTAATTAAATACGAGGGATTCGAACGAAACGTCATCGCATTCATGTTTTTAAATACGAGGGATTTGATCGAATCGTCATCGCATTCATGTTTTTAAATACGAGGGATTCGATCGAATCGTCGCAATCGAACTCGAGAAAAATCAAATTATTACAAGTCGTTCTAAACAGCTGGAATGAACTTCCAAGACATTAAATTGCAGACATTAAAGTTAAAAAAGAAAGACAAGAAAGACAAAGATTTGATTTATTTGATTTATTTTGATTGATTTGATTTATTTCACAACGGCGTTCCAATTATAGAGTGTTTTATAGGAATTCGATTTACAAAAAGTTCACTTAAATATTATATTTAGAGTTTAATGAGAGCGTTGTGAAATTTGCTTCCATTCTGAATTACCTCATTTTAGGCAATCCAAAAACATGTTCTCACCTGACGCCATTTTTGTTGCGAAAGCGAACAGACTATCAAGGGAAGCGTACCCAGACCTCTCGTTTGCACAAATACTATCTTCCGAAAAACACGCGTAATCAGGCTCCTCCGCGTATGTTTCCATGGTGACCTGTAATTGTCTGTCGAACGTAGGGTGGTTACATGCGGTTGTTTTGTTCTGAACAAAAATAGTGTTTTCGGTCCGTAAATTATACGCTGAAACGTTGAAAATCTTTTCCAAAATTTGGAAAGTCAGTGCGAAAAGGTTTACCTGGTATTCGTATGCGGACTTTACGGAAGGAGTTTCCAGTTGCTGCATGTAACTTGACCAATACGATAAATCTAATACAGAAGAGATTCTTTACATCAAAATTAACTTACAGCTAAGTAAAAAATGCTTGCATTTATGGGTATGGAACGAAAGGAGGTCTTTTCTGTTACGGAAAATCGGAGTTTATTAAATGTTTGTTATTTATTAAGCCAATTATAATTGTCTGTAAAGCCATATAGAAGTTTATATGCAAATAACGTAGAAAGGCCTATTTTAAATATAATTTCTCGACAATATTATACGTTTGTATTTCCATTTATTTGTTTATTCATTTATTTAGTTAGGATAATAAATTATAATATTTCAACCAGGTATATCTTTTGTTAATAATAACAACGTTAATAAAATAAAGTTTGCAGTTTCTGGTGTTACAAAATTGCACGAAAACGCGAAGATCAAATGAATTGCGCGTAATCACCTGCACTCTCGTTAAAACAGTTTTGTTGGTACCACGTGATGTTCTCAACTTGCTTATCAGCCAATGAGATATTTTGTATGCTTTGCTCGTATGGTCCATAATGCCTTGTTACGTCCTTGATTTTTGTAGGTGTATGGAAACCTGTTTGAGTGAACATATATTTGAGAAAGTGTAGATTGTTGAGCAAAGAAATCGTTAAGCTTCGATGTGTTTTAAAGTCAAGATTTCTTTCTATGTTAAAAACGAATTAAACAAAAATATTATTCTTGATTTGGCGCGAAAGGATACGCGCTAAGATTTTCGTTTCATTGTACGAGTTTATTTTTAGGTTAAAAGTTAGACAATTTATTTGAATTTTGGGTTGAATTTTATGGTTTCTTGAAGGAAATTGTTTTAAAAAGGAAAGAAACATTAATGGAATGTGGACTAAAGAAGATAGTAAAATAAGTCAATATATAACGTTTATGGTTTTATGATTTAATCTTGATCTGAAAGACAAAAATAACGACAAAAATCAATTTACTTTCAAATATACCGGAATCCGTGTCACTAAACAAAGAAGATGTCTCGTTGTCCTTCCTTTGCCGTGATTTTCGTGCATCTGTAGCATAGGGATGCACGCGGAATTTTTCGTCAAACCGCGCGGAATGCATTTGTTGATTACCTGATCAATAATTAAAGCATGAATATTGTGGTGCTGTTTAGCGGACGGATTTTTAAACCTGTGACGGGTTGCTGTTGTAGTCCATCTTCAACAAAGATTCCAGAGATAAGCATTTCAGGGTTCCCGCTGCACTCTATGGATGAAAAGATATGTTTTGAGTTCGGATTTCTTTGCAAAGTCTACCATTATAATGATTGTTCATACTTTAAGTGGATTACCCAGAAAACCCAGACCACGAGAAAGTGCTGTAGTTGTTTCCACTGGGGTTCACTGTTGGAAAGTATATTTTCGTAACTTATTATTCGACCGTTAGTCTACCAAATTTCCCTCATAAGGCTTTGGTTAACTTGTGGTAAATTTTTCAGGCACTTCCCAAAGGTTCCACACGCTCAGGTAATTTCCGTTTTGAACAATGTTTTTGTATCTAGCGAGAATGGAACTTGGGCCATTGCGGCCAGAAACATAAGTTTCGACCACGCGCGCCAAAGTGCTGCATATAACCAAATGCAACTGTTAAAATTAACTTTTTCCTTTACATTTTCTCCTGAATAATCAATGTTTAGATTTGTTAGATTTGTATCATGCTAGTTTTAACAAGCTGACTTTCTCAACTAAACTAGTTCCAACGTTAAACATCACCGAACACATAAATAACATACCTTTGAGATAGACGTTCCTTGATATGAACAAATCCAGCTCCTTCACAACCACACCGATATGAGAGGGGTTCACGCAAACACCAGGATGAATGCATCGGACCGTTTTGTGAATTCTTTCTCCGTCTGTACTTTCCAATGGCGCTCCGTGAAACAACACCATGACAACAAGGTCCAGTCTAGATAGCATCGGTCAAAAACCTCGATAAAACAACGGATATACAGTTGTACATGTTGCTATTCAAAAATAATAATTCTGACGTTATTTACCCAATCTTAAGACCTCCTGTTATTTGATTCAGAAACAACAACTCTCAGAAACTGAATGAAAATAATCAGAAAACTATCTCACCTCCATACTTTATCGGCTTGTCGTAAACAATCAATTCTACGCATCTTTCCTCTTTGATCTGGATTCGAAATAACACAATCTGTTGTGTCTCCGTGTAATGCTTTCACGAAATCACTTCTAAACAAATACTAATACATTTTCCACTCGGAAGTCAAGTGTTGTTGAACTAAGATCTAATAACTTATACCTTTACATACATATACTTATGTTGACCATTACCTGTTGCCAATAGTGATATCCTTCTCTAATTTCTTCAACAGGTTGGTTGCCCAACGGAACTTTTCTTCGTACGACACTCGGCTGATTTCTGTTTGAACTCGTTGTATTTCGTCCAATCGCATCGCTCGGTTGTTTTTCTTCGCAAATCTTCGTTTCCTCGCTTGGAAATGCAGCCAGAAATAAGCGAAATGCAGTTTGACTTTTGGAAAACAAGACGTAACGAACGAATGGTATCCATCCTGCGTTGAAACAAGATATAGTTTTACGTACACCCTACTGAAAATACGGAGTTCTTAAATTCAAATGCATTTTGAGCGGCTCTCCATGGGTATTGAAATCTGATTTCGCCCACTTGTGGAGCTTTGTCATGTTTTATGCTATGTTTGTTTTTAAGTTTGCACAATGTTTTAACTTAGTCTGAAAAACACAAACTTTTATAGCGAGACTGTCCCCCGGAACTGATTCTCTTCTCCCTAACCAAAAGACTGTTTATTAATGATACCATAGTTTATAAAGAATCGTTCAACATAGACAGCAGATGATCTCTTAAACGCAATATGTCGTTCATTAACGAGTTTAATGTTTTATTGCTTCAGTAGATGACTTTAAATTGTGTTTTGAGTTTAATTAAATATTTAATCGGAAAACATAACATAAATATAAATACCTTGTTTTTGTGTTAATATTTAAAACGTTTATAACAATAACATAGATTCAGACATTTATAAATTTTTAAGAGTAGATTAAAGTGTAAACAACTCTATTTTGCTATCGCAAGACGTGGTGTTTAACAGCCTACTACCGACACCCGTATTTTACCATATCGAAATGCAACTAACTCAACTAAATAAGTGATGCCAGAAAGATTATACTCCCCCGGAAATTTCAAAGATCTACAACTGAGTCACCCGGTTTTTACCCCTAAACACTTTAAACTTTGAAAATATTACAAAATAAAATTCCCGAAGATATCGACGATGAAAATAGCCACTTAAGTATCTTTTCATCAAGGTAATTGGCAAAGAAAACTAATAGAAGGCAATTATAATTTGCTTTGGTTATAATCTCCGCCATGCTTATCATATTGACATGCTTTTGCTATTTCTGTTTAAAAGCCAACTCCGTCTAATGAATTGCTGGTAATTGTCTAGCCTGGAAGAACTTTCGTTGAAGAAATTTTTTTTCTTCATATATTCTTTCAAGAAGCGGAACCTTATACTTTCGGCATATATCCCTCCAAGGAAAAACCTTTAAGGTTAAACCAACCAATTAAGATTGTTTCAATGTTTGTAAAAATCCGGATCTCAAGACGAATTGAAAAGGGACCGACGGTTTGACCTTTATTCACTGCCCTGAGTGGTTGCTTTGATCGGCACTCTTTCAAGACCTGTTTGTTTACAAATGCCAGCTGGACGTTTAGTGCAATCGGTTGATCCTCGCCAAATAACGTTTGTCGTAAGACATACGGTTTAACTACTTTTCTTAAAGCTTTCATTTCTTATGTTTTGATAATTATTGTGTTGCCGTAAAAATAGGCTGCATTCCCGTAAAGTGAAGGATTATAGTCTGTTACGAGTCGACGGGAAGCTATATCAATGGATACCATACTTAAATATAATTTCTTAAACATATATATATATATATTAAATATTTATATTGAAATTAATTAAACAATTCATGTATCAAACAATAGGAGTGTTTTTGTTTGTTTTTTATCTAGACTTCCAGAACGCTCATTAAGCATTATCATGAAGACCTCGATCCGGAGTTTTCGTGTATTTAATTTCTCTCATTTGTGCTACCGTTATTTTTGATGAAATACGGCGTTGTTTATTTATAACCGCTCACTAAACAACTTTGTGATAGCATGGTCTCGTACTCAGAACCTTTTGGTTGAGAGCCGAACGCCATTACCATCGCCGGATTTTTCTTTTCGAAGGTGAACTAACTAATCTATCTGTACTTGAAACTTCATCTTTCTAAAGCTTTCTTGCAGAGGTAAAGCAAAATGTTGGATCCATCGTGGGATATACATTGCAATATGATGAAAAAATACCTTTAAATGTTTCGGTTGTTTTGTATTTCTTTCAAAATCTCAAAATGGACGGACAATCAATACATGTTTATTTTATTCTATACTCGACTTTGTGATCATTGACTTCCGTGAATATTTATTAATATTAATTTATATTTGACCTGATATTTATAAGCTAATTATAGCACCATTACTGGGAGTTAATATTCCTATCTAAACATTTTATTTTAACTTCGAAACACATGTAATGAAAACCATATTGATCGTTAACATTGTTGGGGAGTAACAAATGATATAAAGGAAGATCAGGTAGAGGAAAAGGGTCAATGTAAAAGTTTAAGGTAATGTTACTATTCCATTGGATAATGAGTTTTGGCACTATATTGTTAATTCCACTCCTTTGTTACTTACCGCGTGTGCTATATATGAGCTGTTTATCAAAAACATTGTTTCATATTTTGATAGCGAAAAATCAGAATCAGTCCATAGATACCAGTTTTTGTGGGAATGTTTACTCTTTAGTCACAAATATTTGGGTAGGATTCAGAAACGATAAAGTTACGAGATCAAGGAAGCAATGTATCATTTTGTGTTCAAGTCTGGACCTTTTTGAAATTCATTTTTTACTGGACAAAACAGAAAATGATGTAGTGAAAACAACACTGTGAAACACTTATTGCAATGTTGCTATGTGAAGACGGGAGGAAATTGTCGGTCTTTCTTCCGTTTAGTAGCTGTTTAATATAAGGTCTATATAGGTACTAAATTATTAATACAGTACAATCCCGATAACTCGAACCCCCGTTAAGTCGAACTCGCGTTAACTCGAACTGTTTTTCTATTCCCCTCTCCTAATAGTTTCTCATAAAAACTCCCGATAACTCGAACATTCGCTATTTCAAACTATTTTATTTGGTCCCTTGGGGGTTTGAGGTATCGGGATTATACTGTACTTTGATGTAAACCAAATTATATTTTTTAGTTTTCTTCTCGTTAACTAACATTACCCTGATAAAACTAACATTGTTAAAATGTCTCGAAAACCTAAATGAAATTGCTTTGGCTCTAACCTGAAGATTGTTGATGTTTTCTCAGTTACCTTCCTTTGGTTTTACAGAATCCACAATGAGAAAGAAAGGAAAAAATTCGAAATCAACTCAGAGGTTAAAAGATAGTGATAGGCTAAGTAGTCGCGGAGAAATCGAGACGGATTACATGATTACATAAACAACAAAATGTCTCACCATGGTTGTAACTTCAATGACACAAAATTTCAAATTACTTTTCTCGAACAGCTTCTGAGTTCGTCACAACACTGAGCTCGATGTTTGAACTTTCCTTTCATTTATAGGGCCCCGTCTCCTTCGCGGATGATTTGTGTCCATTCTAAAAAGGAGAGCGCGGTGTTGCGTGCTCCATCAGTCTTCTATCAACGATGACCTTCCACTGCATACGCGCGAAAATAGAACGTCTGCGTGACGTCACCTATGACGTCACGAAATGTAAACATGATCGCTTGTTGTTTGCGTGAAATAATCTCCTGAGTTCTGACAGCGTCCAAGTTTTTGCGAAGTGTGTGCGCGTGTTTCCCACCTGTCTTTTTTAATTACCTCTTTCCGATCTTTTTACTGAGTGACGTTTTTTAGTTTGTGATTGGACAGTTTTCGCTTATATAATATTTAGCTGTTAAAATAAGTTTTATTGAAGACGACGTAAGATTCATTACGTAATGTTTTGAATTGGGAAGCGGTGGTTTAAATATAGAAAGTGTCATTTTATCTCTCATTATAAAAGTTAGTTTGTTTAAGAATTCCACGGTTATCTAAAAATCTACATTTTAAAAAGATTTGACATTTTGAAAATTCTAAGAAATTAAAATTTGTTTTTCTTCTTGAACTTAAAACGATCCTGACACAATCATTGATAAAACTTGCAAATTCTCGTAACATTTGGAAATACATAGTTAGATTTCCGACGTTGTGTTTATTAGATGTTTATATGTCAGTGGGTAGGAAAGTACATCAAATTGAAATTACATGAAATTGTGTCTTCGTTGTTATATATTGGTGAGAGCAATTGTTTTTATTCTATTTAAAAAGCAGTTTGTTTCTAATGAAAATATTTCCAACTCTAAAATGACTCGAAATTTGTTTCACTTCTTCGCCGTCTACAAAAACAACGTCTCACTCACAGCTTCCAGCTATTTTTAGAACATATGACTAGCCAGGGCTTCTTACTCCAGCGTAGTTGAAACTGACGGCTAGTCTTTGATGTTGACTTTAAAAATCACGAGGTAATGAGAACCAAAGCAGACTTCCCGATGTCATTAAAGGATTATTCTGTGATTTTTGCTGGATTATTTATAGATTGTGCTAAGTCTTCTAACTTGGACTTTTTGCTTTATGAATATTTGGCAAAAACAAACTTCCGGAGAAATAGAGTAGCGGAAATGAATGCAATATTTCTGAAAAAAATTTCAAGAAAACAATTTTGCTACCATTTATCGATCTCTATAAAAACAATGAATTAAATAGTGAATAAATATATAGAGTGAATATTTTTAATTTTTATTTTGAATTGTTCAGGGTTTCATTTTACGAGTTGTTTTTCAAAATTTTAAAAACAAGAAACGCAAATAAAACTACGGGACGGGAAGCACGTGATTTTCTGAGCTTTGGTAGACTGGTAACTAACAAGGTTAACAAAACAGACATTCATATTTAGTCGGCAGTTTGTGTGTAACGCAAGCGGACAGAAAGATGTGCGTATTTGCAGATATTTTAGCAATCAACATGTGCAATGATGGACATAATTTTCAGTTTTTCGTGATGTGACGTCATAGTGAGTGCGTCACAATTTTGCGGAACCTTGTTTTCTCTACTAATGTAGTTTCAGTACCTCCAGGGACAAGACCTTTCTCGCGACCAAGCAAGATTACGTGTAAATGTTGCACTGGCATTCTTCACTGGAAAACTAAAAAGCCAAGACAAATTAAGTCCTCTCCCTAACCGTTCATCATAAGTCAATAATAACTCAATTAGATCTAACAGTACATGAGACGAAATGGATAATAAAAACGTTTCAAAATCCCTTACGTTGATAAACACAAACAAAACTGTATATAAGACAATTTGTAACGTTTGATCAAACATTTTAGAATAGAAAATGCTAACGCCTAATTGTTACAGTAAAATTCACATGTGCTGGATCTGCTTCCAGCTACATTGGTGTCGCTTTAAGATTAGGCGAACATATTAAAATATGTAAAAATTTTCCAGACACCTTCATTCCAACGAAAATTGCTTCACATTCCTATAAAGGTCCCTTTACTATTAACTTAAATCTCAAAAATAAAATAATCGTTACATATCCTACTCTAAAGCGTTACTCCATCTCTAATTGTGTACAATCCCGTTAGATATTCCTTCATGCACGGCCTATTTCTTTTGACAACCTATGCTTCACACATTCCAGACATTCCAAACATACTGGGTTTTAAATACGATTGCGAAGCATTTTTTCCTCTCGATATTTAAAAAGGAGATTTGTTTTATTTTTCGCGTTTTTGATGTTGATAGTCAACACTTGTTAAATGACGTAGAGAAGTGTTTATTTATATCCATGTGGATATTAGGCTTTGTAAATATGCATATTTAAAATCTTCCAAATAATCAAAATAATGAGAACCATGTTTATGTGGATGTTTGAAACATTGCTATTGACGTATCTGTCAGGACCACCTTCCAACTGTTTTCTTTTTAGCAGTAATGCAGATTCTAATATCAACAAGACTTTATAGGTTAACGCGGTCGCATTCTTCGTGTATTGCATGTTGCTCTCTTTCTGACAGAACATACGATTTACACGGGAAGACATAATAATTCTAATATTCTATATTATTCTATATTCTATTCTATTCTATATTATTAAGCACTTGCTTTGTCCAGCATTCTTTTTAAACCAGACATTTGAAGATAAAACTGTTTTTCTCAATAACAGAGACAAATGAATTAGGACAAATAACATGTAACTGGAAATGGTGTTCACTTGGTAAAATAGTGACGTAGGAAACCGTTCTATATTTTAAAAATGTCGCCCATGAAGTGTTTAATACAATTTGATGATTGTTTAGGTGGTGACAAAAACAGAAATAATTATTGGCTGCGATGTAAATAACATGTTTTAAGAACTCTCCTATTTTCTTTCTATTCGTGACGAATATTTAAACATGATAGACGGGTGTCACATGTACAATATATTCGGAAATATAAGGAAATTTCGCGCTGATTCGCTCACACTCATGAAAAACTCGAATTGTTTTGCAACCCTTCCATAATAATTTCGCATAAAAATTACTCGATAACTCGAACATTCGTTAACTGGAACCATTTTCATGGTGCCATTAGTGGTTCGTGTTCGTGAGTATCTGTACATCAACAATGGAAGAAAAAAAGGAAATTAGTCGAAGTAGGGAAAGAAAAAGTTTGTGTTAAAGTGGATTAATTGCTTCATTTTCATTGTCTTGAGTCACAAGATAGTGATGACAGGATGGCGAATGTTACATTTACAACGGATTAGCATAATCCTTTATTAAACCGCGCATAGTAATACTTTAGAGGTCAATTCACCTTTTAGCAAACATAACAAACAATTTTATTCGCGTTCACAAATTAAGCAGCTTTTGTAGCTCGAATTAGTTGGCTGGAATCTCGTAGAATGTCGTGAAATTTCGCAGTTTTCTGCTGATGTCACACACAAAAATCACACATGCGCAGTATGTTGAAACCAAGTAAAAAGGACAGCGTAGAATATTGAAGCTGAAACGTTTATCTTTTCTTTTTTTCTTGAAGTTAAAATGACGTTATACAGTGGAATCTCCCTAAAGCGGACACGGTATAAAGCGGACACATCTATAAGGCGGACAATGGCGCTTGGAACGGATGGATCTTAGGTTAAACGCTTATAACGGACATCTCTATAAAGCGGACAATTTTTTCTGCACCAAATGAAATTTTTCACTATAAACGCTCTCTATAAAGCGGACACTGAAAAATAACATGACCACAAAAATTATTTATCAATTTTATTTTATTTTATAGTTTTTTATTTTACTCATTTGTTAACTTTTTTATTTATGTTTTAAAAACCTTTTTTATGTTCTTTTCTGCCCATTCAACTGCTTTTTTGGCATCAATAAATCTATACTAGACAGGAATCTCAAAACTATAACATGCTCCACGATATACACGTTTCCCAGTTACTTTGCATCCGATAGTACAGTTAGGTATTTTCATAAATTGCTGGAATATTTTACTCAAGTTTTTAGGAACATGCTCAACTATTCGTTCTTCCAACACTATAGCAACTGCAAACATTCATTTTCTGACTTCAAACAAAAATTTTCATCACCAACTATCCATGTAAGCTTGGTATCACCGGATAAAAACATCTAGATCGTATTCTTTCTGTTTTATAAGAATCAATTCAATCTCTTGATCAATGTTTTTGACCAACATCTTTTGAATGGCAGACATGTTTGTGTATGAAGACATTGCAAGTGATCAGGTCGAAGAGATTTCTGATGATGACGGGAGCAATGACGAGAATGAGGAGTTGGAACAAGAAAGCATGGGTTTCAAAGAGATAATCACAATGCTTGACAAAATGAAGCGATGCCCTGTGTTTGACGATGATAGCCAAGATATGTTGTACAGATATATGTATAGATATATGTTGTCAAATGTTCTGGCTCCGCGTGTAACCTTTCCAAGACTTTAGAGGGCCATTAAGTGTATCAACTTGCTAATCTGTCACAACAGTTATTCTCCGCTTAAGAAATGATGACAACATTTCTCGCGTGAAAAATGTAAAAAGTGTTTTATAAAAACTTTAAGGACCAACGAGAATTTTCGCAAGCTAATAATAAAGCATCGGTGTTTGTCTTCTTCTAGAACCCTTGACCGATCTCAATGAAACTTATCCTAGAGTACCTTGTACGATTTAGAGACATTCAACAAAAAACCAACCCCGTGATTTTTTGTCATTATTACTACTAAATAGTAAATAAAACCTAATAAAACCTAGTAAATAAAACCTAATAAAACCTAGATAAAAAAGATTATTTATAAAAAATAATTCGTGAAATCACCCCTGACAAAATCTGCAAAGAGCGTTTTCAAACAACCTTATAGGAGGCGGGTTTAAGCGGAGCCAGAACATTTGACACCATGTCAACCTTGGAGAAGATGGCGACGGACCAGCGAACATGGGCGGGAAAAGGCGGTCTTTTCGCGAGTATATAGACACAAAACAAATGAACATGACTAAAAACAACGAAATAAGATCTACTGTATTAGGTGTAGTTTACTTTCGATCAAGTATTGAAATTGTATGATTGTTTAGAACGAGTCTAACTTTTGCTTGAATGGCAAATTTAAATAAAGGTTCTAAAGATTGAGGATCTTTTAACTCTGCAACTGTACAATACTTCTCTGATTTAATTAAAGCTTTCAACACTTCTTTTTTGTTTTTAATTTTCTTAAAAATTTACCCCGCTCAACATTTTTAAATAGGAACTATTTAATCGCATGAAATGTTATTCAGCTAATTATATCAGATAAAATAAAATAAAATAATTTAGATAATTATTCCAGCTAATTATTCAGCTAATTAATTATTCAGCTAATTAATTTAGATAATTATTCCAGCTAATTAATTTAGATAATTATTCTAGCTAATTATTCAGCTAATTACAGTATACTCTCTCTATCTCGACTACTCTCTATCTCGAACTTCTCTCTATTTCGAACAAAAAGCTCGGTCCCTTGGACATTTGTGTTCTCTCTAAGCTGTTTTTATCTCTTTATCTCGAACTTCTCTACCTCGAATTTTTCTCTACCTCGAACAAAAAACATGGTCCCTGGCGACTATTTCTCTCTCGATCTCGAATTTTTTCCCAACTTGTTCCTCATTCACACAGCAAATAGAACAAAAATGTTCGATATTTGGAAATTCGATTACAACCAAAATCTTACAAAGTGTAAGGTTTTGTTTTGAATTAAGAAAGCTTAAGTGAAGATGTCGGCCGTTAAACGGAAGCTGAAAAACACAAAATTGATACAAAAGTTTATTTATTATTTATTTATATATGTTTTAAAGTTTTTCAAAAAAAAGTCTTCTGAGCATTTAACTTGAAGTCTAATACATCCCTAATAAACCTTTGTTTCTCTTGCTTTATTAGTGAACAGTTTGATTTTTACGGTTATTTTCTCTATCTCAAACTTTCTCTATCTGGAACAAATCTGTTGGCCCCTTGCGAGTTCGAGATAGAGAGAGTCCACTGTAATTATTCCAGCTGATTAATTTAGATAATTATTTCAGCTATGTTGTCCAGCTAATTATATGCTATGTTAGACCTCAGTAAACACAGTTTAAAAAAAACAATTTTGTTTAATTATTCGTTACGGAAATATTCCTCGCGTCATTCTTAAGTTTTAGTCAATAAAATAAAGTGGCTTAGGTGTCTTTGTGCAAAAGATAATATTAAATTACTTTAACCGGGAAAGTCGGTTCCATTTTCTAAATGTGAGCTTGTTACCTATTAGTCGGTTCCATTTTCTAAATGTGAGCTTTTTACCTATTAGTCGGTTCCATTTTCTAAATGTGAGCTTGTTACCTATTAGTCGGTTCCATTTTCTAAATGTGAGCTTGTTACCTATTAGTTGTCAAAGCCAAAAATAGAGATCAGACGTTAAATTAGAAAACTGAGCTGAATTGTTAACTATTAGATGGCTCCATCGATTTACAATTATTTTGTTTATTTATCAGTTGATCTATTTTTCTTCCCATCTACAATAATATTCCCTAGAAAAACTCAATTTTTACAGAAATAAACAAAGGAAGCTACACACAAAAAATTTAAAACTTTAAAGATTGCATCTGCTTTAACATTTATTCTTATGGCTTTTTGATGTACGTTAGTAGGATGGGGGAGGTAAAAACTACCCCCCCCCATGTTAACTTTTGAACTAACAGGGCTACATAGCTGAAATTTACTTCAAATGTGGCCCAATTATTATAATTTCATAAAATATCTAGATGTTGCATATTTCTTGATGACGTCATTATTCTTTGCTACTAATTTACAAAAAATAGTAAAAATCATAGTTTCTACTAATTCTAAGATAGTGCAACGAACGCGCCTTTCTGAAATTGGGGACCTTTCGTCATATGATGACGTTATTTTTACCTAAAAATATAATAGCTTAAATGAATGATGAATCATGTCAGGTCATGTCAGGTCTTCCTGGACTTGCCACTGGTACCATGTAAACCAGTACTACCTGTTCCATGGTCGGGTTGTCGGCGACTAAACTGGCTCCCCCACCAGGGTAATTTTCCTGGTGAGGAGGGTGTGTGGACACCCATCAGAACAAAAACAAGACGTGTTAAAGGGCAGATGAGCCTCTAATATGAGGCCAATGGCCATCCACAGACTATCAGGATTTGCGATCGATAGTCTTGAACCAGCAGAAGCGGAAGACGGCCAGCCTCTATGTTTGGCCGCAACGGTTCTGACCTGGTGGACTGGGATCGATGTACGCCTGTCAAGTTTTCAGTACCCAAAGTCTTCAACGGCGCAACTGGCGGATGAGGTACCGGCAAGAACGGCGGAAGGAGCACAACTTCGGCAGCCCCAAGGCGCAACAGTGGGACCTGGCTCGTAATGGTGTCACACCAAAAAAAAAACACCCGGCGGAAGGGATCTGGGGCCCCCACCGCTTGTATCCTTGCCCTTTGTTCACAACATGAAATGTCTAAGAAAAAGAATAAATCTAACGGCGTAAAAGGGTCCTCTGACACGTCTTTCAGGACGCGGGGATCCTCGCCCGGTAGGAGTGTGCCGGCAACGCAGAGCACCTTCGATCGTCATCCAGCTACTGCGTACTGTAAGAACAAGGTCCTTTCAAGGATAGCCACCTGGAATGTAAGAACGCTGTCCCAGGCAGGGAAGCTGCAGAACGTTGTTGCGGAAATGCGGAGACTGAGAATTGACATACTGGGTCTGAGCGAGGTCAGGTGGAAGCAAGCAGGAAAAGTACGCGAGGAAGAATATACGTTGGTGTATTCTGGAGCTGATAAAGACCACGTTAGAGACGTTGGGCTTCTGCTGGGTCCCGATGCTGCATCCTCTGACCAAATAGATTTGGACAAGGAGTTTTCTGTGCTTTGTGATGCCATCATGAAAACGGCCAATGATGTCCTGCCCGCAGTACTTAAGAAGGCAAATCAGAGGTGGATGACAAATGAGATCCTTGAAGCAATGGTGGAACGGCGTATGGCTGGGCGCAGTAATCTGCAATACAACCGAATGTGCAAGCCCGTCAAAAGGTTGTGCCGCGAGGCCAAGGAAAAATACTACAATGAACGGTGTGCAGAAATCGAGCTGTTGGAAAAAACAAACCCACAGCTAGCGCACGACCTAGTTAGAAATGTCACCTCGAGGAAGAAGATGGCAGTTTCTAGCTGCATCGAATCAAAAGACGGTCGAATGCTGATGAAAAAAGATGACATCTTAGTGAGATGGAAGGAATACATCGGAGAACTTTTTGCAGACGATCGTGGGACGAAACCAGCAGATAGTGTTCAACCGGAGCTCAATCCCGTTCTACAGGAGGAGGTAAAACACGCCTTGCGCGTGATGAAAGCAGGCAAAGCAGCTGGTCCAGACGGCATTGTGGCGGAGATGCTCACAGCGCTAGAAGATTATGGGATTCATCGAATCACATACCTGGCAAATCGTATTCTTAGTGAAGGTTTTTTTCCAACGGAGATGTGCAAATCGGTTTTCATCGTGTTGCCAAAGAAGGCAGGCGCCACTAAATGTGAACTGCATCGTACTATCAGCCTCATGTCACACCTGACCAAGCTGTTTTTAAGAGTGCTCCTAAACCGCATCCGCGGCCGAACGGAAGGGGTTGTTGCCGAAGAACAGTATGGTTTTACCAAGGACAAGGGCACGAGGAACGCCATTTTCATCCTCCGTATGCTGTCAGAACGTGCCATTGAGATGAGCAGAGATCTGTAGATATGCTTCATAGACTACGTGAAGGCTTTCAACAAAGTACAGCACGAGCCACTTGTGGAGGTACTGGAGACTCTTGACATCGGGAAAGAAATTGAGCTGATCAAAAGTCTGTACTGGGATCAACAGGCAGCAGTCCGCATAGATGGAGTACTATCGCCGTTTATCAATATCGAAAGAGGCGTGCGCCAGGGATGCATTCTTTTGCCGGACCTATTCTCGCTATATACAGAGCAGATCATGCGTTACTTTCAAGACATGGAAGGTTTTCGTGTAGGCGGCGTCAACATCAATAACCTAAGATATGGAGATGACACAGCTTTGATCGCTGACTCAGAAGAAAAGCTGCAGCACATCGTGGATAAGATTGTCGAAGAAAGTGAACGGAAAGGTCTTTCGATAAACCGTAAAAAGTCTTTCGTTATGACCGTTTCGAAGGCCGCTGTGAAACCAGTATGCTGCACTACAGTGCAAGGTTACGCACTCGAGCAAGTGGCAGATTTCCAGTATCTGGGCAGCAATGTGTCATCCAGCGGCAAATGCGACAACAAGATTAAACGTAGAATAGGCATTGCGAAGACTGCTTACCGTAATATGGAGCGGGTCGTAGCCTCACGGTCGATCAGCATAAAAACCAGACTCAGAACACTGAAATGTTACCTGTGGGCGGTGCTGCTTTACGGCAGTGAAACGTGGACAGTCAGCCCGGCAATGCAGTCCCGCATTGAAGCCGCAGAGATGTGGTTTCTTCGTAGAATGTTGTATATATCTTGGAAAGATAAAGTGACGAACGCCGATGTACTTCTTCGAGCAGGCACAGAGCGAGATCTGATGAAAACCATCGTAACCAGACAGCTACGCTTTCTTGGACATGTGCTGCGAAAGGGGAAGCTCGAAGATCTATGCATCACGGGAAAGATCGATGAAAGACGCGCCCCTGGGCGCCAGCGTTTAACGTACCTGAAGTGGCTGTCGAGGGCCACAAATACACCATCCATCGACATAATTAGATTATGCAAGGACAGACAGGAGTTTCATGTTGTCGCCAACGTCAATTTTTGATACGGCACTCCAATTGAATTGAAATGAATAAATATTGCGCAATACTTCTATAGTTCCTAATTATTCTTTAGACTATAAAACCTAATCAAAAACTTAATTAATTTATTGCTCAACTTTTTTGTGACTTTTCAACTGCCTTGTTACAATAGTTTTAAAAGTTGTTGTAAACGTTGTCGTCAATATACTTACGCACTGATATGCATGTTCCTTTATTTATTTGGCTGTGGATATCGACTATCGTGACACTGGGAGAAATTATTCTCTGAGCTTCTGTTTTTTCGAATCCGAACTTATTAATTTAGGTACGATTAAGCAAAAGGTGTACCACACCGCTGTAAGTTAAAAGCGGCACTATCATTGATTGGTAGACCTTTCGAGATTCAACGACAGTTAAATACGGACGCAGTCTTCTTAGTATCGCAACATGATGGACAGGAAGCCAGGAAAAAATGATTTTCTATTCACTCTGCCAGATTACTGAAATTACGTTTTATATTGCAGTTAGGTGAATTGTCTAATGGAACATCTTTTGAACTTTAAAAATACTAGTCAGAAAATTTCAAGTGTGTTGACGAAACAATTAGCAAAACATGTCAAACACTTTCAGGTGTTTTGACCAAACCTTTGGCGATACAAGTCAGACGATTTTAGGTATATTGCGCGCCATACCAAGAGCCGCATCATGCTGCGACACAAACCTAGCACAGTGTTCGAAAATTCAGCTACGGGTTTACAATCTCATTATTTTCCACCTTTAATATAGCGGGTATGCGGGTCATGTAACATCTTTGACCTCATGGATATAAACACTCTGCCCTTTATGCCCTTCATGCACGGAGTTGCCACGGAGTTTAAAATGCAAAGTTGGTATCTTGCGTGGGTTAACTCGCCACTGTGTTTCCCTCTCACTGTGGGGTTGGCGTTAGGAAGGGCATCCAGCTGTAAAAAAAACATCTGCTCTAATGAATCATCAAATGATTAAACCTACAAAATTATGAGGAATATCATCTGTTAAAACCCCGTCTAACCCATGCTAGCATGGAAAATAGATGTGAAAATGTAAATGATGATCAATATACACCTAATCAAAACAATGAACCGGCTTCCTGTGCTTTTGTCATTCAGTTGAATAAAAATGTCATCTGTACAGGAACATCAATACTTTCACTCTGATATCAAGCTCAAACATCATGAAGTTGGAAGAGGCTGAACTTTTATCTCAGCCTCAGCGTGGAAATCTCAATAGGATCAACAATTGGCGTGGTAGGCATGCTACTCGGCTCACTTACTCTAACGTTCCTCAATAGTATCGAGGAAATAGAGCCCACAATCATCATTGCCAACTTCCAAAGCAACGCCATCACCGTTATCTCATGTTGCACAGCAAAAGATTTTAGTCAACAGGAGGAGCTAGCACAATTCTATCTGAGTATCTCGTCTCTCGTCAGACTTGTCCCAAACCATTTCTTGTTATTGGACATGAATGCACAGATTGGCTGTAGCGAGACTCACAAGTTTGCGCATCATCCATCTTCAAAGAAAAATGGTGTTTTTCTTAAAGACATCGTGGATGAAAACAACCTTTTATTTCTAAACACCAAATTTCATATACCATGCTCCAAGCTCTAAACTTTCACACACACACAAATATCTGTTAGATCACATCATCATGAAACAAATGGAAAAATAGTGCAATGATTTGTGAAGCTTTCAATTCTTTAAAGTTGTATCCTTGGACTACAGAATTGCAACATATACTTTTCGACCGAGTAAATAAGCGTAAGACATCAACCTTCCCTCCATATGACTGGTCTCTCCTCACCTCAAGCATAGATCGTCAAAATAAATATGACATCTCTGTGAGAAAAGAATTTGATGGCCTGCAGGCAGACGTTGAAACACAATCTCCTAACACAACATGCAACAACTTTGTTGCCTCACATGGAAAGGTTGCAGAAGATGTCATCCCTAAACACCAAAACTGAAGTAGCACATTCCTTGGGAAACAAATGGTACAGAGTAGAAAAAGATGAACCTCAAAGAGGAATCTGCTTTCAAAATTCGAATCCATCCATGAAATCCATTCAGAAGTTTAATGAGGCACGCACCCAAATCGAAGCTACCGACGAAGAACAACATGCGAATTAATTACATTTCAATGAAATAAGTGACAGATTATCAAACATATCCAAGTAAGCCAATAATCAGACATAGAGAATAATTAAGTGGCATGACCACTTGAGATGCTACTAATGTGCATAAATACTGAGGATACTAAAGCACTGAGGTCAAGCAAATTGTTGGACAAAATCTTGGCATTAAACTAGGAAACTTCCTGAGTGATGAATTAATTGAGGGGTTGATGAATATCAAAAAAATGAATGCAGCAGGGAAAGAAAATATTCCTCCTGAAGTTTGGAAAACACAGGCTTCCATTTACATTCTTTTTGACCTTTCAAATGCAGTTTATAATGGTGAAGCAATCGAAAAATGAACAGATGACTGCACCACACTTACCTTCCCAAAGAAAGGAGAATTGGGTTTTGCAATAAATTATATAGCACCAATTCTTAGTGTCATTACCCTTGACTATGTATTTATGTATTGAGAACATCTCTTGACAAGCAGGTTAACCTTGGGTTTACTTTATTAGAAAAACTCTAAAGTAGAAATTCTGCACGAAAACTGAAGGACATCGAATACACAGATGACTTCGCAGCCACTCCCGATACCATCCCAAATGCTCAAAATTTTTTACATGAGATTGAAGAAGAAGAACAACAACAACAAACAACAAAAAATTTATTTTTCAATAACAACAAATATATACATATTTTCTCTTAAATATAATATAACGTCTTTTAAACACGATAAAGTGATTGTTCAATGAAAGAAAATTTAATTGGATGGTTTCATTCAATAGATTAACTAGGTCGAGTCTGAACCGAGTCAATGTTTTTTATCATATTATTCCAGTCTTTAACACACTGGAAAATGATTGACTAATTTCCATACCTTACAGTATTGAACGATACGATGGCCATTTTGAACTTTCTGTATTCTTGTGGCATAAGAATGAGTATTTGAAGTTTTAATTGAAAGATGTGATATGGCTGTCGGTAAGCAATCATTTATAAAGTCATGAATTAATAAACAATTGTTGAGTTTAATCAGGTTTTTAAATGTAAGAATTGAAAAGTCTTTAGACTCTAAATCTGAACACATTAACGTTTCAACCAACAAGGCTCCATGCAAACAAGCATAGATGATCTGATCAAAGCTGTTGAATCTTGCACATATCATAAAAGTCAAATAAACTCCAGAAAACATGTTGTTAAAATAGCTAACATTTTGGTAGCCTTATATAAAATGGATATAGTCTGGAAATCTCTCAAACGACCTCAAACGCAGCTTCTTTCATGCAAAAGTTGCATCCGTATTAATTATATGGTGCTTTAACTTAGACACTCGCCAAGTCTCTTGAGTAATAACATGATGGCACACACACTCAAATGCTGAGAGCTGTTTTGAATATTACGTGGAGACAATTTACCCCAAATCGCAGCTCTAGACCCATTCCAGACTCAAAAATCCTATGAGAGAATATAATTTGCAGGATGCATTTTAACGGATATTCCTGCCGTGCTAAACAAGAACTTGTATGCGATATTCTGTGATACACCTCGCCTTGATTGGTCGTCCAGTAAACACATACACTGACGAGGATGATGGCGATGATGAACTTTGAAACACGTTTGGTTTTTAATTAACGTTTAATTAACAATTAATTTGGTTTTTAATTAACGTTTCCCTGGAATAATGTGAATATGAATCGATACATAGTCGTGATCTATAGTGTAGATGATGAGGAAGATGATGATGATGATTAGAATTATAAGCGTGATGATAATGGCTGTTATTTCGCTAAGAGAGATAAATGAAAAAATACTGAAAAGAAAAAAAACTGAAACCGGTGTGGCTCTTGTAAACCTCTGTCATCCACAGTGTAAACTGGTATAGAAATCATTGCATATTAAAAAGAGACGTCTTTCGAACAGAAATTAACCAAAGTATTATTTGTGTTCTACTCAATATAATCATATTTGTAATATATGTCGCTACCACCACTATATGTCACAATCAACACTATATGTCGCTACCACCACTATATGTCGCTACGACCTCTGTATGTCGCAAACTCAACACTATATGTCGCAAACCAACACTATATGTCGCAAACTCAACACTATATGCCGCAAACCAACACTATATGTCGCAAACTCAACACTATATGTCACAATCAACACTATATGTCGCAAACGCCGCTATATGTCGCAAACTCAACACTATATGTCACAATCAACACTATATGTCACAATCAACACTATATGTCACAATCAACACTATATGTCGCTACCACCACTATATGTCGCTACCACCACTATATGTCGCTACCACCACTATATGTCGCTACCACCACTATATGTCGCAAACTCAACACTATATGTCGCAAATTCAACACTATATGTCACAATCAACACTATATGTCGCAAATTCAACACTATATGTCACAATCAACACTATATGTCGCAAACGCCACTATATGTCGCAAACTCAACACTATATGTCGCAAACTCAACACTATATGTCACAATCAACACTATATGTCGAAAACTCAACACTATATGTCACAATCAACACTATATGTCGCAAACGCCACTATATGTCGCAAACTCAACACTATATGTCGTAAACTCAACACTATATGTCACAATCAACACTATATGTCGCAAACGCCACTATATGTCGCAAACTCAACACTGTATGTCGCAAACCAACACTATATGTCACAATTTGAAAAACACTTTGGACGTAATTTTCGAAAATTTGGGTCGAAAATGTAAAAATGTCATATATTTAAATGAATTTTTGCTCAATTGAAGTTATATGACAATTATCTTTAAAATTTGGATATAGTGGTTTGCACATGCGTAAAGGTAAATTCAATATATAGAGCCCTACCGAAGGTTATATCAAACGAGACTTTGCATGTGAATAGCCCAATTTTTATTTTCTTGTTTGTTTACCAATAAAAATGTACAATGAACAGTTTGTTAGTATATAAATATGTAAAATGTTATAATAAAGAATTGTAGCTAAAAACGTATAAAGTACAGTGTAGGAAATTATTGGCGTGGATTTAAAGAAGGCCTTGTTAACAAGTCAGTCAATCCTTTTCATAAAACCCACTGTTGTTTATCAACTGTAGCAATTTCCCATATTATACAATATGTAATATATATAATTCTGCGTCAACTAGATATTATCAACGTAAAAAAAAGACAAAAAATTAGTTATATTTTAATAAAATGGATTTCTTTGTTGAAGATTTGAAAGCGATTATATTATTTGCGTTCTTTAGTGGCTCTTCAAAGTTATTCCAAATGAGAGGTCCTCTATGTAATATGCAAAAATTCACATTTCTTCTTTTTAAATGATATACTGTTAAAATTAAATAATTCGTGTGATCTAAGGTTATATTTGTCCTTTGATATTCTACAAAAGATGTGATTAAAAATGACAGGAAAATTGTCGGCTTTCAAACGGTACATAAATATAAGATGTTGGTGAATATTAATATCGTAAATCGTTAAAATATTTAATTCGCGCAAAAAGGGCAAAGCATGTTCCATTTTGTTTTTTTATTCATTATAATTCTACACGCATGTTTCTGCATGGATAGAAGTCTAGTCAGTTTGGGATAACTAGATGGACAAAAGAAATTTGGAAAAGGTTACGGCAACAGAAAAAAGATTAAAAAATGCCCTGAATTCCCAACTTTTTTATAAGTTAAAGCTATCATATAAGTATCATTTTCCACAAAGGTTTACAGGTATCATATTGTCTTAACAAAATATTCGCGAAATGGTACGGCGCATGCGTGTGCGATATCTGACAGTGATGTGAAAATTAATTTGGACTTTTTGTCGATGAATCCTTGTCCTTAAGTTATAGGCAGAATGTAAAGGGATTCTGACCAGTGGTTAAAGAGATATACGAGGGCTCGACACTTTTTGCCATTTTTTTTAGTATAAGGAATGCTGCCAACCCTAGTATATTTGCAATCTCTCGTTAAATAATGAAGATTATCACTCCAAATTTTGAATCGTGATTGAAAATGATCATATTTATCAGAATGACCTGGTTACAAATCTCACAACATAGCGTGAGCACTTGCGCATGCGTAAATTTAAATCGTCCATAGATCGTTCTAATTAAGTTTTTTTAAAACAAGTTTTTGTACAGCTATGCTATTTTGTCACCGGTCAATGAACAAAAAATTCCGATAATACTACGGTATCTATGAGAAATAACACGTAACTAAGGAAAAACAGGTTTCGAATGCGCATTAATTCCACATTTTTAACTTTTTCAAAATGTTATTCCAGAATATCTAACCAAAGTTGAAAATGTTTTTTTGTAAAAAATTTCAGATTCTCATCAAAAGTATCTTGCAAATTCGGTTTTGCGCATGCGCAACTCAGAATTTTTTTGACGATGAAGTTTTGTCCTTAAGTTATCATTCACAACCGTCGTGCGCATGCGTATAACATTTACCACTGTAATCTAATGTACTATAGGTTATATGAGTTTAAACGCAACCGTAATAACGTTGTAAGGTAAACCACCACGTGATTGATTTGCGAATTTAAAAAAACGTTAGTAGAATTTGAAAAAACGAAAAACAAAATTATTTCGAATAAAAAAATGTAAAACAATATGGTTTCGAACCGTCATTTGAATCCCGCTATCTCGAACACGGGCTATCTCGAATATCGCGCTATCTCGAACAAAAGTTTTCGGTCCCTTCAGCATTTACAGTCTCGCTAACTAAAATTTGTCCCGCTATCTCGAAATTCTCGCTATCTCGAACTAATTTTTGGTCCCTATCAATGAATTACAATCGTTATCTCAAACTTTTCAGAAAGTTTCGCTCATAGAAACCAGACATCCTGAATATTTTTGTCGTGTGTTTTTTCGTCAGTTTCAGTTTTCGAATGTTTTTCGAAGACAGTGTTCTTTTAAATCGATCGTTCCGGCAGTTTAGTTTAGTTTAGAAAAATAGAAAAAATGTAAACAAGTACCAATAACAAGTTACTTTGTAAAAGAAAAATAAATCTTCACTGATATATTCTTTTATATTATTTGTGCTTATTCTGCTTTAAGTATCTTAGAGGTTTCCTTTTGGCATCATTTTTTCCAAAATTTAAGTTAAAACCCCGCATTCTCAAATTTTTTTCTAGTGTAATTCCTTTATCTCGAAGTTGCGCTATCTCGATAATCGCGCTATCTCGAACTATTTGTCCAGTCCCTTGAGAGTTCGAGATAGCGGGATTCAACTGTATGCCAATTTCCAAAGCAAACGGACTATTTTAAACTTTGGTCCTAAATTTGCCCAAATAAGGTATTATGGGTAAAAATATCCAAATTCTGGTACTTGGTCTGAAATCAGCATCATTTAATTAGTAAACATGCCAATTTCCAAAGAAAACGGACTATTTTAGACTTTGGCCCTAAATTTGCCCAAATAAGGTATCATGGGTAAAAATATCCAAATTCTGGTACTTGGTCTGAAATCAACATAATTTAATTAGTAAGCCTACCAAATTTCAAAGCAAACGGACTATTTTAAACTTTGGGCCCAAATTTGCCCAAATAAGGTATCAGGAAAAAAAAATATCCCAATTCTGGTACATGGTCTAAAATCAGCATCATTTTATTAGTAAACCTACCAATTTTCGAAGCAAACGGACTATTTTAAACTTTATTATCTGAGTTGTTTGTAATGTTAAGCACTTTATAGTGGCATTTTTTAAAAAATAACAATACTTTTTTTCGTTGCGACATATAGAGTTGATTTTGCGACATATAATGTTGGTTTGCGACATGTAGTGTTGAGTTTGCGACATGTAGTGTTGATTGTGACATATAGTGGCGGTACAACTGCGACCTGGATTCTGAAGTGAACAGGCGTGTTTATGCAGTGTTGTAAGAGACCGCTTTAATCTTTCACTGTCATTGTTTATTTATCATACTTTTAAAGATTTACTTCCGGACGACGTAAATTTTTAACTTGTTTGTTCTTATGTCTATATTTTTGCTTGGGAGGTTCTTCTCATAAGCCAATATCACATAATTACGATGTTACTGCTTGACTAAATAAAACCCTTTCATTGTCAATATCTGTTGGCATAATTTGATACTAAAGTTATTTACATATAAAGATATGAATTGCTTTTTTCTTTTCGTTATTTTAAAATATGATGCTGTCTTAATATTCGTTTCGAAGGTTTGTAGTTGTAGACGTGAGTGTTTGTCAAGTGTGATATTTCGGATGTTAATAAGCTATTGCCCTTTTTGTCGAAAAGGTTATGAGATAGATAGTGGTTGATGTATTTTTGCCGTGTTTAACAACGAGGATGATGCTAATAACTCCCTTAATTATCTTAATACCTAACATAAAAATGCAAACTTCACCATAGAAGCTAACAGCCCACAACAACAAAATAGCTTTTCTCGACAGGCATATCACATTAACAAAAAAATAATAACTAACATTTATCATAAACCAACATTCACTGGCCCCTTCTAAACGTTAATAGCTTCACTCCATATTGTTAGAAACAAAATCTTATAAAATGACAGAATCTATTACATTACATATAATAATATCACAGTTCTTGTCGTTCCCTTTACTTTTCAACGGTTTTGAGAATCATATTAACTAAGTAATAAAGTGGAAGAATGCTGTCGTCAAATGCAAACAGCGGGTGACCAAGTAAACAGAACAGAACCAGATAGTGATGTAAATTTTTCTCTCCTTTAAACCAACAATGATTTACATCGCCCATGTCCGTCTTCATCCCAATAAAAATGTGACAAAATTAAGTTTTCTTCTGATACCGACGGTTACTTGCTATCGTGATCCAGGGATCAACATTTCTATAACTTTAGGGAGTATAACAAATGGACAGGCTAAACGCAGTCCAAGACCGGTTTCATTAGACTCGTACGAAAAAATTCCATCTCTTAGGAGTTCTGCCCCAAAGGTAAATGCTTCAGTTTTTAGGACATAAACTGTACTGTATTGTACGTAAAACTATTAACTGGTGAAAGATTAACGAAGAAGAAGAAACTGACCATAAATGCGGTATTTTGTATTGATTTGTATTTGTAAGTAATTAAAAATAGAAAAAGAACAGTCAATTAGAAGGAAAATCTAAAAGAAAATATCATGTGAGTTATCTATAAATTTATAAATTTATTTATAAATAAGTTTGTCAATAAAAGTGTTATTGTTTACTTTCCTTTGTCAGATTTTATAACTTTGTTACTGTACTCCTACAACAATTATTCTACGTCAAATGAAAATCCTTTTGATCTCATAACAGGCCAAGTTGATGTTTTCATGACTTCAAATCTCACAATACAGATTATTTGAGTAATATGTGACTTATCTGAGTTTGACGTCTAAAATACCGAAGCTGCTACATGTGGTTTTCCGCAATGGTCGATCCTTGGTACCCTGCTATTTCGTCTTTTAACGATGTAGGCAGTGTTCTGCAAGACTGTGATATTATTATTTATACAAGAGCAAATTACAAAGGAAGCTGTCAAACAATTTCGAACAAGTTGTTACATGGAAGAAGGCTAATGAACTGATTCGATATTCGATACTTCCATGAGAACACAAGTCGTTGAACTTTACATTACATACAAACAAGACAAATTCGCCAACGCATTAACATGCAAATACCTTGGTATTATCTTAGATAAATCGCTGAACTTGTCAGTCATATCACAACAACTCCATCTAAAAGGAAGCCCTACGCAGACTGTTGAGAAGCTGATGATATTGATAATTTTTAAAAGTTCAAATCTAAATCCATTTTAACCTGCATTTTATTATGTATCCGAACCATGAATTTTGTATATCACTAAACTTTTATATAAATCTTCTGTCCCTAAGGAATGCTTCGAGTCAGTGATGTATCTATTCCAATCGATTTGAATCTCAGTAATGTTTGACATCTTCTCGATTTGAACCTCGGCGATGATTCACTTCATACAGATTAAAATATCAGTGTCGGCTGATGTTTGACACGTGCAACAGATGGAGTATAAATTCACTCCAATAATCAAAAAAGTGGGAGGTTTGAAACAATGAATGATTACTTCAAGTTCTTTAAATTTAATTAAAAGTCCTTCTTTTTTGGAAATTTTCCCTAACTGTATTCCTTAGACAGTAATGACAGAATGATTCTGTATTATTAAATATACTTGGTCTTTGATTGTAATAAACTTGAAATTGAAGGATATGTTCAATTTGCCCCTCGTAAAATTTCCAACAATGTCATTAGTTTCCAATTTGTAAAATATATTTGCAGTCGAGAGCAATTTTTATTGTTGGACTCCATGAGCATCTTCCTGCAGAAGCTGATTAGCCACATATCTTGAAGGATTTCTTATTCATTAACATTAGAAAGAGTACGTACAAAAGATATATCGTGTGCAAATATATTTGTAATAAAACGTTTTTTTACGGCAACAAATAATTCCGTTTAGACGAACAACTTCCGTGTTCGAATTCACCGCTGCGAAACTCTTAAAACTGCACGTTTGGTGTTTGATAGAAAGTTTGTCCACTGCCTGTAAATAAGAAAGATGGTGATAATACGTACAACAGGTAGAAAAGTGCATTCCTGTAGGGAATATACAAGGGACAATTTATCAAATTATTACGAGCGGTATTAAACAGCGTCCTAGCTAGAATGACCTGTCAAAAGCGTTCCAATTATAGAGTGTTTTATAGAAATTCGATTTACAGAAAGTTCACTTAAATATTATATTTAGAGTTTAATGAGAGCGTTGTGAAATTTGCTTCCATTCTGAATTACCTCATTTTAGGCAATCCAAAAACACGTTCTCACCTGACGCCATTTTATTTGTGAAGGCAAATAGACTATCCAGAGAGGCGTACCCAGACCTTTCATTTGCACAAATATTATCTCCCGCAAAACACGCATAACCGGGCTGCTCTGTATGTGTTTCCACGGTGACCTGTGATTGTCTGTCGAACGTAGGGGCGTTCTGAAGAAAAGTAGTGTTTCCGGTCCGTAAATTATAAGCTGAAACGTTGTATTATGAATCATATTCCGAAATTTTTGAAATTCAGTGCGAAAATGTCTACCTGGTATTCGCATGCGGACTTTACGGAAGGAGTTTTCGGTTGCTGCATGCAACTCGACCAATACGATAAATCTAATACAGGTGAAATTCTTTTTTCTAAATCAAATTTAGCAAAGTATATCAAAGCTAAGTGCAAGTTATTTATATAAATATAGTAAATAAACTATATTTGAAATGAGTATTTGCGTAATATATTTACTCAATATTTGGAGAGTGAAGATTGCGGACCAAGAAAAACGTTAAGCTTCAATGTGTTTAAATTAAATGATTTCATTTCATAATCTTTATTATTGGAATCAGGGCGTAAGAATCTGAGAACTGCAAAGTTAAGTAGGTACATTCCCATTGAAATTAGAGTAGAAGTAGATGGGTGTCTACAAAAGGTCTATGCCAATGAAACTGATAGATTTCTTTATATCTTTATCATAGAACTAATGGGTACATTTTGCGCACTACTATATAGCCTACAATAATATATATATATATATAAAATGACAAATCAATTTACTTTCAAATACACCGGATTCCGTGTCACTAAAAGACGAATATGTGTCGTTCTTTTTTTTTTGCCGTGATTTTTGTGCATCTGCAGCATAAGGATGCACGCGGAATTTTCCGTCTAAATGCGTTGCATGCATTTGTTGATTACCTGATCAATAATAAAAGCATGAATATTGTAGTTATTGTTATATTGTTAAACCTGCGAGGGTTTGCTGCTGAAGGCCATCTTCAACGAAATTTTCTGCAAGAAGAATTTTAGAGCTTCCGTTGTACTCTATAAATGAAAAAATATTATTTGAGTACAGCTCTGCACAGTGGATCATTATAATACATAAAAGGTAAAATTTTCGTTAAACTCCTCCCTATATTCTCTATAAAGAAAACGTGAATTAAAAATGTCATTACGAGGTATCGTTCCTAATTTAATAACAGCACATTCCTTCTTGATGCGTTATATCAAATTCGTGTGCTGCGTTAGTATTGGTGCTTGTATGAAGAAATTTACGCAATCAATAGTGGATGACGCAACACCACAAGCATAGAGAAGAAAAAGTATAGCTAGCTCTTCGAAGCTTTGCAATCTACGCCTGATGCGTTACACGATTGCTCTTAATATATATGTCTTCCAACAGACTACTGCTTTGTTAATAAATCTTAATGAGGAAGAAGTATGTGTAGCGAAAAATGTTACCCTTGACATTCTTTGATATGAACAAATCCAGCTCCTTAACAACTACACCGATATGAGAGGGGTTCACGCAAACACCAGGATGAATGCATCGGACCGTTTTGCAAAGTCTTTCTCCGTCTGTACTTTCCAATGGTGCTCCGTGAAATAACACCATGACAACAAGGTCCAGTCTAAATAACATCGGTTTTGAGCTCTTAAATAACATTGTGTTTTAGAGGTAATATATACAATCTTAAGACCTCCTGCTATTGCTAAAGTATTGATTCAAAAACACTTTTAAAAATTGAGTGTAAATATCAAAAAACAACTGAATATACACTTCACCTCCATACTTTATCGGCTTGTCGTAAACAATCAATTCTACGCATCCTTCCCCTTAAATCTGGATTCGAAATAACACAATCTGTTTTGTCTCCGTGTAACGCTTTCACGAAATCACTTCTAAACAAATACTAATTCATTTCACAATTTGGGAGTCAAGTGTTGTTGAAATAAGATCCAATAACTTATACCTTTACATACATATACTTATGTTGACCATTACCTGTTGCCAATAGTGATATCCTTCTCTATTTTTTTCAACAGGTTTGTTGTCCACCGGCATTTCTCTTCGTACGACACTCGGTTAATTTCAATTTGAACTCGTTGCATTTCGTCCAATTGCATCACTCGGTTGTTTGTCTTTGCAAATCTTCGTTTCCTCGCTTGGAAATGCAGCCAGAAATAAGCGAAATGCAGTTTGACTTTTGGAAAACAAGACGTAATGAACGAATCGTATTCACCCTGTGATAAAACAAGAAATAGTTTTAGGTAGGCCCTACTGAAAATACGGAAGTATTCAACTGCACTTTCAACGGTATCCATGCTAATGGGCATTTATTCAAGTGCCACAATTTAATGTCTCGAAAACATAAATGAAATTGTTTTTGCTTTGGAGCTAACCTGAAGATTGTTGATGTTTTCTCTGTTTTCTTCCATTGGCTTTACAGAATCCACAATGAAAAAGAAAGGAAAAACTTACAAAAATCAACTCAGAGGTTAAAAGATAATGATAGGCTAAGAAGTCACGGAGAAGTTGAGACGGATTACATAAAGAACAAAATATCTCATCATGGTTACAATAAAATTTCAAATTACTTTTTCAAAACAGCTTCTTTCTGTGTTCATCACAGCACTGCACTGAATTTGATGAATGAACTTTCGTTTCATTTATAGGGCCCGTCTCCTTCGCGGATGATTTGTGTCCATTCGGAAAAGAAGAGGGCGGGGTTGCATCCACCATTAGTCTTTTATCAACGATGATTTTACATGCTTACGCGCCAAAATAAAACGTCTCCGTGACTTGATATATGACGTCACGAAATGTAAACTCACTCCCTTGTTGTTTGTGTGAAATAATCTTCCGAGTTCTGGCAGCGTCCAAGTTTTTGAGAAATTTGCTTTTCCTCCTGTCTTATTTCATAATGTTGCAACAGTATTTTTTAATGATTGAACTTTTTTGTACAGCGATTGAACAGTTTTCAAAAGCAACTGTTTCATAAGCTGTTGAAATAATACCTTTTTACTTGACGCATTGGAACACTGACTTGATTTTTATTGAAGATGACGTAAGATTCTTTACGTAATGTTTTGAATTGGGAACCGGTAGTTGAAATGTAGGAAGTGTTGTTTTCTCTCTCAATATAAACGTTCGTTTGCTTAAGAATTTCTCAATTATCCAAAAATCTACATTTTAAGGAGATTTGACCTAAGAAACAGGGATCAATGGAATTCTCATATTTTCCGAAACATGTCTCAGAAATTAAAATTTTTCTTCTTGTCCAAATGCACTTATTTGTTTAAAGGATCTTGACGCAATTATGGATTAAACATTATTTTGCAAATTAAAAATTCTCGTAATTTTGCATTATTTCTTAAATATGTGTTTCCTTTTCGATAAATATTTAATAGTTGTGTTTATTAGATGTTTTTATATGTAAGTGAGTAGGAAAGTACATCTTGTATTGAAAACAATGAAATGATGTCTTTGTTGTCATATTTTCTTGAACTAAAATGTTTTCATTTTATTCAAAGAGCAACCACTATTCTCCAAAGAACAGTATATTTCTAATGATATTATTTCCAACTATAAAGGACTCGAAATTTGTTTCACTTATTCGTCGCCGTCTACAAAAACAACGTCTCACTCACGGCTTCCAGTTATTTTGGGACGTATGACTAGCTGGGGCTTCTTACTCCAGAGTAGTTGAAACTGGCGGCTTGTCTTTGATGTTGACTTTAATAGCCACGAGGTAATGGAAACATTCCCCATGTTACTAAAGACTTTTTATGATTTTTGTAGGATTATTTATAGATTGTGCTAAGCCTTCTAACTTTATGAAAATTTGGCAAAAACAAACTCTCGGGGAAATATGGTAATGGAAATGAATGCAATATTTCTGAAAATATTTCAAAACAGATTTTCACTACCATTTATCAATCTCTAAATATTCAAAAACAATAAATTTAATAGTAAACAAATATGTAGAGTGAATATTTTTAATTTTTATTTTGTATTGTTCAGGGTTTCATTTTACGAGTTGTTTTTCAAAATTTTGAAAACAAGACATGCAAGTAAAACTTGTTTGGAGTTGAGAAGCGCGTGATTTCTTGTGTTGGGTCAAATGACTTTGGTAGACTGGTAACTAAGGTAATAATTTGGCCAATCATCTCTATTTTGTATAGAATGAACAACTGTTTGGTAAAAAAGAAACATTATTCCTTAAACATTACGATTACTTTGCATCAATGGCATCTTGACAATCAACATGTGCAATTATGGAAATATTTTTAAAATCCAGTATTTAACGATTTTACTGAAACATGACACAAACTGGATATTAAAACGCTTTTATTATATATATATATATATAATTTCTTGACGTTGATACTTCCAAATCTGTAATCTGTAACAAACTTTGGTTAAACTGCTTTGAATAGAAAATGCTAACCTCCAATGTCTAATTGTTACAATAAATTCACACTTGAATTCAACTCAACACCATTTTCTTTCAAACACCTTCATTCCATCGAAAATTGTTTCACATTTTTCTCTAAAGATTTTTTCACTATTATCGACAAGGCTGCTATCTTAAAACTCAAAAATAATACATTACATACACATAGTGTAAAAATCAATTTTGTCTCTAATTGTTATAACCTCGTCAGTCTTCCATGTCAATACCATTACGTTGACGACCTACACTCCACATATTCCAGACATTCCAAACATTGCCGATTTCAATAACAAATAAAAACTAAATAAAGTAATAAAAAATTATCCGGCGATAGCGCAAGGGAAATGGCGTTCGACTCTTAACCAAATGGTTCTGAATTTGAGACCATGTTATCACAAAGTTATTTAGTGAGCGGTTATAAATAAAAAACGCCGTATTTAATCAAAAAGAACCGCAGCACAAATGGGAACAATTTAATCCTCTAGAACCCTGGCCCGTGGTCTTCAGGATAATGCTTAATGAGAGTTCTGGAAGCCTCGCCAAAAAAACACAAAATAAACAAACAAAATAACGATTGGTAAGCACTTTTTTCTCTCGGTATTTACACAGTAGATACGGACCCTGTTAAATGACGTAGATGAATGTAACTTTACATGCATGTGGATATTAGGCTTTGTAAATATGCATATTTAAAATCTTCCAAATAATCAAAATAATGAAAACCATCTTTATGTGGATGTTTGAAACATTGCTATTGACGTATCTGTCAGGACCACCTTCCAACTGTTCTATTTTTAGCACCAATGCTAATTCTATTATCGACAAGACGTCATAGGTAAACGTGATCGCATTCTTCGTGTATTGCAAGTTGCTCGCTTTCTGACAGAACATATAGTTTCTCCGTAAAATGCATTCTATGAAGATTGTACTAATAAAGCTCTTGCAATGTCCAGCTGTCTTTTTAAGTTAACCATTTGCAGGAAAAAATACTTTTAACGTCTTTCTTAATGACAGAGCCAAAACAATTGGGTCACAATCTGTATTAGACCATTTGAGACATCGCAATTCCTAAATGAAAGCGAGGTGGTATGTCGAGCTTCTTTTATTAGATAAGGTTGAGTTTCCTATCTTTTTTCAACTTTTTTTGTTAGTGGAATTATTCGAAGTAAAGAATGAAATAATATATGTTTAAGGCTTTATTTTCATCATCTGGATTCACAACATATTAATGATAGGACGGTGAACGCCAGTTACATTTACAGCGCATTAGTGTAATCCTTTATTTAACCACTCAAAATAATCCTGTTGAGGTCAATTCAACATTTAGCAAAAAACAAGCAATTTCATTCGCACTCAAGAGGATTTGACAATTTTCGTACCTTGAATCATTTGGCTTGACTCTCGTTGTATCTCGTGAAGTCCCGCTGGTTTTTAACTTTTCTCCTTTTTTTCTTCTCGGAGTTATAATGACGTTATAAAATGTGTCGAAACCAATAAAGAAAGCGATATCCAAATAATAAAGCACCCGTGTTTGTTTGTATGCCAGCTTAGTCTAAAAAATACATTAAAGGACCAATGGGTTTTTCGGTCCTTAAATCTATCTAAACAATGTTATTTAGTGATCACCTTTGCACGTGCATATATAAGTTCTTGCGTGAAAAATTTAAAAAGTTGCAAATACTTCAAGGACGAACAAGCGTAGATTGCTATATATATAAAAATTCAAATTAAGTTTCTAAAGAGTCGATGACGAGTTAATTTCTCAACTGTACAATATTTCTCTGATTTAATTGAATCTTTTAACACGTTTTGCTATTCCCTAAGGCACTAATTGTAATCGTATAAAATCCGAACTGTAACTTTTAAAAAACTCAGTGTTCCAAGGTTTTCACCACAGGTTATAAGGTGTATATCTCCTAAGATATCAGTGTAGAGTTGAATGGTATAATCAATCATTAAGCTAACTATTTTCTATTTCGATCTCAATAAATGCAGTTTAAAAAACGTTTTGTTATTCATCATGAAGTTAATCTCCTCTTAATTCCTAAGTTTGAGTCAATAAAATAACACTTTAACCGGGAAAGTTGGTTTCACTTTCGAAGTGCTTTTCTTAAATAAACATATGTGTTCATTTAGATTATAAAATGAAATGAACTTCTCAAAATTGTTATTGGTTTTCGTTTTGTAAAATATATTTGCGGGTCGAGAGCAACTTCTTTCTTTCTTTTTAAAACTCTATGAGCATCTTAGCAATTGCGTGTTTAAGTAGAACATATTTTTAGCAGAAGCCATATTTCTTAAGAGATATGTTATACATCATCATTAGTAAGAGTGCGTACAAAAAATGTACTGTGTGTAAATATATTTGTAATAAAAATGTTCACGACGCGCATGCGCGTGTCTTTTCGTTTTTGTCGGGATCAAAACGTTCTGTCTACACGAACCTCCGTGTTCGAATTTTAAGAAACTTAGATCTATTAGATATTGTACTGTTCCAAATTTGGACTGAAAAACGAATATCAAAGGGATTCTGAATAATCACCGTATAATCAACAGTTTTGTTGGTACCACGTGATGTTCTCAACTTGCTTATCAGCCAATGAGATGTATTGCACGTATGACCCATAATGCTTTGTTGCGTTCTTGTTTTTTGCAGGTGTATGGAAACCTGTTTGAGTAATAGAACAATATTCGGAAATTGAAGATTGCGCACCAAGAAACACGTTAAGCTTCAATGTGTTTTAAAGTCCAGATTTATTTCATAATCTTCGAAGAATTGATGTATTAACTTTTTTAAAAATCTTAAATGAAAATCTTTTTTGATTTAGGGCGAAAGAATCTGGGAACTGCAAAGATAGGTAGGTACATGCCCATTGAAAGTGGTAGAGGTAGAAGGATGTCTACAAAAGGTCCACGCCGTAGAATTCTCGTATCATTGTACCAAATTATTTTCAGTTAAAATTTAGATGATTTATTTGCATTTCTGGTTTTACGTCGTTACGAAATTATCTGAGATTTCCTTATATCTTTGTCATAGAAGTAATGGGTGGACTTTGCGCCCTACTATATATCTAGTCTACATATCTATATATATATATATATATATATATATATATATATATATATATATATATATATATATATATATATATAGCGTATTTAATATGCGACATTTAGAAAAACAAAAAATAAAGACAAGAGGAGTCATTTTACTTTCAAATACACCGGAATCCGTGTCACTAAAAGACGAATATGTCTCGTTTTTTTTCCTTTGTCGTGATTTTTGTGCATCTGTAGCATAGGGATGCACGTGGAATTTTCCGTCAAAAGACGTGAAATGCCTCCGCTATTAAGGATGGTTTGTGTTTGTTCAGAAAAAATGAAAATATTTTATTGTTGATTGTTTGGTGTCCAAACTTAAAAACCAAACATAGCTTAAAACATAACAAAGCTCCACAAGTGAGCGAAAGCAGATGCCAATTAGCATGGATACCGGTGAAAATGCAGTTGAAATTGAAACTCTGGAAAAAGACTCCGTATTTTAAATAGGGCATACGTAAAACTATTTCATGTTCTGACGCTGAAGGTTTTTAAGTTTAGTTTAGTATTTTTATAACTTAGGTCGGGATAGCTTAGTTGGTAGAGCGCTTGCAATTTTGGATTTCTGAGGTTGCGAGTTCAAATCCTGCCGGCCTCGCCGACTCAGTGAATGAGTAGCATTTCGATGCGGTAAAGTACGTGTGTTGGTGGTAAGAGTGGCGCCCGCTTTAACAGTTACACCCAACGTCTTGCGCTAACGAAAAGGGATTAGACACCCGTTACCAACATTAGGGTTAATTCGGCCACTTTACTTTACTTTTATAACAGGACCTAATGGTAGAACAGAACTTGTACGTATTTTTGTATATAGCATTTTTTGAATTTAGTCATCCTGTATAAACATTCGTAATAATAATAAAGCAGGGAGAATACGATTCGTTCGTTACGTCTTGCTTTCCAAAAGCCAAACTGCACTTCGCTTATTTCTGGCTTCATTTCCGAGTGATAAAATTAGACAAAATGCAACGAGTTCAACGGAAATCCAGCGAGTGTCGTACGAAGAGAAGTACCGTTGGACGGTCAACCTGTTAAAAAAAAGTAGAAAAGGATATCACAATTGGCAACAGGTAATGGCCAATATAAGTATAAGTATGTAAAGTTATATGTTTTTAGATCTTAGTTCAACAACACCTGAATCCCAAGTGATGAAATGTATTAGTATTTGTTTAGAAGTGATTTCGTGAAAGCGTTACACGGAGACACAACAGATTGTGTTATTTCGAATCGAGATCAAAAGGAATGATGCGTAGAATCGAGTGTTTACGACCAGCCGATAAAGTATGGAGGTGACGTGTATATGTAGTTGGCTTTTTGATATTCTTATTCAGCTTTTGAACGTGAGACATATTGCATACATTACATATATGACATCACAAACACAATTTCCCCATGGCGTTTTTCCTATTTCCCTAGCGTAAGACTTCACAATTTACTTTATATAGCACGATCACTTTAGCAGATTTTCTAAAGTATATTGACGATGAAAATAGCTACTTAAGTATCTCTTCATGAAGGTATTTATCAAATAAAACTAATAGAAGGCAATTATAATCTGCTGTGGTTATAATCACCGCCATGCTCATCACATTAACATGGTCTGGTTTGTCTCATTAATCAATGACCTGTTATAATACGGACGGGGTAATTAAATCTAATGAGATTGTGTACTAACTTATCGGTTTCAGTAGCAGTTATCATTAGGAGCATCGATATTTCACATAAATCTATTGTTGTTTCAACGCATATCAAGAAAATCATCTGAAAAAAGCTTTCGATATTTGTGCTTCAAAACGAACCGCATCAATTGAATTGCAGGCGATGTTCTAGCCTGGAAACCATTAGCTGAAGAAATACTTTGTTTCCATATATTTCTTTAAGAGAGGTAAATGCATTTAATGGTTTTAATTAATTCAATGGATTGAGATGGTTTCAATGTTTTTAAAAACGCCGTATTTCATCAAAAATATCCGTAGCACATATGGGAGCAATTAAATACACTAAAACTCCGGGTCAAAGTCTTCATGATATTTCTTAATGAGGATCTGGGAACCATAGTTCAGCCTAGTTGAAAACAAACCAACACGATGGTTGCCAAATAACGTGTATCCGGTTCATCATTGTTCTGGTAGTGGAAGGAATGCATTGGCAAGATTTTTTTATTATATTTTTAATTTTTGATATTTTTGGTAACAAAAAATGATGTAGACGAAACAACACGGTGATACACCAATTGCAATGTCAACAAGTAAAGAAATTTTTTTAAGGTTTATGTAAGCATCAAACACAATTTTTTTAAATCTCCGTTGCATGTTGACTTTGATTTGAGCGTAAGTAAAATATCTTTTTAGTTTTTTTATTCGCATTAGTTAACACTTCTCTGATAACATTAATATTTTATTCAAGTTAAATGTCTCGCAAATTCATCATCATTATCTGATTTTCGTGTTTATCGTGCTGCCATTACCCTGGAATCCAGGGTAGGAAACTAAATGAAAAACTAAATGAAATTGATTTTGCTCTAACCTGAAGATTGTTGATGTTTTCTCTGTTTTCTTCCATTGGCTTTACAGAATCCACAATGAGAAAGAAAGGAAAAACTTATAGAATCAACTCAGAGGTTAAAAGATAATGATAGGCTAAGAAGTCACGGAGAAGTTGAGACGGATTACATAAAGAACAAAACATCTCACCATGGTTACAACAAAATTTCAAATTACTTTTTCAAAACAACTTTTTCCTGTGTTCGTCACAGCACTGCACTGAATTTGATGAATAAACTTTCGTTTCATTTATAGGGCCCGTCTCCTTCGCGGATGATTTGTGTCCATTCGGAAAAGAAGAGGGCGGAGTTGCATCCACCATTAGTCTTTTATCAACGATGATTTTACATGCTTACGCGCCAAAATATAACGCTCCGTGACTTGATATATGACGTCACGAAATGTAAACTCACTCCCTTGTTGTTTGTGTGAAATAATCATCCGAGTTCTGACAGCGTACAAGTTCTTTTCCTCTTTTGTCTTATTTCATAATGTTGCAACTGTATTTTTTATTGACTGAACCTTTTTGTTTAGCGATTGAACAGTTTACAAAGGCAACTTGACGCATTGGAACACTTGTATTTTAATTAGAGTTTGATAATAACCAAGAGTAACCAAGCATCAAATTGAATATCTTCAGTTTTTGAAAATTAGCAAATGGCTCATTCGCGGGTCTGTAGTTATGAACTTGTTGATCATATGGAGATCATTGCAATAGGTTAGGTATAAGACTTTACTAACTTACAGTATACACTGAAAATTGACACCTAAACAGACCTGAACAATATTTGGTAAGAAAAACAGTATTTTTTACAGGTTCCATAAAATCAAAAGAAAGAGTTATTCAAAGTCACCGTCTGTGTCTATTTCTTCATCATTGGCTTCTTCTAGTTCATCCAGATGGTGTACAGACGTTTCGAAACTGCTGTTTCGAAATTGACGATTCGAAACTGACGGTTCGAAACAATGTTGTTTTACGTTTTTTTAACTTTTATTACTATTCAAAATAATTTTGTTTTTTGTTTTTAAAAATTCTTTTAATGTTCGAAACAATTTTATTACGTTTTTAACCCTTAAATGCCCCAGGTAGCAAATATGCTACATCAATTATCCAGTCCTGTAAATTTACATAAAAAAGACCATTAATGCAAAAATGCCCATTGTAGCAAATATGATACACGCTCTATCGGTTCCGTAAAGTTTGATTATTTACATTCGCGTTGATTATTAAGAATACACATTTGAATGTTGGAAGATGGGGCGACCAAATGCGCTGAACATTCCAGTCGAAATAATTGTTATTTTTCTTGAACTAGATCATCAAACTTCTTTCTGCTTTCGGTTTTTTATTAACAAGGATGTCTGAGAAAACATTTTTTATCAGTATTAGTTGAAATAAACACTTTTACATTATTTTTTCGAGCTGATTATTTCTTTGTAGCAAATCTGCTACAGTGGGCCTTTTGTCAAAATATGTGCATATTATTGTCATTTGTTTATTGCATTCATCAACCTTTTTAGATGGATAATGATAAGAAAATAACTGTAGATGATGTTTTGAATTATATTTTTGATGGTGAAAGTGACTTGGAAGATGTTTATGATGATGAAAATGACAGTGACTTTTAGATGGAGCCTGATGAAATTTCCTCTGGAAAAGTGATCAATGATGATGTTGGTGATCCTGAGGAAAGTGCTGATAATGATTTTTAATCTAGTGATGATGAAACATTGGCTAGTAAAGCATTTAAAAAAACACATCAAATGGATCAAGGGCCACAAATGATCATACATCTGTTACTCATGACTGGAGTTGGAGGAAAAAGGATATGCCGGACATTGATTCAAAATTCAAGGAGTCTGACATGAAACCAGATCCATATAAAAACGCTACACCATATGAATATTTCAAGTTCTTTGTGACAAACGATACGATTGATGATGTTGCAAAGCAAACAAATATTTACAGTTTGCAGTCTAATGGGACTAATTTGGCAATAACCGGTAAAGAGCTTGAGTTATTTCTTGGCATTTATTTCCGCATGGGTCTGGTGAAATTACCATCTCAAAGATCATACTGGGAAACTTTCATGACATATACTGGTGTATCTTCTGTCATGGCAAGAAATAGGTTTGAAAATATCTTGCGTAATGTTCATTTTGTTAACAACCTTGAGGTATCTGATGATGTGAAAACAAATGACCGCTTGTGGAAACTGCGACCATGGATACACAACTTGCGTCAAAATTTTCAACAAGTATCACCAGAAGAACACCATGCAGTAGATGATATTATGGTGGCATTCAAAGGGAAGTCACTTCTACAACAGTACATGCCTAACAAGCCTCACAATTAATTTCCCTCAGTTTTAAACTTTGGGGAAGGAGTGGGATTTCTGGTTACCTGTATGACTTTGATGTTTATCAAGGAAAGTCAAATCGATCAAAGAATGCCAGTGCTCTAGGTATCAGCTCTAACATTGTCCTTGAAATGGTTTCCACATTGCCTTATGGTCATAACTTCAAAGTCTTTGCAGACAACTTTTTTACAAGTTTAGCGTTAGTACTGGAATTGAAACAACACAGTATCTTCTATGTTGGTACTATCAGAGCTCCTCGAATGAAACAATGCCCTTTACTGGTAGAAAAAGATTTGAAAAAACAGGGGAGAGGATCGTTTGACCACCGGTTAAACATCAAATCTGGTATTATTGTGCTCCGCTGGTTTGACAATAAAGCTGTCAATTTGGTATCTTCTTATGTAGCATACTGTGCGTAGATACGACCGTGCTATTAAAAATCATGTAAATGTACCACAACCTCACATTGTTTATGTCTACAACCAATACATGGTAGGCATCGATAAACTTGACATGATGTGTTTGTTATACAAGCCAAATATAAGAACAAGAAGATGGTATATCTACATTTGGCTTCATAGCATCAAGATTGCTGCAGTAAATGCATGGTTCCTATATCGACGTGATCTAAAGATTACAAAACCTGAGGCGAAATTCATGCAATTGAAACGATTCTTGGCCGAGATTGCAGAGAGTTTAACACGGACAGCTAGAAAAATTGGTAGACCATCTTTAGATGAAATGCTAAACCAGCCCAAAAGAAAAGCTGCTCGAGTCAGAGGAACTCCAACACAGGATATTCGTAGAGATGGTTACGATCACATGCCAATATGGAATGAAAAGAGGCAGCGCTGCTCTTTTTGTAAAAAGAACTTTACCTACATGAGCTGTAAAAAATGCAATGTTTGGCTCTGTATTAACAAGGACAGAAATTGCTTTCAAAGTTTTCATTAGTTTTTGTATTTTTTGTGTAAAACGTTGTATTCTTTTGAAAATATAACAGCCTTTGAAGTATAACTTCTTCCTGAAACTGCTTTTATGTTTTATTCTTTTTGTTTCAGGATCAAATGAATATCGATTTTTTGTCCAGTTTAAGCTTTTCGAGAATAACACAATAATAGCATACCAAAACCTTCGTAGTAAAGTGTTAAAAAAAATCTGGAAAAATTTTTATACTTTTAAAATTAACGTTCTGTAACCCATTGTATCATATATGCTACAATTGAAAAGTCGCATTGTCAGCACTTTTTTACAAAAATCATCAATTGAACAGAAATGTACACTCATAAAGGAGTATATTGGCGAAATATCAGAATTTTTACACCACTACACGTCGACTTGGGCATTTAAGGGTTAAAGTTTGGAACGTTTTTTCCCGAATCAATCAAGTGGTGGTTTATCTTGGAACGTTAATACGGTTGCGGCCACTCGATATGCATTTGAAATGTTTCCCACGTTCATGTGACGCTTGTGCGTATTTGTTCAATATAAATTTTGTGATGAGCTCTCTGATATGAATGATTAGTAAATTAAATTTAAAGCATTGAAGTCCAGAGCCACAATGGCGAAAAGAATCATTCATTTCTCTCTGGATCTTTTAAAAGTTGCGATAAAAAATCAATTTATTTTGTTGGTGACTGTAACGCAGATTGTTTAAATACGCAACAGACACCGAAGTAAATTGCTTTCTACATATTTCATTCTCTTACGCCATGTGTAATTACGCATGCAACGAGGGCGACAAAAACATCTGTAAATTGGGACCATTTTACAATTTCTTCTATAAATAGCAAATCTCCATATAAAACAAAAATTAGCAAAACAGCTATGTTTATATATGTGTGAGTGTTAGGGGTACAATCTCCGCGACAAACGTGCCTTAAATAAACTCCACAGTTGATGTATTTAGTGAAAAGTGAAAGGAATATTTTATTTATTTATTTTTAAATAAAAACATCTCTAGAGGCAAATTTTAAAAAAATTGGATTCTAATCGTAAATGAAAAGTCTTTTGATATTGTTCTGAACCGTCCGGTTTCAAGTCGTCAATTTCGAAACAGCCAGTTTCGAAACGTAGTGGAATCCATCCAGATATTCAGTATTTTCACAGTCTATAAAACGGCACATTTCTGGTAAATCGTTTTTATGACACTTGCATCTGTTTTTGATACACTTTGATTTGCATCCACAAACACTTAATTCTATCATAGCTATCGGTGCTGGTAAGTTGTGAGTCATTATTGGTATCAGTGCATTGTTTCCTCTTTCCCAGCCGAAACCTTTTGGACCAGGTAAATTTTGAATTGGAATGTGAGATTGACTTAAACATGAGAGTGACAAAATGAGATCTGAAGATTTTGTATTTTAATGCAGACATTGTTGGTGGAAGCCGATCAGCATCTGTTTGATATTTGGAATATAGATACATTCGTAGTTTCGGCGGTGTATCAATATGATTAGGGCAACCATCACCACCATATAATTAGACAACAAATCTTTCTAAACATTCCATGGTTGTTAAAGTGGGAAGGTTCTCCATTCTACCAAGGCATGCAAATGCATTAAAAAATTTTATAATCACCTTTCATGAAAGTCTTCCAACAAAATGGAGAAGATACTTCTAGTTTATGGCATCTCAACAGAGACAGTAGCTGCCATAATGATGTTATACAGCAACACAAAATCCTCGGTCAGATCTCCCGATAGAGATTCCAATTTCTTCGGAATCGATGTAGGGGTCTTATAGGGTAATACACTAGCTCCATTCTTCTTTGTCATTACCCTTGACTATGTATTGAGAACGTCTCTTGAAACATCCTATCAGACAAACTCTCAAGTAGAAATCCTGCACAAAAGTTGACTGATATTGACTACGCAGATGACCTTGCAGTCACTGCTGATACCATCTCAAATGCGGAAAAACTTTTACATCAGCTTTGAAGATGCCGCTAAAATTGTTGGACTCTATGTCAACGCTTTTGAAATTGAACACATAAGTTTCAACCAAGAAGGCTCCATACAAACAAACAAACATAGATCAAAGCTGTTATTTCGCTAAGTGAGATAAATGAATGAAATACTGAAAAGAAAAAACTGAAACCGGTGTGGCTCTTGTAAACCTCTGTCATCCACAGTGTAAACTGGTAGACGCATTGCGTTGCAGCATTGCCGATCACCTCTACAACTGCCGATAGGTCATCTGCATCATTAAATAGACTAAAGACAAGGTCACCTATGCTATACAGTCACTTCTGCATTGTCAACTACAATTATCCAGCGATAGCGCATTGGTAAGGCGTTCGGCTCTTAACCGAAAGGTTCTGGGTTCGAGACGATGCTATCACAAAGTTGTTTAGTAAGATGTTATAAATGAAAAAAACGCCGTATTTCATCAAAGATAACCGTAGCTCAAATGGGAGCAATTAAATACACTAAAACTATATCTTTATCTATATCTTAATTTTTACATGCTGACGTTTTTAACCTGTATAAAGATTCTTAATAATAATAATAATAATAATAATAATAATAATAATAATAATAATAATAATAATAATAATAATAATAATAATAATAATAATAATAATAATAATAATAATAATAATAATAATAATAATAATAATAATAATAATAATAATAATAATAATAATAATAATAATAATAATAATAATAATAATAATAATAATAATAATAATAATAATAATAATAATAATAATAATACTAATAATAATAATAATAATAATAATAATAATAATAATAATAATAATATGTGACTTGTTCTGAGTAAAGTTCTTCCAGCTAATTGTTTCCCTAACCTTTGAATCTATGCGATATAGATTCATTAACAAACGCTATATCGTATCTATCATCAGGCTCAATATCAGATCAACATTATTACCGCACAATAACATTACTGTGCTTTTGCGAGGATCGCTCATTAGATTGCCATTCAAGATTCAGTAGCATCTAAAAAGAAACCAGACACCACAAACAGGTTTGCCGCAAATTTTTGAAACCAGTGACCCCTTCTCTGCAGGTTGATTGCCCAACCACTAAACTCTGTCTCCTTAGGTATTTCGTTTCTTAACTTGCTTTTTTGTGTGCTACCAGGAACACTAGATGTCAGATTATTGGTGTTAATCTGGTGATATCATTGTTGGGATATTGAATATTCGATTGTACGCAAAGTAAAAATTACAGAGAGTTTGAAGCGTTTATCTGAAAGCGAACGTTTGGTTTTGTGACGGGAACCTGACGGAGTGCACTTAGCAGAAAGTGATTTTTGAAGAAGTGGTAATTACTGAGCAGCGCAACAAAAGTTGGCATTTTCGGTTTTAATTTTTCAAGAATCGATTTAATATGTTTATTAAGTTTTAGCGGTTCATTGGAAATTTTGATTGGTGCTGTGATGATAATGAGCCGTTTCGGCTGCACTCTCGTCTCTTTTTTGGTAAATGGTGAGTTTCTATTTCTTTTAACGAGGCTTCCAGCAATACTGCATTTAATGAAATGCAGCATTTTTTCCGATCACTAAACAACTTTGTGATAGCATAGTCTCAAACCTAGAACCTTTCAGTCAAGAGCCGATCGCCTTACCATTGCGCTATCGCCGGATATTTAAATATATTGTTGAATTTTTTACTAGTTAATCCACTATTTTTTAAATAATATTAAAAGCTGCATAAAAACAGAGTAAGGTGCATTCAAATTACTATTCAGAAAATCTCAGCTTTGAGCTTCCCCGTCGGCCTTTCTAAAGGAGCTGTTATTTATTGCGTCATCTTTTCGCAAAAAAAGGAATCCTAAATGCTTTCTAATAGCAACTTTATGTTAAACATTGCAAGCAACTGTGACCTTCGGCCCTACATAAAATTTATCAGTTCGAAGTGTGTAGAATATGGAATTTATTGATAAAAATAATGTAATTATAAGCACTATTAGGCTGGAACGAAGTTGTTGGCAATACTGAGACAGAGCAGGGAAAGGCGTTGCTTAATTGGAAATTCCTGTAAGGAATTGTGCTGCAAACAGGTGGTTTGAATCGCGCAATCTATCCAGCATTTATTCGCGCAAGGATAACTCGTCATAAACCACCAGTTGACACCAATCCTGAATTTTTGTTCAATAGCTCTTTTGATTTCTTTACTTCCCTCACTGGCGCATAATGATTAAGAATTGCTGATTGTAATCTAGTGATGACTTTGAAACCTACGACACATTTAGGATACTTATTAAGAATTCGTTTTTTACAGTGGTGGTGGTAGCTGATTGTCGCGCAATTAACTCATCCATTCACCAACGGAATGTTTTTCATGACGCTCTCAATTACCATGAGAGCGATGTCAACGACATTGAATTCAACAACAAAACACAGAGTGCAATGCCGGGTTACGGTGCGCCAGTTGAAACAGCACCAACCAATGTATATCCACCTCCTTATGGCGCAATACCACAACAAGTCCCCACAGGTGGTTATCAACCTTCAAATATACCGCCTCCCCCAGATGGGGCAAGACCACCACAAGTCCCCTCAGGTGGTTATCAACCTTCAAATATACCGCCTCCCCCAGATGGGGCAAGACCACCACAAGTCCTCCCAGGTGGTTATCCACCTTCAAATATACCGCCTCCCCCAGATGATTCTCAACTAACTGTTCCTTTAAACAAGCAAGGGCTACCACTTTCCTCCGATAACAAACAACCACCAATCGCGGCGCCTCTTCCATTGGACACTAATAGACCACCGTATAGTTACAGAGCCGGTGGATCCTACCAACCGTCCTCAACTGCAGAACCAAACATATATTCACATGCTGTTACCCCTAGAAAAACTGCATTCGGTTGGGAACCTACCCCTCCTCCCACTGTAAACATGTCGGTAGCCATCTCAAATAATTCTCTACCCCACAGCATTCCCACTGATCCACTAGGTGGCCTCCCTCCTCTACCAAACACATATCCATCTGCCCCTCCAAATGTTCCACCAGTCGTAGGATGTCCCACACAACTGAACGGTTTGAGACAACCTGCTGCATCGAATAGTCAACAAGGACAGACAACGCAGTTAAATAGCTATGGCCTTACAAATCCACAAAACGGGTACAATCCAACAAACCCAACAAATACTTATTTGCAGAATGGATCACCAGCTGCACCTGGATACATACCACCGGTGGCGCCACCAAATCTACCACCACCCGCAAATATACCGCTACCAGGCGGATATGGACCATCTGGAATTCCACCAGATCATTACGGGCCACCTTCCAATTTGAGCGTGCCACCGCTGCCGGATTACCAGCTAGCACCGCCGAAGAAAAACAAATCCATGAAATCTTCTAAAGCCCACAAAAACACCGAGGTGCACACTAAACCCCACAAAAACACCGAGGTGCACACGATACCAGATCCTGGAATAGCTCAAAAGGTTGGTAGCGACACACTAGGAAACGACGGGCTCTTGTCAAACGAGACAGTGAAACCAACGAATGGATTCCAAGAAGTGCCCAGGCCTGGGGGTCATGGACCTCTCGGCCACATTAAAAGTGTTTCACCCATTGGAGTGAAACCCGACGACCTTTCTTCACTCGATCAGATCATGCAAATTAATCACGTGTCAGGTATTCCCAATCGATCATTTTCTCTCTAATCACGTTTTTATTAAGTAATATACACAATTTTACACCACAACAACCGCTTTCAATCTTTAGATGCAGAAAATGCGCCAGTAACACAAAACGGTATGTATGTTTCTTCGTCGGGTTTTTCTTATAACAATCAGCTTGCTAGTTTGCTGTTGGGTTTCCATATCTGAATTGAAAAATTTACACAGTCTAACCGGTATTGACTTAAATTATTTGGTAAAGACGTGTTTTATTGGGTAGGCTTTGTTGTGCTTAACTTCAGTTAGAGTTTTTATGGAAGGCACAAATACGTATAAACAGATATTTGTTGAATTTATTTTCCGTTAATACGTTGAAGACGAACGTTCAATGTTGCGTTTCTAGAGGAGGAAACCGACGAGTTGTTTGAAGGGGATGTCGTGAAGACTGTCCATTTGGTCGATATCGTTAACGAGATGAAGGATATGGAGAATAAGGGAATGCAGGCGTTTGACGCCATGGGAGGTGGACAGTGGCCCCGGGCAATCGTACCCTACACATTTGCACCCGGGTTCAGTAAGTGATTATAGCTTTGTGAATTTGTTTCTTGCTCATCGGAATTTTAATACTCGCGAGTGAAATTTCGAAAGTTCTTCTGTTAGAAATTTAAGATTTAGTCTACTCAAAAGACTTTAGCTTTAGACTTAGGCTTTCTTGGGTTATCGAGATTATAATCTACAATAATGAATGAACAGTAATTAAAATAAAAGGCGTTTGAATTTTGTTTTAAAAAATAAAAAAGTGCGCAGGTTATTTATAGTAACAAATAAAATCTACATTCAAAAACGTTGAAATCGTGGAAGCAGTACCCGCCATAAATTTTCCTTTTAGTATTACAATACAATCCCGATAACTCGAACCGTTGATAACTCGAACTCGTGTTAACTGGAACTGTTTTTCAGTTCTCCTTCCCTAATGTTTTCTCATAAAAACTCCCGGTAACTCGAACATTCGCTATCTCGAACTATTTTAGTCGGTCCCTTGGAGGTTTGAGTTATCGAGATTGTACTGTATTTTTCTAATAGCAAATAAAAAATTAGTTCTAACCATCCTTCCAGAAATTTCCATCTACCAAACGACTTTGTTTTAGCCGGGGTGAGTGTTGTGAATGCTGCAATCAACCACCTCAAAGAACACACGTGCGTACGTTTCATTCCAAAAAGACCCCAAGACAGAGATTACATACTTTTCATGCACGGAGGAGGGTGAGTGTAATCTAAAATTGTTTTCAGTTAGAGATATAAAGCCTCTTTTAGGTGCTCTTCAGCAATTGGTCGACAGGGTGGCAGACAACGCATTTCATTGGCTAGACGTGGGTGCTTGGTACCAGGAATCTCCTTGCATGAAATGATGCACGCGCTGGGGTTCTTCCACGAACAGTCGCGTAGAGATCGCGATAAATACATTGAGATAGTCAAGAAAAATATCAATCCAAGTAAGTGGCGAATCTACCTAAAATGAAATCCGCTGAGTCATCAGATTTTTACCAAAAGTTTAATCTCGATATCCCATACTACGAGTCGGATATTTAACATATTAATACCTCTCAATTTACCAAAAAGATTTTTTGGTGCAATTTTTTGTTGTAAAATAAAAACTTTAGTGACGTTGTTGTCTCGATCTTTTTAGGAATGGGATACAACTTTGACGCGTACAAATCTGGTATAGCGAGCACTTTTGATGAGCCGTACGACCTTCACTCCGTAATGCATTATGGGAAGTAAGACTCATTCTTGATTGAAATAAAGTTTACTATACTATTTTTCTCGATTTTTTCATTCCTCAGGTCCAAGGAAAGTTACTTAAAAATAAAAGATTGTATCATACTTAAAGCTTTACGGACTGTAATTTTATCAAAACTTTCGTAAGTCTAGCTCCAATCTTGAGCACCAAAGGCTCATGTCGTTCAAGTTAGAAAGTTTGCTCCACGTGTCTGAGCTTTGCACATTTTAATCAAATCTATTTACTGTCCACAACACAGTTTCTTTTTTCAACTAGCTTCGCGTTCAGTGTGAATGGCAAGAAAACCATCGTGTCAAAACATGATCCAGGTGATGTGATTGGTCAGCGAAAGGGGTTGAGTAAAATTGACGTAAAACAGATTAACAAATTTTACGGCTGCCCGAATCAGAAAGCAGAGAAGAAACAAACGAGTAAGTGCAAGATGTAACAATGTTAGCTGTAAAACTAATTCGCTTCGTCGTATGAAATTAACAGAAAAGTTGTTGAATTATTGAAAAATAATCGAGTAATTCTTTCACATACTAACGGAGTATTTTTAAGTAATTTTTGACATTTTTTGACATTTCCTGAGAAACTCGCGCAGTTATTTCGAGTAATTCATGAGAAACTCGCGCAGTTATTTCGAGTAATTCCTGAGAAACTCGCACAGTTATTTGGAGTAATTCCTGAGAAACTCGCACATTATTTTGTAATGTACATGCTTTTCAGCAAGATGAAACATTTGTTGCTAAAAGTTACAGAGGATTTTCTTCCACCTTCTTACGAGTTTATTTGTGTTGAATTGTAAAGAAGGCATATCATATGAGTTCCCAATACATACTTATGGACTGATTTCTCCTTTAGAAATAACGTACATACGTAGACTAGATGCATTTCAGTTTATTTTAGGTTTATTTTCGATGACTTGTTCAATTAACGTGCACAGTAGTAGTTGTGTGTATGCGGGTCTAACATCTTTGAGCTCATGGGCATAAGCATCCATGCCCATGATGCATAGCTGCCACGGAGATTTAAATACCAAGTTCGTACCTTGCGTGTGTTACCTAGCCACTGTTTTTCTCTTTCTGGGGTTGGGGTTAGGAAGGGCATCCAGCCGTAAAATCATCTACACCAATAAACCATCAGATGATTAAACCTCCATAATTGGAGAAAATCATCTTTTGAAAGCGTTCAACCCATGCAAGCATGGAAAAGCGACGTTAAAAGGATGATGATGAGAACTATTTTAAAGTGTAGATAGTTTGTATAACATGTAGTTTCTTCCAAGCTTTATAAACTGTTTTCTTATATTTTTGGGTCCCTGCGAACAGGATAAAATTATTTGAGCCTGGCCATGTTTCTTATTTTTTGTCATATCTCAGCCTGATGTTTCTTATAAAACAACGTGTATTTGGACGAAGTATCTTTTCATTTTTCAGGGAACACTTTTGGCGACAAGTTTCTATTCTGTCGTGATTTGGGACGCTGGTGTACCAGGGAAGGTTTCGTTGCGAAGAACTGCGAAAAGACTTGTTGTACCGACAAAAAACAGCGCTGTCGACTGTGGGCGCAACAAGGCTTTTGCAAGAAGAACGGTTACATCAGATCAATGAAAAGGAATTGTCCAAGATCGTGTCGCCACTGTTGAAATGATACACCACTCCTATGGCGTTGAAACATACATGAGAGTTCAAGAACGTTGAGATATGTACCATGATCAGAGCATGCACCTGATGCTTTGTGACGTATATATTAAAGCATTGAAATAACCTCGTTATATAAATTTCAAAATTGAATGTTTAATACAAAAAATAAAAGTATATATAAAAGAGAAGTTTAATCTCAGTGGTGTTTGACTTCCTCCCGTTTTGAATCTCAGTGGTGTTTGACTTCCTCCCGTTTTGAATCTCAGTGGTGTTTGACTTCCTTCCGTTTTGAATCTCAGTGGTGTTTGACTTCCTTCCGTTTTGAATCTCAGTGGTGTTTGACTTCCTTCCGTTTTGAATCTCAGTGGTGTTTGACTTCCTTCCGTTTTGAATCTCAGTGGTGTTTGACTTCCTTCCGTTTTGAATCTCAGTGGTGTTTGACTTCCTCCCGTTTTGAATCTCAGTGGTGTTTGACTTCCTCCCGTTTTGAATCTCAGCGGTGTTTGACTTCCTCCCGTTTTGAATCTCAGCGGTGTTTGACTTCCTCCCGTTTTGAATCTCAGTGGTGTTTGACTTCCTTCCGTTTTGAATCTCAGTGGTGTTTGACTTCCTTCCGTTTTGAATCTCAGCGGTGTTTGACTTCCTCCCGTTTTGAATCTCAGTGGTGTTTGACTTCCTCCCGATTTGAATCTCAGTGGTGTTTGACTTCCTCCCGTTTTGAATCTCAGTGGTGTTTGACTTCCTTCCGTTTTGAATCTCAGTGGTATTTGACTTCCTTCCGTTTTGAATCTCAGCGGTGTTTGACTTCCTCCCGATTTGAATCTCAGTGGTGTTTGACTTCCTCCCGTTTTGAATCTCAGTGGTGCTTGACTTCCTCCCGTTTTGAATCTCAGTGGTGTTTGACTTCCTCCCGATTTGAATCTCAGTGGTGTTTGACTTCCTCCCGATTAGAATCTCAGTGGTGTTTGACTTCCTCCCGATTAGAATCTCAGTGGTGTTTGAATTTCTTTCCACCTGATCCTCCGCGATTATACACTTCCTATATCCCTCATACAATCGTACGACACAAAAATATTTGTGGGAAGTTGTTAAAACAAGGCAAGATACTCAAAGGTAAGGTCCTTGCACATTCATCATAGCACTCCGTGAGATGAGGAACCTTTATATCGAAGAATGGAAAATGATTTGAATAATCCATAATTAGGGAAGACGAGTGGATCCTCGTTTTGAAAGCAAACGTCAGCGAACAAATAGCTTCAACAAAATGAAATCTTTTTATATACAAAATCATAGTAAACTACATTTCATGTACCAACCAATAATAACTTCTACAATAGAAACCATATAAGCATGAATATTCTCCTACATCGCTTTTATGAAACACTCACCACATATCAAAGACGCCTGGTCATTGGTTGGATTACAACCAATCACTTTTGTTTCCTTTGTCTATTACGACTACTTTTTCTTGACCCGCCGTTTATGCCCAATTGTCGCTCTTTCTTTTTCGGAGAAATTTGCTTGCCAATCTGGAAAGCAAAAAATATACTTTTATAGATTTTTTACTAAAAATATTAAAGTTAAGTTGAAAAACTATTTGACTTAACTTTACACCTCCGTGAAGTGATATCATGTCTCTGAGGTCAGAGTTGAGAGAGAGACGGAAACACTTTTAAAAGTCTCTGGAAGGACCACAATCAACTTTACACCTCAGTGAAGTGATATCATGTCTCTGAGGTCAGGGTTGAAAGAGAGACGGAAACACTTTTAAAAGTCTCTGGAAGTACCACACTCAACTTTATACCTCAGTGAAATGATATCATGTCTCTGAGGTCAGGGTTGAGAGAGAGAGAGAGATGGAAACATTTTTAAGTCTCTGGAAGTACCACACTCAACTTTACACCTCAGTGAAGTGATATAATGTCTCTGAAGTTAGGGCTGAGAGAGAGATGAAAACACTTTTCAAAGTCTCTGGAAGGACCACACTCAACTTTATACCTCAGTGAAGTGATATCATGTCTCTGAGGTTAGGGTTGAGAGGGAGATGGGAACACTTTTAAAGTTTCTGGAAGAACAGACTGCATTAAATATTGTTACCCCGTCAATGATTCTTTGCTTCAACTCTTTTTGCGTAAGAGGTCTATCTTCTACATCACTCATTGCAGAAAAGTCTGAGTCAAAATCGTCACCAGTTCCCAGAGGTTGTATCACATGGGGGGTTGGTAATGGGAGAGCGCTTTGACCAATCAGATTTGAGAGCTCAGGATCCATAGTAACATCTTCATCATCTTCATCTAACTCTTGTTCTTTCTAAATTAGGAACGTGACAATATTTTAAGTTGATAATCGTAAGTAAGGCTATCATTATTCCACAACCTTTGCTGCGCGGAAAACAAATAGAAAAGAGAGTGTGATATATTTAATTAAAAACATTACTCTATCATAGAATATTTAATGCAAAACACTTTATTTCTTAATAATAAGTCGTATTTTATTTTTTTACAATGAATTTTTTTATCATTTCAGAGTTTAGAAACATCAGGTTTATCTTTGAAATATGAGACAGCACGCATACGACAGAAGAAGGTTTATCTTTAAGAAAAATCTTTAGGAATTACACGACTCCAACCATAGAAAAGCCATGCCAGGCTTCAAAAACATCTAATTTCTTCCGGTTAATAATTTCATGGTAGCCACCAACCTTGCACGCAATGAAAGCTCGAACTTGCAGTAATTCGTTCACTCTTTGCTCGATTATTCCAAGATGCTAAACATGTATATAATCAAGAACATTTAAAAATATGCAGAAAATGCTTTAACATATTTTAACTCTAAACCTATTATTAACTAATAATAATAATAATAATAATAATAATAATAATAATAATAATAATAATAATAATAATAATAATAATAATAATAATAATAATAATAATAATAATAATAATAATAATAATAATAATAATAATAATAATAATAATAATAATAATAATAATAATAATAATAATAATAATAATAATAATAATAATAATAATAATAATAATAATAATAATAATAATAATAATAATAATAATAATAATAATAATAATAATAATAGTAATAATAATAATAATAATAATAAACCTGAATAAATTGAAATGTAAGACGTTAAATTTAAACAAATTCAGACTTTTAAAGAATTTAATTGACAAACCTGTATTATATTGGATTGTGTAATTCCAACATGGCTGCCAAGCATGTCCACTATCGACGAGGCATCGCAGTTGATGCTTTTGAAAATTGAATCAACACCTGCAGGAAAAAAATATGAAAAAATAAAATAAAACAAAACTTTTAATCAAGGATTTGGAGACAAACAAAACAAATATTTAGACATATTAATTAGTGGATAAACTCTTAAATAATTATGCAAAGTTAAATAATTAATTATGCAAAGATGGTCACCAGTTAACAGTTCATCGAGTATATCATTTGTAGAGAGTTGTGACGTCAAGAAGGATGATGTTTCTTCTTCGACTTTCAAACATAAGTTCTAATTAAGAGAATAAAAAAACAAACAGAATTATTAACCATAAATATTTACGTTGCAGAGTGACTGAGTAAAATAAAATAAATGATATAACAATATAATCTTTAAATCATAAATCATAAATCTTTTATAAATATGCTAAATTAATATTTCGCGATATATATGGTTTCAAATGTATAACTTACTTCTTTGTATTTCAACAGATTTCAATCAAATGAAGAACAAGTTTTTGATTATTTTATTTGCAAATCATGGCTTGCATAGTTAGTAGTGCATTTTTCCAAAATCCTAAACTTTATCCCTTTGTTTCTTCTTTACTTTAGATTTTTATATATCAAACATCCTTACTCAGTCCCTACCTCAAGATCTTGCAAAACTCTCAACCTTTGCGTGTCCATATTTTGACTGTCTTTCTGAAATTTTTCAATTTCTCCATTGATTTCTCTGATCTGTTCCTGCTTCATTTCAATATCGTTGTTAATCTCGTTAACGTAATTGAAGAGAGCGAAGTTTCTGTCTTCCGTCTGAATGAACTTCCCCACCAGCAACTGCAGATCATCTAAACCCGTCACAATCTGAATCTGATGGAACGCTTCTTCAAATGACTGAAAGGTTTTAATTATACAAACCAATTTAATATTAAAATCTAAAATAAATAAATAAAAATAAAATACAATGTGTCAATAGAACACGTCATCATCATCATCCAAATTCACGGGACTTGGCCTTTTTAATGATAATTCTTAATGATAGGAACTTCTAAGATGATTTGAAACAACCATCCCTTCTTCTTTATGGGAAAATTATGGACTCAATTAAATTGACTTAGTAAATCTTAAAAAATTGCTGATTTGAAGTTTTTTCCAACAACGTTTTACACGTCTATAGTGTAGTAGACCTTGACTATTGGCACAATCAGGCCGAATTTGTGACTGCTGTTGACGTCATAACGATCAATCACGAGAAAACAATTATTTTAAGCACCGTAAGGAATTCTAACAAAACAATGTTCAAGAAAATCAGATTTTGCAGAAAACTTCAAACAGTTATTTCTGAACTTTTTTTCTTTTCATATTACGAAAATAAATTCATAAGTAGCGAATGTTGCGACATCCCGTTTGTGTGTGTTTTTAAAATGCATTCAGAAACATGCTATGTATTTCATTTTTGTTTTCTGGCATACATCCTTTTTAAATTATTTTAGTTTCTTTTAACGGCATTCTTTCACCTTTTTATGCTGCTTCATAAGGAAATAATATGAGAGGAAAAATAATGGAAATTTAAACGAATTATATAAAAAAAACATTGGTCATACATTGTTTTGCGTTTTGTTGTGTTTTATAGTAGGAATCATCATGGTAAGTGTGTAAGACAGATAAAATGTTATTACCTGAATAGCGTCTTCTCTCACATGGCGTTTATCTTTCTCATTAGAACCTCGGTGTACAGGTTCCAAGTTCTTCATCATCGTACGGTCCTCTGATTTCACGTTCATGAACTCGCGTAGCTTGCGATCGTGATCGATTACCCTCATCAACTCCTTCAATTCAAGGTTGTACTGCAAGTACTCTTTATCACATTTCTCTTTCAATGCCAACATTTTACTTTGAGAGTCGTCTCTGGAAAATTAAAAGAAGAAAAAAGTGTTTGGAACTACACACTGAGAATTTTGAAACATATTTTAATTTCTGACACATGTTTGTAGATCTCTGCCCACATACATTTTGAACGTTTCAAGATAGCAATGTAAAACTTAAGTTATAAGGTTACGTTGTTCAATTCAAAAGACTATTTTCAAAAACACAAAAATGTCACAAAAATGAAAATGTGTTTTTCTTCTTGTCAAAATGCTTGCATTATTTCATAAATTAGGAAATAAATTTGAGAATCGTGTTTTTAGAATGGGACATGAAACTTAGTGGTACATAAAACGATGTAACAACCATTGTTTGCATTTTGCGTTAATCGTTTATCTTACAGTTATGATTATGGTTGTTGTTAACGTTTTTGAATATCCATTTAATTCCAGTATTGTTTAATTCGTCAGAGTATATCTTCATTAGCTTCTGATAGCTCAGAAGAAATTTAAGTTTAACTTGTTTCTGAGAAAAGATCAATTTTCAATAAATCAAAATCAAATCAAATCAAATCAATGTATTTCGTGCTTATCAAATTTGGGTAAATATCTGTGCACAAATACAAATAGCACAGGAACATTGCAAACGCTACTCTTTTGTTGTTCGCATTTTGTAGCTTGTGTTTGTGTTTCAGTCGTTGACTGGCAGTTACAGTGAAGGCTTTTTTTGGTTATTTAGCAAAACAAATTTAGTGTTTTATTTTTGACAATCAATTTCTTGTTTTAATATTATTTAGTTTTATTTTAGTGTATTAGTTTAAACTCAAAGCAGAAAATTGTCATCGTGTAGATTAGGCACCCACGGCGACCAGGAGGAACACTAATCGTTCCTAATCGTTATTGAAAAGTTTGAAATAAAAATCTGAATAAGAACAGTTTAAATAGTTTAGTTTAGTTTAAATGGATTATTTGAATATATTGTATAATTTTTCATTAATACAAAAATAATATAATAATATTTAAAAATTAATACTATTATTAATAAGTTGTGTCTAAAAAAATTCTAAAAATATCCTGGGACTCGTCTGCTTTGTCTTGCTAAATACCGAAAAAATTCGACAAACCTTGCATCATATGCTGATGTTGAAGCGGTTATCACTTCTGTTATTTCATCTTTGTTAGAATGCAGCTTCTGAAGAAATTGTGTCAATGTGTGTAAATATAACTTTGTCTCTCGTTGTTAAGAATCATGTAAAGGATGCAATAGCTTTCTGTTACCCGTAAAATTTCTTTCTGTATTATATGCTTCTGTAATATGACAAACATTTTCAATTCACAGTAAAGAAGCCTTCTCTTGTTTCAGGAAAAAAGTTACCTTCTCTAACTTTTTTTGGATTCCATCAAATATCAATCTTTCTGTTCGCAAATGATCAATCTCTTCTCGTAACTTTGAGTTTGTTGCAAGACCTTCGTTGAATTTTTTATTCCCCTGAAACATAACAGTGTTAAAAGAGTGACCATATTGAATGGAGAAAACGTTTAGTGACAATATAAAGTGCTTGACAACAGAAAAATGATTACAAGTTATTTATGTTCCTTAATTATTAATGATAGCTGTTATACCCCTAAAAATAAATTTTACCCGTTAAAATATAAATCAGCTTTATTATTATAAATTTACTATTAAATATGGCATTCCACGTAATTTTTATCCCTTATTTTATAACGAAGATGCCACTTGTTGATCAAACCGAAGTGAGTTACCTGATCAAGCCGATTCTCTAACACCCGTATGTGTTTTTGTAATGCAGTGTGTCTCGCTTGCCTCTTGTGAGCACTACAAAATATGATTTGCAAAATGATTGCATAAAACAAGAAAATAAAAGCAACTTTAACTTTTTCTTTTTTTTTTAAAGCGACCACAGTCGAAGGAGACCCGAAGGGCTCCTTTTTCAAATGGCTACTACCACAAGGGTAGGGGAGGGCGCCACTCCTTTCCCAATCTTTAACCCAGTAAACTGGTACTCATTTTACCGACCTTTTGAATGGATGGAAAGCTGAGTCAACTTTGACGCCATGACCTGGTATTGAACCCGGGTCGCTGGAATGCGAACACTCACAGTAACCACTACACCATGGTGTCACTTTAACTTACAACTTTGCGCAAGTACATAAATGGGCGACCTACCTCGTGAATTTGCGCTGATGGCTAATATTCTTTTCAATTTGTTGAATCTGTTTGAAAAAAAGGCTTTAAAATAAAGTTCCCGGTTATTAGATCTCATTACCGATTGCTCTAGTTTTGTGATCCTGCTTCTTGCTTTTGATATTTGCACCTTCAAAGTATCTAAGAACATCCATGATCCATGAAACGTCACATGACCATTCCAAGACGGTGAAAGGTTTATTTATTTATATAATTTATTTACATAATATTTATACAGCGTTTTTCTTCAGTTTTTATAACTGTTATCAATGAAATAGCTGTTTTTTAAAAAATGTACAATAAACTAAAAATTAAAAATGTACAATAAACTAAAAATAAAATTAAAATTAGTAAACAAAAGTAATAATAATAATGATAATAATTGTGAGTTGAGTAAATAAAGCAAGTAACAGATTATTAACAAACTAAATCAACAAATATGATTAGAAAATGTGTTTGGGTAACAAAACGGTTGGAATAATATTGTGTCTTTTTAGTTGTGTATTTAAAGGAATAAGATGTAAATTGTGCCTAAAAATATACAAGGAAACTCAGATTAAAATACTTAAAGAATAAAGGTTTGAAAGGTAAACATCTTATACCTTTAAAAATAGTAGATCAGTTAACTAGAAGCTAGAAAATCCGGAGATGGTTCAGTTTAAAGAAATGTTCTAGTAATTCTTTTGTAAATTCTATGACTGATATGAAATATTTGTAAATAATTAATACCTTCTACTTTCAACAAGGAGCTCAGTTTATCAGTGTTGTTATTATCCTGAAAAAAATTGTTTAATCACACACAGATACAAAACAAACATTGTCCCTTACAAGCATTTTATGAGGACGAGGAACAAATTGCCAGATAGATAGTCATTAAGTCTGATAGTCATTAAGTCCACACTTACAAAGTTCATAATGGCAACTCAATTTTAAATAGGAATCTAAAGCATTAACCACTGACGATGAGCCCCCACAACAAAAATGGGCTTAAAATAAAATAACATATTTATAATATAGTAATTATTAATGAATCCCTTTAAATACAAAAGAGACCGCAAGGATTTTAAATATCTAGTTTACTTTTCATTTCAAATTTTATTGAAAATAAAAAAAAGTAATGGACTAATAATATATAAGAAACACATCTGTCATTTCCTTTTCCTAGAGTTTCTAACTCTATAAATTTGACAAGATGGCACTTTCATGCCAAAGTTTGGAGTTCAACTAGTGACATGTGAAAGCTAAACCAGAGGAGTAAATTAGAATTTTGATTACATTTGTTTGGTTTTGTTGACTTCCAGCCAAGTGATGATCTCTACTTAATTCCTCGTTTTCGAGCTGCAAGGATGCAATTGTTTCCCGCTGTTTACGAATCATGTTGAGCGATTCTTCGCTGTAAGCTTTACGATCCCCTTCCATTACTCGATATTCTTGATGCAAACGAAGCAACTCTTGCTCTGCTGGAAACAAACAACCGTAAATTCATTGATCCAAAACAAACATAATTTGAAAAATTAAATTAAAGAATTGGTACTCAACTAAAGCTATCAAAAATATATATATTATACTGATTGGAATGATATGTTTTCATGTGAGTAAACTTTGATGTTATAAGAGCAAGTGCAGGTAAGAATCAGAAATATGCTGTGAAATCAGGATCATGGGGGTCAATGAAATCCTTTTACTGTATATTGATTTGCCAAAACGTATATCATGGGTGGATCATAAATTCAAAATTTCAATTTTCTAGCATCAGCGGTTTGTTAGATATCATAAATTGAAAAATGTATAAATTACAGAGCAGGGTTTTGCAGACCAGAATTTAAATCTGCCATTAAATTCTTTGTTTTTAAATGGTAAGGTGCTCAAACTTTGAAATATTGAAGAATGGAGTGTACTTTCTAAACTTTGATGTTTTTTAAAATATGTGTTCAGTGACTGATATTATAAAAAGATTGATAAAGAATAAAGATAAATAAGCTTTATTTATTTTATTCTCCTCTTTGACTTTTCTGAGTCACAAGTTATACTTATATAAAGCCCAGGTAGATGGGTGGGTCTATGATTTTCTGATGGCTGGCTCCCCTGCCATAAAGTACCTATGTATACGTTAGAGTGAAAATTATTTTTCCTTGTATCAAAGATACATACCAAGTCCATCTGCATCAGTTTCGGTCGATTCAACGGATTTTCTACTGGATGCACGCGGCATTTTTAATTATATTAGATTATATCTTCAAATTTAAACCAAAAAGTAAAAAGGTTATCTTATTAATGACTCCCAAAACTTGTATTAACCAAAACATGGAAATTTGTAACTTGAACAAATCACAGCAAATATGGGGCTTCTCATTTACTCGCTTACTTAGTAGTGGTAATTTGACTCGATTACCTCAACAGCAACATTCTAAGCGGTTTTTTTAGCGTTGTGTTTTAAGGTCGATCTCCACTTGGCCGTACGCACGGAGCGGCCCGTGAAAGAACGTACGTACGTACATCGTAGTGGGGTTGCTTAGCACAATTATACTTCAAATTGTGATAGAAGCATGAAACTTTCTACAAATGTTGTCTATGATGTAATGATCACTTTTTTTGAGAGGGACACTTCGATATCACAGTTGGCCGCTGACGTCAGCATTTTTTTGCAAAAAAAATAAAGTCACAAAATCATAGAGTATTATATACTGCTGGAAAGCTGACATTATTCTGCACAAAATATTTGCTTAGGTCATGTTAAAAAAAGTTACGCATCAAAAGTTATTGAGCATTAAAGTATCAATTATGACGTCATCAAAAATGAAATTTTTGTGATATCGTTAAACTTTATCATATTATATACCGTTGGAAAGCTTATTTCTTTCTGAACAAAAAACTTGTCTTGGTCAAATCAAAAAAAGTTACGCATCAGAAGTTATCAGCCTTGAAAGATGACGTCATGAAAATAAGAAAATGTTTTATATATCATTCAAAAATCGTTTAAAAGCCGTTAGATTGCAATAAAAGACAAAAGGCTTTATATAAAACCTAAATTTACTGACAGAAAGTACCGAAATATCCTATTCTCAAATATACGCTATTTAAATTGAAAATCTACTAATATTATTATTATTGATATTATAAGTTTTCAAAATAAATGTCTTTGATAGAACATTTTATACTAGCAAGTCATTTTTATCGATTCCTCAAAGTTTCAAAGTGAGCACAAAAAAAAAATCTACAATAAATGAAAATTGGTTGGTAAAAATATATGAATAAAAAATCTTAAAGCGGTAATCAACACCCGCCACAGTTACAAAGTTCAGTGCAGCTTAAATCTGCTTTTTTGCATTTGCATCGGGTCCCACACCTTATTTTGCATCCACATTTGATCAACACTTTGCAAGCTTGACCGGCTTTCGGGTGTGTCATCCAAAGTGGAACCACAGTTCCCTTTACACCAAATTCTGAAGAAAAAAATGAGAATGAGAGATCAATAAATTATGGCATTTTATATAGAAACTCTTCTACAAGCAAATAGTATGATAATTTGAACCTGCTCTGTAACATAGCACGTAGAACATGGAGCTTTAAACAGTTCTCGGTTGGTGATAGAGCTTCAACTGGTCTCTGCTTCTTCGTAAAAAACATTCTCCTACATTGATTAACGTCACTACAAGGACTCGCTCGATCATACATTATCACCACAAATTGTTGGACATCATGAAAATCTTGGTCACTTAACACGGTTGCATCAGAGAGGCTATGATTTGAAGTACATTAAAACACACACGCACACACACATGTACGATACTAATATATAAATTCCAGGAATAGTTAGGGTGACTGACCACCCGGAATTTCTTAAGCAATGGATACTGTGCAGCACACTGCTACAAAGAACAAAAAAAATTCTAGGTAAAGTTATAAGTAAATATAACCCAGCAAAATGAATAAAATATTAAATAAGTTGATTAAATTGTTAACAAACCTGATGAAAGTTTTAGTTACTTCAGGGAAACTTTGCCAAGCTTTCCAGGCTGATTTCTTTCCTCTACCAGCGAACATAGAGACTGTATTACAACCCGTCAACGTAAACCAGAATGGCAATGCTTTGCATGTATCTTCAGTTAATGACATCGCTAGTTGGTGGATTGGAAAGTACCTCTTGTTTCTTCCAGTGCCAAATTCAATCCATAACTCATCTAAATTGGAAGGAAAAAAGCAGAGTTTGCAGCTCTATAGCATGAAACCAGAAACAAAGATTTGCGTTTTCTTTAGTTTTACAATCTCTCCAGACTTCAAAACTGTTGAATTCCTCCTGCTCTTCGAAGGCTTCTTCGGCTAACTTTATTAAGGCCACAAGGGATACTTGAGCGCGTCCTTTTGACCTTCTTTCCTGTTAAAAAGCTTTCAATTCTACCAGTTGTTGAAATGTTGGCCTTTCCTAAAGCTTGAATCTACCCACTTCCTTCTAGCCAGTTTCCAATTGCGCTCAAGAAGGCCATTTCAATATGCAAAGGACCTAACATCCAAAGTGTATTTTTGCATAATTCCGGAAATCGCCATTGGATTTGTTTCCCTAAGGCATAGACAAGTTGGTCAGCGAATACCACTGTTACTTGTTGAGGATTGAGGTGCTTTGTCAGGTTTGTGATAACTTGAATGCAGTGTCGTACCATGGCTGCAGAGTTAACGGATTCTTCGAGCAAAGGAAGCAGCGTACTTGTTGTTCGAGGCATCTTCAGAGCTGAAATCTTAGAATGGAAAGACACAAATGAAACTTTGTCACCATAATTAACTTCACGCTTGATATCCCATTGCTTCAACATTTTAATCCAATCACAAACTCCGTCTTGTTGATTTTTGAAGTAAGCGTGGTGCAGGTGTTCTTCTCGGTCAGAAGGTTCGGGTTTACCATCTTTAGTTGGCTGGATGTCAGTATACGACTCAGGTAGCTTCATCGAGACATCATTTTCTAATATCATTGGGTCCATTTCAAATTTTGGCATGGTCTCGTCCTTTTCAGGGTACTGGAAAACCGAAATACTTGTTCCGTGAAAACTGGTTTGGGAAGTGGAAGAGGAAGGGTCGTGATTCTTCTTCATTTAACTTATAATTTTATACGCGCAACAAGTAACAAGTAGAAAAAAGCACAACAATTTTCTGAACTGTAGTAAACAAGCATTCATGTTTAGCAGTTTGACACATCTCTTCTATTTTAAAAAGAATATTTTTGTGAATATTTTGCAATGCAATGTCATCACAAATTGCATCACAAAGTGTTTCAAGGTTAATTTCAATTTCTGCATCATCGAACTGTTTCAATTTAAAACAAATCTTAACTTAACTTAAGTCATATATTTAGGAATTTGTTTCATTTAAAGAAAATAAAATTAATTCTTATTTTCATGACGTCATCTTTCAAGGCTTATAACTTCTGATGCGTAACTTTTTTTGATTTGACCGAGACAAGTTTTTTGTTCAGTAAGAAATAAGCTTTCCAACGGTATATAATATGATAAAGTTAAACGATATCAAAAAAATTACATTTTTGATGACGTCATAATTGATACTTTAATACTCAATAACTTTTAATGCGTAACTTTTTTTAACATGACCTAAGCAAATATTTTGTTCAGAATAATGTCAGCTTTCCAGCAGTATATAATACTCTATGATTTTGTGACTTTATTTTTTTTGTAAAAAATGCTGACGTCAGCGGCCAGCCGCCATATCGAAGTGTCCCTCTCAAAAAAAGTGATCCTTACATCATAGACAACATTTGTGGAAAGTTTTATGCTTCTATCACAATTTGAAGTATAGTGGTGTTTTTTTGTGCTAAGCAACCCCACTATCGCTAGTCAATATCCACTAGCTGCATAAATGATAAAAATACGCGCGGCAAATATAGTAAACAGTATGACAGCTTGGTATCGTAGAAGAAAGTTCACGACACAGAACTGCTGGATTCAATCCCTCAAGATTAATTGGATGTTGCATCAAAAGTTGCTGTAATGACATAATAACTCGTCCAGTGTGTTTTGTGAGTCCATCTTGATTTTAAAATGATCATTGACCCACAACCGCGGAAATCAATACAATTCAAATCGTTTGTTTACATTTTTCTTCAATTTCATTGGTTAGAATCTTGTTAACGTCGGCGACCAAAGAAAAAGTAGAAACAAGTTCAACTCTCTAGGCGGACAAATTTTGACCGTCGACGTCCATAAAATTACGCAACTCCTGATAAGTGCGCATGCGTAAGCCTGGCCGTTTCGTACGCACGGCCAAGTGGAGATCGACCTTTAAGTTGCTAACAAAAAAACTAGGCCATTGCTACAAAATTCGTTAAAAATAACGTTAATATCACTACTATAGACCGCCCTTGCTGTTGGCGACTGTATGATGTATCTGTTGAGATGAGTTGAGAGTTGATCATTGATCTAAAAACACTGTAGTTAATGTTATTTATCGTCCGCCAAATTGACACGTGGAAACCTTTGGAACTATTTTAACCGCACGCTCTACTTAAAAGCCATACCGCTAATAAGCATCTATACGTTGTCGGCGATCTAACGTTCTCGATTACGAGACTAATAATAATGATGGAACAATTTGAGTGCCCAGTCAGTTTAAAGCCCGTGAACCGTGAACCGTGAATCGATATAAATGAAACTTTTACATGCAAACGCTGTCTAGTATGATGAGAGTGTCCGAAATGCTTATTAACTTTTGTATAGAATATGGCGGCTACAAAAATGGTATTAAGTTCAATTCCTTAAAGATAGAATTCGTCACATCTGATATCTTCTCAACGGAATCGACAAAGTCGATTGCCAAAGCAGCTTTGCCAAAGCTACAGCGGGCCTGGAGAGACTGGAGAGGTTTGGCACTATGGAGACATCCCTATGTACTCTACCAAAGAAGAATTTTGGTAATCTCGGTGCTCCTCTATGTTGTAACAGTTCAGCGTTCGAGCTGAGCTGAACTCTTACAGAAAGCTTCTCTACATCCACTACACGTCATAACACCACCAAAATCCTCGTCAGTCACCCAGCACATTAAACGTCATGACGGCCTGTTGAGAGTTCCTAATAAGAGGTAACTAGGATGGTTTGAACATGTGACAGGAGTCAAGGGAACCCCATCAAAGATTGGACAGGCCGTATAACTTGATACCTGCCTTCTATAGGATCGATCGTTATTGTGCCAACTAGTTGTGAATGCAGCGTCGCCCCAATAGCCTAACAGCTGTGGAGTATCATGATGATGATGATGATGATGATGATAATGATGATGATGATAATGATGATGATGATGATGATGATGATGATGATGATGATGATGATGATGATGATGATGACGATGACGATAATGATGATGATGATAATGATGATGATGATGATGATGATGATGATGATGATGATGATGATGATGATGATGATGATGATGATGATGATGATGATGATGATGATGATGATGATGATGATGATGATGATGATGATGATGATGATGATGATGATGAAAGTTTAAATACTGTGTTCTTTCTGCTCCCACTTCTTTTCGTATTACAATTTTAGATTTAGATTTTTCGCTCTACGCTATGTACATTATTGAATAATAATAACAAAATTAAACTTCTCTAAAGAAAAACTGGGTACTTTGGTTCGGTTATTCAAAAAACAGAAAATTCTTTTTTCTTTACATTTTTATAATGCTACTGAGGTGGCCAATAAGCGGCAATTTTTGTCAAAATATGTTCAAATAAGTCAACATTATTATAATGTCTTTGTCTTCACATCCATTCACACAAATACGAGTCCAACATGTGACGGTGGGTTCCGTTCATTCGTTTATTTTGCTCTTTTGCGGATCTCCACGACCGCTAAACACTTTGCGTGTGCGCCCCAGTATTAGGATCGACAAAATTAAGGCTGTGGTTAACTGTCAAGTGGTTAAACCCCATACCCTGCATTGCTGCTATTCCACCATACGCTCCCCAGAGATGTGACATTATAGTAGTTCCTGGTCGTATTGTTGTCTGAATGATCGGAAAGTAGAAAGCAAAGTAGCTGCATTGCGGTCAGGAACCGTAGACATAAAACCTTCCTTTATTTCCCGACACCATCCACCAAACAATCACTGTTGTGGCAATACACGGCCGTGGTTATTTTTTCGGCTTGAGAAGAGTGATTTGTCAACTTCAACAGTCATATTTGGTCCACCAATACACCTATCCGAGCTCGCGCGCTACCATTTTTAATTTTGTGCACGTCGAATACTCGGCACTAACTATAGGGGTAAAACAACAAGCGATTTCACAAAGCTCAGTCAAAATTATATTGAGAAGACTGACAAGTTGGCAAGAAAAGTTATTTAATTACGATAAGAATAAGAAAAAATGCCAAAAGATAATTGTGCTGTTATTGGATGTTCCAACACTACCTACAAACTCAACGGCTGAATCATGTGAGAAACATGTTGGAATTTTAAAAAAGAACTGTTATTGTGAAGTACCTTTCAAGCTGTTTTGTTTTCTTAGCACCGTTAGGAACTGTAGAGATAGACGTAAATTGGTGCAATTATTGAGAAGGGAAACATCTTCAAACACTAAATTGGAGCTTGCCTCCCATTTGAATCTTTGGAATTTTCAAAATTTCAATTTGGAATTTCCACAACCGTCTGCTCAAACACCTTTATCACAATGATCAGGCTGCTATCAACAGTTCTGGGTGGAGCATTAGTTGTTTGGCTTCTACGCAAACCCATCTATCAGCATATGATGTCTGAACATTTTAAAAAGTCAGGTTGTTCAAAATGCAGAGTGATAATTGACTGTTCTGAGGTGTTTATCGAGATACCAATGTCCTTGTATTGCCAGGCTGCAACATGAAGCAATTACAAGCATTACAACACCTTCAAATTTTTTATTGGAATTTCGCCAAATGGATTTATAACATTTTTGTCAGATGCTTACCCAGGATGATGCTCAGACCAATTTGTCATTAATGATAGTGATTTTGTACATGTGATGGTTGATAACTTAAATTTGATTTGTTGTTTTTTACAGTCAAATAATAGATTCTATCATTAATATGGTAAGTTCGTAATTATTTGAAGGTTTTTTGACATTTTGAACTGCTGTCCTCTCTTGAAACTTGATCGTTTCGGAAGAAAATCTTCTTTATATGCTATACTATATATATTGTGAAATATTATTATTTCTGTTTGCTTCGCAAACTGATTGACTTCGTCAAGTAAATTCCAACTTCAGTGAATTATGGTACTCAATATCTTTACGCGTGTCAAAATCATCTACATAAACAACACGTATCCGTACATAACTCGCACTGATGAGATAAAAGATTCTCACCAGTGCTTCCCTATAAATACTTCTAGAAACAACAAAGAAACTTAACAAAACTGCGCGTGCGAAATGGTCATTGGGGACATTGCCTTTTGTAACGCCAGAAAACCAGTTAGAATCAAAGAAATCGTGCGTTACTAAGGCAATGTCTCTGGGGACACGAAATCAACATAACAAAAAATACAACACCCCCATCCTTGAGATATTCTCTCAAAAAGGCTATGAGAGTTCCAATGGGGCTATCTTCGCCAATGATCGAATATATTGTCCGCATTTCGTGTTGACTTCAACTTTCCTGATAATACCGTCTCGACTAGGGAATACGTTATTGATTCGTCCAAGCAACCATTTTCCGCGTTGTTCGTTTCCCACGACCATTACGAGATCACCGACCTGGACGTTTTTTGCACTTTGTCCCCATTTGCTTCGCGTCGTCAGTGTTGGTAGATATTCCCTGAGCCACCGATCCCAGAACTGTTGAGCCATTGATTGGACTTGCTTCCACCTTTGTCTCGGCGTCACGTTACGTTCATATGTCACACAAGGCGACAAATTCTTTGAAGCTCTTCCCATGATGAAATGATTTGGAGTGAGTGCTTCCAAGTCTTTTATGTCATCGCTAACCCAAGTTAGCGGTCTGCTGTTGACTAACGCCTCGACCTCAGTTAAGACTGTCAGAAGTGTGTAATCATTTAACACTACCCCTTCAGACAGTAATATGACGTTGAGTGATGTCTTTACGCTTCGCACCATTCTCTCCCAAGCTCCACCCATATGTGGAGACTCGGGAGGGTTAAAATTCCATGTGATCTCTCTTCTCCGCAGCGATTGTTCGATCTTGAGGCGATCCATTAGTTCCAGTTCTTTCTTCAGTTGGTTTGAAGCTCCTTTGAAATTTGTTCCACAGTCCGATCGAATTATCTTTGGACTGCCTCTTCTACAGATGAATCGTTCAAGCACGTTGATGAAATCGTCGGCTTCTAAGGAGGGAGCAACTTCGAGATGTATCGCTCTTGTTGTAAGGCATGTAAATAAACAACCCCATCGCTTCACACGACTTTGCAAAACCTTCACCAGTATCGGTCCGAAATAATCGACTCCAGTATGATAAAATGGCGGTGTTGCAGTATAAATTCTGTCTTCTGGTAAGTTCGCCATTTTGGTGAACGTTGGCTTCGCTTTCATCTTCTGGCAAAAAATACAACTTTGTGTGATCTGCTTAGTCATCACACGTCCCCCAACAATCCAATACTCTTGTCGCAACAAGGATAACAAGTGTTCTTTACCAACATGACCATAATAAGTATGGAGATATCGTCCCAATAAACGAACAGCTACATGTTTTGCAAGTAGAATAACTTGGTGTTTCGTTGCGTATGGAAAATCTCCGTACCTCAATCTTCCTCCAACTCTCAAAACTTCGTGGTCGTCCAAAAATGGGTCCAGTTTGTACAAACAGCACTTTGAAGATAGATGATCCTTTCGCTTAAGATGGCGTATTTCTTCTCCAAAGGATTCCCTTTAAATGAACTTAATTAACTTCAGTTTACCGACGTTTTCTTCTTCAAGAGTTAATTGTCGGTCCGATTCATGATGTCGTCGTTTCAGTTGACAATTCCGTACAAAAGCTATTATCCACGCTATTACACGTACGAGTCTTCGCCAAGATGAAAATCTGTTGTAGTCGATGAAACTTTCTACCTTACTTTCACCCGTTGTTGAATGGTTAGCGAGATTGTCGTCTTTGTTACTTGAAAGGTGATTGATGCGAATCTCGGCGTCCTTTAAATCGAGCGGCAACATTTCAGTCGACGGCCAATCATTCTCATTCAATCTCAGGAAAGCAGGACCATTTAACCACACTGAATCTTTATTTGCTTCGTCCATACCAGTTCCTCTTGAAGCAAGATCTGCGGGATTTAATTTCCCTGGTACAAATCGCCATTGTGAAGATTCTGAATGATGACGGATTTCAGATACTCTGTTACCAACAAACACTTTAAATCTTTTCTGTTCGTTGTTGATGTATTAGATATTTAACATGGAATCTGTCCAGAAATATATAGCATGGAAATTGTAATTTAATTGGCTTACAATCGTTTCTTTCAACCGTACAGCCATAACTGCTCGTTGAAGTTCCAGCCGTGGTAATGTAAGGGTCTTGATTGGAGCAACACGTGATTTTGCCATAACCAGATGAGAACGAACTTCGTTACATTCTTGAATCCGGATATATGCGACTGCTGCGAAGGCTTTCTCTGAAGCATCGCAAAAAAGATGTAGTTGAGCACTTTGGCTGGGGTTCATATTGAAACTTCGTGGGATGCGGATTGTCTGTGATATTCGCGAGAGTTCGTCTAACCACCGGTTCCAACTTTGTTGGCTATCTTCGTCGACTGGATCATCCCAGTCGGTCTTGAGTCTCCAAAGGGTTTGAAGAATCAGCTTAGCCATGAGAGTGAAAGGAGTTAAGAAACCGAGTGGATCAAAGATTGTTGCGGTTTTCCTGAGAATATGCCTCTTTGTACATTCCACAGGTTTCGTTTCAACGTCCACATTATACATGAAACAATCCTCTTTCAAATCTCACTTGACGCCAAGAACTCGAGCAATCGAATTTTCGAATGCCAGTGATGATTGTGTTGCATGTTTCCCAGCCGGTACCACTTGTAAAACATCTTGGCAATTGCTGTTGAACTTCGTGAGATTGAAACCTCGATTTTCCATCAATTTGCCGAGGTGTTTGATTAAATGTTGTGCTTTCTCTTTGGTTGGGACAGATGCCAGCAAATCATCAACGTAGAAGTCTCGTAAAACCGTATTGATAACTACCTCAGGAAAATTACCTGTTTGATCCAAGGCTGCTCTTTTCAATGCATAAGATGCGCAGCAAGGTGAATCTGTGGCACCAAAGATGTGCACCAACATTTGGTAATGTTCCGGTCTTTCATTACTGAAAGGGTCTGGTTTCCATAAAAACCGGACAGCTTCAGCGTCGGCGGATTTGAGTCTTACTTGATGAAACATTGCTTCAACATCAGTCACAACAGCTATACGATGTTTCCTAAACCTCAGCAGGACACCTACGAGGCTATTGAGTAAATCTGGACCGGTACATAAATTAGCGTTTAAACTTTGGCCATACGATTTCGAAGCTGCGTCAAACACCATCCTAAATTTACCTGGTTTGTTTACGTTAACAACTCCATGGTGTGGCAAGTACCAGGTCTTACTCGTTTTTGTTAGGATTTCTTCTTCTGTTAGCTTTCGGGCGTAATTTTGCTGCAAATAGTCTTTAACGTTTTTCTGATATATGTTAAAGTATTGTTGATCTTTCTGGAATTTCTTCGTTAAATATGAAAGTCTCCTATTCGCCATTGGTAGACTGTCTGGTAGTTGTTGTACGTCAGATTTCCATAACATGGGTACCACATAATGCCCATTGGTGAAGGTAGTTTCTTCGTCCATAATTTTCTGTATCCTCTTGTTGTTCAGTGACATAGGAGATTCGAAATTGAATTTCGTACCAAAGGATTCTGTTTCCCAAAAGTATCTAACAAGAGTAGACAACTCATCATCAGAACTGTATTCCGTCTTACGAATGTGTCCAACTGTGGAGAGCGGAAAGCCTGTCGTACCGCCTTCGTAAACTCCAACTAATGTCCATCCTAACGGTGTCTTTGATGCATATGGTAACCCAGTACCTCCTTTCCTCACTTCACTGGAAATGAGAACATCTGGAACATCTGCACCAATCAAGATCTGGATTTGATCAGCCTTTACGTCTGGAAAGTTTATGTCCTTCAAATAATTCCATTTTGTTTCAGAAGTGATTGGAACGTCTTGACCAGGCACGTTGAAGTTTTTATCTGGAAGTGAATACACGTTTCTGATTTCTGAGGAGAAGCTTCCATCCATCGAAGAAATATGCAGACGAACAATTTTTGCACTCATGACTTCGTCATCCTTTATTGTTCCAAGGTTAACTTTCTTAACTTTCCCAGGTAAGTTGAGCGATCGACAAAGAGATCTCGTGACAATCGTACACTGGCTCCCACTATCGAGTAAAGCATAGGTTTCTATCGAATCACCTCTCGGATTACTGACTTTGACAGGTACGATCTGCAAGTAGACGCTTCGATTACTTTTCATGACACCAACGGTTTCCTTTACAACATGGACAGCATTTTGGGTTTTCTTTAGATGTGGTCGTTTGTAACGTACTGATCCTTTTCCCTTTATTGTGTGGCAAATATGGGTTTTTAGACGCCATCACCCGTGCCTGAAGCCATTGTTCGAGATGGTAAAGGGTAGGTTCCTCCCTTTGGCGTAAGCGAAAGGAATACTCCGACCATTTCCGCAAAAGATAATTCGGGAGTCGTGCAAGAAGCTGACGAAGAACATCGGTACTGCAGATATCACCTACGTAATTCATCTTTTGCAGGTTGTTTAAACAAGATGATAACGAATAATAAAATTCGGTGAGTGCTTTATCATCTCCTTCGGCTAGTTGCTTACCTCCTGTCACCTTTCTGATAGTTACATGAGCGACTAAGGTTCTGTTACCAAACATATACTTGAGACGTTTTAATGATGCCACATAACCTCTACTATCGTTCCCGAAACCGTCTACTGACTTCAGAGCTTCACCCTCTAGATGTTGTACAAGGTACGTCCGTTTTTGAAAGGCATCAAGAAACGGCTGTTTATGGACGAGGTCGTAGAATTTTGATATGAATTCAATCCATTTATCTGCTTCACCGTCGAACATAACCAATCTTTGTCTTGGTAGTCTTTGCTGAACGAGTAGTTGCATTTGAATGTCTGTTTGTTCAGGAGTTTTGGTCCCTATATGAAGGCAAGAAGGGTCAAGATCATCAATCCAATCGTCGACGGCATTTCTACGGAGAGGATGCAATTCTCTGATGATTTTGTCATGTATTCCGGTTGAAGTTTTAACTTTTTTTGAAGCTGCGTTTTCTTTTCGTTTTCTTCCACATATTTCAGCCTCCGGTGCTTGCTTCTTATCAGCAGCATCGGCGAAATACGTTCTTTGGAAATGCGTGGCCGACAGGCGATGATCTTCTTTATTTGGTCTACTTTCAGAACCTTCATAATTTAATGTACGTATCGGATTCTGACTATCGATAAGGGTTTGAACATATCTAGTTTCATCCGGTCTTTTTCTAATTGTGATACTTGTCTGCTGTTCTGTGTTTGAACTATTTTCGAAATGATCGTATAAATTGAATCTGTCATTCGCAAACTCGAATTTGTCCATTGTATTCGCTTTTTCGTTCAATTTATACATTTGGGTATGCGACATTTGCGGTAAGCTATTACTGCGGCGGTCACGTAAGGTTTTGTTTTCAGGTGGTTCAATGTAAATTCGTGAAAAGGCGTCTGCGATTTCGTCTTCATATAGTATATTACAGCTTGCTCTAACTTCCTCATGTAAGTTTCCATTTTCAATGTATTCTGATACCGTTCTGGTTGAATATTCGGGAACATCTTGTCTCCACAGTTCGATGTCTTGTCTGGTTTTGCGAGACGATATTGACGATGGAGGGTCATTCTGTTTTTCAATGAGGTAACTCTCAATTCTGGCGAAACAAGTATTCACTCTAAGTGAAAGTTCCTCCATCCATTGATCATTGAATTCTGGATCGTTCTCTTCCAGGAGTAACATAAACTCTTCATGCAAGACCATGGTAGTTTCGAGTAATTCGCTCAATGAATCTTTCAAATAACGCACCGTGGTACGACTTCCTCTTTCAGCGACAAGAGTTTCGATTTCTTGGATAGATTTTAAAATTGTCCACTTTTTACCATTACGCTTGTGTTTTAATTGAGATTTGTTTTGCTCCATTGTTAACGATATCGAATGGAGAAGCGAGAATTTTTACTTCAAGATCAGGTGGACGGTTTGCGCGGTATTAGTCACGATAAATGGGAAGTGCGGAACCCGCTGCGGAAACAGTTGTTTACAATTGGAAACGGCGGCTCGCGATGCGGAAACTGTTGCACAACGGTTGTTTACAATCGGAAACGGCGGCTCGCGATGCGGAAACTGCTGCGGAAACAGTTGTTTACAATCGGAAACGGCGGCTCGCGATGCGGAAACTGCTGCACAACACAACACAACCAGTCAGGGGCCGAACCAAACAAGCCAAAAACAAACTAAATCACCACTCCACAAATCGGGAACGAAACCACCAGTGAACAGTACGATACAACAACAGCTACGAAGCAACAATAAAAACCAAAGCAAATGTAAAATTCGTTCAGATAAAGTTACAAATATCGGAAACTTCGTTTCGTTTGTAACTTCTTTTCTTTGCGATCAAAACTTCTCTCTTCGTCTCGACAACTTGTTGACACTCTTGCGAGTTATTGTGAAATATTATTATTTCTGTTTGCTTCGCAAACTGATTGACTTCGTCAAGAAAATTCCAACTTCAGTGAATTATGGTACTCAATATCTTTACGCGTGTCAAAATCATCTACATAAACAACACGTATCCGTACATAACTCGCACTGATGAGATAAAAGATTCTCACCAGTGCTTCCCTATAAATACTTCTAGAAACAACAAAGAAACTTAACAAAACTGCGCGTGCGAAATGGTCATTGGGGACATTGCCTTTTGTAACGCCAGAAAACCTGTTAGAATCAAAGAAATCGTGCGTTACTAAGGCAATGTCTCTGGGGACACGAAATCAACATAACAAAAAATACAACATATATATATAACTAAAATTTTATTAGTTTTTATGATGATGATATGGTATGTGTACTAAATAAGTGGCGACCATTCCACTTTATTATTTTTTAAAATTGGTGAGTAAAAAATTGTCAAAATCTTAACTTTATCTGTTTCTAGTTCCTTTTGCCCTTGAAAAGAAGAGAAGTAAGTTTCTTATTTTGCCCAATTTGACCCTTCAACCATAAGAAACTGGGTTTCTTATAATAAAAAAGGTTTATTGGTTTTGATAAATTTAGACCATTAAAATTACAAATAAAAAATTATCTCATTGTAGTGAAAAGAAGTAGCCAAAGAAAGTATTTAAAAATGTACAGAATCTTAAGTGAAAAGATTTATTGCTTTATGACGACTGAAACTTGTAACATGCGTTCATTATTTGTCTAAGGTAGGCTTCATTTAGTAGGATTCATTTGCTGTTTATTGTGATTTCGATTTTGTTTCGACCCCCATAGTTAGCGCCCAAACTCTTTTATCCGCGCTTTTCGGCTGCCGGCAGTGCGAGCGTGGATAGGTGTATTGAAATAGAGTTTGCAAGAAGATCCGCTGCACATACTTCCCGCAGAAAATGATTAAAATCAATGGTGGCACTTTTTCCTGTGCCAAGTTCTGTCTATACAAATTGTATTTTAATATACTCTTTCGACCAACAATATGTAAATAAAATTATGTCTCTATACGCCAATTTTGAACTTTTTCATACAGAAAATTCCGATCTAGACTCCAAAACAGTTTCTAGTGGTCGGGTCAAAATGGTGAGAATAAAAAAATTCAGAGATGAAGTTTTTTTACTGTCTGGACCGACAGGTGTTATGTTCTAACTGTCTGAATGAAAAAAGTAAAAACTTTTTCTAGGAGGGATAACCGACAAGTAACAAAATCTGTTTACAAACTATACGCAACAAAATATTTCTTTAACGTCATTTTAACTTTTTTGTGGTAAAACCATTATCCAGGCGTGGTTCCTAATTTTGCCTTATTATTATTTTCCTAATAACGACACCATTTTGAACCTGCGAATCGAGAACAAAAATGAGGTTGCGTGCAGACAATCGATCTTGTTGACAACAAAATATGAGCTATTAAAGTAAAAAATAGGTCATTGAATGAATGGAAACTTTCTTATGCTCATTAAGGCATAATAATCTTACGTGTCTGTAACACAAGTTATATATATATAGGTTAATACGTGTGTTGGAGTGACATTTATGTGACAGTTAGTTGTGATGGTAATTAGGTAGGCATGCAAATTTAAGGAAAATAACAACATTTTTTATGTACAGTTTCTAAATGTTTTGATTATTTGATTAAACAATGTCAGGAATAAACTTTTTATAAATGTTGTTGGTTAAATACAAATATTTATAGATATGTCTTTAGTATCATTAATTTTTATGTTATCATAAAGTATAAAGTTGTTAAGCCAAGATTATTTAAGTATATTTATATTTGATATATATATAATTAAGAAGAGGTAGAAAATAAATTTATTTTTTCAAGCCTATATGTAGTGCTTCCTTTATTTTTAATTGATATATTAAAAATAATGTATATAATATAAAAAAAGAATCAAAAAAAGAGAATCAAGGAAAACACCCTGCTTATTAGATGCTTGTGAACAAGAGAAGTTCTCTGCAACCGGAGAATTTGCTTAAGTGTCGGGTGGTTTGACCAATATATATATATACAAGTTTTACAACTTGTGAAAATAAATTTATATATATATATATAATTATATTTATATATATACAACATTTGATCTTAGTTGACGAGTAATGTAATCTTTGGTTGAAAGGTATTCTTTTGTAAGGCAACTTTAATAATGGTTTCTTTACAAAATGTGTCGCATAGATGTTTTAGTTTTATATATATATATATATCTTATCAGAATACTTACCACCTATAAGAAAACGTTTTAATTGGCTTTCTCTTTTTACTGTCATGTCAGAGTTCAGTACTGTAATTTTTTGCCTGTTACTAATTACTCAATAATTACGCAATATATACAATTATTATGATCAGTCCTGTCTATACATCAACTCCATTCCATTTCTTTGTCTGGTTTCATTATGTGTAAGGTTTCTGCTATTAGTTGTTGTGTCAAATGTTTACAAAGGATCTTTGGAGCGTCTTTTTCATCTTTAAGGTCATTTAACATGTATCGACTAGTCATTTCAAATGGTGAAATTGAGTGAGTTGAGCCTTGTTTGAGAATTTTGCATATCCCGAATGAGTGGAATTTCTTTAGATGTGTTTGTAGAGTCTTGCTTATTGCTTGGTTAGTGTTGTGTTTCACTGTTTTGTAGGTAGAAAAAAAAATTGAAAGATGAAAACGGATTTCAGTTTCTTTCTCAGTAATCTTTAACTCCTTTATGGATTGCGCTTTGAAGTATTCAGACTTATTTTCCGTGTAACATTGACCAAGTTCTAATGTTTTCTCCATATGTAAGTGCAGTCATTCAGACTTGCTTTGTTTGTGCTTTGTTGGCATTCACCTCGGTACTAGTGAAGGGCCGCACCGATGTGGATGTGACCTGGTCTACATAGTTGTTTAACCTAAGTCAGGAGTCAGTGAATTATCCAGAATGGGCAGGTTGGCTTTGAACAAGCCTTAAGGTGCATATTTTATCAAAGATTGGCACAGAAAACTAAGAAAGCCGGTTTGAAAGCCACGTTGAATTTCTGTCGCACTTGCAAATTTCTTTATGGACAGGCCTGATAGATATATATATTAATTTTATATTTTGAAAACAATAGCTCTATATAATTTTATTATTATTATTATAAAATAAGGTTTACATAAAAAATTCAATGTATAGGCATAAAACTGTGCCTGTCAACCTATAACAAGTCTAGCAAAAGCATAAAAATGTGAAGAGAAGAAAAAAAGTGATAATAATAGAAAATAAAAATAAATTGAAAAATCACTGGTAACGCTTCATATTTTGGGTTGCAAAGAATGCCATAATCAAACAAATAATCGTAATTAAATAATCAAACATACAAATATCTTTTGTTTCTCAAGAACAAATCCAATCGATTTTTGAAAATGTTCAGTGACTCCGCAGTAACAACTTTGTTAGGGAGGCTGTTGCAGCTGTCTACAACTCTCATCGTAAAGAATTGCCTCCTGAAGTCGAGTCTGCTGAATTGTTTTTTCAATTTATATGAATGACCTCTCGTCAGTGATCTTCCTTTGATGTCGAACAGCTTGGTTTCACAGAAATAGAAAACTATTCGAAAACTTCTATTAAATTGCCTCTTATTAAACGGTAATTCATACTTGGAAGACCTAAGCACACAAGACGGCTTTCGTAGGATTTTTCATACCAGGCAACGGTTTTGAGGAACGACGAAGAACGTTTTCAATTTGCCTTTTGTCTTTCAGCAACTTTGGGTTAATAACCGTACCACAATATTCTAGATGCGGGCGAACAAGTGCTATGAAAAGCTTCGAGAACATTTTTGTGTCAAGGTAAACGAAAGTGCGTCTGATCAATCTAAGAATGCGATTTGATTTGTTGACTTGAGTTGTGATGTGAATTCATCATCATCATGATCATATCCGTGGCTTAGATTATTCTGCTGTCTGTGTCCCAGCAGCTGGGGTAAACAGCAGTCGGCAAGCACGTTGCTAGTCTTCTCGATCGAGCGGGCTTATCCGGCTAAGGTTGCAATCGCAAACATCAGCGTCAATGCAGCTTTGCCAAGATTTGATTGGTTGTCCACTGTCACGTCTTCCAGGGAGTGGAAGGTCAATCACCTCTTTGATGTATTGAGATGAACGCTGTACATGTCCATACCAGCGAAGGCGGCGCAAACGAAGCTCACTTAAAATGTCAGCGACACCAATTTTGGTCAATAGCTTCGCAGATGAAACAGAGTCACTAGGTTTTGTACCACAGATCCAGCGAATCATGGCACGATTGTTTCTTTGCAGATGCTGTTGGACAGTTACTGAAGGAGCCCAGGTCTCACTACCATACAACATCACTGAACGGACACAAACAGAGAAGATCTTTCCACGGGTCTTAAGCGAGATATGTTTCGACGTAAGCAAAGGGAGAAGTTTTTTGAATTTGCCAATGCAGCCAAGGACCTAGTTGTGGCAGCAAGGTCACATCCACCACCCGCACATAACATGTCACCAAGGTAACAGAAGGAGGGATCCACACAAATCTTCTCACCTTTAACATCAACTTCCTCAAGTGGTCTACCATCAATAGGTCTGACAATACCGCAACATTGAGGACACACATAGTTAGGATCATCCTTCAACCTCCCCTTAATGCCACTGCACCGCTTGTGTATCCAACAGAAGCACTGTGAACACATAATAGAGTTGGCGCCCACACCACGTCAGCAAACACCACAAGGAAAGACACCGGAGTCACGTAATGACCCAAAACGACTACCGAAAATCATGAATTTGGTTTTGTTGCAGTTGACACAAAGCCCTTTCTGTTCCATACCTGCTTTCCACACCTTTAGTTTGGCAATGCAATCTTCAAGCATCTCAGCAACTTAGACCAAATTGTCTGCATATAGCAGCTCCCAAGGTACACCCGATCGGAAATCACGGGACAGGGCTTCAAGGATGAATAACAAGGGACTTAAGACAGAACCCTGATGCACACCAACATTCACATCGAACAAGTCAGTCAAGCCATCGTTAACTTTAACTTGACTTTTGGCATTGCTATACATGGCTTGTACAACACGAACTGCACACACCTGGTTTCTTTACAGTGAGATATTTCTCTTGCAACTGGCGAATGATGAAGATGGCGTCTGTAATGCCTCTACCTGGGACGAAACCGAATTGCATTTCATCTATATCAGCCATCTCTCTTATTTGTTTCTCCACCACACGTTCAACAACCTTCAAGACATGATCTGTGAGTTTCAGTCCTTGGCTATTTCCTCTGTCTAAAGCATCACCCTTACCTTTGTAAAGATTTAGGATGATGCTTTCCTCCCAGTCACTAGGAACTGCACTTTCACGGATAACAGCTTCCACAAGTCTTCTCACCAATTCAGCACCTGCATTACCAGAAGAGCGTAGCATCTCGCCAACAATGCCAGAGGGACCGGCTGCTTTGCGTGATTTCATTTTTGCAATGGCTTCAGTAACAAGGGCAGTTGTTACTGGAGGAGGGGGCTCTGCAACAGGTTCAACAGCAGGGCGGGAATCAGATGGCTAATCAAATTCAACCATCAATAAACGAGCATAGTGTTCCACCCAAGCTTTAAGTTTCTGGTCTTCAGATAGAGACAACTCACCGGCATCATTTTTTACACATTTCTCGCCAACCACATCTTGATTTGTTTTATCCATCTGCTTGGCAATTCTAAACACTTCAGTACTCTTTGGAGAAACGTTGGCAAATGTCTCTTTTTCAGCCTCAGATTTAGCAAGCCAAACAACTCGCTTAGCCACACGCTTGGCCTCGATGTAAGCAGTCTTAGCAATTTTTGTATCTGCCAACACCCCCTGCTTTTCTATTCTCTTGAAAGCCTTATATCGCTTCCTCTTCTCCTTTATTGCATTGTCAATCCTATCATCCTACCACCATGTCTCAGCTCTCCATTGGTGAGATCTAGATGAGCCACAAACCAAAGAAGTTGATTCTAAGAGAGCACCCTTCAACGTCGACCAGATATGCACCATCACAGCTGAAGTGTTAGGTAAGTTCTCAACTTTAGAATTGAAGGCATCAGAAAACGTACTTCTTACGACCGGATCGTGGAGCTTCCAAGAACGAAGATGAGATTGAAATTTACGTTTTTCCATCTTGGGTATTGATACAGCCAGATCACAAACCAGGAGGTGATGTTGTAGAGCACACTCCTTACAAGGAATAACTTTAACGTTTGTGACACTACTTTTCTAGCTTTTACGACTCTCTTTTTGAACTGAGTATTACCCACAATCAAGTTATTAGCCATATCAAAGTCTAAGATTCTCTCGCTCTCTACATTTTGTGTAGCGTATCCAAAACCTCCATGTACTACACCAAAACCACCAGAATCTTTTCCAACATGACCATTCCAGTCACTAACAACAAAAAGGACTTCAGATCGCGGAACATTAACAACTAAGTTTTGCAGGAGATCATAGAATTTTTCTTTCTTCTCCAATGGTCTTCCAACTTGAGGGGCATATACAGAAATAAAGGAGAACACAGATTTCCCAATCCCATTTTTCAGCCAATGAAATGCCGACGCCACCAAACCCACTTCTATTCCCACACCGGAAATTTTGTTATTTTGTATTTTTCCTTTTAATGATTCAAGCCTGGTTTGCCTCAACCGCACCAGACCACCTGTGCTCTTGCACTGCACATATATCTACTCTTCTACGTGTAAGAGTTTCAACAACCTCACTACCTCTTTTCTTTAGCGTTCCAACGTTCAGTGAACCGACATGTAAAGAATGCTTTGGGTGCATACATGATTTGCCTAAGTCGGACCCTGTTTTCCACACCCGTGAGTCAGCCAAGCCTGAGACACTACTAGTGAAATTATTACTAGCACCACCTATGTTTGTTTCTATTTTTACTGTACTTGCCATTTGTGTTTGAAACATACAATTTTTACTGAACTGCCTGCACTAGCTAACATCCAAACTTAGAGTATATGACACTCAAGAGGTCACCGTTCCCAAACTTGAGCAAGTAGCTTTACTGTTGTCCCAACAAGGGGGATCATCCGCCAAACCTACAACGACAAGGACACCGGAATTCGAAGCATTGAAAACCGCCATGACGCCAACTGTCACCCTGGCTGTGACAGGATTTTTTTAATCGAAGTTTACTCCTCTAGATCCGCCGTTCTTTAGTACGAAACAGGGGTCACCTTGAGAAGGATGTGGCACCTCACCACGCACAGCAGTCTTGATAGTGGATAGGCTAAGAGCTCAACCTTAGTATTGCCGGAAGTGTGCCACCCTTGACTCCTGAAGTTCAAGTTGAACTGAATTGCGAATTTCAGGCGAATTTCAAGCAACTATCAACTTGAACTCCCAAGTCAAGCTCGCATTTCGTTGGTTTAATCACAACGCGTTTTGTTTCAAGCGGGTCCCACATGGTATGGCAAGACTGAACATTTATCAATATTAAAGCACATTCCCCAGTTTTTTGCCCAAGAAACTAGCGAGTCGATGTCTTTCTGAAGTAGGTAATGCGATGTAATTATCTAATGGAAGATATACCTTTGTGTCATCAGCAAAAAGGGCAGCAGGGGATGCTATTGACTGGGGGATGTCATTGGCATAGATTATGAACAGTAATGCAGCTAATACAGTACCTTGTGGAACGCCACTTCGGACCTCTTTCCAGTTTGAAAAGCCATTATTGACTCTCTCTTTGGCGCTGTTACGAAGAAAGTTTTCGATCCAATTGAAAGTTTTTCCTTTTAATGCAGTTCAACATGGGTTTCGTTCTGGCCATTCTTGTGTCACAAATTTTCTTTCAGTAATCGACTCATGGACTAAAGCTCTAGACAAGGGAATTCCTATTGACAACATATACCTAGACTTTGCGAAAATCTTTGACAAAGTACCTCACAAGCGTCTCCTAGTCAAACTCAAAGTGTATGGCTTCCTTCTGAAAAATAATACTTTTTGAGGTAATTCATGGCGAACATTTGATGACAACGGCAATTTCTACCACCATTTTAATGGCTGGTTTAACGAGTAGAGATTAAAGTTGAAAATTTTGTAAAAATTAGCAGTTAAATGTACTGTTATGGCGTGCGATAATGTGCGATTAACAGCACACGCAAATCGATTCATGGAGTTTTGAGGGCACGTGCGCGTGCTTCGCACACGTACTCAAGAAACAGACTGTTTGGCATAATTGTTAAAGTTTTAAAAAGTTCATAATTGTTATGCATGGTCTAGCAGTTTATGTCAAGGAAACTTTACCAATATCTCGTGAAATTGACCTGGAAGACCCCAATCATCCTTTCATGTGTTCTCGTTTGTCTCTTCTTCATTCAACTAGTTTTTTGTTCTTTCTCTATCGCTCTCCATCTTCTCAAGACTTTTCTGTTATCAAATCAGTTTCAAAATTCGCTGACTTAGCTCTTCTTAATCATTGCTCAACCAACATCTTTGTATTTGGTGACTTTAACATTCACCATAAACAATGGCTAAGATTCTCGAATGGAACAAGTAGCTCTGGTGTCAAAACCTATAACTTTGCAGTATCTTAGTCTCTAACGCAATTGGTTGATTTTCCAACCCGCATTCCTGATCACTCAAGTCAATCGCCCTCCTTGTTGAATTTATTTTTAACCTCTAACCCTGACATTTGTAAGATATCTCATAGCGCTCCATTGGGTCGTCCATGTTGTTTTGGAGGTCAAAATTAATTTTAATAGGCAAGTTTCCCATGAACATCCCATGCATAGATCCTTTTTTAGATATGATCTTGTGGATTGGCTAAAATTTCAAGAACACATTCAGTGTGTCCCTTGGGAAAAAATTCTTTCCAACTCAGCTGATGATTGTGTTAATGTAACTACTTCAATAATATCTGAAGCAATACGATTATTTGTTCCGTCAGGGAAATATCAGTTAAAACCTCATTCTTCATCATGGTTTTCTCCAGCTTGTGCTGCAGCCATAACTCATCGCAATCATTTCTTTTATTGCTACCGTCGTGATGCGACTGATCATAACAGACAACTGTTTATTGCCTCGCGCAATAATTGTAAATATGTTGTTCGTAAAGCTAAAACTGTTTTTGCTGAAAGGACTAAAGATCTTATCAAATCCAAAGAAATAGGTTCTTGCAAATTTTGGCGCATTATCAAAAACGTCCGGGGTAGTTCTAAAACATCTGTGCCTCCACTATTCAATGGTCCTGAAGTCATTAGTTTATATAAGGATAAAGCTGAACTATTCGCTAAACTCTTCAGTTGTCATTCCACCCTCGATGATTCTGGTCATGATCTCTCTTATTTCTCCTCCAAAACTGTCTAGACTTTACATGATTGCTTTATATCTCCTGATAAGGTTTCTAAGATTATTAACAAAATGGATTCTAATAAGGCTACTGGACCGGATGGCATTCCTGTAATTGTACTTCAAAGGTGTTCTACTGAGTTATCTCCCGTTTTGTGGGCTCTTTTCAAAAAGTGTTTGGATGAATCCTGTTTTCCTTCATCTTGGAAGTTTGTTATTCCAATTTTTAAAAATTGTGGTGAGCGATTTAATCCTTCTAATTATAGACCAATCAGTCTCATTTCCATCTTAAGCAAAGTTTTTGAGACTTTAATTAACCTGAGCTTAGATGAATTTATTGAAAAAAATAATTTGTTTTACGACTCCCAGTATGGGTTTCGTTCTGGGTGTTCCACTGCTGACATTTTGACAGTTATAAGTGAACGTTTTTATCGTGCCCTTGATGTCTCTGGTGAAGCGCGAGCAGTTGCCCTTGACATCTCCAAGCATGGCCTACTATAATAACACGGCCTCACAAGTTGCCGCAACAGGCCAAATCAAACAGGCCAGAGAAAGAATAATGCTAATTTGATTATTCTGAGTACTTTTCTAAGATATTTAATCAAATCACATTCATTAACATCAGAAGTATTATTTTAATAAAAATATAAACGTTGAATGTAGGTTAGTACTAACACACGCAGATAACTGTTTAGAGAGAAAGCAACTACTAATTTAGGAGGCAAATAAGGAAACTAAAAAAACAAGAAATGAGATTATACAGCCAAAATGTGTGAAATTCATTGATGCATTAATCTCTGAAACTCTCTGGAGGAGTTAAGTTTTCTGAAGGCAAAGAAAATTTATACACAAACATTAATCATAATCTTTTTTTTTGCCGATTTAAAATCCGTTGAATCTATATATATATATATATATATATATATATATATATATATATATATATATATATATATATATATATATATATATATATATATATATATATATATATATATATATTATTTTAGTCCCTTTATATAAAAATCAATGAAAATTAGACATACTGTAGAAAGAAAAAATATCTGAGAAACAAACGTGTTATATATAGCTACATTATTAAGCCATACAACTCTTATAAAATACGCTGTCTCTTCTTGAATGAAGATAAATTGTCCTTCCTAGGTTTATCACAGTCTTGCTTCTGTTTGTTGTTTTAAAAAATGTTTATTGCTGTTTGAAATATTAATCTTTTTGAAGTTTCCACATGATCAATACACGAAATATTGCTCACCTCCAAATATTTATTCAGAAGATATTTAGTGGCTTGATAAGGAGAAACAAGAGGGAACTTTTGGATAACAGGTTCAGAAACATGCAATGTAGAAAACACATGAGCTGTAAAATCAGCAAAAGTCTTTCTAGGAGTTATTAGTCCACCTCGAGAAAGAAGGTTTAAGTATTTGCCTTCAGGTCTTTCTTCTTCACCTGAAGAAACCATCATTCTCTGGCATTCACCACAGTTAAGACGGTCTGTTAACTTTTTAACGGTATATCCAGCAATAATGTACAACACTTTGAAGCTTTCCTCGGACAATATGGACTCTTGGATCTCAGTTGCATGTAACTCGATTTCTTCTACAAACAATTTAAACTGATCATTGGTTGGAGTTTCAGTAGTATAAACATCTTTATCCCAAAAATTGCTACGTTCTTTTATAAGACTTCAAATCAATATAATATGTTCTGAATTCTGAACTTCAGTCAGACCTACAAGGAAGCGTCCTCCACTCATTCTACGGTAATTGGAATAGCGACGTTCCAGAGCATCACTTTGTAACCTTTCTGTCAATACATATCTATAGCCTTCGGCCAATAAATCTGTGCAAAGAGAAGATGTTGCCCTCAGAGTTCTGATCATTGCTTTCGAGGTTTGGGTAGTAAGATTATAACCAGGAAGCTTAGCCCACTCGACAACCCAATCTGCAAACTTTAATAAAAATTCTACTTTCCCATCACCTGATTTTATAGCATTCCCCAAATAATTATTGGAATTGAATTCAGATTTTGAATTTGAGACTTTCCACCAAGTATTTATTAAATATATGAAACTTGCAGCATCCTCTCTATGGGGAAAGTAACTTTGAATGGCAGCAGGTGTTGTCTCATCAAAAATAGATAACGCTGATGGCACACTCTGTTTGTTATTGCCAGGATGAAGAGCACGATAAGTTAACTTATAAGCCTTCTGTAAATGAGCATCCAAATTTTGATCTTTTTTGTACAGTGAATGAAGAAGAGACCATTCAACAACAACTTTGTCCATTTAGATTTCAAATCTGGGTCGTTTGGAAAATAAAATGATGATCTTTTTGGGCCATCTTTATAGTTAGAACGGCAACCTACAATACAGCACTTGTCTGGCACTATTTATCTCAAAACCTTTTTATAAATACTAAAAGAAATCAATAAATTTATTTAAAACATGTCAATATATCTATATGTATGTATCTATATGTTATTAGCTACACATAGAACATGAGGAATATAAGAATGTTAACAAAATTATCAGAAATTCACATTTCAAGTTACTGTAGTCACACTCTGAAGTGTGGCAGAAACGCTTTTAGTGTTACAATAAAGATTTTATGATCCTTTAAATAATATCAACTCTAGCTAAATAGTTATTAGCCATATATTAGCTATGTTGGATTAATCTAAAGCTAAAAGCATCTACAAAATTATCTTTGATTTCTTTACCATACCGGCCTGTTTGATTTGGCCTGTTGCGGCAACTTGTGAGGCCGTGTTATTATAGTAGGCCATGCTCCAAGGCATTTGATAAAGTCTGGCATCGAGGGCTACTGCACAAACTTAAGGCATATGGTTTAAAAGGTCCGTTTTTAAATATTATCTCCTTCTTCCTTTCCAATCGTAAATTCAAGGTGGTCCTTAGAGGTCATTAATTTTCCACTTTTTTCATCAATGCTGGTGTTCCTCAAGGTTCAGTTTTTGGCCCGACTCTGTTCCTACTGTACATTAACGATCTCCCAGACAATTTATCATCCAAAACCGTTATTTATGCTGATGATTCAACATTGTATTCCTGCCTTAATAAATCAGTTGATTGTGATAAGATTAGAATGGCCTCTGATCTGGAAAAAGATCTCAATACAGTAGTTGAATGGGGTAAGAATTGGCCTGTTAATTTTAATCCATCTAAAACTAATCTTCTTTCTATTAATCATCTCAATCAAGCTTATTTACCTCGAATTTTGATGAAATGTTCTCATTTGCCTGAAAGCAATTCATTTCGCCTTCTTGGTCTTATATTTACCAGCGACCTCTCATGGCGATCTTATATTGAAAATATAGCTAAATCAACTGCCATGAAGGTTGGTTCTCTTTTACGAGAAATGAATTACCTCACTCCTGAATGCGTCCTTTACCTATACAAATCATCAATTCGTCCATGCATAGAATACTGTTGCCGCATATGGGCAGGTGCACCAAAAAATTGCCTGAATTTGTTAGACGGCGTGTTTGCAACGCAATTGGCGAAAACCTTTCTTTGAAATTGGACTCCCTTTCACACCGGCGGAACGTTGCGTCTCTTTGTCTTTTCTACAAGTTTTTTTTATGGTCGTTGTTCAAGCGAACTATCATCTCTTATACCTTCTCTCAAAATTTTTCTCCGTTCTACTAGGTTGTCTTCTTCGTCTCACCAATGGACTGTTTGTGTTCCAAATTGTCGTGGGGATTTTTATAAAAACAGTTTTTTTCCGCAAACATCCAGACTTTGGAACTCCTTTCCATCTACATGCTTTCCTCCTGAGTTTAACCTTCAACTTTTCAAATCTAATGTTCATTGCTACCTTAAGTCTGCTTAACCTCTCCTGTAGCTCTTTACTTGCAAGTGGCCTTTTAGGCCTTGTTTTGAGCAATATTCAATTAAAAAATTAAAATTAAAGGTTTAATTGTATTATACCCAATTTATTAAAAAGTCATTTTGCAAACAACTAAAAACTTTGCTGCAGATTTCTTTCAAATTCAAAGTTATTCAATCATTATATTTTATATTCTACCTATGATATATATGTCTTATTCCTTGATACCATCTGTAGATTTTCTATACCGTCTGCATAACCTCGTTATACCATCTGTTCTAATCTTTCTACAACCTTTCTCTTCACACGTTTTCCACATTCCATGTTGTAATTATGATCACAATGCATTTCTTTTACATGAGATCTGTATGATTCTTTAGCTCTGATGATGGCTAGGATTTAGCCGAAATTTGTCAACAAAAATAAAGAAGTGTCCACTTTCTTCACAAAATTATATTACAATTTATATGGCTGGTCCAGTTAATGTAGAAACATTCAACATCACAACACGCCTTAACATTTTTATTGTTGCATTCTAAAAATCTAAAAGTTACAATTTCCTTTATCCTTATTGGAATCGAAATGAAAAATATTGTTGATTTTCTCTAGAATAAAAATATGGAGGAAGTGATTGACGAGGGTTTAAATGATGGTGCAATCAGCGACGTTTCGTTAGACTCTATACAAGAAAGTCCAACGGCTAAAAAAATTCAATTTTCCAAACCACCTAAAACAATACGCGACCACGCCGCTAAAGTTCGACAGATCGAGCGGAAAATCATGCTCGGGTTACTGCTGGAAAGTGAAGAAGCGAAACTACGAAAAAGTAAATATTTTTCGCAAAGATTCAACAAACTCTTGTACCTTTCTAAAACCACGCGCAAGGCAAACTTATATAAACTGATCACCGGCATCCATCTCAATGAGAGAATGATGGCGGATATACAGAAAAAGGTCGATGGCAGCCCGAATAATTTACGTCGGAAACATTTGACGAAGATTCACAATTTACGTAACCGCGAGAAGTTGGCCCAGGAAAAGGTTGCCGCCGGCTTGCTGTCGCAAAATGAGGTGAACGGGCTGCTGAGAGACATGTATTTCGTTGTGACGTTTGGAAGTAATCTGCTCGCTCTTGACCACAATGACGTTTATAAGGTAAGTGAAAGTCAATCAATGAAGAATGAATAGTGCTGCTGACTGCTAGATTAGATGATGTGTTTTGTTTGTTGTTACTTGTGGATTGAGAGAGTTTTTTAATGTGACTTGAGAGCCGTTTTTTTGTTAAAACATCATCATCATCATTCTCTGTTAGGTACTTTGTACCCTTAGAGTGTCTCTACGTAAAAGTGTGGTAAAGTAGCGACATGAACTCTCTCTTATTCTGCATGGATTTTTGTACTTGTATTTTGGAAACACCAAGTTCCTTTTCAATTTTTATTCAACGATCTCGGGAATATTTTTTGTGTTTACTGCAAAAAAGGAGTTGCTTTTGATAAGAATCTTTGCTAAGACGTGTGACATGAGCTATATATTTTAGATTTTGTAGTTTACAAAAACTTTGTTTTTGTTATTTTTCGTAATTGAGTGTAACTATACAGAAATGACCAGTCCAGGTCATTCGGCTCAGCTACGATAGCATTTGTTTTCTCAGCCCGCTTTTTGCTCTTCAAATATTCCACTGGAACATTTTTCCTTTTGTAGCCGTTTGTTTTCATTTTCCTGAGAAAACTGTGCCAAATGGACTCAAGTTTAGTGAGCTCACTGACACTTAGTTCCCATGATTGTGCACTATATAGCAGACGGCTCGCACACAAGCTTCTAATATTTTGATGCGACTGGAGAGATTTATTCTTTGATCAGTAAGGAAGAGCTTTAATTCATTTCATTTCTGGAATGCTGATGATATTCGGAATGTGAGATAATATGATGGATTAACCAGACCTCTGTAAGTGGTGTCCCATGTATTCACAGACTTGTTTATATCCTTATATATGTGAAAATTAGCAAATTCGAAGAATATCATTTATCTGGAGCCTCGAATATTTTTTCTCAGAAAATTGTTCTTTAAAATAACATATTAGAACGAAATATAAAAACGAAGAAGAATAAGGAAGAGAAATATAGTCTGTCAAGATATATAAACGTAAAACATAACTTATGAATTTATTCAAGTAGGCTTTTCATCATAATGTTATGCTTTGCAGGGAGGTAGGCTTTTGAGATAAGCAATACCAGCCTTCGGTTGGTTGCGAACCAATTTGTTATCATCATTTATTGGAGCGAAATTCTTCCATGGGAAGCATGCCCTTGCTTACCCGAATCTCAAAGACTTATGCTCTTGCTCACCCAAATCTCAAATACTTTTAAACCTCTTCACAATTTTGAGAAACTCTACTTCTTGAGCCTTGTTTCACATACTTTCTCCCTGTTGATATATATATATATCAACAGGGAGAAAGTATGTGAAACATCTAATATATTTATATATATATATATATTAGATGTTTAGATGAATTGTTTAGTAGATGAATTTATTAGATGAATTGTTTATTATAGTGTCTTTTCTTTTTAAATATAATTTAAAATGGCATATTGTAGTTCAGATTTTAAACAGCAAATAATAAACAGGAGGAAGTAGATTTTGGAAAATGTTTTGTTGAAAACGTAGATAGTTTCTGGTTGCAAGCATGTCTTCAAAAATTGATTGGAACAGGTATATTGAACAATTGAAAGCACGCAACACCTGGCTTCAACCTGATTATCCATTTCCCAAAATAAAAAAATACATTAAATGTTTGGCTCAGCTCCAGAGTTATCTTTTGTCGGAGAAAATTGTGAAGAACCTACGCAAGTCATTTACGTATTACTATGCAGATCTGGCGGCTGAAATGTTACTCAACACGGTCGTGTCGAACTCAAGTCGCAAGTTTTGCTGCTTGGACAAACTCGTGAAGGCGAACGTTGTACATTTTGTGAGTGTCGTCGAAGATTTTTTGTATGCGGCATTAAAGGCAAACGAGACAATCATAAAAAATGAATTTGGATATGCGTTTTATTACAAGAAATTCACGAATCTGTCGTCATCGCCACCAACCGTGCAAAGTGAAACGCTGTCAAACATTGTCCCGCCGATCACAGCCGAGTCAAAGCAGAAGATATTGTTCCCGTTGAAAATAAAGGAGAAGATCTGGGCTGACCTGCTGCCACTTATACGTATACTATCAGCATATTGTGGTGTTGCTTCTACCAGGTCTGTCGCACCGAACTCCGCCAACAGACAGAACACTGGCATCAGGAAGAGCGTGTCCTTCATCCAAAGTCAAGCTCAAGTTGATGTGAGAACGGTTTTTAATGATGGGAATAATGTAAATAGAGAAAAGAGTAGAAAGGTAGCATATATAAATACAGTTTAGAAAGTTTGCTCTCGTTGAGGAAATTTATTATTTTGGTTTGTGACAACACAATTAGTTTTACGCGCATTTGTGATTAAGACGCTCTGGTATTGAAAAGTTTTGTTTCGCATAAAAGTTCGCTCCAAATTTCCCATCAAATCTGAATTCAATAGTGGGTTACCTAAAAATCTTCATTTTATGTCTAGTCAAATTATTCCACATCTTAAAATATACTGAAAATATTGTTAAGTAATAATAATAATTATTGCTTAATAGTTCCATCTACTTTTCCTACTTCCAGCCTGAGACATTGGTTTTCCCGGACGTTGGTAAAGGTATGTTGCTGTGTGATTATTGCCTCTCAAGTCACGAGCGAAATCGTTTCGGTCAACACGAAGAGCTTCTCATTTGTAAGGATTGTGGAAATAAAGGTAAACAAACCATTGTTGTGAACTCTTCTTCGCAATAAACAAAACCTATAGAGTTTGTCCACCTTTCGTATATTTTTCCGAACATCTTTCAAAGAATTGTACGATAGATTGGAGAAAATTTCTTGTAATCTTCTTCTTCATTTACATTTTTCACATCTATATTCCATGCTAGCATGGGTTAGACAGGTTTACCTGATGGCTTTTCTCCACTCCAATCTGTCCTGCGCAAGGTCTGCATGGATGTTTTTTTTCATTCTGAGGTCATGTTTCACAACCTGTTCTCAAGTCTTACGAGGTCTGCCCTTACCTACATGTCTCTCAACAACTATAACCATACAACATAAAACAGACAGCAGTATATATTTTGTTGAAGAAAAATGTAAAAAAAAAAAAAGTTGTAAAAAGTTAATTAATAATAATAATAATATATATATATAGTGATAATAATTTAATTTTTTAATATGAATATGATGTGTACGCACAATAGAGCTCACAAAAAAGAAAATCACCTGTAAAATAATATCATTTAATCTATCTTTTACGTATTTTATTAATTGAACGCCTATAAATTATGTACATATATTGTATTATTTTTCCATCTGCTTAGTGACAATTTATATATTTATTTATTTCAATTAAATTTATATTAAATATATTTATTTATTAGTGACCATACATATAGACCATTCCGAACCCTTTATTCATCAAAGATCATTTGATGTGTTTCAGCTCATCCTTCATGTCTGAGTTACTCTCTTGAACTGGTCGAACAGATACGCTCCGATGGTTCGTGGCAATGTATCGACTGTAAAGCTTGTATCATCTGCAAAGGAACCGGTGACCCTGTGAGTGAATATGTTATCATTCAATAGTTAGTATAGTTCAGTTGCAAGTTCAATTCGCTTGCAATTTCGGATTTCTGATGTGACAGTTCAAATCCTCCCGGCCTTGCCGACTCAGCGAATGAGTAGCATTTCCATGCGGTAAAGTACTGGTGTTGGTGGTTGAAGTGGCGCCCGCCTCAACAGTTACGCCCAACGTCTTGCGCTAATGAAAAGGGGATAGATACCCTCGTTTACGCCCGTTACCAACATTAGGGTTAATTTGGCCACTTTACTTTAACCTTTTTTATTATTCAATGGCCACACTTGCCGGTATAAAAATGTCCTTTCGTCCCTCAACATGTTTTTACTTTTCATCACTCGTGTAATCCACTAATTGAGAAGTCTGTAAATTTAACAAAACATACCAAAGAAGTTTACGGTATCTATAGAAGCATCACCCTACAGCTTAATCATCTCAATCAATTGTAATCCGGAGTTCTTTTCAACTTCTCACCAATATTGTGATCATTGTCATTCTCTCAGCTTTATGTACGTTATTAATTTCACTTGGAATAATATTGGAGACAATTCCTCCATTAAACATCAAATGTTTATTCAGTTTATACTGGTCTCTTAAACCACTACACGCTGTTTGAGGCTCATATTTGCTCTTGAATAGGTATTTTTTAAAAAAGAATCTCAGCCTCAATTTCAATTTTACTGATTCTTATAAAAGGTGCATTATATTTGGTTTTAATGCTGTAAGTTTTTTCACCTGTGATATCTAACTTTTGTTCAGGACACGCTTTTGTTCTGCGACGCTTGCGATAAAGGCTACCACATGCAGTGTCACAACCCTGTACTCAACCAAATGCCGTCTGGTCTGTACCTTCGAATTATGTTTGAAGAGTGTTATAATTCTGACTTATCAATAATATCAGAGAATATCTGTAACGTGATTGGCTAACCACGAGATAATATATATCATATTTTGGAGTGCAAAATTCAATATTTTTTCTGATTGGTTAAAGCAACTATCCCCGGGATTACTATTGGTTTAACACAGAGTGCAAAATATGACACGTGCAAATGTTAGAATAATGTAATCGTAAAATCATTGAGTTGTGACGATGTTCATGTTCACGCTTTCAAAGTGTGTTATATAAGATATCATATACACCTATTGATAAAGTAGTTATCGCGAAATACTCGAAAAATATTGCGTATTGTAATAATAATAATAATAATATTTACTTATTTATATTTTTAATGTTACCTAATAAGAAGAGAATATAAATATATTAATAATAATAATATATCTTGCAGTTTCGTGAAGATTTGAGTTTGTTGAGTTGACCTCTCTACATCACGACATTCCTATATGTATTTAGTGAATAAATATTTTAATATATTTTATTTTATAATATCTTTTTTTACCTTTTTTTCGTTTTCTAAGGTAAATGGGCATGTTCCACCTGTTTGTCGAAGGGAAAGAAGATATTGTCAGATTCAATGTCGTCATCCGCAGAAGTCTTTCTCATATGTGATGATGATGATGGAGATGCTGCTAAGACGACTTCTAGTGCTGCCAATAACCCAGGTAGAAAAGAAAGAATAAAAATTTTCAAATGAAGAACCAATAAAAAACTTAAAACTTACTTAACTTTTGGGGAGGAGCTGAAATTAAAAACAATGATGGTAAAGAAGGAAATTCAAAATGTTTTTTATAAATAAATAATTATTTTTAATTTAAAATTCTTATTATTACTTTGAATTATTAATTATTATTATTACTTACCCATTATTTGTTTTTTAAGAATAATTTGATTTGATTTCGTCAAAAATGATCATTTTCGACCGCTTGATTTTTTAACATGATTTTTATTTTGTTTTTTATTTAAATGTATTTATTTTCAGCGACCGCCCTCCACAATCCCACAATGCTCCAGTCCTCTCACGTTGGTGGGCAAGTAAATGGTGTTGTCTCGCTTACCCCAACAAAAGTGCTTGGCAAAGGGACGGTTAACAACATATCTCATATTCTCAACCCGAAAGCACCAGTACCAGGTATGCTGTATAACAAAAGCAGTGCTCTCTTAACAACCACAATCTTGGAATACAAATTCATGCTGGCCTTTACTTAAGTTCAATTGACAACTCAACCATTCCTAACAAAAGAAGTTCATAAAGTGATTGACAACTCAACCTTAACTAACAAAAGAAGTCCAAAAAATGATTGAGAACTCAACCTTAACTAACAAAAGAAGTACATAAAATGATTGACAAATCAACACTAACTAACAAAAGATGTTCATAAAATGATTGGCAACTCAACCTTAACTAACAAAAGAAGTTCATAAAATGATTGACAACTAAACCTTAACTAACAAAAGAAGTTCATAAAATGATTGACAACTCAACCATCCCTAACAAAAGAAGTTCATAAAATGATTGACAACTCGATTACGGCATGGTTATTTTGTTTCAATTCATGATTGTAATCTTAAAGGGATTCCCAAGTTCTCATACATATTTAACATATATAAAAAAAAGAATAGAATTTGTCCCAAACATAACAAATAAGAACCTAACTAGTTATTCTGTTTTTTAAATTGTTGTTGTTCAATGCGATGCTTTCTCTTCGACTTTCTTGAAAAAGTTAGGTAATGATTTGTTGTGACGTACATGTTACGTAGTTTTGATGTATGAGATTTAAGCTGTATAGTTTGTAAGCCGGTTTCTGCATATATTTGTTGTAAAAGCGCTACAACAACTTTTGCGTGAGGAAAAACAGCGTTTATAAACAAGCACTAATTGGTAAGAAACGAGTCATGGCTCCAGTCTGTACTGAAACAAAAGACGATATCGTTGAGCGATCGAAAAAATATTCACGTCTTCACGCAATTTGATTTACCTTAAGGGAAGAAATTTTTGCGATTGACAGGTCTAAAAACTGCGAATTTCGCGGAATTTATTTTTGCGGATGAGGTAATGTACCTGACTTTCGCGGAATTTATTTTCATTAAGTTTTGCGGAATTTAATTTTGCGATTTACGAAGAACATTACGATTAAAAACAAACATGACAGCAAAAAAGGTTCAGTTAAATGAGGATTTTATTCAAGAGTGGGAGAAACACGATTGTTTAGCGAAGTTTTCTTGGAACATCCTCAAATAGTTTGAATATTCCAATCGATCTCCTATTTGTAGCCAGTAACGTGTCACATGCTCCTAATTGTGGTCGTCGTAACAGCCACGGTTTAACCCACACACTCCTAGCCTTTCTCTGTTTCATTTTTTTCCTGTAGCTAAATAACGACCACGGCTGTTGCAGCAGCTAGCTCCACACTCAGCGCGTGTAAGATTAGAAAGAGTTATTACTTAATTTTTGAAGACATTTGTATGAGCGTGTAAGCATACAGAAAAGTTGGCCAACTAGTTGTGTCATACAAATCTTATCATACAAACTGGAGTGTGTAAGACCGGCTTAACACAAGAGATGTCTGGAATTTAAATTGAAACATTGAAACTCGTTTTCTGGATGAGCTAAATTATGCATAACGTGTGAAAACACCTGGGAGTCATAAAGAAAAAATAGACAAAACAATTTTCTGATATAATAACGAAGCAAATCACAACAAATTTAGTAAATAGATAAATATTTATAGTAATGCCATCATTAAATTGAATTTGGTTGATTTCACGGGAATTGATGTGTTCAACGATTGACTCTTCAATGTTTGAAATTTCACTGCCGTCCACACTTTCTTCATCCTTATCATCGTGTTTCTTATTTTTCTGTGAAGTTTTTTTTGTTTGACTCAAAGCGATAAGGTTGAACAGACATTTCTATTCCAAAAGCAGACAATACGCAACAATGTTACATACCTTGTACGTCACAGGTCGTGTTATACCAAAGAGGTTTGAACCGAGGTTTAAAAATGTAAACATCGTGCAAATTTTAATGGCGGATAAAACACGAGACTTTCTTCGTTGTTTTAGAGGATTAGAGATAGCGACTTTAAAAACAAGTTATCGTATTATTTTTTTCCATTTGGTTTTGAGTTATTGTAATAATGTTTGTATGAGAACTTGGGAATCCCTTTAAGGGCTTTGTTTACCAAATATTTCAAAGACGATTCCAACAATTTCACTGACCCTTAGGAAATATTTTGCAGGCAACTAACAACAACATAGTCAATTATTCCTCTGTGACAGTTCTCCACTTACAGACCAAGGCAATACTTTCGTTATGATGTTGTAACTTTATCAGGTTGTACACCAAGCCGTACTCAGCAACACAACATACAATATTATAACAAGGATTTTACTGAAGATAACATAACAAGATATTACCACTTGTGTCAATTCGCTTTTAGATGTCCGTTCATCAATCCGGCAAGATGTGTTACGGGTCCTTCCAGCAGATGTCGCCGACTGGACTACAGAGGACGTTGTGCTTTACTTTAAATCACACGGTTACTTGGAAGAAGCCTCAGCCCTACAGGAGCAGGTCGGGAAATTGATAAAAGCTGATTATACACCGGCAAAAATACTTTTACTTTTGCGACCTTAGACAGACTAATACTCCATTTTTGTATAAGGCTTGCGAATATTTCATTAAATGTTTTAGCCTGTGCAAATCTTACGAATAATCTTTCCATAGAAAAACAAAATGAAAAAGGCATGATTACATTAAATAGCATGATGTTTAATCGGAAAGTGTTATCTGGTATTATTTAATAATTGTATCGCAAAAACCACGCAACCTATGCCTGTTTTCATTGGCCGATGCTGAAATATTCTGTCCTGTGAAAGCTGTAATATTGTTGCTCCTAGGCCATTCATTGGCTGGAGAAATTTGCCTATAATTTCATGGGTTTCATCTAGGAAATTGACGGAAGAGCTTTGCTTCTTATGTCGCGCAATGATTGTTTGTCTAGTCTCCAAATAAAACTCGGTCCTGCCCTCAAAATCTACCACATGCACATCTACAAGTTGCAATCACGTACGAATTTCCTGGGTTAGCCAGGGCAACTAATAACCGAAATTCGCAGCGAACAATGTCATGTTTTTTGTGTCAACTCGAAGTCTATGAGCAAATGTGTGCTCAAGTTATTGTAAATTACCGGGTGCAGTTAAATATTTTTGAACGGTGTTAGAATATGCACGGATTGTTTTAGAATTTTTTAACAGCATTGATTCTAGAAATTATTTTTAATTTGAAAGATTTTTCCTTGTGGTTTTTCCTCTATTTCCAAACAATTCCACTCGCAATATTGGTGCCTTAGTTGTATTTATGTTTAAGAGGGAAAGCTTTCGATGAATTTCACCATATTTCATTTCTAGTCTTTGCTATTACGTTCTTTTTTGTGTAAGATCAACTTCCTTGTAAATTCCTTTGTTCTATTTATTTAAATGCAGAATTGTACATCATTCGTGGGAACATGGTGTTGAAGTTTTTACCCTTTCCCCATTCAAAATATTCATATTTAATTATCAATGTTTGTTTCATTTATTTATTTACTATTTGAGTTTTTCTCCAAATTCAATTAAATATCAATCCCATAATCTATTGTAGCAATCCCACAAGTATTTATGAAACATTTGTGTGAGTGATTTGTTTTCACATAGATGTCCTTTGAATTGAATTATCTGAGTTCACACTTACCTAAAAACATTGATGAGTTAGCCGAAAGGATTTCTGCCGTTCAACTGTGGCCATGGTTGTTATGTGTGCACTATCTGTTGGTGGCAATCAGCATGAGGGGACGTGCAGGTGACAATATTTTTGTTTTGCTTTTTGGCAGTTCTAAACTAAGCCGTAGTGCTTCTTGTTTTCGCATAAATGATGCAAGAAATACAAATGATATTTCTGATTATTTAGTGAGAAGGGATGTTTCGCAAAAAAAACTTCTTTTACCTGGCGAAGGTTGTTGCTTCCTTGAAACGTTTTCTGATGCCTTTATTTCATTATGTTATATTTCTTTTTCTTTATTTCATTATCTTACTTATTATTATTTCTTTACTTTTTTATTGTTTGCTTCACATTCTTTGTTTTTTCTCATTGTCTCCGAGAAAGTTTGTCAAAGTCAATTCTATTGTTAGGCTAAATTTTCTACTGAGTTGATTATATTTGCAGGTTCCCGCGATTACGCGGTTGAACACCCGTTTGCCAGCTGCTTTGTGTGCGTCACCTCGTGTTTCGGGGGTCGTCTTCTCATGAACCTATTGATGGGCTATCCTCTAGTGCAGATATACACAAACGCAAACACACTCCTTCTCGCAACTCTTGTGTGGTACGTAGCTTAATGTGAACTAGTAGAGAATGTAGCCATTGTTGTCTTTTGTAGCAACTTTATAAAGTTTGAAACTAATTTCTTTTACAGTTTTCCTTAATGGCTATCACGCTTTCTTATGTTTAATTGCATGGTTAACATTGCTTACACAAGTCGAATTTTTAAAATATGTCTTATAATTGACGTCACACCTTCAGGTATTTGATCTTTTTCTCGCCCGGTGATTTCGTTTACAAGCTGGTCAATGTAAAGGTTGTTCGGGTAAGCGAGAAAACTCTTTTTAGTTTTTAATTAAATATTCGGAAAAAATAATTATTTTGAAAATAATTTCAAATTTGGAAACTTTGTAGATTGAGCTTTGATTAAACCATTTTATTTTTATATTCTTAAATGTATTTTTTATTTATTTTATTTATTATTTATTTATTTTAAAAGTCGCGAAAGTTGCGAAAGTTTGCTCGCAAGATTTTCTTCCCACAACAATTTCTTCCTTTAAAGTAGTTCAAAGCTCTATAGGTTCAATAATGTTCGCACTTGCCATCCATACGCTGTTGTTTCAGGCCGTGTTACTGGTGCTAAAAGAGATACATCGTATCCACGGTATAAGAGATGGCGGACAAGTGGCGGCGAAGGTTTACAAGAGTTATTTTGCGCAAGTGCTCATGGGAAGTGTGAGAGGTAGACATGAAACTTTTCAACAATATAATATAAATAATAATAAATATAATATTATAATAATAATAATATAAATGTAACATTGTTTATTTATTTCCCATTTTAACTATTTACTTTCTTTCTATTTGTTTTAAGAATTTAATTCTGATTTATTTCTTTTTTCACATTCAATATTCAAGAAATATTTCTTTGTAATTATTTATCAATATTATTATTTTGTATACTCGTGTTTTAAGGCGGGCGCAAATGCATCAAACATTTTCATCAAAATCGGGTAACTTTTGTTTGATGTGTTTTTGATGAAAATTCGATTGTTTGATGAAATCTAGTTTAATATCCTCACTGCTCATCAAACACGTTTCATCAGAACATTTGAATTTTATGAGTCCCATTCATTTGACAAATTCAACATGGCGGGCATAGCAACTCTAGTTTTGTTGAACGAATTAATGGATTCTGATGATGAAAAGCCCACTTGTGGTAAAACTAGAGATTGGGTCAAAAGAAGACGTGATATCAACAATATTCAACAAATTTGCAATCAACGCAGTGGTAAAAGAAAAATGGTTTGATGAAATTGACTCGAATGCATCAAACAGTGAACAAACTTTATCAAACTGCATCAAACACGAATTTTTCCTTTTCTATTTTTTTCAAAATTATGGTTCACTCGCGAGTTTGATGAACTGTTTGAAGCATTTGCGCTCGCCATTACCTCGCGTTATTTATTTTCAACAATGTTTATGTTTTTTGTTGCTCGTGATTCCTAATTAAAGCTTCATTAGGTTTCTGTAGGCGTACTAATTATCTCAGATTTTTAATGTCGCAGGTAGTGGAGCGAAGTTTGTTTTGCGACCTTTGGACTGCTTCGTTCGCGGAAACATCGCAGCTGACAACGAGTTTTTGAGACCGGCCTTGTAAGTCGTTAGGGAACGTCATCAAAATTGTTCTCATTGTCTGATTTACCCCTTGTGCTGTTGATAAAAGAAATTTGTTCGTTTTCGATTTTGGCAAAATTAACGGTAGCCGATTCTGTATCGGTAATTCTGTAATAGTATTCTGGTTATCATGTCATTTTTTAATGTCATTATCTTCTGCATTCGCTTTTCGAGTGTATTTTGCCGAATACGCGAGAACGAGGATGTTACTTTAAAGGTATATCCTGAAAAAATTACCCGATGACCCAAAGGATTTTTGGTAACGAAATACGGGAAAGTAGAAAAATTCGTCACTGAAAAACCGTTGTGATTCCCTTACAATAATTAGTTTTTATTGCTGACAATACATGCTTTAGTGCTGGTTTTATTTATAAATTATCAATAGGTTGCGTGAATATCTGTAACGTGATTGGCTAATCACGATAGGTTGCGTGAGTGTCTGTAACGTGATTGGCTAATCACGATAGGTTGCGTGAGTATCTGTAACTTGATTGGCTAATCACGAGGAAATATATATCATATTTCGGAGTGCAAAACTCAATATTTTTTCTTGATTGGCTAAAAAGGAGTGCAAAATTCAATATTTTTTCTGATTGGTTAAAGCAACTATTCCCGGGATTCCTATTGGTTAAAAACAGAGTGCAAAATATGACACGTGCGAATGTTAGAATAATGTAATCGTAAAATAATTGAGTTTGGACGACGTTCATGTTCACGCTTTCAAAGCGTGTTATATAAGATATCATATAGACCTATTGATAAAGTAGTTATCGCGAATTACTCGAAAAATATGGCGTATTTGTCTCGTTTTTTATGTTTTTCTTAAATATTTAACTTGCCTAAAGGCTCGTTAAATATTTTGAAAAACATAAAAAACTCAAAAAATATTCGCCATACATTTATTTATTTTTAGTTTATTTTAATTTTCATATATTTCAGTTCAACGAAACACGCTGTCATCTCGAGTTTCGTGCTCCTGCTACACCGAGAAGGTTATATCACCCTCTTCAAAGAACCCATGCTGCTTTTACTACTCACTACATTGGCAGTGCTGACTCAGCTATTTTTACTTTTCACATCATCCAGAGGTCCGTACGCTAATCTTGAGTCGCTGTTCTGTTGGTTGTTCCTCTCGGTCGGCGATGAGCCGAAAAAAGAGAAATTAAAGAAGCAATAAAACATAGGTTTTAAGGAATGTTAGTGAAATTTTTATCATGGTTTTGAAATATAAATTTATTTGTTACTATTTGTTGAATATTTTATCTTATTGATATTAATTTAACATTATTGTATTTGTTTTCTTTGTTTTTCAATCAATTTTTATTTATTTATTTTAATATATTTAGAAAGAAGCATTTTAAATAGGGTTGTCTTTTCAATTACATTATTTGTTTGAATTACATTTGTAACAGTTTTTTAGAATATATTCGAAGATATCTTTTAAATATCCTTTGCGTTTTCTTTGTCCTCCCCGAAATATCTGGGTTCCTTAATTCAACAACAAATGCCACATCCCTTCCTCCATAGTTGCTATAGAAACATGATTGATCTGTTTTACACGATTACACGAGATGTTAAAAAGATAAACCACTTTTAATTTTGATTAACATGTTTCGGTTCTACCCATCACCAGAACAAAGAAAATATATAAATCTCGTAAATACAGTATAATCCCGTTAACTCGAATTGTTTTGCAATCCCCTTTCATAATACTTTCTCATGAAAATCACTCGATAACTCGAACCATTTTCATGTTCCCATTGGCGGTTCGAGTTATCGGTATTATACTGTATATACTGAAAATATAATTGCTGCGAAGTCGTAATTACAACAAAGAATGTTGAAATGTGTCAAGTGTTGGTTGTAGAAAGTATAGGACAGATGGCGAAGAAATGTTGACGAGGTTATACAGGATGGTAGTTGAGTTGACACGGATATTATAAACATTAAATGTAAATGTTTTGGGATTTCTCGCAATAATCAAGCGTAAAATAGAGGTACATTTTTGTAACATGGTGCAAAACACTTGACAATACATCAACATCAATTGTAACATCACTTCATTTCCCGAAATGTCTACCATAGAAACATGCTTCGACGAAATGCTTACAATTGTAAGTGAGAAGCGAGTAATCCTTCTGGAAACGGACGCAATTGTTTGCTCGACATATCGCCACAGTCGCAGGACGTTTATTTGGTTTCAAATGGATGACTTTTCGCATTTTCTTTTCTCTTGCGATCTTTGTCACAATCACACCCTTCGCATACGTAAATTTGAAGACAGTAATAGATGTATGGTCGACATCCCGTGCTATCACGTGACACCTAGGATGCAGAAAGCCACCATGCACAATTAATGGATCTCCGCACTTTATATTGGAAACCAATTCCTCGTCATAATCGAGAATCCAACTAAGTACACGTCCAGCCAGCCACTTGGAACCTTCACCACCACAATACCCCCCAACAACATAACCCGTAAAACCTCCGATCACCAAACACCCGCCTAAAGTAAGCGGACTTATCGCCAATGCTCCAACAGTAAGCCGTATAATAACAGCTTCTATTGCACTCGAGAGTAGTAAACCTCCACCTATTTCTCCACATAACTTTGCTACCTCTTCCAGGAATTGCTTTGTTGTTATCGTACCATTGTGCAAGAGATTGCAATATGTTTCCAAATTAAAGACGTAGCTAACACCCTCAATTACAATTATCAAAAACGAAGGTATTAATGGAGATATGGGCCGAACTAATTTCCTTAATATTGTGTACCCTGCTTTTGCCGCTGTAACGATAAAAACAGCTAATTTAGTAAAGAATTCCACCGCAAATTTCTGCACCTGCTCACTGTATTCCACTCCAGTTTTGCAGTACCTGGCGAAATGTTCGCAGTTGTTGCTAAATAATTTATATCCGTCACATCCAAGTCTCGCTCTTGCGCGCGCAAGTGTCCAATCCACGCTGTTTTCTTCATCGTGATCGTATACCACCACAAACATGTCCTGAAGGTGTTCTTCAAACCGAAGAGTATCGGATCGTTTTTTGACGTCCTTTGATTTTTTGAAAAACCTGTGTAGCGAAGAGTTTAGCTGATAGTCTTCATCCCCCGAGAAATGGATTACCTAAAAATACGTTTCACATCTTCACAAAATACACTATCTATCAATATGTGTCCTGAAAAATAAATAAAAAATTTAAACATTAATAAAAGAAACTAGTAACAAATTATTGTATTTCAATGTATTTCAAATTCATTAAGTTAAAAAGCCGAGAAATCGAACCGAGCAACTTAGAAACACGTGGGAAACATAAGAAGAAAAAACAACAAGTAATCTGGTGAGAAACGTCATTTCTTAGACGAAAGAAATTTATAGACGGTATATAACTAATTGTATCTACTTTTTTGTGTTTATGTAACAAAGAAACATTTTAACATGCACGAATTACGACTCCGCGGCATTTTCACTCTCTCTCTCTCGAATATCGTGCATTGATTGTGCTTGTAAAAGATTACGTCATTTTTTATTGTTTTGTTGTAATAGGCGCCTCGTATAGGCGCACTCGTTACTAGATCTTTTATTGTATTTTTGTGACCACGTGTGTGGTCAGTTAGCTTACGACCTTTGAAGTGAAAAGACGTATTTACCACGAGAAAGCTTCGCGTCCTATTTTTGTCGTTTGCTCGGACTCAATTTATTCTAAATTTTTACATGGCGCCCGATGAGGGACGTGAAGAATTACAATTAATTAGTTGCTGAGAGAATACTACATTTGGTTGTTGAAAAAGTTGTTGGTTTGTGAGATATTGTGGATATTGATTGTTGAAAATTTGTTTGGAATTGGTTGGTTTTGAGAAGATGGCTACCACTAATGAAAGTTTGACTCGGAAAATAAATAAACGGAAAGGATTTCGAACACAATTTGGTAAGGTTTTAGATCAGGCTAAACGCTATTTAAAAGAAGAAAATATTTTGGAAGCACGTCTAGCAGGATTAGACACAAGCTTGAGAGAGAAGGGAGATAATTTGAGACGTCTTGACGAAGAAATACAAGAATTGATAGAAGTAGATAAGGTAGAAAGAGAAGTAGAAGATTGTTTATCGTTTTTTGAGAGTTCTCATGACGTGTTTGCTGAGATTGCTGTTAGGTTGGCTGAAGTTAAGATTAGCGTTGCGCGAGAGACTGCTTCAATTACGCCGAGTGAAAGTGCGACTTCAACAAGCGCGAAGTTAAACTGTAAATTACCTAAGCTAGAATTGTCTGTGTTTTCAAGGAGATCCTCTTGAGTGGCAAGGTTTTTGGAATAGATTTGAAGTTTCAATAAACGCAAATGACGGATTAAGTGAGATAGATAAGTTTAACTATTTACTGAGGTTTTTGTCGGGTAAAGCGTTAGAATCCGTGAAAGGAATGGTTCTCTCAGCAGATAATTACAAACAGGCGGTAAATATTTTGGAAAAAAGATTTGGTAATCCTCAAGTCTTAATTTCAGCGCATTTAGACAAATTAATTAAGGTTAAAAGGGTTAAAAGTATTGAAAACATCGAGGGGCTAAGAAATTTATTTAACGAGGTTGAAACGTGCGTGAGAAATTTAAGAAGTTTGAAAGTTGAGACAAGTACTTATGGTTGTCTATTAATTCCTATCTTGAAGGAAAAAATACCGGAAGACATGCTAATGGTGATTTCGAGAGGTTTTGGAAGTAATGTTTGGATACTTGACGAATTCATGGCACATTTTAATAAGGAGCTTGAAGCAAAGGAAAGTTGTTTGTCTTTTAAGACAAGAGAAAACAGGGGCGATGGTTCGTTGAACACGCGTGATAGTTTTACGTCAGCTGGTAATTTGCATGTGCAAAGTGAGGCTTCTAATTGTGTCTTTTGTTCTGGAAAACACGCGTCGTCGAGGTGTGATAAAGTTATTGACGTCAATGCTCGAAAAGATATTGTAAAGAGATCCCGAAAATGTTTTCTGTGCCTGAAAGGAGGTCATTATGTAAGAAATTGTAGATCGTCTTATGTTTGCCGAAAGTGTGGCGCAAAACATCACATATCTTTTTGTTTTAAAGAAACATCAGGCAACCATGTGAAATCTTCTGAGTCGGCTTCAGATATCACGTGTTCGAATCATATAGGCGTTGCTAATGGAATTCTTTTACAAACTGATTTTTCTGAAGTGTCTAATTCCTTCTCTGGTGCTTCCCAATTTGCAAGAATTCTTTTCGATAATGGATCTCAAAGATCTTATATTTCTGACAATCTTAGAAAAAGGCTCTCTCTTAAAACTATTCGTACTGAGAATTTGCTGTTGAAAACGTTTGGTAAGTCTGAAAATGTCACTAAGAAACTAGTCGTTCGTTTGTTTATCAAATACGGAAACAATAAGAAGTTGTGTGTTGAAGTTCTTTGTGTTCCCTTCATTTGTGATCCTTTAACCTCTCAAAATATTTCTACGGCAGCAAATAAATATCCTGTGTTAAACTCTTTGAAGCTCGCTGATTTTGATTCTCGCTCTGACGTTGATGTTGACATTCTTATAGGTCTTGACTTTTATCATGCATTCTTTTCCGGAAAAATCTTAAAGACAGTCGGTGGGCCAACTGCGAGCGAAACTATTCTCGGCTGGGTGTTGAGTGGTCCCATCTCTTCGAATAAAACTAACACGTCATTTTCTAATCTTTGTACTACCTCTCATGTGATGAGGTGCGCTTTTGAGCCAGCTGATTCTTCTATTGGTGATCCTTTGAGAAATGATTTAAATAGATTTTGGGAAGTAGAAAATCTGAATAGTGAGCAAGATTGCGTAATACATCAATTTAAGAAAGACATAAGATTTAATGGCGAGCGATATGTAACAAAACTTCCGTTTAGACCTGACCATTTGACTTTACCTAGTAACCTTGAGATATCTAAGGCGAGATTGAGTAGTTTGAGACGGCGGTTAGAAAAGGATTCTTTAATGTCGGAGTATAATGATGTACTTAAAACCTATGAGAAAGATGGAATTATTGAAAAGGTACCTGAAAATGAATTATGTTGTGAGAGTGTTCATTATCTGCCTCATCGTGGTGTTCGTAGAGAAGACAAAGAAACAACTAAGTTGAGAGTTGTGTTCGATGCATCGTGTTCAAGTAATGGCCCGTCATTAAACAATTGTCTCTACTCAAGTCCTAATCTTATTTCTAAGATATTTGATATTCTTTTGAGATTTCGCATCAACCCTATTGCAACGCTTTCGGATATAAAGCAAGCCTTTTTAAACATCGAGATTGATCGGGAACATCAGGACTTTCTACGTTTTCTTTGGTATCGGGAACTTGACAACTGTTCGGAGGTTGTGGCTTATCGTTTTGCGGGTCTAGTTTTTGGTCTTACTAGTTCCCCATTCATTTTAAATGCAACTATTCGACATCACTTGGAAAAGTTTAGATCTGATAATTTGTTATTTGTTGAAGGATTTCTCGATGATTTATATGTTGATGATTCTATTTCTGGCTGCTCGACTGTAGAAGAAGTGAAAATGTTTTACGAGAAGAGTATGTCGATATTGTCTGCTGGTGGTTTTGTATTGCGAAAGTGGGTAACTAATTGTAAGGAGTTACAGAAGTTTTTTAATGAAAGAGAGGGAAATGAGAGTGATGTTTGTTCTAAGAAAGTCTTGGGGGTAGAATGGGATCTAGAATCAGACAAATTCGTATTCTGTTTTGATAAAATTATTCAGTTAGCTAGAACTCTGCCCGCCACAAAGCGTAATGTTTTAAAGATTGCGGCTACCTTTTTCGACCCGTTGGGATTTATTTCACCTATTACTGCGCGCGTAAAGTTTATTTTCCAACTTTTATGCAAGGACAAGAACGACTGGGATTCAGAAGCGAATACTGAGATTTTAAATGTTTGGAATAAGTTTTTAGAGGACATAGAACGTTTTGGAGTTTTGCGTGTTGAACGTTTCGCATTTATTGAGATGAATGAAAATTTTGAATCTGCCACAATACATGGGTTCTGTGACAGTTCGCTGTCTTGTTATGCAGCGGTTTTGTATTTGCAAATAAAAACTTCCCTTGGTATGCGAGTGCGATTTCTAACAGCTAAAACTAAAGTTGCTCCGTTAAAACAAATAAGTATTGCGCGTTTAGAGCTTTTAGGTTGTGTTCTTTTAGGCAAGCTGGTTGAACAGGTTTTAAATGCCTTAAATAATCGAATTATTTTGAAAAATGTGAAATGCTGGTCTGATTCGCAGGTGGCTCTTTGTTGACTTAGAGGAAAAACAAAGGCGTGGAGACCTTGGGTTGAGAATCGTGTAGTTAAAATACGTAAGGTAGTTGATTCGGAGAATTGGTCGTTTATTGCTAGAGAAGAGAACCCAGCTGATATTCCTACGCGAGTGTGCGAGTTGGCTGACTTTGACAGGTGGTTTCGAGGACCTAGTTTTTTGTTGGACAAAGACTTTGAAGGAGAAAACTTTGATGTAGATGCCAGGTTGAATGAGGCAGATGTTCTTGTCGAGTCGCGGCAGAAACAAACAATGGCTTGCGCTGTAACAACACAGACGGAGATTAACAATGACAATGTAGCAGAACAGTGCAGTGTGGCAAATGTTATAGACTGTACTCGATTTGGAAACCTTGATAAACTGCTCAACACGACTGCCTACGTTATTCGTTTCATCGACAATTTGAAAGCAAGGATATCGTCAAAAGAAGAAAATAGCGACGAATGTGTCACGGCCGATGAAAGAGAGAACGCTTTGATGTTATGGATCAGGGCTGAACAGAAGAATATCCGTACCCAACGTGAGTCTAGCTACCAAAAACTTTGCAATTCCCTGAAAATATTCGACGACGTAAATGGCATTGCTCGACTGAAGGGACGTTTCGGTAGCTCAAGTTTCAACTACGACGTGAGGCATCTAATCTTGCTTGCTGGAAATGGACGATATTTTGCTGAACTGCTCGTACGCGACTGTCATCTTCGAGTGATGCACACTGGAGTGGAGGCGACGTTGAACCAATTGCGAAGAAGATTCTGGATTGTGAAAGGACGTCAATACGTAAAGACAATTCTTAGAAAATGCGTAATTTGCAAGAAATTTCAAGGACGTACTATGAACTCCCCAGATTCTCCTGATCTTCCTAATTTTCGTTTTTATGATTGTTTTAGTTTTTGTAACATAGGAATAGATTATGCCGGACCGTTATTTGTCCGTGAAACCGCTAGAGCCGATGCCAAAAAGGTTTACATTTTGCTTTTTACCTGTGCCTCTAGTAGAGCCGTACACTTGGAATTAGTTCTGGATATGAAATCCCCCGCATGTTTACGCGCATTCGAAAGGCTGATGTCAAGAAAGGGAATACCAAAGTTTGTTATCAGTGATAATTTTAAAACATTCAAATCAAGTCAAGTGAAACGTTTTCTTTCTCAACACGGCATTCAGCAGAGTTTTATTCTACCCGCTTCACCTTAGTGGGGCGGATTTTATGAACGTCTTGTTCGTTCCGTCAAGTTATCGTTGAAGAAATCTCTCGGGAGATCACTTTTAACCTATGAACAATTAGAAACTGTTTTATGCAAAAGCGAATTCGTCATCAATGGCCGACCTTTAACGTACGTCTCGTCCGACGATCTGGAAGAAGCGTTGACACCATTTCATTTACTTTTCGGCAGAAATGTTTCCTACACCTCTGGTTCCGTAAACATTAATGACATTGTAAATTTTTTGAAGAATGACGTCATCAAAAGAGCAAAATACATGCGACTGCTTATTCGTAAATACTGGGAATCGTTCAACTCGTTATACTTGAATGAACTTCGTGAACAGCACCTAAACCGCAAATCAGCCAAGAGATCATCACCACCGCCCGTAATTGGTGACGTAGTTTTAATTCGAGATGATGTTCCGTTACCTCGTCAACGTTGGCGCTTAGGTAAAATCACACAACTGGTCACCGGCAGCGATGGTAATGTCAGAGGTGTTAAATTAATCGTCGCTTCAGAAAGTCAAGGAAATCAATCGTTCTGCCGTCCGCTTCAAAAGATCATTCCCTTAGAAGTCTCCGAACAAGAAAACATCTCCGATGACGTCAATTCCAACACAAATACCGAGGACACTTGTATAAGTAATGGTAGACCAAAACGGCACGCGGCACGCGAGGGACAATTAATAAGAAGATTAAAGGAGAAATATGTTGACTAGTCAACGGGGGGGGAGTGTAAAAGATTAAAGTCATTTTTTATTGTTTTGTTGTAATAGGCGCCTCGTATAGGCGCACTCGTTACTAGATCTTTTATTGTATTGTATTTTTGTGACCACGTGTGTGGTCAGTTAGCTTACGACCTTTGAAGTAAAAAGACGTATTTACCACGAGAAAGCTTCGCGTCTCATTTTTGTCGTTTGCTCGGACTCAATTTATTCTAAATTTTTACAGTGCTTTTGTAGAAGGATATGCATTTATATACAGAGTTATAGAAGATTGTATAAATTTGTATATAATTCCAGCTATTGTAGAAAGTGTATACCTCGTATTGCTTATTTTTAACATCAACACTGACTACCAAGGCGTGGTGGTAATAGTGCAACCGTCTTTTCCAACATACGTGCATTCCTGTTTTTAGCTGGTCAATAGTTTTGACTTCGATTTTGTTCGAAGGAGACAACCCATCTATTGCCATATGTTTTTATAGCATTTGATTTCTTTTGGTGAGGTTCACCGTTTTCATCAAAATAGCTCTCTTCCGAGCAACTTTTACAGTAGAAACCAAGCCTGGTATCGCCTTGGTAGAAAACATCTATTTTGAGTCGGTCATGATTACGACACACGGGACAGCGGAGTGCATTCTAAACAGCCATGATACTTTCCTCAATTATATATATATATATATATATATATATATATATATATATATATATATATATAACTTAGTATTTATCATATTGTATTTATTATTTGTTTTTATAACATTTATAAGTACTGTATATCCACTAAACCACTTGATGGTAAACTTGGAGTTCTCCAGTTTAGACTTCTTTTCTTTCTCTGTAATACTTTGTATCGAACAACAATGTATGCCCCCCATTTGCTTATAATAGCTAGAAAAGGTTTTAACCAAAAAATAACTAGCTAGCTCGCTAAATACCAAAACTGAAAGTGGTATGAATAATAATGAAACGGATACCTACCCTCAAACTTGTCGAGTCCATTTTTGCCATCGTTTTGCGAATCAATGCAAAATACGGACTTTTATATGTATTTCTGGGAAATTCCCTCAATCAACCAATCACAATCACAGCAAAAGTCTTATAAATCAATCACATCGCCGTAATTTGTATGACAAATAAACAACACCTCTCTACATTGAAAAAAATGTTTCGTTTAAATATCTTTGTCAGTTTTTGACATAATAAAGCGGGGCGGGGGGGGGGGGTATTATTATTATGTATGTTAAGGTTTTAAAACGAGTAATAAACATAAATATCGCCTGTAAACCACCAATAAAATTTTGTTATAAACACAAAACGAACTAACGAGCGAGGAATACTCGATTTCAACAATTCGTGAAGATATAAAAACAAAAAAGATTGAAACAGAATAAGATCGGTAAGATTAAAAAAATATGTTTGGTATTGGTTAACAGCTAACTATAAACACGTCTTTACAAAAAAATCCTAAACTTCTGCCAATCGGAAAGCTATCTTTGTGCGTACATTCAAAGAAAACTGTATTGAAACTAGTCTCATGTTACTTCATATTAAATGTTTACCAACTCAATTCATGGTTTTTCATGTGCAAACAAAATGAACAAACACTTTATAGTTTCGCTCTTTGTTGTCATGCACTCCTTCTTCTCACAAACACACGTTAAAACCAATTCTTCGAAGAAAACACGCTTAACCGAACTTGAAGTCAGCAGTGCAATTGAAAATTGAAATTTGTAACGGATATATTTATTGATGGTCTTGGCAAAGAATTTGATGCTCTTAGCGATTCCGTCCTGATATCGAAAATAATATTAGGATAATCCCGCTCCCCTAGACAATCCCCTCCGATGTACGTTTTATCGCATTTTTTCACTTCATTTTTGCTATCACATTAATGATACAATGTTTTTTTACAGCCATTAAGTTAATAAAATTTTAAAAATGATTTTCTAATTCAGGTTCTTCTCCGTATCTTTTTAAACTACTACTCCGAATGACGTCATATTGACACCATAACGTAAGCACGAGAATTCATAGAGAAAAATACTATTTCAGTACGGTGACAAATTTTGCAAAAGGAAGTACATATGTTATTGTTTTAACAATATTTTTAAATTTTATTTAAAAATGCAACCACAAGGATAGCTGACATGAATGATGAATTAGCCTGGGAGAAATTCGGGTAGCGCCCTAAAACTGTGATCTTGCGGTATGGGAGAAACTGCTCAACGATAGTTCACAGATTACTTGTTTAATCGCTCGTTGAAGGACAAGAATCACTTAGATGCGGAGTGCTCCAAGGTTAAATCATTGGGCCTATCGTGTTTCTAATTTACTTCAATGACTTTGAAAGCTCCTTAGAATATTCCACGAATATCGCGTTTACAGACAATACAGTTATTTATTTTTCCTGGAAAACAGGTACGGAATCGAGCAAGGATTGAATACCGAGCTACAAAACATACCTGATTATTTCACCGAAAATGAACTCGTCATTAATTTAATCCTTTATGCCATAATGACTCCATATGGCGTTATAAACTTTCCTCTTACCTATTTTCCGAACCAAGTACGGACTTATACCAAGTTTTCATGTTTCGTGTAGCTTTTACATAAGCTAATTGAAACACAATAAATATGTTCTTTAAAAGCGCTTATGTTAGCAGTTTTTCAACAAGAAAAATCAAAAGTTCAAAATGCTGTTGAAGGAGAATCATATGCTGTAGCAAAAAGTTGTTTTGTGTGTTATTTTAATCGTGAACAACAGATTTTTTCTCTGTTGTGTTTACCATAAAGTACTTCTATGAATTAACAATAAGTTTGTCTGCAATAATCTGTTTCTTAGTATTTTTTCAAAAGTGTATGACTCCATATGGAGTCGTTATGACATATGGGTAGTTTTTTGTGTTTTTTTTAGTAAAAAAACAACTGATTATTCTGTTTCTGTTTGACAGATGTAATCTCTTGTTTGATATTATAGGTTTAAAGTAAACGAATAAAATGTCTAAAAAAATTGATTTAGTGGATGTTATCGATTTTGTAACTAGAAGTGATTCGGAATTATCTGATTTATCAGACGATGAAGAGAATGAAATAGAGATCAATCAAAATAATAAATCTGAAGATCCTGCTGTTATGACTTCTGATGAAGATGATTCTGACGATGAAAATGATGACATTCCCATAATAAGCTTAACTAAAAACAAAGCTGCGAATAATAATGACAGCACAACAACTAATTCAACTAATCAATCAAGCCGAAATTATCGTTGGAGAAAACACAATGGAACTAAAAGTAACCATTACATCAAAGTTACATTTTCAGATCCTCCAGAAGAATCACCTACACCACTCCAATATTTCAAGATGTTTTTTACAGAGGATTTGTTAGACATTATTGTACAAAATACAAATTTGTATAGTGTGCAAAAGTCAGGTGTTTCTGTAAACACAAATAAAGATGAAATAAATTCTTTCATTGGTTTACAAATTCTGTTGGGAATAGTGCCATTACCAAACTATAAATGTTATTGGTCAAAACAAACTCGTTTTGCTCCCATTGCTAACGTAATGCCAGTTAATCGATATGAAAAGTTGAGACAAAATTTGCACTTTGTAGATAATGATGTGGCAAATAATGACGATGACAAACTTTTCAAAGTCCGACCAATAATTGATGCTGTGAGAAATGAATGCATAAAGATTGAGCCTGAAGAGCACCAGGCAGTTGACGAACAAATAATTCCATGCAAAACCAAGAAAAGTAAAATTCGACAATACAACCCCAAAAAACCAAAGAAATGGGGTTTCAAAAACCTAGTTTGTGCTGGTAATTCAGGTATTATTTACGATTTCTACATATACAGTGGAAAAGATAATATAGATCCTGAATTTGAGGGGTTACAAAAATGCTCCACAGTTGTTGCCAAGCTTTCAAAGCAAATTCACAATAAACCTGGTCACAAGCTTTACTTTGATAACTGGTTTACAATGTTGTCTTTACTTCATTATTTGAAATCAAAGCAAGTATGTGCTGTTGGTACTATTCGGGCAAATCGTCTCGCCAACTGTCCTCTACCAGCAAATAAGGATTTGGAAAAGCAAGGTCGTGGTGTATTAGACTACCGAGTTGATAGCAATTCTGGTATCATAGTTGCTAAATGGGTTGATAACAAAACCGTGCAAGTTGCCTCGAATTATGTTGGAATAGAGCCAATGGGTACAATAAAATGTTGGGATAAAGCATGCAAATCATACAAAGACATTCCCTGTCCACAAATCATACTTTCTTACAATAAAAGTATGGGTGGTGTGGATTTGGTAGATATGCTCATAGCATTATATAGAATAAAAATCAAGACCAAACGTTGGTATGTCAAAATCTTCTGGCACTTGATAGATATTTGTAAAGTGAATGCGTGGAATTTGTATCGTCGTCATTTCGTTCAATAAGGCAAACCAAAAAAGCAAATGCAATCTCTATTATCGTTTTCTGGTGATTTAGGTAATGCTCTGATCCATGCAAATAAATCGGTAACTGTTGCCAAGCCTGGTCGTCCAACAAAACGTTCAAGCATTGATAATCAACAAGGTACACAAAGTAAGCGTTGCAACACCTTGCTCAGATATTCGCTATGACCAAATAGGACATTGGCCAGAAGCTGTGGAGACAAAAAATAGATGCCGCTTATGCCAAGCATATTCTAGAAACACGTGCACAAAATGTAAATTGCATTTATGTCTTTTGAAAGACAGAAATTGTTTCAAAACATTTCATAACAAATAAGTTGAACTTTTGATGATGGACAGTTGAACTAGAACATTTGAACTAACTTCACAAACATTTCCATACTGTAAATAGTTTTTATAAAGGTTGTTTGGTTTATTTGCTGTATAGTTGCTTTTTAAACATGCCTAAAAACTTTAAAAAATGGTTCATATAAACTTGTTATAGCTGGCAGATAACTATGTTTACTAGGAAATAAAATTATTTTTTATTTTTTCTTCCACCCTCCATAATGATGCCAAATGGAGTCATTGCCCAATTTCCCCAATTTGGGCCCAAAATATAAATCATGATGAATTACAAGTTTTTAGCATCCTAATAACTCAGAATTTACACAGAAATAATTTTTTAACAAGATTTTTCAAAATTCATGGGATAAAGGGTTAAAATCGGCCAAAACATAGTCTGTGTTAATTGAATCTCACAAGAGGCTAAATCAAAATGGGTGTGAAAATCTACAATGAGTTGGCCTTTGAACTATGAAGTATTTTAAATGTATCGTATTTACTCGAGTGAGCGCCCGGGGAGCTTCTTAAATTCTGGGCTCTCAAAGGGGGGCGCTCATTCAATAAATCAATAACAATTTCAACTTAATAAAACAATAAGTTTAACAGAAACAAGATAACAAAATAACAGAAGAATAAAGAAAATATTTAAGAAAAACATAAAAAACGAGGAAAATATGCCATATTTTTCGAGTATTTTGCGATAACTACTTTATCAATAGGCCTATATGATATCTTATATAACACGCTTTGAAAGCGTGAACATGAACGTCGTCACAACTCAATGATTTTACGATTACATTATTCTAACATTCCCACGTGTCATATTTTGCACTCCGTTTTTAACCAATAGGAATCCCGGGAATAGTTGCTTTAACCAATCAGAAAAAATATTGAATTTTGCACTCCATTTTGGTCAATCAAGAAAAAATATTGAGTTTCGCACTCCGAAACATGATATATATTTCCTCGTGATTATCCAATCACGTTACAGATATTCACGAAACCTACTGATAAGTTTCTTTTTTAAACTTCAATGATGTCTATATCATCCTCTGAATCTTCATCGATTGTTAAAAATGAGGGAGCTGCTTCATTTACGTCAAGGTCAACCATACAAAACGGTAAACAGATTAACATCGGGCTCGTTAAGTATGTCTAGCTGTTCTTTCAACAATTCACTAACCACTATGACGTGTTGCTTTTCTTTGAAACAATGAATGCTTTTATCGTCGCTTCCATCGACGGGAATATTTAAAATCCATTGTACAATTGCTCGTCGCTCAGGTGATTTTAAATTCCCTGCATCTGTGAGTCGATTTATTCCTATAGTGGACAGCCATTTGTCATACTCTTCAGCTACCTTTGCTTTAAAAGGCTTGTTCCATGAAACATCTGGGGCTTGAATATACTTTCTACAACCTGCAATGATAAGCGATTCAACTTTTTTAGCTTTGAGATTTTTACTGACATTTTGTTCCATATGGCATTCATAACTATCCCAAGCCAGTAAGCGTTGATCGAAAGAAAACGATCCTAAAAATTTCTGAACAAATTCAAGTGTTAATGGCGTTTTCATCCATCTATTCTCAGAAGAAGCATTGACGCATTTCCCGCGAAATTCTTGGATTAATTGTAAAACCTCACGTTTAGCGCCTTTAAAAACAATGAACGGCTTCAATTTATTTCCATCAGCTTTTACCGTTAAGCAAACGGAGACTCGTGCTATTTGATGCCCTGTTGATTTTAAGATGACGTATTGACTTTCTACTTTTGATGCGGTTGTAGTTCCAACCATGTCTTGCCACACTGGTGTTTAATGCATTGCGTAGATTTGTAAAAGTAATGGTTATTGGAAAAAGAACGCGAGAGGTTGGTCTGGTTGTTCCAGTAAAATACACTGCATTAACTACAGACAAAATGACGGCAGCAATACTTCTATCAGTATTAAAGAAGAGAGAAGAAAATTACAAACAATCTAGAGATTTTAAATAATGCACCTTTGTTGTAAAAAAGACACTATTTTCAAAGGAAAATAGCACTACAAGCTAAATTAGCTGTATTAAAGATTTTTTTAATCTAATTCCCAAATAAGCGCCCCTTTTGAGGAAATAAAGGGGCGCTACTTCATGGGGGCGCTCATTAAATCATTCACGTTAAAAGTTGGGCGCTAAATCGAGGGACCGCTCTTTCGAGTAAATATGGTACACCCATCACGCAGAGCCTTTTTTACATACATGAAACATAGCTTTACTCATAATATGTATATTATTATGAAAAGAGTGATTTTCCTTTAAGAAAAAAAAATATTTTGAAAATATTTTGGAGTCCCTGATAGATTTGCCGACAGCGTGGGTCTTCATAGATCGAAAGATACATCAGGTGTAAATTTTTCTTCGGCAAATGATGTTTATTTTATCTGTGAGCTCAACAATGGCGCGATGAGTGGAAAGAGGAGTACGAAAACCGAATTGTCTTTCATAAAGAAGTTTACTATCCTCAACATAGGCATAAAACCGATTGTATATTATTTTTTATATCCGGGAAGGACGGTAGTATTGTAATCGGTCTGTAGTTTGTCCGAATCTGATTCTGAAATAAATAAATCAGATTTAGTGTTGTAAGTTTTAGACCATCGAGAAAAATGCCTTGCTTAAAACAGATATAAAAATAATGAAAAGTGGTGTCCGGCGTTCCAAGAAGCATTCTTCAACAACATTGGAAGTGATACCATCTATCCCAGACCCTTTCTATTTATCTTATTTCTCCGATTATCTTTCAAAGTGTTCGCTTAGATGATAATTTAGATTTAATTTCGAACTTGGAATTGATTTTGACAGTTTTGGTCCGCAATGTCCGATGTCCGATGTCCAATGTCCGATTCATTTATGATTTATTTCAAACTCTTCTTGGAGAGGATTGATCAATTTTAGACTTAGAAACAATACATCTACCTTAACCGTTAACGTAGTATCTTTTTGCAAAAATAAAATGTTTGGTTTTACGACAAATTAAATACCTTTGAGACCTTACTAAGAATGGACGGCTTATTTGTCAAAACATAATTCAAATTTGGGGGCTTAATTGATAGTGTTAATAACATTTTGTGGCTCAACAAAGCGTCTGCGAACGCAACAAAGTATCTGCGTGACCCGCGTGTGGGCGTTTATTTAATTTTTTGACCCTTACCCGGGGCGTTTATTCGGCAGGGGGCGCTTATTCCGTCATTTACGATATTGAAAGAAAGGGTTTACAAATGTGTTAATAATACCGTAAGAGGCCAACAGACGTCAGCAACAATAGTGTTACAAGAATACCATATTATACCGTTATTACACATAGAGAGGGAGAAGTAGGCGACGTTTTATCAAAATGCAAAGACCTCACCCATAAATGATCCATACAGAATATTTAATAAAAACTCTTTAAGATATTATAGGGATAGATGAAGCCCCTTTTTATATGCCTCTCTTAGACATAACCAAGTCTCGTAGAATGTTTTCGGAACGCTGCGTTTCATAATCCACTCAACGTTTGTTTTTGGTATGATGCCGTTCATGTTGTTCTGCGATAACGCAAAAATATCGCACGAATTCTCGTCAACAGGAGTGAAAATATAAAAATTCCCTCCGTTTGTTGCCCGAACTAAACCATCCGCTCCTGGGGGCATGGAAGGATGTGGCCACTCCGTCTGAACGATCATGGAAGATTTCTTTCCTAACCAATCAATCTCAGTGGGCTTTTTCGAATGCAATACAAAGCTTCGGTCAGTTAAGAACCAAGGCATTTCAACTCGCATGTACTTTGTATGGCCGCCATCATTTTCTTCCAATTTCTTGAGCTCTTTGACTGCATTATCCCACTTCATTCTGATTTCAATATTGGAGGATGCCAGAAGCTTGACACAAACTTCTGTTGGAACATCCAGACAACCTTTCATTAGAACTTTGATTGGAACTTTCTCACCTGGGAATGTCTTGATCCAATATTTAAAACCATCCTTCTCTGCAGCCACCGACCAGTTTTCACCGGATTCTAAATCTTCATGCATCCATTTGGCCTTTTCCAAGTATTCGTTTTTAAAATCTTCCATGGTTATGTTATGAGGAGACTATAAACGTAAATCGCATCAAATTTCAAAATATCATAACTGTAAAAACTGGAAACTGTATAAATAACAAAAATACTTCCAACTTTTCGTAAATCATCCGTACACTTTCAAACTCAACTCTTTAAAATTAAAAACAATAACTATATTATGCTATTTCATAAGAATGTAAACAGAACTCGTATCAAATTTCAAAATATCTTATGCAGCATTATTTTAAATTTATTGCATGCTAATTTATTCTTAATTATGCGAAAAGAATTTAATCGGTTTCTTCTGCATTGCTAGATGCTAAATAGAAAACAGAAATTAAAATACTTCATACTGCTTAATTTACTCAGAGAGATTTTGTTTTCTGTTAAATCTTTCACATGGCGTCACGTGATTCAACTTTGCGTAAATCATCATAAATCGCATCTTTAATCATGTACGTCAAACAGAGTGACTCGAGATTGTAAGCTTATGGCGCCACTTTGCCATTCATTCAAAATGGCTGCCAAGGCAGTTGTGTCAAAAATCGGCGCCAGTGTAGACGGAAATTGCATCAAATTTATAAATATTTCATGCTGTTTCAAAATAAAAAATACTACATGCTAATTTATTCTTAATTATGCGATGAGCATTTAATCGGGAAAATCCCGAGTAACTCGCGATAACTACTTTATCAATAGGTCTAACTATATGATATCTTATATAACACGCTTTGAAAGCGTGAACATGAACGTCGGCACAACTCAATAAATTTACGATTACATTATTCTAACATTTGCACGTGTCATATTTTGCACTCTGTGTTAAACCAATAGTAATCCCGGGGATAGTTGCTTTAACCAATCAGAAAAAATATTGAATTTTGCACTCCTTTTTAGCCAATCAAGAGAAAATATTGAGTTTTGCACTCCGAAATATGATATATATTTCCTCGTGATTAGCCAATCAAGTTACAGATATTCACGCAACCTATTGAGAAATATATATAATGAATAACAAGAATACGTGTAGTAAACAATGTTGAACTTTGAAGCAAGCAGTGTGCGGTAAATATATCGGTACGTATCAATAAAATCCATTTCAAATCATCAGTTGGTGTGACATGCTACAATGCTTGTAAGTAATAGCCGTCAAATTAAACTACGAGACATACGCCCAACTCAATGAGTTAACTTCTGTCTTCATAATAAAATACTTCCTCTTTTCAACTGCGCATGCGCTCTAATAGATAAAGGACTCGTTAAAATTAATCTTAAGTTAATTAAAGTAATTAGTTTTAGTTTTTTTTTGCTGAGTAAATTCCAAATTCGTTATTACATGTAAGAGTTATTATACTTTTGAGTTATTTACTCGCAGTCTTTTCCAACCATGCAAATTTTGGCGCTACTTCCTTTTCGGGAATTGTCTTCACAAAATCATAGTAACTATATTTTATACTAAAACGGTATATGCGTTCATACCTTTTTTCGTTTTTAAGGTTTAAATGTAAAGTTTTTACGCGCAAAACAACTTCGCTTAAAGTGTTTGTTTACTTTGAAAATGTGGACGGTTTCTATTAACGATATTCTGAAGGTTATACCCAAATCTTTTATTGGCTTTTCGTTATTGTGTTTTGGTTATATATAAATCAATGCTCGAGGAACCAAAACTGCCTCGCTTCTAATGTCGTGTATGAAGCAACGATGACATCCGATCTACCCGACTACGGCGAGAAAAAGTACATTGGGCTCTAGGACACTACCTTCAAGAAACGCTATACGACTCACAAGACTTCATTTGTACATCAAAAGTACAAAGGCAGCACAACCTTGTCAATAGAGTCTTGGCGAGTCAAGGAGCAGAATGGTAACCCTATCATTAGTTGGAAGATCCTAAATACAGCTAGATCGTTTACACCGGAATGTTTTTCATGCCAGCTCTGCTAGGAGGAAAAGTATCAGATTGCCATCTACCCTGACAACAATCTCCTCAAAAAGAGAACTGAAATTGTAACGAAATGCAAACACATGAATAAATTTTATCTCGCTACGTTCGACTCGACGACGTCATTTGTTACATCTTTTTACATCAATTTTGAGACCATCGTATTGTAATTTTTAACGGTTTTGTTCATTACTACTGAAGATTGTCGTCCGTGTGGCGGCATGAAACTATTATTTTAGTAAATAAACTATTGTTTTTTTTTTCTTGTGTATATATATATATATATATATATATATATATGAATACAATGAATTGTTCAAAAGATAGTCTAGGATAAGATATTCCAGATTCCACTCGATAGAGAAGTATATTTTCTCAAACAAAAGTGTTGACGTTTTTGGTGTAACAGAAACACACATTACTCACTGTAATCCAGAGAGTTTGTTTGATGTTCCTGACTATAATTTTATTTCGAGACCACGAAATAAAGGGCAAGGAGGTGGAGTCGGTGTTTTTATAAAAAATGGCTTGAAGTGGAGAAGGAGAACGAAGTTGGAAAGTGGCACGACTGAATGTATATCGTTTGAGATTTTTAAAAAAAACAAAAAATCTCTTCTTGTTTCTGTTTATTATCGACCGCCAAGCAGTTCGAAATATCTGTCAAAAAACTTCAACAATTCGTTTGATGATTCTTTAATTGCTGGCCAAAATGAAAGAAAGGAAATCATAATCCTTGGGGATTTTAATGTAAACTATCTTGATGCACGTGAGAATAAAGAATTGAAAGCAATTATCAACGTGAATGGCTTTGAGCAAATAATAGGAAAACCTACAAGAATCGCCAAGACGACAGTTATACTTCCATCCCTAAACAATCTGGAGCAGCTACATTTGATTCATTTTGCCAGACAGAGTTCGTTGACAAAGGATTCGGAGACAATTGTTTCAAGTTAAGCAGATACCAGTACCGAAAAATCTTGTCTTCTTGGATTGCAAAAATTTCATCCTTTTACTAAAAATATATTTTTGTGAAAGGAAACTTGCGCGAAAAAACTGTTTACAGCAGCAATGTCTGTAACCCTTTCAATTCAACAATTGAGACGGCAGAAATTTCTTGAAAGAAAATAACACGAAACATATTAACCTAAATTTAGTCATAAAAATGTTTGTGTTTGTTATTCAATTTATATGTTTTCTTCAAAATTTTGTGAGGACTACTCCTTTCAACCATTGTGTGTAATCACGCAGTTTTAAGTGAAGTTGTTTACCCTTTTTTCTATGTCACATATTCCGCAAACTGTATATTTTCTCATCAATTGGCGACCTTGTTCCCAGTCCTTTAAGGGAATTCAATCAAGAAATCATCTTCGCGAAATATATCTATGAAACTTCCCAATTGCGTTAAATTTTCACAAATGTTTTCCGAACGTACAGTTTTATTATTGGTTTTTTAGATTTGCTATTTTTCTTTGTACACATTTCCGTTTCTCGGTGAGAATTACTGAATGGTATTTTTTATGTATAAGCGATTTAAAAAGGATTATAAAAGGAATTTCCCGGACGGAATATCATTGACGGAACTCAACGGGTCCATTTCCACTCACCTGATTATTACCAAGTTTCTTGAGTATGTATATGTAGTTAGGTGTTAATAAACATCCATCGACCGCCGAGATATATGAGGCTTTTGAGAATATTCTGCAGTGTTAGTTGTTTAAAAGCCATGTTTACAAGACGGAAATTTACGCAACGTAGTTTTCTGTTTTCAAACTACTGGGAGAGAGTAACGGAGTTCCCGAAAAATTTTGACTCTTCATAACTAGGGTTCAAAAGCGGACTTTCATAACTATCATCCCCGTCATACCTTGTCTCTCAAAAGTTCTTGAGAGAGTAGTCCATGGGCAAATTTCGGATTATCTTGAAAAACATCATTTTTGGAAAAACGAGTCAATTTGGTTTTCATCCGCGCAGATTAACAGAACGAGCCTGTAACTAGTCGTGTTTCAAAGGTTTTATATTGTTCAGTTTTATCCGATTAAATCCATCATTATGATTCGATTGCAGACTTTTGATTGACGTCCATGCTTTCTAAAACGCATCTGAAAACAATAAACACTTAAGTCAGTTAACCTTGTCACTTCAATCAATCTATTGTTTCAGGGAGACTGGCACTAGAAAGGTGTATGTCCACATATGCGTAATTTTTTAATAAGAGTTTTCTCCGTTGAACTGAAGGACTTATCAATTTAACAAATAAGTCGAAACTTGTTGCTGAAAGATAAAATTAACCGAAAAACTGTCTCTGAAGTTGAAAAGACGTTGTTTTGAGGTATGTGCATATTCTTTTTGTGTTAGATTATTTGTCATTATCTCCATTATACTAATCTGAAATGGGCCAAATAAAACTTATTGGTGAATTGACAATTATAAAAGTACGCAAGCAATGCCTTTTCTTTGATAGTTTAATTTGTCTTTCCTTTTATTTGATTCCATTATTTATTATCCTTTATTTTGCGGGAATGCGACAACATTAGCGTTATTTTGGCCCCCGAAAGTCTTATTTGTTCAAGTCTAACTCATAGAATCTCTGTAGCGGATTCCAGGAAGGGTGTCCATGTCGCTAATCAAAAACAGGTTTCACTTTCATTTTGAATTATTCACATGTTGGGCATTGCTTTTGATTAGCAAATATTTTCTTTCTTTTCAATCTCTTCTCAAGCAATCTTCCTTTTATACACCATTCAGACTCGGCTCTGACCGCTCAGCGTATAAAAGGCTGGGTCGAGTTTAGTGTCGACTGATTGGTGTATCATAGTTCACCATTTGATGTGTAACATAAGGTAATATATCTACATCAATGAGAAGGAGTAGAATGTTGATTTATTTACATGCTGAATTGAAAGAAAATATCAATTAAATTGTTCGTTTCGAAATAAGGAATGGTTTTTTTTAAATAGTAAGATGCACGGGGGCAATTACACCCCCAACCCAAAGTAGAACAATTCTCCAGGTATTTAATATTTGTAGATTTTTTATATGTATTTAATTTCAATCGTTAATTCATGTAGGTCTCCATAGTAACGTTATTGTTCAGAGTAATCTAAGCAACAACGGCAATCAAATTGTTTTTTCTTTGTTTCATTCTTTTGATAAAGCATCCTGAAAAGAAAAAAGGGAGCATTTTGTGTAGCGATTGTACGCAATCTTTAGGTTGTAATGTCAGGTATCTCAATGAAAAAAATCAATTAATTGACTCCATTGATTAGACCTTCCCCTCGAAAATCATTATTACGAATTGATATAATTTATTAACCCAGTTACAAAAATTAAAAACTAAATTACAAGAAAACACCAACGGCGTATAAACAGAACTTCGGGAAGGTTTATTTACTCCCTTGCCAGATCATCTTGCAATCATGGCATTTCTTTTTTTTTGGCCTTTCCTTCCCAAGAACTTCTCAATTCTCATTTGAGGAAAACTCATGAAAAGAAAAAAACTTAGAAAAAGTTTTTTTTTATATATATCATATTTAATTAATATCTTTTTTTTTTAGGTAAAAAATCTTCTAAAATATGTTGAATGCGTTTAAAAGTACAGCACTGAAAATTTGTATCATTGGATCAGTAAGTGATTTATATACATTGAAAAATAATTAAAGAAGTCACAAGGTTACCTTAGGGACAGCAAGATTTTTCTTTAAACAAAATTTCTTCACTTTTGTCCAACAAATGTCCCTCATTTTGGTTATTTTTGGACAAATTTAGTCATTTCGTCCTAGCTTTATCCGATAAAAGTTGCTTCAAATTTGAGTAATGCCGTAGTCTACTGGGATATACCGCGTTCCTGGCAGGAATGCCCTCCTCTAGGTATATCGGCATTTCTTAGAACCATAAAAAATGCGGGAAACTCAAGCTTTAATGAACAAATGTTTCAATTTAATTACCCGTTCTCATAATTCGGCGAAGTCGCAAAGCATTTCGGTATATGAGTTTATCCAAATCAAAACAAACAATCCCGCAGTCAGTTTTACTGACAGTTTTACAGTTTTACATTCATATGCATGGTCTAGCAGTTTATGTCAAGGAAACTTTACCAATATTTCGTGAAATTGACCTGGAAGACCCCAATCATCCTTTCATGTGTTTTCGTTTGTCTCTTCTACATTCAACTAGTTTTTTGTTCTTTCTCTATCGCTCTCCATCTTCTCAAGACTTTTCTGTTATCAAATCAGTTTCAAAGTCTACTGACTTAGCTCTTCTTAATCATCGCTCAACCAACATCTTTGTATTTGGTGACTTTAACATTCACCATAAACAATGGCTAAGATTCTCGAATGGAACAAGTAGCTCTGGTGTCGAAACCTATAACTTTGTAGTATCTCAGTCTCTCTCGCAATTGGTTGATTTTCCAACCCGCATTCCTGATCACTCAAGTCAATCGCCCTCCTTGTTGGATTTATTTTTGACCTCTAACCCTGAAATTTGTAAAATATCTCATAGCGCTCCACTGGGTCGTTCTGACCATGTTGTTTTGGAGGTCAAAATAAATTTCAATAGGCAAGTTTCCCATGAACATCCCATGCATAGATCCTTTTTTAGATATGATCTTGCGGATTGGCTAAAATTTCAAAATCACATTCAGTCTGTCCCATGGGAAAAAATTCTTTCCAATTCAGTTGATGATTGTGTTAATGAAACTACTTCAATAATATCTGAAGCAATACAATTATTTGTTCCGTCAGGGAAATATCAGTTAAAACCTCATTCTTCGTCATGGTTTTCTCCAGCTTGTGCTGCAGCCATAGCTCATCGCAATCATTTCTTTCATCGCTACCGTCGTGATGCGACTGATCATAACAGACAACTGTTTATTGCCTCGCGCAATAATTGTAAATATGTTGTTCGTAAAGCTAAAACTGTTTTTGCTGAAAGGACTAAAGATCTTATCAAATCCAAAGAAATAGGTTCTTGCAAATTTTGGCGTATTATCAAAAATGTCCGGGGTAGTTCTAAAACATCTGTACCTCCACTTTTCAATGGTCCTGAAGTCATTAGTCTATCTAAGGATAAAGCTGAACTATTCGCTAAACTCTTCAGTTCTCATTCCACCCTCGATGATTCTGGTCATGATCTCCCTTATTTCTCCTCCAAAACAGTCCAGACTTTACATGATTGCTTTATATCTCCTGATAAGGTTTCTAAGATTATTAACAAAATGGATTCTAATAAGGCTACTGGACCGGATGGCATTCCTGTAATTGTACTTCAAAGATGTTCTACTGAGTTATCTCCCGTTTTGTGTGCTCTTTTCAAAAAGTGTTTGGACGAATCCTGTTTCCCTTCATCTTGGAAGTTTGCCTCTGTTATTCCAATTTTTAAAAATTGTGGTGAGCGATCTCATCCTTCTAATTATAGACCAATCAGCCTCATTTCCATCTTAAGCAAAGTTTTTGAGACTTTAATTAACCTGAACTTAGTTGAATTTATTGAAAAAAATAATTTGTTTTACGACTCCCAGTATGGGTTTCGTTCTGGGCGTTCCACTGCTGACGTTTTGACAGTTATAAGTGAACGTTTTTATCGTGCCCTTAATGTCTCTGGTGAAGCGCGAGCAGTTGCCCTTGACATCTCCAAGGCATTTGATAAAGTCTGGCATCGGGGGCTACTGCACAAACTTAAGGCATATGGTTTAAAAGGTCCATTTTTAAATATTATCTCCTCCTTCCTTTCCAATCGTAAACTCAAGGTGGTTCTTAACGGTCATTCTTCTTCCATTTTTTCCATCAATGCTGGTATTCCTCAAGGTTCAGTTCTCGGTCCGACTCTGTTCCTACTGTACATTAACGATCTCCTTGACAATTTATCATCCAAAACCGTTATTTATGCTGATGATTCAACATTGTATTCCTGCCTTAATAAATCAGATGATTGTGATAAAGTTAGAATGGCCTCTGATCTGAAAAAAGATCTCAATACAGTAGTTGAATGGGGTAAGAATTGGCTGGTTAATTTTAATCCATCTAAAACTAATCTTCTTTCCATTAATCATCTCAATCATGCTTACTTACCTCGAATTTTGATGAATGGTTCTCATTTGCCTGAAAGCAATTCATTTCGTCTTCTTGGTCTTATATTTACCAGCGACCTCTCATGGCGATCTTATATTGAAAATATAGCTAAATCAACTGCCATGAAGGTTGGTTCTCTTTTACGAGAAATGAATTACCTCACTCCTGAATGCGTCCTTTACTTATACAAATCATCAATTCGTCCATGTATGGAATACAGCTGCCACATATGGGCAGGTGCACCAAAAAATTGCCTGAATTTGTTAGACCGTGTTCAACGGCGTGTTTGCAATGCAATTGGCGAAAACCTTTCTTTGAAATTGGACTCCCTTTCACACCGGCGGAACGTAGCGTCTCTTTGTCTCTTCTACAAGTTTTTTTATGGTCGTTGTTCAAGCGAACTATCATCTCTTACACCTTCTCTCAAAATTTTTCTCCGTTCTACTAGGTTGTCTTCTTCGTCTCACCAATGGACTGTTTGTGTTCCAAATTGTCGTAGAGATTTTTATAAAAACAGTTTTTTCCCGCGTACGTCCAGACTTTGGAACTCACTTCCATCTACATGCTTTCCTCCTGAATTTAACCTTCAACTGTTCAAATCTAATGTTCATCGCTACCTTAAATCTGCTTAACTTCTCCTGTAGCTCTTTACTCGCAAGTGGCCTTTTAGGCCTTGTTTTGAGCAATCTCCAATAAAAAATAAAAAAAAAGTTTAATAAGAGATGAAGCTAGAACAAGGTGAAGTTATTGACTTTCATGTTGATCATGGCAATAATAATGCAACAACAGACAGCTTTTTACAAAACTTTACATCATCAACATCAGCTTTAACTGTGTCATCTGAAGTTGTTTTAGTTGAGCAAGACGAGTTGTATAAAGGTGATGTGTTCCGCATTGTTTCATTTCAACAATTCCAAACGTGACAAACATTTAAACTTTTTATTAAAAAAGTTTGACACAGCTGAAGCAGGGTGTGTTTTTAAAATCAGAAGCATTAACTTACATTGTTCGAAACAACATCGGGTGTTTGTCAAGGGGGAACTGAGTCACCAAATCTGTTTAACTTATTCCTTGATTATATTATGCAACGATCAAGCAACTAAATTGGGACTTGGTATATCATTCAAGTTCCGGATAGAAGATCAAACTAGAGATTAGTGACAAAGCAACAAATAGAGGGAAAATGAGCTATCTGTGGATTGGTTATGCTGACGACCTTGCACTGATGGCAGAGTCAATAGCTCTCCTGCAAAAAGCTGCAGATGTCGTGTTACATGACCTTCTACAACGATTTGGTTAGGTAATCAGCATTGATAAGACCAAGACCATGATATTCAATTGAAAAGGAGAAGATTACCCAGAAAGCGTCATCACCACGTCGTTTACCTGGGAGCTGTTATATTCTACTGTGAACCTGGAACATCTGCAAGAGAACTTGACAGACGTATTGGGATGGCTCATGGCAAATTCGCTGAAATGAAGAAAATCTTGTGTAACTAACTTGGCCCCAAATCGCGAAATTAAATTCCGCGAAATTTAATGAAAATATCTTATCCGCGAAAATTTATTCCGCAAAACTTAATGAAAATGCCTTATCCGCGAAATTCAATTTTTTTCTCGTTCTTTTAGTGTCGGTTAACATGCAAAGAGCTGTACAATTAACGATATAAGAAAATACAGTGAATTTACGATATCTCGAACCTCCAAGGGGCCAAGAAAATGGTTCGAGTTATTGAATGTTCCAGTTATCGGAGCATTCAATAATTCGCAAACTCGTCTCCAGCGCTTCTCTCTCGACAATAATTCGAACTTTGGCAGATAAGTGAACTGGAGGTTTTATTCCAATCGAGGAAACAGGCGAAGTTCTTAGAAATGCCTTTGATTTGTTTGAAGAATAAATTTAGATAGACCTTTTACGTAAATTATGTTGTACTAAATATTCCCCTAAACTCTGCCCATCGCGAAAATAAATTCCGCGAAATTCACATATATTACTTCATCCGCTAAAATAAATTCCGCGAAATTCCCAGTTTTTAGACCTGTCAATCGCGAAATTTTCTTCCGCGAAAATTTCTTTCCTTAAGGTACATTAGAAGCAGACTCTGCTACTGTTGTTTAACATGGCCACCGACAAGGAAATAGTATAAACGCATGGAAAGGACACATATACAGTTTCTGCGATGCATGATTCAAGGAGGACTGGCAGATGTCTTCCCGTGATGAAATGAAAAGGGCGAAGGAGCCGTTGAAGAATGGTTGTCGTAATGAAGAATTGATGACAATCAACTGGGCATAGAAGCACATAAATGAAAAAATCCTTACCATATGCAGACAAAGAAAGTGAAACAATACATTGAGAACCAGAACACCAGATGGGCTGCTCATGTAGTACGAGCATCAAATGATTGTCTTACAAAGCGACTTATGTTTGTGCATGTCAGCAGCCAATTTTTGCTAGTCCCATAAAGTACAAACTCAGTCTTGCCTTTTTTGAGATTGATTATAAGGTTGTTTTTGTTGAGTCATACGTTTATAGCTTGAAGGTCGTAATTCAAGTTATTTTCGATCTGTTTCACTGATTTACTAGAGATGAAGAGGAAACATAAGTGGTCCTAACTCCTAAGATGGATTCCTGGGGAGCACCGCCTGTAGTTATTTCTGACTATGAGTGTATACCATTATAGTTCACAAATTGTTTTCTATGGAACAGGTAGCTTTCAATGCAATTCGCGACCCATAGAGTAGAAGTTTAGATAGTAATCTGCCATGGTCCATGGTGTCGAACGCTTTTTTAAAGTCAATAAAGACAGCACCTGTATACAATCCATTGTCCATTCCGGATCTAATATGGTCAGTAAATGTAGTAACTGCGTAACTAATCGATGATGTTCTCCTAAAACCAAATTGTTTGCTTGATAGTAGATGGTTGTCTTCAAGGTAATTATACAGCTGTTCGTGGGTGATTTTCTCAAATATCTTTGAGAATACATTCAAAACTGATATTGGTCGGTAATTGTCGTAGTTGCTTTTATTATCTCCTTTGTATACGGGAGTTACTTTAGCAACTTTTTCTGACTCTGGGAAGGCTGAGTTTTCCATGAACAAGTTAACGAGGTACGTTAGGCGTGGAGCAATTACGTCTACTCCGTCTTTTACGAAAAATGGGGGTATATTGTCTTGACCAGCGGCTGACGATCTTTTCAAAGCTTTTAATAATTTCAAGATCTTTACACATTTTACAGGTTTAAATTCAAACAATTTTGCAATTTTTGTTTACGGTAGATATTAGTTTTGGAAAATCATGACGTTTCCAAATAAAGTTGTCGAGCGTGGTTACGTTTGACTGCAACGTCTTACCAACTGCAGTGAAGAATTTGCAAAAGCCGTTGGCAATAGCTTTTTTGTCTTTCATTTTTGTATCTCCATCTCTGAATATGGTGTTGAAACTGTTTGAGGTAACGGACTCTTTGGTTGGGAAGCATTTTTTAACAGTGTTTCAGAATTGCTTTGGGTGGTTAAGGTATTCCTGTAGATTGCTTCGAGAGGAATTTGCTTTGCTTTTACGAATTACATTGTTTGTTTTATTCCTTAGTTGACGGTTATTTAGTCAATCAAAGGCTTTATTAGTTTTTCTGGCTGTGTGCAGTGCATGGTCACGCTCTTTCATTATCTTTCGTACGTTGTTGGTCAGCCAGGGACAGTCTCTCCCTCGTACAGGTTTTCTGAAAGTGGGGCATTTTTATTCACAGTGTTGATGATTAAATTTTTCAATACGTTCCATGCAGATTGAGTATTAGCCAATGTATAGATTTGTTGCCAATCATTTTGTGAAAGATCATTACTGAACTTTTATATGATTTTCTTTTCTTACAATTCCAATTGTCTCATGGTCGGATATCGACGATGCAATGACAATGCATTCCTTAATGTTCTTTTCTTTATTTGTTGCCATTATGTGTTCAACGTTTTCAAAATTTTTGTAATACGTGTTGATGTTTTAATTACTTGTTTCAGGCCGTTCAGTTTTACCACCGTCTTTATGTTTTTATGGTCGTCTGCTTTGTGATAATTGCAATTCAAATTTCCTGATGTGATAACTTCACGATTTCCAATTATACAGTCATTTATCAGCGATACCGAGGTACACACTCGAGAAAAAAAATTTAGTTCAATATCTCCGCTTAAGATGTGTATCAGAAATACAAGCGATATCTTTCTTGCCCATGTCATTTTGTTGTTTTGTTTGTAAACCCATAACGAAGAGTAGAAATATGTATCCTGCGTATATTTCACTGTGTCATTATGATGCATAGTAACACTAGTAAAGCCAATGTATCTCCATTGCAAAGTGTAGGATTTTTAACACAGACACTTAAGCATATAACTAATCCAACTTTCAATAACAAAAACACGTCCGCACGATGTGCTGCCATTAGATCATTTGATATATTATGAAAAAGTTGCGTTTATATTTGTATTGTTATTGTTTTTTAGCTTTGGTGAAACCATTATCATTTTATCGTTAATGTCCACAATAACATACATGCGAAGTTCCAAGGGGAAAAAGTACATGATATTACCGATAACTTTACCGATAAGAGATGCATTTTTATTGGTTGTTTGTACTCGATCCCGTATTTATTATTCCTTTGCCGGTAAATATCATCGGTATATCTTATGTATATTTTCCGCTGGAGTGTCGCATTCATATGCGAACAAATGTCAAATTTTGAAAAAACTGGATATCATAAAACACTCGAAGAATTAACCTGTTATTACAAGTATAATTTAATTTACATTAATATAATAAATTAATATATTAATATATTAATATTCACAAATACTTTTTCCTGAGGGACTTTTTGAGCTAATAAACAAAAATAATATAACCGTACGTCTGGAATACAACTGGGGCCAAATATGGAATAAAAATAATAAAATAATAAAACAAGATTTATGATCATTAATTATTTTTGAGAGCCAAGCCTATCAATAGCATATTTATAGCAGTAAAAACGAAGTGTATAAATTTATATTAAAGTCAGAAATTCGCGGAAAACTTCTTTTTTTACTTTAAAGTATTTTAATACTTAATTCCATTTTTAGTTTACTTCGCTCATCATTGTGTTCTTCTTCTCTTGGAAAGACAACAACTATAAGCAACACTTCAGCAATATCCTGTCCTCAGTTCAAAGTCTCCAACAACAACCATCAGAGAAATCGTCCCATTATTTGTCGTGCCCACCGAATCTGGAATTCCATCAAGTCTATGAAGGTCATTGGAGAATGAAGACACATATTGATGAGAATCGTAAAAAATACATCGATGGTTTGATCACCAGATTCCATAAACGCTTAAGAGTGCCGCTTGATAAAGTTTTTCGGGAAGATTTCAAATGTGGAGTGCGTTATCCTGCAGGAAGGTTAGTCAAACTTCCCTTGTTGTTTTTTTTAGCTTTTATTGATAAGTGAAAGCTTCATATCTTGCCCCGTTTTTAATGATCAAAGAAAGAATTGTAATGCAGTGGTTTCAAGAGAACGTCATACCGTAAGTTTGTCTCATCAAGCACCTAGATGTTTTCAATTAAAATCTATTATACATCCAAAGTTTTAGTTTCAACGTTGATTTTTAACTTCTACTCCTTTTCAATAGATTTTGAAACAAAAGGTGTTTTTTTATTATTATTAATAATAAAAGTCTTTGGGAATTGGTTGTCGTGACGTAAGCAGTTTAAAAACGAGGAGCGTGACAATCAATGTATACAGATGTCTATAAAACGGTACAGTCTGTCCACTGGCTGTTGCAATATTTTTCCAGACGGTACTTATAGTAATTTTACAACCAATTCCCGAATCACTTATCGCTATCATTAAATTGTTTTAGTACATTTTCTTGCTCCGTAAGACGGGGGTTCAGTAAACCTTAAAGTAAAAAGATGATTTTCTTTTAGCTGCCAAAAGTAATGATCTATGTGTTTTGTGTTGTTTCACAATTGTTATAAATTATTTAGGTTTTTCTAATTATCAACACACTTTACTTTTTCAACAACTCCCTGAAAAATATTTTTGTTTATCATTAAAAGTCAGCTGTGAAACGATTTAATAACTCTGTATATACCCACTGTTATTTCGTTGCTTAACAGAACGATAATTTATGCTAAATGTATTTTTTCTTAAGATAGTATCGAGCATTAGCCTTCAAAAACAAGTTAAGTTTCGATCAAATTGCTTTCACTGGTGATTATGACGTATTCACTTATAGTCTGAGAGCCAGCCACATATTACCTTACCTCATGAGCGACATACGAATTTACTGCTTAAAACGACGCAGAATGATGTCATCATTACATTTTCACTGGTCAGCTGCAATAGTTTTGGGGGAATAGGTCTCAGTACCAATTTGAAAATGCCCAAATTTGACTATAGGTTACCTCATAAAATATATGGCCGAAATTGTAAGTAGAAATGCTAACAACCTTCATAAATAATATAATATAATATAATTAAATAAATATAAATTTGTAAGAACTTACCCAAATATCCGGGGGAAAGTAGTGGTCAAACCCCCTGAAAGATCCCCAATTTTGCATCATGCTTACCTCATAAGATATATGGCTAAATATTTCCTCAAAGTTAGCCAAAGGTATTTGCTTTTCAAAACTACAAAAACTTACCAAAATTTTTGGGAGAAAGAGTGGTCAGATCGTATTACATTTAGACCAAAATTAGACCCCAAATATTACCTCACATGTTCACAGTTAGCCATTTTGATCAGGGGCGTACCGTGAAAATTAAAAGGGGGAGGGTCGGAGTTAAGAAGAAAAAAGACACAATTTTTTTTAAATTTTTACTAATTTTGGCTATCCTGAGTATTGATAGTTACTGGCTCTGGCTCTTTATCTTTTTCTTTATCTTTCACTAAGCAATGAAATGACAGTGAGTAACTTGGTATGGTCATATTGCAACTTGAAATTCTGTAATCTAGTCATCTTTTATCATAGCAATTGCTAAGATCCTGTTCCTTTTGTTTTTCTTTAAGTAACCAATGTAAATTTCCCGCAATTATTTCAACTTTCAGATATAAAGTGATTTTCTCCTCCAATGGACGAAACCCTCTCGGTTATTCAATGTCTTCGATAAATCTACACATTTTTTTACCATGGCAACAGTATATTTTTCCAAAAAATAATATACTTAATAATATCCACATTTCACATTTTTCAGGAAATTTACCTTTATACCATTCCCAATCTCTGCGGTCGACTGATCAAATAATGTACTAATATACATGATGTAATTTTTTTTATGATGTAATCCTTTTGAGTCAATGAGCCATTTAAAGCCAATTTCCGGTTATTCGAACCCCCATATATATTTGCACCACACGTACAACTTTGGATTTATATGCTATATGTGGATATTGAACGTTTAATTTTACAGGCAATATAGAAACCTTTTTCGTTTTCATTTCTCAGTGGAAGCAAAATTCCGACACATTGTGATGGTAACGGAGCAAGACCATGCTGCAATGAGAATACTGGATTGTGTGGCAACACTACTGCAGATTGTGATTGTGGTCCGGTCAATTGTAAGGATTATTCCAAAGAAATACAAGCTGAATTCGCCGATTGGGTAGAATCTTACTGTCCCCTGGAAAACTACAATAAAAAAACAACATGTGAATTCTTATCTAAACATTTCAGTTCGGTCACCATCGCTGGTGATTCCCAGACAAGACACATCTTTCAATCTGCTGCTATACATTTGACTGGAGATTCTATGTATGGTAGTCTTAAATCTTCCTTACCTCCGAAACAACGTGAATCGTTCAAGGATGAAGTTCAATTCTATCACGTTGTTTACCCACATATTGTGCCATGGAGTGACATGCAAAACCGTTCAACATATTGTAACGAGAGTTCAAAGAAAGTAAGAATTGAATTTTTACAACTGCAGCGGTGGTCCCACCTTAAACAGTATTTGGCAAACTTTAAAGCAAGACTAGCTGAAGGAAGACCCTTGTTTATCTTTGGAATCGGACTGTGGGATAATTTTGTTTGGGATAAAATCAGTGAGAAATTCATGGTTCCTATGTTCGAGTTTTTAAATTCTTACAATGGGACCAATAAGCCGGTTGCTATATGGTTAGGTGGAAACGCACATGGCGCGTGGAAACAAGCTCGATATATAAAAATGCAAGGAGATTGGCTAACGGTACCCTTTAATAATAAGGTTATGAAACTATGTGCAGAATATGGGATACCTTATTTTGACAATTTCTCATTTACTTTCAACACAGTAAGTCAAGATGGCACCCATTATGCAAGTGGTGTAAATAATGTGAAGTTTAAAATGTTGATGAAACTTGCAAAATATATAATTGACAACGAGAAAAGATTGTAGTAAATAAAATATATGTTCAATTCGCAAAAAGTAAATTTTTATTTAAAATCGTCAATATTACATTTCATATTATAGCCCATTCACTAACGGGCCATACAATTTAGACGTACCTTGAGTGGAAGACCAGGAGCGTACTTTGAGTGGGAGACCAGGGGCGTACCTTGAGTGGAAGACCAGGGGCGGATCTTGAGTGGAAGACCAGGGACGTACCTCGAGTGGAAGACCAGAGGCGGATCTTAAGTGGAAAACCAGGGACGTACCTTGAGTGGAAGACCAGGGGTGAATCTTGAGTAGGAGACCAGGGGCGGACCTTGAGTGGGAGACCAGGGGCGGATCTTGAGTGGAAGACCAGGGGCGGAATTTGAGTGGAAGACCAGGGGCGGATCTTGAGTGGGAGACCAGGGGCGGATCTTGAGTGGGAGGCCAGGGGCGGATCTTCAGTGAGAGACCAGGGGCGGATCTTGAGTGGGAGACCAGGGGCGGATCTTGAGTGGCAGACTAGGGGCAGATCGTGAGTGGGAGACCAGGGGCGGATATAACAGAAACCAGAAAGACGTTATATTTTACGTAATTTGTCCAATAAATTAGTTTTTATACAAATTTTAGGGTTTTAATGAAGTGGTGTACAACTTTACAACTTCGTTACGTTCCCGTGGTGGCATTATGTATTATATCTAGTACTCATTCAAAGACTGTCAGCAAAATAATTATTTGCTTTTGTTCCATCTTCGTTATTAGCCCCACATGGTATGTGTACATTCCAGAATATGGTGCCCACTCTAAAATCTCTAGAAATTGAACTAGACGGCTAATAACCCCCACAGTACAACTTTTATACTTATTCGTCAGAATATAAACAATAATTCTGACTTGATATCAAAACTTTGATGTTTTTGGAGAAAATGTTTTGATTTACAGATGAGCAGCCACAGCGAGTATGAAAAAGTATGAAAAAAGATCTTTGTAATGAAAACCTAGTTGACGAACAAACAAAAGTGGAGATAGAAACAAGATTGCAAACGAGCGAACAACACTTTATATATTCATGAATAAAAAAAACGATTAGATGATGGGTCTTCTTGAAATATCCGACGAAACGATCTAGTAGCGCATAAGTAGTAAGGCATGAAGAGTTATTTTTAAATTGATTTTTGACTCCATCATAAGTAGCCACGATGATATCTGTGATTTTTTATAAAAGCATGGAAAACCACGGGTTTATTAATTTTTTCATGTCGCTTCAAGATGTTTTCTGTGCAGTTTCCCAACTCAATCGTTTGCCAATATCTGGCCAACAGTCTTGTTGTCTTCGAAAAATTTATTCGTCGATATAATTTATAATAATTCTATATAAGAAGTATGAAGAATCGCAAATAGGTAATATGAATTGGTATTTAGTTTTTAAGATTTTTTAAACATTGTAATTAATTCCATTCTATAATTGTTAATGTTATATATTCAATAGAACGTACATCTAAATAAATAATAAAGTAAACAAATATATATATATTAAAATAGCCCATGAGCCGAGTGTCGATTTTTTGGATCTACGGCTTACATTTTAGGACAAAACCTCATATGGTTTTTTAATGGTCTCTACTTTACGAAAAAATATGCTGGCCGGGCTCTAACGGTAGTTTTTGGCTAAAATTGAGAAGGGTATGAGGGGTGTGAAATTTTACATTTTGCAGGCGTTTTGTAAGGAAATTGAAAATATGGAAATTCTTTAAAGTCGCATAACTCGTGGAATAATTGTCTAAATTCCTCAAAACATTCCAAACTTTTAGTTAATATATTGAATATGAACAAAGAATTAAAACAATTAATTTTTTTATTTCAGGGAGTCAACAGCATTTAAAGATGCAACTTTTTTGTCAATTTGTCAACAGCAAATTAGTTTAAAACTTGCCAAACGGATGGAATAGAGGTCTAGTTGCTGTAGTAGCTGATTGAAATCAAAAAGGTTTCAAAAATGGTTAAAAATGGCCTTTCAGGGGGTAAAAATGACCAAAATTACCTTATTTTATACGTTTTTTCGTCTTTTTATGACAACAAAATACTAGGTGTCATTCATTTTTGACCTAACAGCACGTTAACTAGTGTTTTTATATCATGTAAAAACATAAAAATAGGGTATTTTTGGTCATTTTTACCCCCTGAAAGGCCATTTTCAACCATTTTTGTTTTTTTTTATTTCAAACAGATGCTATAGCAACTAGACCTCTATTGCATCCGTTACACAAGTTTAAAACCAAGTTGCTGTTGACAAATTGACAAAAAAGTAGGAAAAATGGGCATTTTTGGTGCCAATCGAACAAATTATTCGCATGATAATTGAAGAACATTTCAATAAAGGGTATTTTAATTTCATCATAAATTTACTTCAAAATGAGCTTCTTGAGATTCAATATCGGATACTATTTATACCGACACAGCGAGAATAAACGCGCATGCGTAAGAGACGAATATCACGGAAATGAACCCGCATACTCCACTCAATTTCGGCCAAAAACTATTGTTAGAGCCCGGCCAGCATATTTTTTCGTAAAGTAGAGACCATGAGGCTACTAAAAAACCAAATGAGGCTTTGTCCTAAAATTGAGCTGTATATTTCATTCAGCTCATGGGCTAAATAACTGAGAAAGATCTACAGAAACAGATATACATCAATGGAAGGTTTAGAACACAACAGTTTACATAAAAAACATGTTAACATGAGAGATGTTTATGTGGTTTGAAAATAAATTCTTCAGAGAATGAAAATTGGCGGAAATTTGTGGGCACTGAATGTTACATATCTCAACGCGAAAGCTGTAATGAGAGCAAAATGACGAAAGACTTTTTTAAAGGCGATGACCGTTTCAGTGATTGTGTCTGGAATTGCCGGTAGTGGCAATGTAACGCAGAAGAACTTTTAAAAAAATGTTTTCTAGCAGTCTTCTCATTTGCAAATTTAATGGGCATTGCTGATCGTGTTCTTTTTTCCGTAAAGATGAATTCCGGCTCATTGAAGATTTATTGAAAATAAATAGTGGAGGTGGTGACATGGAGCCGCTAGCAATGGCTTTAAATGGTGTATTAAATCAACACTATTTTGCAGGTGAAGAGTCGTTTGTTACTAGCAGGTCGACCAGAAGCTGCTTCACAGATAGAGCGTATGTTGAATGCTCTATGATTTTGCGTCGATATTGTTGGATTCAGTGAAAACAGCATGCAACAGTATATTACAAAGCATGCTGGTGAAAACGTTGAACAGAAATTGTTAATTACAGATGCCATTGCTTTATTGCGGACTTTCATAACTATCATCCCATTCCCGTCATACCTTGTCTCTCAAAAGTTCTTGAGAGAGTAGTCCATGGACAAATTTTGGATTATCTTGAAAAACATCATCTTTGGAAAAACGAGTCAATTTGGTTTCCGTCCGCGAAGATTAACGGAACGAACCTGCATCCTCCACTTTGACAATATCCGAAAAACATGGATAATGGCACGTTAACAGGAGTAATTTTTCATTGAGTTAAGAAAAGCATTTGATACGGCAAGCCATTCTTATCTTTTATCGAAATTACCGTCTTATGGATTGCTGAGTTAACTGTATTAACGTGGTTCGAAAATTATCTTTCCAACCGAAAGCAACACATATGATGGCTCATTAAACGATGTCTTTGTAAAGGGAGGAGTCTCACAAAGAACACAGTTCCTTTTTCTTTTTTTTCTCTCTTTTTAGTTCTCATTTCCACGTTACTCTAAGCTTCACCTCGATGAGATTTACACCTGTTTCGTCATTGTAAAATCCGAGATTTTGTGCATGACAATGGAATTTACACTCACGTAAAAGATAAGAACGTTAGACAGAGAAATATGTATGTTAGCATCTCCGAAATATTTAATTGGCTAACTGCATACATGGGCAAAAAAGAGAAGAACTGAAACAACGATTTTTGGCACCTCGTCCTCGCCGTGAATTAGAAAAGCATCACCACTTGAAATCAAAATCAATGGGACGAAGTTAAACCAAACAACATCCTACAAATATCTGAAATTAGCGTAGTAGCAAAATACGCCGAACTCTCCATGCGCTATATTTTTACGCCCATTGCCATGGAGACCACTGGTGTTTTCGGTCCAGCCTCCCTTGTTTTTCCCAAGAACCTGAGTTGAAAATTGACGCGGAGAACTGATGACCCACGCAAACTTACATGGCTATACGAGAGAGTATCAATTGCCGTCGTTCGTGGGAATTATGCAAGTCTAGTTGCCTCTTCTCGACAATTTTTCATCACATGAATTGCAAATTTATTTACGATTACATGTTAATGGTTTCTTTAAAATATATATTATATGTATATTTATTGTTTATCAATTAAATTTGTTTCAATCTGGCTTTTCACCTTTCAACATTAAAACAAACAAATTTCCGATCGAAATGCGAAAAGCTTAGTTCCCGACTTCTTCAGCTGTCAAATTACATTGCAATCTGATATACCAAGCTGCAAAAATGGTATACTATAGGATAGTTGTACCAGTTTTCACATACTGTGGGCGATTGTTAACCTGAATCCATCGAACATATACATGCTGTAGGTATAATATTGTTTTCTAATAACACTGATGCCAATTTAAGGCGCTGTAGCTCAATGGAAATGTTCTTAGGTTCGTACGCCATCTCCGGCATATCTTTTTTCTAAGTTACAGCTGAGTTCTTATTACGTAATGCAAGTCTTGCTTATATCGGTTAGTTGTCTGGCTGAGCGATTTTCGTAGGTTCAAACAGGCGTCCTAAGTACGCCAGAACTAACCGGCAGGACACACAAAGATAACAGTATTTTATATACTGAAGTGTAAATATCCTGGATAAATATTCCAAATGATAACAATAATAAAGTGACATCTGTAAAACGTCACGTGAGTAGCCAGTCCAATACAAAGACGTTTCTATCACCTTTGCTTGATTACTTTGAACGGGAATCGCGCTCAAAATCAACATAAAGTGGAAACCACAATAATTCAATAAAAATACCAAAGGCCTAGACAAAAGCAGCATGAAATGGTTCTGTTACATGGCGTCCCCTAAGTAAGTTACTTATAGGACGCCATGTTCTCTTGCACAATTCTCAAATGCTTACAACCGGATACCAAGAAAAGTTTGTATACATGAAAAAGATCATTCATTTTTTATCTAACTTAAAATATTTTACGTTATTGTTTTTATTAGCAGAAAATTCATACGCTGTGTTTGTTCAAACTAAGCTGCACTTTATTTAAGCTTTCAAATATATCTTTATAATTTTTAAATTTAATTTCGTTAGAAAATGTTCGATGTTTTAAAAACTTTTAACCCTGTTCAGTCAGTGAAAATGATTTGTTATATTTAGGATAAAACTTTAAAATATTAACATTATCCCAATTTACAGTTTACAAAGATTCCGCAAATAATAGCATGATTCCTGGTTCCTTTATAAATTTTCACGATTCCTTAATTCCATTGCACAAAACATTGCAAAATTGCAAAATGATGAGTGATGACAGATTAAATAGAAGAAGACGACTTTTTATCAAAATGCAAGGACCTCACCCATAAATGATCCATACAGAACATTGCATAAAAACTCTTTGAAATATATTATTCGGATAGATGAAGCCCCTTTTTATATGCCTCTCTTAGACATAACCAAGTCTCGTAGAATGTTTTCGGAACGCTGCGTTTCATTATCCACTCGACATTTGGTATGAAGCCGTTCATGCTGTTCTGCGTTAACGCAAAAATATCGCACGAATTCTCGTCAACAGGAGTGAAAATATAAAAATTCCCTCCGTTTGTTGCCCGTACTAAACCATCCGCTCTTGGGGGCACGGAAGGATGTGGCCACTCCGTCTGAACGATCATGTAAGATTTCTTTCCTAACCAATCAATCTCAGCGGGCTTTTTCGAAAACAATACAAAGCTTCGGTCAGTAAAGAACCAAGGCATTTCAACTCGTATGTACTTCGTATGGCCGTCATCATTTTCTTCCAATGTTTTGAGCTCTTTAACTGCTGTGTCCCACTTGATTCTGATTTCCACATTGGAGGATGCCAGAAGCTTGACACAAACTTCCGCTCGAACATCCAGACAACCTTTCATTAGAACTTTGATCGGAACTTTCTCACCTGGGAATGTCTTGAACAAGTATTTAAAACCATCTTTCTTTGCTGCCACCGACCAGTTTTCACCTGACTCTAAATCTTCAAGCAACCATTTGGCCTTTTCCAAGAATTTTTTTTTAAAATCTTCCATGGTTATGTTATATGTTTTTATTGAACTAAAAATCCAAAAAAATTAACTTTAAAATTCAGAAAAATTGACTTTATTGACCTAAAGAAAATTTGACTGAGTGAACCATTGTTTGTTGTGTTTTATACTTTATTGTCAGACAATTTTACGGGAATTTAACTTCGCGAATGGACAAAGGACAATCAAAATTTAACATTTTAGTTTGTTTATTAACCGGATTTTTTTGTTCTCCGAACTTTTAAAACATGTTGTATATAATGCTAACATAACTCTAAAAAAATACTAACTATATTTTTCATGATATCTAATGTTCAATGTCTTCAAAAATATTAAAAACGTTACGATGATCATTTTCCGGCGCATAAATATCTTAAAATAATAAAATACATCCATGGACCATGTCACGTCACTTTTTTACTCTATAGCCTACAACAATGAAATAGGCTACCACCTGTCAAGGAGCTCTCATAATCCACACTATACACTATAGCATAAATAGAGTTAGCACAGATTGAGATTATGATGAACAAGATGTTGTTGAAATATCAGTTTTTCTCAGCATTTAAAAGAAATTGACTTTATTGACCTAAAATTGAGAATTAAGATTTTGAAACTTACTCCATGTGCCAGAACTCTTACTTAAAGCCACACCGCAATAACTTAATAACAAAAACTTTATTGATTTTTTTACTTTTTTACTCATAGACTTTATTGACTTTATTTGCCTAGTTATAAGGAGACTATAAACGTAAATCGCATCCAATTTCAAAATATCATAACTGTAAAAACTGGAAACTGTATAAATAACAAAAATACTTCCAACTTTTCGTAAATCATCCGTACACTTTCAAACTCAACTCTTTAAAATTAAAAACAATAACTATATTATGCTATTTTATGGGACTATAAACAGAACTCGTATCAAATTTCAAAGCATTTTATGCAGCATTATTTTAAAATTATTGCATGCTAATTTATTTCTTCCGCATTGCTAGATGCTAAGTAAAAAGCAGAATTTAAAAATATTGCCTGATTCTGTTTAATTTACTCAGAGAGATTGTGTTTTCTGTAAAGCCCTTCAGATGGTGTCATGTGATTCAGCATTGCTCGACTCAACTCAACATAAATCGCATCTTTCGACATTCGACGTCAAACAAGTGTAATCAGTGACTTGAGATTGAACTTATTTGGCGCCGTTTTGTCATTCATTCAAAATGGCTGCCAAGGCAGTTGTGTCAAAAATCGGCGCCAGTGTAGACGGAAATTGCATCAAATTTATAAATATCTCATGCTGTTTCGAAATAAAAAATACTACATGCTAATTTATTCTTAAATTGTGTCATGAAAATTTAATCGGTTTCTTCCACATTGCCAGACTAAGTCGAAGCTATGTAATTTCGTAAACACTGTCCAGCGCTATTCTGGTTTTGTACCCTCAATTTTTATTTGCTCAATTCGAATAATTTTTGTTATTTGTGATAAAAGAAACAGAAAAGAGTAACAATTAACCAATAAAACATAACAAAAATTAAATTAAAAGTTTTAAAAAAAGCGATGGAAATTCACAATGTTTACCTTGGTTAGCAATTTATAACATAGACCAAAAGTACAAACATTATTGAAAAATAAATATGCTAATTATGCGAAAACGGGTCCATCAGTAAATATAGCTAGCTTATAGCTTATTACCGTAGTACCTCTAATTTAGTGCGCCCTCTAATTAGTGCAGATGGCCTATTTTTCGAAAAATGAACAATATTTTTTCCTCTATTTATTAGTGCGGGTAAGTGTTAGGGAATTTTCGATTCTCCTCTAATTTAGTGCGGTAATAGTCAAAATTTCCCCCAATTATGCGGATTGATATCTCTTATCGGGTTATAAAAATGAAATTAGACTTTTAATATATAATATATTTTTACCTTTAGATTTTTAAGCTTTAAAATTGTGTTTTACAGGAAAATATTTCAAATAATTCGAATTCTGTTGGGTACAATTTCTTTCGCGAAATAAGGAAAAGGTAGTTTAGAAAAACTATTACTATTGTATGTATAAGACAGGTCATATCTATTTCTATATTGATTTGATACTGTCCACATAAAATTGAATAACAACAATCAATGCATAATTAGCATATTTATTTTTCAATAATGTTTGTACTTTTGGTCTATGTTATAAATTGCTAACCGTATACCTTTGCAAAATGACATAACAAAATCTCGATGAAATTGTCTCGATCATCTCGCGTGCGTAAATACACATGGTTTCTATTGACCGTCAAAATAATTCAATGAAAAACCAATTTGCTGCTTGAAACATACAAAGTTATGTGTCAAATCTTTAATGTTTATCTCCTCTTCTTTCTTCAATTTCTGTTAATCGCATATATTGAAGAATCTTTTGTCAGTAGAAACCATTCACGTGTGCAATAAATTAAGAATCATACAGAAAACAGAAATGTTGTTGATAAGTGTGCGAAGCAAAATAAATAAGCAAAATTTAAGTATGTAAAAAAATATAACGAAAAAGAAAAACGAAAAAGGTGATAAAAATTAGTTTTGGGAGATCATTCAAAATGAGCAAAAAATTAAGGGGGTACGAAACCGGAATAGCACCACACTATAATATCTTTTATTTTGCTCTTGTTTGTCTTTTTTAATTTAAAATGATAACATGTATATATAAAATATGGAGTAGCTTTGGTCAGGGATCGAAAATAAACATCATATACAAGTCACGTAATTGATTTATTTAATGTCGAAACTAAACAAGAGTACACGTATTTTTTATAAGAAACTAAGCAAAGGCCTTAAAAGGGGGAGGTTAAGTATCAGACGTTTCATAAATTTGGTTGGTTGGTCTTGCCTGTTGACCTAGGTGAAGTGAGGTAAATAAAATGATGAAAGTACAAGTGTTAGTTATCATTAACAGACGTTCAAAATGTGTATCCTGTATTTATTTGGTTCTTTTTGAAAGGCATCTACCTTATACTTATATTATTCAGACAACAATGTCTGCTCATCCCGTTAAAACATTCGATTTCAAGTTAGCATGTTTACAACGCTATTGAAAACCAGACTAAGGTTTCTTTGGAAATATTTTTGTAGTAGTTTCTTAAATATTTGAGGCCATCTAGATCTAATTTCTTATAAACGGGTTTTTTATAATAAAAAATACGTGTACGTGTAATAAACAATGTTCAGTATTGAAGCAGGGAGCAAGCGGTAAATACGTATCAATAAAATCCATTTCAAATCATCGGTTGGTGTGATATCATAAATTCCTTATAAATAATAATGACACGTTCAACCCAATAAATTTGTACAACTCCTGTCTTTATAATTAAATAATTCCTCTTTACAACTGTGTTATAGATAAAGGACAAAGGTAATAGATAGGTCTATTTGTAGTAGCTACAAGCAGTCGAATCCCGCTATTATAAAGTCAAACTCCCCCGTGGGTATACCTATATATGATATACAAAGAGCCACTCAACGCTCAAAGAGCCACTCAAGGTTTACTGCTTACTGGATGAATTGTTGGTGAAGTGATGTAAATGAATGATTCAATGGGGTGATTTTAGTGGTTGGATAAATGTTTATTGACTTCTGATTTGAATTACTGAAGAACACATCTATCCGGTGTTCCACAGACGGCCAGGGCGTGGACAGATGCTTTGATTATGAAAGTTCCACCTAGGATTTGGGCTCCGGAGACTATTAGTATGATATGATTCAATGGTGGTGGCAAGACAGGTAAGAAAGAAAGGAAAAATATGCATAATTCCATCATAGGTTTGGATGCATTGCAAGATACAAGGCGTTTGTTGCTCTATTCAACATTGTTGTCAAGTTTTAGAAGAAAGAGAATCGGTAAGGTCGGAATTCCTATTTTTGTTTGTAGTAAGTGCAAACATGGACAGTTGTATCAGCAAAACCAAATGATTATATATTATAATATTGTATTATACACATATTCAAATTAGAAATACGCTGCTTGATTTGAGCAAACACGACAGCAAAAAACCGTGGAATGTGATTAAGGAAGTTATTGGAAAACGTGATCTTGTTTCAAAGTTTCCAAACCGTATGGTTGTTGACGGCGAGGTGATCTTTGATGATGATGAAATAGCGTCTTCCCTTAACACTTTCTTCACAAATATTGGTCCATCTCTTGCATCAGAAATATCTAATAATAAAAATTCCGTAGTTACAGACTTTCTTGATACATGTAATAAATATATTGATTGTAAAAAAAGTTAACTATAGAGGAGTTTATGACTGCATTCAATTCTTTAAGTGAATAAGGCAGCAGGTCACGATGATGTCCTACCTAAAGTTGTTAAAATGTGTTCTACGAAATACTTGAACACCTTTTCTATATCTTTCAACTGAGTCTAGCAACTGGAATATTTCCCACCGAACTAAAAATTGCAAAGGTCATTCCTATTTATAAATCTAAAAATATATCATCCCCACAGAATTATCGACCTATATCCATTCTTCCTGTCTTTTCTAAAATACTCGAAAGAATAATTTACAACCGTCTGTATGAACACCTATCTACGAACAATTTGCTAAACGAAAATCAATTTGTGTTTCAAAAACGTGTAAGTGTTGAACATGCAGTTCTACAGTTATCGGAAGATATTTTATCAAACTTTAACGGAAAACGATTCACTCTGGGTGTGTTTGTAGACTTATCGAAGGCCTTCAATACTGTGGATCACGAAATTCTTCTGTGTAAATTGAAATACTATAGTATCCATAGACTAATCTTAAAACTATTTAGAAATTATCTTCAAGAAAGAAAACAATTCGCCAGTTACAATAATAAACAAACGAACAAACTAACAGTGTTATGCGGCGTTCCTCAGGGTTCAGGACCGTTACTATCCTTTGTATTCTTATTATACATCAACGATATTTCAAATGTCTCTAAAAATACGTCCGCAATTTTATTCGCAGATCTGTTTTCGCCAGGTGACAATATTGATGAGATCTTTTCGATAATGAACATGGAATTGTCACTTATAAACGACTGGTGTAAGTGTAACAAGTTGTCTTTAAATCCTAATAAATCTAAATATATTCTTTTTCATCCAAAATCCTCCGAAAAATTCTCCCAAATCAATTGCCAGTGTTAAGTATCGACCATTGTGAAATCACTAGAGAAAAATACAATAAATTTTTAGGAGTATATATTGACGAGAATCTAACATAGAATTTCCGTATAAAATACCTTGGGAAAAATATCTCACGAAATATAGGCTCAATCTTCTTCTCCATAAATACACATATACAAATACACATGAAATATTCTTGGCATATTTGCTATGGTGGTAGTAGGTATTTATGGTGGTGTCAGGATTAGTTCGACTAAATAGCCTATCCAATGCGGCTTGTATTCATAAACACGGAAGCTCCTAACGTGGCATTAGATGTAATGGCACAGGCTGACACAGGTTGTACCAATTTACAGCTTGATTGGTAGCAGCAGATATAATTGCTGAAAACGAACTTTTGAATTTGAATAGTTAATTTTTATTTTTTTTATTATTATTATTATTTATTTATTTGTTATTATTGTTTTTTTTACTGTGAGATTGTGTATTTTTAATTTTATAATTTTCACGTCTAAACTCTTGTTTTTAATAAATAAATGAGTGTATACAGATGTCCAATGACAAGACCGCTTGGTCTTCTATGGATTCCTAGCCATTTCTTCTTGTTCTGTGGTCTATATATCACGCACTGATATGTATATGTCTTTTATTTGGCGAAAAAAACATAACATAACATAACATAACAAAGATCATAAAGATTACAAAGAGGGTTGGACCAAAGACAGATCCATGGGATATACCTGCATTAATGTAGTGTGCTTGCGATTTCTGCCCATCACTACATTCATTGGCCTGTTGGTTAGCAGGCATTTGATCGTAGAGATCACATTTTTTCCGTAACAACCCACTTGTTGGGGCAAACCTTTACACAAAACCTTGTTGAAAAATTTGATATATCAAGGCGCAAAACCCTTTTTAGAATTTTATTGCAATTTCAAGCTGTTCTAAAAGCAAACTTGCTCTCATCACATCCGTTTTGATGGTAGAAGTGTTTTTGGTGAGCAATGGCAGCATTTAGCATCAGACACACGTGTCTATAATCTGAGTAAAATTATATATAATTGTAGAATCATTAAAGAACCTTCCATTAGCATCTGTGTTAAAGTAAAAAACAAGCCGTTTTTTACTTAACCCTGATCCTGGATAAACCTTTAACACCAGCATCTTTCCTGCTGAACCAAGAACCTACACGAAAAATGCATGAAAACCCCTCTAAAAAATTTACTGCAAAAAAACTAACTCAAACAGCAAATCTTCACCACAACGTCAGAAACATCCCACTGATGAAAACCACGGGCGAGATATACCCAGTAGATACAAAACAAACAAGTGGAAATCGGGTGTTAACCTATTCTTCTTTTTTCCCCAGGTTGTTGGTTTAAGTTGCACTGATTTACAACTCAAAGAGTAGTAGTCTTTCATCTACCTGGTTTCTACGTGAAAATCATCCATCGTAAGCAAACATATTATCAAACATAGCGGGTTTTCTAAAAGAAATGCAAAAACAATATACAGAGTTACACAAGTTAAAGTCCTTTATAGTTGCAAAACAAACATCGTATCCAAAGGTTTATTGTAACATAACAAGAAAAACAATCTACTTTTAGCTAACTAAACATTCTTATTTGCTCCATGTATATATGTACTGTGTTTAGAGACGTTGAAAAGATTCTTGAGTGAGCATCTTGATTGTCTTTCATTATGCCACCGAAGTTTATTTTAAAATAGTATTTTTTATATTTTGTCATCCACTGAGCTTTGAGCTAAGGATAATGTCATCAGCATAAAAAATAACACTAGTTAACTGACCATATATAGAAGTAGCAACTTTTAGCTCGTTTAGTCTCAGAAGTCCTCATTAATACATAATCTAAGTAATAGAAAAGCTACTGGACCAAATAGCATACCTATTGTGATCCTAAAAGAATTAGGTAATTCAATTTCTGTCGTTTTTTCAAAGTTATTTAACCTATCTTCATTCTTAAAACATCTTCAGTTTTGCCGCTTTTCAAAACAGGTTCTAAATTAGAATGTTCAAATTATAGACCAATATCTTTGCTTTCAAACATCAGTAAACTCTTGGAAGAACTTATGTATTCTCGAATTTACAATTTCCTACATAAATTTAATTGCCTAAACAAATTACAATTTGGGTTTTGATCAAATTATTCAACAGCTCGTGCCTTATTAAGTATAACAGAGAGAGTGAGAGAAGCTATTGACTCTGATCTTTTTGCATGTGGTATTTTTGTTGATCTGAAGAAGGCATTTGATACAGTTCATCACAAAATTCTTCTCGAAAAACTTGATCACATCGGTGCAAGGGGCATTGTTAATAAATGGTTTGCTTCGTATTTGCAAGATCGGCAACAATATGTAACGATTAACGGGTTTTCATCATCGTTAAAGTCAATCAGATGCGGCGTTCCTCAAGGTTCTGTGTTGGGCCCTTTGTTATTTTTAGTTTATATTAATGATTTTCATAATTGTATAAAGTTTTCAACAGTGCATCATTTTGCAGATGACACTAATTTGTTATACATCAACAAGTCAATAAAAACCTTATGTAAAAAAGTAAATTATAATTTACAAAGAGTTAATGATTGGCTTAATGCAAATCTTATCGCTTTAAATGCTAATAAAACCGAATTTATCATTTTTAAGAAGCATCATAAAAAAAATGATTCTGAAATTAAAATCATGTTAAATGGATCACGTTTAAAACAATCAACTTGCATTAATTATCTGGGAGTTTTAATTGATGAAAACTTAACTTGGAAACCCCACTTAAGCGAACTTTGTAAAAAATTGAGCCGATCAAATAGCATGCTTTCAAAAATTAGATACCACGTTAATACAAAAATTTTGAAAAGTTTGTATTTTTCAATTTTCTCGTCACATTTAACTTATTGTTGTCAAATTTGTGGCCAAAAAAGAAGCATAAATCTAAATAAATTATGTTCTATTCAACGATCAGCTCTAAGAATTATGAATTTTCAACCTTTTAGATCAAATGTAACTGCTGCTTTTACTAAATTTAATATCTTTCCATTTTCGTCTACTATTAAACTCCTCAACATTATGTTTGTTTTTGATTCTTTAAACCAAAATATCCCCCCTTCGATTGGCAATTTCTTCACTAAACTTTGTCATTTTAATCTTTATCCATCTCGCAATGCCTTAGCTAATGAACTTAAAATTTGTTCATATAATACAATTTGTTATGTAAAATACTCAATTAAACACCAAAGCATTATGGAATGGAACAAATCAATTAGAGACATTAAAAATATTTTTGATGTAAAATTTAAAAACATGCATTGGTTAAATTCTATTTTTGATTTAAACAGTAAACAATTTTCTAATTTAGTCAAACTTAGCATCAGGGGTAAACCTTGTTTAGCTTAGTGTAATTAAACAAATATATGTTTTGCTTGGTGGTTTGTATTTTATGTTGTGTGTATCTTTGCCAATTATATAATATATATTTTTTCTAGATATTTTTTTACGCATATCTCTACTGTGGTGTCACTACATTGTTCAGCTTTATGCTATTGAGTGACACCAACCATATATTTTTGTAATTTGTTTTTCTATGAATTTTTGTATTTTTATTATATGGTAAATAAACAACAATTTGAATTTGAATTCGAAGTAGATGTTATACAGCGAAAGAGACAATAGAGATCTTTGCAAGACACCTTGTAAATACGTAAAACGTGAAGATTTAGTTGTCCTGTATATAGCAATTCTAGAACCTGAGCTACAACAATTCTGGTATGACGACGATGTGTGTAGGCAGGTGTTTTTCCTATATTAGCTGGAAAAAAAGGCGTTGTCAGTTGCAGGCTTGGAAGGCTTTGTTCCTGTCTAAACTACACGTGTAAAAACAATTTTATTTGTTATGACGAGAAGATGTCGTTTCTTTAACGAAAAATTTCGCGTGTAACGTCGACGATTTTCCTTAAATACCAAGGCGTAGATCTGAAGATTGCTTTAGGATTGTCTTTATTTGAAAGTAAAGGTGTAGTAAAATATATGGAAATAATGGGTCACTGGTTTTGATTGGGTCCAGTTCGAGAACAAATCACGGTGAGCCAGGTCTGTTGTAGACTGCACTAACGGCAATATGTTCAATGTAAGTTTGTTGGTTAAAGGAATTATGGAAGTAAGTGTGGCTTAGACCACTACCCCAGGTAACGTCAAGAAGTTGTCATTCTTTGATTGTAAAACTATCTCAGTTTATTTGAAAGGAGGTTTCTAGAGTTATAGTTGCGTGAAGTAATGTTGTTGTGAACGCGAGAAGGGAACGTTTGAAAGTCACCAATAATGTATGCTTCACTTTCTGTGCAATATTGGTTCCTAAAGCTTGATATTATAGCTAACAGTTCGATGTATTTTTCAATAGCTCCGTGATTATTACTGGTTGGTAGGTGCACTTCAATTAGGATGAAGTTCTTTCTACGTCCGATTGTTACTTATGTGTATGTTTTTTTTACTGCGCCAGATTCTGGTTTTTGTATATGCTTTAAAAAGTCATCAAATATGAGTGCTTTAAGAACGTTTCCGAATGAAATAAGACAAAAATTAAAACGAGTCTGTTATGTATATTTTTAGACGCGAATTTTTTTAGAAAATTTTAATTAGGAGTTACATTTAACTAAGCATTGAAATTTTTCAGATGAATTGTGTTACTGGTAGGCTAGGACGAAAATCGTCTGAAAAAAATTGGGGACTTAAAAACAGCAGGTGGTGATCAACAGGTGGCCGTTGCGCAGAGGTGATTGTTATTAGAACAGTTGCACTGTATCAATATAATATGTGCGTCCCATTGCTCTGGGATTATAATATTGCCCTTACGGTAGACAGTGACAGCGAATGATTGATTGTAAAAGTTTCCTTTGTTGTTCATAACATCAAAAGGTTTGATCTTGAATTCAGCTGCAATATGTTGTAAGAGTAATTCAGATTTCAAATAAAGATAGAGAATAAAGGATGCAAATTGTAGGTCTGCGTTGGCTGGATGAACCCTCAAGAGGTTTTCTTTTTTCGCCTCCTACAAAGAAATTATTTCATGTTGCTGTTAAATGCGTAAAAGATGAATTTGTCGTAATTTAAGTTTACTCAAAGTTTCTGTGAACTGGTTTGTTTGTTCCAAGTCTCCCGCGCTGATCGCTTATTGGGAAGGCAATGTAAAATGGTTTGTAGTGACACTTGAAACGCGCTTTGAGTATTTGTGTTGTTCTTAGGCGGAGTTATTTTTTCCATTGGGATATGAGGTGCCAGTGATTTCAGAGTTAGTTTCGGTAACTGCTACAGTAATTGACATTGAATTTAAAAAGCAATGGCTTTGTTAACAGATATTGGGAAGAGTTCTGGAAGTGAGATAATTCGACCTCTGTGTTAAAGGTTTCAGGTCTTTATTCAAGGCTTCCTCGGCAAGTGAATCATTATTTATTGTCAATCGCGATGCCGTTCGTTTGCAAGAAAGGAACTTTCATTGAGATTTTCACAGAAATTTGAGAACAATCGCGTAGCTCAACAACTTCATCTTTTGATCTGTGATCTAAATGATGTAGAATGTCGTTTTTAGCGAACGAGTTGAATTCAGCCCCTAAAAAAAGGTTCCAGACCCAAAGATTTAAGACCTTAAATTTGCTCTTGACAGTGAACCGCCCATTCAAAAGACTGTACGCATCTTTGGACCTGGAACTTTATTATTTTAAACTACAATAAAAAGACCACAAGAAAATCCATATTTCGCTTTTGTAAATTCGCAATTTATTCTAGGTCGAAAATTACCAAGTAAAAACCAGGTATTGGCTACAGAATTCTAATGAAGGAGAAAGTATTCCGACGCTTGTCATTCAATGGAAGCAATCAGTAGACAATAAAGCATCAATACGTCAATAACAAGAAGCCGTTAGTATACAATACAGCGCCAATACGCCAGTAACAAGAAGCAATAGGCTGTTCTCCTTATTACGTCATTCGCCCGTGAGCGCGCAATGCATCCTGTTACTTGTAGTTAAACCCGCAAACATTTGTTTATTTTCTTACGCAATTGTAAAGTTTGTAAGTATTGTCAAATAGACATTAGTCGTATTCATTGTATAGTTTGACTTATCATGAACTTTCTAACAACATGTTGCTCCGTAAATGACCGATTAAACGCCCTGGGCGTTTATTTTAACAAACGAATTTTACCCTGGGCGTTTATTCGGGAGGGGCGTTAGTAAGAGAGGGGCGTTAATAAACAAAGTCCATCAACAAAAGTAATATAATCGAGAAGATGTACGTCGACTACATGATATCAAGTTTCTCGTCATTCTCTTCATCGTCATCGAGGAGGTGGAATGGCTGGGTCACAGCCTCCATATCTTCTTCATTAATGAAAGAAAAGGGATTAGTATCACCTATCTCCTCGTTTGTCATTACAGCTAGTTGTGCTTTTAACTTTTCTGCGCACATGATACAGGTGTTGAAAATCACATTGGTCATGTTTGTTAATTTAAAAATAAACGATCGTAATTATCCATAAAGTAAGTATGGCGAGAAGTGCTCCTTGTGATAGTTTTGTAATGATTTATCGTGTTTCCTTTGAATCTGTTGTGAGAGGACATCATATCTATAAGGCAAAGTGGACTCCAGAAAAGAGAGAAATCTTAGTCTGCCGCAAAGACGAACGAGAAGAAGCGAGAGAACATGACAAGCATGCCATCGGTGTTTACAAAAAAGATGTGACAAAGATGAACAGTGAAGTAGGCCATGTTCCGATAGAGTTATCGAAGTTATTGGTGCAATTCTTAGAATCAAACTCACAAAACATGGAAAAAGTCACTGGGAAAAGATACAGAGAAGTTGGACTAGTTGTGCCTGGAACGTACTTGTGCTACACCAAGAGCAAGAAGATCGCAGATGTGTTGTTTAGCGAACTGAATAGAAAGAGTAACTTGTATGAACATTTTACGCTTAGTAAAACTGTTTCAAAATATCCACACTTTAAAGAAAGTAGTATTAATTTTGCTGTGAATGAAATGAAAGCCCATGGGCGTTTATTTTAATTTTTCTCTATGGACTTGGGCGTTTATTCGAGAATGGGCGTTTAATGGGGAGTGGGCGTTAGTTAAAACATTTAACTTTAACCCTGGGCGTTTATTCAGGAGGGGCGTCAGTTTGGGAGTGGGCGTTAGATCGGTCATTTACAATATGGTAACGTGGTAAATGGAATATTTTGGAATAATTCCATGCAAAATACCTTAAGAGAAAAATTTTTCGCGATTTTGGCCCCAAATAGCGAAATAAAATTCCTCGAAACTTGATGAAAATGCCTTATCCGCGAAATTCATTTTCTCTCTCGTTTTTTTAGTGTCACTTAACATGCAATTAAAAATATAAGAAAATACAGTGCACTCCCGATAACTCGAACCTCCAAGGGACCAAGAAAATGGTTCGAGGCAAAGTTCTTAGAAATGCCTTTGATTTGTTTGAAGAATAAATTTAGATAGACCATTTTGTAAATTATATCGTACTAAATATTCCCCTAAACTCTGCCCACCGCGAAAATAAATTCCGCGAAATTCACATATATTACCTCATCCGCGAAATTTGCAGTTTTTAGGCCCATCAATCGCGAAATTTTCTTCCGCGAAAATTTCTTCCCTTAAGGTATTGCATACATAAAGTTCTTTCAGACATAAAACCATTTGTTAAGTACAACACAAGAACAGAAGCGGCAAAATATTTCTTTAAGTTTATTTCGCATAGTGTGTTTCTTATACAAAAAATATGTTACATACAAAGGTTGGGTGAAATATACTGGATAAAAGAATCTGTCAACACTGGGAACATTTATATTCTCCAAAGAAATTTTAAGATTCTTTCAATATGAATATCTACTATGTAAACTATTCATTCCAGCCCAAATAGATTTAATACTCCCTGACGTTGGAAGTAGTAGGCATGTTTGGGCTTAAGTTTAAGTGACTTTCAAAAATAAATTCTTGTCAGCTGTAAATGCCTCTTTGATTTTCGCATCCCTTTTTGACCTCAATGCAACCAACGATTCCATCAGGACTGCATCCCAGCCATGGCCATTGTGGGTTTATTATAAAACTACATTTTTTAACTGTTAAGTCAGCAAATTGATGGGAATATGTTCCAACAGCTGCATTTGACTTTCTGACAATCTCATTTCATTATATCCCATCAAACCTTCGTATTATATTGATGTTTTGGAAACTAAACCTAAAAATAGTTCATAATAATTTTCTTTCTATATATACGTAAAACATGATAAAAAAAATCAGTAAAATCGAGTTAAATCTCAGTCCTAATTTCATATTTTTTTTGAAGTCCATAAATTTGAAATAGTTTATGATGTCATTAAACACCCATTCCACTGATATACGACAACTACTCATTGCTGTGTTGAAAGCTTTCTGTTCATCATTTAGTCTTGCACCTTGAAACGGAGACAACAAATGTCTTCTTGAGTGGATAGGCAAGGTCACCGTATATGTATACAGAAAACATCTCCTTCTGGGTTATGGAAAAAATTTGGCATTTGTGTTAGGAGCCATGAAGCATTCAATAAAGCACAATCGTGTCTACGTCCCTCCAAGGGGCCAAATAGATATTTGCAATTAAACCATTAGGAACAATTACACTTTGGAATTTCAATGAATAAACTCTTTTGTGTCCATTATAAACAATTCTCTGGTGTTCTCCAGGCCTGCAGATTGGGCGTATCATCAATGAATGTCCCATCAATGAATCCCCAACAATTTTGTAAAGGAGCACCTTTTTGATGGATTGCAGTAGCATATTCTTGAAGCTTTACTGGACTCAACCAAGACTGGTTAAGGATTGTCAACTTATTCCCAAGATTATCAAAAACAAGGTCAACAATGTAGTTTGAAATTAAGCAAAGTTCTGATACTGATCTTCCAAACCGTTGAATCAAATCTCCATATCTGCATGGATATGCAAATCTTTTAAGAAAAATGCATAAAGCCTCAACACCTGAACACTTTGATCTATTTTTGCAATGAATTTCTTCTGGAATGTTAAAAATTTGTGCCAAACGTATAACATCATTTCGATACATTCTAAAATCTGCCCAGCACTCATTTCCATAATAACTGATTGTAGAACCAATAAGGAAAATCAGGGTTTTTACTTGTATTGATGTCAAAAAGTAAGATATATTCTTCTTCGTCAGAAATATATTTGCGACTGCGTGCCATTAGAAGCAATTCACGAGTTTCTCGGAAAGAAGCCATGTTTGTTTACAATATTTTTAGCGCGTGTTTTAGTTTATTTGCTAAAAAAGATTTTATTCTACGACGGCGACTTGGGGTTTTCCCCTGAGTGAACGCGTTCTAGACATCACCGTCTTGTTTGCTAAAGCCCCTTATTGTCGTTTATAGACGTTTTATTTATTAAAACTTTGGAGTTAACTTAGGAGCTGTTTTAGAGTATCTTCACATTTTTCACACTAGGGAATTTTTTTGTAACCCTTAACTTTAAAATACATTTTGCGGTCTCTGTATTTATTCAAAATGCACAAGCTGATAAGCTTTTACAAAAGAATTTGAGCGCGTTTGAGCGTGAAAACCATCCCTTTCGATGAATATAAATAAAACAAGTTTGCACTTGTGAAGCGTTTACTGTTGTCATTCGTACATTTTGTTTCTTTCGCAAAATGAAACAGCTATTCCTTCTTTTGGCTCTGACTCATGCAGGTGATACTCGTTTTTCGTTATAACGCCAAACATATTCGTAAAACTGCAGAGAAATATTGTTGTATTGTATAATTTATACGATTTTTATGTTCTACGTAAGAAATATCTATTCTTTTGATTTTGCGAATCCATTTTTAAATATAATACTGCGTTGGTGGGACTACCCCATTACCCCAGAAAATTTAGTTAATTATCATTTTTTAAGGTTATAATCTATTACGATTGGTTGAAACTAATCAAAATTCACAATTTGTTTAAAAATAATTTCCTAAAACTTTTGCTGAGTCAGCAAAAAACCGAGAAAATAATAGTAATCTGGATATCTAAATAACTTTACAACGGGTCATCAAATTAAAGTGAAAATTGTCATGAAAATAGCTGAATATAGATCTAATCATTGTACTAAAAATAAACTTCAATGCTTTTTCCAATTCAAAATGGTAGACGTAACCGTGAGCTTTGAGAAAAAAACCTCCCTATGTTTATACTAAAAAGTCAGTAAATCAAAAGTAAAAGTAAGATAGATGTAGTTCAATTGATGCATTTATTTACTGAAAATTTGAAGGAAAAAGGTATATACAGCAGAATTTGAGATATGACAATTCTAGTTGAACCGCTGATGCTGAAAGCGCAGAACTAGAAAATATAAGTTTAAAATAGAATCTACATGAAAATAAATAAAAAATTTCCAGATGTGTACGAATTTCCTCCTTCATTGTGTTTTTCAGAGTCCTGAAAACCTTTTTTAATTGACCTTAACGTTTTCCTTCTGTCTTTTGTCACTTTTTCATTTTTTTGCTGGATTTTTAAGGCGCTTTATGTCCTTGCGAGAAACAGATTGGAAAAAATATTTCCCAGCGGTAAAGCCAATTTGCTCAATAATATCTTCAAGACCAACCATTCCTGAATTATAATTAATGGCTGCAGAACTGACAGCCATTTCAATCACTTTTCTTGACCAGAATTTGGATTTTGGAGCACGGTTCCAGATCAGCTGGTTGAAAACCTCGTTGACATTTTGCATCTCCCAGTGATCATGAACTTCTTTTGCTTCCTCTAACCGATTCTTGGAGGAGCAATGTAAGTAAATCGGATTCAGTTTGTTTGTAAGTTCATTAAAGGTTTTTCAGACATTGGAGGAGGCATATTCATCATGCACGTGAACGTCTGAAGTGCCTCATGACCACATCCTATTTCACAAAATGCCATTGCAGCACGAAAATTTATTTCAAATGGTTTCTGTCCAGGAGATGTAGCAGTTTTAATTTCAGATGGTGTGTAGAAATTGTTACTGAAACCACAATTATTGCAGTGAAGTACAATTTTGTGAGCAAGTCCCATCTTATGACAGACCAAGAAACGCACAATTTCAACTCACAATCTGGGCAGGTAGCAAATCTCTCAAACACTGATTTTCAGCTCAAATATTCCACAAACAAAAAACATCTTTGACTGTCACCAACACTTGATTTTACTTCCTCAGTTTCCACTTTTAATTGGTTTTTCTTGCTTTTAAGTTCAATGTTTACACTGTTTTTCTTTAATTTAGTATGCCGATTGGTTACCAGCAAACTTTCTCTTCTTATCTACTAAGTTTTTGTTTTGTTTGTTAGCCATCTCAACTATTTATTACTTTTACTCTTTCTAAAAAGCAAAATACAAGTCATGGGAAGTTATAAAATAGTTAGATCCAAGCCAAGCTTAGAAAATAATAAAAAATATGCTAAAACTCAAACTATCCAGTTATCCAAAAAAATCAACCACTTATTCAAAAACTTGCCATTTTGCAACAACAAAACATTGCGCTTTCAAATTATGGCAATAAGTAGATTCGGCCTTTATGGACATTTTTGTAGAATTTGGGCGCCATGCAGAGGGCGGAATCGGAGATATTAATAAAAAGGCGTTGCCAAGGATTGTTGCTAAGGTAATTAAATTTTTCCTGGTCATTTTTTAAGATAAACTCATGAAAATCTCAAAAAGATATTAACTTTTTTACTTCAAAATTGAATTCTACACACTCGAATTGTGTTAAATGCATCGGAACTGAAAAATCAATAAAATTTCATCATTTTAATGGGGCAGTCCCACCTTAAATATGTAAAAGTTGGAAAGGCCACACCTTTTGTCTGTCTACTTTGTACGATATAATCTGGAAATTAATCTCGAAAGTCTACATAGGACTTCTGCATTCTTGACAAGCACATGACGCATGCGCACATTTCCTTCTTTCTCGTTGAAATGCATGTTTTGCAGATTGAATTGCTAAATTCGGAGTTTTTCTCTAGCAACAACTACATTGGCGTAATCGTTTTCATTTTCAAACCAAACTGTTAATAACCCGGACATTGCTACAGTTATTATATAAATAAAAATATATTCTTCATATTTACTGGGTGATGTATATATAAATTATGATTCACACAAAGTTGTTATTCCAAGAAAATTTAAAGAAGAATTTGAACTTAATAAACCTGTTCTTAACTTCAATATTTGTTCAACCTGTTCAACTTCACTCAAACCTGTTCTTAACTTCACCTTCTTTTTCTTCACTTTAATGCACCGTTTGCTGAAATTTTAGTTGTAAAAAATGCTAGCCATCTACGTACTTAATGGTAAATAATGATAATAAAATCAAATAATGGTAATAAAGATCATTGTAAATATATTTTTATTTGTAGTTTTCAGCTTGAAATGCAGCCAAGGGTCAATGAATGAGAATAGCCAACTGCCCCTAAAAGATTTGAAATGTCTAAGAGGGGAGAATGCCTGCACTACAATCAAAATGGTGACCGTAGTGGGACCTGACAAAAAGAAAATATCTTCTGTAATGAAGACTTGCATGAACATAACAGAAACAAAGAAATGTGGTTTTAACTGCGATGAGATAAAGAAAAATCCAGTATCGAACGTCGAGTCCTGCGATGTAAGTCAATAATTGCTCAAGTATCAATTTCAAAAAAATCTTTCTTTCTTTCAAAACAAACCCTTTGCACAATGATGCTATAAACGTTTTTTTTATTACTTGTAGCAAACGTGCTGTACTACTGACCTGTGCAATAAACCATGTCCCGAGGGTCAAAAAAGAAATCAAGACGGTAGTAAATGCGTTGATAAAGCAGCATGCCCCGCGGGTCAGCTAAAAAATGAAGATGGTAAATGCGTTGATGAAGCAGCATGCCCCGCGGGTCAGCTAAAAAATGAAGATGGTAAATGCGTTGATGAAGCAGCATGTCCCACGGGTCAAGTAAAAAATGAAGGTGGTAAATGCGTTGATAAGAATAAACCATGTCCCGAGGGTCAAAAAAGGAATGAGGAAGGCGAATGTAGCGCTGGAGCTGTTTTAGCAACCAACTGGAAGATTTTGTCCGCCATTGTGTTCGTTGTATTTTTTTTCTTTAAGAATATGTAAACGCTTTTGTACATTTGCACGTAAGTATAATCACTTTCTTTTTTGGATGGGCATATTTGTCACGTGACTTTGACGTTTATTTTTACTTGAGAATCATTTAGCCAATAAATGGAACTGTCGTCAATTTCTGCTAAATACAAATAGGGATTTTAATACGTCATTAATTTCTGTCAAGAGAAATGTCGTTGTACTCAACTTAATATTGGTAGAAAAGAACAGGAACACCTTTTAAATAAATTTACTTTACTTTATTCGCTCGAACCAATCGTGACTGTCTTTTCAGAAATCTTATCCAATCCAATGTCTCAACGGAGATGTATCTTGCTGAAAGAGCACAAGTGAGGATGCGCAAAGTTCAGTAGGTCGAATGTAATGACCAGATAGCTTCACCCTTCACTCTCCACCCTTATCAGTAACCTAAGGCAATCCCTAATATATAATTCTTCATTGGTCAGCATCTGTTGCCAGGAAATGTTCAAGGTCATGCGTAACATTTTTGTGTAACATTCGTTGAGTTTATTTTCTTTGTAATTGTCCATGTGTCACCTCCATACAGTACCACGCTCTCTATGGTAGACAAAAACATCTTCACTTTGATTTCATGTGAGAGAGTGGAGCTTCACATTTTCTTCAGTTTGTGATAACGATCAACGTTTGTCATAAAGATCAACTGTGCCAAATTTCGGGTGTAGGACAAAACCCCCTGAGGACAAAAACCCTCATTTTTTTTATAGAGTAGGACAAAACACCTCTTATTTTTAAATAATTATATAGTCAAGGCAGCTAAAATCTACGCATCAACAAAGTCCTGGAAAAAATACGCGGCAAAATTTCACAATGAAAGATAATTATTAATTAATTTTGGGCCCAAAGTTTAAAATATTCCGTTTTCTTTGAAAATTGGTAAGTTTACTAATTAAATGATGCTGATTTCAAATCAAGTACCAAAATTTGGATATTTTTACCCCTAATACCTTCTTTTTGGGCAAATTTGGGTCCAAATTTTAGAATATTCCGTTTGCTTTGAAAATTGGTAGGTTTACTAATTGGAGGATGCTGATTTCAAATCAAATACCAAAATTTGGATATTTTCACCCCTAATACCTTCTTTTTGGGCAAATTTGGGTCCAAATTTTAAAATATTCCGTTTGCTTTGAAATCAGCATCCTCCAATTAGTAAACCTACCTATTTTCAAAGCAAACGGAATATTTTAAACTTTGGACCCAAATTTGCCCAAAAAGAAGGTATTAGGGGTGAAAATATCCAAATTCTGGTATTTGATTTGAAATCAGCATCCTCTAATTAGTAAACCTACCAATTTTCAAAGCAAACGGAATACTTTAAACTTCATTATCTGAGTTGTTTGTAATGTTGAAGAGATTATGAGGGGTTTTGTCCTAAAGGGGTTTTGACCTAAGGGGGTTTTGTCCTAGGGGGGTTTTGTCCTAAGGGGGTTTTGTCCTAAAGGGGTTTTGTCCTAAAAGGGTTTTGTCCTAGGGGGGTTTTGTCCTAGGGGGGTTTTGTCCTAAGGGGGTTTTGTCCTAGGGGTTTTTGTCCTAGTTGGGTTTTGTCCGTATACCCAAATTTCATGCTTCTAGAATGAAAAGCACAATTTTACTATTACTTTGCACGATTTGACTTGACTATATATGTAGACGTACAACATGATCGGTAAAATTGATGAAGTGATTTGGTCACTTTGAGTTTAAACGAAAATATATCAAAATACGTATTTTTCAATATTATCAATAAAATTCTTTAGGAATATTCAGGGACATACACGAATCGATAATGCGGAGTGTAGAAATAGACGCCCCTCCATGGCATGTCTTTTCATATTAATAAACTTTGGTTTTAGGAGCTGTTTTAGGGTATCTTCACATTTTTACACTAGGGAATTGTTTTGCGACGTTTGATTTTTAAATACATTCTGCGTGTGGTCCTTGTGTTTATTCTAAATAAACAAGCTGATAAGCTTTTAGAGAAATTTGAGCGCGTTTGAGCAGAACAATGATAATGTGAAAACCATCACTGGTTTCGATGAATATAAATATAACAAGTTAGCACTTGTGAGGCGTTTACTCGTTGTAGAATTTGTATATTTCGTTTGTTTGATATTCTCTTTCGCAAAATGAAACAGCTATTCCTTCTTTTGGCTCTGACTCATGCAGGTGATACTGGTTTTTTGTTATAACGTCAAACACATTCGTAAAAATGTAGAAAATTATTGTTGTATTGTGAATTCATATACTTTTTATGTTCTACATAAGAAATATCTACTCTTTTGATTTTGCAAATACATATTTAAATAATAATGCGTAAAAGTTGGAAAGGCCACACCTTCTGTCTGTCTACTTTGTACGATACAATCTTTGTTCTTCGTTTCTCTTTATACTTCACTTTTGCACACCGTTTGCTGAAATTCTTGTTTTGACAAAATGCTAACCTTCTACATATTTAATAACAAAAGATGGTAATAAAGAGCATTGGGAATATATTTTTACTTTGTAGTTTTCAGCTTGAAATGCATACAGTCAGTGACCTAGCCCACAAAAGATGTGGAATGTCTAGGAGGGGAGAATGCCTGCGCTACAATCAATATGGTGACCGTAATAGGACGTTCACTACTCTATATGAGAATAACTTTTGTAAAGAGGAATTGCATCAACATAACAGAAACGAAGAAATGTGGTTTTGAATGCAATAATATAAAAAAATATCCTAAAATGACCGTCGAGTCCTGCGAAGTAAGTCAATAATTACTCGACTCAAAACCTTCCGCAAAGTATCAATTTCAAAAGATTCTTTCTTTACCCTAAAAACATACTGAGAATATGTCGAAGAACATCATTAGGTAATCGAAGCTCAAAAACACAATCAAAACGAATCCTTCGCAGAATGATGATATAAATGGGTTTTTTTTATTACATTTAGCAAACGTGCTCTACCACTGACCTGTGCAATAAACCATGTCCCGAGGGTCAAAAAAGAAATGAAGACGGTAGTAAATGCGTTGATGAGAAGAAACCATGTCCCGAGGGTCAAAAAAGGAATGAGGAAGGCGAATGTAGCGATGGAGCTCTTTTATCAACCAACTGAAAGAACCTTTCCGCCATTGTGTTTGTTGTATTTTTTTTTGTTAAGAATATGTAAACGCTTTTGTACATTTTCACGTAATTTTAATCACTTTCTTTTTTGGATGGGCACATTTGTCACGTGATTTTGATGTTTATTTTTATCGTAATAAAGTACATTTCTTACTCAAGAAATTTTCAGCCAATAAATGGACCGTCGTCAAATGGACCATCGTCAAATTTTGCTAAATACAAATAAGTACTATAACACTTCGAATGTGTAAATACAAATAGGGATTTCAGTCAAGAGCAAAATCTTAAAATTGGTAGAAAAAAACAGGAATTCCTTTTAAATTGTCTTCTGTTTAAAACTTCAACCGTCGTATTAGTTTTACTTAATCAATTTTTAAGTCGCTTAAATAATGAACCACCATGAGGCCTCAGAAGATATTGCTGATTACAAGGATTAACGAGGTTGGAAATGTCAGAAAATAAATGCGGTGAGGTTTCTGGGAACAAACCCTATACATTTTTGGAACGAGTGCGATGACCCCTCTCTCCCTACGAATATTTACCCAGAAACAAACAAGGTAGAGTTTTATACCGTTCGAAAATTAGACATGGAGTCATTTCTTTATCAACCATTTTAAAATATTCCCGACACCGAATTGTTATTCACGTTCGGATGATATGGTCGGCACAGTTAAAGATGTCGTGTAGTTTATGACGTCTGTCGGGTAGTTTATGACGTATGTTGTGTAGTTTATGACGTATGTTGTGTAGTTTATGACGTATGTTGTGTAGTTGATGACGTATGTTGTGTAGTTGATGACGTATGTTGTGTAGTTTATTTATTTATTTATTACGAATATTTATACAGGATAAAAAGTTCAAAATAAGATATATACAAGCAATATATAAATTCTGTTCTACCACTTTGTCCTGTTAAGAAAGCGGCTTAAAAATGTTAAAATATATATATATGTTAAAAACTCAATCACAAGTTAGTTAAAAACTCCTTAAGGCTTGGGGCACTTCTAGTCTTAATAGGCAATTCATTGAAGGTTTTTGCCCCATAAAAGAAAAATGTCTTTTTAGTAGATTCAAGTCTTATTTTATTAAATTCTAAGTATTTTTCCAGTGTTTCCAGTATTGTTTCTCATGATTTCGAAATAGTCCTGAAAAAACTCGCAAGTATCTCCATTCAAGCATTTATACACGTTAACACATACTTTTTTCTTCATTACTTTGTCAATTTTTGGTAGTACAGTTACTGGTTTGATAATCTTTCGAGCTCGTTCTTCGAAAGATTGTATCTTTACCTTGTGAGTATTGCTCGTCTGTGAGGTGATAATTGAACAATACGCAAACAATGGTATCAGCATCGTTTGGTAAATCGCAACTGCAGCTTTCGCCATTAACTATGGTCAAAGTCGTTGAAGTAGATACAGACGGCCACACGCTTTCTTGTAAGTAGCAACGGAGTGATCAGATAAGCTTAATGTCTGATCAAGATTCAAACCAAGGTATTTGTATTTGGTGGTGCAATTCACTGCTTTACTTTTATACGAAATGTTTAGATCAGTAGTCTTTTTCACTTTTTGAGCAGTTCCAAATGTCATGCATTCGGTCTTACCGGCTTTCATATTCGTAATCAACTCGTTCTGTTCCATCCAATCAGTGACTCGTGCAAAATCAGCTGAGAGTTTCTGTTCTAATTCATCGCGGCTTTTTGAAGACGTATATATTACGGTATCGTCTGCATACATCAGGATTTCACACTCTCTTGTAACATCAGCAACATTATCAAAGCTCAGCAGAAACAAAAGCGGCCCCAAGATCGAACCTTGGGGGACACCAATTGTGACAGGTTCCATTTGAGAGATTGCATTTTGGAAATTTACATATTGCTTCCTGTTGAATAAGTAGTTGATGAAAAACTCCTTCTCCGTGTCGTGAATTCCATAGTTTGAAAAGTTTGAGATAATTTGGCTGTGACTTAAAGTGTCGAAAGCCTTGCTTAAGTCAATGAATATGGCACCTGTTAGTCTACCTTTATCCATGTTTCTTCTGATTGTATCTACAAATATTGTTGCAGCCACTTCAGTATTATGTTTACTTCTGAACCTATGTTGATTTTTTGAAAGGAGTTTGCGATTTTCAAGATGACTCATTAACTGGGAGTGGACACAACGTTCCAAGATCTTTGAACACAGAGGCAGAACAGTTATTGGTCTGTGATTGTCCATCAAGTTTTTCGCTCCATTTTTGAAGATTGGTGTAACTTTTCCGATTTTGAAGTCCTCAGGGACTACACCTTGCGGTAAACATAAGTTAATGATGTAGGCTAACGGCTTAGCGACGTTTAGAGCTGTATCCTTTAGGAAACCTGGTGATAGGTTGTCGACACCACAAGATTTCTTACGTTGAAGTCGTTTTAGTTGTTTAAAGACTTCGTTTACAATAACTTTTCTGAACTTGAAAGTTGTATAGGTCTTGTTTTGGTTCTGAAATAGTCTCGCCCAGATGAAGTTTTTCAGGAGGATCGATTTTGATTTGAGATGAGTAGCAATTCCGGAGAAGAATGTACAAAATTTTGACGCTATATCAGATGGTTTGGAATACGGGACATCGTCAATCACAAAAGTTTTTGCTGAAATTGATTTCTCCTTCGTCGGAAAAATGTTTTTAACAGTGTTCCGAAATTTTTGGGAATTACTAACCGAATCATTCAAGAGCGTTCTGTGGTGTTCTTGTTTGGCTTTGCGTACCGAGATATTCTTTCTTTTACGTTGTTGTTTATAAACTTTATGATCTTTGTCCGATCTTGTACGTTGGAATTATCGCCTGAGGGAATCGCACAAATTCATTTCAGCTTTTACATCTTGTGTGAGCCATGATGACTTTTTGATGTTGTCCGTTGTGTAGTTGATGACGTCGTAGAACAGTTGTGCGCTTGAAAACAAACACTCGTTTGTCAAGCAATGTAAACAAGTTAGGGAATGTTCTTTAAACACAAAGCAGTTATTTATCATGAAAAATGAAGTAGGGCACATGCAGATTCAGTTGAAAGATCAATTCCGGAAAACCGGAGACAAAAATTCTGATAGATTTATAAAGAAATAATACTAAGTATAGAGTTAGAGAATTTGTGTTGAGGTATCACAAATGATCATTGTGATCAGCCTACAGTGTTTGATGAAGCTGTGCCTGTTATGTACTCGTTCACACAGATAAGACACATAAACTACGAACGTTGTTTACAGTTGAAACTCTTTTATCAAAAAAGAACTCAATATTATACAGCGGCGTTCAACACGTGTGCGTCGATGTATTTTGCCGAACACAACAAAGTTGACATTTGAGCAATGTCTATATATATAACAGTGCCCTCAATGTTCAGAAGATAACACCTGTGTTTTAGTCAGACGCGGATTTAGACTGCAGCATGATATGACGTAGTTGTTATGACGTAGTTGTTATCCGGTGATGTTCTGGCTATCACAAAGTTTAGTGAGCCGTTTTAAATAAAAAACGCCGTATTTCATCAGAAATAACAGTAGCACAAATGGGAGCAATTAAATAGACTAAAACTCCGGGTCGGGGTCTCCATGGTAACGCTTAATTAGCGTTCTGGAAGCCTCGTTAAAAAAACAAACAAATGAACCTTGGTGGAGCAACTAACATTGCCAATTGCCCGTTCCCATTCACCAGGTGAAGCTATTTATATGAATTGTCTCAAATGAGCATAAATCAGAACATGAAGTTAATAGTGTTATAAATCACATAAAAACGATCGAACTTAAATACTGTTTTCCGCAGGGCAAACGTGGCCGTTTGATTGAACCTACCAAAACATTATCGTGGTTTTAAAGGTATGTTCGTTTCTTCCTGTCGCCCACAATTGGGGACTATTCCTTGGATATTAATTAACACATTCTCTGGATATGCGACGTTTGTAGCACTCGGTTCATTTGTTCTGTGATGTCTTCGGTGTTGTTTCTACGTTAGTGAACTTTTAATATCGCCTTCAGTTACAGAGTGGCGCGATTTCTCCGCAAAACCTACGTTCGCATCGGCAGGATGCCGTCTCTCCCTGTTCGTTTCATCTTTTAGAACCCCATTCTCTCACGCGTACGCACCCTTTGAACGGCCTCTAGCTCGCTTAACCTCCTGAGTAACCCACAAACGGCAAAACCATTATTCCAAATCTAATGCTTGTATAGTTGATCTATGAGGAGTATATGAAAATCTATTCATGAGAAATTTCAATATCATTTTCGGCATAGTGCTTCCGAAAAGTTATTTTGGTTCTTGGTGGGATGGACAACTACATCGATACATGAAAACAAAATATTTACAATTGTGTTTAAATTAAAATATTCATCAACAAACATATAAAGAGTATCAAAGGAAATCGATGTTTATTTTGACTTTGGAAAAAGCATCTTCAATATCATTCTTTAAGTCAACGAGCAAATTTTTCGATTGTTGGCGTAAAGGCAAAATGTTGAACAAGAAGTCGTTTTGATAAACTACTCCCGGAACAACGATAACTCCCGAATCAATTATATTTCTGACACAGCCTCCAAGCTTTGCCTCCAATAGAATCATGGCCTGCCACTCTTGAACTTCATCTGAGGTTTGAACGTGCAATTTAACGTTGTACGTTTGGCCACCAATTGGCGCAGTGTACAGTAGTTCTTCAAGAGATTTGCTTTTTGATTGGCCGAAGAAATCAACTAATGGGTTGATGTAAAGATCCGGTACAAACCCTTTAAACAATTCTAGCCATTTCTTTCTCGGATATTCGCTTAAAAACTTGAAAAAGTCCTGGACATTTTTCTCGAAGGAATGCAAGCTTTCAAACTCCATGAGCGGATTCCAGTGGCACGTGTCTGCATTGAAATTCGCTAGCAACTGGACTACGTGAAACGTGCGCACGCAATGGAAACAATTTCCTTTCAAGGAGTTCTTCCGCAGCACGAAACACACAGTATCGACAAGTAAACCGAAATCCTTCACCGACATTCGAAATAATGACGGTTGGACAACCTCGGAGAAGAAGAGGACTCCTTCGAGCGCCATTTCACTTTGCTTATCACCGCATCGTTTCAACAACGTAAAGGCGTCAACGGGGCGTTTGTCGGCGTTTTTCTCCAACACCAGCGCGAAGTTGACGTCAAATTCAACTTCAGGGGCGTCAATGAATTGCAGTTTGAAGCGCAAACGCGGACAACGTATATCAGCCGCCGAATACACGAATTTCACGCCGATCTTGAGTAGACTGGTCACTAGACTGTCGATGCAATACCGAAACGTTAAGTTCCTCGGCGCAAACAAACAAACATCGACATCCCCTCTTCTGTGTAGCCAATACGACCCGAAGACGCGCACGTGACTCTCATGATAGACCTCTGCGCCAATCACATCACGCCACGTTTCTGAAAGAATCTTCAAGCCCTCTTCAACGGCAGTGCGATATTTGGGCGATGGTCGAACGCCCAACCGCGTCATGTGTTCTTCCGGCGTCAACTTATAAAACGCAGGCTTCACTTCGTTCACGTTCAACACGTGGAAATTCACACGTGGGAATCTCCGTCGCAAGCTATTGATCGCGCGCAAGTTATCCTCTCTGTCGTCCCAAAACCACAACTCCACGACGCTCGCATATTCCTCCAACAAACCCTTCACATACTTGCGCTTGAAATGGGTAGTGGCGCTTTGTTTATACCTGTCACCATCGTCTTCGGGTTTCATGGCAACGCGCGCGAACGTCAATTCGTGCGTCCGTAGCACGCCGTCTACACCCGATCGGACTCGCTCCTGTCTGCCAGTTAACAAAACACTCATGGCGCATGCCTGGTAACGATGGTCGTGGTAATGACGTAAAGTCGGGCCGGGCTGCACTAGCAGGGGGTAAAATAACGATTCTGGTCGACCTAGCCAACTTCTATACGGCCATCTTTGACCTAAATGATTAAGAGACACTGTCAAGGTAAGTTATTTGCTTAATGTTGTAAACGGGCAGTCATTTTGCTACTCGGCATCATTAATCAACTGGTGCTTAGCAGGTCTTGTATTCCAGCTGAATTTTAAACTGTTTCCTGTAAACATCCCCGTTTACATCTTGATCCGTATCAGGTATATTATCTAGCTTTATCACCAGTGGGTTTGTACGAAAAATCATCACAGCAATAAAACACTCGGGTCACGTTATCCGTAGGAAAGCATTTTTAGCAAAATCTGCATGACACATGAGTTTTATATGGTGAACGGTGATTCATTGTTTGAGATGTTAAAATCTTTTCAAACAGCTTAAATGCGAAAATTCCAATTCACAATTTCGTGTGTTTTAAAATGAATCCGTGCCACAAAACCATAAAATGTTAGTAAGATCACAATCAGCACTCACGTGGTTCTACATTTTAGTGTATCCGTTACACAGACACATTTAAGCGCGCACAAAATCTACTTTAACACGAACAAATGAAACTCACCAGTTACAGCCCAATATCTTTTCCTGCCAGAACCAGGATCCGGCGTGTGAAAAAGAGTACCGTCGAAATCGAAGATAAAGAGAGATCGAACGAAAGCTGGTCCCACATACAAAGACACATTCTCCGAGAACTCTACCACGTTTTCATCACGGGAAGTGTGGCCAATTCTCACATTCGGATTGAAACATTTGCGACTGTCGGTTTCGTTGATTGCAACTTGCAAACCGATGACGCCATGTAAGAAAACATCTTCGCGTGGTCGTTGCCACGACCGGCGATCAGATAATAACAATGCAGACAGTTTCGGACTGACCCCCTCTGCCGTAGACAGCGTCACATGAGGTACGTCATTGTCACATGCCAGGTATTCCACAAATTCAACGGCAACAGCCTGCACCTTCTCGTTGGCAACGTAACCAACAATTTTGACTCGATGTTCCTGCCCCACGGCAAAGTCTTTCAAGTCATCAGCTGTTGGGTGGTAGAGCAAAGTGACGTGATCGCAGTGCACATTATCGTGGGAGAACGGGTAGAGTTTCGAGATAATTGCTTTTGATGATTCGGTCAAATACAATGCAACGTACAAAATGTCCGATGCATTTACGCATTCCAATTGTACTTGCTGGAAACTCGATTCAACATTCTCGACATCTAGCGCGAGAGCTTCGTGATCCACCTCCCAGCGCGCCCACATTTCCGCGTGAACATTGGACGAGACCGCGTGCTTGCAGCGCGACGAGTACAATTTGCGCGTGGTTTCGTTAGCACACGGGATTTCAAGAACGAACGTTTGGTATCCGCACAGTAAACCAACACGCCTGTAGAACGCGTACTCCCATGTTTTCGTGTGGGTGTTATCGACAACGATCGCTTCTTCATCGCGGCCGATAGCGGCAAGAAATTGCTGACGACAACGTTTATGGGCGGCCGATATTTCCGCGCCGGAGAACGCGTAGTTGTTATCGTTCGCCGTGAAATAATCATCAGCACTACACACGCTGCAAGTTAAGACTTTCGCGATCTTTTCAGCGGCAAATGATTTCCCACTTCCTGAAGCGACATTTAATATACATCATTCGAAAGTTAGAGAATATTCTGCGGAATCCTAATTCGTGCGCCATAAAGTGTTTCCATGTTATATAAACACAAAACATAGATACAATACACCTCTTTCGATATGGCAATTAAAACGATTCTAAAACCGGATCAATAAAATAATGTCGTAGAATGATTGACAACTCAACAATAACACAACAAAAGCAACCCTCGCTTTCGTTTTAGAATGGTCTCAAGATTTTCTGTTTTATAAAAACAGTTTGAATTCTCCATTTCAGTGATTAAAAAAAATTCGCCCAATCACCTTTCAAGTTTACAACGAAAAATTCGTTTCTTGTCATAGATATCTTGTCTAGAACATGACGTTTAAAATCCGACGATGCTCCTTTTACTTTTAAATACATCTACTTTTCCGTGCATTTTTAGCATGAAATCATTTAAATATGCACGTGCTTACATGGACTTATTTCTGAGTATTGCGAAATAAAAAACCTGGAAAAGTGGAAACATGTGACATGAAACTTATATATCAGCATGTTGCCACTTAAAAACGAGAAAATAGATTAAAATGAAAGTGTAAAGCTATCGTTTAAGTGATAAATTTTAAAGAAAACAACAAAAGAATCCACTTACCCGGTAGGCCGCGCAAAACGAACACTCGTTTCACGGCTGGGAGTTGGAGAAGCGAGTCACATTTCTCGATCTCACTGACGACTTCATCGAATCTCTCTGCTTTGCTGGAGAGCAGCTCACTTAAAAAATTGTCAGCTAGCTCTTCTAAAAGAAGACCAGCAGACAACAGTCTCTGAATGTGGTCTGCAATGAATGATGGCAGCTCAGGACAGATTTCCAACAGAGAATTCCGAACTGCGAACTTCGTCACATAGAATCTATCGTCGCCTCTTTCTGGGCCGGTGGAGCAAATACGTAACTCCTTAACCGATTGCTGACCAAACGGTGTGTGTTGGCAACCACCATAGTAAGCCTTGTTGACGTTGAACAGATTCAAACGCTTGCATAGAGGTCGCGATAGCTTCGCGACGGTGATGTGTGGTTGGTAAATATCGTGGTTTCCCAACAAACAAATGCCAGCATCCTTTAAGGCGCGCGACGCCATTTCAACAAATCCTGTAAACGTTGCGTTTGGTTGAACGTTCGCGTAAATGACCTGGCCGCGGAAATCAGACACGCCTTCAACGCGCAATTCCAACGAAGCCAGCATACAAACCATTATCGATTGTAGAGATTGCAAAACTGAGCCCGCCTTTTCGTTATCAGTCATATTTGAAATGCGGAACATGCACAGTGTCAGATGTAAAGCGTCCAAGTCGATAAAGGCTTCTTTTAAACGATCATCGCACGTCAATATGTAATCCTGGACCTAAGCACAACAACATCTGTTTCAAATTAAATTTTTATTGGATAATAAAAAAATCATCGATTTGATTTGAATCATTTGATTTATCCGGCACATGCGCAATGGTAAGGCGTTCGGCTCTTAACCGAAAGGTTCGGGTTCGTGACCATGCTATCACAAAGTTGTTTAGTGAGCGGTTATAAATAAACAAAGCCGTATTTCATCAAAAATAACTGTAGCACAAATGGGAGCAATTAAATACACTAAAACTCCAGGTCGAGGTCAATGTTTAATGAGCATTCTGGAAGCCTCGTTAAAAAACAAACAAAAAGAAACAAACCTCCTTGACCTTTCCCTTAATGTAACAATTGGATATTGGCAGACAAAGAAACGCATTGGGTCGATCTTTATCAGAATACTTCTTTTCGTTGCTTTCCTCGTTATTTAAAGCTTGCATGGTTTCGTTAGCAACCGACTTGGCATCCTCATTGGCAACGATTTCAGTTAATGATTCAACTGTGTTGGCCGTGGAACCGAAAACGTTGTCTATTCTTTTCGTCTTGTCCCAAACCACAGCGGTACGGTATTTAAAATACTGAATGCGGTGTTTTGGTATGGCCAACACTATGTGGTCATCGACTGTAAAAGTATCAGAATCAATCATATTATCTTCTTTAGGGTTATCAATGAGTAACATGAATGCTATTGAGCAACTTTAAGTAAAGTTTAATTTTGAAATCGGAAAATTTCACAAACTCTGGTATAAAAACCCACTTCATTCACCTGAAGCAATGTCTTCCCATGAGAATGATGTAAAGAATTTTTCTTGCACACCAACGAACCTGTCCAAATATCCAACAATGAAATGTTCAGTTGGCAAAGCCTCGTCCCACAAAATCCTGTTAATAACATCAATTGCAGTCTTCATGGATCTTTTTTTCTCGCCATCCTCCAGCTGCAGAGATTTTGTAGGAATTTCAAGTTTTAAATCGTCGTTGGTGGCTGGCTTGTTTGATTCACCAGGATGCCTATTGAAACATTTAACGCCGAATTTGCATTTTCCTTTTAAAAAGAAGCCGCATATTTTTTCTGGAGCACCAGAGTTTGTTATGTTTACAGGAACAAATTCCTTGAAGGCAGTGATTAAATCAAACAGCATTGGATTTCCGCAATTTTCAATAGCTATTTTCTGCAGCTCCTTTACAATCGCAGTACTATCTTTTGCGAAAACCTCTAATTTTGGAAGTGAATTTGGATAACAATCTAGAGAGATTATTTTAATATATATAATATATGACTTGTTAAAAGAATCAAATTTAAATATGAATTTATAAAGAAATACATCAAAGTCAAGAAAAAAGATTTTTGTATAGTATATACTTTAAGTTTTGTGTTCTTCACTCTCAATGCAACTAACTGAATTTCGTTCGAAAACATATAATATACATCATTGAAAATAATTTACAAAAGAAATTCTATGCAAAATCAATTTAATAATTAGATAATATGAAACGTGATTCCCCCGAGAGGCTAATCTTTAGATTTATAATTGGCGAGCAAGAAATTGTTCATATAATGACAAAGAAATATAGTATAAAGAAATATGTTAAACATTTATGAAAATGGCAGAGAATAAAAATCAAGAAGGTAGGAGAAGTTCTTTGAATCTTAACAGATAAAGTTTGGATAAAAGAAAACTTGTGGAAAAATATTCATTTTTAACCTATTATACAATTTTAAACCTCATAACATGTACGCAGTTCTTTCAGTTTCGTAATTTGCTTAAATATTCAACTAATCACATCTTGTATGTTAAAGAAAGGTCAAAAAGAAGAGGTATAATGGTCGTTGTGGTAAGACAGTGACAGCAAAGACAGTGACAGCAAAGACAGTGGAAGAGCATCTTCCTGTTGAAATTCATGGTGAACTACAAAATGACATCTCTTTGCATCTTTAACTTAGAATAATACAAAGATACTTAAAAAATTTAAAACTTAAAAATTTGCATCCATTTTACACAAAAAAGTCTAATGTCGAATTAACCCTGCACAAGAAGTTAAGCAGGCACCAGTCCAGCCATCAACACTCGTACTTTACCACACTGAAATACTACTCTTCACACCCCAAGTCTGCGTTTACACAAACTTATATTGAAATCCATTTAAATCTACCAAAATAACAGAAACAAACTGCACCATAACCTTAACAGACATTTTTCCGCGGTTTCAAAGAAGGTTCGAGAAATGTTATATAATAAGAGAAAATTCAACTTTCAACTTCATGGGATACTTCATTAACTTTAGTATTTTAGCCAACTTACACAGCAGTGACGGAAGATGTTACTAAAATCATGTGTCAATACACAACTTTTAACAAAAACTAAATGATATCTCTCAGGGAAAATTGGACATAAATTGTAGCGGTCAAATTTTCTTATCGGAAAATGGAAGAAAACTGAACGAAACTATAATAATAGAAGCATAGAAGTGCCAGTATGTTCATTACACCAAATGTCTTACCATCAATTGTTATTTTCATTTGAAGTTGAGTGTTATCAAAAAAGAAAATTTCAGTAAAATCTTTGCTGACACTGTGCTTGACATCATCTTGAAAAATCGACATTAAAACTTCAAGTTCTTCCTTTACTTCGGCTTCAGCCATTTTATTATTATTATAGCTATGAAAAGAATAGCAAAAATACATGTTTTGAAACAAAAAATATATAGCTATGCATATGTAGAAATCATATTCGTTTGCCAATTTATTTACCATACAAGAAAAGGCTTAACTTATTATAAAGTAAAAGTTTTATTTTATTTTAATAAATGTTATATATGTTATGTTATGCATTTCTTTAGATCCAAACTTTTCTCTACCAACCTTAGCTTTCTCTTTTAGCTAACCTTCTTTAAAAATAGTCTCTATTTTTTAAATTTAAAGCAGGTTGATATGTCTCACTTGTGGTGCAAGAAAGGGTATTTTATTGAAAAAACTGAACTATGAATCCAATGGTGCAACAAATAAATTCGCGTAAACAAAATATCGAAAGTGAAAGTTGTGGTCCGTTTTTAAAAAGAATCCCAATGGCTTGATAGTCGCATGTAGAACTAAACTTTTGATTTCCTCTTTTTTTTATTTTTTTTTTCAATTTCATAATTTCTATTTCTCAAAAGAATTGTTTTTCGTCAACTTATCTTCATTTTTTAAAAAAATTATTTTCGATATTTTAGTAATAGTTGCCATCTTGCGCAAAACACGTAAGCAAAATCGTTGCAAAAGTGACGTCATGGAATTCGAGTTATGTTATCGAGCATACCGTCTGATGCACGTACTTAGGAATGCGTGAGAAAAAAGCTCCCAGAAAATAACTCTTGGAAAAATAGTTAACGGCGGTTTATTTTATTTTATTTACACCGAATATTTATACAGGATAAAACCATTCAAAAATAATGTACGTATAATATTTTAAAAAAGAAATATTTAAAAATCTTTATACTGCCACACGTCAACAATTACAATAAAATCATAAAAATTGCTGTTATTAATGTCCTGTTTCTATTTCAATAGTGAAATATTTTATTATTAAATCATTAAGTAAAGTAGAATTATAAGTAGAATAAAACGCTTCTTTTAATCCTTGAGGAGCGGACTTCACATGGCAAATCATTAGAGACTTTTGCTCCATGGAAGCAAAAATCTTTGTTAAAAGACTCACGATTTTGAGTCTATCCTAAGTCTAAGTAGAATATTGCTGTTTGTCTACGAGTTCCCCATGACTTCAAAACACTGGTTAAACTGGTTATCATTAGTTATTTAGTAGACTTCAAGACATAACCGTCGGGTCATAATACTTTCGATTGAAAGTATTCCTTCTTCCTGATATTGATCCGTTGTAGATGATTTTATATGCTATCTCCTCAAAATGTTTTAATTTTTCCTTGTAAGTGTTATGGTTTGTATTACAAGCGAGGATTGAACAGATTTCATTTCTTAGGTAGAAGAAAGATACTCGGTCAGTTGTTGTAAAGATGGATCAAGTTTGTACATTTTGGTAAAATTAATGATGTAAGAGTGCCAATCGATAAAGTTTGGTGTTCTTTGTGTGGTGCAAAATTATTTTTTTATTTTTAAATTTATTTTCCAATTGCATATACATATATAAATTTTGTACATACAACTGCGGTACTCGTAAAAGACCGTTTGATTGGTCTTATCGTCGAGAACCGTCTTTTATTGTTACAATCATAGTATAAAAATAGCATGCACTCCGTCTTTCTTTACTTGCTATTATGGGCCAATTCATTTTTACACAACCAATTTGCAACACGGTGAAAGTCTGTTGTTAATGATTGCTAAATTTTCTGTTTCGTTTTTATCTCAGTATGAATCATGGTGTCACCAGCATAGGTGAATATTTCACTGTAATCGAGAGATCGTCGTTAAAACTGATTAGGAACGATACGGGACCTAACATAGATTCTGGGGCACACCTTAGGCAATTGCTTGGTATTTGGAAATGGTGTTGTTGTAGTTAACTGCTTGTTGACGGTTGCAAAGGTAATTTGAAAATCGTTTAGTTCAATCGATCATTTTCAGTTCTAACGACTCCGTGGTTAGTTAGGTTTGTTAGTATCTGGTTAAGAGTATCAGAGCCTTGCTCAGATCTATGAAAATCACACCTGTCATTTTACCCTCATGTTTCTTCTACACGTATATTTACAATGAGGATAAACATTTCAGTGAAAAATACATTGTTATTAATATGCGTCCGCAATAAAATTCTTCTCAATCATCATCATCATCTTGCAGCCGAGATAGAATTCACTACACCTGTCCAGTATATCCTATCATTCATAGCTGTTAGAAGGTCTTCCTTGGCAATGGCGGTGTCTCTGCATATGATGTCTAGAAAGGTGAGCTTCCGAGACCGCTTAAGTGATGACGGGTGCCCCCATAAGAGGAACGATGACACAAGTTCATCTGAGGCACGTGCACAATGTCCAGCAAACTGGACGCGTTTCCTTTGGACTTTTCTCAATAGAGTCGTAAACATGGTACTTTTATCATTTTATTTACCTCACCTCGCCTAGGTCAACAGGCAAGACAAACCAACCAACCAACCAATGACTTAAGAAACTATTTAAGAAACTTTTGATACTTAACCTTCCCCAAAATTAAGAAACTGCAACTACTAGGGTCTTTGCTTAGCTTCTTATAAAAAAAATACGCGTATATGAATCGGTAAGTAACATGGTAGCATGTTCCATGTTTCCTTTGGAGCGAAATTCGAATTGGTTTCTATTGTTTATTTTCCTGCTTATGTAAAAATTTGAAAAACTAAGGTTGAACACAGTGGTTTAAGGAAGCAAGCCATATATTCTAGCAACAGGACAAACATTGATAACAGTGTCAATTAATTTTGTACTGAAGTTTTTAACCCTGTATAAATATTTTAAAATAATAATAATGTCGTATTGCCAGCTTGTTCTTTGAGGTGTTTGAATAATTAAAAGGTGGCAGGTTTTAAAACAAAAAACCTTTTTGATTTTTGTTCGACCGACAAATACAATTTTGTAGTAACTCGTAGATTTGGCGTTTTCAGTAGCAGAAAGTGCAAAAATCAGAGGCGATTTTGGTTGGATAAAATATTGTAAGCAAAGACCTTCCAAGACTATTATGGGGTGCTTAACCTGGTGATAAGTGGACCAATCATCCTAATGTTTCGTTTTTTGAACCTTTCTATGTAATCTATCACTTTTTCTCATGTTCAAAGTTACCATTAAGCCAACCACACTTTCAATTTGTTTCGGGTTTTTTTGGCGCATATTGATTTAATTCGGTAGCCAATGAGGTTTCACGTCTTTTGGCGTTTTATTGAAAATGACCTTATCCTGTTAATGGCTTAAAACGCCTGAAAGATAAGATTGAAGCTACAACTACCTCGATGACAATGAAGAGAATGACGAGAAACTTGATATTATGTAGTCGACGTACATCTTCTCGATTATATTACTTTTGTTGATGGACTTTGTTTATTAACGCCCCTCCCGAATAAACGCCCAGTATAAAATTCGTTTGTTAAAATAAACGCCCAGGGCGTTTAATCGGTCATTTACGGTACTTCACAGCTTGTACTTCTAATAGCGCTCCGTTTTGTCTATACGTCGCGGATAATTATCATATATTAAGGCGGGGCATTCTGGGATTGTGTGTTTGTTTGTTTTTTAACGAGGCTTCCAGAACGCTCATTAAGCATTATCATAAAGACTATCGACCCGGAGTTTAAGTGTATTTATAACCGCTCACTAAACAACTTTGTGATAGCATGGTCTCGAACCCAGAACCTTTCGGCTAAGAGCCGAACGCCTTACCATTGCGCTATCACCAGATGAAGTTGATTGAGTTGCGGACAAACATGAAAATTGTCCGCCACGGTTTGAATAAAAAAACATCTATATATATATATATATGTATCCGTTAAAAACAAAATGCTCCGTGAACCAGTTTACAAAATGCTGATACCTAAAACACTGTATAAAATATTATATACTACGCGAAATAAATAATCTAAAAAAACAAAACAATATAAACATGCTAGATTAAATTTGAATCAAATATTAACCGCCAATGTAAATGCATTAAAACGCCTCTCATTAAAGGATATTTGTTTAAGTACGAATGTTAGAAATGTGACGTTTCTATTGGTTTATCGCTTGACGTTGCGCAAAAAGGACAATTTCTATTGGTTTATCGTTAGAAGTCGTGCATGCAAACTGCTTTTGATTGGCTTACATATTTACATTGTATTCTACGACAATCTGCTTTTGTAAAAGATTACATGCGTGTAAATAAAGACAAAAATAACCGTTTTATTTCTTCTCTTCTTGAATCGGTGGAGCTTTAGACTTTCCTTCAGGCAAAGGTTGCTGTTTACCGGACCAACTTTCAACTGGCTTTTCATCTAAATCAGAGTAAGGGGGCATCCATAAAGTACGTACGCAGTAAAATCGTCAATTTTGGACCCCCCCTCCCCCCCTGTACGCACCTGTACTTTTTCAACAACCCCCCCCCCCTCCGTACGTACGTACGTACGCATAATTATTACTAAATTTATGACCCCTCCCCCGCCTTAAAAAACGTGAAATTCCCTAAATTCTAAACACTATAAAACCAAAATTACTCGCCTAGTTGCTTAGGTTATTTATTTCAAAATCTTATGTTATATAATTATATTAGACACTTTCAAGAAACATTTAACCTTTAGTGATTAAAAAGAAAAATATCATCGAAAAAAATAGTCAAACTGTGTATGTACTCCCTGTCTTTGACACCCCCTCCCCCTGTACACATGTGTACGCTTTTGGATAATCCCCCCTCCCCCTACCTGCGTACGTACTTCATGGATGCCCCTTATATAAAAAAATATTTCACATAAAGGCTTTACTGCATTCCCGTCTTACAAGACTTAGTTCAAATCGGGCCACTGATTGTGAGATCTCTTTGCAAATAATTTACATAAAGATGAAATCCTCCCCAATAATAACGTGACTGTTGGTTTATAATTGCAAGGATTAGATCGGTCACCACAATTTTTAAAAATTGGAATAACGGAGGCAAACTTCCAGGATGAAGAAAAACAAGATTCATCTAAACACTTTTTATAAACAAAACAGGAGATAACTCAGAAGAACACCTTACATTTTGAAAATAATCTTGGAAACGTTATCAAAAGATGCTGCAAGCAATCCTGTAAAGTCTGGTCAGTTTTAGAGGTAAAATATGGGAGATCGTGTCCAGAATTACCGAGGGTAGAATGAATGAAAGCTGAAGAGTTTAGCAAAAAGTTCAACCTTATTCTTAGATAAATTAATGACTTCAGGACCATTGAATAGTGGAGGCAGATGATTTAGAATTACCCCGGACATTTTTAATGATACACTAAAATTTACATGAACCTATTTTTTTGGAATTGATATGATCTATGAGATTTCTTACAGATGTCAGGGTTAGAGGTAACTCTAAGGCTACTCGTTCAATTAGAGAATTTTAGCCATTCTTTATGGTGAATGTCACCAAATACAAAGATGTTGGTTGAGCGATGATTAAGAATAGCGGACTTTGAGACTGATTTGATAACAGAACAGTCTTGAGAAGTTGGAGAATGATAGAGGAAGAATAAAAGTAGTTGAATGTAGAAGAGAAAACGAAAACGCGTGAAAGGTTGATCAGGGTCTTCCAGGTCAATATGAAGAGATATTCATATTAACAATTTAATGTAAGTAGACAAATAAATAATATTGATAGTTACTTTTCTCACCTGTGCTAATGCACCAATGACAAAGAACATCGACAAGGGATTTCATGTTTGAACCAGAACTTGCTGCATCTAAAACAAACGTAATAATTCAAAAAAACAATTCACTAGTCATATGTTACAAATTGTACAACATGCTTTTTTAGGGTGTGATGTTTCGCAAAAGGTACCAATATGTAATAAAATACTAATTTTAAATACTTAAAATAAAATAATAAATGTTTCAAAAATTGGAAAACACAGGGATCCAAATTTAGTAAAACACTTTAAATTTATAAAAAATAAACCTTCTGACACGTCCTTTGGATAAAGTTCTTCAGCTTTTATTGCTCTAGGGGGCACTGGAAATAAGAGAAAATCATTATAAAACAAAAATAATGGACATAATAATCATTTTCAGGACAACTACAGAAATACACGTTGTTTTTTTAATAAGAAACCGTAGGCTCAGGTTTTCCAAAAATTAAGAAACTCTTAAGAAACTTAGGCAGGCTGAAACCTTTCAAGAGTAAAGAAACTTTTGTTATTTTTAGTATATGTATACATAAACAACGAAAAATTTGGTCGTGACAAAGGGTAAAATTTAAGAAATTTTTGAGGGTCAGAAAAGATAAATTTTTAAACTCGAGGCTCAGCCCATTGCTTATAAAAAAAACATGTACTTAATAAACATTTAAGAGGCAAGATCATCAGGCATCAGTATCCTTATTTTTCTAGAGGGTTGAGTCTCACTGTTTCTTGATTCTAAGTTTTTTTTGCGTCAAAACCAGTCTTGTTGTTCATAAATTAAATCTCAGTCAACTTTCTTTTATTAATATTATTCTCTAATAATGCTTTCTATATTAACTGGAAACTTTTTATTTATTGTTTTCAGTCTTTTAATTTTTTAAATTAAAGAAAATTTTAAATGTAAAATCCTGACTTCACTCCTTATTTAGTCCTTATTTCCATTCCTTATTTTATTTACTTCTCAACAGATTTCAACTTATAGAACCATTCATTAACACTTAACATTTGATATTTTTAAAACAACAGACATCGTCATTTCTATCCCTAGATTGTTCTCAGTCAGTTTGTTTGTTTTTTAACGAGGTTTCCAGAACGCTCATTAAGCATTATCATCAAGACATTGACCTGGAGTTTTACTGTATTTAATTGCTCCCATTTCTGCTACGGTTAGTTTTGATGAAATACGGTGTTGTTTATTTATAACCGCTCACTAAACAACTTTGTGATAGCATGGTCTCAAACGCAGAAACAAAAGGTCGCCGGTTAAAAGTGATGCATTACATCCTTAAAAAGCCCACAAAAACACGCATCTCACTTCCATTCTTCGGTGCACGAACATGCTTGGAATAACTCCGAGTGTCTGCAAAATTTCCCGGTGGGAAGTACTGAGCGACAATGTAGGTAGTTTTTCTTTCTTCGTGAAATACTACTGCCATGCCCAAATCTGTTGTGTTGTCCCAAACAAGTTGGGTGAAAGTGCCAGTTGTAAGTGTGAACTCAGGCAAAGAATAGTTAAACTGAGATGCAGTCTTGTACCTAAGGTTCAAAGGTTTTTATTAGGTTATATATATATATATATATATATATATATATATATATATATATATATATATATATATATATATATATATATATATATATATATATATATATATATATATATATATATATATATATATATATTATAAATTGAGAGATTAAATATTTATGCTCCAGAACAAGGTTGGTCCCTTGGGTACGGAATACTGCAAGAAATAGAGCTCTCTTATCTCATTTCTCACCCTAACAAATACGATTACACTGCTTGGAAAGCGCATAAATAAATTAAAAAATGATCTAGGTAAACAATTTAATGGAGGATTTTATTTAAATAATGCTTATAATTAATTAAATAAATAATTTATGCTCCATTGCATTTTGCCTTGTTGTGCACTCTGTGAACGTCTTTGGTAAACTTTAGCATAATGCAAAGCTCACTACGTAATGAGATGAGATGTAATAACATCGAAACACTGTGTTCAGAGATTGAATAATTAAAATATATATACATAAATAAGGGGGGGGGGGGGGGGGGGAGGAAAATAAACTCGAGTTTAAAAATAGTTAAGGGACGGAAAGAAAAGGGATTTGTGCCTAACTTCGTCGATTTTTAAAAGATTTTTGAAAGAGGTTATCAGGAAAATTCAAAGTTTAATATTTTACCATTGCATCACTGCTTGGTTTGCTTGCGTGTATTTACTTGTACCCTTTGAAATGTATATGTTTTCACCCTTGTCTGCGTTTGGAGAATGTTGCAAACCAGAATCGTTTTCAGCCAAATGAAGAGCCCATTCTTTAGCAGCTTCAGCTAACTCTTCATTCCATGTTAATTCCTTTAAACCATGCAACTTTCTAACTTCGTTGTGCGCGTATAACCCCACTTCTAAAGTAGTGTAATTTGCCAAATTAATTTAAATCAAATTTAAATTGGGGAATTCGCATAAATTTCGTCTATTAACTACTTTACCTTTATTGTCAACAACCGTGATTACGGGATATGTTTCTGATTTCTCTAAAAAATCAAATTAGTGTTTACAACAAGAACCGTTATGGCTTGAGCACAAGAATATTTTTTATTATAAAATCTCACTTTGAATGTTAGCAGCGGCATTCACAACTGCATCTTTTCCGCCTTCCAACGCGTCTTTCTTTTCTTCTAATCCTTTTTTCCCTTCTTCTAAAACGTTTTTACCAGCTGCTAGTGCTTCTTCACTTTGCTGAACGACAGCTACTTTCCCAGATTCAAATTTATCTTTCGAGTCATGTACCACTGCATCCTTTTCTTTTTCAATAGAGTCTTTCCCATCTTCCACGATTTCTTTTCCTTTATTAATCATGCTCGCACTCTCTTTTTGGACAACGCCAGTGCCTTTATCTACTTCATCCTTCAAATCTTGAACTGCCTCCTGCGTTTGCTCGGTTATGGCTTCTTTCTTCTCTTCGATAGCATTTTTTGTATCCTCTAACTTGTCTTGTTGATGCTCTTGGATGTTCACCTTTGCGTCTTCAACTTTGCTCTTTGCTTCCGTGATTTGTTCATCAATCGCCTTTTTACTTACCTCTAATTTATCCTGCTGTTCTTCTACGATACTCTCTTTTGCATCTTCAACTTCATGTTGTGTTTCTGTGATTTTTTCTTGCGTTTGTTCGTGTAAATCTTTGCCGCTCTCCTCAAATGCAGAATGACTCGTTTCGTTTACAACAGACTGAGTTTCACTCACTACATGTTGCGATTTTCCCACAATAAGAGTCACCTTCCCATCCGTCTTTATATCTTGTGAGCCATCTTTTCTTTGTTCGACATTCATACTCGCTTGACTTATATCACTACGCTGTCATTATTCCACGAAGATCAGATGAAATTTACACTCGAGGTAGCTATATTGATGATTAAAAAAAATTGTTGAAAAATCCCATTCATTGTTGTGACACGGCGTGAATAGACAACGTTTAATATTTCATCAGAAGTGTTAATGAAACGAACATTTTCGCGCGCCAAATGTTTGTGGGAGATGACCGTTCCTAATAAATTTAAAATATAGAGAATTGCATAACAATAAATTTTTATTCGTATAATCGTTATTGGTTTTCATATTAAAGCAAAATTCATTTTATTTAAAAACAGATTTCACGCTGGAATTTTTCGTACAAATAGATCAAAACTCATAAACTGATTTACTACTAAAGCACATCGCAGAGCCGCATCTAGGTTTTTTAGGGCTCAAATAGGACATACGATCTGGGAGGGAGGGAGTAAGACATTCAACAATGGCGGGTCGAATTGAAAGAAAAGGTAGAAGTTTTAGCTGAGTATTTAAACACTAAAAAAATTTAAATTTCGTTGGTTTATGATGGTTGTTAGTTATTGTTTTGTTGTTAATGTTCGACTGTGTGGCTAGAAAGGCTATGTTATTGTTGTTGTTTGTTTCCATGGTAATATTTGTGTGTTGGTTATTTAGGTATTTAAGGGAGTGATTAGCTTCATTGTCGAAAACATCAATGAGAAAATACCTAGTCTTAACGCTCAACTTCTATGTTACCTGGGCAACATTCCTATACCATCTGGCCTATTCTTCCGCAACATACACTTATTTCCACATTCCTTGATGTAATTGTGATCACGAAGCATTTTTTTAGTATATGTTCACGAGATCTGTACCCTCCCCTGAGACCTCTCCCGATGCTGACGTCATTTCCCAATGCTGACGTCACCTCCCGATGCTGACGTCATTTCCGAAGTTTGTTATAACATCATTATAATAACATCGATATAACATTCGCCTTAGATCTTTGAGAGTGTCATTGACTAGGGTAAAAACTAATTTCCTTGCCACGAATGCATAGCAAAGTTGAACGCAACAGCGAGTAGCATATTTCCGCTCTGATATATGAAGAAGCCGAAAATTGTTTAATGTTTCCAAAGGATCATTAGTGGCATCATGACAGACTTCTTTCATCAACTCTTACGTCAGATCTCATTACGTCGAAGAACTAATTTCTTTTTTACGTTGATAATATTTAGTTGACGCAGAATTATATATATTACATATTGTATAATATTGGAGATTGCTACAGCTGATAAACAACAGTGGGTTTTATGAAAAGGATTGACTGACATGTCACCAAGGCCTTCTTTAAATCCACGCCAATAATTTCCTACACTGTACTTTATACGAGTTTAGCTACAATAATTTTTTAAAACGCACATTTTTTATCTTTCCGTGACACTGACATCTCAGTCTCTCCTTGTACATTAGATCATCCGAAACCAACTCAACGATATTTGGTCGCTATAGAATATTTCCTCAAAAGTGTAATTACAAATATCGATATGCAAAAATGTGCAAAAAACAAAAAGCAGTTAGAGGTTTCAAAAGGCGACAGTTATCCACTTTTGATTAATTGCGCTTTTGCTTGGTGATCAAGAACATGGCTATGCCTGTAATATCTTGCTTGTCACTTCCGAAACCAAACCTTTCTTTGGATGTCGATGTTGGAGTAAATAGGTCACTATTGCAAGCGTTCCACCAGCGATGACCATTGCATTCCTGAAAACTTTTCCTAACGCTAGATTGTAATCTGTCCATTGTAAAGTTAAATGGCATATCCCCTAAACGATGAACGTACGTTTGCTACTACTAAAATTATTGGTAAAGATAAATATTTTAGAAGATGTGTTTCGCAGCAAATACAACTGCTTTCTATTAAAGGTAGATAAATGATGACGTTTATATATATATGTAATATATAATAATAACATAATAATATGTAATATATTTATATACTTAAATAGATGAAATGATGATGATGATGAAATACGGCATTTTTTATTTAAAACCGCTCACTAAACAACTTTGTGATAGACATGGTCTCGAACCCACAACCTTTGGATTACGAGACAAACGCTTTACCATTGCGCATGCGCCGGATGTTAATGTTTATTACTATTTTTTATAAGAATATAGTTCTCGGAAAGGAACAAAACTTACTCGCGTTATGAGAAGCAAAGCTACTGTAATTGTATTTGTAACCATTGTATTTCTTCCACACAAAAAAATTGTAATAAGTCGTAGTGACGGTGTCCCTGTAATCACTGCTGATTATCACTACTCGAAGATCTGTTTCAAAGTTCTTGGTTATGGTATGCAAATGCTTCAAACCAATCCATGTTTCCACACTTCCAAATCCATCTTCGTAATCCTCCATCGGTCTGTTCCAAAGTCGTTCGTTTTCATTGTCAAATCTTGCCAACATCAATATGGTGGCTGAATTTAATATAAAAAAATTATAATATTTCATATAAATAAATTTTCGGTCATTCATTTGGTAAAAAGTAGAAATTAAAATGCAACGAAAAACTTATTTAAAATACGAAACTTACGTGACGTCACTGGTATGAAAACTGGCGGAGCAGGTGTCAACTTAAGTAAGCAACTAATCATGTTGTGACGTGCCACTTTATCTTCCGAGGTGCCTGCCCAGCATTCCTTGTTGTTAGTAGTATGATATGTAGCACCGATAAAATCGTGTCTACCATTTTTAATTGCATTCAAAACTTCAGAATAACACGCTGTAAAGCTGCTGAAATCACTACCGACAAAAGAAGTTTGACGAAACATTTTGTTTGATTTTCCGTTGCAATGGATTTCTATAAAAAAAAGGTTATTTATCCCCTGCGGTATCCCCCGCCTTATGATTTCTTACCATTATTGTTTTTAAACTTCAGCTTCATTCTGCAGAATACGGGAAACTGATTATTTCCATTTGGATTGATAAGATATTTGCCATCTTTGAGCTGCCCTCTTTCGAAATGTTCCGCGCATGTCTTTGCAACTGGTACAACTTCAAACAATAAAAAAATTTTCCGTGACAAGATTGTCCACAAGACACAATTCAATTCAACGAAAAATAGGTTTTAAATATACAGTGCAATCCCGATAACTCGAACCCCTGATAACTCGAACTCGCGTTAACTCGAACTGTTTTTCCATTCCCCTTTCTTAATAGTTTCTCATAAAAACTCCCGATAACTCGAACATTCGCTATCTCGAACTATTTTACTCGGTCCCTTCGAGGTTCGAGTTATTGGGATTGTACTGTATTTAAATTAAATACTGAAGTACGAATGATGATGATTATATGTTGAAATATTTTGGTCGTGTCATTTCGTCGCACACAGTAAAAAAGTAAGAGGTCAATTTTCCAAACCTTTTGTGCAGTCACAGAAGTATCTCAGAGATATCTTCTTGCTGCATATATTGTAGCATTTGCACTTTCCGCACGATACCAAACTATTACAAACTCCAGAGCAATAATTCTAATGAGACAGAAAACATTCAGCTTTAGTAAACAATGTTATTAGACTTCCTAGTTATCGTTGCTTAGTAACATGCAGCTGATGTGCGATAATACATTTTTGGGCATATGCAATAATGCAATTCCCTCTTGCTGTTTTAAAGATTCAAGACAGTTATTTGTGTGCTTGAATAAGGTTTCAAGTATTTGTACATTTCATCATGTTGTAATAAATGTTAAAAATTTTCAAAGAGAATTAGAGAAAAACATTTGAGTTGGGTAAGGAAAGCTATTGCACAATTTTCAAGGTTGCCTGGTAATGATGGCATTTTGACGCAATAAATCATTAGGCATCTTGTTGGAACAAGAAGTGTCATGGAACAAGAAGTGTCATTGAGCGAGGGCGACTTACTCAAATAAAGTAAGAGTGGTAAATAGATTGCAAATTTTAAAACTCATTTCTGGACACTACAAAGTTAGATAATACCCTTCGTCGAATAAAATTAATCACCTCTTTTTCTATATAATAGGTTGAACCGGGACTGTCAACCATTTTGGGTTCCTCCGCAAAGAAATAACATTTTACGTATTCTTCGAACCGTTCCGCAACCACGACTTTAAGCCATCCAGCATGCTTGACAAGTTTGCTTATGCAACTATCTTCTGCTTGAAACGTTTTAACAAACTCAACATTTCCACCTTCGTGCGTTTTATTTGTGTACGCGAACACATACTTTTGATTGGGTGTACTTGGAAGGGATGTGTACTGAATACTTGATATTGTAGTGATGCGTAGAAATAGCAACAAAGGAATCATAACTTTCATTTCAAGTCGAATTTCAAAAACGCCTTATCAATTGGCATCATCAATCAAACCTTACTTATTGAAAAATCTTTTGAATTTGACAAATTCTAGAACTGAACATTATTTATTCAAATAAAACAGTAGCGGGGAGACCATACACCTTCTAATTTATAAAATTTGAATTTGATGAGTTTAAAATAATTCAACTTTCCTCGGCAACTATTTGTTTTGTTGTGTTTCGTTTCTAAGGATACGGCTAGCTAGAGGATGCTTTTTAATAAACTGTCGCGAGTTGAAAAGCCTTTGAAAAATTTGTTGCTAGCCTAACTTTTCAAAATGATTACTTAATGAGGGAAATATTCTTTCGACTACCATTTTTATATCTTGCAAGTGTAAAAATAACAGCGTCGTGTTTTAATTCATCATGCAAAAGACATTTTCGTCTTCATCTTGATCGAGAAACATCAAGTTTCTCTTCATTTAACTGACACATAAGCTTCAGGTTTGTAGCTACATGTATGCAACGCCTTCCTTAGTATGGGTATAGTATCTTATGTTACATCCGGTAGTATCATATGTTACATCCGGTAGTATCTTATCTTACATCCGGTAGTATCTTATGTTACATCCGGTAGTATCATATGTTACATCCGGTAGTATCTTATGTTACATCCGGTAGTATCATATGTTACATCCGGTAGTATCTTATGTTACATCCGGTAGTATCTTATGTTACATAGGGTAGTATCTTATGTTACATCGGGTAGTATCTTATGTTACATCCGGTAGTATCTTATGTTACATCCGGTAGTATCTTATCTTACATCCGGTAGTATCTTATGTTACATCCGGTAGTATCTTATGTTACATCCGGTAGTATCTTATCTTACATCCGGTAGTATCTTATGTTACATCGGGTAGTATCTTATGTTACATCGGGTAGTATCTTATGTTACATCCGGTAGTATCTTATGTTACATCCGGTAGTATCTTATCTTACATCCGGTAGTATCTTATGTTACATCCGGTAGTATCTTATGTTACATCGGGTAGTATCTTATGTTACATCGGGTAGTATCTTATGTTACATCCGGTAGTATCTTATGTTACATCCGGTAGTATCTTATGTTACATCGGGTAGTATCTTATGTTACATCGGGTAGTATCTTATGTTACATCCGGTAGTATCTTATGTTACATCCGGTAGTATCTTATGTTACATCGGGTAGTATCATATGTTACATCCGGTAGTATCATATGTTACATCCGGTAGTATCTTATGTTACATCGGGTAGTATCTTATGTTACATCGGGTAGTATCTTATGTTACATCCGGTAGTATCTTATGTTACATCCGGTAGTATCTTATGTTACATCCGGTAGTATCATATGTTACATCCGGTAGTATCTTATGTTACATCCAGTAGTAATTTATTTAAAGCGATTTTGTGACAAAGTGTACATCTTTGTGATTTGTGGTCCTTTACGAAACCACAGTGCAAGCTGTAAAAAAGTCATTCTAAAAAATGTAAATTTTTAATTATGCTCCTTCCAAAGGATTCAAGATAGGGAAATATGAAAACGAAAATCGATCAACGAATTGCTCGCTAAAGTTAGATTTTTTGTTAATGAATCAATTCTAAAAGATTTGTATTTTGCAATATTTTCTTCTCACTTGTGTTACTGCTGTCAGATTTCGGGTCAAAGAGGAAGTATTGATTTTAATAAAATATTGTCAATTCAACGCTCTGCAGTTAGAATGATAAATTTTCAACGTTTTTGGTTCGATACATCTGATGCTGTGAAAAAAAATTTAACATTTGACCTTTACAACTTCATATCAAAATTTAAAATATATTGTTTATTTTCGATTTACTAAAACAATATGTTCCTTCTTCAATTAGTCATTTTTCTGAAACAGTAGAAATTCCCTCCAACACGGAACACGAAAATGCTTCTAAAAACCAATCTCCACCAATTTAGCCGAAAAGAAATATTTTCGGCCGAAAAACGAAATTTGAAGTGGAGATTGAATTTGGTTTTTTTCGGCCGAAAAAATTTCTTTCGATCAAAAAAATTTCTGAGTGGAGATAGTCTGATTTCCACCTTCCGCAAATTTTCATTTGTTTACATCACGTGATTGGAAATTTTTCCGTTCAGAAGAAAGTTGAACTTGCTTCAACTTTTTCTTGTGTTCCGAACGGAAAAAACAATACTATTGTTTAAATCGACCAATCAAAATTCGTTATTTCGTGTATATGTTGCATTGAGAAGTTTAGATTCTTTTTCTGAGAAAGATACTGTTCTTTTCAATTTGTAGCATTATTTTTAGGTGACAGGAAATTTCAAACCTGCTTTAGTTTATAGTATAATTATATTTAAAAAGTTGTGAATTCAAAGAATTATGCGCATGCGTATTAAATTTTTTAATCTTTTTTCAGTTGCTGTAACTTTTTCCAAATTTCTTTTATCCATCCAGTTAGCCCCATCATTGGGCCATTCACATGCAAAGTCTCGTTTGATATAACCTTCTGTAGGGTTCGATATATTTAATTTACCTTTACGTATGCGCAAACCACTATATCCAAATTTTAAAGATAATTGTCATATAACTTCAGATTGATACTATTATTTCCAATCTTCGTTGAAAATTTCAACTCAATATCTTGTTTATTCATCGAGTTATGCATTTACGAAGTTGAAACCTAAGTCATGGGCAAAAGTCTATATAATGGTATGGATGTACTTCTCAAAAAAGTTTTCTTTCAAAATGGTCGTATCGCGCTAAAAGTTTGGCCATAGTTAGGGGACTAAATAAGACCAATAATAGCCTTTAAAAAATCAAAAAAAAAAATTGTGGTCAGCGTACCACGTGCCTTTTAAGTCCAGTTTTGGTTTTTAATAGCCATCATTTGATAACTCTGTCATTCCTTACCTTGAAAACCATTTTCATACTGAAGATACCTTAGATTAAGCCACATGTATGGCAGTAAAGACATTTTAAAAATATTTTATATTTTTGAGGTTAGGGCTGCATAAGTAAAAAAGATTCTAACTTTTTAAACGATATCAAGTCGATATTTTATATGGCTTTTATAGCTACATATAGAAGACCTCAAAAGTGCTATCGTATCACGTTTAAATATTAACTGTTAATTCATTTTGTTAAGCACCTATTTATTCGTTTAGTATTGTAACAAGTTATTTTTTCACTTGAAACGATGTTGAAACATTAGTCCTTATTTCTTCACATCGTATCTACCATAGAGTTCAATATGGATGGAATGTAAAACGCATCTCTCAGTTTGCGAGGCGCCGGGTGTAAAGAAGTGGAAAATAACTGGGTGGGAACTTTCCAGGTAGGAATTTTCCACTGGGTGGGAAACCTCCGGGTGGGAATTCACTGGGTGGGAAATTGCCGGGTGGGAATTTTCCAGGTGGGAAATTTTCTAGCACCTTATTTTTACATTACAAATTCGCCTTTCTCTGTTCTTTCCAGGTATATTTTGCGAATCCAAATCATTTTTCATTCTTCTTTCATAAATTTCTTAATAATAAAATTTCCTTCGTTACAATACTGGCCATCTTTGTTTAAAGTTTCTTATAAGGAAAACGTGCGGCAAGTGGAAATTGCCAAAAGAAAATTTTCCGTTCCGCGGAAAACGTGCGGCAAGTGGAAATTGCCAAAAGAAAATTCTCTGTTCCGCGGAAAACGTGCGGCAAGTGGAAATTGCCAAAAGAAAATTTTCCATTCCGTTCCGTTCCGCGGAAAACGTGCGGCAAGTGGAAATTGCCAAAAGAAAATTTTCCATTCCGTTCCGTTCCGCGGAAAACGTGCGGCAAGTGGAAATTGCCAAAAGAAAATTTTCCATTCCGTTCCGTTCCGCTGAAAACGTGCGGCAAGTGGAAATTGCCAAAAGAAAATTTTCCATTCCGTTCCGCGGAAAACGTGCGGCAAGTGGAAATTGCCAAAAGAAAATTTTCCGTTCCGTTCCGCGCAAAACGTGCGACAAGTGGAAATTGCCAAAAGAAAATTTTCCATTCCGTTCCGTTCCGCGGAAAACGTGCGGCAAGTGGAAATTGCCAAAAGAAAATTTCCGTTCCGTTCCGCGGGAAAACTTTCCGTTCACTTCAGTGGACTTTACTAAATGAACAAAGTCCATCAACAAAAGTAATATAATCGAGAAGATGTACGTCGACTACATGATATCAAGTTTCTCGTCATTCTCTTCATCGTCATCGAGGAGGTGGAATGGCTGGGTCGCAGCCTCCATATCTTCTTCATTAATGACAGAAAAGGGATTGGTATCACCTATCTCCTCGTTTGTCATTACAGCTAGTTGTGCTTTTAACTTTTCTGTTCCTGCCTCACAAGTCGTACCCTCCTTAAAACAATGTATTTGGTCACCTTCAGAGCCATTTGTTGGGAGATTTAGGGCGCAAACCTTGAACGACTTGGCAATCATTTCCTTCGATAGATGTGACCACAATTCGAGAATCCACTGAACAATTTTCCGCCGTGGTGCTGCTTTGATATTTCCAGCTTCAGTAAATTCGTGTAAACCTTCTGCTAACCACTGGTCAAATATTTCTGTAATGTAGGCCTTGAAAGGTTTATTCCAGCTAACATCGGGGAATTGAATATGCTTTGTGCACCCCCTGGAATGACAGCCATGTGCACCTTCGCAGATTGTAAGGCTTCTTTGACACTTTCTATTATGTGACATTGGAAAGAGTCCCATACTAATAGCCGTTTTCCGAAAGCAAGCGATCCGAGAACATTCTTTACATAATGGAGAGTTAGCGCTTCGTTCATCCAGCCATTCGCTGAAGAAGCAACAAAACACCGACCTTTAAACTCTTGATTCAATAGGACTGCTTCACGTTTTGCTCCTTTGAATACGATCAATGGTTTTAATCTACTACCGTCTGCTTTAGCTGTCAAACAGACTTAGAGTCGATTTTTTACGTGCCCTGTTGACTTCATGGTAATAGTTTTGGCCCCTCTCGGATGAACATGGTCGAAGTTCGAGTCACTGGGAAAAGATACAGAGAAGTTGGACTAATTGTGTCTGGAACGTACTTGTGCTACACCAAGAGCAAGAAGATTGCAGATGTGTTGTTTAGCGAACTGAATAGAAAGAGTAACTTGTATGAACATTTTACGCTTAAAATTAGTGAAACTGTTTCAAAATATCCACACTTTAAAAATTAAAGAAAGTAGTATTAATTTTGCTGTGAATCAAATGTAAGCCCATGGCCGTTTATTTTAATTTTTCTCTATGGACATGGGCGTTTATTCGGGAATGGGCGTTTAATCGGAAGTGGGCGTTAGTTAAAAAATTTAACTTTAGCCCTGGGCGTTTATTCGGGAGGGGCGTCAGTTCGGGAGTGGGCGTTAGATCGGTCATTTACGGTATGCTGTCCGCAAATTCCAAAATGACTTCCATTGAAAGCTGGGGGAGAGCAGATCCGGAGATTTTCGAAAGAAGTATGTAACGATCTTACAAAAGAATGCACTGTCACGATAAAGACATCGGAAAACAAACAACAAGGAACACTGTCTCTGCTTGGTAACATGGACGAAGGTAAAGTACGTTGTTCATACTAATTCTAATACTAATTCTCTCTGACTTTAACTCGAATTTTTATTTCCAAAAGCTTAAAGTCTTAATGTCTTAATAAAATGGGATAAAATAAATATATATATTCTATAAATATTTAATAAACATCTGCTGTTTATACCTTGATGATGTGTGTGATTGCCATGGGTGTGGTTGCCATGGTGATTGATGTGTACTCTTCAGGATCCTTAGTATTATTCATTTTTTTTTTGCCAGATTGTTTAAATGTTTGGATATCTTTCAGAGGAAAAAACGGTATCCTAACACATTAAGATACGATACTGTCCTCTCTCTAGAACCTTCTTGTTATGTCTTCGAAAGTGGTATTGTTAATTCGACTTGGTGTTGGCTACCGCTAAAACTCTGATAAAGGCTAGTTGTGTTGTCACACCGGTTCCTGGATGGGAGGGGGGGACAGTTCGAGCGCATGGGATTCAAAAGGCGCACTGCTACAAACGAGTCTGAAAGAAAAGGAATAGACGTTAGACTTTAATTCTTCAGCATTATTGATCCTAGATGTATTGACGTTGCTTCATTATTCGAAAAGGATAAGAAAAGAATAGTCTGTCTTTTCAAGGTCCCTAATAACATGGATGCTGACCAGGTTAAAGAAGGGCGTAACAGTGCAATAGCATTGACGTAATGTCCCTTGCCCTCGTAGTATTGAAACAGTTTCACGACAGATGTAGCGTGGAAACAGGAATGAACGTAATTGTCAGTGGATTGGATGTCTCTGGCATTAACAGCTATCAGAGTTACTAGCCTGAAAATCATGCAAAAAATTAAGAACAATTTAAGAACAACCTCAGCCTGGGATAATTACAGTAGATTCATTTTTAAGAACAACAGATTGATTACGAGAACTTGAACTTCGGAAACTGTGTGCGAGTTATCTTTGACTTTTTCGTCTTGTACATACATTTTCACTACGATTTTATGTACAAATAGATTTAGTTGTATAAAGCTTTAACATTTTATCTTGGGTTTTCTACCAAATATTCTGTGTTTTTCTTATCTTTATTCACACGTCTGAAAAGACTAAAACCCTAAATAGGCTCTCTAAAATAAGAAAAAATTAAGAATAGCCAGCCTCAACCCCAATTTTACTGGTTCTTATAAAAAGAAAAGAGTGTAGTTCCACTGAATTGCCAACTTTCAATCGATCCCTCTGAAAATCTGAATTTAAATCAACGGGATACTCTCCCTGAGCCAAAATCTGACTGGAATACAGAAAAGAGAGATGCATTTGATTTATTTAGTGGATTAGTTTTACCCCTATACTCTCCACTAGGCTGTCGAAGGCCTGTAAGAGAGAGGGTTTTCCCCCCACCTCCCGTATCATTGCTTCTCTGATGCCAGTAAGTACTTAACAAACACTTATAATGGAAACTTCGACCCATGTAAGGATAGTTCTTAGTGGTGAAACGAGGTTGATCCACGTCAAAACTCTTTATAATACGTTATAATACATCATTTATTATAAATCCTTAAACATTTTTGACATATCAAACTTTCACCAGTTAGCTTCTCTAAGTTATGTTTCGAGGATATGGATCAAGACAAGAGGGGTAGAGGGAAACCAAAAAAGAGATGGAAAGATACTGTCCCGGTGAAACTGGGCCCCGTAATTCAGCCTATCGTGGATCGCATGGAATGGAGGCGACATTGTTATGTTGATGAACCAAGAGGGATGGTTCCCTCCGTCAGCACCCACTGACGAGACACAAACCTATTATCCGGCGATAGCGCAATGGTAATGACGTTCGGTTCTTAACCGAAAAGTTCTGGGTTCGAGACCATGCTATCACAAAGTTGTTTAGTGAGCGGTTATAAATAAACAACGCCGTATTTCATTAAAAATAACCGTAGCAGAAATGGGAGCAATTAAATACACTAAAACTCCGGGTCGAGGTCTTCATGATAATGCTTAATGAGCGTTCTGTAAAACTCGTTAAAAAACAAACAAACAAATCTATCGCATGAAAGACGATCTAGCGTGGTAGTCAGGGTGCTTACGTAAAAAAATCTCGTTTTTCAAATATTCTTTGGGGACAATTTAAAAATATCATAACAGATTGTTATAACTGTTCTAGATTACGAAATGGTTTGTTGTTACCCTGACTATGAGTAGAACAACTAAAGAACATGATAAAATAAGATGAAATTAGATTGTTGACAGAGTCTAATCTAACCTCAATCTCAGCCCCCCTCCGCCGAGCCTATTTCTTTTCATCTGATTAAAATCGTTGAAAACACGTTTCATCCATGGTAATAACAAGTAAGTCGTGCGCAATGCTTCATGTTGGACACATTCTCTCCTCTGCCTCTGAAAAATTAACGTCAGTAACTCTCTAATAATTAATAATTCGTATATCTCCACACAGATTTACAGTTAATATTTTTATTGTTCTCTGGAGGAAACTGGGGTCGAAGTACGTAAAATTGTCAACGTTTTCAAGATCAGCCATTGGTCAGCCGAAGGGTATACAAACTAACACGCACCATCTCAGAAGCAACATGGCCAAGGGATAAGATTGTGAAGTTTTTCACTAATATCGAGTTTGATTTTTTCTGTTAATTTTTTTTACTCTTTCGCCACATGTTTAAAATTACTTTGCTCTTGACAATACTTATTAGTGTCTTTAGTGATTTACTTTAGTATTCATTTGTTTTTGGAATTGAGATAGTTTCAAAGCTTCAATTTATATTTTATCTATCATTCAGTCTGCAGATCGTGGCAAACGCGCACCCGAGATAAATATGTGAAAAGGTTAATACGCACCTGAGAGCAATAGGTTTTGTTATGAGAAAATGTCAGCGCACCTTGCGTGAAGCGCGTACTGTTTTTTGAGCTTGGGGTATGGAAATTTTTGGAATACAGGTGGATGCACCTCAAAATAACATGGCACCCCAAAACCTACAATTTTAAAAAAGGTGATGTGAGAAAAGTACCTTAAGGAATCAGCTCAAATAATGAATGTTTTTAGACACCTAGATAATTTGGCTAAGCTCAAACACTTGATTTACCATTTTTTACACTCCTGAAAAAAAAGTATAGCCAAATAATGAAATAAAAAAAACGAAAAAAAGTACATTTTTTTAAAAAAATGCTCTAAAATGAAGAAGCTCCAGACTAAGTTTGCAAATAGGGCTGATTATAGTAAAAAAATAAATATTATTTCAAAATAAATTTACATCAATAGTAGGGAATAGGCCATTTTTCTTAAAAAAAGATTTAAAGTCATTTTTTTTATTGTAGGTTTTGGGGTGCATTTTCGAAAAAAATAAAAAATAATGAAATTTGAAGCCCTAATTCAACTTGTATGATAAGTAATGAGACAAGTTACTGTAGATGACTATATATTTTGCTTAAAAATATACAATTTAATGATTTTCTATCAAGGTTTTTAACACTGTTAAACTGATCCACAACTTTTTCATACTGAGGTACATCAAACCTTTCTCCTTTCACTGGAATTACTTCTAAAGGACCATAGATTACATCAGTAAGACTGAAAAGGGATACATCTGGTAGGTGTTTTGGTGTATCATCAAGTAGAGTGCCAGATCCCACTTTAGGTTTAAGGCAGCGTACTTCGACACTGTCGACCGGACCGTTTTTGTCAGTTAGGAAATGCCGTAGAACTTTCCCTACAAACAGCTTGCCGACACGCTTGGTGCTGTAAATTACTGCATACCATTTACCAAGGATTGTATCCTCGGCAACGGGGGGCTCAACGACATTCATGTTTTCTGCAAAATATTAAATGGCTCATTTTCGTCATTGTTTTCTTTTTTCTTTTTTTTAATCGCTTTCACTCTCCTACACTGGCTCCAATCCTATATCCGAATCAGTATCTGAAATCACGTTGTTGCTCTGCAGTGGTTTTGCTGTTTGGATCATTTTTGGTTTTTCACCATTGACTCGGCATTTAAGCTTACTGCATGTTGACTTTAAAACATTGAGGCAAATGGTGCATTGTTTTAAGCCCTCCGCTGCGCACCTTGGTTGCTCACATAAATATTGATTTTTGCATGTTAAAAACACTTGCTTTGCCATCTCCTTTTTCTTTACAGCTTCCTCTTTTACCTTTTGTTTTTCATCTTTCTTTTCTTCAATTTCCTTTAGCATATTGATCACCTTCTTTGCTTTCATGGAGCCATGAACTTGGGTTACATGTGTGTTTTGCTTTGACAGCTTCGGTTTTACTTTCGACACTGTCAGTCATGAATCCAGGAATCTCCTTTAATTTGATACTTTCTCCTGCAGATTATCTATGAGCTCCATCGCCTTATCAAACTTTCCTTTCCAATATTGAGCAGAACCACGTCTCTTGTCAGGTGATGCCACACACAAACTGGAAGAGGACTGATCATCATTACAAGTGTCCAGACATTCGTCAGCTCTCATAAATTTGTCTTGTTGCATAAACTCTACGCTTAATTTTTCTGTAGTGATCCCAACTTTTCTAGCTGCATTGACAAGTGCATCCCTTGAAGCCCAACGATCCCATATATTTGCCAGAATCAGCATAAATGATTCACGGTTGAAGGTGTTCAAATCTGTGAACATGGAATCTTTCTCCTTTTTATACTCTTGATGTATATTTTTGTTGAGCTGATCTAACAATTGAGTTACACCTGTTGTGCCTGGAGGCGTTATGAATAGATTAATTTTTTTGGAGGTGAGAAATGCCAATACCTCATGATTAAGACGGGAGCTGTGTCCATCTGACATAAGAACGACTGGGCGTTGAATTCCTTTCTCTTCCAGGTAATTGTCAAGCTCTCCAACCGCAGCCAAAAACGTTTTGTGAGTAGAAACCCCATGCTCTGCAGTTGATATTAAAAGATTGGGTATCTTTTGGGAAGCTGCCAATGGTACCATGCTGCTGCTAATTCCTTGTGCCTTAAAAACCACTTGACACATACATCCCCTATAATAGAAATTAAATGGTGAAAAAATTAAGTGAAAAAAGAAGGAATCCACTTTTGTGGGTAAGTAAAGGAGAAAGGTAAGTAACAGAGAAAGAAACAAATGGCTGTTGTAACGCACTCTCGATTTTCCTGATACATCTTTTGACACGTGTCTCCTTTCCCAGCTTAAATCAATCCTGTGCACGTACCATCAACACCGTAGCTGATGGATTGCGGCGTCTTGTCACAGTTGAAGATACGCGAAGTGTCGATATTGCCTTTCCATACTCCGTCATCCTCCTGTTTGGCATTTGTCATGGTGTCAGTCTCTGTAAGCTCTTCAGCTAGGGCATCTATAAAATGAAAAATAAATATACATGTAAATTGACTTGAAATGTATATTTTAAAATAACCACAAACTCTTGAGTCAATGAACGAAAAGTAACTTAAGTTAACTTAACTTAAGTTGTCATTTTCTTCTTCGCCTTGGATATTTAGATAAGAGCCCAAGATATCTTCATTTTTAGGCTCTGTGTATATGTCTTCTGTCATTTTTTTTGTATCTTTCCACGAGGAGGAGGTTGATACAAGTACTGGGGATAGATGCAATCACTTTACATGCAATCTCCATACCACCCTGAACTAATGGTGATCTCCTGTAATGTTCACTTGTTAGGGTGACTTTAATAGTTGCCCCTCTTATCAATAAAGAATTTGATGAACGCAATATTTTTGAAGTGTTAGACGAATTTGACAATGAAATTGATGACTAATAGTAGTGACTAATTCTGTTGTTATACTTACTTTTGTTATCATACATACCTATACTGTGTTATGTTTTTGATTTATTAAAAGAGTCCATGTAAAGTCAAATATTGAGTACTTACTGTTTACGAATTTTGAAGCATTTCGCGGGAATAAACTTTTGCGGATGACGAATTTTGAAACATTTCGCGGAATTAACTTTCGCGGAAAAGGCCAAAAAACGCGAAACCGTGAAAGTTTCTGGCCAGGAAAGTTTCTGACCTTAAAGTAGTTGATTGATAAGTGAATTTAACATTTTATGGCACCTAAAATAAGTTTTCAAACTGGTGAAATGAAAGAATAGGGCAGTTAAGTAAACTGTAATAATAATGATACCTATTTTTCTCTATTGCTGCTTTTGCATTTGGTGACAGTCGAGCAAATTTACGTCCGCCCTTCAACCTTCTGTTTGTATAGTCTCGAATCTTTAGAATGTCCAGAATCAGCTTTTCTAATTGTTTTTATTAATTGCCTGCATGCATCTGTTTTTGTTCTTCACATACGCAACAATTGCAGTTTCTTCTTCAGTAGTGAGGATCGAACAGTAGGATCGTTCCTGTCCGGATATAACTTTACCGTCAAGACGCGCATTTATAGTTTCTCTGTTTTTTACAAGAGGAAAAAGTCCAGTTTTAAGTGCCGCATGGCCCCTCTTCTCATTTTCAATGCACCACTCCACGGCATTCTTTACTTGTTGGGCTTTTGCATTGGATCGCTTGCGAATGACATGTGCCTCAGCTTTCGTCGATGGATTGGATGAATGGGCCTTTATCGCCCGAATTCGGAAACTAAACTTAGGTTGCATTTTGTCTATTCTACTAAAACGAAAATTAACAACAAATGTAAAATAGCTGTAAAAGTATCAAACAATAAGTCTTTATTTATTATTTTTCTATTTTAGGTAGATAAACTATCTAGGATTACTGTCAAACAAAACTTGTAACATTTTATTTCACTGAATTTCCAATATTTTTAAAAATATTGTTGTAGGTTTTGGGGTGCGTCATTGTAGGTTTTGTAGTGCATTAAGCAAATCTGTCAAGACTAAGTTAGCAAACACATTATTACATGTTAGACAATTTATTAAAACTAACTCATACAAAATTTCAAGTCACCAGCATTAAAACTCAAAAAACTATAGTCGAAATAGTGATTGTAGGTTTTGGGGTGCATAAAAAAAAAGTGGCAAACTTTGGGGCCATGTAAAAAAATAACTAAAAGTGTATAAAAAATAGGAACCCCCAGGAAGAACCAGTTTTAGGAAAAGATCAAAATGACATAAAATAAATTATCAAAAAGCTCTTATTCTTCAAAATATAGAGGCCCACTTTTTGTTGTAGGTTTTGGGGTGCATCCACCTGTACAGTAACAGATAAAAATGCAAAGAAATTGTATATACTTTGTCCTTTTTTTGATTATAATCTGCTATATTCAGTAGCTTGTTTTATATATATTGAGTATTGTCAAAATGAGTGGTGGACCTGAGGTGCACTTGAGGCTTACCAGTCTTAACGTCCTCCTGCCATAACGTCCCCCGTCTTTTATGGCTTAGTTATAACGTCCCCCGTCTTTTATGGCTCATGTTGAATTGAAGATTGTATGGAAATATTAAAGAGAAATAACATCGTTAAGCATTTTTTAAGAGAAGCATTTTTTATATATAACATTTTTTGAATTTTACCGGCATCACCGGTTGAATGAGATGAGGTCGCCATTATCGTATGAGGCTCCGTAAATGTGGGAAGTGCAAAATATGTGAATAATGGCTAAATATTTTATACTAAATAAATGTTTTATATTTTTAACATCATAACATTATATTTATGTGATGGGCACCCGTTATATAGGCTACGAGTTTAAAATTATTTTTTTTCAACTATCTTTATTCCGAGTCTGACCCATGCACTGGCCAGTCGTTGGCGGGCTGAGTCCACCGGTGATGGGCACCTGTTAGGGTAAGAGTTTAAAATAAATTTTCAACGAGCTTTATTCAGAGTCATAACGTCCCCCGACTTTTATGGCTTTAAGTCACAACTTTTACAAATGTTATTTTGTATTTCATTTATGTTTACCTCCGAATAAATAAATGACTTGGTTGTTAAAAAGTATAGCATTGCGAAATGTCCGATTTGATCTTGATGACATAAATCAAATTATCTTGAGCAATATTAATTAAGCAAAATCAAGTCCAGAATCAAGCAAAATTAAGTCAAACAGTGAACGAAATCAACAAGCAAAAATCAAATTATCTTTAGGTATTTATATTTATTTATTAGTTGTATTTATAAGCACAAGATACAATCATTAAAATACAACGATTATATGACTTTAAATACAATACATTGTTGATCAGTTTACATCATTCAAATTACAACAATCGCAACAATACCAACAACTTGCTTCGACAAACCGATGCTTACGACGTAAAGGGTCCAGTTATATGTGAACATTTCTGTAGCAATTGTTTTGCCGTCTTTTCACCAGCAATATAGTGGTCCCACAATTTAAATAATTGTCCTTAAATTTGGCGGTAGGATTTCCTCTGACGGCGCCGCAATTTGTTTTCCGAAACAAGAGGCACTTGCAAATTAACGTATTTCGAATGTTTGGCCAAAAGATCCACAAGTAGGTAGAACGAGAGTTTAGATTTCTTTGTGTGTCTGTTGAACTTTCCATACCAACCTTCCACATCATTGTTGGTTCTTACTGGTTGGCAGAACACAGAACAGTTTTCCGGCTTCCAAATGTGTCCATTGATCCAATTGTCGTCAATGTAATTGACTAATTTGGTAAGTTTTGGAGTTGATGCCTTTCTCTTCAAATTGTTGAACATGGGAGCAATGTGCTCATGTGGTAAGTATGGCAAGGCCATGAGTTTCTTGCAATATTTGTGTGTGGTGTCGTTGTTTTTAAATGAGACTGCCAGTCCGACCTCTTGAATTTTCCGCCACACACATTGCGTCCAGTGGAATGCACAACCCATAACACTGGCGTTTCGGAATACCTTGGGTACAGCTTTCCACATGGCTGCCTCGAAATCGATTACTATTCGTTCCACAGCCATTTCACCGGAGATGTTGTTGACACTTTGCAGTACCTTTTTGTAGTCCTTCGTTCTTCTACCTGACATTAAGCAGAATAAAAGCAGTACTTGCTTACAGTCATCCCCCTTGCGTACGAATGCATGGATGCTGAACAGCTGACAAAACGGTTCTTTGACAACTTTAAATGTGCCATCCATGTATAGGGTCTTTGCTAAACGTAGCAAATTCAACATATCATCACTTGCGAAAACGATATGCTTTCTTTCGCCACACTGCACCGTTCTGTGATAGAAATTTTCCGGTATACCATTTTCGTCAATTTCAAAGGTTAAATCCGTAGGATCCTTTGGCCGTAAGCCTTGTCTCTGGCGATTTGCAGCTCTTCCCAAGTTGTCCATGTTGGGAAGCGCTGGCACGGGATTGTCTGATTCGATATTTTGCTGTATTACTCTCATAACGATTTCCGAAGCGGATACGAAAACTTCTTTGGCAGCGATCTGTTTTATCGTAGCACGTACCTTTGTTGCTTTATCCGCCCCGATTTTGCCTGGTTAGATGTGGGACTGCGGTCCCCTCGTAAAATGATTGCTGTTGTGTTTCACTGTTGCCTTACACCATATACTTTTGTTGCGGGATGATAGCATCGCTGCTTCTTGGTCCAGTCTCGTACTTTCAGCAATTGGCGGATCAAGGGATGATTGCATCGCTGCTTCTTGGTCCAGCCTTGTACTTTCAACAATTGGCGGATTTGCGCATTCCACACATCTCCAGTGAATTTCTTCACCCTTTTACAGCCTTCCTGTAATCATCTCTGGTTATGCCAGTATGATATTTGCGATGCTGCCATCGGTCACAGCCATCGAAAGCAGGCCTTCCCGTTGAGGTCGAACTGGTGTCTTGCGCTTGATGCATGTCTCGGCTTGCGTATTCTCTTGCATGTTCTCCTGAGTGATATGAAAACTCCTAAAAACAAGCCCTTTATATATCTTGAAACTGGGAGTGATTACATATCAGTAAAAACTCATTTTGTAATTATAGTGACACTAATTGCTGAATCATTAACATTTTTTTAATTTTCAAGTTCATAGAGTTTCACACAGCAATAACATCAAGTAACAATTCTATAAGTAAAGGAATGGCAGTAGATGGACACAATGAAAATTCAAACTTTACACCATATATTCATGTATGTCAACTCCATCATATGGCCATTAAAAGTAAGTTATGGCTTTAGAAGTATAGCATTTAGATTGGAAAACAAGACAAAGACCAAAGTAGATTATTTTGAAAATAACTGAGGTTATTATTATTATAGCAGAGGTTATTAAGTACACGATTTTTTTTATTAGCAACTGCTTTATAAGCAACAGTACTTGAGTTCAGCAAAGAACTAAGCAACTCCACTACTGAGCTTTTATTACATTAAGCAACTGGTGAAAAATATTTACACTAATCATAGCCACTTCAATAGCAATAACTTTGCCTTGTATGTGTGTATTTTGACTACATATGCGTATACACCAAGTGAGGACATTGCATTGTTATTTTCTTTATTTTGAATGTCTGTTTTGTTGATTGACGTTTTCTCACCTATGAATCGAATTTTTTTTTGTAACCTATTTTGAAAAATAAGCAACCAGTTAAGCAACTTGAGTAGCAATTTTGGCATAAAATTTCAGCAACATGAGTTCTACCCCAAATCCTAAGTTGCTTATAAGAAAAAATCGTGTATTTAGCTATTATTTACATATTTTGCACCACATTATTTTACGGCGCCTCATACGATAACGGCGATCCCATGGTATACGGGGGATGACTACGTTATGACTAATAGAAGCGGGGGACGTTATGACTGGTTACGCACTTGAGATGTTTTAGCGCACATGCACTTGAAAATTTTTGGTTGGTGCACCCGAGATCTCGACGAAAGCTGCCACGATCTGCAGACTGGTATTACATTATATCCTTGTACATTTGTATGGATTTTTTTTGTAAGCCATAATAGTAATAGTAAAAAGATTATTCTTATAAGTGACATTTTATCTAGGTAGATAATTCCTGTTGATTGGAATGCAACAATGATAGATCTTGTTTATTTATTTTTTTTTAATGAAGCTTCCAGAACGCTCAAGCATTATCATGAAGACTTCGACCCAGGGTTTACGTGTATTTAATTTCTCCCATTTGTGCTACGGTTTTTTACGTGTAACTGCTCACTAAAAAACTTTGTGATAGCATGGTCTCGAACTCAGAATCTTTTGGTTAAGAGACAAATGTCTTACCATGACACTATTGCCGGAGATCAACATTGCTTTTTTATATATAGCATATGTATAGCATGTTGATGACATTCCATTAATAATTTCTCTTTTTTCAAGTCAATTTTTTCTTATTAAAATTATGTTTCTTCTTTTGTTTTATCGTTTCACCGACTGACAACTCAACTCTAATTTTGTTTCTGCCGTGAATATAATTTTCTATTCTTCCTTATTATCATCATGTTGGATTTTCGATGCATCATGCTTCCAACAAGTTGCAAATTACAAATATTATATCTAATGGTACTTTCCAAGTTAGCCAAAGAAACAAAGTACTGTTAACTGTTACTGTCTAGTTTAAGCAGTATTGACAATGTGGTAATGTGATATCCAGGTCAGGATAGCTCAGTTGGTAGAGCGCTTGCAATTTTCAGATTTCTGAGGTCAAATCCTCCTGGCCTCGCTGACTCAGCGAATGAGTAGCATTTTGATGCGGTAAAGTACGGGTGTTGGTGGTAGGAGTGGCGCCCGCCTCAACAGTTACACCCAAGGTCTTGTGCTTAGGAAAAGGGGATTGATATCCTCGTTTACGCCCGTTACTAAAATTAGGGTTAATTCGACAACTTTGCTTGCTTGCTTTGCTTGTGATATATATTTATAAATTGATTTTCGATATTGAGTTGGCATGCATTTTCATTGAGATTCTGCAAAACATCTATCAATTGAATTAAAATGTTGCATGTATTCCTCGTGGACACTGGTTTTATGGTGAAGCTGGAAATGGAGCTGGCGGCAGAGAAGTAAGTCATCATGTGAAATTAATTAAACGAAATACATTATTTATATGACAGTCAACTATCGTACATCCTTGTACCTTTTTTTCTTCGATTAAAACCTAATCAACAATTTGAAAACACTTCACATTTTATTTTGAATTCTGTTTTTTAAATATACGGTGGTTATTTATTTTTTCATGTCTACTATTACACTTAAAAAACAATACAAGACAAACTGTATTGTTATATGTATTATTTGTTGCACCGTAATAGTAGAGTGGGGTAATTTGGATAAGATATTGGTATATTTTTTATTTACTCCTAGACATAACTCATTAAAAAATTATAAAATATAGACTTGTTTAAGTTATTTTATACGTTTAAACCTTTGGTAACACAAATGTGTCATTTCATTTTGATAAAATATTTTTATTCTAGGTTCTTAATATATTTTTTAAAAACGAGTTTGTATGTCCACTTTACCCCTTGCCTGGGGTAAAGTGGATAGTAGTAAAATTGTAGCAGATTTGATGTGTTCTGTGTTACCCCAGACCTAAAACATGTGGGGTAAAGAGGATTTTAAATGGTATTTTTAAAAAATGGAATTGCTAATAGGGTTATACCACAAATATAACATAGTGATCAGTAACAACATTTTGTTATTTATAACAGATTATTGGTAAAATATTTTAGAAAAAGAACATATGAAAAGAAAGTTAGGGCCATACATCTGAACCAACAAACAAATAGATCAATCAGTAGCCACATTTCAGAACAGGTAGGTACAGCAGCAGTCAGTCAGTAGTTTGTTTTTAGGAGAGTTCATTGAAGAACAATTTTCCACGTCGCTGCATTTGAGGCGGTTCCAGCTTTGCTCTGATTACTTCTCTGCCAAACTCAGCAACATCTTCATATTGTGGATATATGTAACATTCATCACCAAGTTTATCACAACTCTGTTTGTTTGTTCTAGCACTTCAGCATCATTAATCTCAGCAACTTCTTCACACAATTATTCTTCTTCGACTTGATACTCTTGTTGAGCCTTATTTTTAGATTTTTTCTTTTGTTTTTCATGTTTGTTGTAAAGCCTCTGTACGCTCTCTGGTTCCGTTAAAATTTCTCCGTGTTTTGCTTGCACCCTTGTTTGTTTCCTTTTGCTATTTGTAGTTGTAACCAAAGTATCTTTGCTGGGTTCTGGGCATAATACAGAAGTGATTGCTCTATGCAGATACTGCACTGTTGGGTCAGAGGGTTGTTCATCGCCATCCTGATCTTGTGGTCTGGTGACAAGTTTTGAAATGGATCTTAATCTATCAACGGGATATAACCCACTCCCACGGAAACCTCTCTGTAAGTGCTCCTTCTTTATAGTTGTCATCAGCTTTTTCAGCAAGGTTGGGAAAATGGATTTATCCACTTTTTTCTGACGTGTTTCTCTCATCCAAGACTTCAATACTGTTTTCCAACTTGATTTTAAAGGTTTAAAAAGCAAACATCCAATGGCTGAAGGGCGTGACTAGTATTTGGTGGAAGGCACATTAAAATGATATCATTATCCTTGGCCATGGTTTTTCCTTTGATTGGGTGATCTCCACAAATTTGGATATCCAGCTCTCGAATATGAAATCCTCCATCCATGCTGATCCGGCGGTCCATTCTTGCACCATGAATCATACATATTAAGGGCCTTGTAAACTACGAAAGGTGGCATAATTTCTCCATCAGCAGATCCACAAAAAAGGACACTATACATAGTTTTGCCTGCAGTTGGGTTGACATAGTAAGATGTTTTGGAGGAGCGCCGTGTGAAGACCTTGCTTGATGTTGGATCGGTTCGCATCCCAGTTTTGTCTAGGTTGGAAATTGCATCTGCTCGGTCAAGCAGATCATTTTCCTTCAGTGTCTTCATACATGTCAAAAAATGACTTGATGGTCTAGCGATTCAAATCAGCAGCACGTGATCTTGGCCGTGACCTTGGTAGGATTTCAAAGTTGGGAACAATATTCCAGTCTCGGTCTGATGAGGCTCTTCCAAAGTGTCAGCATGGTATTAACCTCTCTTGATTTAAAAGATCTCAGTGCCCAGCTACAGAGACATTTTGCTGTAACACATATTGAGTTGATATGGTGGGAAAAATCTCCTGTGTTGCTCATAGTCACACCAAGATCTATGACATGGAGCTTTTCTTTTATTGGCGGACCAGAGTAAGAGGTAGCTACAGTCTGTTTGTTGACTACTGCTTTGGTATTGAATTAGTTCAAACTTACTGTCGTTGAATGACATATTGTTGTTTTCAGCCTAATGATATATCAAATCCAAGTCTTTTTGGAGAAATCAAAATCCAAGTTCTTTTTGTTTAGTCTATTTAGGCGAGGCCGGAAATGTGCTAAAACCAATTCCATATTTTCATGAAATATCTGATTTTAGCCTTAAATATAATAAATACAAAAGTATTTATAGGAGATACAGGAAGATTTTTATCCAGGAATTAAGCATTAAGTTGAACCCGTAGGTTCACTGCAGTAATGTAAACTCGTACTTTTAGGTGGCCAACTACAAGGATGGTTTTACCTATTCTCAGTTGTCCGTGGAAAAAAAATCAGTCGTACAACATCATTTCATAATTGTCTCTTCTTCACAGATTAAAGCGTTCCAGGGCAGATTTCGTGGACACATTTTATATTTTCTAGGGCTGTATGATTTTTAAAAGTTTGAGGGAAGGAAAAAGTTTTTGTTTTTTTTTACTTTTCTTTGAAATGAGGTAATTTGTGCATGCGCTCACTTTCTGTTTACAAGAGAATGGTTTACAGTAATAGCAGTATATGATTTTAATACTGAAATGTATATATCCTGTCAAAATATTCATAATAATAATAATAATAAGTTCTAGCAAAAGGTGACCGTTCATTTCGTCGCAGATCATTTCGTCGCATTCATTTTGTCGCAGTTCATTTCGTCGCAGTTCATTTCGTCGCATTCATTTCGTCGCATTCATTTCGTCGCAGATAATTTCCTTAGGGTTATGAAATGGGTTAGGTTAGGGTTATGAAATGGGTTAGGTTAGGTTAAGGTTATGAAATGGGTTAGGTTAGGTTAGGGTTATGAAATGGGTTAGGTTAGGTTAAGGTTATGAAATGGGTTAGGTTAGGTTAGGGTTATGAAATGGGTTAGGTTAGGTTAGGTTAAGGTTATGAAATGGGTTAGGTTAGGCTTATGAAATGGGTTAGGTTAGGGTTATGAAATGGGTTAGGTTAGGTTAAGGTTATGAAATGGGTTAGGTTAGGGTTAGGAAATGAACTGCGACAAAATGATTTACGACAAAATGAATGCGACGAAATGAATGCGACGAAATGAACTGCGACAAAATGATTTACGACGAAATGAACTGCGACGAAATGAACGGGAACCCTAGCAAAAAAACGTAACAAATTTAATTTTCTTATTAATTTATATTTAATGTAAACCTGCTAATGAGGGGATTTTGTTTCAGATGCTAAATATTGTCATAATCAGTTGCAATTACTTGCAATTGTTTGGAGCCCTGATATCTAAAAAATTGTTTAACAAACAAAGAAATGTACACAGAAAATCTATAAATAAAAGATTATTTTCATTCAATTATTAGTCTTCGAAGATTTCAATGGATGAAGGATCTTTTCGTTTCGGGGTTCTCTGTCTTAACTTGCTCAAGCGGGGATGATGTTTACGGTCCTTATCATCCATTTTTCGCTTCGTTTAGACAATGGTTTTAAAAGCCAGTATTCCATCACAGTTTTTGGCTCGAACTCTTTGATATCAAAGCTGTCTACTTTTTTTTCGTTTTAATATTTGCACTGGAACCTCGGTAGAGGTAAGACTATGTCAAAGTAATAACTCTACAAGTGCAAAAAGATTTGAAAAATCTTCTGCTTTAACATGCTTTCCGATCTCTGTCTGTGAACAAGGTGGAAACGTTTTTGAACTTGGTGCATCCCAAGTTGCCATTTGTGATTTGAGGACTTTCCACACATCACTATGTTTTCTGTGTCTTTTGTATGTACAAACATCTTTGTATATCAAAAAATGATGATCATCAATTAACACGTCCTGCTCCACAGTGACTTCTGCTGTCTCACCTTCATCGCCGTCAATCTTCCTGTTATCTTGAAACCCATAGCATTTTAATTCTCAACAATTCCTTGTTACACTATCATTCAACTGCTAAAAATCTAGTAATAACATCACCCTTATCGAATCTTCTTCTTCTATCAAATAACAGGATGCATTGTTCTAAGCGATTTGCATCTGTTGACTCATCCAGGATAATCCTAAAATATTTTGTTTGATGGAATTGGGTTTGAAAATCCTATACGATTGCTTTTGCAAAATCAACACCTGCCTGTCTGTTGTGATAAGTTTTTCCAATGTCCATATCTTTTGAATTGTACAGCCTCACTAAGAATTTGTAGTCAGAAGAAGGTTTACCTTCCTTCAAGACACTATACATCACTCAAAACAAATGATTTAAAAATGCTTTTTTGAAGTTCTGACAAAGCTGTCTTAACTCACTGTATTTCACTAAGTTTGTTCAGTTTTTCTTTCGAAATATTTTGGTATTTTTCTATCGCTAGATGGTGTTGCATATTAGTCGGTTTGCAGTGTTTACGGACACTGTAATAGAATACATAGAATCTCCATTCAAATGTATTGAAAGATATGTCTTGTCTGGGAATCTAATCACCAGCCATTCCTTATCTTACAAGGAACTTAATGCATGCTTGCGAGAACATTTAATAACATAAAAGCGACAAAACCACAACAATATTAGTACTCATCTTTATTTCTATTTTATTTCTCTTGAAATTGTGAAGTTGTCACCTCATGTTTGGCACATTTTGATTATGTCACAAATGGTAAACAATTACCTTGAGCATGGAAGAGCAGGTTCTTCCTGGCATTTGTAATCATCCTCCTGAAGAACAAAAGGCATTTTTGGTTATCTAATTTTTTGTACTTTGTGACATATAGTGGAATTTTTGAAAAATTATGATACTTTTTTCGTTGCGACATATAGTGTTGAGTTTGCGACATATAGGGTTGGTTTGCGATATATAGTGTTGATTGCGACATATAGTGGTGGTACAGATGGCCTTTCTTGCTTCACAATTTGTGGCAGCGAGTAGTATCTCACACATGTGCATCCATTTTTGCTTCATCAACAATTAACATCAGTGATACCGAAATGTGGTTACAGAGTTCTGTGTATTGACTGATGGAAAACACCTTATAACTTTATCACAGTTTTGGTAATTCTTTTAATGTGATTGTTTGTTAGACTTAATTTGAAGACAAGAGAACACGGTTCATCCTTAATTGTCAAAAAAACAATGTTTTGAACAGATTTACAACAAATCCTTTATAAAACTAATCACCAAATGAATTTCCAGTTGTTATCTCGCGTGAGAGTTGAACAAAACTGATCACATGAATTCCCAGTTGTTATCTCGTGTGAGCATTGAACGAAACTGATCACATGAATTTGCAGTTGTTACCATGCGTGAGAGTTGAACGAAGCTAATCACATGAATTTCCAGTTGTTATCTCTTGCGAGAGTTGAACGAAACTGATCACATGAATTTGCAGTTGTTATCTTGTGTGAGAGTTGAACGAAACTAATCACATGAATTTCCAGTTGTTATCTCGTGTGAGAGTTGAACAAAACTAATCTCATGAATTTCCATTTGTTATCTCGTGTGAGAGTTGAACGAAACTAATCTCATGAATTTCCAGTTGTTATCTCATGTGAGAATTGAACAAAACTAATCACATGAATTTCCAGTTGTTATCTCGTTTGAAAGTTGAACGAAACTGATCACATGAATTTCCAGTTGTTATCTTGCGTGAGAGTTGAACGAAACTAATCACATGAATTTCCAGTTGTTATCTCGTGTGAGAGTTGAACGAAACTAATCACATGAATTTCCATTTGTTATCTCATGTGAGAGTTGAACGAAACTAATCACATGAATTTCCAGTTGTTATCTCGTGTGAGCGTTGAACGAAACTAATCACATGAATTTCCAGTTGTTATCTCATGTGAGAGTTCAACGAAACTAATCACATGAATTTCCAGTTGTTATCTCTTCCGAGAGTTGAACGAAACTAATCACATGAATTTCCAGTTGTTATCTCATGTGAGAGTTGAACGAAACTAATCACATGAATTTTCAGTTGTTATCTTGCGTGAGAGTTGAACGAAACTAATCACTTGAATTTCCAGTTGTTATCTCGTGTGAGAGTTGAACGAAACTAATCACACGAATTTCCAGTTGTTATTTTGTGTGAGCGTTGAACGAAACTGATCATATGAATTTCCATTTGTTATCTCGTGTGAGAGTTGAACGAAACTAATCACACGAATTTCCAGTTGTTACCATGCGTGAGAGTTGAACGAAGCTAATCACATGAATTTCCAGTTGTTATCTCTTGCGAGAGTTGAACGAAACTGATCACATGAATTTGCAGTTGTTATCTTGTGTGAGAGTTGAACGAAACTAATCACATGAATTTCCAGTTGTTATCTCGTGTGAGAGTTGAACAAAACTAATCTCATGAATTTCCATTTGTTATCTCGTGTGAGAGTTGAACGAAACTAATCTCATGAATTTCCAGTTGTTATCTCATGTGAGAATTGAACAAAACTAATCACATGAATTTCCAGTTGTTATCTCGTTTGAAAGTTGAACGAAACTGATCACATGAATTTCCAGTTGTTATCTTGCGTGAGAGTTGAACGAAACTAATCACATGAATTTCCAGTTGTTATCTCGTGTGAGAGTTGAACGAAACTAATCACATGAATTTCCATTTGTTATCTCATGTGAGAGTTGAACGAAACTAATCACATGAATTTCCAGTTGTTATCTCGTGTGAGCGTTGAACGAAACTAATCACATGAATTTCCAGTTGTTATCTCATGTGAGAGTTCAACGAAACTAATCACATGAATTTCCAGTTGTTATCTCTTCCGAGAGTTGAACGAAACTAATCACATGAATTTCCAGTTGTTATCTCATGTGAGAGTTGAACGAAACTAATCACATGAATTTTCAGTTGTTATCTTGCGTGAGAGTTGAACGAAACTAATCACTTGAATTTCCAGTTGTTATCTCGTGTGAGAGTTGAACGAAACTAATCACACGAATTTCCAGTTGTTATTTTTTGTGAGCGTTGAACGAAACTGATCATATGAATTTCCATTTGTTATCTCGTGTGAGAGTTGAACGAAACTAATCACACGAATTTCCAGTTGTTATCTCGTGTGAGAGTTGAACGAAACTAATCACATGAATTTCCAGTTGGTAGAGTTGAACGAAATTAGTCACAATTTTTTCTTTTCTGATCCAATTGATAAATGATTGCCTTGACAAGCCAGTCATAACCTCAAAATTTTATGGTTGTGTACTTTTGGTTTTAAGAATTTTTCTGGCTATTGTTTGTTTTTAAAAATGGCGCAGATAAAATTTCCCACATATTGAAACCTACTCAAGTGACTGTCAACCAGATGTTTCAATCACGTTTCTTTGCCTCAAAATTGTCATGTCAATAGCTGCAAATTGTCTTTTTCGAATAAAACAGAAAGAGGAGAAATTTTTTCAAGCTAATCTAAATATGCTATATACCCTTGGAACGATAGTAACAGAATTTGAAAATCAACTCCTTTCCAATGTATTTTTCGGGTGTTTGATACTTTTCTGGCGTATTCTGTAATGTAGCCAACTGTTCCATAATTTCTTCTGACTTACCGAAATTAGCAGTCTATGAAAGATGAAGTCGGGTTTTGTTGGGTAGCTCAGTTGGTAGAGTGCTTGCAATTTCAGATTTCTGAGGTTGTGAGTTCAAATCCTCCCAGCCTCGCTGAGTAAATGAGTAGCATTTCGATGCAGTAAAGTATGGGTGTTGGTGGTTGGAGTAGCACCTGCCTCAACAGTTATGCCCAACGTCTTGCGCTTACGAAAAGGGCTTCTTTACGCCCATTACCAAAATTAGGTTAATTCGACCACTTTACTTTTTTTAAAAAAAATCACCATAAAAACTAGAACCATAAAGAGAACTTTAATTTAAATAAATAAAGAGTGCTGGTATACGGTTCATGTAACATCTTTGACCTTATGGATATAAGCACCTATGTCCTTTATGCAAAGCTGCCACAGAGTTTAAAATGCAAAGTTGGTATCTTGCGTGGATTAACTCACCACTGTTTTCCTCATTTTGTTAAGTTCAATTTGTAACATCTTTGACCTCATGGATATAAGCACCCATGCCCTTTATGCACAGCTGCCACAGAGTTTAAAATGCAAAGTTGGTATTTTGCGTGGGTTAACTCACCACTGTTTTCCCACTCACTGGGGTTGGCGTTAAGAAGGGCATCCAGCTGTAAAAAAACATCTGCTCCAATGAATCATCAAATTATTAAACCTACAAAATTATGAGGAATATCATCTGTTGAAACCATGGTAGCATGGAAAATAGACTTGAAAAAATGTAAATGATGATGATGATGATGATGATGATGATGATGATGATGATGATGATGATGATGATGATGATGATGATGATGATGATGATGATGATGATGATGATGATGATGATGATGATGATGATGATGATGATGATGATGATGATGATGATGATGATGATGATGATGATGATGATGATGATGATGATGATGATGATGATGATGATGATGATGATGATGATGATGATGATGATGATGATGATGATGATGATGATGATGATGATGATGATGATGATGATGATGATGATGATGATGATGATGATGATGATGATGATGATGATGATGATGATGATGATGATGATGATGATGATGATGATGATGATGATGATGATGATGATGATGATGATGATGATGATGATGATGATGATGATGATGATGATGATGATGATGATGATGATGATGATGATGATGATGATGATGATGATGATGATGATGATGATGATGATGATGATGATGATGATGATGATGATGATGATGATGATGATGATGATGATGATGATGATGATGATGATGATGATGATGATGATGATGATGATGATGAACAAGAATAGGAGAGGAAATCATTTTCATTGCTGATTTTTAAAAATATATTGATATACTGGGTACTGGGTGATATATTGGGTCACTGTAGCTTAGTGGTTAGTGCATTCAACCCACAAAATCAAACGGTGCTGGTTCGAAACCCAGCTCGGACATATTCTGATTTCTGAGTTACAGTTGAGTTATTGAGCGGAACTCATTGCGTAATGCAAGTCTAGCTAAAATGGTGGGTTGTCTGGTGAAGCGACTTCGTAGGTGCACATGGGTGCCCTAAGTACGCCAGGACCTAAACCTTGGGATAAGAAGAGCCACTATTACATGTGGAGAGTCCTGTAAAAACTCCATTATTATTATTATTATTATTATGTACTCCACCCAGACAGTTAATATAATACCTGGTGTAGATTTTTCGGAATCATGTTGTGATTCATAATTCCTGCCGCCTTTAAGTCTGGATATAATGTTGTTCCTAGAAAGTCCTTTATCAAATCAACAAATGTTCTTTTTTTCATTGACTGTTTTGGTTTCCAGAAGTTACCCAGCTATTTAACTCTTCTGTCTATAAGTGCTTTAAAGTACCAAAAGCATGTAACATCCAACAGTTGTAACTTGTTGGTAACGTGTGGAGAAAGTTTAATGAGGATAATATTTTCCATGGCTTTTTCTATTAAATTTATTGATACATGTGGGAGATGGCTGTCAAAGATAACTAAGAGCAGGTTGTTCTGAAACACTTTTTGTAAAAGAAGCCATGATGTAAATGATTCTGCTTCCAGAATGAATCAGAGCTTGACCATTGCAGTTCGAGATTTGTGCAAATCCTCTTCTGCAAAATGTACGTTTGTCAGGCTTTTCACCTAAATTAGATTTCGGCGTATTTCGGTCTTCTCATGAAGATAAGATCGGAATTAATTATTAGTTATAGCAAAACGATAGGTATTAATTTCTGTAATGTCTCTATGTGCAATAATTAAAGCAAGAAAAAAAGGCATGATATTGATTTTGAGTATGCTCCGTTCACACTGTAACTTGGCTGATGGAATTTTCTGTTGTGCCACAGAGCCTAAAATAAGAGGAGGTCAGTGGTATATGACTGCCGACGTTTGCTGGAATTGCTGAAATATATGTCAAAGCAAATTTTAATAAAATTAAACATGTGGCAACTCTAACCAGAAGTGTGCATGGAACCAGGTTCTGCTTTTAGCTGACATTTAACTTCAAATGCTAAAGTAGAGTGCCTCTTTTCATTAATGAAAAATGTTATAAAACAATAGATCGAGCGGATACATTGAATGTATAATCAGCAGTGGATCCAATGATATGCCTGCAGCGCTAACAATAGCTGAAGTGGTCATATTCTCCCTTCCAGAGCCACATGTTGCTTTGTAAGCAACCTTTCCCTTTACGCTCACAACTATGCACTTTTGTTGGACACTCAGAAAATCTGATTCATCACAGTTTCATATTTGGTTTGGTTGTTGACCTATGTTAGTGCATGTTATTTTGAGATCTAGTGATTGAGAGCAGAGAATGACACTAGATTTGCTACTTATTGTTTTTCTCTTTCGGATGATTTTCTAGTCCCATGGTGGAACAACAATCTGAAAAAACCATTGCTCAAACACACCGTTTTTCTAGGAGCTTTTAAGGTTTGCCTTTTTTCATAGAAGATCAGAACTGTTTGCAATCTTTAATAACGTTTCTCTCTAAGCTTATATCCTTTATGAACAACATTTTATGTGCCATCACATGAAAGTCTGCCTTAAATCAAAAACAAAATGAGAGATGTTATTGCTCTTTCTTAATATTTACACCTAGCAGTTTCATGTTTCCATTGAACAAATATTTATGAGATAAAACGCTTAACAAAAAAACAAAACAAATATATTTACGCAACATTGTTACAAATCAAATGAATTAAGAAATAGAAGAATACATTTAAATAAAAACATTTCCAGTATTTTCTACAAAACTTCGCAATCATCCTGGTCTTCTTCACCCTTGATTTCTTTCTCTCTTCTTCAACTTCTTCCTCACTTCCATTCAACCATCTTGTTTCTGTCTTCATCATCGTCAGTTACGTATTCAATACTGGGCTTATTATCTGTGAATGGAGTTCTTATCTTACGCTATGTTGTGTGCAAGTGTAATCATTATACTTTGGTATGTTTCTAAATCTGCTTTTGTAGAATTTATCTTCAAAATACGTCGTAAAAAACTCTATGAGAAATTGGATTGAAAACATTCAATTGCGCAATAACGTTAAAGTATGTTCCTTTTTGGTCTTTTATCAAATAATTCTACAAAGCTGCATTTTTGTCAAGAAAAGAACTTTGTTTCGTAGTTACCAGGTAATAAGTAACTGCATTAGAGAGAAGTATATTTTGTTTCATACAACTTTCATTCAGGAACATCTGCACTTTATAAAGTAAGCCATCGATGGTAAGACATTCATATTCAAACTCATCGTTCACGTTTCATGGTTTTAATAAAAGATCGAAAACCAAATGAGAAATGTTATATCTTCTTTAAATAGTATTAAAGATTACAATAAACAAATAATATTTACAACAGAAAACATAAAACAAACAAAACAAATACACTTACGCAACATTGTTACAAAACAAATGAATTAAGAAATAAACAAATATATTTACAATAAAAACGTTAAAAGCAATAAAACCCAAACAACACAACCTTCTTCCCCAACCCTTCCAACTCTTCTTTCATCGCTTTGTATAAATGTTTGTGTTGTACGTTCCTGTGTTTGATGTCACCAATTTCGACTCGCTTCAATGACTTCATTCTTTTAATCGCATTTATCATCTCTGATGTCTCTTCACCACAACATTCGATATAAATCTTCTTTGAACAAAGGTAACAAGGTTATTTCTTTCTTCACATTAGACAAATAACATCATTATTTACAACACCAAACATAAAACGCTGAAAAGTCTTTTACTGCTGGTCATTTTTATGATGGCCGATATAAACTCGATGCTTGTCGAGAATCCTTTTGGTAGCGTTAATTTTACGAGCAATCCATCTGATGCCACTTGCCCAGATCAGTTTTATGCTTCCATCTTCAAACTCAAACATATCTGATGATAACGTGATTGCCTTGAAGTTCTTGTAACTTTTTGCCGATTTTTCACAAAAATTCCGATAAAGCCGTAATCCGAAAACACAATGAGAAATGTTATTTCTTTCTTAACATTAAATAAATAACATTAATATTTACAACACGAAACATAAAACGCTGAAAAGTCAAGAAAACACGAAAGTCGGTTGAAGTCTTTCTTTGTTTTTAAAAGCGTTTTAGATTCAATTCGCTTTTCACTTACTGCTAACTCCCACTCCCTCAGCTCAATTTCCCAATCCCATTTCTTCGCAATTCTGCATCTACCTTCAAATTTTCTTGGAGGAAAGTCAAGGTGTCCTTTCCTGAGTTCCGACCTCGCTTTACTGATCCTTCTCCCTCTCTCACACTCTTCCTTTTTCTTGTCTCTGCAATTGTTTCAAAAGACTGCTACTGCATATCACGGGCGTTAGTTATCTCAGCTGCAGCCTTTTCATTTTTTTTCTTTCTCTGTCATTTTTAGTCTATAACAGCAGACTCAAACAAACCAATTAGTACATCAAGCATTACTTCTACCTCATTTGGTTCATCAGGGGCTATTCCGCTTGCCCGTTCCTTTTCTCTTTGCCTTTCTGCAGTCATACAGCACCTGGAAATGTTCTCTTGCTGTGCGGGGGCTGGTATAAAGCTTGGACCTTTCTAATCCATTTAACACCTCCAACACTTTCTTCCAACCTTCCCTTTTCTCTGACCTTCCTGCTTTCGTCAACCATATCTCTGAAGCAAGCACCTCTCTTAACAACATAGTATCCTGTTCCTTACTACATTTGAATCGCTTTCTAAAACCAAGTCACAAATCAATTTCCTAATAGCTTAGCACAGTGATTCCGAGATTAGCTCAATTTACAAATAAATCAATGACATGCTCAAAATTTGTTTACTTTTAACAAGATGTATTAAGGATGCTTAGGAGAGAATCGCTGGATTTGTTTCTTCAAAACTTCATGAATTGTACAGGAGGATAAGACACAGCATTGGTATCTTAAGATCAATGGGATAAAATACATAAATGTTCAGTTTCATCTAAGGCTCGTATGTTCATAGTCGAGATCCATACTTAGTTAGGATTGCCTTAAACTTCTGTGTTAATTTTGAGTAAATAATGATTAAGAATATGTGTAAAGGAAGATATTCTTACACATTTATCTTCAATGCATTTATCCATATTTTGATCTTTCCACGAAGCTTCGTTTGATGCAAGTGAAGTGCGGAGTTAGCGTTTACTCAATATGTTAGAAATGAGGGCCTAACGTTCCGGATTAGTCTTCTAAAACCTTAACGTTGGAGGAAACCTCTTTTGCACATGCGCAGGATGAAAATTCCTTTGGTTAGCGTTATTGTTACCGTTGTTCATGCTTAAAGTCCCTATTGTGGCATTATACGTCTATGTCGGGATAGCTCAGTTGGTAGAGCGCTTGCAATTTCTGAGGTTGCGAGTTCAAATCCTCCCGGACTCAGCAAATGAGTAGCATTTCAATGCGGTAAAGTACGGGTGTTGATGGTTGGAGTGGCGCCCGTCTCGACAGTTACACCCAACATCTTGCGCTAACGAAAAGGGGATAGACACCCTCGTTTACGCCCGTTACCAACATTAGAGTTAATTTGGCCACTTTACTTTTTTTAAAAAAATCACCATAAAAAATGGATGGAGACTATTCATTGTGGTCCTTTTGCATATTTCTTTCTGCTGACTTGCATTTATTCCTATTCACTTTCATCATTTTTTGCGCGTATTACTGGCGGTTTGCGCGTCGATTTTCTTTGTTGAAACTCTAAAACGGAGCTGCAAAGAAGGACATCAATTTCTTTTATTATACAATTGTATGTGATAGAAGTGGAATGAGGAGAAATTATATTTTGCGTTTATTTAATGTTTAGCTTTTTTTCGACCTTTTGAAAAGTCTAATATTTCAATTCAATTGCAAGGTTTGATATATAATTGATGGAAAAGTTCCATTAGAAATATGCTACATGGTATACTAGGAATGAGGACCTAGCATTCCAGAAGAGTCCATGTTAATTTGTCAACACCTTTCATTCGCTTCGATGTTCTGTAAAATTTTGAGAGGACAGTAATATGTTGCTCACTATTGATTGTGACTGCTTACTCCTCGTCAGTCTTGAACCATTAACGCCCATGACAGCTGATTCAAATATAGTAATTAATATATAATTAAGAATTATATATACAGACCGTATGTTTTACACTATGTGGTGCCCTCTCTCCCGCTTTATCAGGAATTTTCCAGAATGCTTTCCGGAGAATTCCCCTCGGTCGAATGAACGTCGGAAAGACTTTACTGGTCACTGGAATGTCGTATTTACTCTGTTAAACATCGCGCTTTGATAAACTTTTCCTTCGCCAAGGCATTTTGTATAGAGCTAATTTGGCAACGAATTTTCTTATTTTATCAACAACTTAATTTGACGGTTGCCGACTTTATTTTGGGAAAAATTTGCTCTACCTGGTTTTGATTCAATAACTGGTTTTATTATAAATAGGGGGTTTATTCAATTTGTTCAGTAGTTTGTATTCTAATGAGGAAATAAATCATGAGCTTCAAACATAAGATGTACATACAATCATAAAATCTTCAAAAGCTAAGGTTATAAGTGATCGCTCGTAGATATTGGTATGTGGCTCTGTTGTGATAGTCATCAACAATGGCAAGCATCCGGTGACTACAATCCAGGTATCACCAGAATTTTGCAAATTATTGTGCTTGATACGATTGAAGAGTTACTGGAACATTCGTCTATAGATCACCTGTCCATTTGTTTGAGCATGAGTATACAACTAATAAAAAGCATCACTAATGCTATACCAATGCTCAGACTCTCTTGGCAACTGTAGACCATGTTCCGAAGCAAAGATTCTTTTTTGGTCTCCTAAACCACTGTCATAAATGAGAAATGGTTCACCGACTGCTGTGTTCTGATAACGTTGCCAGGCTTTCTGATAAGAAAAATTTAGGCGTGTGGTGCTTCGCACCTGAATTTGTCTAGGCGTGCGATGGCGTGCGATAAATTTTTAATCTCATTTTTTAATTCTGAAACATTTCATTTAAAACATGCGCGGTAAATGGTCTTAACTTTGTTTGGCTTTAAATCTGAATTACATTGTCCTGTGAATATCTATTTTATGATTTACGTACGTGATGTTTAACGCAGAACATTTTTATCACTTAATAAAATATTCCTCTTTCCGCGACTAATATTGAAAGTTGTTGTACATTATATATTTATGATTAAATGTAAAAACAAAGCGTCTGACATTCGGCTACAACAGTTTAAAAGTTTGCCGTATGTTACTGATGACCTCTAAGTAGAGCGAAACGCTTTGTACACAAATGTTTATCTTTTAAAAGTAAACAAGCGGGGGACGTTCAAGCTCGTGAACCCCAAACACGAGGGCTAAGCGTCAAGTACAAGTGACTGACTCTCAAAGCCTTAACTTCCTTGTTTACATTGCCTTCTTCTATATTAAAACTTGAGGACGGAAGCGTTAACCTTTTTAGTTCATGTTAGTAAAATATTTAAAGTTAAACTAAAATACAAAATATCTTTAAAACCTGAAACCTCTTTTAAAAACATGCAGTCTTTATAAGTATTTTTTTCAATAGACAATTATTTATATTTCAATAGAATTAAAATAAGAAGCTAGGTATACAGAACATTACAAAGAAAAAAAGTTTTATTTACAAAGATTTATTCAAATATACAATCAAATTCGGAGTCAGGTTCTTTCAACTCAAAGACAAACTAATGCAAAAGAACTACTCTGTAAGACAATAGAAAATCAAAAGATAAAACATGTTGACAATAAATCAACAAATGAAACATTTTGAGCATCTTTCGACGTAACAACTTAGGCATACAGAAGGAGCATAACTAATGTTGTAAACTACGTCACTAAACAACAATCATCGCGTGTTTTTAATGGTCATTCAAATGAATGTGAATGTAAATTCGTTTAAGTTTTTGTTTCATTTAATAATTTTGAGATTTTCGGAGCGTTTAATGTTCTGTACGAAATATGGGGAAAATTAAACAAACGTGATATAATTGAGGCGTGCGAGTAGTCGCGCACGCCTTACGCGAAGAAAATAATTTGAGGAGAGCTTTTTAACGCACGCTTCAGGAGATTAAGGCGTGTGTGGAGGCGTGCGCGTGCGATCGCACGCCTTATATGAGAAAGCCTGCGTTGCTGCAGAATCGGTATCTCCTTGTGTGTTAACAAATTTGGAGGGATATTGTTTTCTTTTCAAGCTTTGCGGATGTTCTTCCTCATTGTCGAAGCAGAAGGCAAGTTAGCAGCAGCATCCTCTGAAATGTTTTTCAGTTCGGTACCGAGAATTTGCTGCGGAGCATCTCCTGTGGTTGCCAATTTTCCGCCTTGATTTTGACTACCTCCGCATGGAAGGAGCGTGTGTGTTCATTGACTTCCCCAACAACTAAGTTATTTTCGTCCGGTTTTATCAATGCCTTACCCTGGCCACCTTTTCATTGTAAACCGCATTTGAAACATTTCACCTTGTTTGCGAGCATTTTTTTAAGACATATAGGTAACCATTTCTAGTGAGTTGGCGATTTCTCTTTTCTGTTGTTGTAAACTCCATGATGACTGCTATGGTGACAGACTGCAATGAAGCAGTCTTGAAAATAGTTTGTCTTATCTCTTCTAGATTGTTTTTAAGACTGACTAACTTGAAATATTAACAACCTTTTATGCAACATCAGAAAAGATGAAAATAACAACCAGTTTTACAAATTGACTATTCATCAAGCAAGCCATGTGGTACCTGTAGTCAGGTGTAATAACTTACTTGATTTTTGACAAATATATAAAAATCTATTTTTTTAATTTTTTTTTATTGTTGCTCAAAATCGTAAAGGCCACTTGTGAGTAAAGAGCTACATTTCTCGGGGGAAGTTCAAAGAGCTACAGGAGAAGTTAAGTTTTCCGGGGGAAATTCACCCCCGGAAGGAAAAGAAGGAAAGTTGATCTGCAAACCATTAAGCCTTTTGCTTTTCCATGTCTTGATCTGTTAGTTTTGCTCCATTTGTGGTGCAGGTCTTTCTCCAGTATAGTTCCAAGCGAACCCATCTTTATCCCTAACTCTTGACTTCTCATGCCCAATGATGTTTTTGGACGGACACTGCCCGACTGACTCCCTCACTTGGTCAATGTTACCCTGAATCCACACTGCCTTTAGCCTCATGAATGAGTTGGTCTGTTTTCATGTTTTGAGTTTAGATTACAAATTGTTCTCTAAATTTATATAAATCAATAACGACAGAATTGTAATGGAGGAACACATTTTTGTAATGGCAACAAGATGAGTTTGTTGTCAGTATGAAATGAGGCAGGCGATCACCAAAAGTATCGCATCCAGAGTCATGGTGAGCCCAAAATTATGCTGAAGATTTATTAGATGTTTTGTTGAAGATCAATACCTCTCAAAACTCTGTATAGAATGTTAAACTCTTACTTCATCTATCAAAACAGGGCAGGAGCATCTTGAATTAAAAGAACTTCCTGAAGATTTACGTTTATGTTTTATGATCTCCATGTACAGCAGCTTGGTCTATCTTGGTCTTGGTCTTTTCCTCTCGAATCTCAACGGCTCTCTTTCATTTTCAAATAATTTTTTTTGTGAAAATCTGGTTTTGCGCGTTATACATGAAGTCATGTGTATATTAACCTAATTAATATCATTATTATTAATATTATTGCCTCTAGTAATAACAATAAAGGCATATTTGACATTTTAGATTTGAAACCTATAAAGGTCTCTCTTGGTCTATCAAGACCAAGTATTGCAGGAGAATCTTCCTCGTCATCAAATACACCGTTGAGATTTTCGACTGTGTCTTCTACACTATGGTACACACTTGAGACAAGAATTGTCTCCTTTTCAAATTCCAAACTAAGTCTAGAACATGGTAGAAGAATTGATCTGTATATCATTACAGCACTTCGAAACCTGAAATCCCTCAGTTTCGAAAGATACCCCTTAAGTTTGGCTACAGTATCTTTACTTGTCTTTTGTCATAAATGTGGTAATAAGAATACCCCAGTTGTGAAGAAGTGCATTTAAACCATTCAATTGGTGCGTTACAAATCCGGTTACTTTAGGCGTTGTGTAACTCTTAACATGCATTATTTTCGCTGCATTTTTGACTAAGCGTTTCATTTTTCAGTGTTGCATGTACTCCAATCATGAAGATAATGGATTTGTAAGCCGCATCTTTGATGAACAATTTAGTGTGATGGCTTACGTAATCAATGGTCAAAAGCCTGTTTTGTTTTTGTCACGTTAACAGTCCTGTATTGCAGCCAAAGTTAACAGACACACCATCTGCTGTAGAACACGCAAGTTTTTTCGGAAAATTTTTTCAGGCAAATTGAGTTTATCTTGAAATAACTTGTCTATGGTGTTATGCAAACTCTCTGCATCTGTCCGCCAAATTCGTTACAAGCTCGGCACATATGTATTTTGGTGTGCACTTAACAAATAACCGAGCAAAGACCAAATCTTTCTCAAAGCCTGTTTTCCTCGCTTCTGATCCGTCAGAAAGTATACTGAACGCAACACAATATGTAACAATTTCCGTCATTTTGTTTTGCATACTCTTCGCAAGATAACACACATATTCCTCTGCTGCATGATGGTCATCTTTACCATGAACCGTTTTAATGCCATTTCTCCATAAATTATCAATCAGCACAGTTTACCAAATGGTATCATATTTTCTATTAAACGCAGGGCACCGTTGAACACGGTAGTATATGCCTTTTTACTCGATTGTTGCATAGCAACTATTGCTCTCCGTAAGGGTTGCACAGGCAAGCTGGAACCATCTTGTTGTTCAGCTCGAACTGCAATAGCGTGCGCTGCTCCATTGAGGTGACGATCCACATTTCCCTTTTTAATATAATAAAGCTTTTTAGTGTAATTTAGCGCATCGGCTTTAGCGTTTCCTTTGGCAAGTGTATTTCCATACTTGATTTGTGTTTAGCGCAACGTTCACAATATATACTGACTACTACTTGTTGTCTACCTCGTTAGTCGTTTTTTGCGATGCATTCGTCAGAACTTCTGCCATTTTATTAATAATTTATAAATCCAAAATAAAATACAGCTAAACTGAACAACAGTGTATAAGAACTATGACTGGTAAACAATTAAACTTTGAATAGTCAATAGAATAAAACACTGCATGTTTGTGTTTGCAGCTTTTGCTTCGACGCCATTTTAGAAAATGAAGCCTGAAATCTGGAAATGTTTTGATTTTGAAACACACATTTCGAACGTTCAAACATTTCATTCGAATGTCATATAGCTAAACAAAATAAAAACTCCCGATTAATTTTGGATGTTTTGAACGAAAATATAAAACAAAAATGTTTACTAATGGATATCTTGAAATAATATTTTTACGTTTTTTTTTTTTTTTTATTTTTCTTTTATAATACTAGTTAAATAAATGACAGTTGACTTCTCGTACTGGTAATAATATATATTTTAGTGGATTTTTGTTGTTTTCATTTTTGTTGTTGTTTCAGCGTTTCGGTACTGATGGACCAAATCTTTGAGAAGATATTCATATCTCCATGTAAGCAGGTTTTGATCTCGGCCAAAGGTGAACCTCTAAACCCGGATAAGCGAGTTGCTAGTTACGCAAGTGCAGGAACGGTAAAAAAAATTCTCTTTTCAAAGTATGTTTCTTGGTATACCATTATTTATTTGAAATTTGAAATTTTCTCATAAAATATTTTTCTTCTCACTCATTTCAACAATTTTTTAGGAAAACCAGCCAATATTTCTGTTCAGCAAGTCAACAATCCAATCACCACTGCCTCCGTCACCCAGTGTCAACCTTGGATCGGGTGTGCATATTCAATTGTGAAATCACTGATTAATCACTGAAATCTCAGATTAAAATCAATTCTCCCACGGGAGCTTACAAAAACTGCTTAGCCTGTGTGATTTATGCTAAGCTGGAGTTTGGAAACAGAAATTGACGAGGAGCGTTTGACTGTGTGTGAATAGATAACTTAACCAAAAATTAAAATCAAAGACACTTTTTTGCTTTAATAAAAATTAAAATCCGTTAAATAGAAGTGTGACTACAATGTTCCGTAATGTTGACTGAGAATTCTGTCACCGCAGATGAAAGAATAAAATGGTTTGTTAACGTTTGCGAATAAATTTGTTTGTTAACGTTTGCGAATAAAACTCAAGTTAATATCCTTAAAATTGTTTCTTAGAGCAATCATTAAAAGATGAGATTGATCGCTGTTTGAAGTTGCCTCCTGTGTACGAAACGCTTGTGGCAAGAGCCAAGTTAGCTTCTGTTAGTTTATTTTCTTTTTTGGCTTTAAAGGAAAAGTTAGTGCTTTCTAATGTGCCATAATGGATCTATTATGTTTTACAATTTTTTCTTGTTGTTGTCCTTTATCTATTAAAACCGTTGCTAAGCTACCAGTATTTATTTCATTAATTTTACATTATCTATCTATTGGCTTAACATTGGTTTTGTTTGTTTTGGTTGAACGGGATATATTAATGGCCGTCTTCCAATCAATCTGTTCTAGAGTGTGTTACTCAAATCCCTATGTAGTAAATCTGTCCTTATTGTCATGTCTTTTTCAGTTTACCTCTAGGTTTTGTGCTAGGAAATATCAAGTCTTTAGGCTTCCTTACCCCGATTATCTTTCTCCATTCTCTCCAAGTGGCCCAACCAACTCAACCAACTTAATCTGAATAAAACTGAACATAACAAAATTTTGTTTATATATAACTTACTTATATATTATATGTAACTTTAATTTAATTTTTCATTCCATTTTATTCCTTTTGCAGGATTTCCAGACATATGCTCTGGAATTGGGAGAAAGTTGCGAGAATTTGATAACTGATCAGAACTTTCAGAGCGAAGGATGGCAAGCGGCCATTGTGAACTTAGACCATATCACCACGTAAGACTAAATTCAATTCTCTGTATGTTTTTTCGGTCACCAAGTTCTGAAATACAATGTAAACGTAAGAGTTTGTTTCTGTTGGTTCTTTATTGCATATTGAAATTGTTTATTTATATATTTATATATTTATTTAGCTGGGTTGGTCGTGTTTTGAAAGAATTATGAATTATAGCTAAATAAACCAATTGCACTCATTCCACGAGAAAGAACACCTGTGTCAGCCCGCCTTGACAAGTTGTTATGTATCAACAAACCTACAGAAGCGTCCCATTTCGATTGCTTGGATATTCAAAAAAATATATGAAAAAATTACAAAAAAGATAAAATGTTTTAAAACCTTTGCGCAGTGACATTGATTAGGAATATTATGGTTTGTAGGGTCTAAAACCAACAATTACCAAATTATGGGCTGTAAAGTAGACACAGTTTACCACTTATGTACTATATGTCAATAGATAGATAGAATGATTAGTAATTAATCAGATTTTTGTATAATGTTTTTTCTCATTTTTTAACTTCTACTATTTTTTGCCTTTGAAAAACAGTCATTCCATTTAACAACCTGATCTAGTGAAAAGTTTAACAACTCAGCTTTTTAAGAGCCTCGAACAATCTTAAAATCCAGATTTTTTCATTTTTATTGAGCAATAGCAGTTATATTAACACCCTTTGGTGCTTTTTCAGAATTGTGCACGAATAGTACTACACTATACTTTTGGCGTGACTTTACTAAGCAAATTATGTTGTCTTTCTATATAAGCGTTTGTCAAGTGTGACTGGTGAGATCATTAGCCTGCTATTGCAGTTACCAAAGGACGCGACGTGGACGCTGATCTCTTGTCTTTCTATTATATATTATATATTATACTATTATATATATTTTTCTATTAAATATTTCAATATATAGAGTGTAGTTTTCTAAAAGAACACAACAATACGATATATATAACACCATAAACATGTATCCAGTTTCTACATTTACTAAACAAGTTATGTTTTGTTCAGCGCATTTGAGAAGCATTTGGAGTCCTTTAAAGACAGCCACAGCGAGTTTGTCACCTCCCAAGTTCATTACAACACGATGCTGCAGAAGTGAGTCATTTTGATCACTTGCATTTGCATCCAAATGATATTACATTTAGTTGTTGCTTGTGCTTTTAGTTTCGGTTCTGTGCTTGACTTGCTGAAGCGCGTACCATTGCTTCCATCTCTACACAAGCAAGGCTCACAGATTTCGCTGTTGCAGTGGATAAGCGCGCACGTAAGTTAAGACTGGATGTCTATGTTTAATACAAATCAAGCTGTGATGCACGCGTCTAAAAACTAATTCCCATTTACCTGAGTTAATTCCCAATAGTGGAGCTTTTATTTAAATTTTAAAGTTTGGGAGAAAACCTTTCAAGAGTTTGCTAAAACTCACTTGCTTCTCAAGAATCTCTTACTTGCTTCTCATGAATCTCTCACTTGTTTATCACAAATCTCTCACTTGTTTCTCAAATCTCTCACTTGTTTCTCACGAATCTCTTACTTGTTTCTCATGAATCTCTCACTTGTTTATCACAAATCTCTCACTTGTTTCTCACGAATCTCTCACTTGTTTCTCACGAATCTCTTACTTGTTTCTCAAGTATCTCTCACTTTTTTCTCACAAATTTCACTTGTTTCTCACGAATCTCTCACTTGCTTCTCAAGAATCTCTTACTTGCTTCTCATGAATCTCTCACTTGTTTATCACAAATCTCTCACTTGTTTCTCACGAATCTCTCACTTGTTTCTCACGAATCTCTTACTTGTTTCTCATGAATCTCTCACTTGTTTATCACAAATCTCTCACTTGTTTCTCACGAATCTCTCACTTGTTTCTCACGAATCTCTTACTTGTTTCTCAAGTATCTCTCACTTTTTTCTCACAAATCTCACTTGTTTCTCACGAATCTCTAACTTGCTTCTCAAGAATCTCTCACTTGTTTCTCAACTATCTCTCACTTGTTTCTCACGAATCTTTCCCTTGTTTCTCAAGAATCTCTCACTTGTTTCTACAAAATCTCTCTCTTGTTTCTCAAGAATCTCTCATTTGTTCAAAGTTTTTCTATGAGGAAGATTCTTCAAGTTCACAAAGGAAAAAGCTTTTTCTCACTTAAACAGCAAATGACACTTCTGAATATCACAAAGTTAACTTCTTTTTCAGGATCATCAATCTTCACTGGAGAATCTTGTGTCACAATGCCAAGATGCTGTCCATCAGGTGGGTGGAATATCACTACCTTCAACTACCATGGTTTTAACATAAAAAATACTGCAATAAATATCTATAAATAAGGCATTTATTATCATTTTAATATCTATTCTACACTACTCTAGTTTAACTCTGAAGCCATCAGGATCATTGTGTCAGATGCTGAACTCGTCCTCGGTATTCATTAAACTTTGTTGATTTGTTTCCAATTTAACCCCTTAAGTGATAACAGGTACCTGGTACAAAATAATTTTTGCCTTTAAAACCTTTAAAGTATATAAATTCAATATTTTGAATCTCTTGAGATTTCTCATTGATTTCGGAAAATGAATTTTTTACTAAAAGCGTAAACTGTCTTATATATAGTATTTTTTCTTTTTTAGCTTTCCATTTGAACAAGTTTTCTTTCTGTTTTTAAAGATTCTACGTACAGCACTAACATGAAAGAAATAAGAGGTCTCAAAGAACGATTGGTGAACCTGCAACATCGTCTCGAAATGGCTAAGCGACTTGTGCAAGACCAATGCGACATGGCTCAGGTTTTTCTTTTCAGTCTTCATTTTTTACGATTTTACTTCCGTCGTTGCTGTTGTTGTTGTCGTTGTTGCTGTCGTTGTCATCGTTGCTGTTGTTGGCGTTGGTTTTGTCGTCGTTGTTGTTGTTATCGTTGCTGTTGTTGTTTTTGTCGTCGTTGTTGTTATCATTGTTGCTGTCATTGTCGGCGTTGTTGTTGTCGTTGCTGTTGTTGTCGTCGTTGTTGTTGGTGTTGTTCTCGTTGTTGTTGTTGTTATTGTTGTGGTTGTTGTTGTGGTTGTTGTCGTTGCTGTTGTCATCGTTGTTGTTGTCATTGCTGTTGTTGTCGTTGCTGTTGTTTGTTGTTGTTGTCGTCGTTATTGGTTAAGGTCTCAAAGAAAAAATGTCCTTCTCGTTTTGCAGATTTGAATTTACAATCACATACCATTTCTATGACAACCAGTGAATCATTTCTTTATAAGCGCTTTTATTTCTTTCTTTCTGTCGTGCTTCGATCCACAAAATTGCTTGACATTCATTGTCTATTGTCTTTATTATCAACTAAAATAGCTAATCAATCCACAAAATGCTTCAAACTGACTAAAGTATGCTCGAAATGGAACAAATTATAAGCGATATGTAACCCAAAAGCTTTGTTTATTTATTTTTAGCATTTTTTTACCATATGAGGATCGAAGATGAACTTTGGAATTCATTCCATCTTTTGTGTCCTCTCAGGGATTCCAGCAGAATCGGCAACGAGCGGCAAATCTTGGTGACTCATCCATCCTCCCAGATTTATGTTCGAGTCATCAGAAGCAACTGTACGTGCTCATGAAGAACCATCACAGGCTGAGGTAACATCTCACGTTTTTATATACATTTTGTGCGATATGATGCTACCAGGAATTCAATCCCAGGAAGTATAACTAGATATTTTAACCAAGGTATTATAATTAGTAGATATTTTTTTTAAACAAATTGATAAACATTTCTGTAAATAGTTTTTATTGAGGTTTTATTAATAAAGATATTTTTACATTTTACTGACATTTTATATTATTATATATTTTTATTTTTATTACACAGGACAAACGTTGATAACAGTTTTTATGTATATATTTTATTATGTAAACTGAAGCTTTTTATTTAGTATAAATATTTGTTAATAATATTAACAATAATATTAAAGGAAACTTCTGATCAGAAGGCATAATTTTACTGACATTCATTTTTCAAAAATGACTATTCAGTTTGTACGTTAAAATTGCATTGGTCTCACTACGGTCGGCTTATATTCGCGCTATATAGAAAATTATTTTTAAGTTCTAAAAGTTAAGAGACATTTCTAGAAAGTAAAATGGTGGAAATATCGTCCGTTTTTCAGGGAAATACGGAATGTTTGCGCGCGCGCCAAGGATGAGCTATCCGTCAACCTCCACACGAGATTAAAGTAAGTAGTTTGCACCTGATATCCTGATATTTCTCGTAAAATTTGTTGTATTGCAAATAGATTTAGTAACAAACAAAAGTGTCAAAGTTAATTTTGCATGAAAATAAAAAATTAATTAATGCCAATTAAAGTTCCGTGAAGAGAAGAGATGGAAACAACCAAGTAAGAACTTATTTAGTTTTATTTATTTCATGGGAGTTGGAAACATCCAGGCCACTTTCAGGGATTATTTGAGATTTTGATTTGATTTAAAGGTTTAAAATTGGTTTAAATATTATTGCCTCTAAAAGGTGATTTTATGTTTGTTAATGTTTCGGTTTGACATACCAAAACTAACGCGCATGCGCCATGTCTACATTTTAGCCCTACTTAACTTAAGACGCTATTTGCGTTTGCGTTGCGTTTCCTTTTGTTGAAAAAGAAATCATCATTCACCTTGACTGAAATATCTGTTTTGCAAATATAACCATTTCAACAACTGAACGGAAATTCATACTTCTGGAAAGCGAAATTCAACTCAAATTCAAATTTAGGAAAACATCCTTTTAACCAATCAAACGCGCCCTATGTGACCTCGTTCAGCTGTTTTTGTAGAAATAATTTTGCTTCAGATGGGTGATGGCGATCGAGAAGCAACTTTGCGCGTGCAACAGCAAAATCCTCGTCTTCCACGATTGCTTGAAACGAATCAAGAAACGGTAAGGAGAAATATTCTTGTCTTCTAAGAGACTGTCTCTTGACTATCTCAAGAAATGGTAAGGAGAAATATTTTTCTAAGAGACTGTCTCTTGACTATCTCAAGAAACGGTAAGGAGAAATATTCTTCTAAGAGACTGTCTCTGTCACCTCAAGTTCCTTCTTTACCTCGTGCTTTGAGGCTTAGTAAGTACTGTTAAGCGCAGGACAGTTACCAAATGACTTTATTAAATACAACGATTGAAGTACCAGTCTGTTACAGTTTTGTTGTGTTAGTTCCGAAATATATATTTATAACTACATAACAATTATAAATATTTATTGGGAGTGTTAATGTGTTCACATTATCTCATACATGTCATTGTATTCTTAGGTGGGTTTAAATATATTAAGTAATCAGTGATTAAGTCAATTTTATCAAGTACGTTGTCTTTGTTTCTAGACTGGACATTTTTGAGCAGGTGTACGAAGCGCCCAGGCTGTATGTTTTGGCTGTTGTCGAGGCAACGAGAAGGAAGAGCTTTTCAAAGCAGTTTTATGAGGTTGATCAATTTTTACTTCAACTAAAAAGTATCTAAAAAATATCATTCTTGGTATTATATGTTTGTTTCTATTCTTTTGCTTTAGTGACCTATATTTGTTATTTTTATTTGTAAAATGTTTTTGTCACTAATGCAGATTCATAGCAACCATTCAAAACATGTCTCTGTTGTGTGTCCTAGTGGTCGAGATCGGTCTCTGAGAGTTCAAAGTCCACCCGTAAAGACGAGCTCAACAAACGACAAATTTTCCATCGTGTTTTCGGTGTGTTGAAATCTTTTTTAAATAATTTTTTTTGCCTGGTTCGACATTTATTTGTTTCATCGATAAATAAAATACATGTATTGACCCGCGGGTATGCGCGTCATGCAACTTCTTTGACCTCATGGATACAAGCACCCATGCCCTTTATGCACTGCTGCCATGGAGTTTAAAATGCAAAGTTGCGTGGGTTAACTCACCACTGTTTTTCAGAAATACATTCATCATTAATTTTCTTGTTATTTTCTTAACTCGTTTCCTTTAATGCTGTTGTTTTTATAGCTGTCAATTACAATCCTGGTTCCTTCAGAAATTAGCTTAAAATGAATAGATATGGGCAGGTGATAAGAGAAGTCGGCCTTTGGAAAATCGTCCACGACGATTTCGTCCTCGATTTTTTGTCCAAAGGGAAATCGTCCATGATTTTTTGTCCAAGGAATATATGTCCATAAAAAAATTTGGCCATAACATGTTTGGTCCTTTTTCAAACTCGTCCATGAATAATTTTGTCCGTTTTTTTATGGCATCATAATGGTTCATATGAAAGTCGTAAATTAAACTATGCAAACACACGCCATAAATCGATTTGCACGTGCTGTTAATCGCACATTATCGCACGCCATAACTGCTAATTTTTACAAAATTTTATAAAATGGCGGTAGAGATTACCGTTGTCATCAAATGTTTGCTATGAATTACCTCAAAAAGTCACTCAGCCGACTTGGGGTTTTAATCGGCAATAATAACCGGTATGTAATTAGAAATTACTTTGCAAATATCAATTTTGAAACAAAGTTAACGTTACCAATCATTTATTTAACGTTTCAAAAAGTTTGATATGCAACGTAAAATACAAAAGAAGGAAGAATTTCAAAGAGACCTGACAGACATGTTTACACGCGATGCCACAGGTTGTTTAAAAGTTCCATTCAAATTAGAGACAGATATAAAGTTAAAAGCATCTGGCGTACGCAAAAAAAATACGTACGCGAACGTTCCTATACCAAGGTTGGCGTACATGCCGGCTAGCGGGTACGCGAAATTGAGAAGACTGATCATGTGCACACGGTATCTGAAAAAAAGAGAAACACCGGGACAAATTTGGACTGGACAATTTGTAAAAAGGCCCAAAGCAGCATAGGACGTAAAATCGGGGGGACAAAAATTTCGTGGACGATTTCGAAAAAGGCCGTAATGGTCATGCGGCCATTTTGGACCGCGGACGAAATCGTCGCGGAGGACTTCTCCTGTAAGCATATTTTTAAATATTTGCTCTAAGTGAAAGAAAGTTAAGTTATAAATAGTATGTAGGTATTATTTTTTTTACGTTGGTTCCTTTACATAGTCAATATGAACTAATTTATACCAACAAAACACGTAAAAACTTTAATCCTTCTAAATATTAACGTAAGAAAAAAAAAATGAATCCGATTTTTTAAAATCGTGCTCTGAGCCATCCTTTAAGTTTAGAGTTATTTTGAAACTTTGCGGTACATAACTTAACGGGCTTACTATTTTGTTTAGGGCGGCATTTTATTCAGAATTTGTTCCCGGGGTTGGATGAAACACCGCAGCCATTTGCTGTAAGGAATTCCTACAATCCTTTAAATATGGTTGTATCATATTTTTTAAATATATTTGTATTTACCTTCTAAGCTTCTAGATTTTGTTCAATTGGTGGTTTCTAAACATTTTCGGGAATATATTTGTTTTTATATTTCTAGCTTTTCTGTAGAGCATATTTGCTAATAAATCTTAGAATTTTTTGTAAACTTTCTGTTAAAAAACTGAGGACGCGAGGCTTCTTTTTTTCCCAGGAGGAAGCGATTAAAATGTGCGACGACATCCTTCCAGACATCAGCGCGTGCGACATTCAAATACTGCAGGATCACGCTCCAGAGCTGATGAGCGAGTTTGCGGGCGCACAAATACGCTCGTGCGTGTCTCCCAACGCGCGCGACAAATTCAAGCAGCAGATGACGATGAGTGTGCTGAAGCGAGAGATTACCGACAACTTCCCCGTCCTCGACAACGTCGAATTTCAGGTGGGTTCGTCTCCCGACGAAGAAGATTATGAGCCGATCTCCTTGCGATCTCTCTCCGACAAGCTGAAGATTTCCGATGATAGTGATACCCTCTTCCAATCGGCTGAGCTTGAACTCCCCTCTTTAAACTCTTCCCCTGAGAAGTCTATTTCCTCGCCAATCGCAATACAGACGGCGCGGAAGTCTTTCTCCGACTCACATGACAATCACGTTCCCACCTTGGCTTCGTCATGCCGCAAGCACGTGAAAACGAACAGTTTGTCACTGGCTGACGCCATAAAATCCAGCGAAGTCAACGAGAACATATCGCATTCAGCGGAGCTCGTTAAAAACGCTAAACACGAGGTGACCACGCTAAAATCACGTTTGCGGCACGTGCAGGAGGACTTCCGCAACATTCATCAAGCTACTAATGACGAACTGAACAACGTGAGAGAGAAGCTGTTGGGTTTGTGCAAAGCTCAACTGACCTGCGAGAATTGCGTGAAGCTGCAAAACGAGAGACAAAACTACGAAACAAATCGCATCGCTTCTTTGGAAGAAGTGAACAAAGCCCTAAGGGACGAACTGAGGTCGGTGATGTTAACGCTCGATGATAAATGCGCGGATGTTAAGGAGAAGACGGACATTGTGAACGCTTTGAAGTTAGAGATAATCGATCTGAATGCCGCGATTGAAACGCGCAAATACGAAGCGAACGAGTGTAAAGAACGCGCGGACAATTTATTGCGAGTGTCGAATGCAAAAGATTCGTTGGTGGAGAATCTACAACGGGATGTCGAGCGATACGCGGAAGAGACGAAAAATCGAGAGCGCCAACTTCAGGCTTCCCAAGACCACATTTGCACCCTAAACCTTCAGATCAAAGAGCTGAACAAGAAGCAGAAGGAAGATATTGACTGCATCAGGCAAGTGAGCTTCAACCAGGTGCTTAATAAAGTGAAGAGAGAGAAGCAAACATCTATAGATGATCTGCAGGGGAGATTGGCTGCTTCCGAGAAGGATGTATCCGCTCTGAGGTTGAACGTGCAGCGTCTTCAACAGGAAATCTCCACGCACAAGGATGGCTACAATTTGTTGGAAGTAGAGGCGCAGAGAGACAAGCAGAAAATGAACGAGAAACTAGTGCAAATGAAATGCGACAACAACGAGTTGAAAGATGTATCGCGTACGCGCTGCGAGAAATTACAGCGCGAACTTTCTGACGCGCGCGAGAGCTTGGACGCGGAGAAGGTGAGAATCACGCGAGAGATGAAAGCGCGTTATGATGCTGATCTGGCTAGTGAGAGAGCTTCCATATTGCTGGCGTGCGAAGTGGAAAAGGAATCCGTGATCGAAAAGTACGGACGGCCGGAACATGTTTTGACACGAGAAAGTAGCTCGTTGGAGTAAGTTTTAAGGGAAGTTTTTTTAAGGAAGTATGACGTTATATTTATTTAGTTGTGATGCTGTAGCATAAAAAAAAAACAGCTGTAAAACCTATTCAAATAATTTATATTGCATAATTTTTAATCGTTCCATCTCTCTGGTTTTATTTGCGTATTTATTTCGTTCTTAATGATATTAGTAATTACACTATATCAGTTGTATTTATAAATATTTGTTTTATATCTTGTAGGATATATTTGTTACCTTTCTAGGGAAGGAATCGACGAGTTGGAGATCGACCGTCTCTCAGAGAAAGTGACCTTTTTAGAGGACGAGAATTTAAAACTGAAAAAAGGTATTGTTCCAATCTCTGAACATTTTAGTGGTTTAATTTTATCTTTATTAAAAAATAACGTGTTTAATTAATTCACTGTCTTTAAATGTATAAATAAAAACGTGAATCTTATTCTATATATATTTATCATTTTATTTTATTTGATAATTAACTTCTTTGTTTTTTCAGCCATTGAAATTTTATTTTTCTTTATTTTCAGCCATTGAAAAGCAGCCTGACGTGGTATGTTTCAATCGTCCGTGATGTTTTGTACATTTATGTATAGCTATACTATTTTTGTCAAGGCAGACGGAAGTGCATAATGTCTAGTCGCGAACCTGTTATTGTCACTTCTTTTGAGTTTTATGAGCCTACCAACTAGACTGACTTATTTTATTTTTCCATTAAATTTAATGTTTATATAATATTCATTTATATTTATTTACACAAAATGCTAAATCTAAAATATTTTCAATAATTAATTCAAAAATAGACACAAATTTAAAAAAGTGATGGAGTACATAACGGAATAGTAAACTAATTTCGAGCAAAACTCAAACTAATTGTTGCATCTCGCCGAATGAACTAAATTATCAATTTTTCCGCACTTTTTTCTATTTTAATACCCATTATTATATATAGAATTAGAAATTTATTCATAGTTAATATACATATTTATATTTATGGTCGTTAACGGGTTTTTTTATTGGTCTAATGAAGCAGGTCGAAATATAACTATCGCTGAATAAAATCATACGAACGAACGACCACAAACATGTCATTAAATATTGAACAAACGCCCGTATCAAGATGTCATTAAATATTGAACAAACGCCCGTATCAAGATGTCATTAAATATTGAACAAACGCCCGTATCAAGATGTCATTAAATATTGAACAAACGCCCGTATCAAGATGTCATTAAATATTGAACAAACGCCCGTATCAAGATGTCATTAAATATTGAACAAACGCCCGTATCAAGATGTCATTAAATATTGAACAAACGCCCGTATCAAGATGTCATTAAATATTGAACAAACGCCCGTATCAAGATGTCATTAAATATTGAACAAACGCCCGTATCAAGATGTCATTAAATACAGTTTATTCATTTATTTCGTAGGTCGATTATATGGAGAGGCTGCGGAATGTGAAAGTGTCTTGTAGGAAGTGAGTCCAGGGTTGTTGTTTCCATGCCAACTAATTCACTTTCTTCTTCAAAAGTTTCTTTCGAAGTTTCAGTGTTTTATTAAAAAGTCGATGTTTTGTAAGTTATATATAACAATAATGATACCAATATTTAAAATTTTGTTTATAAAAAATTTAAAACCTTCGGAAAATTCCGAATTCTATTTCATTACAACGACCACCTCTATCTTTCTCTACAAAGAATTATCGAAGGCGCGGTCGTTGTGTTAGTATTCGATGACGTCACCAAACAGTATGTCGCCCTTTCGTTGAGCGAGACAAAATGCTTTGCTCACCCAGAAACAATTCAACAACTTTTTGCTGGTATGTTATTTGAAGAACAGACTATACACTCGTGTAGTGATTTTCACGAAAAGTTTCGGATAATGATTTCGGTTTTTTTGTTTCAGGGAAAACTACCGAACAGCCATGGTAAGTTTTGATTTAGAATCGCTTTACGCTATTTTTTTTCTAAGCGGTAAAAGACGTTATGATTGACAAACTGTATACTTAAGCCTCATGGTTTCAGACATCAAGGCTAGATAGGATTGTGTTTTTCTCGACACTTTGCTAGAATCTTTGAAGGTTTCCTTGTCACATGTTTCCGCTTCTACAGTCTTTTTGCTTTTAACTGATTTTTGCGACATCATCGAAGAAGTGTTGAGCTGCCTTTTTGTAAGCCAGTGAACTGTCGGCGTCCTGTTGTTTTAGATTTGCAATCAAAATGAGGGTCATTCCATCAATGATCCATCTTGCGTTTGTCGGACTCTTAGATCATGAAATTGCGCACAGTAACTTGGCAAGAACAGCCTTGTGTGAACAGTAAATGTGGAAACCTTGTCTCTCATTTGGTCTAGTGTTTTTCTAGCCTGTCGCATCTCTTCTCGCCGTCCATTCTTTTCATACTTGTGTTAGAAAAAGCACAATGTAGTCAGGAGGTCCACAAATCAGTGCCCGCGATGAATATTTGAGATTATTCAGTATCCGACTAACGATAAGAAAAACCATTAGTGGTAGGATACTTCGATAAAAAATGGGGGAGGGGATTACCCAACATCAAAGCTTTCTATTAACAAATTAACTGAAAGGGTGAATAGCAGCCAGGTAGACATAAAGAATCCAAGCTCGTTTCCAGTCTATCTTCATAAAACCTGTGATTTGGAACGGTTTTCACAGGACCATCCTGTGACCGGTCCTTAAGGATTTTTTTCTTATCACCGCTTGTAAAGCAATCCCTAATTTCCCTGATAGCTCAATGGTAAGGCGTTCGGCTGTTAACCGAAAGTTTCTTGGTTCGAGACCATGCTATCACAAAGTTGTTTAGTGGGCGGTTATAAATAAACAACGCCATATTTTATCAAAAATAACCGTAGCACAAATGGGGGCAATTAAATACACTAAAACTCCGGGTCGAGGTGCTTAATTAGCGTTCTGGGAGCCTCGTTAAAAACAAATCAACATAACACATGAAACAAGCGTGGTTAGCAGAAGGCTCTCTCAATGCTGGCTTTCTAGTCTTTGAAACTTCTTATTTTCCACAGAACGGCAGTTCTTTTCGTCACCACCAATTTGAACCATGTTGTTGATGAATACATAATCTAGAAGCCTTATGCCCCATTTTCTAGATTTTATTAGGACAATAAACAGACTGCATTGAATATTACGTTTGCCACTTCGTTTCCAGGCCTTGGATGCTGGCGGAAGTGCTCAAGATTGAATGGTGCATGACGAAGAAGGTCAGTTGATTTTTTTGGCTAGAAAGATTTTTTACTTTATCGCTGATCTATTTTCTTTTTCTTAAAATGAATCATGGCCTACTTTACTTGTTATTACTTAAAGTAGAACGTGGTTTGAAGGTTCATTCGTAGTATTCCGTAAGAGAGATTTGTAGATTTGTACACGAAATGTTCGGTTAGCTATTTTTTCCATCCCTCGAAATGCGAAAACATTTTTAAGTTAAAACATGTTAATTTATGTTACAACAAACGTAATAATTATGCGTAAAAAGAATTTTCAAAAATAAACTTTGCACGTGTTTTGACGCGGAATCATAATTTTTGTTTTGAATTGAATTTTTGTTTTGAATTTTTTTTTACACTACATTTATATACATTGCTTAAGTAAGCATTTCTCTTCGCGCGAATGTTTCTACACCTATAATACACTAATTTTATTTATAAGCAAGACTGTGATGAATGACCTTTACGATAGCTATGCTATGCCATTTTACAATTTTTACCGTAAAAATATTATTATAGCTATGCTATGTATATGGAAAGCAGGGGTAAAACCTATGTTTATATGCTTATGCCGGTAATTGTATATACAGTATATAAAAATCTTTTTCTTGTATAATTTTGAGCTTTGTTTTAAATTTACTCATATCTTTTGATCGTTTAATATCGTCTCGCTAAGCCCATTTTAACCTCTGTCTCTGAATAAACTACATTAAGCTAACTTCAAAACCAGGCATTTCTAAATAATTGGGAATTTTTGTTCGTATGATGCTTATAGCTGTCTTGCTTATAAGAAAAATTAGTGTATGTATTGTTATTATGCAGTGTTTTTTAAGAACAAAAAACAAAATAAAGCACTGCGTTTGTGAGTATGGTAATAAATTATAAGTTACAACACTCCTCCCCCATTGATTTTAATTTTCGCATTTTGAGGGATGGAAAAAATAGCTAACCGAAATGTTTATGTCCAAGAAATTCGCACGTGTTATTGCTTCGTTTCTCACGTGTTTTTGATTCGTTTCTCGCGCGTTATTGCTTCGTTTCTCACGTGTTATTGCTTCCTTTCTCTCGTGTCTTTGCTTCGTTTCTCACGTGTTTTTGATTCGTTTCTCACGTGTTTTTGATTCGTTTCTCGCGCGTTATTGCTTCGTTTCTTACGTGTTATTGCTTCGTTTCTCACGTGTTATTGCTTCCTTTCTCACGTGTTATTGCTTCGTTTCTCGAATAAATCTCCTCTATTTCAGGCGAGCAACAAATATCACTTGCCCACCGATGCCACTTTCATGAGGGTTTACGTGAAACCGTATTCCCCTAGCAACAGTCCTTCTGTTGCCTAGCCAACGTGGAACGGTATGTGAAAGTGTGTTTTTGAGGGACATTCCAGCGTGAGAAAACCGTGTTGTTCTTTTTATATGAGACAGAGAAATGCTGTTCCTTTTTTGTTTCGATATTTGACATTTAAAATTAGTGCTTGGATGTGTGCAAATGTATATATTGATGTTGTAATGCAATAACGTTTGTTATTTATGGAATTACAAAACAAGAAATGATGTTGTGGTTATTTGGAACTTTTGGAAACTATTGGTAATTGTCGCCGATTCTCGATTACGATAGTTTCAAAGTATCTGTCTAGACTGTCTACATTAAAACCCAAAAATTTCGGCGGGAAAAAAGTTCGCCGAATATTTTTGTGCTGAAATTTCGAGTTCGCCGAAATTTTTGGATTTTAATAACTTTTCATGATATACTTATTTTCAAAAACTTATAAAAAAAAAACTTAAATTATGCTTAACTGAATACAGTACACTGAAGCCTATCCTAAGCGAATACAGTACACTGAAGCCTGTCCTAAGCGAATGTACGTTTTTCAAGATAACGAGCGAAAAATACATTACTTTTGGAAGCGTATGTAGCATGTTTAATGCAGAATGAAGTTGTAAAATTTATATTTCCTGAATTTTAGGATAAATATGAAATATCTAACAAATTTTCTTTTTTGTGTGTTCCCCTTTAAGGATAGTGTAAAGTCTACTAACATTTGTTCTGTTTTCTTGAAATACAGTTGACTCTCTCTAATTCGAATCCCAAGGGGAAAAATTTTGTTCGAATTATAGAGAGATTCGAATAGTAGAAAGTCTCTCTTATTTTTTCAGGTTTAAAGGGTGAAAATTCGAATTAAAGAGAGAAATCGGAATTTTTGAAAAATTGAGAAAAATTATAAAGGTGAAAAATAAATAAGAATGATCAAATCAATGTATTTCGTGCTTATCAAATTTGGGTAAATATCTGTGCACAAATACAAATAGCACAGGAACAAATATTGCAATTAATGAAACACTACAAAATACACAACGACCTCATATTGATAATTTATATAACTCAAAAGTAAAAGTAAAACTGCAAAGTGCGATCAAAAAAACTTAAATTGCTAAATGTTCTCATGGCAAAAATGCTTGAGTGGTTGGATTAGGTGAGAAAAAAAATAGGAATGAAAAAAAAAGAAAGGACAGCAAACAAAAAATTGTATATATATATATATATATACACCAGAGATAAACTACTACATTATATAAAATAAAAAATATATATATTATGAATTTTTGTCTTTAAAGTAATTGAGAAGGGCTTTTGAAAATTTACTTTTAGATTGGGACCGGTTTTGGTCCATTTTAAGTTCTTTAGGCAGGGTATTCCAGTCACGGATACATTGATATGTAATAGAATTGATACCATATGTAGATGTATTGTTATGGGGTACCAAGAGGTTTTTGTTTGCAACTGACCGTAGATTATGATGGTCTCCAGTTCTTTTCATAAATATGTCATCAAACACAGGGGGTAGTCTAGAATGTTGATGCTCCCATACTAATAAACAATTGAGACTATGAACTAGATCATGAAAAGGGAGTATGTTAGAGAGAGTAAACAAGATGTCAGTGCTACATTGAGGAGGTTGAAAGAAGATTAAACGGAGAGCTTTTCGTTGAAGGGAAGAGATTCTGCAAAGAGAAGTTTTATGTGAATGACCCCAAACCTGGCAAGCATATCTGAGATGTGAATTAAAGATGGCATGATAGATGTTTAATAGTGTATCGTGTTTTTAGGGACACTACCTCGTAGGCGATGAAAGACGTAGCATGTCCTCTTACTTAAGGCTCAGCGAAACGCAAATAAAGGTATAGAAATACAATTTATTGGGCGTTCCGCAAATGTTTTGTTCAATGTAATCCACGAAGGCAGTTATTATTTATTCAATATAGTTACAGCAGTCAAGTTTGGATCCTTTTTTAAAAACAGGGATGACTTGTATGCTATGGAAGAGAAAAAAATATTAAAATGGTTGGCTATGTCCTTTTTGTTTGTTACAATGTTATCATTTATGTTAAGACTATTTATATTATTTTTAGTTTTAGATTTAATGTTTATGAGTTCTTTTATGTCCATCCAAGTCTGTTTTATATTGTTAATGTTCTTATTAAAAAATGCAATGTAATGATTTTTTTTACTTGTTTTAAGAAGGTTGCTAATGTTATTTCGATATATTTTAAATTTTTTATAAAGATTATTTTTAGTTCTTATGTTAGTAGCTTTGAGAAATTTTTTATGGATTTTATTTTTTATTTTAATAGATGTTGAGATGCCTTTACTCACCCACGGTTTGTCATGGTATTTTAATTGCCTTTTAGTTAGATTTTTATATGGAGCATGTTTATCTAGGATACTCTCAAATTGTTTTAAGAAAATAGCTACTGAGTCATTTACATCGTCAGTCTCCTTAATATGTAAATCCCAGTTCACACAGGAAATATCATTTACAAACTGTCTTTTTGAAACCTTTTGAAACAGCGTCGACTAATGTTTTTCTTTTTAGCTTGATTGTTCCTTTTAAAATTTTGTATAGTAATAAACTGAGGCAGATGATCAGAAATTGTAACATTTATATTGCCAGATGTGATATCTTCACTGTAGAAATTAAGGAAAATATTATCAATGAGAGTTTTTGAATGGGATGTGATGCCAGTTGGGTACAAGACAAAGGGAAAAAATGTGTTTGAAGTTAAAGTATCTAGGAAATTGGCTACAATGCTGTTTTTTTTCATGTTGGAGAAGGTCAATGTTATAATCTCCCATGATGCACACATTGTGGGATGACGATATACACAATTGATAACTAAATTAGTTCTACCGGGATACATTAGTTCAATGAAGCTGGATTCAAGTTCCTTGGGTTTATAAATATTTAGGTCGTTGCGAAGTTTAAAATTTAACTCAGATTTAATATAGATGAGTGTTCCACCCTTTTTGGCCTCAGTTGGTGTGGGAGTGTAAGTGTAACCATTTATATTAATGTCAGTTATGGAATGATCATTATTTTGGAGCCGTGATTCAGAGATGGCAATGATTTCAGGTTCTATATGTAATGAATTTATTAAAATTTCAAGTTCAGTGAGATGATAAGATAAAGAAGCAATGTTGAGATGGAGAAATGTGGAAGAAGAGGGATTGGTGAGGTTATTGATTTCAGCAGTGTCAGCATATCTACAGTCATTTATGTCACTGAAAGGAAAGATGCTTCTGGAGCAGTACCGTAAATGACCGATCTAACGCCCACTCCCGAACTGACGCCTCTCCCGAATAAACGCCCAGGTCCATAGAGAAAAATTAAAATAAACGCCCATGGGCTTTCATTTGATTCACAGAAAGATTAAAACCATTGATCGTATTCAAGGAAGAAAAACATGAAGCAGTCCTATTGAATCAAGAGTTTAAAGGTCGGTGTTTTGTTGCTTTTTCAGCGAATGGCTGGATGAACGAAGCGTTAACTCTCCATTATGTAAAGAATGTTCTCGGATCGCTTGCTTTCGGAAAACGGATTAGTATGGGACTCTTTCCAATATCACATAATGGAAAGTGTCAAAGAAGCCTTACAATCTGCGAAAGTGCACATGGCTGTCATTCCAGGGGGGTGCACAAAGCATATTCAATCCCCCGGTGTTAGCTGGAATAAACCTTTCAAGGCCTACATTACAGAAAAATTCGACCAGTGGTTAGCAGACGGTTTACACGAATTTACTGAAGCTGGAAATATCAAAGCAGCACCACGGCGGAAAATTCTTTAGTGGATTCTCGAATCGCGGTCACATCTATCGAAAGAAATGATTGCCAAGTCGTTCAAGGTTTGCGCCCTAAATCTCCCAACAAATGGCTCTGAAGATGACCAAATACATTGCTTTAAGGAGGGTACGACTTGTGAGGCAGGAGCAGAAAAGTTAAAAACACAACTAGCTGTAATGACAAACGAGGAGATAGGTGATACCAATCCCTTTTCTGTCATTAATGAAGAAGATATGGAGGCTGCGACCCAGCCATTCCACCTCCTCGATGACGATGAAGAGAATGACGAAACTTGATATCATGTAGTCGACGTACATCTTCTCGATTATATTACTTTTGCAGTACCAAGGGTCGGTATTTTCAGCAAGTTTGTCATAGGTTTTTTTATCAATTCCGTTACATTTCATATGTATCCATTGACTGCAAGAATCGCATTGAAGAGCCCTGTGGTTTTTCGCTACAGTCTTTTTACAACCCTTGCATGGAAACTTTTTAATCATATTTAGAAAATAGAAAGATCAAATAAAAACACAAACAGAATTTGAAATGGTCTGTTAATGAAAATGTGTACTTCTAAAACCTCCAAAAAATGTGCAAATAACTATTTGTTAATTTTTGTTGCGAAACAAAATGTTTGAAATGGAAAAGAAGTAAGATGGCAATTAAATCGTGAAATAGACATAATAAATAGATTTATCAGCTGTCAGGTATCTTCTTTCTTTTAATTTCAATTGAGGAGTGTCCTTGTACAAAACAAAGCTCCTGTCTGTATGTCCATATTTCACCATTAGCCGAGCAGGGAACGCGGCATGGCCGCTAACTATCTGTCCTTCTTTTTTCAAGTTTTTCCTTACAAGAAGTGCTTGATCTCTCCTCCATGTTGTGTCGGGACCATATTTTTGATCTACGATCACCTGACTAAATTTGGCCATAGTATCTGATTGGCGGGATTTTTTAAGAATATACTGGCATACGTCCCAGACATAAAACTCTGCAAAAATGTCTCTTCTTCCGGTCTTAAACTTATTTGGCTTTGATCGATGAGCCCTTTTGATCCACGTGCTCGTGTCAGCGAGATCATCACCGCATATATCAGCAAGCACTTCCCCAAGCAAGGTTCTGGTGTTTGACCAAGATTCATCGTTTTCCTCCTTGATTCCCTTGAAAACAAGGGTGTTTCTGCAGGAGCGATTAACTTGGTCCTCTAACTTGAGATTTAGCGCCTCATTCTTCTCTTTTTCTAGTTTTTTTCTAGATCGAGTTTTCTTTGATTCTTTTTTTTCTTTTCCTAAGTGACATGATCATACATGCACAAAGTGACACTAATTGCTGAAAAAGTGTTCAATTTTTTATTGTTTCGTGTTAGATAGATTGTCAAGTCAAACACACGACTCGCGTCGCCGAGGCCTTTCCACAAATCAACTTCAAATTTCGTAAATCTGACGCAGTTCATCAAACCATAGTCACAAGAAAATATGATCAAAAAAATTACTTACAAAAAATGAAAACATTTGACCAGAAATTCGAATTTTGAAAAAAACATTTGAAAGTCTTAACGGTTAGTTTACACTCCGAAAATTCGAATTACAGAAAGGATTTTGCCAAAGGGACCAGAAAATTTGTTCGAAATATGGAGGTTTTCGAATTACAGAGATTCGAATAATAGAAAGTAAATTATAAGAGTTTCTTTAGGAAAATTGACGGTGACTTAGAATTCGTTCGAATTATAGAAAGTTCGAATAATAGAGAATCGAATTAGAGAGAGTCGACTGTATCTCAAAATTTAAACAATTTTTCTCCATAAAATCACGTGACTAAACGTGAATTTTTCGTTTTCAGCAAACAACAAGAAAGTGGCGGCTTAAAACTTTTTAAAATCGGACGAAAAGTTTTCATCAAATCAAATCAAATATGACTTGTTATATATATTTATGTTTATTTATATCATATTTCGGAGTGCAAAACTCAATATTTTTTCTTGATTGGCTAAAAAGGAGTGCAAATTTCAATATTTTTTCTGATTGGTTAAAGCAACTATTCTCAGGATTTCTATTGGTTAAAAACAGAGTGCAAATATATGACACGTGCGAATGTTAGAATAATGTAATCGTAAAATCATTGGATTGTGGCGACGTTCATGTTCACGCTCTCAAAGCGTGTTATACTCGAAACATATTCGTTTTGTATGATTTTCTTAAATATTTAACTCGCCTAAAGGCTCGTGAAATATTTTGAAAAACATAAAAAACTCAAAAAAATATTCGCCATATTTTTCTCGTATCTCGCGACAAGGGTGGCGCCAGGGTTTTTCCGACGAGGGGGCTTACAGCGCCGACGGGGGGGCTAATTGCTTGACTCTAAGTTTAACACAAAACTTATTGATGATCAAATCTGTTACAGATTTGGCACCTCTAAATTTAAACATAACCTGCCATGAAACTTGATATCATGATAATTGTATTAATCACAAAAAAGACCTAACGTTAAAAAATGACAGTATTTTGTTAATATTGCTTTACTTCCGACGAGGGGCTGAGAAGTTCCGACGGGGGGCTGTAGCCCCCCTTAGCCCCTCACTGGCGCCACCCCTGTCTCGCGATAACTACTACATATTGAAAAATATGAAATTTAATTCGCCAAGTTTTTCCTCCGAAATTTTTGGGTTTTAATGTATAACATTTGTATAAATAGCCATGCAACGACGCTACAGCTTGGAGACATGAGTATGGATCTCGTGGCTTCCACACGGTTATTATAAACAGTCCAGACAGACACGTTATGACAGTTCTAGACTGTCGAAGCCGGAAATTGGTGTTCGAGGGGGATAACCGACAAGTACCAAACTATTTAGTTCTGTTGAACAGTGAATGTCTTTGTTACTTTTTGTCTCGCTTTCATTAAAATGAAACTATCGCGTGCTGATAAACATTCAAAAACACTTTCTCGTGCTTATAAACACAAGGTTGAAAGAAAAAGCTACACGTTGTTTTTTTTATAAGAATCTCTCGTCACTTGAGCTCGCAAACCTACGAAACTACTACAGTAAGCTCGCTCTATTCTAAGAAACTGAGAAATTCCGTGAGATAAATTTTTCCCTTGTTAAGTTAAGAATGTGTATTATTGAATATGAAACATTTGTCTTTTTAAAGCATATTAAAAGAAAAATCGCTATAATATATATATATAATTATGATATAATAAGAAACCCCTAAGAAACCTTTCAAGTAAATTTAACGTAAATCTATAAGAAACTGCCTAGAGACCCAAAAGCTTAATTTCTTATATAAAAAACAACGTGTATTTGTGTCTGGTTTTCTCAATGTTTCCTTCGGTTTTTTCAAGAAAATGAAAATGGGAAGGTTTCTGAGAGAACTTTACCAATATTCCTCCCCGTGAAACGAGGAAGTCCATGTTAATAGAAAAGGAGGCTGAAATCGACAACCAGCTGTGGCTGGCTCATTTCACAATGGAAATACCGCCAGCTGTTTCATCATAGATTTTCTCTTTGATTTTATGACAGGAAATCGAAATACTTCAATAACTCCATTTCGTGTTGTACATGACAACAGCGCTTGTTTGTGAATGGAGGAAAGGACTAAAGGTAAATCCTTAAGGTTTAAAGCTGTTTTTGTTGGATTCAGTTCTATATTTAGTGGCTACAGAAAGCAATTAATAGGGTTAGACCAACCACGTGAATCAAATGTGATCATTTAGCCAAACACAAGATGTTTACGCTTATAAAAGCATATTTTTCAAAATATATACCTGTGGTAGTAATTAGGAGAAATATGAAATTTCGGTTGGTCAACGTTCTTAAAATAAAGCCTTTTCTTGGCTCTTACCTCCAATAAAAAAATCTTTACTTTATTCCCTCTAGAAACATATTATTAATAAAGACTACTTCTTGTTCAGCTACTTCTTGTCCTGATTATTATCTAGCGTTATCAATAGGTTGCGTGAGTATCTGTAACGTGATTGGCTAATCACGAGATAATATGTATCATATTTCGGAGTGCAAAACTCAATATTTTTTCTTGATTGGCTAAAAAGGAGTGCAAAATTCAATATTTTTTTTGATTGGTTAAAGCAACTATTCCCCGGATTCCTATTGGTTAAAAACAGAGTGTAAACTATGATACGTGCGAATGTTAGAATAATGCAATCGTAAATCATTGAGTTGTGACGTTTATGTTCATGCTTTCAAAGCGTGTTAAGGCGGATTTACACGAGGCGAAATGTTTGCTGCAGCGAAATTTTAGCCGCGACAATGTCGAGACGCGAAACTATATTTTTGATTTTCACGAAGAAATGTTTTCGGCGCGAAATTTAAACGCTTGGCAACTAAAGAAGATGGCAGCCGAGTTAAAAACATTATGTATTGCATAACTTGCTAGCTACACTAATCCTAAACTGAAGCCTAGCTATAAGCTACCTTCACTCGAACATTTTAAAAGCTTTTATTTTTCAGTGGCTACCTAGCTAATCTACTACCTGAGTCTCAGATTCCATAAAAAAACTAATGTCTTCTGAACTTTCAGCCATAATTGCTTGCACAATTTTCAGCCTTCCACTACGGCTACAACTTTCAGCTTTTGTATACTAAGCAAATTTTGGTGCTTTGTGATTGGATATATTGTGGCGGCGAAAAGGTTGAAGTGGATTCAACTGTTCTGCTAATAAAAATGTTCGCTGCTAAGAAAAAAAGTGACGTAATCATATTTTGCACAGCCAATCATATTCCCGATTTAGCGGCGAACATTTCGCCTCGTGTAAATCCGCCTTTATGTAAGATATCATATGGACGCCTAAAGGCTCGTTAAATATTTTGAAAACATAAAAAACTCAAAAAAATATTCGCCATATTTTTCTCGTATCTCGCGATAACTACTACTAACTCTTACCCCCGTCTGCGTGTCTATAATACGAACTTTTTCCCTCGAATATTTTGATTGATTTATACCATGTCTAAATCTCGTGTTTCACTATGGATAGACACAGATCACTACACTCTTTCTTTTTTCATAAGAATAATTAAATTATTCAACGAACATGAAAGACTTTATGAGACTTCAAAACTGATAAATAAGTAAATTTAGAAGAATCAAAATTATATTCCGGCTAGAAGATTTTATGTTGACTTGAAATCGCTGATGATTAAGGCTTCTTCGGGTAAATCTATCTACAATACATCGTTTGGTTCTTTCAATGACATCCACAAGGTATATAATGTTCGTGTTTTCCATTACAGCAGCAGTAAGTTTTTTCATTTCGTTGATGCGTAATTGAAGCATATTTTTTAGTACTACTTTCCCAAAATTTATGTCTACAGGACTGTTGAGTCGTATTTCTATTCATATCCCCAACAATAAAAACTCTTTTAAGAAATGGAATCGCCGGAGGTGGCATCGAACAACAGTCCACCCAAGTCGAAACTGCTGGACGAAAAAATCATCGAGTATTCGGACAGTCTAACAATGCACGGCCTATCGCGCATAATCAACGGTCGTTTTATTGAATCGTGTCTGTGGTTTTTAGTCTGCGTGACGGGCTGCGTTTTTATTGTGCTGCTTGTGTTGGGCCTGGTGACGAAGTTTCTGCGGAAAGAAGTCTATCTCGACTTCAAAACGTTTGAGCACGATCCAAACGACATTCCCATGGTAACGTTGTGTTTTGATCGTGCTACGAACCCGCTTTATTATTGCGACGCTCCGCTCGACGTTCTGCGTGTGGATCAGAAAACGACTAACACGAAACCGTGCAACGTTAGTGAACAGCCTCCTTTCGATGTCGCTCTCGTGTGCCAACCACCGTTCTGCCAGCAACACTTTCGCGGTGCGTACGCCGTCACTTACCCGTCGTACGCGACGTCGCTTCCATTCCGACAAACTTCGGCTCAATGCTTTCTCTTCAACCTCACCGATCTGCACGGAAAGCAACCAGACAGCATCAGTCTGAAGTTTCGAATGGATAACTCGCGTGACTTTCTAGTTGACGTCATCATTCACGAAAACCAAACGTACCCGGTGTTGCAAAAATCTCATGTCAGGCTTTCGTCTCAACAAACCAATACAGAGATGAGAATCGATAAGTCCGTGATCAAACGTTTGCCAGCTCCATTTCCTTCACACTGCACGGAGAAGAAGTCTCCAGAAGACATATTTCCCGGCAACTACACCAAGCAGTTGTGTGTCTACTCGCGTTTTTGTGTGAGCGTTTATAAAGCGTGTGGCGCGACGCTTGACGCGTGTCGCGAGTTCATTCCGCGAGACGTCATCAAAGAGTTCAAGCGAACACGCTCACAAACCGCGCAGGCGAATTGTCTGATCAAGCAATGGAAAAAACACAACGACCGTTGTAATGTTCAGTGTGAAGAGACCACGTTTTACGTCTCTGTTGTATCCTACCCGGCCCCATATCTGCCTAGCAACACCTTTGTTTTGAACGTTTCCTACCCGAACACGCATTTTTATCATTGGTACGAAGAGAAAGAGCTTTACTCGATTGACCAGTTAATAAGCGAGACGGGAGGGTTGATTGGCTTGTTTCTCGGAGGATCTGTCCTGTCATTAGTGGAAGTTTTAACGCTTCTCTGTTTGGTTCTTGCGAAAAAAGCATTCCGGGAATCCGCATGAATTCAAATGACTTTATTATGTTAAAACTGGCGAAGTGATATCAAGGTGTTAAATATACATAATTTAAACGTATTATTGTTTGGCTAATTTGAAACTGAATTTGTTTCTTTTATTAAATGACTTTCAATAATTACATTAAAATTAGAACCATTGCATTTCATCAGACATTTTAACGAACTGTGATGTAATACAATGAAACTCTTTGCACGCTTAAAACAATGGCTTGCATTTGGGAAGTGCACGTGAAAATGTAATCCACTTCCCGGTTGAATACTGGAATGTGACGTATCGTAGTCAGATGAATTGAACGGAATGATGTATATGAGTATTGGTTACTCAAACTATAGCGTTAAACCACATTAAGTGCTGTTTCATATCCCATCATTAATCAATGTTTCTTATGGTTTTATCTTAGAAATTATGGATTTACGTGCCTTGCAAAAGTAAAAAGTCTCTGGAAGTACCACACTCAACTTTATACCTCAGTGAAGTGATATCATGTTTGTGAGGTTAGAGTTGAGAGAAAGCTTGATACAAAGAGCTTTCTGAAGATGTCTTTCTCTGACAATTTAATGTTTTCTTTGCAGGTCTTAATCCGATTTATGTTGCTTATATTTGAAACTTCCTCCTTAACCCTGTTATATCGCAGGGTGTAATGACATTCATTCGTGCATAATGCGAGCGGAAACGACCCCACAAAGCAACCTTTATGTGCTCTAAACAAGTTAACGTTACTTTCAAACAAAAAATGGATTAAAGCTTTTTTTCAGTGGAGATTTTATAAGTAATGATATTGATTGATTTAAGAAGAGTTTGGATGCGAAACGCTCAAGTTTGGACGCAGAACATTCGGGTCTAAGTTTTAATAAAGGTTGGTTTTTGGTCTCGCCATAACTGGTGGCTTTCCACTGTAGAAGGGAGGTATGGATGAAGTATTTCACGAAAAAACGTTCGAAGAGAAAGTGATGCTTGTGGTTTTAACAGTTCTCTCGTTTCTAGCTGTTACAAGCAACGTGGCAGCCATCATTAAAATCTCACAGAAACGTTACTGCCTCGCGTCGCACACACTTCTGCGTAATATCATTCTACTCAGCATTTGCTGTTCGAATTGTCTCGCTGGTCTGACAGAAATCGGCCGCTTTTTTGTGAATATTTGTCTGGGTAATCGAGTTTCGGAACAATGGCGTTCGTTCGCCGAATGCAACTTTCTGTTCTCGGTTATTTCTGCGTTTCTTCACGTGACCATGTTGATTGTGCATCATTTTATAAGGGCGAAAAGAAGCCCAGGGGCTTTGGCATTTGCGCTGGTGTTTATAAGCATCACGGCAATATGGGTGGTGTCGTTATGCCCTTCCGTGTTGACGGTAGACAGCCTCGTTTTGAACATCTCCGTAACAGTGGTAATGTTCATCAGTAACATTTATCTCCTAACGAGTGTGGTATTCATATCGAAATCCAGGCCCGAAAAATCTTTGCGGACGAGCGATCGATTCATCGTACGAAACAACATGCAACTATGGAAACATCAAAGACAGGTCAGAGACATATCCCATGTTGTCATAGCAACCACGGTTAGTTACCTTCTCGGTTCTTTCCCCTCGTGGATCTATTTGCTCATTAACTCAGTTCGTAGTGGCCTCACGTACCAAGGAGAAATGTTGTTTAAATATTGTGCTTTTATCTGCATCGTGTTAAAGTTCACTATTGATGGCGCCGTCTATGTTTTCTACAATCGTCAGATAAAGAGAAAATCCACAACCAAATACATCTTAACCGAGAGTGACAAATGTGGTACGTTAGGCCGTAGAATTTAGTCGTACCTTTGCGATTTAAAGAAGGAGGACAATACTGTGTTTTATAATATATAAATTGCAAAAATCAAAAAATTGTAATATTGTAGCGTCATTACAAGTACGAGGATTTAAAATGGCGGATAGCATAATGGCTCATTCATTTGTAACAACAGAAAGCCGTATCTTTTTTTGTTTATTGTCGTGAGAAAATAACGTTTTATCTCGCTTTTTATAATAGGTAGGAACCTCATCCCCGGAAAATATGTCATTTACGCTTTGAATGTATATCTTATAGCTCTGCGGGTGTCCCACATTCCAAAATAAATCATATTTAAAATAGAAAAAAATCTCATGACATGTGTGACCATGAAATTTTCTACACCTTATTTTCTCGCAAATATAGCGGTGAGCTTCAAACCCGAATTTCGGACACTTTTAGTTGCGGTGAAAACTTCATGTTAGTTTAGCAACTAAAAAATAACTGGTAGCGAGTTCAACTTTATCCGTAGCTAAGGTTACCTTGATTGAACTTTGGACTTCAGTTTCATGAAGGAAATATGAACACAAAATGTCTCAAAATGATTTTGTCTAGATAAAGTACTAATTTAGTTTAATGACAATATAAGAAGTGTAAAAATTGGGTTGTTGAGGCATGCATGAAACGGTTATGTCAGTTTTAATTCACAGACCTACCTCACTTCCTCTTGACCTGTTGACCAGCGGAGTTGTTACTTGGTCGTAGGTTGTTTAGTGTCGTTGTTTCAACAGAATCACGAAAATCGTAGAGAGAATCGGGAAGATCTCCTTCTTTTAAAGCCAACAACAATGCGTATACACGAAAATTTAGTCCTGATCACCAGATTGGAATTCAGCAATTGCTGTCACTGCGACTGGGAGCATCAGTTATAAGTTAACCGCCTTGTATTTGTATTTTGCGCAGAAGGATGGGTCAAGCGATTTGCGCTTTTTTAAAGTTTTTTTTGTATTGTAATTGCTCAAAACAAGGCCTTAAAGGCCACTTGTGTGTAAAGAGCTACAGGAGAAGTTAAGTGGTTTTTAGATGTCGATGAACATTTGATTTCAACAGTTAAAGTCAGAAGGAAAGCAAGTAGATGGAAGAGAGTTCCAAAGTCTAGATATTCGCGGGAAGAAACTGTTCTTGTAGAAATCTCTGTGACAATTTCGAACACGAACACTCCATTGATGAGAAGACGACAAAAACTTAGTTGCACGGAGGAGGTGTAAGTGATGCCAGTTCGCTTGTAGAAAAGACAAAGAGAAGCCACATTTCGCCGATGTGATAGAGAGTCCAGTTCCGAAGATTGCGCTGCAAACACGCCGTTGAACAAGGTCTAACAAATTCAGGCTATTACCAAGGCCACCTGCTTAAATATGGCAGCTGTATTCCATACAAGGACGAATTGAAGATTTGTAAAGGTAAAGGATAGTTTCAGGGACGAGGTATTATAATTATTATTATTAACTCATTTTTTGTAAAAGAGAACCATTTTCATGACAGCTGATTTTGCAATGGTTTCGATGTAAGATCGCCATGAGAGATCGCTTGTAAATATAAGACCAAGAAGGCGAAATGAATTGTTTTCAGGAAAATGAGAACCATTCATCAAAATTTGAAGTAAATATGCTTGCTTGAGATTAAAATTAACCAGCCAATTCTTACCACATTCAACTACTACTGTATTGAGATCTTTTTCCAAAACAGAGGCCAATTTAACCTTTTCACAATCATCTGATTTATCATGACAGGAATACAATATGGATTTGCCAGCAAAAATAATGATTTTGGATGATAAATTGTCTGGGAGATCGTTTATGTACAGTAGGAACAGAGTTGGACAGAGAACTGAACCTTGAGGAACACCAACATTGATGGAAAAAGTGGAAGAGGAATGACTTCAGGACACCATTAAATAGTGGCCTGACCAAAGCCTTATAGGCCACTTGTGTGTAAATAGCTACAGTTTGTTGATCGTCAGTTGAACTTCTCCTTTTTGTAAGTAATCCCCCAAAACCATGGTGGGCGACATTCTTCACGCGAGGGGATTGGTTTGTGTCGCTGAAACGTCCTCCCAATAACGTACTTCATTGCATCTAAAATACTTAGTTTAGGAGTAATGATGGCATTGATTAGCATTCGAGTCACTTTCGAGGGGTATTAATATATAATATAATGATTGTTAATATGCTGATGTGCGCAGTGTAGTATAGTCGGCAGTCTCGTTACGGAATAATAAAAAATAGATCATGACTCCACGTTAAAGGAACAGAATAACCCGATAATATAGTAGAAGGAAAATTTGCTGTTGCAATCAGGAAGAAAGAAGCTCTAGTAGGGCCATCTACCAAAAACAGAACGAGATGTCTGCTAGTGAAGGTTATTGAGAAAGAATAAAGGTGACGAAAAGGGGGATGAGAACCGAATAGTTTGAACTTAAACAATAACCCCCCTGATATTGTGTAAAACTGACATAAAATCGCTTTTTTCATCGGCCCAATATATCTAAAGTTCTCACAAGTTGCAAACTCCAAAGTTTTCATTTTTGAAGTATTACCGCCAACCGGGTATTGTCGCAAAGTCTTGCGTTTTTCAACCATTTGTAAATGGTGCCATCTCGTGCTTCATAGGTTCTTCATCATTTTTGTTAAGCATATTGTTTTCTTCAACTATTTTATTGGTTTCTCTTCAAATTCAACTAATCGGGAATGGCCGTTTCTTACAAGTTTGGCCTGCCTTGGTTTGTACTTTGTACTTTTCTTTATTGAAAAATTACGGAAAAATTGTTCCATTAAATGAAAGTTCTTCTTATTTAGTGTTAGGGTTCCATATCTAGAGTTAACTTTTCCCGTGTTCGACGTGAAAAATGAATTCATGTAGGCGATCAAGCAATCAATTCAGCATCACTAGAAAAGAACACCTAAACAGGCGAAAAGAGTTTGCTAAAGAAAGGTTGCTAAGATCAAATCGAACGCGACATAATGTCTAACGTGTAATTTAAAAGGTTTTTTCGTATTTAAGCATTGATAGAAAACCGTGTTGTAATGTGCAGTGAATGGAACAATGCAGTGGAATCTATTAAAGCGGCAACTTCATGCACGGATGGATTTACTATCAAATTCTCGTATAGCTATAGCTAGCACTTTTATACGCCTTTCTACAAATTCCCTAGTTAGTAAACGTCACAAAGTCACAAAACTATTAAAAGAAAGTAATTAGCTGTAACAACCTGAAAAGCGAAAAGTTATAAGACGGACAAATTTTTCGTGCACCATCGGATGGTAAAACGGCCATCGGATGTAAAAAGACAGTAAACTTTGTCAAGTTTTTAGATGCACAAATGATGGCCGCTAAATAGGCCACTTTATTTTGGACGGAGAAATGAAAGAAAATCTCTTGCTCTTTAATCGAAAGAAAAATTAGCAATTTATTAAATAAATAAGTAAATTAACTTTATAAAAGAAAGACAGAAAGTAATGAAGTTATAATGAAATTCGCACCATTTAGCTTCGGACATAAATGAAAAGTGGCAGCTTGCTACGGTTCTTTTTTGTTTACATTTAACAAACGAAAATGAAACCTTACGAAGAATCGCAAGTAAAACAAATCCCGAGCATGCATGCTTGTGGAAGTATTTTTTCTTCCTGACACTTCACAATGTGAAATATTCTTTGAAACGATGTTGCTGTTATTTTGCCTTCCTTGACTTTAATTCCTTGTGAAATATTTGAGAAGTATTTTTTTAGTTTTTTAGCTTCCTTCTTTTTATTATATTTCATATTTAAACAGGTTGTCCACGTCAGAAAAATTACAATTTTCTGTTATAAATGATAAACTAATAGAAAATAAAAACAGTAAAAACTAGATTTTATGTGATAGCATGTTGACATGTTAATAAAATAACACCTTTAATGTTGTCAGATTGAATAATTGTTATTGTTTGCTTTTCAAGATATTTTAAGAGTTTCTTGTCAGCAGAAATTCTAAATATTTTCCTGAACCTACAAAGCTAGCTAGTTAGCGATGCTTGTTATACATGCTAGCTATATATCAATATTTTTCTCTTTAGAAATTAAGAAGAAAGTACTTGTTTAAAAAAGAACTAGTTATTTATGGTTTTCTTTGCCGAGCCAAATAGATAAAGAGACCTCACAAAGAATGGTTGGTTAAGATTCATTTCAATACTTACTATATTTTTTGAAATGATTTTTTCTCTCTTGCTGTACCAATGTTTGTCAGGAACTGACTTGTGTGTAAGGGAAAACGTCTATGTTAGAAAAGGTTTTTGCTAACATAGGATTATTTTGATGTTATGTGTTTATTGTATATACAATAGTTGTGTTACTTTGTGTATACAAGTGATAATGATGATATTTATTTCTCATTAATTAAGTAATTTTCTATATTTAATGCGTAAACAAATTGTTTCCAGTAATGACAATAGCATTCGGTTAGGTCCTCACAACTCTTTCATCGACTGCTTTTCATATTTCATTGGAGATGTGATATGTTTGTTTACGATTAGTGGCTATCTATTTATTTATTTGTTTTGTTTTCTTTGTTGTTTTTTTATATACTCGTTTTAATATATAACGTATAACCCTAGTTTATGACAGACAATATATTATGCCTATACTTTTGTAAGCTTATACATAATAATACTAATAATATTAGAATCCTTTCATACAGTGGTAAAAATCATTCTGCTGTGGATAGTTATTATTACGGTCAGTATTGATAGCACTCTTCTCAGGAAAATTATTCTGTCAGAGATACAATTGAAGTCAAAACATTTGTCTAGACACTTCTCCATCAGAAGAACATTAACAAATCAGCATTCATATTAGAATTTTTATACTGTGAATTCATTCTATTGTGGATAGACTGACCATATTGATAGCAATTCTCTCACTCATCATGAGCTTTATGAAAAGGATTCTGTCAGAGATACAATTGAAGTCAAAACATTTATTTAGACACTTCTCCATCAGAAGAATATCTCATCTCAAAGGATAACAAATTGTGATTTTGTAAAGTGACTGTTGTATAGGAAAACAGAATAAAAAAACAACCGTTTAACATCAAATATATTTCTAATATATATATATATATATATATTTCGGGAATCAAACGAAACATTCTGGGTAATATAGCCGCCCTTATGCGAACACACAACAAAAAGTCAGCTTGGTTAAAGCAAAGTAGACATTTGCAAAGTTGATATATCACAATCTGGCCAGCACACCAATGGTTTTACTTGGAACGACAGTCAAATAGTCCCATTATTATGAAATTTGATAAGAACATGTCATCTTAGAAAACTACTATACCTTTTGCAACCCTCTTAAGTTCACTGGAGACTTGTTAATTTAAATTTTAGAGTTTTTGTCTCAATTGAGATGGGTTAAATTGAGAAAGAACTGTGATTTGAACACTCTCTGTTACATCTTGACTGCACTGTCATGTTTGTTATTGTTTTTGTTGGAGTGCCGGTTTTATACAACTAAATCCAAAAATATTCTATTGATAATACTTTTTTTTTCTTTTTTTTTAGAATTTTTGTGATATTTTTGTGATGTTATGATATATGGTAAACAAATAAAAATAATACAGATCTTCATTACAATTTGTTTTGTTTAGCTTTATCAGTTGGTTTTCCTATTTTCTGCAATATCACTCCTGCAAGAAGGTAAACATTATTTGTTAATGAGAATTTGGGTGCTTAGTAAATCTTCCTTTCTGAAGTTTATGATGTAGAAGATTTATGCTTTATCTTTATTGTTAGTAAGTATTATAGCTCCCGCAGCCTTTATGTGTAGCTGCAACAGAGTTTAAAATTTAAGTTGGTATCTTCTGTGGGTTAACTCACTTCTGTTTTTCATCTTCTATTGGGATTGGCGTTAGGAGGGAGGTCCACTTCATCCTCACCATTGGATGATTACAAACAACTTAATAAATTCGAAAAAGTCAGTAATTACTGTGAAATCACATTTCGTGCAGATTACAATGTTTCTATGTCTATAGATGGTAACTAATTTATCTCTTTTTTATGTTTATGTAACATGGAAACATTTTAACATTCACTAGTTATTAGGGATTTAAAATAGGGACCTGTGCATTCATTGATAATCAAGACTTTGAAACCTTGTGTTGGTAACAGTTTCACCATCACTCTGCCTTGGGCTGAAAAACTGCTGGTGGTAGACCTTGATGTTGGTGGTAGATGGGATGAACGGTTTTCACTGCAACAGATCTGATCTGCTCCAGAAGCTCATTTTCGCAGGCTCTATTAAGCACATCGGGACCAAAATCGTTGAACAATAGTTAATTAACAGACAGGCAGTAGGCTGTTCAAAGTTTGTTACGGATATGGATGGGTTCGGTTAATCTTGTCATATCCTTGCATTGTATCCCCGCGTCCTTGAAGATGACCTATTTGTTATCTGCGGAGTTGGATTCAATGATGGGAAGAGATGGCTTGCTACGTTGCTGTAGTGGTGGAGGTGGTTGGGCTATGTGCGGGGTTGGTGTCATAGGGACAACTTGTGTAATCACCTGAGTTATCTGGTCCTGCATAGCCATCTATTGTTGCTGCATATGCAACATGAGAGTGATTGCATTGGGAGTAGCGCCGGGGGCGGTGGTATCGGCATTGAGGCTGGCAGCCCCGGTTGTGGCAGATGCAGGTGACGTGTCATTCATCATTGTGTTTGAGGAAATCAGAAGTATACAAAGGGTATTATCCTAAACCTAGAAACCTATGATTGCCTATTTTAAGGAGAAACTATATGGAGTAAAGGAAGATGGTAGATAAATATGTTGTTGCAGTTAAAAAAGGTTTTAACTTGAGGTTTTTGCCAAGAATAATCACCTTGTTTGAGGTGATATGGAGATTTTCCAGTGAACAATGTATTGTTTTTCAGTTTATATTTAGCCAAAAGCAATATTCAACTACGGACTAAAGTTTATTATGAAATTGATAAACAGCTTCACAAGCTTCACTTCTACATATGAACAAAATATAAAATGCATAATTCCAACCCTTGTTATACAACGTCAGTCAGAAACTGGTTTTTAAATATACGGTTCACATGAATATGTGTGCATATTTTTGCCACCCCTTCCCTTTTACAATCAAGCATGTTATTATTTGGTTAACCGAAAAATGATGAATGGATGGTTTTTCTTTTAAGCAACAATGAGGAATGTTATTTATGGCCAAAGTAAACATCCCTAAATGTTGTTATTAAGGATTGAGTTTGTAACATTCTTAGAAAAATCTCTGCAGGTCATTTCTTTTTCATTTGCTTATGTCATCATACTCATTATAGTGCAGTAAATGTGTGCAATGATTGTGTATTTTTGAGTAGAAAGCATGATATTTGGTACAAAGTTTACCTTGGGTGGTAAGAAACCTTTTTATGATCAGACCCAATTCAAAAAACACCCGTTTGTGTATTTTACAGACCAGAATAGATGCCTCATAAACTCAAAAATGCACGATTCCACTTTATTATTGCACACATTGACTGCACTATTAACCCCTCCCCCATTAACCAAGCCCTCCTTCATTATGTGCGCAATGAATCATTATAAGTATTTCCCTTCCTAAATGGAAATTTAATGTTTTTAAGGAAATGCATTATCGATCGACAATTTGCAATTGAAAGCAGAAACACCTACATCGGTTACATTGACATGGAAACTTACCCCTCCACAGACCACAATGTACACCGTAGATCTGACTTGTGTGAATAAAAACAAAAGGAAAGAAAAATTGTTGAATTTCGTTGGCTTTAATGCAGATGAACTTTCGTTGAATTGGCTATCTCCAAACACTTTATACGAATGCACCGTAAGCTTTTTTCAAACTTTGAAAAATAATTGCATTTTGTTTAACTCAGTTTGTGATGTTTTTGTTTTGTCCTTATAGGTAACTATTCATTTTTTTTCTTCTCAAAAATTGTCCAAAACAATGACTGTGCGGACGTCAAATGGAGGTTTGTCAGTTGTTTTGTTTCAAGGCAAGTTAAAAACTCTTTAATCCCTCTCTTCATAAACAATCTTCTTTCAGTTATTTGCCAGCAACCTGTAGGGTTTGAAAACCATGCTGTAAAAGACATTCAGATAACAGTTCCAAATGCGCAAGACCTATCTGAAACTCGTTTAAACAATGTGGAACGTTGGTGCACCCAGTTTCACACAGATAACATGTACATGGAGATTGATTTGGGATCAGTAATAACAGTGACTGGTATAGCATTCCAGGGTCACGCTTACAACAAAACTAAAGATATACAACGAGGAATAAATCTTCAGTATAAAATAGAACCAAGTGAGAAATGGGTGCCTGTCAGACAGAGCAACAAACCAAAGGTTTGAATTTCATGATTTTAAGTATGAATTCTTTTTTAACAATCAGGAGATAACCTGCCAACCAAATAGCTTGTTAGGTGATGTGAACAATAACACGAAATTCAAATTCAAATTGTTGTTTATTAACCATATAATAAAAATACAAAAATTCATAGAAAAACAAATTGCAAAATTATATGGTTGGTGTCACTCAATAGCATAAAAGCTGAACAATGTAGTGACACCACAGTTGAAATATGCGTAAAAAAATATCTAGAAAAAATATGTATTATATAATTGGCACAACAGACACACACAACATAAAATACAAACCACCAAGCAAAACATATATTTGTTTAATTACACTAAGCTAAACAAGGTTTACCCCTGATGCTAAGTTTGACTAAATTAGAAAATTGTTTACTGTTTAAATCAAAAATAGAATTTAACCAATGCATGTTTTTAAATTTTACATCAAAAATATTTTTAATGTCTCTAATTGATTTGTTCCATTCCATAATGCTTTGGTGTTTAATTGAGTATTTTCCATAACAAATTGTATTATATGAACAAATTTTAAGTTCATTAGCTAAGGCATTGCGAGATGGATAAAGATTAAAATGACAAAGTTTAGTGAAGAAATTGCCAATCGAAGGGGGGATATTTTGGTTTAAAGAATCAAAAACAAACATAATGTTGAGGAGTTTAATAGTAGACGAAAATGGAAAGATATTAAATTTAGTAAAAGCAGCAGTTACATTTGATCTAAAAGGTTGAAAATTTATAATTCTTAGTGCTGATCGTTGAATAGAACATAATTTATTTAGATTTATGCTTCCTTTTTGGCCCCAAATTTGACAACAATAAGTTAAATGTGACGAGAAAATTGAAAAATACAAACTTTTCAAAATTGTTGTATTAACGTGGTATCTAATTTTTGAAAGCATGCTATTTGATCGGCTCAATTTTTTACAAAGTTTGCTTAAGTGAGGTTTCCAAGTTAAGTTTTCATCAATTAAAACTCCCATATAATTAATGCAAGTTGATTGTTTTAAACGTGATCCATTTAACATGATTTTAATTTCAGAATCATTTTTTTTATGATGCTTCTTAAAAATGATAAATTCGGTTTTATTAGCATTTAAAGCGATAAGATTTGCATTAAGCCAATCATTAACTCTTTAAAGAGAGGAAGTCTTTAGAGATATACATATGTTAATTCTACATTGCCTCCTATTGCTTCAGAGGGCAAGCACGACGATTCCACTACGGTTCGAAACTAGCCCTTTAAAATTGACGATTTGAAGCGTAATAAAAAAAATTTTATACCCGATTAGAATCCAATTTTTTTTTAATTTTGTTTATAGAGATGTTTTTATTTAAAAGTAAATAAATAAAAGATTCCTTATTTTTTACTTTCCATTAAATATGCTCATCAACTGTGGAGTTTTCCTTAATTTTTAGGTCACCTAATCATTAATAATCTTGTAAGCTAGCGTCTGTGCATGAAACCATTTTCTAGGAACGTGCGGAAATATCTCAAGTGCATTTACATATATCGAGTGGCCGTCTGAAGGCGACTGTAATGGAACGCTGTATTGTTGTAAGAGCGTTCCAAGATAAACCACTTGATTGATTCGTAATTGTAAAAAACGTATTGTAAAACACGTAAAACAAAATTGTTTCCAACATTAATAGAAGTTTAAAAAACATAAAACCAAATTGTATTGATCTTGAATCGTAAATTTCAGAACGGCTGGTTTCGAAAAATCTGTACACGCAAGCAGGATATCACTTGGCTCTTAAAAATTATATTTTTCTTCAAAATGAAAACAAGGGAAATCTATGTCACCTGTTCTGTTCTATTTATGATGTTATGCAGAAGTAGTCTGTTTGCTATGAATGATTTGTTGCTAATAACTAATAATTTTTTATAAGAATCTTATCTTTAAACTGACAAAATATACATGTTTATATATATATATATTCCACGTCGGCAAAATTACGTCAATGTCGGCATTTCCTATAGTTTTATATTAATAATTCTTTCGTTATTATATGCAATGTGAGGAATTCCCAATGTGAGAGCATGTGCATTCTATTGCAATAAGAACATGTGACCCACCTTCTATTCAAAGGAAAACAGTAAACAAAATCAATTAATATTGATGATGATAATAGCATTACTTTTGTGCATTTCTAACATTTATCAAATAAAAATAAATTAAATTTTACTTCCTAAGAAACGCAGTAATTTAAAAAATTAAAAATAAAATAAAATTAAAATTTTCTTCTCATTTTTGCGTACCTGCCGGCATTCATTTTCTTCTCATTTTCTTTCTATATTTCACTACTCGAGCTTGCCTGAAAGTAGAGCGCTTGAACCCTCCAACAAGCTGCAGATTTATCTGACCCAGCATTGGTGCGCATTCACCCGCAGTATAAATGTTTTCCGTGGTTTGGTTTAGCCTCTGGGCTGGCCTTCTCCACTGTAATAGTAGAGATGGTTTCAGGTGACTCTGGTCCATGGAAACATTCAGGTCACCGCCAAATCGATCGGTCGCATTTTATACGTCAGGGCATTGTATGTTAGCATGTGGAGAGAGAGCTGGCAACAGCTTGAGTGGTGATTAACAAACACGATACAAGGAGACATAAAAATGCGGCAAGTGAGAATGAATGAACTTTAAATGCACTTGGCCACACAAAATAATTCGGAAATCACTTTTGAACAATTAATTGGAGCACTGCCGCGGGATTCTACTAGACTAGCTATATAACACGTTAAAATTCCATTCATTAGTGCTATGAGAAAGAATAACTGTGTCAGCCTGTCTTAATGTAGACCAAATGACAAATTATGTAGGGCAAAACCTAAAAATATGTCTACGCGAAAACGTATGCGAAACAGTAAAAATCGTATTTGCGTAGGCAACGATTTTAATAATGAGAAGACTGTTATATAATCTTTTAGATTAAACTAAATTTTGATGAATGGTTCTCATTTGCCTGAAAGCAATTCATTTCGTCTTCTTGGTCTTATATTTACCAGCGACCTCTCATGGCGATCTTATATTGAAAATATAGCTAAATCAACTGCCATGAAGGTTGGTTCTCTTTTACGAGAAATGAATTACCTCACTCCTGAATGCGTCCTTTACTTATACAAATCATCAATTCGTCCATGTATGGAATACAGCTGCCACATTTGGGCAGGTGCACCAAAAAATTGCCTGAATTTGTTAGACCTTCTTCAACGGCGTGTTTGCAATGCAATTGGCGAAAACCTTTCTTTGAAATTGGACTCCCTTTCACACCGGCGAAACGTAGCGCCTCTTTGTCTCTTCTACAAGTTTTTTTATGGTCGTTGTTCAAGCGAACTATCATCTTTTACACCTTCTCTCAAAATTTTTCTCCGTTCTACTAGGTTGTCTTCTTCGTCTCACCAATGGACTGTTTGTGTTCCAAATTGTCGTAGGGATTTTTATAAAAACAGTTTTTTTCCGCGTACGTCCAGACTTTGGAACTCACTTCCATCTACATGCTTTCCTCCTGAATTTAACCTTCAACTGTTCAAATCTAATGTTCATTGCTACCTTAAATCTGCTTAACTTCTCCTGTAGCTCTATACTCGCAAGTGGCCTTTTAGGCCTTGTTTTGAGCAATCTCCAATAAAAAAAAAAAAAAAATTAAATTAGACTGTATAAACAAAAATATTGTATATAAACTAGATATACCAATGTGAAATTAATGTTTGTCAGCATTCTCGTCGGTGTACCAACGTTTCGAATCTGCTGTTTCGAAATTGACGATTCGAAACTTACGTTTTATTAATTTTCGAAATAATTTTGTTTTTCATTTTTAAAAATTCTTTTAATATGCGAAACAATTTTGTTCCGTTTTTTAAACTTTGTAACGTTTTTTAAATTCGCGAATCAATCAAGTGGTGGTTTATCTTGTAACGTTATTACGGTTGCGATGATGTGATATGCAATTGAAATGTTTCACACGTTCATGTGACGGAGCTTGTGTGTGTCTTTGTTCAATATAAACTTTGTGATGAACTCTCTGTTATGAATGATTAGTAAATGAAATTTTAACTATTGAAGTTCATAGCCACAATGGCGAAAAGAATCATTCATTTCTCTCTGGATCTTTTAAAAGTTGCGATAAAAAATCAATTTATTTTGTTGGTGACTGTAACGCAAATTGTTTGAATTACGCAACAGACACCGAAGTAAATTGCTTTCTACATATTTCATTCTCCTACGCCATGTGTAATTACGCATGCAACGAGGGCGACAAGAACATCTGTAAATTGGGACCATTTTACAATTTCTTCTATAAATAACTCCATATGAAACAAAAATTAGCAAAACAGCTATCTTTATATATGTGTGAATGTTAGGAGTACAGTCTCTGCTACAAACGTGCCTTAAATAAACTCCACAGTTGATATATTTAGTGAAAAGTGAAAGATAAGAAATATTTTTTTATTTATTTTTAAATAAAAACATCTCTAATTAAATTTTTTAAAGATTGGATTCTAATCGTAAATGAAAAATCTTTTAATATTGTTTCTAACCGTCCGGTTTCGAATCGTCAATTTCGAAACGGCCAGTTTTGAATCGACAGTTTCGAAACGTAGTGGAATCATTCTCCGCATTGGCGTTAATTCATAGGGCTGTATATTATATATTTTACTTTTATACTTCACTTTCAAAATCTTGCTTACAGATGTTCTATTACCCTGAAATGAAACGAACGTTTCGTAACTGGTTTTCTCCCAATGCTACCTTCTCAGCTCGGTTTCTGAGATTTGACGGCATCATTCAAGCAGAAGATAAACAATTTTGTTTACAATTAGAAGTTTATGGATGTTCGCAAAGTAACTTTAACTTTTCCTTCTCGTGAAAGTCACAGATATTTCATATTATTTCAATAATGTTATGATAGGTGACTGAAAAATAATTACTGTCAACACAACAATATGCAACGCTCAAAGTTGGAACATATTGTGAAATTGTATTTTCTCCTAGTTTACCTTTATACCTAGGTTGGCCTCTAGGCTTATCTGCAAACATATAGTTATTGCTAACAAACCAAGCTAAATTATTTGTGGGTATTTTGGTTATTACAGTTTGTCATTCCTGGCTTCAACCTATCATTGTTCGAGATCAGCAACTTTCAAACAATATGACCAACAACGTTGCGAATCCAGAGGTTTATTCAGACACCCTGTGGTGTCCCACCAAAACAAATACATTGCAATTTGATTTCGGGCAAGTGTTTACCGTCTCTGGTGTCATGCTGCAGAGTTTCAACAATGTTTCGGATACAGTTGAATTCAGTTTGAGATATGTTCTTCCTAACAATTCTCAATCTAGAAGATACGTCCACAAAGTAAGATTTCACCATCTTTCTTTTAATACAGTCAACCAAGGATTTGCAAAGTTTCAGCAAAAACATTTTTTTAGAATTTCTCAGCAAATTTCCTCGATGGTAATGTGGTCACGTTTTGGTTGGATGTGATGGTTCTAAGTCGCCATTTTGAACTCATTCCCAAGACTACCTCTTGTTTGAAAGTGACATTTTTGGGCTGTCCTTCAGGTGACGTGCTTTACATAACTTTCTCTCTGATGGTTTTTTAAAAAATAAATTTGAATGTAAATTTTTGCCATATTTTTAATGACTAAATTTTAGTACTTTCTACAAAGGGGTTGTTCGATTTTAAATAAGACAATTCAGGGATATTTAAATACAACAAAATAATTGTTTTAATATTTTAAATAATTAATCAAAACATTAAGATTAACCAAAATTAAAAATCGTTTTATCTAATTACAAATAATTTAAATATTTGTTTTAATATTTACAGGGAATATTTACAGGGAGGTTGAGGTTTGAAGCTCAAAAAATACTCAATTTCTGGTTATGAATAGAAGAAAATAAATAATAAATAAATATTTGTTTGTTTTCTGGAAAATATTTTGTTTTAATATTTAACTTTGATAACAATATTATTTCCAAATAAATTAATTCTTTTTGCAAAGTTTTTCTTTCACTTTTTGCTTTTAATTACTTTTATTTCTTAATTTAAATTTAAATTTTATCGTGCTTAGATGAGATGAATAAACTGGGCATTGAGAAGAACACTGGTGATGTACGGATTACAGCCTCATCATCATTTGAAGATCAAGGCGAAATCACTGCTAACAACAAACCAACAACTAGTCTTTTAAATGCACTCCAAACTGATTGGACTCAAAAACAAGATGGTAGTAGACATGTTATTTTTTCATCGGCTGCAACATGCTTTTCATTTTGTTCAGTTCAGTTAATTTATTTAACAGTTCAGTTTATAATGATAACAAATAATTGTTTGAATGTTCATTATTTAGTATATAAAAAACTAAAAGCTAAAAAACCGTAAGTAGTTTACTTATTTTGTTTTCTTTGCGAAACTACAATGCGACAACTTCACATATTCGAATCATCTTATTTGTAAAAATCTAAATCGTGAAAAAACAAACAAATGCATAACAAATGCCAAAATTAATAAGCAGGGGGGGGGGTTGGAATAAGATTGTCCGGGGTGGAAAATTTTCCAAAATTAATTAGTGGGGGGGGGACGTCTATTAGAGACCAGAGAGTATAGACATGTTGTTACATTAAATTTGAAAGATCAATTCTCGTGGTAATTCAAATTCCTTATCAATATAACTTCGCACTTTTCATGTTATTACTAAACAACAGACTTATCATAGTTCTATGGAACTATTATAACTTTGCAATTTCGATATTTTCGCTCAAAATATCATTGCATTTTAACAAACAGCTTCATTGATTGCGATTGCAGAGTGTGGAATTGAATCGCTGCTTAATTTTCATAAAATACCAATAATTGTTTATACATAATAAATCTTAAATGTTTGAAAACCAAATTCTAAAAGTTTAAGTTTTTGGTGATTATCCGCAACATAAACTAGCAAGTCTAAAATTAAAAAAACCAACATATTGAAATATAAATAACATATTTATTTTGGTATAAGTTTATTATCATTATTGATGTTGTCTTTTATTTGTTGAGCAAAGAATAATGGTTAATTGATAAAAGAATTTATGATTTTTGAAACATTCTCAATTTCATTATTTTCAACCAAAACAATTCCACGTTAAAACATCTTTTATTATAGACACATCACCATGGTTACAGGCTTGTCTAGCAAGCATTCATGTTGTTACGGCGATAGTGCTTCAAGGCCAAGGATACCAATCCGCAGGTTTCATTCCATCGTACTCGATCAAGTACGGTTACTCAGCAAAGAAGTTGTTTGATTATAAGATTCAGCGGAATGTTTTAGTAAGTTTCTTTACTAACGCAAAATGACAGAACGGAAAGCTAAAATGAGGAGCTAAATGGAATGTTTCTTTTGATATTGAACCTATTCCCTGTGACATTAAACATTTCCCTCTAAATTCAAGAATACAGAAAGCTTTTTTAGAATCACAAGAACGTATTTTTGTTGAAAATGAAATATTGTATTTAAAATAAAATATCATGGTATTCTTATTTAATAATTAATTCCTTTGCATTTACTAATGAGTTCCACTTCAAAAAATCTTGAAATCTTGAAATGCAAACCTTTATAACTTTTATATGGATGGATGTTTAGACCCATACCTCGTTTGGACAATTGAAATGTTTAACACTACAATGCAATGCCCACCTTCTTCTAACTACTATATGTTTCAGTTTGTTTAAATGGAATAAACAGAACAACTTTTTACCAAAAATCATTCATGAGAAAACGCAATGTCTTTTAATGTCTAGGTATTTGATGGTCCCACAGGACGCTATGAGACAACAGTTAACGTGCTCCCCGTGAAACTGACAGCTACTTGCATACGAATCTATAACATGGGTTGCCATAGAAATTGCTCGGGCCGTTGGGAACTTCTTGGTTCGTTTGAAGGTAGTTTTGATAGTGGTTGGATATATGAGTAATTAACAATGTTATTTGCAACATTTATGATTCATACTTGGTGATGATCCCATAATGCACTCATTTCTTATATAAAAAAGAATAATCGTGAACTTGCCTTTCTGTGTTTTTATATAAATATATACTTTGCATCACTTCTGAAATTTCTAGAAAGAAACATTTCCCGTCTCATTTTCTTTTTATATATATGCAAGAGTGGAAGATGAAAATGTTATAAAATTCAAACCTTTTATCCAAAAATTAGTTAGCTAGCTAAATTAAATTGATACTTGTAAGTGGAAATCATAAAGATGTCTTACCATAACAACCTTGAAATCTTTAAAAAACCATATTTAAAATTTAAAATTTGACTGCCACTTTTCTAACCAAATTTATCGTTTTGAAAAGATCAACAAATTCACGACACCAACATTCTAAATTTACTTGGTCACCCGTGTTTTGTACTTTGCTGCCAGCAATTGTTAAGTTAGTTAGTTGTTAATTGTCAACTGTTGTTATTTGTTGTCACCTTAGTTATTTGAAGCTAGCTAACTAATTTTTGATGATGATGATGATGATGATGATATTTGAAGTAAAAGGGATATGATGTTTTTGCTCTTTTGGCATGTCTCTCTTTTAATTATTTCTATGTGTTTTAGCGATTTTCTTTTGTCTTTTTCATAAATTAAGAAATTAAATTAAATTTAAAAAGTAATATAAATAGTTTATAAAAAACCTTTTGCCGTTTGTTAATTTCACTAAATTGTAGCAAGAAAGTTTGAAATCAAATCGAAAGTGATATTATTATATGTAATTAGATTTTGTAAACATATTTGTCTTTTGGAGAATTCATTCATATATAATTTTATAATGTAATATATTTAAATGAGGTGTTGCTTTTAGGTGAGCAACCAACCATTTCTCCCATTAACCCTTTATCTCTAACAAAAACTGTTAACACAACAATATCTACTGTTGTGATCGGCCAACCCGGTGTAACTATTGAATGGTATTACTGGGGTAGCCGAATTTCTGTGCAGGCGTCAGACTACGAAATCGAAACACATCATACAACAGGAAATATGACCATGACTTACAAATCAACTTTGAATATTAGTGCTGCATCCAATTTCATGATCAATGCAGATTATTGTGACGTCCTTGGCAACACTTCTGATGTTCACTGCCACAAACAATACACAGTTCAAGCTTCGTATGAGAAGTGCAATGGCACGTTTTCTGAAGAAAGTGTTGTTGTCACAGTAACAGGATTTGACGGTATGCTTTTAATAACTAATTCTTCAAAGCTTTGACTGAAAATTTCACATAAACTCAAATTCAATCAGCAATGCCAATGGAATAAATACCAGCTCCTTGTTATGTTATAGGTCACGTGGATATACCTACTATCACCATAACAACAACAAACACTTCAATGTTTGCCATGTGGGGCCACAACAAAACTGATTTCCAACTCTTCTTCAATGTCACGATTTCCTCAGAGAATGAAACAGTGTTGCTGAGGAATGTATCAACAGCCCACTTTTTAGAGATGACCAATTTGATGCCGTATTCAATTCATCTGTTGGAAGTGCAAGTATACAACGCATTGAATGTCAGTTCTGAAGTAGTGAAGGAATCTTTTAGAACGCAAGAGGGATGTAAGTGTTGACAGTTGATTTCTTAATGGTTTAATGAGAGAAGAAGAAGACGTTACTTAAAAAAGCGAAAAAGAGAACAACAAAACTTCGAAAATTCACACGAAAAAACCTACCATCTAAATAAAAATGACAGTGAAAAAATTTGAGCTTCACTACGAGAGAAGAAGAAGATCAATTTTCTAATTTGTCTAAACATTAAAAGTTGATTTTTATCATTTTGTTTAATCGTTTAAATACATAACTTTCGAATTATTAAGCAATTTAAAAAGAGATTGCCATGAAATGATCGACAACTGAAAGTTTCTGTACAGAAAAAAATGACCATAAACCTAACTTTCATTTAAAAGTTTCCTATCTTGAAAATGGTCCAATGTTGTGCGATCATTTTGTGTTCCATGTATTTGCGAAGTTGTCTTTTCCTTTTTTAAACTTATAATTATAGTACCCTCAATTCAACTGCTGGACGCATTGCAATCTGAAGATTTTAAAACCATCTTAAAAACAAATTAAGCAATCGAAAACAAATTTACAATTATTTGCCATTTACATGTTTTAATTTACTTTATTTCAGTCCCGTCCAAAGTTTTAAATATGTCGCTGCGTGCCATTTCAAAAGAATCCATTCACCTATCTTGGTCATTGCCTGAAACTGTTAACGGCATAGTTACCAACTATACACTTCAATACGCGCGCCAACATGAGTATAATTTCACAGTCATTTCCCTCCCTGCGTTGGGTTTACTTTACAATGGATACTTTACAACACTCATCTCAGACCTGGACAACTTTGAGGTGTACAAGTTTCGAGTGAGTAGTTCTCCTTTTAATCGTCAAACAATGCAAAGCTTTTAAATGAATGCAGTGTTTGTTTGTTTTTAACACTCATTAAGCATTATTATGAAGACTTCGACCCAGAGTTTTAGTTAGTTTTTTTTTATACAGAAACGATGTATATCGAGGGATCTATATAAAGAGATGTGTAGTGCAGTTTGCAAAGTTATAAACAAAAAATTACATAATATAATTATCATATGCTTTTCGGAGATGAAATATAAATATAAATAAATAAATATATTGTTAATATTAATATGATAAAGTTGGGATTTACGTATTCTTTGTCTTTAGATTAAAGCGTTAACAAACAGAGGGTTTAACCCTGGCCCATGGTCAGATTGGAGCTTGGAAAAAACATGGGAAGGAAGTGGGTTTGCTTAAAAGCTTTTTATTTAAAAGCAGTTGGTTAGTTTTAACTAGTTTGAACAATACAATACAACTAAGATGGTTTTCCTCCGAGAACAAGAAGCTTGATTGCTTGAAGTATAATTAATTAAGAATTAACATATTTAGCATTTAAAACTTTAAATTTAATTTTTGTAAAAATGTTATTTAAATGTCTTTTGACTCATTTTTAAGGCATATACTTAACGTTGAACCCGGAACCCTAGTTTAAAATAATTTGAAATTGATTGGATGGTTTTGTATTTTTCGTTTTTCAAATGTGAAATTATTTATTTATATTATTATACAAATTAGTAAAATTAGTTACGAAGAAATAGCAATAGATATCAATGTTATATAGCACCGACTGCCCCACGTAACTTGACAGTACAATCTCAATCTCCGAGGACAATATACGTGAAATGGGCAAAACCAGAAAAGTTGAACGGCTTGCTCAAGCACTACACAGTAAAGACTTTTTAACTATCTTCCCTAAAAATTTTCTACAATGTTGTTGTGAAGTGGAAACATAAAAATTTATAATTTACTTCCCAGATTGTCACCATCTCCTCAAAGTTGTCAAATAAGTCAGATTGCTTTTCTCTAGTTGTTTTGAGTGTTTCACTTAGCTTCATCCCAGTCCAACTGTTGTCTTCCCATCTTTTCTCTCCTGGTACTGTGCTTTGCAAAGGTTGTTTTGGAAAGTCTATATGACTGTGACACCATATATCGTCATATGTCCGATAGGATTTGAGATTCCATTTCTGACTTGGTTGATGATTTTGTGGAAACATTTCATCTCTGAAGACTGGATTTTTAGGCTCCAAGGCTCACAATGCATTGAGGGAAATTGTGGGACCAAGTAGATTGCTTTTCTTGGGGAGAGTGATGACCATTGACTTTGTCCAGCATCCTCCTGTGCGTGAGAATTTGTTGCAAAAGGGTGTCGATCATGTTTTGTCCATCTCCTAGATGCTTTATGTTTCTCAAATGTATATACTAGCTTGAAATCGTTGCAATTGGTTCATGTGATTCCAGTTATTGTAAGCATCCTCTCCCATCTTAGCATTCCAATCACCATGTACAACAAGAATGTCTTTCTTCGCATATATAAACCTCTATGTTTGAGCATATGACTGGATGATCGTAATATTGAAAGCATTTGCTATCCGGTGAATAGCAGTGATTCTTATTGTTTACGAAAGGTGCCATTGGAAAGTGCGGTCTTTATTGACTTGAGTATATTTGGATGTAATACATATTCATATTGGTGTGTCTAGGGCCATCCCAGTGGACCACACCTCCTGAAAACTCATCATCATTCTCCAGAAAACTCTACCAGGCTGGGGCTGGCAGATGGATATATTCTTGTCTGATTTAAAGGTTCCCTGAAGTTAGATCTTGATCTTATTTCTGACAGGAGGCCCAACATCCCCCTCCTCATCTTGTGACATATGTTGCCGTGGGAGGGAGGAGAAGATATCTTCAACCTGACATTAAAACAAACTGACAAACATTGATAAATTATATTGTTAACCAGTTATTACCTTACTCTTTGTAGGTGCTACGTTATAAAAGTTCATTATTATAATTGTTTAATTCTAGGTTTCTTACACTGGTCTCAAATCTTATAACACTTCCTTCACTCACACCGGAGAGGTTACCCTCAATTCAACATCTGTGCTGCTGGACGCATTGTATCCGGGCACGGTTTACAAGGTGGTAGTGCGAGCTGACAACAGATTGGAGAGGGGAGAGCATGGAGACAAACTGGATATCACTTTACCATTTGTCGGTAAACTCTGGAATTTTCTTATCACCAAAAACCAAAAACTTGCTTTATATCTCTTCAGCATAAATTTGATTAATTTTAAAATTTAAATTTACATTGATTAGCTAAGTTAGCTTCTTTAATAGTATTATATAGTATTGTATGATTTAATTGAGGCATTTTAATGTGGCCATGCTACAACAATACAAGGAATAACATCGACAGTGACCGACAAATCAATCTTAAAATATATATGTATCTGTTTATAATTTATTTATTAATTTTTGTATTGTAATTATTTTTAGAGCCACGTAAACCTGTAATTCACTCAAAGACGAGCAGCGACTTAGAAACAAAGACATTTGATATCTTTCCAGTGCCAAGTGACACTGGGCCGGTCAGGTGTGATTCTGATCAGAATTGTTTTTAAATAATCAAATGATATTATAGATTGATTTAAACTTTCCTTGAAAATTAAGGTTCATTCTAAGATAAGCTTTATCACTAATTTCTTGTTTGTTTTTAAAAGTGTGATATGTTGATAATATGTATAGTTTGATCCTAGAGATCGTAGGTGGAAATAATAATATTTGACAATCTTCATTTTCATTTCACAATGTTTCTTACAATTTTTTAAAGTCATTATGAGGTGTACGTATTCCGTAACACAACCGATTGTGAGGAGAAGCAACCTTCAGTTGAGCTCTCATTGGCTCCGTTGGACGGTTCCAACCAAGTGCCTTTTCCAGTGAATATCAAGAAAGGCATTGAGAGCATCACCATATCAAAACAAAGGGTTGCTTTGGATTTGCTTGGTTTGTTTGTTTTGTGCTCCAGAGCCGTAATCAGTGGACCGGTATATATATTTATCTTACATTGTGATATTTCTTTCACTATATTTTATAAGCTCTATGATATATGTTGCGGGTAAAATGACATGTTTATGACATGTCGTGTTTGGAAACCATGAAAATTCAAAAACTAAATAAATAAATTAAAAATAAAATGAAAATAAATTAATTTTAGGGAACAACTTTGAATGGATCGTTTGCCAGCGCAATATTTTGTAAGTTTGAAAATTATTGTCATGCAAGGAAATATTTTAATTGCTTTTGAAATATATTTTGTAAATAAATTTCTTTATTTTTTTAATGTAATTATGGTTTTATTTATTACAGCTTATTTTTGTTTTCTCGACTTAAAACGTTGTAATGCTCCAGTACTAGTTAAATTATATTGCTGTTTTTAAAAAATTAAATCAATGTCTTCATTCAATTGATTTGTCTCTTTATTAGACCGGAATGATTTAAAGCAACTTGACAGAAATGATTTAGAAATTCATGACACTAGTATATCGTTAAGACTTTCACAAGGGCCGGCCACTACCAGGTGTGTTTTGTTTCATTGTTCACATGTTTGCTTCTATTTATCATTTGGTGATGAAATAATCCAATATGATGTCTCCATTTCAAATGTGACTACGACTTTTTCTCATTTTCGATCTCTGTGATATTTTAGGTTATATGGAAGAAAAACCTTATTTTTGGAAGTTTTGGTAGTAAATTACTAGATCTTTGTGCATTTTAGAGGGATTTTCCTTCCTTTAAAGAATTTTGCGATGTTAAATTCTTGCCATATTTTTATTTTTGAATTTTCTTTCTTTAAAATAATTTTTTTTGTTTTTATTTTAATTTTCCATTATAAATAAAAAATAATTTTCTCTGGTAATGATCTAGTTTTTAACGCCAGTTATTGTTAAAGATTTTACCAAATTATTGTTGCCGTGGCTACTGCTGGAAATCTCCCTACAAATATCACAGCCTTGTTGCCATTTGATGCCAGCTTGGAAAGTCAAGTGTACGTAGCTGCTGAATTTACTGCTTCAATGTTTCCACAAATGCGTCACTTTGTTGTCGGAGATGGCGAAACGTTCAACCAAGAAAGCAGAATTTGTCGCAGTGGAAATGAGTATGTTAACGCTGAGCTTGTACCCGGGAAGGCGTATTCTGTTATGCAGAGAGGAATTGGAGATAAGGTATCAATCAACCATCTAAAGTAGTGGACATTAATTTCCCTGCATTTCTTTATTGAAATTTTAAACTATTTTAAATTAGATAAATTACTTTTATAAATATATGTAACAATGTGACTTTTTTTTGTTCTGTTTCCAACACATAAAGTGAAGCATAAAGTAAAGCACAAATATTTTGACAAAAATATATACAGTTGACTCTCTCTAATTCGAATCCCAAGGGAAAAAAAAATTGTTTCAATTAAAGAGAGATTCGTATAGTAGAAAGTCTCTCTTATTCGAATTTTCAGGTTTAAAAGGTGAAAATTTGAAATAGAGAGAGAAATCGAAATTTTTGAAAAATTGAGAAATATCATAAAGAGTTCAACCCATTTGAGCACTGTTACGATTGGGTGAGCAGGATAGTTATCCACAATCAAAGAGATTTTCCTCTTTTTGACACCAAACCTATGGTTGAGTTCCTTGACCCATTCTTCAAACAACTTGGACAACATCCAACTTTATTGCTGTGCTCGGTAATGGCGAGGAATATTTATCACACTTTAAAACATCTCGGATTCTTTGATTTTCCAATGACAAACATTGGAAGTCTTTCACCTTTTGCATTTCCCGCTACCATCCCGGTCAATCGAACTTTGCTGTGCTTGCTACCACTGCACTTTTCTTTCTTAAAGTGAAAGGTCTTATTTGGAAAGTGATAAAACAGGCCGAATTCATCAGCATTGAAGTTGTTTTCAAGTGGGATTCTGGAAAGGATTGTTGGTAGTGTTGTTTCAAGCCAGGGCGCCATCATCTCTTCCGTAACTGATTTAGATTTGCCCGCAATGGCCTTTTCAAATTTCATTTCTTTTGCAAAATAAAGAGCCTTTTCCTTGATAAGGATGCCACTAACAGGAATATTTTCAGCTTGTATACATGTGAACCATTTCAATACAGCTATTAACTAACTTGTAGGTATCAGGCATCATTCGTTTGGTTTTGGCAAACCTCAAAAACCTTTTCCTAGCTTTTTTTCCAGGTCGAATGCGTATTAGGCGGGATGCTAAATGATTGTGCCACTTCTTTATTGGACTTCCCTTTCTCTAACTCCAACAAAGCTTTATACTTTGTTTCTTGATTTTGATCTATATGGAGTCGTTTAGCCATTTTGCACGAGAAATAAGACGCAGTTCATCAAACCATATAAAGTCACAAGAAAATGTGATCAAACTTCATACAAAAGACGTGCATTTACAAAAAATCAAAACATTTGAACAGAAATTTGAATTTTGAAAAAAACACATTTGAAAGTGTTAACGGTTAGTTTACACTCCAAAAATTCGAATTGCAGAGAGGATTTTGCCGAGGGGACCAAAAAATTTGTTCGAAATATGGAGGTTTTCGAATTACAGAGATTCGAATAATAGAGAGTAAATTAGAAGAGTTTCTTAAGGAAAATTGATGGTGACTTCGAATTCCTTCAAAATATAGAAAGTTCGAATAATAGAGATTCGAATTAGAGAGAGTCGACTGTATATATATATGAATGAATATAAAAATACTGAGAGAGCAAAATTATTCGTAAAAGGAAATTAACTCAAAAAAAATAAATTAAATTAAATCACTCTTTTCTTTTCTTCAGTTTTTTACTACTAAGCACAAAATTTTGCATCAAAATCATCATCCATTTTTTTCTGCATTGTTCACTTTGCATTCTGAAATGTGATTTCTCAAAATTTCGGGTTTTGAGTGAAACAATGCAAAGTTGTATTTTATAGCAATGCCGTTGACTTATAATAGTGTTCATTTATAACAGTGAGATCTTTGAAGAAGAATATGAAACTTTTTTCTGTTTTTTCAGTGTTCTGCACTGTTTTCAACACCTTGGCTTCGTGACATCAAAACATTGCAACCAATTGGTATGATAAGGAGACAGTTCTTAACTTAGAGAACTTAACTGAATTTTTTAGTTTTATGCTAAACTATTCTTTCACTTTTCACTTTTGTTTCAGCTCCACTTCCGACTGCCCCTGTAAAGCAGACAGTAACTGGGAAATCGAAAGGAAACCTCATTGCCTCAATAGCTGGAGGTCTTGGTGCTGCAGTGGTTCTTGGTTTATTGACTGCCGTTTTTCTTGTTATGAGGTGAGAGAAGCAAAGTCAACAACAGTTTGATTTGTTGAAAGTCAACTTTGTGTTTGTGTTTTATGGTTTTTAAGAAAATTGAGAATAGGTAAAACAATGAAACTTTTCATTCTAAACATTAATATAAATATAAATAAATGAAATTTATTGCTCAGAAAAATGATATTCTTTGATGTTTGGAGATATTGTGAAGACTACGAAAAATAAGTGATTTTAAAAATGACTTCAGAAAGTGAAAGTAGTTTTTGTTAGGCGAAATCGAAGTCAGAGATTTCTTAAGAAGACGTTGGATGCATCTGAGATGATTGCAGTTAACTCGAAGTTGAATGAATCTGTAGATGATGAAGAGGACAGCATTACAACAGGTAACGAGATAAATTGCAATGCTGTCTACAGCTTTCAAATGTATTGAAGCTTAAAAATAACAAAGGCCGCCCTCTTTACAAGGCGGGTCGTTCCATTTCATTTATTTTTATAACTTCGATTAAGCAAAAAAACTAAACTGTTTTCATTAATTGGAAATGGAATGTAACTGTCCTTGTGGTTAAATAACAATTGACTGCCAGCTATAAATAGAAATGTTTATATTGATTGAGAGGCAGAAGCGTTGAGAAATGACTTTCTGTGTACAATTATCAAAGTTGATTTCTCAGAACTATTTTGCGATTCATATTCGGGAGAAGTTAGGGGGGGGGGGGGGGGGTTAAAATGTTGGGGATGACGAAATGGAGGGTAGTTCAATGCAAGAATTTTGTTAGTTCTGTTTGAAGGAGAAATAATGTTCTTATAAATAGGGGTCATATAAATTAACTGAAATATATTCAAGTCAACAAAATAAAATTACTATTTTTCTAACTGTCAAATGGAAAATTGCCTAGCTCTTTTTAATAAGCCCCATAAGAAATATAGCCGCGGGAGCAATTAAATACACTTATGCAATTAAAACTCCGGCTCGAGGTCTTCATAATGCTTAATGAGCGTTCTGGAAGCCTCGTTAAAAAACAAACAAACAAAGTAAAGCTAGCTCTTTTTAATAAGCCCCATAAGAAATGCCCAATTCCCAGCCGGGGGGGGGGGGGGGGGGGGTGGGAGTCAGAAGATCCCTAAATGTTTTTCATTTGTATTTTTATTTGTTAGTCGAATCTCCATTCGCTTCGAAAGTACCTCCAGAAACGATCGAGAGGCATCGAGTGTACGTACCGATCAAAGTTGAAGATTTCACGGAAAATTGGAGCAATTCAAGCATGCGTTCCACGTTAGCAGAAGAGTTTAAGGTATAATGCACATTGCCAGTTCCTTACAGCCTCAATATTATTGAAGTTAAACAGACGCTTAACTTGAATTCCTTTTGCTGCAGGCGCTGAGGTCTGGTCAACAGTACAGTTGGAATGCAGCTATCAAACCCGAAGTGAAGATAAAGAATCGTTACGGAAACATTGTGGCTTGTGAGTGGTTTGATTGGGATGATTGCCAACCTGGTTTTGTTTAAAAGCAAGCAAAATTTATCGAATCTACTCAAAAATCAACTTGTTTTTTGACCAATCAAATGACTTAATTGAAGGCCTTTAGTAATCAGTTGTTGTTGACGTGTTTTATGTAGACGATCATTCGAGAGTGTGCCTGCATCCTCCCACCGATTACATCAACGCCTCCTACATTCATGTATGATACCCACCCATGCTTTCATTAAGTATTCTAATAAGTAAAGAACGCTGTTCAAGTAATCTTCCTATAACCTAAAAGTTGAAAAACCTTATTTTTTGTCTCTTAGTGCAATAACGTAGATGCTACCATAATGGTTCAGGTTGATTATATTTTAAAGGTTTACAGGACCCAAAGGGAGAACTGAATTTTTGTAAATATATATTTTGTATATATTTTACACTATTTTGATTTGGTTATCCTGTATAAAATGTGTGAATAATAATAAGGTTATTTATTTTTTATTATTTTTGGTATTTTTCATTTGTACAGGGCTATACGAGAAAGAACATGTACATAGCATCTCAGGGTAACGCACATTTTACGATTTCATTGTTAGTGGCTTGTAGAGCGGTCTATTATCATCTCTCTCAGAGAGTTTCATTTTTGTATTTTTGAACGTATTTTCACTCTTTTACCTGCACAGGACCAAACAAATCCTCCGTGAACGATTTCTGGACCATGGTCTGGGAGAAAAATGTCCCTGCTGTTGTCATGGTCACGAAATTAACGGAGAAATACAAGGTAGGTATACACAGTATAATTCCGATAACTCAAACCCTCAAGGGACCGAGTAAAATAGTTTTTAGGAGCTTTTATGAGAAACTATTAGGAAAGGGGAATGGAAAAACACAGTTTGAATTAACGCGAGTTTGACTTAACGAAGTTCGAGATGTTTTGTGTTCTTTTGTTTTGTTTTGTTCTTCATGTAATCCGTCTCAATTTCTCCGCGACTACTTAGCCTATCACTATCTTTCAACCTCTGAGTTGATTTCGAATTTTTTCCTTTCTTTCTCATTGTGGATTTTGTAAAACCAAAAGAAGGTAACTGAGAAAACATCAACAATCTTCAGGTTAGAGCCAAAGCAATTTCATTTAGGTTTTCGAGACATTTTAACAATGTTAGTTTTATCAGGGTAATGTTAGTTAACGGGAAGAAAACTAAAAAATATAATTCGGTTTACATCAAAGTACAGTGTAATCCCGATACCTCGAACCCCCAAGGGACCAAATAAAATAGTTTGAGATAGCGAATGTTCGAGTTATCGGGAGTTTTTATGAGAAACTATTAGGAGAGGGGAATGGAAAAACAGTTCGAGTTAACGCAAGTTCAACTTAACGGGGGTTCGAGTTATCGGGATTGTACTGTATTAATAATTTGGTACCTATATAGACCTTATATTAAACAGCTACTAAACGGAAGAAAGACCGACAATCTCCTCCCGTCTTCACATAGCAACATTGCAATAAGTGTTTTTTCGCTATCAAAATATGAAACAATGATTTTGATATACAGCTCATATATAGCACACGCGGTAAGTAACAAAGGAGTGGAAATAACAATATAGTGACAAAACTCATTATCCAATGGAAAATATTAATTTTGGCTAAAAATTTATTATTTATCAACTTTTGTTTTCAAAACACATATTTATGTTGCAGTTATACTTTCTCCTATATCATTCCATCCGAAACAAAAGGTGATATTGCTTATTTGGATAAACCATAAAGTTTGAAAGTTCGCCTTTCCCCCATACTTTTACTGAAGATATTTTACATTTCAAAATTAAATTTTTATAAACTAAAATTTAAAAACTAAATGCAAAAGTAAAATTAGAATTAATAAAATATTAAGTTAAATTAATTAGTTTCTACATAAACAAAAATGAAAAACAGTATTTTTATGATTTAATTTTTAATTTAAGTTAAACTTTCAAATGATTTTCAACAAAAATGGTTGCATGTAATAAAGATGTTCTCAACACTAAACACTTGTATTACGTCAAAACCTTAGGACTGCAGAAAAACTTTGAAGGTATTTAAATGCGTAAATTGATAACAGTATTTATATTTAATTAAAGATTTAATAATTTAATATTAATTCAATTTCAATACGCATAATTATATCACGTGACAAATATTCTGCCGGGGGGGAAACAAACTACATGAACACAATAGTTTGTAAGGCTTAAATCGCATATACGATGAATGATTTTTTTATTCAGTTCTTTTTCAAAACTTCTGTTGTTTGTTTTCTTTGTTGGATATTTTCCCAAGATATTTATGGAGTGTAACGAAATCTTCTCCCTTTACAGGTTAAGTGCGAAAGATACTGGCCGGAGCACGGTACGGGAGTATACGGCCCATTCGAAATAACATTGAGCGTTACGCACAGTTTCACCGATTATGCCATTCGAAAGTTTTTAATAAAGAAAGTAAATATACTATATTGTAACGATCGCTTTGCATTCATGGTCACACATGTTTAGACTGGCTTTCAAGAGAAGCGCGTTATACTTCATTATCAGTACCTTAGTTGGCCTGACCACGGCGTGCCGGAGTTCCCGTCAGATATTGTCAACTTTCGGCAGCGGTTCCGGAAAGTGTTTCCCGTAGCCTCTACAGCCAATCCAGTAGTCATCCATTGCAGGTGATCATATCTTCTGTCCATTATGGGCGTTTAAAATCAACGTGTGAAACTAAGCAGACGAACCAGGATCAACAAATATGTGTCATTTAAAAACATATTCAGAATCAACAAATATGTGTCATTTAAAAACATATTCAGAATCAACAAATATGTGTTATTAAAATAACATATTCAGAATCAACAAATATGTGTTATTAAAATAACATATTCAGAATCAACAAATATGTGTTATTAAAATAACATATTCAGAATCAACAAATATGTGTTATTAAAATAACATATTCAGAATCAACAAATATGTGTTATTAAAATAACATATTCAGAATCAACAAATATGTGTCATTTAAAAACATATTTAGAATCAACAAATATGTGTCATTTAAAAACATATTCAGAATCAACAAATATGTGTCATTTAAAAACATATTTAGAATCAACAAATATGTGTCATTTAAAAACATATTTAGAATCATAGTAACAATATTACCTTATATTTTTAAAATTAGATTATCATGAAAATATACAGAACAAAATACAATTTGTCATATCGCATGGCATAAAATAGTGTCTAATAAAAACAATTAGTAACCAAGGCAATCAAGTTGTTTTTCAATTGCACATACAGTTGTGCCTCGATTATTTGAATTTCTCGAAGTTTTCCAAAAGTAAAGAGACAGTAAGAACTCGCTTAAGATAGTATTTGCATTTAATTTCAGTTTGAAATATATCGTTTTTAGTTTTATTTATATTAAAATAATATAATATAATAAGCTTCACTTCAGTGCCGGAGTTGGACGAACAGGTACGTTTATTGTGATTGACTCGATGTTGGAGTTAGCGAGACAAAACCACGTTGTTGATGTTTTCAACTTTGTGAACTTCATACGATCGAGGAGAATTCATATGGTTCAAACAGAGGTAAATGAAAGATGGCTGCTGTTGTAATGACTCAGCACTTCATTTTGACTAAAAATATTTCTAAAAGTAAATTTTAAATCTTTGATATATTTTCATTGCTTAATAAACTTTTCGTCGGTTTTAAACTCCGATTGAAATTTTATTTACTTTGTTATTTAGCTAAATTTAATTCCAGCGTAAGCGATTTGTTTAGTCTTTTTTTCGCGGATATATTTCTGTCTAGGAGCAATACCTGTTTTTTATATTTTTTTCTAGGAGCAATACCTGTTTGTTATATTTCTTTCTTGGAGCTATACCTGTTTGTTATATTTTTTTCTAGGAGCAATACCTGTTTGTTATATTTCTTTCTTGGAGCTATACCTGTTTGTTATATTTCTTTCTAAGAGCAATACCTGTTTCTTATATTTCTGTCTAGGAGCAATACCTGTTTGTATACAAAGCACTTTTCGATCATTTCATTTGCGGTGAAACAGAGTTCCTAGCCAATCAGTTTAACGCCGAGAAAACGAGGTTATTAGCACTCAACGCGGCGGGTGTATCTCATATGGAAGTGTTGCTGAATGTAAGACGACTATTTGTAGTTCTAAATTCATGCCCCTAACTATTTCCACTCGGCTTCTTGCTTGAAATTGCGCCACTCTCTCAAACTGTTTTTTTAACATTTTTCTTTAAAAAGAATTTGGTTGTTTGTTAGCTACTTAAAGCTAGAAAAACACAAAAGTTTACCCGTAATGAAGCTAGGAATTATCATTGAAAATAGAGTGTCCACTTTTACTTCCATTTTTAGAAACTGTCCTTGGTCACACCCTCTACCATGCCTGCTGAAGAAACCATGGAAGCATTAAAAGTAGTAAACCAAGTAAAGAATCGAAATGCAAAGATTTTACCGCGTAAGTTTTCTAGCACGTTACTATTTTATTGTTGTGGAAAATTGATTATTTGGGTAATACCATCTGGTTCGGTGAAATGTGTTATCTGTGGTTCGGTGAAATGTGTTATCTGTGGTTCGGTAAAATGTGTTATCTGTGGTTCGGTAAAATGTGTTATCTGTGGTTTGGTGAAATGTGTTATCTGTGGTTCGGTGAAATGTGTTATCTGTGGTTCGGTGAAATGTGTTATCTGTGGTTCGGTGAAATGTGTTATCTGTGGTTCGGTAAAATGTGTTATCTGTGGTTCGGTGAAATGTGTTATCTGTGGTTCGGTAAAATGTGTTATCTGTGGTTTGGTGAAATGTGTCATCTGTGGTTCGGTGAAATGTGTTATTTGTGGTTCGGTAAAATGTGTCATCTCTGGTTCGGTAAAATAAAAGAATCTTTCTCCGCCGTCAGGTGATGATAACAAGGTGTTGTTATTGGATGCAATCGATGGCGATTACATAAATGCTGTTTTCGTTAACGTAAGTGATTTTTCTAGGATGCTATTTTTCAACACTAATTCGTAAGCGGTATAGTACCAACAGTTTATGTTGTTCATATCCTTAGTATTGTTGCATTAGATCATTTCTATTTTTTCTCTTAAAGATTTATTTTAAGTTTTTTTTAGATATTTATTTTGTTTTTCATTGAAGGGTTACTGCAAAAGGAACGAATACATTGTGACGCAATTCCCTATGGTGGAGACACTGGTGGATTTCTGGCTGATGGTGGTTCAGAAGGACATCGAAACAATCATATGGCTGGCCGATTTTGATCAAGAAGAGGTAAACATTTTCAAATGAATTTTTGTTTCTACTGAAGGAAAAGAGACCTTTATGCCTCAGTGAAGTGATATCATGTTTCTGAAGACTGAGAGAGGTGGAACCTTTCACTTATTCTATTTCGCCTGTTTTTTCAGAATATGTCACCGTTGTTCCCGCCGTTAAACACGTCGGTGACTTACCGTCACATTCACGTCGCGTCGGAAAGGCAGGAGACTGCTGGGAATATTTTAATAACAAAGCTCTCTGTTGTTAATGCCAAAGTAAGTGTTTAATCCAATTCCCGTAATCAGTATAATCCTGATAACTCGAACCCCCAATTGACCGAGTAAAATAGTTCGAGATAGCGAATGTTCGAGTTATCAGGAGTTTTTATGAGAAACTATTAGGAGAGGGGAATGGCAAAACAGTTCGAGTTAACGCGAGTTCGACTTAAAGCGGGTTCGAGTTACCGGGATTGTACTGTATTTACTTTTAACTAATTGTAGGTTTGATTAATATCTATATCTTCTAGCAACAGGACAAGTATTGATAACAGTGTCAATTTATTTTATACTGAAGTTTTTAATTCTGTATAAATGTTTTAAAATAATAATGATAATAAAACAACCGACTTATTTATTTATTACCAACATGATTTACTGTATGTGTTTTTGCAGACGGAAAACTCACGATCTTCCGTTAACATTTTGCAAATCAAATGGCTGGAGGGAACCACGCCCACTCCTGATGACGTGCTCGCTCTGTTTACAAAAATGGAGGTCTTCCAAGCGAAACAACAAAAAGTCAGCCCTGTCGTTGTGATGTGCAGGTACATTTCCGAGAAACTAAAGGGTTGTGACGTACGTCATTGTGCGTATTTAAGGCATTTTGAGCTTCTGTGTGTACGTGTACGTGTGCGCGTACGTGTGCGCGTGATTATATTGAATTGCTATTGAGTTCCGTGTGATATTATATCACTGTAAGCATTAAAAAAACACCTCAAATTTATTAGTGAGAAATCTTTAGTTGTTTTTTTTTCTTGCAACTTCATATCGTTCATATTTTGCCTAAGGGATGGAGGGTCACGTTCGGGAACCTTTCTCTCCATCGCGGTGCTCATTCAACAACTACAACTGGAACAGATGGTTGACGTTGTTCAGACGGTCCGCAAGATGAGGACGGCCCGTAGCCAGTTCGTTGATAACCTGGTAGGTCAAATACATGCTTGGTCACACGGTCCTTTTTTACCGCGGAGTAGAACTAACAGGAAAATAGATTTTACGAGTTTGACCATTTCACCGGTTCATTCCAATGAGCCGTTCTTGTAGTTACTGAATAACTAGATTAGAGTATTAGATTATGACCACACGAGTAAACTTTAATCTTTTGTTTCCATAGCAACACTTCCACTTTTGTTACGACGTTGTTTCGGCGTACATTGCATCATTTGATATCTACTCGAATTTTGAGCAGAGACGCGTTTGACTACTATAGATCCTGTTTTTTGTTTTTCACCAATAAAACACACACATATATTATGAATTGTTATAAATTTGAACTATTTTTATGTATATATATATATATATATATATTCAATTGTGGAAAATTTTTTAAATAAGATAAACGCTGGTGTATATTTTCTCGGGAAAGTAGAAATTTAGGGTTTTTCTAATCGAACCTTTTCTAGGTCCCCGGACTGATTTGGACGACACGTGACAATCTCTATGCAAGTTTTTGGTGTGGGGAAAAAACATTTTACAATTTACATAATTTAAAAAATAAAAGTGTTTTTCCAATCCCCCAGGCGACAATTTTCTGCTTCAGTCGCTTCAAAAAAGGTTTTCGTCGATTATCAGACATTAGAAAACGTTCCCGGCCAACGAATTGTTTTGTCAGTACATGACGTATTTGCTTGTTTAGCGACCCCTCAAAAACCCTTGATCCGTAAATGTGAAAGAAGTCTAATAAGTGTCCGGGAGGTTATTAGGATTTCTTAGATGAAAATCTAGAAAAGTGGTGTAACAGGTATACTAGATATATAGTCCTGGTGTACCCCTCCCTATTTTCCGACAAGCGATGTTGAAAGGGGTCTTAATCCATAATGAATGAGACACAAATCAAAGAAAGATATATGAATTTCCTTTCGGCATATTAAAGTTGCCGTCGCAGCGAAATTTTTTTCCGTACATAGTCAGAAGCATCTTTTTATTATTTCGTCAACCGTATAGATACACTTAAACCAGCAACCGCGAGCGAAACAAAGAAAGGGTAGCCAGATTGAATTTTTAAAATTTAAAAATAAATTTAAATTAAAAAAACTATTAAGGCCTAATAATTACACGTGCTTGCTTCCTTGACTCTTATTTTATTGGTTTACAAATCTTTTTAGCAATAAATATAAATAGAATGGCTGAGTTAAATGTTGATGCAGTTTTGGCGTGTGTTGAGAAAGTCAAGAATCAGTTTAATGGTAAAAAAGACACACAAGAGTTGTTAGAAACTGTCAAAGAGTTATTGCCTTTTGAAGAAAACTCTGTTGAAATGCTAAGTGTACAAGGAACAGTTGAATGTTTAAAAGCTTCTCTAAATTGCAACTTAGGAAGTGTTGAGGATGTGGAATCTTTTGTTTAAAAATATTGTTTGTTATCAAATGAAACTCTCCGTAAGAAAACACCAAGCTACCCAAAAGGAACAAGTGAATTCCTGGCAGTTTTGTATTACCGATGCCATCACAGAACCATGCATCAGCCATCTTACAATCCAAAATTTGTTCTCAAAAATAAACCCTGTAAAAGGTTTAAAAATACAGATTGTCCATACAGTTTAGTATTTAAAATTAGAAAAAAATCATCAAAATATCCTTGTTTGATCAACTTAGAATGGAATCATAGCCACCCTGTTTCAGCACTTCAATTTTTAAGTTTTAAAGATATACCCGCAGATGTAAAAAATATGTATGAAAAAGGTTACACAGCTGGGCAAGCTTATAGAGAGTTTGTTATATATTTTTGCCGACAAGTCAAAGATGCTTCCGACTAATGTAAAGATGCTTCTGACTATGTACGGAAGAAAATTCCGCATTGTTGTTGACCATTTTGTCCCGTTCTTCCTTTCTCCAAAAAAGATAGTTTCTTTGAGACCCACCTACAATCCGGTCATCAACCTTGAGTAACAACTCCGTGTGACCTTCAAAAGTTTAGTAAATAATTTGTGTTTCGAAAGCTTGGAAATCGCATATAAGGGCTTTCAAATTTCCTCTGTAGTTAGATGAGTTTGACCCGCCAACTCAGATTTCTAAATGCTGCATCCATCCCTACATTTCGCGATGTTTTTAAAGTCATTCTTTCATCTTTTTAATGATTTCTAGTATACACATAGGATTTCATAGCGGTCGACTAAATGAATAATTTTACGCGATCAAACAGTCGACTCACTATAACTCGAATCTCTCCTTAACTCAAACGATTTTGCTAGCACGGTGGAAATTTCCTAATAAACTCTCATAAAAACTAACTCACTATAACTCGAATCTCTCCTTAACTCGAACGATTTCGCTGGCACGGTGGAAATTTCCTAATCAACTCTCCAAAAACCAACTCTCTATTACTCAAACGATTTCTAATTCCCCGTGGGTGTTCGAGTTATAGAGAGTCCACTGTATAAAGACAACTTGCTCGTTTATGAGACTTCTATAGGTTCGCATGCTTCTGAAAATGCTGAGAAGACTTCTATAAATTCGCATGCTTTTTAAAATGCTGAGAAGACGTCTATAGATTGGTATCCTTTATAAAATGCTGAGAAAGCGCAACTATTTCCATTTAAAAGCTTCAACAAGGTAAACACACAAATTGTATGGAAACGATCCAGGCTCCCACAATTGCTTGGCGACTCATTTTGAATTGATGTCTCATTTACGACGTAATACAATTCATGCACGTTAGTAGAAAGAGTGGTCCTATGGGAATTCGTTCAAAACTTATTTGTCGCATTTTCATAAGTCTTCCAACCTTTTACGAGTAAAATTCCAGCTATCGTTTTCCTTCATACTAAGCTGAAAGTTTTAAAATTAAATTGAAGAAAACGATAGCCAAAAATGTCATAAGCGAATGAATACCAAAAAAACAAAAAGTTTGTGAAAAAATTCTATCGTAGGTGAATGAACGCCTAGTTTATAATTGTTGGGTTATTGCGCAATTCGAACGAAACTAGACAAACCGCCTCAAAAGAATGCGTCGCAGTGGTTCCACAAAACAGTCGTCCGTTGTAGACACTCGTATCAGTTTGGCGAAAAAACATTCGAGAACAGAAACACTTAATTTTCAAAATCTAGGGCCATTTAACAACTTGATCATACCTTCCACCAACTAAACTATTATTTTTCTGATACTATAGGTATATTTCTTGCAAGAAACTCTTATGCAATGAATACAAAAGATTGCATTAATGAGACAGTATTTACGAGAGACGATATTTCCTGACAATTTGGCGAGACGTGAAAAAAACAACCGATTTCCCAAAACACATTTTGGCGCTCTTTTTATCAACTATCATGAATATTACATCATACCTGTTCCTACGCGCGTATATTTGTGTAACGAGAAGGCACTTTTGCTGTACAAGTGGCATAATATGAGCGCAACCTGATTTCAAGAGCAAATAAAGCGATGTTTCTTTTTATCACCGAAGCGCGAACAAATTCAAGAGGTGTCTAAAATCTCACTTATATTTCAAATAAAACTAAATACAATCTTTCAAAGAAATGCGCTAAGTGGCATTTAATTTACGTCTGTCCCTCCACATAAATAACACAAATATTATACGATAAAATGTCTTTAAACACCAATAATTCAATGATATATAACATATACAATGGCTTTTTAAAATTTACAAAAACGCTGGCCCACCAATAAAAAGAGAGCCTTTAAAAAGAAAACACTAGTATGTATAACGTAAATAGCTGGGGCCGTTTATGCGGGGCATAAGTGTCTGTTGGCCATGGTTCGCTGAGATGAGACGGCAACATGGAGGAAATAAAGGGTCGAGCTAAATTTAGACACAGCAAAAACACGAATATAAAGCACGCAAAGGGGGAGTGGAAAACTTTACTGGGAGATAGGGAAACTAAAAACAATCAGTTCCGCGTCATGCAATAAGTATATGAAAATTCCTCTATAATGATTGTTAGTGGTTGCCTCAATAAAGTTCCGAAGAAGTATTAAAAAATTTGTACAAATGTTACTAACGACCGTTAACATTACGTTAAGAATTCGAAACATTCCGAAAAGTATCACTCGTTCAAAAAAAAAACAAAACGAAAGAAGTTAAAAATTTATATTAAAAATGCTCTAGAATTTAAAATAAAACCTTTTAATAGTGTCTTAAAATTTTAAAAACACGCTGACATCAGACGAGGCCAAGACCTGCAAGCAGCTTGCTCTCGGACTTCGGTTTGGCACTGTATTTCGGACAGTACTTGATGGTGTGTGCCTGGTTCCCGTGGGCTTTGCACAGCGGGCAAGTGTACGCCCGTAGAATGGGGCACGTCGTGTTACCCATGTTGTCCTTTAGCGCGTGCGAGCTGTAGAATTCGCGCGACTCGCCGTTGTTCCGACAGAACACGCAAACGGCCGCTTTGCTGGTGGCGTTTGTGATGTTTTGAAGTTTTTTCTGTTGAATTTGGAAGTGACGATTGACGGCGTTCGCCTGGCTGGCGATGAGCGACTCCAATGTTTGAGTGAATATGTTGTCCGGTAGAAGCAAGGGAGTAGGAAGCGGTGTAGTTGGCTGACGAGCAAATGGCAGACAGTCGTTCAAGTTATCAGAGACTTCGTTATCAATACACCGACTGCTGCCGCCCGATGATGAACTATCACTGATAGCATCTGAGTCTAGACTATCAATGCGGTGCCGATGTAAACTAGGGTATTCAAAGAGAGTGGAGATACTTTCGATAGACTCGCACGGTGAATCAACTGGTGTTGATTTAACTGAACTATCTTTGCTAGTCGAAGTTATGATATGGTTAACTAAACCTAAATAATCTCGAAAAACCGAAAACTCACTGTCCTTTTCGTCTGCGTTGTAGTCAAAATCAGGCGATTCGAGCTCACTTTGACGCGCGAAAATATCTTCAGAATGACATAAATTCATTGCAAGCATGTTGACACAGTCAATGTACAACTCGTTTACTTTGCTCAGCGAATAAGTATATACTTCGTGCGACCTTTCTTCCAATAAACGTGTTTATAATAAATGATCTGTAATCAACTCCCGCCAAACGTAGCGTACAAGCGAATCTATAGATTAACAAGTTCTGCACGACTTCTTCTTCATTCTATTTTATATGCTTGTAGACCATGTGCGTTTCATTGTTTTTCAAATATTATTGTTGAGCTTTATGAGAATGCGCCAATCATATGGCGTCAAATAAAAATGTCGTCATTGCATTGTTGCAAATCATTCATGTGTGAAAGTATTATTATTATGTCGCCTTGAAATAGAATCAAGCAATCCAATTACATGTGCTGGCTTTCCGCCTTCTCAAAGGCAAATGAATTCACATTGGCGAGACAAAAACAGCCTACTTGCTTTATTTACAAAAGTTTAATCTGCGAATTAAAAAGCAATATCAATACTAAAAGATTATATTTGTATCAAAAGAAACACAAAGGGGTCTCTAATTTACGTAGATGTTTATTTGAATTGAATGAATGTCTAAATAGTCGACTGTTATGTATTGCCGCCATATAACTTCCTTAACCGAGTTATGTGTGTGTTAACTCTACATCCGTGACAGATTGTCTCATGCAATTTTTTCCTTTGTTAATCTAACCTTTTCCTCGACAATTCGAATTTTCTTAAACCGTTTTTTCTTAATTCGAATACGCTTTTGCTTCCAGAAAAAGAACTAGGATGATAAATATCATGGGATAAATAACTCGATGAAGTTATTATTTTTAAAAATTATGCAGCAACACTATTTTCGAGATATTCGTACAACATTTTTCTGTAGAAAAAACCCACAGCGAGTCGTTTAGAAAGTATTTCGGTCAGCGGATTTTCTCGAAGACAGTGCGGCACCTGCGAGGTTGAAAGATGGAAGGTCAAACACCACTGTTTCGTAAACCGTTACCAAAAACAGGTGGCACGATGAAATAATTAAGATATTTTTAGAACTTTGTGACTTTCTAGTCGATTGATACTAAAACAATTAAATGTAGTAGGAAATAACTCTTAATCGATATAATCTTAAGAGAAAAAAACTCTTTATGTTGCAACAAGTATTAAAATATTTGACATTTTAACAGGGATTTCGCGTTTTCTTTCAAACTTAAACAAATTAACGAAAAATTATTCGAAGCTTCTGTTTGCAACACGATGAAAACTCAAGTTAATTTTTGAATTTTGTGTACATAAACACTTTCTGTTCGCCATTTTAACTGTTTTTCTATGCCGCAAATCGCCTCCATGTAGACCCGACATTCGCGGCTAAAAATAGAAATGGTGTCAATAACAATGATGCATTTGAAAAGACAAACAGTTGTAATTCAATTCTGAAGCAAAAAAGTAAACACAGTAATTAGGAAACGTTTTTAAATCGAATAAATAAACAAAGACATGCAAAGTCTTTTTTTATGTGTTTGAACGCTTCCGGGAAAAAATATTCGTTTAAGATTGTTCCCTACAAAGCATATTTATTCTGTTCGATCGTGTTTTTTTTCAATTTCATTTAAATTCCCATGTCTCTGTTCAGCTAGTCAAAAATTTAGTTGACGTTTCCTCGTTAAAAGCCCAGTGGGCAGTAAATCAATAATGGCTCGTTAATGCAACTTTAGTAAAAGTAAGAGTTCGCAATTACAGACAAAAACAAACTCCCTAAGGTACAAAATAACAATTACAATTTCATTACATTCTTTGTTCAGTAATGAAGCACGTTTTTTTGTAAAATATGAAATAAACCATTTTGTACCGAAGAATATTCCCAAAATGCAATTTTGTGTTTCAAACCACAAAATGTAAATAACGGACATCCTGTTTTTTCTCTCTAAAAAATCATAATATGCACCATACTGTTTCGTCACGATTATTTTTTTCTAGTTGTCATGAGTTAAGTTTACATGGATCTTGTTCATAAATTAAATCTACACTCTCTTGTTTTATAAGAAACTAGTCTCGGTCAAGAGACCGATCAAAATTTAAGAAACTTTTTGGAACTAAAAACATAGTTGCATGCCTTTTTGGCAAACGTTAAATATTCCTTAAAAAGAACATGTGCTAAAGCTCTGACATTGATTTTATATTCTACCAGACTTTATTGTTGCGATATATTTTAACATGATGATTTTCTGTTTCACTTAAACAGTACACTTAATCGAACACCAGACAACTCGCGCTAACTCGAATTGTTCTGGAATAGGTTTTCTCACAAAAATTGTTCGATAACTCTAGCATTCGTTAACTGGAACCATTTTCAACGTGGTTTACTTTTAAGTTAATAGGTGTCTTTTTGCTTTTTATTATCAACAAATTTCAGCTTCATCGCTGTTCTTATATTAAAATTTCAAACACATTTTTGACGTCAAAAGAAGTATACACAATTTCAACAGGTAAACTCAAAACCTTGTCATTTAGTAAAATATCTTAAGAATGTCGGCGGTTAGAATTGAGTTTTTGAGCGATAAGTTTTTAGGTTGTTTAGAAAAATGAAGTCGGAAACCAAAAACCTGGTTAAGTTAATTCGTTGTCTCGTGTTCAATCATGCGGAACTAAATACGCACGTGCGTGACGTGCGTTTGCAATGTGCTGAAATAAATGCTCTTACTGCAATAACAAAATGCAATAACAAAATGCATTTCAATAGCCTCTTTAGATCTCGGACAATCCGTATTTTATAGCCACATTTTACAATAACGCCAGAGGTGGTGGAGAAGTGGGGCGGGGGCTGACTAGGACTATAGTACTTAAGGTCTTGAATCTAAACTTACTTTTTTCATACTAATTTTTATGTAGGAGGAATGTTCATTGTTCCTAGGTTCTCGAAAAGCTGTATCGAAATAAATCGAATCGAGATTTCTGACGTAAGTTTAGCCATGACGACATTGTGTCAACATAACCATTTTGTAGTTTCTTGCACAAATCGAAGCTTATTTGAATGGTCGAATGTCAAACCCCTCCTATGTCAAACCCCTCCTATGTCAAACCTTCCTATGTTAACCCTTCCTGCCAAAATTTGCTGATTTTTTTTTGAGAATTATCCTGGTAGTATAAAATATTTGTTTCAATGAAATCGGTCCAGTGGTACGGGAGGAATTAGCTGGTATACAGACAAGTATTTTTATAGTTTCCAACAAAATTATATTGACTTCTGATTCGTTTATTAGTTTAAAAATTTATTGCATTTACTCTTTTGTTGAAGTTCAACAATTACCTACGTTCCTTAATGTTCGCCATATTTTTGGAAACTTATAAATCCCGACAAGCACCGGGGCTTTTGGAGATTTTGTGGATCTGGGTTGCGGCTTCTGTGCCTATGAAACAACAAGGTCGAAAACATGAAATTTGATAAACATTGATCCAAGCATTCATATGTAATGTAAACTAAAGTGATCCCTAACTATGCAAACTTTTTTAGTTAGTGCCATCTTAGGCGGAACTCTAACCATGCTCCACAATTTGCAACTATTCTAACTTATCTGTTTTTCTTCTCCGTTTCGTTTTATTTTCGGCCTCGTACGTCTTTCTTTCTGCAATATTCTCCGAACGAACCTTTTTTTCAAGATCATTCTGTTCGGATTGGACAGAATACTGATGATCTCTGCTCGGATTGGATGTAATACTGATGATCGCTGTTCTGATTGGACGGAATACTCATGTACCGAATTAAAAGATTTTTCACAATTCCTTTTGCACGAACCTGTAGGTTAGGAAGGTTTTAACCTATGTATTGATCATTCCATTAGAAGATAACAATAAAACAACAGCGGGGGGGGGGGGGGCTTTACCATGATGTTTATAATTGTCTCACATGTGGTGATAATTGTTTTCGTATTTTTGACTATATATTTATATAAATGTATGATAGATAAAGCTAGAAACAATAGAGAGTATTTATACGTAAGGGAGTTTTTCGTTGTAGCTACAGTGACCAGCTTCATTCGAATGTGCCCGCTGTACACCGACCATAAAGACACTGAGGGATTTTGAAATAACACCCACATACTGTATGCCAAGATACATTTCAAGGTTATTGTTTTATTTTGTATTGTACAGTTGGCTTTGTTTAATTCTTCAAATTCTGCTCTTCTTATATCCGCGCAACAAACTAACTCATCTGGTCTGCAAATTTATAGTAGGTATCCGATCTTCCATAGCTCATCTTTTGCAATCACTCACTTCCCAAGTCGAAGTAGTTTTTATTCTTCACGCCGTTCTCAGTAAATCAAACTTAAGCTTGGTTTCCAATAAAAGAAAATTATCGTGCGATAGTCGCACAACCATCGCACGACCTTATGGAAACATCAATCGCACAACAAATATCATATCGCAAGATCAGTACAACGTCGTACGATAAGTATCGTAGAGATAGAGAAAATTCTATTCCTGCGACTGTTGTGCGATTATCGTGACGATATATATACCCAATATTTGTGTTTTCTTTTTTCTAAGTGCAAGTAAGGTACTGCACAAAGCCAACTGACATTGAAGCAAACGATAAAACCTTTTACTTTTCATATCCGATTCCGATTATATCGCAAATAGTTCAAGAGAAAGAAAGAAAGAGTAAAAAATAAATACAAATACTTTTTGTAATGGAAACTCGTGCATCGCGCGACACATGTTGCGCGACAACAATCACACGACACATGTTGCGCGACAACAATCGCACGACACATGTTGCGCGACAACAATCGAACGACAATTTTTCTTTATTGGAAACCAAGCTTTAGCAACCGCAGAAATGTGTTGTGCAGCATACATCCAATTTTGTCACATAATATCAGATAAATACATGTACAATATAAATAATTAGTGTACATTACCCGGAAGAATTCACGAAATTTATAAGGCAAGTTAGAGTGTTCCCTCGGGAACGTCGTCATCAAGGAAATGGATGACAAAGTGATGCCTTACAAAATAGAGTTTGTACACGGCGAAGTTATCAAACTTACATCAATTGCACAAACAGTTCGCTGTACTATGATTTTTCCACCATTGTCTAGAACAAAATCGCAGCCTTATCTTAGCCAAATCCTTTCGATACAATTGTCTGCGCTGTGACGTGGCAAAAATATGTTCAATAAAGACGGCTACATTACTGATTGCGCTGATAAAGTTTGTGATATATCATTACAAAGATCTTTTTATACGCCTCCTTTTAGTAAAAAACGCCCCCTTACTTTAGTTACCTCTCTCCTTGAATAAACTTAATAAACCATTCTAAACAATATTGATAACGATTAAATGTCCATAAATAAACACAAACGATGCTATACCTTTTTAATGATAATATTTGCTTTCGCGTTATCTCTGGGACGCTGTCTGAGTAATGCCACTTGAGAGCTACGTAATGTTTCTTTGTTTTTTTGATTTTTTGTTTTCCAGCCAACACTAACATTCTTGACAATAATATATAATAAACTCACCGAAAGAAAGTTGTCATAAAAAACAGGAATAATGTAAGTAAAGATTGGATTATGAACGAATAATTGGCAAGGATTTGAAGAAGATTTTAGCCTGACTGTTGCCAAACACAACTTTGAAGACCTAATATTTTTATATAAATCTCTTTAATAATAACAAATTTGTTTACGTAAAAGTTAAAATGGAAAAAAAGAAAATTATTCAATATATAATATTAGTAACTAGAACATAAAAAATATGCCAAATATTTAAATAGAAATATAATAAATAAATATAAATATAATATCTAAAACTAAAAACATTTTAAAAATATATATATTAACTGCTCAATAAATGCCTTTTTTTATTATTTTTTTTTAAAGTTTTTATTTCGTCATTACTCAAATTATTCCATAACTCTGGTGCTCTGTATGCAAAAGAAACGTTCGAACCTTCATTAGGTAATACAAACGACGTTGAGCAGTCCGACCTCATATGATATCTTCCTGCTATTTTTTTCGTCATATGTTTATCAAAGAGCGAAGGCTGCTTGTTGTACTTATACATAAAAAGTAAATGTTTTTGGATATTTGTTTTATGTACGCTCAGCATGTTTAAGGATAACGGGTTACTCGACTCCCATCGTGGCTTATTGCATGTTATTCTACTTGCACGTTTTAGCGTTGTTTTAGTTGTGCTTGCCCACGCCATGTTTGCATTTTGTGTGAGATATGAGTGGATTAAAGAGAAGGAAATTAGTTTTAAGCATTTTTTGTTAACGAAAGGGCGCGCGCGGAACGTACTTCCGATGACTTTGCTTAAAAATTGTTCGAGATATTTCACGTGGAGCGTCCATGACAGATACTGATCAATAATGACACCGGGAAATTGAGTTGTTTCCTTGTTTTTCAATTTTCACCTTATTTAAAAATAGTTTCGGATGTGTTGCACCTAGATGTTTAGATTGGCATGGTTCATGAAATAATACAATTTACAGATGTTCTTGTGGTCTCACGCGTGATTACACATGGCGTAATGGCGTGTGTAGAAAGCAATTTACTTTGGTGTTTGTTGCGTAATTCGAACAATTCGTGTTGAAGTCGCCAACAAAATAAATTGATTTTTTTATCGCAGCTCTTTTAAAAGATCCGGAAAGAAATGAATAAATAGATTTCGACGGTATATTTAGAGTAGATAATAGAGCGATTCTTTTTGCCATCGTGTCTCTGGACTTCAATACTTAAAATTACATTTAGTAACCATCCATATCATCAGAATGTTAATTCGGTTCGGTAGAGAGTTAGAGTTTAATTTTACGGCGTCCGAAAACCTTATTTAAGATTTGGCACGTTTTTTTAACATGGTTTTTATGTTTATTAAATAAAATGATATTTTTAGATTTTCTAATTAACGATTTATTTATTTTAACAGTATGATTTGAGTATCACATAAACAAAGAAATTTGTTCTAGACAATATTATAGGCATTATCTACATCATTCCAAAGGTATATATCATCCCAGGATTCTTTTTTAAGACTATCTGAAAAAATGTAAGACGAGAAATGTTAATTGAGAAAGTAAAACATCTCAAAAGTAGAACGTATTCAACTTTTTCTCAAAGCTCAAGAGCAGTCCATGCGGATCAAAAATCTCTCGTCCAGCGGTAGTTTTGTTGTTCTACGCATGCGTCACATAAATGCTCTTGAGTTGTTTTTTTAAACCACCCTTTAGATTTCCTTTTGTAACTGTTTCCAGTACTTGTTCATTTGATTTTCGTTTTAGTATGAGATAGATAGGGTTAAAATCTGTTAAGTCAGATCGAATCACACCAAATTAGTGAGTAAATATTGTTCAGTATGTTAACAATTGTAGTTTTAAAAAGCATGTCAAAAGAAAAATTTTGTCTTAGGAAAGTCGTTGTATGTCAATGCGTTTATATTGAAGTCCCCAGCAATATAAATATTTTTCCTTATCTGTTTGGTGGATGGATATTTCTAAGCTTTCTTTTAATGGGCTAAGTTTAAATACATCCAATGATACAGTTTTTTTTCTTTTTTGGGATTATTTCTACAAAAAGGTCTTATTAGAAACTCTGAACTCTTGATCTTAAAATAAAATGTTTTCCGAATATATACACAAACACTGCCTCCACGTTCTTTACTTGTTCGTGGTTTGCTAATCACATTGTATGGTGGCAAACTATATTGAGAGTTGTTCGCAATAGGAGAAGCAGCTGTTGCTCACGTCTGTGATAGCCATATGACGTCAAAAGGCTCATTTCCATGTCAGAAAAGTAGACCCGAACAGAAAGGTTTTCGGGTCTATAACAATGCGCATTATCTGCTTGACTGATTATTTGCATAAATTAAAATTTTCGGGTGTTCTGGCGGAACAAAATATCAAGTTGACTATTTTCAACTTTTTCTGGTTACTCACCAGAAAAACATGACGTAGAAGTTTTTTCAACCAATTAAAAACGCTAACACTTTTTAACGCATGCGTATTTTGATTGATGCAATATTTCAAAATAATCACACCATTTGTGATAAGAGAGAAGGAGTAAAAACAACACAAGCGATTTTTACGTTTTAAAATTAATTTTTTAAATTTTAAACAACAACAACAGGTTTTTTTAAAACTAAAACACTTCATTGTAATATGGATAGACAACATACAGTGGAATTTAACATTGGAGAGGATGATAGAGGATAATTCTTCTCTCCCACAGAAGTAGGACTAAACTCTATAACTACTCGCAATAGATATCTGTGAATCACCCGTTGTCAAGTACCGCAGCGTGATACATAAACGTTCTGCGGGTCCGATTGGATCTCGTGTTAGAATTTGTTTAGTTATTTTCATAGAAATAAACGATAAAAGCAAGTCAAAGTTTATTGGTGTCATCCGGAACTGTTTAAAAAAATACTCTTGGTCGTATAATCGCATTTCTTTAACAAGCACATGGTATTCACCTTTTCTTGTCGTTCAGAAAAAATCTTTCTAACCCACATTTTTCTCTCTATTTTTTTTTCTTCTCCTCCTTCGTCGCCTTAACAAAAGTAAAATAATAATTTCTTCTTCGCTTAAATCATTTAGTAATTGAATATCGATGTTGTTTTCTTTCTCCCACTATCATCTGTATTTTTTATGTCATATTTGTTTTCGTTTTATTTTTTCTGACACATGGAAACTGGTATTTTTCTGACCAGAAATTTTCGGATCCGAAAACTTTTCTATTCGGGTCTACTTTTCTGACATGGAAATGAGCCTAAAAGGATGGTTTAGGTTATGGAAAAAAGTTAAATTTCCAAATTTTTGTTGAATGCTGCGAATACATGTAAAATAGAAAAAGAGTTTTCAGTTTTAACAAATTTGAAATCAGAAGGTGTAGTAATAGAGATTTCAAAAGTTAATTTGTTTAAGTCAGTTTCGAAATGGATGCGATAAATTGTTTTGTGCCGTTGAGAAAGTAACCATAATTAATCTATTAGGAAAATTTGAGAAACTATTAGGAAAGGGTAAAAACAGTTTGAGTTAACGCGAGTTCGACTTAGTGGGAATTCGAGTTAGGGATTTTACCGTATGAGTTATCGAAAAGTACCAGATATAACGATTGCAATTGCAGAGTTTTCGTTATTTCAGATTTGTAGACATCAGAAACTTTGCAAACACTGTTAACTGCTGTTATTGGCTGTCAATGTGGGCCCGAGAGGTACATTTGCCTCTTTTAATAACTTGTATACAGAACCCCATTTTGTGGAACCCCACAATATAATTTAACGAACCTCATTTTGATCGTTTGTATCAGAAAAGTATTGTTTTCTGTGTGTGATGAGAGATGTTTGTAGGAAATTATAAAACATTATTTTTATACCAAATCGTCCAATCATCTTCGATTTACTGCACCAATTCTGGTGACCAGATTGTTTATTCTGTTTATTTGAAATGTCCACACAAGTGAGAGTCAAAGCCAGCTACTTTGTTCCTCGGCAGCGCTTTCACTGCGTTAAAAAACCTTCACTTGATATATAATTCAGAAACAACTCGGTTTAAAATGGGAATTTAGAGTTTAATTTAATTAAATTTGGCGGACTTATTCGCGGATAAGGCATTTTCATTAAGTTTCGCGGAATTTAATTTTGCGATTTGGGGCCAAAATTGCGATAATAAATTCTGCGAAAGTTTCTTCTCTTCCCTTAAGGTACATACTGCATGAACGAGAGAGAAATTTTCCAGACGGTAGCGCAAAAATAAAATATAATGCGATTTGTTTCAGACACACTCATTTAAATTAGGTGACCCCACAAATATTTTTACAGACGACATTCCTTATAACTTCAATATTTTCTTACAGACGCCATTGTTTTTAACAGAGAGTTTCGAGAAATTATTTTCGGAATGAATGAGAAAACATTTGTATTAGTGAGGTTGTTAGATATAGTTGTTGGTGGCAAGTGTTGCAAAGATGTTGACACTTCGATGACATATCTGACAAAAAACAAGCGTTCTATTTTTGGAACAAAGAGGCGAGTTGCACAACCCCAAAATTTGTTCTAATTATTACGCAATGATGAGTCATGGGGTCAACCATTTTGTTGTGCAATACTGAATAAAAAAATATAATGGGCACTGTTTGAATTAGGATATTCGAAACGGAGGGGAAGGGCTGTGCCCTGAATTGTCGTGACGGAGGGAAGGGCTGTGCCCTGAATTGTGGTGACGGAGGGGAAGGGCTGTGCCCTGAATTGTCGTGACGGAGGAAATGGCTGTGCCCTGAATTGTCGTGACGGAGGGGAAGGGCTGTGCCCTGAATTGTGGTGACGGAGGGAAAAGGCTGTGCCCTGAATTGTCGTGACGGAGGGAAGGACTGTGCCCTGAATTGTTGTGACGGAGGGAAGGGCTGTGCCCTGAATTGTCGTGACAGAGGGGAAGGGCTGTGCTCGTTCATGCAGTATGTACCTTAAGGGAAGAGAAGAATCTTTCGCGAAATTTATTATTGCAATTTTGGCCCCAAATCGCGAAATTAAATTCCGCGAAACTTAATGAAAATGCCTTACCCGCGAATAAATCCGCCAAATTTAATTAAATTAAACTCTAAATTTCCATTTTAAACCGAGTTGTTTCTGAATTATATATCAAGTGAAGGTTTTTTAACGCAGTGAAAGCGCTGCGGAGGAACAAAGTAGCTGGCCATGACTCTCACTTGTGTGGACATTTCAAATAAACAGAATAAACAATCTGGTCACCAGAATTGATGCAGTAAATCAAAGATGATTGGACGATTTGGTATAAAAATAATGTTTTATAATTTCCTACAAACATCTCTCATCACACAGATGTTTTTTCGAAAAAAAGTACAAGAAAAATGGTTGTTAATTACAGGGCCGCCGAACCAACTTTCAAAGGGTGACGATAGAGGGGCGGTCAGGTGGGATGAAGAATAAAGCCACATAAGATTTAAGATTGAGAACAAGATTTATAACTTCCTTTTCATATGCGGGCTGAGGAAATTTTCCAATTTTCAGCAATTTTCTGCAGCATTCTCTGACACGAAAAGAGCCAACTCTCGATCAGGACACGTGACATATTCCACTAGCAAACATGTTTACGTGTCTACTATTTAAGAATTCTTTTATAAAAAAAAGACGTAGAAAAATAAAATGGGCACTGTTTGAATTAGGTTATTCGATTACTATTTTTCGAAAAAACATCTATCAATGCAAATAAAAATTGCGGCATCAACCAAAACTTAACAGAGCGGGTTGTTAATAACAATCAATTTTTAATTTAATATTTTTCATAAATTTCCGTTCGGATATAATACTGTAGTCTCGATTACCCACCGTATAAAGGCCATCTTTTTTCTCATATCGCAAGGAACGGAAACTCCATCAACAGGAAAAATGGCGTCAACAAACGAATCATCTAATATCGAGGTAATCAGCGAAGAAACATGGATACAGGGGAAACTAAAGTTGTGAAGAAGAGAAAACGTTCAGTATCTACGAGCAGTTCCTCGTATTCTTCTTCATCCTCGTAGTCAGATTCACCCAACAGGAGGAAATCGAAAATCACAAACAAACACAATAAAGAGCCTATTCAACTATTCAACGTAACATTATTAATATTATTTTTTAAAAAAATTATTCACACAAACTATGTCAACTGAAAAAATAATATCGATAATAATATATTATGCTATATTAGTTGTTAAAGTTTTATTCAAAATGCTTTTTTTACAAGACGCGTAAATATTCGTCTGTTGTTCTCATTATCAGTAACAGCGCACAATTTGGCTTCGGAGCAGTACTTACGGTTTTCTTTTAAGTCGTCAAAAACCACTCGAATCTAACAAGTTGCATTTATTAGGTTCCGGTGACATTTAGACTTTGAAGTAAATTTGTGCAGCTATTTCCCAAACGTTGATATTGAGAAAAGTTGACTTCGCTTTTTGCTTTTCGATATTTTCGCAAGACTTTGTCTCGATCGTTCTTTGCTCTTTTCACAGCTTCTTCCTTTTAGTTGCTTAGTAACGCACGATGCATGCTTACTGAATATATTTCGCATAATCTTCATAAAATACAAAAATGCCAAATTCACATCATTCGTTGAATGAGCGTTTTTCCAATCATCATGACTTTCGTATATTTTGAGTAATTTCTACACTTGATCGTTCAGGGTGTATAGCGGAATTGGTTCTTTAAAATCAGCATGTCAATGTTTTTGTGTATCAGGCGGCCTATATTAAACGGCTATAAGGAAACCTTTTGGTTTGTTTATAATTACTTCAATAACTAAACTCTCCAGCTACTTATCATCTGAAAATTCTCTTTGTTTTTAATGTAAATTCCGACTCCGACTACAAGATCGTCTTCTTTCCGATATAAATGCGTAACCCGGGATAATGTAGAAAACGTCATTTTCGTTAAAATCATCGTCATTGTCGTTAACATCATTGTCATTGTCGTTAAAAACAGCGTCATTGCCGTTAAAATTATCGTCATTGCCATTAAAAACAGCGATGTGCGTTGCCGAAATAGTTAACACAACTCAATGGCTTTATTTACAATTCGACGAAACCTTGAAGCTCGATGATGAAACTATGAAGCAGTCGTCAAAAAAGATGCTGGATTGCTGGAGCCGGGTAGATGCTGGATTGGAGCCGGGTAAATTTAATTCCGCGAAACTTAATGAAAATGCCTTTTACGCGAAAATTTATTCCGCGAAATTCAATTTTTCTCTCGTTTTTTTAGTGTCGCTTAACATGCAAAGAGCTGTACAATTAAAGATATAAGAAAATACAGTGAACTCCCGAAAACTCGAACCTACAAGGGATCAAGAAAATGGTTCGAGTTATTGAATGTTCGAGTTATCGGAGCATTCCATAATTCGCAAACTCGTCTCCAGCGCTTCTTCTCTCTCGACAATAATTTGAACTTTGGCAGATAAGTGAACTGGAGGTTTTCCTCCAATCGAGAAAACAGGCGAAGTTCTTAGAAATGCCTTTGATTTGTTTGAAGAATAAATTTAGATAGACCTTTTACGTAAATTATGCCATACTAAATATTCCCCTAAACTCTGCCCACCGCGAAAATAAATTCCGCGAAATTCACATATATTACTTCATCCGCGAAATTTTCTTCTGCGAAAATTTCTTCCCTTAAGGGTAGCAATAGTCTGTTCGTCTCGCCAGTAGGTTGGTTGGTTGGTTCTGATTCCTATCTCGTTCGTTACTTTCTGTGAGTTCATATCTTTACAATTAAATGGCGAAACAGAGAAGATCAACCGAATGTTGGAAATCGAAGAAATTGCTGAAATGTTATCAATTCAAGAGAAATTAGTCGTGAATATGATTAATGGTAATCGATAAATATAGAGCAGACCGCTCGAAAAACTATCTACTGATATTCAGAATTTGTATAGTACGTTAACTGGAGTTATCAAATAAAACGAAATGCTTAAAGAAAGCCTTAACATGGACGCAACAGATTCATGGTGAAAAGATGAAGAAGGTCGAAAACAGTATAAATAAAACATAAGATGAACTCAATTATATATTATATATTATACTAATTCAGTAGTTAATAAAGGAAAAACAAAGAGTTCAAGAAGACATATATCGACGTATTAAGATAAGAGTTGACGATGTTAAAGAGGATAGGAACGAGACATGAGAAGCAACTAATAAGAAATTAAACAATATTTTTAACGAATCATTTCAATGAAGTAATATTACAATCGAACGAGCGCATCGCTTAGAAAGAAATGGACAGACCACGCGAAATCAGCTATGCGAAGAGGTAAAACAGCTGAGAGCCTGCGGTAGAAAATACGCTGAAAATACGGTAATAAAGAGATTTTAATAAAGTACCACACTAGACTCTGTTCTGTTGTTAAGTCGTTAATCGTATTAAACCGATTGTTTTGCTAGATGATAATAATGATTGCGACATATCTTTAATGACGTAACAATTGTAATGATCTTTATTTATCACCTAAAGATGCTGCTATAGAGCTAAATAATTTTACACAAAATAGTTTTTCTATGCTGTACTTAACTTTGAAAGCGGACGCGTTTACTTGCGTTTGAATAAGCATTGGTACGTTTCCCTTGCAAACAGAGCGGACGCGTTTACTTGCGTTTGAATAAGCATTGGTACGTTTCCCTTGCAAACAGAGCGGACGCGTTTACTTGCGTTTGAATAAGCATTGGTACGTTTCCCTTGCAAACAGAGCGGACGCGTTTACTTGCGTTTGAATAAGCATTGGTACATTTCATAATAAACCAATTAAGAATCAGTGTAATGCTTTGTTAAGCTCCAAACATAACTTACTCACTCATGTATAATGCAAACATTGCGTCCATAGAACAAATCATAGAACGTACTTTCATTAAACAAAATCATGCTTGTCGAATGTAATGTGGTTGAATATAAGCTCCCAAACCTCATGGCATCTTTTGAATATCATGAATGTTTGTGAAATTAATTTATTTAAATATTTCTAACCCAGCATGGAAAAATAGACGTTAAATGTATATATATATAGAGAGAGATTTCACAACTTTCCCTTCTGGTCCTAATGTACTGGGAAAGGTTAAATGGACATTTGGTGTTAACAAGTTAAAAACACCAAAAAATACCACAACTTTTCACCAAAATCTTTCAATCATCTCTAAATGAAAAACGGAAAACGGACCATTGACAAATACAGGATTTGAAGATATTCTTGCACTGCTTGCAGACATTAAAAGCGCACAAGATTCGTGAACTGTCCACTCCTTTAAAAGAGCCACCAGCTAAATTTGGCTTGTGAATCAATAATACAAAAACAAAGATCCTTTTTCCGTGCACATTGACGAACCATTGGTCAGGGTCAGTGGAAACATAGTAAAAAACGACGGTAAATTTTTGTATCTGAGAAGCAACAAATGGTAGTACTGAAGAAAACTTGAGTTCTAAAATCAGCATACAGCGTCTTCAATAAACTTATCAATAGGTTGTGTGAATATCTGTAACTTGATTGACTAATCACGAGGAAATATATACCAATCGAGAAAAAATATTGAGTTTTGCACTCCGAAATATAATATAAATTTATGTTTTTTCTTAAATATTTAACTCGCCTAAAGGCTCCTTAAATATTTTGAAAAACACAAAAAAACTCAAAAAAATATTCGCCATATTTTTCTCGTATCTTGCGATAACTACTACTTAATAAGGCCTGGTACAGCAGTAATCTGAAAAAACGCCAAAGAATTTAACTGTTCAATACATTAGTTGCACCACCGTGTGTTGTTGTAGAACCGTCATCTATTTGCTTCGCTTTATTATCAGCAACTACAATACAAAAAAGCCGCAGTATTACGCCTCCCGTCAGAGAGAATCCAGCGATAGTGGCGATGGATTATGAATCCGCACAACAAAAAAGAAAACGAGCTAGAACAAAAGAAGTCTTCGCAGCAATCTACGTAGTATTCCGGATATCACTAAATCGTATTTAGTGACTCCCGAAATGCAGGAAGTAGTTGACTAGGGGCACGCAATCTCGTCCTTGACGTTCAAAATGGTGTAGCATTTGTAGAACAATGACAAAATTGAACAAAATATCTATCTCCAAACCTTTGGCTATCTTGTCATTTTAAACAAATTTCTTGAAGAAAAACGAATATTTTATGCTTCAAAATATTTTACAAAATTTTAAACATCTTTCAAGTTTTGCATCTCTGCATGTCTTATTAAATAAAAAAGACTGTTTGTGGTTTGTTCCACTTTTTCATAGATCCTGCCAATTGGAAGCGAAGCAGTGAAACCAACTCAAATACCGTAAATCCTCGAATTGGACCCCTGGAGGCTAATTAATTTATGATTTTTTTTAAGTGGGGGCCTATTCGAGGGGGGGGGGCTAATAAAAAAATGTGGTATGACTAACCCAGAAAAAAGATATATGCATATGTTTATCAATACTTCATACGTGTTCAGTTCAAAATATCAATGTCCTCGGCATCATCGATTGCTTCATCGAGGATCAAGTAAGGAGGGCAAGCCTCTTGTATATCTGTCTCATCAGGAACGAACGGATCTTCCTCTGTGCCATCGAGCAATTGTAAGCAATTCATGATATAATATGTTTCCGATATAGCCCCCATAAGGGTTTAAGTAAACACGAAAATTGAGCAGGGGGGGAGGGCTAATTCGAGTGAGGGGTCTAATAAAAAAATTTAGATTCAATGATGGGGGCTTATTCGAGGGGGGTTCAATTTGAGGATTTACGGTAAGCTAAGGCCACAAAAGCGCTTGAATTTTCTACTTGCCAGTAGTGAGTGAATTTTTTAAATTGTTCTTAAACACAAACGCCGAAATCAATTCATTCGAATATTTCGAAAATATTTATAACGGATGATTTAATAGGAGAGGTGCCGCTCGCTTTTATTCGACACATAATCATGTAATATGTATAGAAAACAGAGAACAAACTACCCGAAACAAACATTGAAAAATGACGGAGAAAATTTCCATCTGTTTTCTTGCCATCACACTTTCTTGAAGTTCGGTGAACTTTCGTTTTAACGAACTTTTAAGGGACGAATAACCTGTATTTCTTTGTTCAAAATAAATTACCTGTCTCAATAAGTTTGTGCGAAAAATCCATCTACAGTATGCTCCCGATATGTGAGACACTCAGGGGACCGACGAAATCTGTCCCACTTAAGCTTATATTAGGTTAGGAAGTTCAAGGGACCGAGATAAACCGTCCCACTTATCGGGAGTATACTGTATCTTTTAATCTGTTGCTCCTCAAAGAGTTACAAATCTCCCAGTTGTGTTGTTTCTTAATCAACCGATGTTACACAGTCACGAAAAGTGGTTGATCAGTGACAGTAAAATCATACAGGTTTTGCATCAAGAACTAATGCACCTTTCAAGAGTTCCAGTAAGAAATGTTTGGTAGACGATGGTAAAGTAAAAAGACAGTGGTATAAGCATTGCGCGAAGAACCAGGAGGGACCTGGGTCGAATCTTGCCACATCCTTGGAAGTAGTACTGCGCTCAGTTGGTTTCTCGGTGAAGTAGCTTAATCTAGTATTTCATTTTTCCGGGTTAAGAATTAAGAGGGGGTCTGGAAAAGTTGTGTTACATTTCTTAAAAGTAGGAATAATTTCAGCTCGTTGATCAGCGAACGAACCACTTGAATGATTCATTAAAACTAGCTAGTAATTCTGACACCAACAATATCTCCCGAACAGCAAGTTGACAGGAATTTTCCCGCTAGCTTTCTTTCCACTCTTTAGTTTGAGATTTTCACTGAGTATTTATTGAGATCTTTTTTCAGTAAACCTGAAACAGGAATCAATGTTGACCATAAAAATTCTAGAGCTTTAAAATTAACTTTGCTTTTTTGAAAAACACGGCACACTTTCAGTCGACAGGCGCACCACATATCTCATTATTTTATAGGTATATAATGCGCCAAAATCCGTTACGTTATAAGCATGTAATGTTAAAATGTTCCAGCATGTAATAAAGATCCGCAACTTTTATCCAAACAGTAATAAATTAACATAATTAACATTCCGGACTGCTTCCGCTGGAGCCGTAGTTTACCAAAATACTATTTGCTGCAATTTGATTGGACAGTTCGCAGTCTTGTGGTGCGCTTTTGTTTCCCGTTGCATTTGTTTTATCGTCGCTAACTTTGCCTTTGTTTTTCAGCTTCACACCTAGTACTTGGTTATCAACCTTGTTTGAACTATCGAGTTTTCTGTTAGGATTCACGAGCGACTTAGCGAAAGTTCCTTTTGTGTCCGAAGATTTAAATATGGACGACTCTTTTATTTTTCGTTTCCGTAATTTCCGCGCAACATCCGGCCGAGTGTCACCTAAGAAATACCCATTTCTGGTTATTTACCAACTTCTCAAGATTATTAAAAGCAAGTCTTTGTTATGTAGCCAACTTCGATTTCAACTAGAAATCCTAAATTCATCTTCGACAACATTAGTATACCATTCACATTGATTCAACTTCACATCAAGAAACTATAAAAAGACAACGACAAAACATATCCGCCAGCGCTACCATTTTCGAATATTAGAAGCCACCCGGTATTTGCTAAATGCCTCAAAAGCGATATTAGTCCAGTCGTTAAATGATTTAACTCAGAAATAAATGGTATCATTAATAATTGATGATATAAATATGAAAAACAGCTTATCATCTAAGGTAGGTTTAAGCCCAAAACTTGGAATAGGTTGATTTTAAAGGCATAGTTCTTACTTAAAATCGATTCAGATTTAAATTATCTTTCAAACGAGCTAAAAAATGTCGAATTTGAGTGATGCAAAAAATTTTGGATTGGGCTCGAAAATCGGGTTTCCCCATGTCGGATTCGTGGGGGCTTTTTTGGTAATTCTAGGTAACATCCCGGTTCAGTATGCCAATTTTTAGCTTGATATCATTTTTTCTGGGTTCAGCCAAGTTTAAAGCTTCAACGACTGGACTATATCTTCATAAATAATGCAAACTTAATGTACTAATTTAACCTTAAATTTGCAAACAATAAATATAAAACAAGCATAAATATTACCTTGGCCGAAATTTATTCGTTTCGATTTAGTTGCATCCTCTTCGCTTTCCGGCAACAGGAGAAAATCATTCGGTAAATTACTCCTTTGTTTAAAAGCTTCATCGTTTGCCTGAAACAAACGTAAGTTTCAAACAGACGAAAACATCTTATAAATCTATTTATAGCTTTTAGATTTCAAGCTGCGTTACATGAAACTATATTTCATGAAACCTAGAGTAATGGAAAAACGAGATTTTAAAAACTGAACCACCATTGAACTGTTATCTAGGGAGCGTTCACCGTCTCTCTCTCCATCTCCTTCTTCTCCACTCGAAATTTCCTTCTCAACAATTGGTTAATCGCGAAATCATCCGACCAATCATCTCTCATCTCCTCCAGCCTCGTTAGCGTGGGAGCAACCTTCTTAGCCTTGATACTATCACTAGCCTGGTGCTCCAGTTTAAACATGGCGTCCGACATTAACTTTTGCTTCATTCCCCTCTCTGAAAATACAATGTAAGTGTCGCTTAACTTCACTGACATCAACCATCTTAATAAAAATAAATGAAATTATTACGAAATTTGGTGTAATCAAGACAAGCTACCCATTGATTGGACGTTGCCAGCTGCCTTGGTGTCCCACCTCTCCTCTTTTCTACGACATCCGCTCAATAAGAGATAATCGCAATTCTGTAAACGAAGCAGAGAGAAACAATAGAAGCACGGAGGAGCGAACAGCATGGATTCCGCTTGAAAAACAGTTTACCTTGGGATCGGTCTGTATTTCAAAGTGTTGTTCACACAGGTGGCATTTCATGCGGAACTTGTAGATAGGCGTCGAGTAATAATACCCCATCTTTCGTTTCTGGGCGTTATAACGTACCCCTTGAAACAACGCGTTTGTTACTAACCGACTGAAGTACAGTGTGCGGGTTAATTACTAACCGACTGAAGTACAGTGCGCGGGTTAATTACTAACCGACTGAAGTACAGTGAGCGGGTTAATTACTAACCGACTGACGTACAGTGAGCGGGTTAATTACTAACCGACTGACGTACAGTGAGCGGGTTAATTACTAACCGACTGACGTACAGTGAGCGGGTTAATTACTAACCGACTGACGTACAGTGAGCGGGTTAATTACTAATCGACTGACGTACAGTGAGCGGGTTGATTACTAACCGACAGACGTACAGTTTAATATAAAATGATGAAAGCCAAACAGGTTTATACATGAACCTTACCCATTCCGATGTGGTTGTTGCATCCCAAGCACCAGATGTTAAACGGCATCTCAAATCTATATCGGGAACATGAAAAAAGGTTGAACTAATTGGATGATATTGTATATTACTTAGGGCGAGCGTGGTCTTGTGGTCGAAGCTTATGTTTCTTGGCGCAACGGCCCAGGTTCAATTCTTGCTAGATGTAAAGAACCCTTGTGCCTAAGAAACCTACCACGGGTAAACCAAAGCCTTGTGAGGGAAATTTGGTAGACGAATTGTCGAATGGGTATACTTTATCCCTCAGTAGAAGTAGCGATTCGCTGAGTATATTTAGCTATTAGAAAACATGATGTATATCATGTCACCACAGTGAATTGTAGATGAATTAAAAAAAAAAAAAATTACTGCGGTTGGCGGAAGAAAGGAGCTTACGGGAAATATGGCGATGTAAGTACAAAACTAAACTTTTTGTTTGTTATATTAAATACAGTGGACTCTCTATAACTCGAATCTCTCCTTAACTCGAACAATTTCTGATTTCCGGCGGGTGTTCGAGTTATAGAGTCCAATGTAGTTATTTAAAATTAACCAGCCACTAATACCGCTCCGAATCAAAATGGCTTCTATCTGTGTTCAGATACACAACTAGGTTAACATAGATGAAATAAGTAAAGATTTGAATGAATATAATATGAAATAAGTAAAGATTTGAATGAAATAAAATATATAGCACAAAAGAGAGGTATGTCTATCAACTATAAAAAGATTGTCATGGTCACCTTATGATTAGAATTCCTTCATGAAGTTTCCTGGCTCTTTCTCTTAAAGCGTGCGTCCCGTGAAACTTGTTCAATCCGCCCTGCAGTAATGGATAAATTGTTCATTGTTTCTTCAATCATTGAGCAAGAAATTCTTTACCATTTTAGGGTCATAATCCGGAGGGTAGTATTTGTTGACACCTTTGCGTTCTCCCTAAACGAACAAAGCATTTCATTTCATCCGTCAATTTTTAAATTTCAGATTTCTTGAAAATTAGATACGTACCATAGTTTCAAATGAACTGACCAATAACCAAATCTTTTTTTTGTTATTTTTCTGAAGTAATTAATTTAAAATCATTTTAAAAGTCTCTGGATGTACCCCCCCCCCCCCCACACTCAACTCAATAAAGTGATACTAAAGTTGGAATGAAAGTGTTTTCTTTAAAAAAAATATTCAATAAAGGTAAAATAAAAAATGAAGAATTTATAAGAATTTATTTATTTAGAAAATTACAAAACTTAAAGCCAACAACAATAAACTTAAAGCTTGGTAATAATATTTCAAAAAATGTTGCATGGATTATGAAGGATTATGTAAATATGGTATATAAAATTTTATACTAAAAAAAGTGTGAAACGAAGCGTGCGTGCGTGAAGGAATGAAAAATTAAACTAATATCCTTTGTCCCAATCAACAACATATTTAAGTGGTTTTCCAGCTTCATATAGCTCCAAGTTCCGTTTAAAGGCCTCGGCTGTCTACAATGAAACATTGAAAAGAAATAAAAATCAAAAGATCTCGTATCTATATACCTTCATGGAGCATTAAGTAAATCCTATACCTCAGAGCGCGTAGCAAGACCAGCTACATGAGGAGTGATGACAACATTCTCCATGTTCCACAGTTTATGGTCTTCTCTCAATGGTTCATTTTCAAACACATCTAAAACAGCTCCTCGAATCCATTTCCTTTCCAACGCCTCTACAATTTCATCATCTCGTATGACGTTACCTCTGCCTATGTTGACAAACACACTTCCGCGTTGCTCGCAATGCTTTAAAACACCATTAGATAATAAGGAATTGGTCTTTGAGGTTTTTGGTAGAACATTACAAACATAGTCCGAACGTCCAAGAAAATCGGTTAGACTCTCTGAAGTGAAGAACTCATCTACATTTTCGTTTTTGGTTTCCGGAATAGATAATACCATGCCATACACAGTTATTCCGAATTGCTTTAAGTGATATGCCAATGTTCTCCCAATATCTCCAACTCCTAATATGGTAATAGTGAGAGCGGAAAGTAAGCGATATGGTTTGCTGTCACTTAGGTGATTGCGTGCCCTAAAAGATACAAGGCCACTTACAACCTTTCCCATAAAACGGATAGTGTAGAACAATAAAAACTACAGGTGACAATGAAGAAATTTGTTAATTTATAAACTTCTTAAGTCGTATATAGTCTTACCATTTCCTTTGTTTTTGTGCTTCACAAAAGAAATACATCTGCCGTTCCATAATAACAATTTGGGCTAACAGGTATTCAGAAAGGTAAAGTTTCGAACACCCACCAGACCTTGTGAAAATGAATGGGGGAAGCGTGTTCCCATTCACGTAAGGGGAAACAGTGTCCATACCTACAAAAAACATTTCAAAACGTTTCTTTGCTTTCAACTACAATGCTTTGTGTGTGATTAATAGGGCCATGAAATTGTATTCTTGAAATTTAGAAATCAACAAAATACAATAAACCTGAGTAAATTCCATGGATCCATTTTGTCTTTTTGATTTCATTGATAAATGGCATAATGAGCACTTGACACACAACCAATACCTCGTGAGACTCCAACATTTCCAAAACCTCTCGATGCTCTGAAATTAACTTGCATTTCACTACAGGAGACCGGAAAGTTCTATCTAACTTGACAATACACTGGACATGGATTGATAGCAAAATCTGAATTTGCTTACGCATTATCAACAACAACAAAAACAACAACAACTAACCTTCTTCAGTTATCTTTGGTAAATGATGCTCATCATGTACAATCCTGTCTACTCCAGAGTATAAAATCTCTTTGAATTCATATGCAGGGTATAAATCCCTTAACTCCTTAAACATTTCGGTTCCTGGTGGAACAAACACACCAATTCTTTTTACCATTCTTTTAGATATTGTTTTTAAATTATTTTACTCTATTAATATGCATGACAATAAAACTATTGAATAGTGAAATGAAAGCATACTTTATCAATGTACTTTTAAAAAATTGGAAAACTGTACGTCACTCAACTTGAGAGAGAAGGAAACATTTCAAAAAACTCTCTGGAAGCACCACACTCAACTTTATACCTTAGTGAAGTGATATCATGTTTCTGAGATTAGGGTTGAAAAAGATGGAAACATTTCAAAAAACTCTCTGGAAGTACCACTCTCAACTTTATACCTCGGTGAAGTGATGTCATGTTTCTGAAGTTAGGGTTGAGAGAGATGGAAACATTTCAAAAAACTCTCTGGAAGTACCACTCTCAACTTTATACCTCGGTGAACTGACGTTATAAAAGAAGATGTTTTACGATTATGCGGTTGGCAGTGGAACTTCTTCAAATAAAATATAGAGAAGGATTGTTTTGCAAAACCTGCTATTATTCACATGCTTCTGATTGAAAATATATATCACACTCAACTTCAATAATGGAAGAACAGATGATGTCTTTAAGATATAAAAGCAACAAAACAAGCCAACAACAAGGTAACAACAAGCCAACAACAAGGTACCAACAAAGTAACAACAAGGTAACAACAAGGTAACAACAAGCCAACAACAAGGTAACACACCAACGACAAAGTAACATACCAACGGCAAGGTAACAACAAACCAACAACAGGGTAACAACAAGCCAACAACAAGATAACAACATACCAACGACAAGGTAACAACATACCAACGACAAGGTAACAACAAACCAACAACAAGGTAACACACCAACGACAAAGTAACATACCAACGGCAAGGTAACAACAAACCAACAACAAGGTAACAACAAGATAACAACATACCAACGACAAGGTAACAACAAACCAACAACAAGGTAACAACAAGGTAACAACAATATGAACTTAAAGCCTGGTAATAATATTGCAAAAAATGTTGTATGGATTATGAAGGACTTTGATTTCATTGTTTTGGTAGTTTTTTGATTTGAACCCAAAGGAAATAACAATCAAAAAATCTCGTATCTATATACCAACTCTTCCAGCGGATTGACGTGACTGAAGTACACATATAATATATATAGATGAAATGTGAATGTTGTATAGTGTGTTCATTGAGTGTTTCAGTACTCTCTCTTCCAATCAACAACATACTTTAACGGTTTTCCAGCCTCATATAGTTGTAAGTTGTCTCGAAATGCATCTACAAACTGAAATGCAAATAACAAATGAAACTGAATGGAAATAATCAGGTAATCAAAATTAAACCAATCAAACGTGTTACTTTTCTTTCAACCAATCAAATTGTATTCCTTGGCCAGCCTCAGTTTTGCCTCACTAATTAATAGAACTTTCTTTTGAACGGCATTGTGGTTTGATTGAATTCAAAGAAATGTGATGGAGTAATAAGATTAATATAGTTACCCTAAGTACACTGTAATGATGTAGCTCAGCTAACAAAAACTTGAACAATAAATTAATTACCTCAGATCTTATTAGGAGGCCAGCTACATGAGGAGTGATGACAACATTCTCCATGTTCCACAGTTTATGATCTTCTCTCAATGGTTCATTTTCAAACACATCTAAAACAGCTCCTCGAATCCATTTCCTTTCCAACGCATCTACAATTTCATCATCTCGTATGACGTTACCTCTGCCTATGTTGACAAACACACTTCCGCGTTGCTCGCAATGCTTTAAAACACCATTAGATAATAAGGAATTGGTCTTCGAGGTTTTTGGTAGAACATTACAAACATAGTCCGAACGTCCAAGAAAATCGGTGAGACTCTCTGACGTGAAGAACTCATCTACGTTTTCGTTTTTGGTTTCCGGAATAGATGATACCATGCCATACACAGTCATTCCAAATTGCTTGCAGTGATATGCCAATGTTCTTCCAATATCTCCAACTCCTAATATGGTAATAGTGAGAGCGGAAAGTAAGCGATATGGTTGGCCATCACACTTGTGTCCGCGTGCCCTGAATTATACAAGAGCAGCTTATGGTATGGTCATCCGACACATGACAGCATGACCGATATAATTGTGTATACTCTCTCTAGAAGAAATCTATTATCGACTTAACTTCCATTTCCAAGCTAGCATGGTTGGCACAGGATATATTAATGGCCATCTTCCAATCTGATCTTAACTGCATTAGATCTAAACTCAAATTTTTCTGTGGCAAATATGTCCTTATTACCTCTTGCCATGTCTCAGTCTACCTCCAAGCATTGCACCAGGAACTATCAAGTCTCTAGACTTCCTTACACAAGAAATAATAAATACAACTAAAAGTTATATGCAAATATGGCAAGCAACCGAACAAGCTGGAGGGATGCCATCAAGCCTCGCATTACACAACAGATGGAGCTCCAACAAGTGGACAATAGAGTGGAAACGACAACTAACTAAAAGAAAGCCTGACATACTGTGCTGAACTGAATAGTTTATGTTGCTATGCTGTTGCTGTTAGTGCTACAATATTGTGTTAATCACATACCATTACAATTTTTTATTTTATTTTTTATTTACTTTTTTATTTATTTACAATCTATATATACATATTTTTGCAGCCCTAAGGTATCTATTTAGGTTGGTCTCACTGCTTCGCATTCAATAGGCAGGATCTATGAAAAAGTGGAACAAATCCACAGACAGATAGAAAAGTTTCTTTTATATATTATGATGTAATCCAACTTATGATATTAGAAGGCTTTCGCTGTAAATATATAAATGAATTGACTTCAAGGTTTGAACAAACCATTACCATTTGCATTGCTTTTGGGTTCCATAGAAAAACTGTGTATTTCGTTCCATATTAATGATATGGGCAAGAGCGTATTCAGCGAGATGATGATTATAGCAGCCACCAAGTCTTGTATAGATATAGGGAAGACGAGCGTCTGGATGCACAGCCATCATGTCAATTCCTACAGAAACAAAAACTCCAACATATTATTATAACCTTTATCTTTTCTATCTTTCTTTTTTTCTACTTCTATTGAGACCAGAGAAAGTAAAAAATACAGGGCCGTTACAACTTGAAAATGTGCATGGGGCCCCCAAAATGTGCATGGGGGGGGGGGGGGCAAACCCCAAAATCTTTAGCATAATGGAAGAATTGTAGACCACCATGGTTGGCCGACGAAGAAAATTCTCTAATCTGAAAGCTCAATGGATCCCCTGGCCCCCCGGTTGTTACGGCCGTGAAATATGATTATGATTATATGTTGCAATAGCAAATATTTAAATACAAAATGATCCAAATAAATAAATGATTTAATTACCTGTCCAGGTGCCTTGTATCCATTTGGGATTTTTGATTTCATTCATAAACGAAACAACCAGGTTCGAGTCAGCAACTATGATCTCATGTGAGTCAATTTTCTCTAAGACCTGACGATGTTCTAAAATGAATTCATCAAATTATTCATTATTTCTACTGATAAGACTATAGTAGTGTGAATTTGCTTCAAAACTCAATGCTAGATACCTTCAGAAGTGAGCTGAGACAAATCGATTTTAAACTGTTCTTGATCTATTCCAGGGAAATCGATCTCACAGATTTCGTGAGTAGGTAGTTTTTTTATCAATCCCTCCACTAGCTTAAAACTACGAGGGGCAAAAACACCAATTCTTCTTTTAAGCATGTCCTCCTCTTTAGCAATCAATGAATTCAATGAGCCTCTAACACTTTGGAAGATGTCAGATTTCAATGCAATTTGAAAAGCTGCAAATAAAGTCTTGATAACAAAAATAATTAACTAAATGTTTAATTTATAATTTCTACTATTTAACGAAATAAATAAATGCTGACGAATAAATTCAATTTGATTAAATAAGTGTTTGAAATAATTACCAACTAAAAATAAATACTCTCATATTGTCATTTAAAATATATAATGCAAAATCTGAAAATAACTAGAAATTTCCGTCTGAAAACGTCACAGTTTTAAAGAATGTAAAAACGAAAGAAAACGATTAACAAACGCAAGATGAGATTGCCGGCTCGTAGTTCCAATTGTTCCCCCAAAACCCTGAGCATAAGTACGCCCCTGGGCCTTTTTGTCTCACATTCGCTGATAGGACAACATAGTCAGGCACCAAGTTCGAAAAGGGAGACCTAGTCATTGGAGGTATCGTTGAGAAAGCTAACTGGATTGCCTGTGAATGAATTGCAACAGCTGTGTTTGAAGTGAGCAGTAGAACGAGGTTGCCATTATGTGGTAGCAAGTAGATCGCGGAAATATTGCGCTGGGTAAAGTTGCACTTGCCTGAAAAAGCTATCTGTCGATGGTTTCTCTATAAATACTGAAAAACGACTCACCTATTGTGACTGTTTCGTTTGTGAACATGATTAGTTTTTTCAGTTTCAACTGAGAAGTACATTCTTCCGTTCCCAGCAAAATCATATTCCCGCGTAAATTTTCAGATAAGCCGTTTAATTGTACAACTTTCACGATCGAATTGGAAGTTGAATAAAATTGATTGGCCAAGAAAACAGCTGCATTGTGCAAGAGATTGTTATCATCAGCGTTAGTTGAGTTACCTAAAGTTATGGGAATAAATAAATCAATTGAACAAAAAACACCGAAGAAAAAGGACAAGTAAAAAAAAAAAACATTTCACATTGATGTGGCCGGGGGGAGGGGGCAGGAGGGTTTTGGAAAAAAGGAGAGACAAATATGTAGCATTTACTCCGCAAACATCTGACTTCAACTTCAATACACAGCTATTCGCACTGGAAATATCCAGCATAACAATACAAAACCTCACAAATAGCAATTGCAAATTCTTTCTCCGCAACTCTGCGAGCTGGTCCATAACCATGGCGACCTCTTACAGGGGGTGTTTCGCATCCCCGCCATACTCCTCCAACAAAACATAATTGCCACGGTAAGTCTGAAATATGAAGCAAATGATTCTCCTACCTTATAAGTCTCAGATGATAAAGCAATGAGGGAACTAGCAAGCAACACTTATTTGTTTGCGATCAAATAATCAAGTAATCTCCTCCTCTCGAATTCTCTTTAATTCACTTCTTAATTTGCCTCATGTGTTCTTTCAACTTTGCAAAAAACTACAAATTCTATATAAAAAGTAGCTTCTTATTTTTCATAATGTTATTAATAAACACATGAAAATTATGTTGTTGCAGTAAAATCCGCAATAGACCATTTGCAAGATAGCAAATTTTTAAATGAAAACAAGGATTAGGTTGGTCATCTTTTGGTAGTTAAGGTTGAGTTGTCAATCATTTCATGAACTTCTTTTGTTAATAAAGGTTGAGTTGTCAATCATTTTATGAATTTCGTTTGGTAGTTAAGGTTGAGTTGTCAATCATTTTATGAATTTTTTTTGGTAGTTAAGGTTGAGTTGTCAATCATTTTATGAACTTCTTTTGTTAGTAAAGGTATAAACTGATATATTGTTAGGAAATGCATCAGTTTTTGCTATCTCGAAAGATGTATATTTTAGAACCAGAATCGTAATTTTTTACTCTAGTACTCCAGTACCTGTTTGTGGTTTTACTGATGTTCCATCAAGCATAATCTCCTTCTTCTTCCATCCAACCCTCCCTATGTATGGTTCTGCAATGTTTAGGCGAAAAATGTTTGAAGTTGTCATAGTAACACTTTGAAAAGTGATTTCAATTTCATACTCGGATCTCCGTAACGGAAGAACTTGTTGTAAAATAGTAACACCACAACCACCTAAGCCAGTGAAAACGTTAACAAGACTTGTTGGGTTATGAACAGTAACGATGCTGTTAAGCAAATTATAGCAATAAATTTAACATCAGAATATCTCAAAACAAAAAGTCTACAATATAATATTATTCACGGTTAAAAATATTGACAGTTATTAAGTTTGATATTTATTTATTTATTATCGTATATTTATTTATATATTTATTTATTTATATAATATTAAATATGATTATATTAAATATTTAATGTGAGAAAAACACGAAGAAATAGAAAGTAAAATGATAACAAACTTCAAAAAGTGTTTTCTCGATTGTAACAAAAATAATGCGAGATAAAACATACCGCTAAATGAGGCTGGATTAAAGACAATATATCGGTAACGGCCTATTCGTCGATTCACTTCCTGCTTCTTGTACTTTGATCTTCCATTCCGATCACATCCATCACTTGCACATTCTATCAAGAGGTCTATTTGAATTCAATGAGTTGTTTTAACAAACTGCACCTGAGTGTAGGCTTTCGTGAAATTCCACGGCTCTCGTCGCAAAAGAACGCATCTGGAAATCATTGGTTACACCACCATCGTTAGCCCTCTTTGTATCCCACCACCAATGCTCTTTTCCTGAAAAAACGTTGGGACGTAGATTTTTCAACTGTGACTCATTAACTTTAGAAATGTAAAAATCTGAAAAACCATTACATTCCGCAAAAATACAAGATACCTTTTTTGTTTATAATCATTATTCAATCGGGCTCCTTTCATGTTGTATTGAGTTTCAGGAGGTTGTGAATTATTATTTGTAGAAAAAAAAACAAGAAAAATTTAGTTATATGTTATTCTCTATCATGAGTGATCAGTGACATTTGGTTTATACATCTAGTTTAAAGGAATAGAATGAGCTCTATGGGAGGGAGATATCCCCCCCGTATATATATAATATTATTAGTTTACCAGTAATTTCTTTGTAAGAAACATTCACAGTGTTTTCCTTCAGTAAGCGAAACATACGACGTGAAAAGTAAGGATGCACGGTTTTGTCATCTGATCCAACTCGAATGAGTACTGGCAATCCCTTAAAGAAAGCACTTGATGAAAATCCTACCATATCTATGTGAAAATAACATCAAATGACAACATCATCATCATCATCATCATCCGTTTTTACAAGACCTTTTCCACTCAGAGTGGGTTGCGCGTTTTCAAAAGATGATATTGCCTACAATTGTGCCATCTGATGCTTTATTGAAGCAGATGTTTTTACAGCTGGATGCCCTTCCTAACGCCAACCCCAGTGAGAGGGAAAACAGTGGTGAGTTAACCCACGCAAGATACCAACTTTGTATTTTAAACTCTGTGGCAACTGTGCATAAAGGACATGGGTACTTATGTCCATGCGGTCAAAGATGTTACATGACCCACATACCCAACAATTCCTATAATGTTGTTATTGATATAACTGGAACATTAAACAGTAAACGCTAAAATTCTGTCTACTTAAACACAAAATCTGTCTGCGAGTAAACAAAACAATATCTTTAAAGAACCCACAAGATTGTAAAACAAATAAAAAAAATTGATTTGAAACTGAATAACTGATGATGCGTTACTTTAAGATTAGATGCAAGTTTGTCCACTTGATTCTCGGCAATGCACGCTTCTTGTATTGTTTTCACAGACGGACTGACATGACTTAAGGAGATGTCGTGGTGATAAAACAGGTTTGAATCTCCGTAACTTTCCTTGCTCAACCAACCAGCAGCTGAGACAACAGCGATACAAAGATCGGGATGGTGAGTTGAAATCTGCCTGAAAAGAAAAAGTTGAACATCAATCAACCCCAGTTTAAATTTATGTTTATTATATTTGCATAATTTACGGAAATAATTAAATTATGCAAGACAGTGTGAAAAATGGTATTACAGAAAATGTGAAGATATATCAGATAAATTCTGTACCTGACTTTGCGTTATGGAAATTTGCATCAACCCCAGTTTTACAATCAGAGAAATCCCTGCATTGTTGTTAAATCAAAATAATAGATAATGCATGTATGAAAGATATATCAAATCATTGATAAAGCAAGATGGTTGTTGGTTGGTTTTTAACGAGGCTCCCAGAACGCTAATTAATTACTTACGCTTCATTACTCGACCCAGAGTCTTACCATATTTAATTGCTCCCATTTGTGTTACGGTTATTTTTGATGAAATACAGCGTTCTTATTTATAACTGCTCACTAAACAACTTAGTGATAGCATGGTCTCAAACCCAAAACCTTTTGGTTAAGAGCCAAACGCCTTACCATTGCACTATCGACAGATAAAGGGAATTGTGTTTAGGTATTGGAAACAAACATTTTACTAAAACTATTGGGTATATCATTTTAAGGCCTCAATAATCAACTACAGAAGTCATAAGTAAATACTTTGGATGCATTTTTCAACAAAAATGAAAGAGTCATAAAAATTAAACTATCGCTGCATAGGGCTGTTAAATTGGTTACACCCACAATTAAAAAAGTCTTTTATCATGCACCATATACTACCACTAGTATCCACCAGATACTATTTATTGAATTATTGCTTGATCGGTTGTGTTTTCAGAGCTGTTGTAAATTTGGTTATTATTCAATTGTCAGAATACTTTGCTCGGTAAAATTCTTATTTTTGATATAGCCTATAGGAGAGAACCTAGCTATGTCGTTATATGCTCTTGGTACAAACACTTTGCTTGAGCGACTAAGAAATATCCCAATAAAACAAGTCTGGTTAGCCGACGACGCCACTGGTGCCGGTAAACTCATAGATCTTTTAGAATGGTGGAAAGAGATTATAAAAGAAGGTCGGAAAATCGGATATCACGTAAATGAATCAAAGTCATGGATAATCCTAAAAGACCCTAATAGACTAGAAGAAATGAAATTATTGTTTGCAGAGACTGCAATAAAAATTACAACAGAAGGAAAAAGACACCTCGGTGCATCCATTGGGAGTAATAATTTTCGCACTGAGTATGTCAGCAATATGGTAGAAACTTGGTGTAAAGAACTCGAACAATTGTCAAAATTCACTGAAACTCAACCCCACGCCGCTTATGCTGCTTAAATTTAGTTATTTCCTACGAACGATTGAAGGAATGGAAACACTTACTACACCAGTAGACAAGATTATTAAAAATAGTTTTATTCCCGCGCTCATCGACTCTAAATTAACGAAACTAGATCAAGAATTGTTCACACTACCTATTCGCAAAGGAGGACTTGGAATATCAAACTTATCAGAAAAAACGTCTTTCGATTATGAGTTATCAAAAACCATCACAGCACCTTTAATAGCCATAATAATTTTACAGGGCAACACCCTACCATCCGGAGAAAGTAAAAGATATATTACATGCTTCCAAAACTTTAAAAACTGAATGTTTAAATGCAAGGTTAAAGCTGTCGAAAGCCAATTATCTAAACAGCGGTTAAGAGCTATTACGCAAGCGAAAGAGAAGGGTGCGTCTAGTTGGTTATCTGTCCTACCTTTGAAAGAGCATGGATTTGCTCTGAACAAGGGGGAATTCAGAGATGCAATCGCTCTATGGTACAACCGTCCTGTTGCAGATCTACTTTCAAAATGCGCATGTGGGGACATTTTCGATGTCGATCATGCTATGAACTGCAAAAAGGGAGGATTTGTCTCAATGCAACATGACAATCTCCATGATTTTGAGGCAAATCTTCTCAGTAAAATTGCTAAAGACGTTGAAATAGAGCCACCTTTGCAACACCTAAGTGGCAAAAACTTTGATAAGAATATAGTTAACGGTGATCAAGCTCGACTAGATTTAAAGGTTCAAGACTTTTGGCGACCAGCCCAGTATAATTGGTTCGATGTGCGCGTCACAAACGCCAATGCCGCAAATCAGATTGATCTTCGTGTAGCGAAAATTTATAAACGACACAAAGCTGAGAAGAAAAGGAAATATAATGACAGAATAATTAATGTTGAACACGGGCTACGCCATTTGTTTTCACTGTAACAGTGTATAAAATTTCACCAACTTCTAGCATCTCAATAAAGCAGAATCTCAATAAAGACCGGGGATCGCTATGAGAAGATACTTACTTGGATTCAACGTAAACTATCATTTTTAATCATGAGATCAGCTCTGTTATGTTTAAGAGGAAGCAGGACGATTAAATGTGAGCAGTTGTCATCAGTGGTAGATGATTTTACTTTAGCTTGTGACCAGTTAAAACTTGATAATTAACTTATTATGTTTTTGTATTGTATATTTTACAATACGTTTTTACATTTTTTCACAATTTTATAAGAATTTTATACGGGAATTTGTGTTGGTTGAAATATCAGGTTGGCAAAAAAAAACGCACCCAAAATTTGATTGTTGTCATTTTCTCAAGAACCACTAATTCCTTTATCCTAAAATTTTGCACATTAACTGGTTAGGTTATTCTCTGGTCTTGTGTAAAAATTTCCCCAGAATCAAACGATTTTCCTTAAAAATATACACCCTTAAAGATTCAGTATCATTTTTGAGTGCACAAAAAATTGACATAAAAAAACTATCTGTTCGTACAGTACTTGTCAGAGCCATTATTTAGTTTTTTACCGTTAGTTCTTTTACTGTTCATTCTTCAAAGGAGGAATAACACTGTTATTAAGAGTCTTCATTTTTTTTAAATACCACTGCATTGCAAGTTTGACCGTATTCTTTAACCTTTTGTCTTTAACGGCTCTGGTTCCCGTTGCATCAAAATGGTTTTCTCAAGAGAAGAAAAAGCAATAATTAAGAATGATTTTTTGGAAAGACAATGGACTGCTTATCGTATTTGCAATGAACATCCCACGGAAAATTGGAATAAAGTTTCTGTTCAACGACTACTCAAAAGATTTCAAAAGCACAGTACAATGGATAGGAGATCAGTAAGACCTCGAACTGTGACAACAAATGAAAATGAAGAGATTGTAGAAGAGCTAATATTTTCTCAAGAAGATTGTCCTGGGACGACCCTCATATCTCCAAGAGAGATTGAAAAACACACAAGTATCAGTCGCACAGCGGTAAGGAGTATGGTGAAAAGAAAAGGGTATAAACAATTCAAACGTTTGAAAACTCCCCGGGTGAATGACCAGCAAGATTGAGAAGAACTGAGCGAGCAGATGAGGCTTTTTTTAGGGGCAAATCAATATAGTTCGACAAATTTGAGATGGAATGGAATAAAGAAGAGGGAAATAAAATCACCGTAGTAGGGAAACGAAAGAGAGAAAACAGCAACCTGCAAAGTATGATATGATTTTTCCAGAGATAATTCATATCATTCAAAGAAATTTTGGAAAATTTTGCTTATTATATCCAATAAACTTGTCTTGAAATTTGTTGCTCGAATCTTCATCTAATCACGCAATATCTGAAAAGAGTTTTGGGTGCGTTTTTTTTGGCCCACCCGGTATATTTATTTTATTAAATATGTGATGACATTGTGGTGTGTTGTATATTTTTATTGGATTTAATTGTATATTTTAATGTGAATAAATAATCTATACCATGCACCATGACCACCCATGGAATGTCCTGCAACCACAACCAATTTATCATTAGCGGCTTTGCCCAAATAATTAAGCGCGTCTTGCGTGTACACTGATAGTGCTTTCAGCGCACGCAAGGCGGTCATTTCACCGGGCCCTTCCCAATTATGCGCACCATGGCGTGTTGGTGCAAGCAACCACAATTTACTGACGCCAAACACATATGTGTTGCTTTTCATGTACTTATAACTGTCAGCTTGATTTTGCGATGAAACTCCTTCAAAAATAAATCAATATAACGCAGACCAGAAAAACAAGAAATGACAAATTAATATTAAAATATTGTTTTCATTTTAAAATTTGTGTTCGTTGCATAACAAAAGCACAATAAATGCATCAATGAAGAGCTACATGACTATTTTATTGAAAGAAATATACTTTCGTGATCAAGTCGTGTGGTGCATCCTCAAATAACAACTTAACAATAACAGTATTTAAATAGATTATATTCTACGTAAGTTTTTAGAAAGAAAATAATAAGTAAAAATGTGATTAACTACTTACCAGTCCCGTGCAGCGTAAGCAGAACTGGACACTTTTCCAACATGCATGGCTCGAGAGGTTTAATGGCAGCCGCATGTTGCAATGAACTATCATGATCCAGAAACGTAAACAGAAATGATTGGTTGATATTGCGGCACCTCAAGAATACATCAACATCTTTATAAATATTCTCGTTGGTAGAAAATCTGAGGTGAAATCTAAAACTTTCTTTTTTACATCCCGAAATAATATCATTGCGTTTATCATTGAACTTCACAATCAATGAGCTGATTTGACCGGGATGAAAATCTGCATTTCCAATGAGCTCAACACTCAAGGCCTCCAATTCAGTGTCTGTAACACTGACAGTAGTTACGCTAATAGACCGCAACGCATTCATATTGGTGACTGTAAACGATGCCAGGTTTGAAAACAGATTCCCAGCAACTAAATCAGGTAGAAATTTAACCCTGTGAATTACTAAAGAAGAGTCTTTGAGGAGGTCAATGACACACTTCACTACAGCATGTCCTTTTGCTCTTACAGGCACTTTAACAACGTGAATACCAGACTTCAAATGCAACGGAAACCTGGAAATATATTTTAGAGACATGAAAAAGTAAAAAAAAATGTATATATATATTGAGGTTTTTGCTGTCTCGAGTTCAATTCCGTTCCGCCTTTAGACTTATGTACATGCATTTCAAAAGTACTGGTGCTGATGTTGGGAGTGGAGATACTGCCACAGTTACATCCAAAGTAACGTAAATGGGATAGCCAATTTAACTTCTAAATTCACTTCATATATTTTTTATATATATAAATTTTAAACTGAAAAGCAAAACAAATTTCAACAAATTTCAACAAATCATGTTTGTCTTTCTATAATCAATAACAACGAATCAAATGTGACAAAAACATCAAAAATTATTTGACCTAAATATATATAAAAATCATTTCATAGAGTATACCTATTATTCAAAGAATTTAGACTGCATTTTAAGAGCACAGTTTTAACTCACCAATATTCATCTCTGTGATACAAATCTCCATTAACCAACTTGCCGTCCACGTAAAACACATTCACACCCAAGCACTGCATGCGCACGCTACCACTCTTTGTAATTAAGAACTCTGAGACAAGCAAGCCTTGCCACTCTGTTATAGCAATAGACTGCATCGTTCGGATCAAGTCATTCCAATCAACATTTGGCATTAAATTAACCGCACCGTTCTCTCCCACAATTTCCTTACTCCATCTTACTTGGCCGTTTTTACCAAGTTCTGAAAGGGCAGTAAATTTTGAATTCCAACGAGAACTAAGTGTTGTATTTTCATTGGTACCATACATCGGGTTTCCATCCAACTCAGATTTCCCGATTTGAAATGGGCCCAAAAAGTACCAGAAGTTTTGGGAGTTAATAATTTTCTTTGAACTCACTTGCTTCCCAATAAAATTTGCTTTCTTGCTTTGTTTGTGTTTTGTGTACAAGTCAAACAGAAATGATAATGCAAATTTTTTAACTGATTTATGTTCGTTTTGCACTGCCTTTAAAGCACAGTACTCCGCAATATGAAATGATTTTTCTTCCTGCAACCATAATAAATATGCCACCTGTTCTGATTGGCATTTGAAATTATTCTCTTTATATACACCAATGATTTCTTCAACAAAACCTTTTAAAGATTTTTGCTTGCATGATATATCATTAGGTGAAACCAAAAGAATCATAAGCCATAAAAAATCCAACATTTTCTCTAAATAAAGGACAAAATTATAAGTTAAACGAAATATCTATATCAAATGGATTGAGAATTTGAGTCAAACATAGACTATCGAATTTCTCAAAATAAATTCACTTCCTTGTTCAAGATGGCCTTAAAACTTAATCATGCTTTCTTTCAAGCTATGTTTACACGGAGCTAGTTTTCACCAATTGAATTTTTTTTATTTAAAAATTGCCGTTTGCATTATATATACTTGAAATGACTTGTTTATAGTGCGAAATAAATGCACATGTTTTCTACTATCCACTGTTGTGCTTGTGCGCATTTGCATCAGTCTGGAGTCAGTAAAAGATCTACGAAGAAGGTTATGTAAAACACGGACTTACTACAAAGTGATTCTGTAACAATATTAACACTCCGTTTGCCATCAGGAGTAAGACCCTGTTCATTTCAATATATTTCGTTGCCTAACTCACGAAAACCTCATCGGGACTCACATCGAATATCTGCACATTTCAACTCTTCTGAAAACACGCTGTCGTTTATAGAGTTATCTGTCAAGGAGTCTCGATAAAATTTAGCGGAGAGTTTTAAGATATCGGTTGGAGTTGCATCACTAACCTTTTCTTTTTTGTTAAACGAGATATTTCCAGGGAGACATGTCATGGGGTGTTAACAATGGAAAATTCAAAAACATCTGTTTCGGTGTTTACACTCCTTAATTTAAAAATACAGTCGACGATATATCTCAAACTTTTCTTTATGTCGAAAACTTCCCGGCACTTAGAATAATAATAATAATCCAGAAAACCCACGAGTTGCAGTTGTTTCCACTGGGGTCCACTGATTACATTGAATCTGGCTTTATTTCTCGTACGTTATCGGAAACTTTCACCAGCAATTTCGAGTAGACTTGGTTTGATTACTACATCACGAGTAACTTCCCTTAGGAGGTTCGAAGTAATATTCCGTACCTCATTGTGTCGAAACGAAGCAAATCCACTTTTCTTAAATGGAAGAGAATACGTGATTTCAAAACGTGCTCCAGTTAGTTGGAACTCTACCATGTTGACAGTTAAACTGAATTTTTATTGCGTCCCAAAACTGTTGTTTCGCAAGGTAGCCCCATTCTTTCATCGGAAGTATAGTTAACCAGCTTGAGACTGTTAGTCTTTTCTCCTCGCTTGACATCTCATTTTCTATAGCGTAAAGGATTCCAATATTTCCGACGTCAACCGTCATTGATGAAACCGACGCAATGAAAAAGATAACGTTTAACGAGGAAGATCATGATTGCAGATGAAATGATACAAGACACATTAGAAGCAACGAAAGAATGGCTGAGAATAGTTTGTAGTAAATTGTGATCTTCTTATATGCTCGGTTATGTAATGAATATTTTACCGAATAACCCGTTATGCCAGTCAATATTTTAACGAATAAACAGTTACCGTAATTATCCGAACATATTAAATTTTTGGATTTTTTGCATGGACGCTTATTAAAGGGGGGCGCTTAATAAATGCTGGGCGCTTAATTGGATAATTACGGTATTGAATATATGTAAAGCGGAGATATAGTTAACTAAGTTATAGTAAACAAGCAAAAACAAATTTTGATTTTAAAGTTTTTGATTTTAAAGTAAACTTTTGCTATCTTAAACACGCGCTATCTCGAACATTTTTCCTGGTCCCTTTTACGGTCAGTTCCCTGTAAAATGTCTCGCTTTCTCAAAGTCCGCTTACTCGAATTATTAGTTTCGAACTAAAATTTTGGTTCCTAAGAAGAAGCATAACAGTCGCTGGCTTTTCAATTGGAGATATCGAGAAAAGCCTACCAAATAAAGGTGTTTCCTTGAGGTATGGATTCCCACCTGATACAATCTCGACGTGGATTAAAAATATTTGAAGGTTTTGGAAGGCGACTGTTCGAGCAAAACACGAAAGTTAAGAGAAGGTGATTTCGAAGAAATATTGAAAATTCTTTCTTTATTTTTAGTAAAAAAGAAGTGACCAGATACATGATCTCATAAATAAAATTGCGACCTTGTTAACTAGAGAAAAACTAGATAAATAGAAAGAGAAATAAATCCTCACGGTCATTCTTATATTCTGTGAGCTCCTTTGGTTATTTCTCCCCTTGTTCCGCGTACTCCTTTTGAGCAGCTTTGACACACTTGTCTTTATTTGAAGAAAAAAAAACCCATCAAAAACACGAACAAAACTCATGTAATTTATGAAACCTCAGATTATTGACGTTGCTTTGTTACAATACTACACATATTTCTCTTTTCAACCAATATTTCTTTCACACAGCGTGACTTTTGGGGTGTATTTCATCGCACGAGCGCCTCAGAATAGCGTTAATTTTATCAACGAAGTGGTTGTAGCTATGAACGTTGAAAACGTTGGTCTTGTGCGATGCGATGTTGCTCAGTTCTGCTTCGTTGGTTTCGTCACCCACACCGACAGCAAGTATTGTAACTTTTTCCGCCTAAGTGCGCAACATTAAAAATTAAATTTTACTTATACGCTTGTTTATCATGTTTATCCTCATTGTAAATATTTATTATTAATTATAATAATGTCACCACCATACTTATTACGACCATATTTACGACCATAATACGGAGAAATTTCAAATCTCAAAAGGATTAACAGTGAAGTAATGTTGAAAAGTGGAGACTTCTTTTTTGGTATAAACGCAACTCCATGAGTATTTCAGAAGTGAACTTTGTGTCCTACCCACCTATGTGGATCATTGGACGTAAAACGATCGGTAGGTAGGTAATACCTAGTGGCGGATGCAGGGGTGATCCAGGGGTGCAAAGGAACCACCCTTTCAAGCCAAGTCAAGTCAAAAACTTGAAATTGTGTTTTTTCAACGTTATAAGTGTATGTTTCACTCCCGCTCTTATTTTACACACGTAACTGACAACGAACTATCTGCTTGCAGATCACGATAGAAAGAAGTAGAACCAAGAAAAAATATAGCTAGCTAGGAACAGTATTGCATGTTCTTATACGTACGTAGCTAGCTTATTACAGTATTAGCTACTTCTTGATCGCGTTGCAATTATAATTTGAGGGATATTCGCTTGTATTGATAGGGATTCACCCAGGAAGTCGTCAAAGACACACCCAAAAATTTTCGCGAGCCTTTACTATTTACTGCATCCGCCACTGATACCTACCGTAATCTAGAAAATCATATTTGAAAAACGGAGACTTTATGTAAATGAAATCGCAGTATAGTACCTCGATAGCTCTTGAAAACTCAGAAATCACTTGAAGCGGTTGATTACTCATCCCATCCGTGACAACAAGCAGCAATCGCGGCACGCCCACTCTCAACCCGCAGTTTTTGCAGAAAAAGTTATTCTTCGCTAACTCCAATGCTTTGTGCGTTTCAGTGGTACCTAGATATAACAAGATCTTTCTTGCACACGCAACAGCTATACTAACATCGTAATAGAAAAGAACGGGAATCTCTACATATAAGTGGCTCTTTCTCCCCAAGGTTTAGGTCGTGACTATATTTGGAGTACATTTGCACCTATCTCGAAGTAGATTTTAATTACGCAATGAGTATTGCTCAAAAACACAACTATGAAAATATGTCAGAGCTGCGGTTTGAACCAGCCAGTTTGGCTTCTTGGATCAATTTGCGCTCTTGCCTACATTATTTTATTTACAAACATTTAAACCAATCACCTCCGATTCTAGTGATATCGTCAAATTTATGTGCAGAATTTAAACCAATCACCTACGATTGTCGTGATGTCGTCTAATTTATGTGTAAAATTTAAACCAATCACCACCGACTTTAGTGATTTTGTCTAATTTATATGTAGAATTTAAACCAATCACCTCCGATTGTCGTGATGTCGTCTAATTTATGTGTAGAATTTAAACCAATCACCTCCGATTTTAGTGATGTCGTCTAATTTATGTGTAGAATTTAAACCAATCACCTCCGATTATAGTGATGTCGTCTAATTGATGTGTAAAATTTAAACCAATTACCTCCGATTTTAGTGATTTCGTCTAATTTATGTGTAAAATTTGCGGATCCCCAGTAAGCACTGTTGGAGATTTCGAACTCCACTCTAGCAATGATGCCGTACTGAATGATGCCAAAATGGACGTTGCCCTCGATGAAGTCGCTGTGTATATTGTGTACGAATTCCTTGGCTTTGTTCCAGTCATATCCAGTCAGGCTGTTTGAACCATCTAAGATGATCCCAAACTCGGCCTTGTTGGGACAAACTACAGAGAAATTTTACAACCTTAGTCAAAACTGCACAATTCGCTATATTATTATAGTCTAGAAGAAGTATTGAAAAATGATAATAAAATTTTTTTTTCCCCGTTTTATACCTGGATATTCATCTATTTATACCTGCCTTTTTATGCCTAAAAAATGCATTTTATGTAAAGAGACATGCTGACATGTTTATTTAATTTAAGAAGGGTTTGGCTTATATAGCCGGTATTAAGTTGTTACTGATTTTATCAGGAAACAGCAAAACATTGGCACCTACCTTCTACACAAGCTTCATCGTTGCACGCCTTTTCTTCCTCGTAATGTCCTACACAATCCTTTCCGTGGGTTGTAGGGGCGGGACTATCACAAGCCCGTTCCCTGTAGGTTATGCCGCCCCCGCACGATTTAGTGCACGGTTCCCATGGCGACCACATACCCCAACTTCCGTCGACCGGTGTTTTAGTCGCGCTTTCGTTTAGAGCGTATATGTAGTTGGTAAACGCTTTCCCAATGCACTCTGTTGCCATGGAATCGGTGCACGGTTTTAAATCAGCGCCAATACATTTCTCAGATGTCCCGTCTCTCTTGAAGTCCGTCACCCCGCCCCAGCACTCCCCGTAAAACTGCAATCCAAAGAAATCGTAACTTTTCTCCTTCGCAATTTCGGCGCATCGACATGCTAATCTTTTAAGAGAATCGAACATTTTCAGACAGCTGTTTTTTCAGCAGCTAGCAAATTTAACAAGCTGTTTAAACAACCAATACTACTTTAAACAAATACATACGCGTGAATGGATTCTTCGTATTTCGACCAATCAATTAGTTTATTATCGAACACGTGACTGTATATGTCGCGACGGTTCAACAATTGATGGTTTAACGGACGGTCCGGAAACACCCGGTCGTGAAAACAACCGACTTTGGTCCATTGCCGTTCGCACGTTTCGAATGATGAAATGCCTATGAATTGACCATGAACCTCTTCATAAAGTTTCAAAAGGTAAGCTAGCGAATGAAGGATTAATGAATGATTTAAATATTTATCACCGGAGAGCAAAAATATGGGATGAAAATATAAACCACTTGTAAATATATATATATGTATAGCACGATTTCTTTTTATTGAAAATTTAAGATTAAATTATAGAATGAATAGAATTTTACACGATGATCGATTTTGTGTGTATGCGGGTCATATAAGCATCCATGTTGCCGATGCATAGCTGCCACGGAGTTTTAAATGCAAAGTTGGTATCTTGCGTGGGTTAACTCACCACTGTTTTCCTCTTTCTGGGGTTGGCGTTAGGAAGGGCATCCAGCCGTAAAAACATATGCTCCAATAAACCATCAAATGATTAAAAGTCCATAATTGGAGAAAATCATCTTTTGAAACCGTCCATCCCATGCAAGCATGGAAAAGTGACGTTAAAAGGATCATGATGATGATAATGATGATGATGATGATGATAAACTCGTTTTTTAACGTGTTTAGCAAGCTATATCTTTGTTACTGTCATTTATATTATATGCATAATAGTATGTATTTTATTTTATAACGTTTGTTGTAAATTGCTGAGTAGTAAAATATGTGAAATGAATGAAGAATAGATTTACCTTCAGAAGTTACCAGGAAAATTGTTAAAACGACCAACAGCTCGTTCATTGCTGACACTGTTCCTTTGGAAATCATCGGCATATTTATGTGTGCCCAGGAGATATTTATATGCCCAGGAGATATTTATCGCCTTTCAAGGATAAGGTTCGTGTAACATTCGAAACACATTTATATACATTGATATCCTAGGCAACGCATGTTCCGGTAATGTTGTAAACATCCACACCTTATACCGCCTCTCTGTTGATTTGCAGGTCACTTCCTCTTAAGCATTTCCAATATTTGCAAAAGCTACTTACCTCGTGTCGTAATATATTTGAGTTGTTTTTATCCGGTACACATTATATTTCGGAAACACAACGCCGCAGCATAAAGTTGGAAATAATTTTTGAACATAAAAGTAGTTTTCGGCAACTTCTTTAACGAACCAAGAAAATCTGGTGTTACAAAAAAATATTACAAACATTAAAATTCCTTGTATTCCAACCATTGGAACGAAACGTTGCAAAGAGCAAGTAGACAGTCCATTTTAAATCATCACCTAATTTAAAGACGTTATTTTGTACAAATTGCATAAGTCCAATAGCATCATTTATCCGGCGATAGCGCAATGATAATGGCGTTCGGCTCTTAACCGAAAGGTTCTGGGTTCGAGACCATGTTATCACAAAGTTGAGTGAGCGGTTATAAATAAACAACGCTGTATTTCATCAAAAATAACCGTGGCACAAATGAGAGCTTAAATACACTAAAACTCTGGGTCGAGGTCTTCATGATAATGCTTAATGAGCGTTCTGGAAGCCTCATTAAGAGACAAACAAACAAATCAGCAAGATTCAATGAATGGCAATTAAAACTTAGAGAGGGCCTTCAGAGAAAGCTGCCCAACTATTTTAATCATGAAATCTCATTTTTGACCAATTCCTCGCCGTTTTCAGGGTAGTGTGCCACCTTAATATAATGCGATAAAATAGAGATTCAAATGCACACTTTGTGGCAACAACAAAATAAATTGAATTTGTGCTCAATTTCCAAATTCCCGCGGCTTGGTCAACCTTTAAGGGCTTATATAAGACACGTTCCTTATGGAATACACTTTTTCAGTGTGGCCTTGCCCTGCGTGAAACACTCTTCCATTCTTTCAACATTCTTCTTTTGAAATTTTTTTTTGCACCCTCTTCACAATATCAATAAACCGTCCGATGAATTCTAAGGTACACTCCGTTTGTCTACCATCACCATGGTAAATTGCTTTGCTTCTAACTTTGCATGAGTCATACTCGTCAGCTCTCAGAAAAAGGAAAATCGTTTTGTTACTTTCCATAGTTTTCTACGCAGACTGCGTACCTATCCGTAGGATTTTCTGGTTCCATTTTACTGTCCCGGAAGACTCCCCCTGATTGGATTTAAAATTCTTAGCACACAAATTCTTTGTACACATGGAAACTGTTTACTGTGGTTTTTGTGTTGATTTTCTTTCTTAATCATTATTGCTAATTCTTCGTTTGTATCAATTTTTTCTAACGTGATAACAGAAAAAAATATACACCAGCACTGGCACGGCACTCGCAGGGGTACTTTTTTGCCAAGTAATGTTTTGCAAAGCCAAAGGTGCGTGTCAGACCTAATTATGGTGGGTCCTCCTATGGCACTTTCTTTATGCCCCCATATCGAAACCCGTGTCGACGGCCCTGACTGGCATTCGGCTCTAGGAAAATATATTTCCCTAGAAAATATCCCCCCGGTAATATGCCTTCATGAAACGCCCCCAGAAAGAATCCCTCCGGAAGAAACCCCCATGGGAAAAATCCCCGTCAAATTTTCCAAGGTTTTCTGGAAACAGTTCAACGTGCAGTAAACGCCATATATTTGCTTGTCTGGAAGGTGCCTGAAAGGAAAATTAGTTACAGGTGCCATCATTCTTCTTTTCTGTCAATATATACATTACACTATAAACATCTACAACGCATATGTATTTACAAAGTTCGTTATATAAAGACTGGAGCAATTTCTATAAAGAGGGCCTCAATGTTCTCATTATTCACGCTTCATTGTTTTCTCATTTGAAAACCGTGACGCTCAAATTAGATCAAAAGAGAAAACTTTAACTTGCGAAAATTCAGTTGTTCTTTCAACTTTATCAAGACAAGAAAGATGGAGTTCGTTACATCGCAGAAAGAGCAACACAAACTGATTCATGAAGGGTATGTTTATGTGTTTCAAAAAAACCTTGCAAATAATTTGCGATCGTTTGAACGTGTGATGAGAAGAACGGGACAATGTAAGACAAAACTGAAAGTTGACGTCCAAGGTGACGTTGTGGGAACAGTGAATGAGCATACTCATCCATCGTCTAAAACAAAATGTGAAGTGGTGCACCCTCAAAGTGTGTCCAGAAATAATTTTTCAGCTGTACACGATCCAAGGTAAATCAACGTGTTATACCCTGTGTGTATGCACTACTCCCAAATATAACACAACAGACCTGCATTAATTTTTTTAGGAGATTTCAAACAGGGTACAGGCAATAGGTAACGCATCATCAACAATTCTTTTTGATTTTGAAGCTGCTCTAATTAACGAATTTTCTGGTGTTTTCCATGAGACACAAGTCAGTGGTTACTGTTTCCACTTATCCTCAAACGTTTGGAAACGTATTCAAGCCATTGGTTTTCAACAAAGATACAATAACGATGCTGAAATTTCGCTAAATTTAAGAATGATTGCAGCCGTGGCATTTGTGCCTCCCAATGACACTGTTGAAGTCTTTGAAGAACTCAGTGACGAGATCAGAAATAAATACAACGCAGATGCTGATGGAATATTAGATTACATTGAGGATTCTTACATCGGCCAATATCGGCGAAATGCCCCACGCAGGCCTCCTTTATTTGCATTAGAGATGTGGAATATGTACCACAGGACAGCTCGGGAAATGCCACGTACAAACAATCACATTGAAGGCTGGCATCGCCGATTTCAATCCTTGTGTGCAAGGTGGCATCCTACATTTTGGAAGTTCGTTGAAATGTTAAAGAAGGACCAAGTGCTATTGCTGCTGAATGAAAATATGTGCACCCAAAGCTTCCCAAATGTTCACATCGCACTACGCATCTATCTGTCCATGACAGCATCAAACTGCAGTGGAGAGCGATCTTTTTCAAAAGTTGAAAAGAATAAAAAATGAGGTTCGAAGCTGTATGGGACAAATCAAACTAATATGAAATGTTATAATTTCAGTTTTTTAAAATTATTGTTAAATCCAGCTGCAAGGGCCCGCCACCCACTCCTTAATCGAAGAAAGGGCCCCTTCCTGAATTCCAGCTAGTGGGCCCATGCAACCTTAACCGCCTCTGTCCTGCGCCACTTGAAGGGCAAGAAGAAAGATCGCATAAGCTCTCTAAATCGTTAACGTGCTTCTTTCTCTTCACATTTTAAAGGAAAGACACCTTTAAGAGTCCGTTGTGTTAGTGACACTCAGGCCTATGTCTTGCAGCAGCGCTGTCCACTTGGAATTAGTTCCCAATTTGAAAGTGTCGTCATGTTTTTGAGGGATTTGTCGTTTTACTGCTAGTCGTGCATTTATCGTCATCAATGATAAAGCAAAAACATTCCGTTGAGACATTGCGTTTCATGTTGGAGAGTGGTATTACCCAACGATTCATTTCTCCAGCATCACCGTGATTGAGTCATTTCTCCAGCATCACTGTGGTTGAGCGGTTTCTATGAACGCCGCCCTGAAGACCACCCTCAATAAAGTCGTAGGAAAATTATTCCTTTTTTTTAAAGAATTACAGACCATACTCTGTGACGTTTGGACAAAGGGTCCTTGGTACATCAATCTGATAAAGACTTGGATGAGGTATTGACTCCACCACATCGTATATTTGGATCGGATTATACAAAGCGAGAGAGAATTGCTGATTTTCCGATTGAACTTCGTGAGTCTGATTTTGCAGGTGTAAGATTTATCCGCGCATTGTTAAAGAACTGTTGGAAACAATTTTCTTTATGCTACATTAACGAACGCCGTCTTTATTTATCTTCTAAGTCTACTGACAGTCAGAGACTTCAAGGCGTAATTGTTATGATCCGTGATGACATATACTGCGACATCAATGGCGCATGGGAAAAGTGGTAGAACTCATTGAAGAAAGAGACACAAGAAAAAGAGGAGCAAATATATCAGTGATGGCGAAACAAGGACACCGTACAACCTGTGCAGAAACTTTGAACTCGTGGACGGAACCGCCGAAATTGCTGATGTGGAGAAATTAATCGAGGAGGTTACCGAGGAGAGAAAGCCTGGAGAAAAACTATGACAATATCAATGATATAAAAAGTGATTATTTTAGCGTTTAGCGCCTCTTTGTATTTTAGTTGTCACGGCGCCCCGTACTGTATATCTTGCAACATGAATACGTTCCTTTTTTGTTGCGAGAAAAGAGAATTTTTATACGGTCTTCCAATTTGCCCTGTTTGTAAGAGCAGATTTTTGTATGTACTAGTACAAGAGTCCTTTTGCAGCTAATCAAAGCTTTCGATTGTTTTATTCTCCCAATTGCAAGTCTCTTGGAAAGACTTCATGTATAAAATACAAAGGTTTTGAAATATCACTGACATAATATTTCCAGTAGTATAGCTGCATCTTTCACTCCGCCTTTACGGTTTTGAGATTCTTCCTCAGTTATGTTCTTAACGTAATGGATGTAAAAAGCGACACTTAGCTCTTTAACAAGCGGATTACAAATATGTATTTTCATTTCTTTGTTTTGGTTCAACAATGAAAAACCAATATTGCTTCCACAAATACATAAAACTAATATTGCTACCCCAAATACTTCGCAAAATGTTTTCCCCAAACTCTAATCATATTGGGCGTGTTAAAATCTCCCTTCAAAGCTTCCAAATACTTATATCTCTCTCAACAAACAACAAACTATCGAATATACAGGAACTTTTGTTGGAAGACAATTAACACGATAGAACGTTTTAAAGAAAGTTAATCTTTTCCAAATGTCCATTTAAATCATAAATTATAATTAATTGGTTGAGTACAATAAGTGATTATCATAATTTGTATGTCATTGTTTATGTTTTGTTTTGTACTTCTCTGCATTCCTTCATGCCACGAAGAGGTGCATGGAGATTAGCGGGACAGCTTGTGCATGGACTATCGCCCGGCTCAGCTTTAAACTTACCGACTGGGCACTGTTGGCAACCGAAGCCATGACGATTCGCGTGTGGTTGGTAACCGGCGGGACACTTTTGGCAAAAATAATCGTTCATCCTTGGCTTCGAACCAGCCGGACAAACTTCACAGGTTGCCGTAGCGAAGTTGTAAAATTTACTTTGGGTGCTGCAACACACCCGCTCGCTCCTCTTTGCCAAATGCTGGTTGTGGTGTTTATTGTGAACCTTGACAACGGCTTGATCTTTACCCTTGTCTTTGAAGCAGTAAGTGACTTTTGCTTTGAAGTATATGATCCCTTCCGCGCGCGGCTCCGGTAATATGACATCGCTCAACAGGGAAACTCTCCACACGGAGTTCACAAGAGCCGGCAATAAATCATTACTCACGCGCGCATTGTTTTTTGTGCATGTTTTAGGTAAGTGAAGCGGACAGCTGTTCTGATAATATGCGTTAGATTTTTCCGCCACCGAGCAATGTTTGTCGTTTTCTTTGTACTCGTGCACGATAGTCGTTTTTGGCTCAAACATGTACGACTTTCGGTTTATATCATTGCGCAATAAAGACATTGTAAACTTGACGGTGCATCCACTGTTCTCGCACGGTGGCGCTAATAAGTCAAATTCTTTGATAAAGTAAGGGCTATTTGAAGCTTCCGACATCCATTTGTTGTCAATCAACCATTGGTTGTTCGGTATAGTAAACATTGCGCTACCGTTTGTTTTTCCATCAACAGTCTGGTACAAACTGAAAAGGTCTAAAATACCGTCTCCGCGTTTCGTAAAACTCGCGGGTACGCGCACTAAGCCCGTGTATTTATTGCAACCGGGACATTGGCACATGGGGTGTGTGGGGGAGCCTATCACTTGATCGATCACATTGGAATCGGGATTGTTTCTAATGCTTACGCATTCCTTAGGCTTCTCGCCCTGATTCATGTACGTTAAGAAGTTGCAAGCGTGGTCAAGAATTTTAGCCTTTTCAGCTCGAATAAGCAACAGAGATTTCCACTTGATAATAACTCGTGTGATTTTTTCGCTTGTATCCCCACTCAAAGTGCGTGATATATCTTCGGCTCCTTCTCTGACAATTCTTGCTCTGGCGCCTCTTGCGTATGCATCCGTTATATCCAGTTCTTGAGCGCGCACTTCCCTGAAGAGGCTTCCCATGATAGCTAAATTGATGCGCGCATTTTGACAGTCACCTCTACCAACCGGCATCAACGTCAACATGTTTGCGCTCATTCCTTTCGCCTCATCTATCATGCCACACATTTTCGATAAAATCTCATCAATGGTCGAAACAAGTTCCTTGGCGTCTTCAGCTTTAATAGCCGGATGTAAATAATCAATCCCCTCCAAAATTGACTTGGAATCCGCATATGTGAACTCCTCTCTTTGCTCAGCGTATTCGTAAATTTCTTTAACTTTGCGAAATGTCACCTGGTTATCGAGTTTGCGACCTCGCACTCGTTTCGTTATTGCTGTCATTTTTGGTACAAGGCTTTTTACAGCCGCCAGCCCCGCTTGTGTAGCGGTCATCTTTGCTATTTCCTCCCCTGCTTCAACCAAGTCGAAAAGAATGGATGGATGACGTATGATTGTGATTGGATTAAACAACGAAATTGTTTTTACTATCAATTCCGCAACGTATTTTAGCACGCCCAATGAACCAACAGTCCCTGCAAATTCACCAAGGGAAGTAATCTGGTCCGCCATTTCAATACGCCTTTTCTCGAGATTTTCCTGACACTCCTTCCACACGTTTGTTGCATAATCCACATCAAGCCTAGCTATATCTTGATTGTGCTTCGCTAAATCGGAAAAGTATCCTTTTAATGACCCGGATAATTGCCCCCCTAATTGATCGATGTCACGACTGAGATCAGTGAACTTTTGTGTGAGAAAGGTTTTCCTCAACGCCTTCAGTTGGTCCAAGTTCAACTGTATCTTAATACCGTTCCCTTTAAGAACTGCTGGTACCAGATATACTTTAGCGTCGTACAAAAACGCTCGAAGTTTGCAGAATTCCGGATATTCTGGGACGGCCGCCATGCAATCAGTCCAGTCACGACAGCTGGTCCTAAGCTTCTCTGTTGCACTTTCCACTGATTGAATAACGGCGCTACTCGCTCCTTCAATCTCTAATCCATTGGCAATTTCAACTAAATCAGTGGGCGGACATTTTGCACACTTTACTCCTGCAAATGTGAATTTCGACGTTGGACATTTATCCAAGATGTTAAAACTGCAGGCCGGAAAATTAAGCTCGCTCCCATTGCACGATGCACTCAAATAAAAGTCATCACGCGTTTCATGAGTGGAACTAAATTCATGTGAAAATGTCGGAACACCTCTGCCTCCTCTGCCAAATTTTGTTCTAAAAAGTTGATTGCAAACAACTTTAGCAGCAAACTTGTTCCAATATCCTTCTCGACGACGGTCTACACACACTCTCTTGTTAATTAGTTTCACGGTCCCCTCAAATTTGTTTTGACCACCCGTTAGCTGCAATGTCCCTGGATCAAGGCAGTAAACACCTGCAGCTCGGAGTTTATTGCATTCCTGACGAGTTTCATGAGGGCATTCACCTAGGTTAAGTTCTGTTCCCTGACATTCCACTCTATTCATAATGTAGTCAACTCTTTTATTACCGAATTTGCTTTCTGAAGTCGGTAGCGCCCTCACATCGCGTGATAAACCCATAGATTCACAAGTTATCTTTGCCGCGCGACTATCCCAAAATTCATCGCAAACGGGCCTGTCCAAAACAAACACGTCCCCGAAATACTTCTTATCTAAAAGAATTTAAATTCATTACGGAAGCAGAAAATACAATATTGATCGTCTATTTACTACGGAAGCAGAAAATTACAAATACAACATCGATCATCTATTTACTACCATTCCTTCGTTTATTACCTTTCCCATTGACTTTGAGTTTAGTGCCTTTTGCAATAGCTTCAACATTGTGATGCCGTAAAATTGAACATTCAGTTTCATCCTGCCACCCGTCACAATCCTTCTTACTGTCGCACTTTTTATTCATATCAACGCATTTACGGTCGTAGCCACAGTAGAACATTCCAGCTTTGCAGGGGTTCTCGCAACTGCCGCCCGGTTTCATATCAGTGGAACCACATTCATAAGCTGTAATTTGGTCCGGTTTATAGCAAGTACAGGCGCGCCCTTCCCTATAAAACAACCACATATCCCAATGAAAGAAACACGATAAATAGGTATTGTTACTGTTGTCTGTTGTTACCGTGTCTTTGTGGCATTCATTCTGGTATAAATAACATGTTTCAATTGTTAACCGCATGGATTTTTCTTTACCTGATCGAAAGTTCACACAAAATACCGCCAGGTTTATCAGCTGGGAAAACACTCTCGTGCTCAGCCCTCTCCTCGAAGTAACAATCTTCTGAACAACACTCAGCCGCTGCATCGTTTTTCAGGCTATCGTGTGTGGTGCGTTTTCTACGTTGGTGAGTGAACGATAAGGCCTCGGTTTCTGTTAAAAACACGTGTCTCTTGTGCCTTGTTGAGTTCCGCTAAATGGAAAGCAATGATTGCAACTTTATCAGAAGTCACTTTTATCTTCATCGTTATCAGCTATAGTTTTCCGTGTAAACGGCAGTATGTTTTCCTTCAATCTCTAGGTTTTTGCAAAACCTTTTAAAGTAAATATTTAAAAATATTTTGCTGTCCGTTTTAAAGCAATAATTTTACAGAGAAGAAAATTTCCATGAAAGACGATAAGGATATAGACAAACAACTCCAACGTATTTATAATTGTTATTTGTCACCTTACAATATAGTGAAAAAACGGAAGTGTAACAGTCGTAATGTAACGTATTTGCAAGGTAGGTATTTACGGTAAGGTTTAAGTACAAATATATCGACAACAATCTTCAAGGACAGTTACATCAAGCAACCATCTCCTTCTGAAGATGGCTCATGGATCATCATTGTACATGGCGATGGTTGAGTCGAAACATAAGATTCAAAGTAACTCGTCGTTATAATACTTCGTATTGCATTCATAATCAAACTTTACGTCCGAACCAACATATTCAACTCATATTTTCACCTATTTGGATTGCTTTGACACGAGATCTCCCACGAGTAAAAAGTGAAACGACAGATTTGCTAGATATAGATAATACAGCATTCGTTTTTAAGCAACAATTATTCAAAATGGACCTCGCTAAGCAACTTTGAAAGAACAAGTTAAAGTCCAAAAGCATTTTGCACAATAATTTGATATTAACAACGATACCGTAATAGACCGACACAACGAAATTCGCAAAGTTTGAATCGAAGAATGATTGATAGCTATTCTTATACGAATGGATTTGGAGACAGCGAAACTGTGAAAAATGACATTTTTGATAAAATACTAACTGATATTTTTCTTTGTTATTTTCCTTTGTCTTCCTCCGGAGTAAAATTATTATTTCTTAAATATACTTGAGTATTTTTTCTTATAATCCTGTATTTGATTCTGTTATTATAAAACGAAAAATTGCAGTCAGGGGGTATTGCTCTTAATTTAATAGTTTTTAGCAACACAGTTTTGGCCGGCCCACCTACATTCAAATCTGGTTCGCCCCCCTGGCTAGTACTTCATTTAAGAAATATTCGAAAACAATTTTGATTAAAATATTTGATTATTTAAGATGAGTTAGGAGTCCGTGGTGAATGAGTTAGGAGTCCGTGGTAAATGAGTTAGGAGTCCGTAGTGAATGAGTTAGGAGTCCGTGGTAAATGAGTTCGGAATCCGTGGTGAATGAGTTAGAAGTCTGTGGTAAATGAGTTAGGAGTCCGTGGTAAATGAGTTTGGAGTCCGTGGTGAATGAGTTAGAAGTCCGTGGTAAATGAGTTAGGAGTCCGTAGTGAATGAGTTAGGAGTCCGTGGTGAATGAGTTTGGAGTCCGTGGTGAATGAGTTAGGAGTCCGTGGTAAATGAGTTAGGAGTCCGTGGTGAATGAGTTAGAAGTCCGTGGTAAATGAGTTAGGAGTCCGTAGTGAATGAGTTAGGAGTCCGTGGTGAATGAGTTAGGAGTCCGTGGTGAATGAGCTAGGAGTCCGTGGTAAATGAGTTAGGAGTCCGTGGTAAATGAGTTAGGAGTCCGTGGTGAATGAGTTAGGAGTCCGTGGTGAATGAGTTAGAAGTCCGTGGTAAATGAGTTAGGAGTCCGTGGTGAATGAGTTAGGAGTCCGTGGTGAATGAGTTAGAAGTCCGTGGTGAATGAGTTAGGAGTCCGTGGTAAATGAGTTAGAAGTCCTTGGTGAATGAGTTAGGAGTCCGTGGTGAATGAGTTAGGAGTCCGTGGTAAATGAGTTAGAAGTCCGTGGTGAATGAGTTAGGAATCCGTGGTGAATGAGTTAGGAGTCCGTGGTAAATGAGTTAGGAGTCCGTGGTGAATGAGTTAGGAGTCCGTGGTAAATGAGTTAGAAGTCCGTGGTGAATGAGTTAGGAGTCCGTGGTGAATGAGTTAGGAGTCCGTGGTAAATGAGTTAGGAGTCCGTGGTGAATGAGTTAAGAGTCTGTGGTAATTGAGTTAGGAGTCCGTGGCAAATGAGTTAGGAGTCTGTGGTAAACAGCATTACTATATAGAAAATCAGTAAATCAGTATGAATGAAAATCAAATTGGTTTTTCGTACATACTAAACCCACAATGAGTGTATACTCACATAAACTGCTTGCAAGCTTCCAAAAAAGCTTATAAGAATAAGCCATTTAATGAATTCCATCTTCTTTGTACAAAACAGTTACAATAAAACCAGAATTTGAAAATAAGTTGTTTGGCCATGGGTATCAGATATACAGAATAGTAAGACATCCTAGGTAACATTTTGACGACCGAGACATTAATTATGGGTTTTTTGATAGCTTGTGTCATATTACATATTTAATCATGAATATTTCGCATGGTTTGTATCGATGATATTGTACATGACCGCCCCCATCCACCAACCTTCCCTTCCTTCCAACATAACCTTGAAGGTTAAGCAGTCACGGAGAACGCTATTGAGTGCATTTTGTTGCGTCTTGAGATCGAATCAAATAAATCAGAAGAGCGAGTTTTGAGCATGCTTGTTGTGACAACTATTTCTTTTACTGATGGCCCGTGAATATTTTGAAACGCACCTACTGGAGGCTAGTTGCTGTTGGTTTACAACTTTTTTTTTACTAACACTTTATCAGTTAAAAGAAACGATACATAGTATCATGTGTATATCCTCTTCTTCTGATACAGCAATATAAAACTTTGTGTAATTTCGAGAGGAGGAAGAGAATAAAAATTCCAGAAATCAGAGCCTTCCTATTTTAACGCCATAGAGACGTCGATCGGAGTCTTAGTGTAGATGTTCCCACTTGTGCTACGGTTAGGAAAACTAGGTAAAGACAAACTACATTATCTTCGGGGAAGCTTTACCGTCTGACTGGCGTGCAACAACGTATCACAAGTGCGCACCATCCACAGGCGAAGTGATTGGTGGAAATAAAAATGAGGACCATAAAGAACGCGCTTATTAAAGTTGGCCGTCCAGTTGGCGGTATATCATAGAAGGTATCCTTTCCGCTCACCGGGTGAGTCGACATTCATCAACCAAGTTTCCCAACTTCAATTAATGGATATTTGTAAGCCAATTTTACCGATATCATAGTCAAATGATTTATTTTAAAATTTTAAATCATGAGCAAAAGCCTTTGACAATTTTCATTAACGTAGAAACCCCCTCAAATTTTTCAATTCTTCTGCTCTGGTACACAAATTAATGTAGAATCCAAATCAGAAATCAGAAATGAAAAATCTTTTATATTTCTTGAGTTAACAACTGTTTTTTGTACTCACCCAGAAAAAATATTGCCTAGTAACGCCCCTAGCAACAGGAGTAGTGACTAAAGAAAGGTAATTGAAGGTTACTCTTTCAATTTTGGTGGCTGATAATTTTACGATACACTTCCAGTCCTGATAATAGACTTTTCTACATTAGTATTTTCCGAAATCCTCAATGTGGGTATATACACTTTAGTATAGCAGAAAGAAGTAGGAAGCATGGCTGATCAAGAAAGAAATCAAACTTCAGGACAGAAATTCAGGGTTAAAACAACGTACTAAAGCATCGAAAAGAAGACCAAAAAGGTTTTTGAAGACGACATGTAAATAATGTAAATATTGAACCAACAAATGTAAATATTGTAACTAATAACACTCCAACAAACAACACAACACCATCTGTTCCCGCTGGCGCTGACACTGTCAACACGCCTCCCCAAGCAAGCACTGTCTCTGCTAAAGTAGTACCTATTGATTGTTTGACCCCAAAGAGTTCAGAAAAGATAACTGGATACAGGTTTATGGATGTGAAAATTTTACACCATGCTATTTTACTGTTGGCATGTCCAGAGTGTATGAATAACACTATATCACTGTGTGAAAACAATGCAAGTCGCAAAGGTTTTGCTTCTTTCTTGAAGAGATCTTGTACTGAATGTAATTCTGAACACACTTTCAGTACCTCAGAAGTTACTAGCAAAAGCTATGACATAAACAAAAGAACAGTTTATGCAACGAGAGCCCGTGGTCAGGGCTATGGTGGACTGAGTACATTTACGGCAATTATGGACATGCCCGGTGCAATGACCAGTAACAATTATGATAAGATTGTTGACAAGTTAACAACTTCTGTGTAAGCTGTTGCAGAGTCTACTATGAATGATGCTGCTGAAAAGTTGCAGAATAAAGCTGATACACCTGTTGATGTAGCTGTCTCCTGCGATAGAACGTGGCAACGTAGGGGTTATTCATCACGTAATGGTGTTGTTGCCGCTATTTCCATGGTCACAGGTAAAGTTCTTGATGTAGAATCAATTAATAAAAGTTGTAAACAATGTCAGTTAAAAGAGCCTTTGAAAATGGAAAATCCTGATGCTTATGGTGAATGGAAACTTAAGCACGTGTGCACATTTAATTATCTGGGTACAGCTGGTAGAATGGAACCCGAAAGGGCTAAAAGAATTTGGGAACGCTCAATCAAAAAGCGAAACTTTCGATATACAGAACTCTATGGTGACGGGAACAGTAAAGCATTTGATGTTGTGAAGAATGTGTATGCCGATATAACTGTTCAGAAGTTAGAATGTGTCGGACACGTACAGAAGCGAATTGTAAACAGATTGAGAAATTTGAAAAAAAGAGAAGAGGGACTAGGGGGTTGTGGGAAGTTAACAGATGCCACCATCGACAGACTGCAAAACTACTATGACATTGCAATTTGGCAAAACAAAAATGATTTAACCGGAATGAAAGCGTCTGTCAGAGCTACCCTTTTTCATGTCGCCTCAACAAAAGACAACAACGTACATTACTCCCATTGCCCAGAAGAGCCTGAAAGCTGTTGCCGCTACAACCGCGACAGAGCTAATAACACGCAAACATACAAACCTGGACCTGGCTTATCAATTCCTATAGTCTTAAAGTTGAAACCTATATATGAAGAACTTTTGTAAAGGTAACTACAAAACTCAGACGACATTAAAGAGACACATGGTAATTTGTAAAAAGAAACCTGCACAATTAGCAGAATCTTCTGTTGTTTCCAAATCATCAACACCGCGTAGACTACCAAAAACTCCGACAGGAGACGACGAAATACCTATCGTACCCTGTTTACCCGATTTCGATTTTATTTCGATTACGACAAATGATAACGCTGTATGGGGAAATCTAAATTACAATGCTTTCTCTGATTTCGTCAATAAAACCTATGACGAAATTGTTCATTTTAGACGCAATATATTTAATATTCCCTCTGGACACGCTGGTAAATCGTTTATAACCGAACTAACCTATTGGATCAAAGAATTTAATTCTTCTACATCAATATTAAATTCGATATCATTGAAAATATTTATGATACTTCCAGCGCTGTTACTACAAAAGCCCTCAGCAAAGTCTAAATCGAAAGAGCATAGTGAATGCATAACTAGACGTCTTAAAATGTGGAAGAATGGCGATCTTCAAGTAAGTAAAACATATTCAAAAACAGTTCAAATCATCAAAAAAGAAAAAAACGACAGATGACATTTCAAAAGTATTTGCAAAGCTAGTTATGCAAGGCAAATTATCTGCTGCAATCAAATACCTCGATAGAGAAAGCGCATCAGGGATACACAAGCTCACATCTGATGTTCTCAAGGAACTCGAAGCAAAACATCCCTCACCAGCGAAAATCGAAAAAGAATCTTTGCTGTACGGACCTATTGATCAGATTGCAAAATACAATTTTGAATCAATAGATGAACAACTGATTCTTAGATCCTCGACGCGAACGAAGGGGTCTGCCGGCCCTTCTGGTATAGACGCCGATTTATTTCGACGAATTTTGTGCTCAAAGAACTTCGCCAACGTAGGCAAAGCACTGCGAGAGGAGATTGCAAGTATGACGAAAAACTTATTGACAAATAGCTATGATCCTATTTTCCTTGAAGGCTACGTGGCATCTCGTCTAATACCTTTAAACAAAAATCCAGGTGTTCGACCCATAGGTGTTGGAGAGGTATTACGTAGTATCATAGGAAAAGTAGTTTTTTGGATTTTTGGACGTTAAGCGATGATATTAAAGAGTCTGCCACTCCGCTTCAAACGTGCGCAGGATTTAGCGCCGGTTCAGAAGCAGCTATCCACGCAATGAATCTTATTTTCTCTGACGAAGAAAGCAACGGAGTATTATTAATTGACGCATCAAACGCATTCAACACCATGCACAGAAGAACGGCATTACACAACATTCGAGTGTTATGCCCAAGTATGTCGCTTTACGTAATTAATACATATCGGAGAGCAACCCGTTTATTTATAGCTGGCGGTGGCGAGTTACTGTCCCAGGAAGGTACTACGCAAGGTGACCCACTTGCCATGCAATGGTATTCAATAAACACATTTATATTAATCCAGAGACTGCACAATATCATACCCGACGCCCGTCAAACCTGGCTCGCAGACGACGCCGCAGCGGGAGGGAAAATCGCAAACCTTAAGAGCTGGTTCGATATTCTTGTCCAAGAAGGAAAAAAGTTTGGGTATTACGTTAATGGCGGTAAAAGCTGGCTTATACTTAAAAGTGAAATGCAGTTGAAGCACGCAGATGAGATATTCAGAGAAGAGGTAAACATGACAACAGATGGTAAGAGGCATTTAGGTGCTGTGATCGGAAGCCAAGTCTATAAAAACGAGTATTGTAACGAAAAAGTATCAAAATGGACAAGCGAATTAAAAATCCTCTCTGAGATCTCGAAATCCGAACCACAGGCGGCATATGTCGCGTTTATTAAGAGCTTCAAGTCAAAATTTACTTACTTTACAAGAACGATTCCTTCTTTTGAAGACTATGTTGAGCCGATTCAGGAAATAATAAACGATTGTCTCCTGCCAAATCTTTTCGACCAGCAAGAAAAGTTTTCGACAGAAATGCTAAAATTATTTTCTCTGCTCATTAGTAAAGGAGGCCTGAGTATCCCCTGTTTAAAATCGGATGCTCCCTTTCAACACAAAGCCTCTAAATTATTAACGAAGAAACATGTAGAGTCTATTTTATCCCAAGATTTTGATTTCATCAGTCGATGTTGAGGAAGAAGATAGAGAACAATATCTTAGACTGAAAAATGATAAGTTGAAAGAAAATATCGCAGACGTTGACTCTACACTACCCCATGAGAAAATGCAGTTCGTAAGCCAAGCGAGAGACAAAGGGGCAAGCTCTTGGCTAAACACACTACCTTTAGAAGACCAAGGAATGAGCCTAAACAAACAACAATTTAGAGACGCGCTGAAAATCAGATATAACGAAAAATTATTAGGATTGCCGAGCTTTTGTGCATGTGGAAAGAAATTCTTCTGCAACCATGCCCTTTCTCGTAAAAAGGGAGGTGTTGTGTCTCAGCGGCATGACGGTATACAAGATTTTCTGACCACACTACTTTCTAAAACCAACAAGAACGTACAATCTGAACCGCATTTGCTACCGTTAGACAATGAAGTTTTTCAATTAAAATCAGCAAATGTAAGCCCTAAAGCGAGATTGGATATCAAAGCTGGCAGTTTTTGGTCACCTGGAGTTAATGCATTCTTTGATGTTCGTGTCACGCATATTAACTCCAAGCCAAACCAGAACAAAACTACCAAGCAAATATTCCAAGAAAATAAGAACGAAAAGAAACGCTCTTACCTTCAAAGAGTTCTTCAAGTTGAGCACGGTGATTTTACCCCTCTTGTCTTCGGCACAAACGGCGGTATGGGAAGGGAATCCGAAAATTTCCTCAAAAATCTTTCACTTAGATTATCAAAGAAGCAGAACGAAAAATACGAGACAATTATTTCCTGGATAAGAACTCGTCTCTCTTCCGAAATAATTAAGTCAGTTTGCCTGTGTATACGCGGATCGAGAGTCCCTTTCAAAACCAGAGATGGATCAGATATGATGAATGACTTTAAATTGAACGTTTCTATGGCTGAAATATCAGAGTGAATCTTTGATTATATATACTGTATTTGTTTTAAATTTTACTGTCATTGGTTTATTATTTATTTTATTTAATATATTGCATTGTGTGTATATTTTTATTGGATTTTATTGTATTTTTCATTGGGAATAAATTTACTAATATATGAAAAACTAAGTAGTGACACACTCTTTAAGAAATGCTTACATAGATTAACACAAAATCACAATCTTTTAACAAGACGATTTGGGAACGAATTCCTAAAACCAATTATGTGTCATTGACACAACTCCAGTTTGGAGTATATGATGCCATTGGCAATTTTAATATTGGTCGAAAGGCAACGGTGTCGACATTTGAAAGTCTTCAAATGGAACCTGGAAGGTACTTATCAAGGAACTGCAGGAACCTTAACCGCAAACGATTGTACCATAGCAGTTACAAGAACAGTGATCTGGCAAAGAAAAAGCGAAAAATTAACCGCGCTGCAACAAAGGCAAAATACGACAAAAATGTTCAGAACAATGATCTACAAATGTGAAGGATTTTGATTATTTAGCATCATTTCAAATTATTTTATATTTTATTTTTGATTTTAAATAAAAAATAAGCATTTGTTGAAATTAAAAAGCAATTTTCTCAAAACGACATTTTGGAACGCGCCGTCTCTAATATCTCAGGATTGAATAGGCCGATTGACTTTTCCCCCTTTTCGTTGGCTATTGGAAAACGAAAAGTACATCGAATGCACGACAACATTACCATCACCAGATGCTATTCTTAGATACAACTGTAAATCGTCGAAATGTGACGGAGGTCGATGCACATGTCATCGGGCAAAGCTTGAATGTACTGCACTCTGTGGTTGTCCATACAAAGAAGAAGAAGAAAAAAACAGGTTGCATGAACTCTCCACCAAAAAGTGATGATATAGCATATCACAGTGACGATGATGAAGATTGAGTTATAATGCCAATTTTAAAGTTGGTGCTAGAATTTATTGTGTTTTATTCTTACCTTTCTCATTTAGAATTATTTACTACTAAATGTAGATCTGGTTGTTAACCTTTAAAAATTTGCTATTTGCCTATATATATTGTAATAAATCAAGAAAAAAATTTTAAAACGTAATGAATGACCACTAAGGACAACCTTGAGTCTACGGTTGGAAAGAAAGGAAGAGATAATTTTGAAAAAGGAACCTTTTAAACCATATGCTTTGAATTTATGCAATAGACCCAGATGCCAGACTTTATCAAATGCCTTGGAGATGTCAAGAGCAACTGCTCGCGCTTCACCAGAAACATCAAGGGCACGATAAAAACGTTTAGTTATAACTGTCAAAACATCAGCAGTGAAACGACCAGAACGAAACCCGTACTGGGAATCATAAAACAAATTATTTTTTTCAATGAATTCCACTAAGGTCTGGTTAAGTAAAGTCTCAAAAACTTTGCTTAAAATGGAAATGAGATTAAGATGTGGCATGTGCCATGTGCCATCAAGCTTCAGTTGACTGGTGAGTGACCAGGATTCGGAACCATACAATAAAATGGTTTCAACTGTGGCTCTAAACACATTTGTTTTTGTCTGCTTTTTAACGGATGACTTCCATACTTTGTCTAGGGAGTTGATGGCACCCCATGCTTGACCAATGCGTGATTTTATGTCATTCTTTGTGATGGTGTAGCTTCCCAGGTATTTGAAATCGTCAACTAATTCAATTTCATTATCGTCCATAGAGCAGATTTGACATGGAGATAAAGGATTAATATGCATGAATTTTGTTTTGTCAGCATTGCGAAATAAGCCAATTGATTGACAAGCATAGTTATCTGTTAACTTCAAATTACCTTTCTTTGGGATTGGGTTGAGACCTAAGATTCCCCACTCAACTGGGCGTTCACCATTATATGTCTTATTACAAAATCTTGTCAAAATTTTACGGAGTTTTGGGAGTTTCCAAAATTCTGCTGGTAGACCATCGAGGCCTGGATACCGTTTTTCATTTGTTTTAAAACAGTGTCCACTTCTTCTTGTGAAAAGCTACCGTTTTTGATCTGCATTAAGCAATTTCTGGAAATGGTCCTTCCATGCCTTCATGCGGTCTTCAGCTTCTATGAAGATAGGAGACTTGGTTTTCTTCCTTGATAACTCTTTTACAAGATTCCATGCATTCTTGTGTTCTGCAGCTGACTTAAGGCCGGGCGAAACGGGTCCAACAAAACAAAAACATTTTGCCTTGCTGATGTTTTCAACAAAGTATTGCTGTTTCGCCGCCTGTTTTTTTCATGTTCTATAACATGTTTGAGACAATGAAATGTTTTGCAAATGTTATGAACGAGTTCATAACATTTGAAAAACATTTTCGTGTTTTGTTGAGAGAATGTCCGTTTCGCCACTTGCTTTTTAACAATGTTTTGCCCATGTTTGAGGAAATGCAAAACACTGGAAAAAACAGGCGGCGAAATGAGGAAAACATGACTTAACATTTTCCCGAATAATAGAACACACCTGACATCTTTTTAATTTCTTGCCGTTCTCAAAAAATAAATGGATCATTATAAACTATACAAACGTTCTCAGTTCAGGAAATAAAATGGTTGGCATTTTTATAGGGGAATATTTTGTATTCTCTTAAATTACTGTGATTCTTTTTAGACGAAAAAAAATATGTCTGAAGTTAAAAAGGAAAAGGTTGAATGGACAGATGAAGCAATTGAAGAGGTTATCAATCTATATCAAATGAATCCCTGCACTTGGAACATGACAAGCCAGGAGTATCGGGACAAAGAGAAAAGATCAATGGCGTTTGAAGCTATCGACGAAGCGATGCGAGATCATGGTATTCTACGAATGGAATATCAGAGAAAGTGGACAATGTTAAGAGGACAATATTTTATTTCAATATTTTAAGAGAGTTTAACAAAGAAAAACGATCGAAAAAAAGTGGATGCGGGACTGACGAAGTGTTTAAACCGACCTGGAAGTGGTTTAAGTCCCTAGACTTTTTAAGGGCCAGGGAAGTTAAGTTAAACGAGAACGTTGACTCCATTGACTTGACTTCCAATAATGAAACTCCACAAAAAAAACAAAAGAAAAATGAACAACTGGCAGAAAAAAAGTTGCAAATCCTTGAAAAAAGTATGCAACTTTTGGCAGAAACAAACAGGAACAGGATGATGAGTCTGATATTTTTGGCAAAACGGTGGCTTCATCATTGAAGAAAATGACACCCTATTGCCAGGTTCTAGCCGAGTTCTCATGATGCCTACTCACCCAAATAATATATTAAGACCAAATAAAATATTGTAAAATTGAGGTTATGAGTAAAACAAAAAATTTAAAAATGTGACATATTTTTATTTAATATAATACTACATTAGTTTCCATGCATACAATACAGCCATTGCCATGGTAATGCCCCTTCGTTAAGGAAATATTCCTTGAACTCTTCCCTAACTTTTTTTGCATCACGAGATTGTTTGTGTCCGTGGGCTAACGGTTGCAATTCTAAAAAGCATCCGTTTTTTGCATCATTTCTCCCAGTCCCTGGAACAGCAGATTTGGTGGTTGCATCATAGTGATCAAACAATTCAGATGGGGTATATACATTTTTTGATTTTCCAGATCTTAACCAATTATGCAATCCCAAGACAGCTGTTGTTACATCTCTCACTTTTTCAGGGTCAAGAGCTATAAGAGTTGAAAAGATTCTCCATCGAGCTGTCAGTATCCCAAACACATTTTCCCGAACACATTTTCTACCCATACCGCAACCAAGAATTTGGATGTGTTTTCCATCCACTGCTCACACGCAGTGTGGAAAGTTCCATCGTTTGTTAAAAGAATCTTCAATACTAGACCAATCTTCTGGTTGAGATGGAAATTTTAAATACTTTTTGGACAAGGTTTGACTTATTGCCTAACACACTTCATCTACGATATAGGATATGGCTTTTCGACTTATCCTAAATTGGTATTCTAACGAACAAAAACTTTCACCAGTTGCTAGGAATCGCATCGTCAAGGCCACCCTTTGTTTTGGACATATCGCTGTTCTCATGTTTGTGTCCTTTTTAACGATTAGGGGAGCGACAAGTTAGCACAATTCAACAAATTGTTCGTAGTTCATGCGCATAAATCTACGAAACCCTTCTTTGTCATTAAGCGCTAGATCTTGAACAATACTACTATACGCTCCCTTTTCTCCCCTTTCCTTGATCCACGATCGATCTTTTCCCCGCCTGTTGACGTTGCCATCATTTTCTTCGTCGGAATCGATTAAAACGTTGATGACATTGAATAAAGCAATTTTTCTTTTTTTCTCAATTGACGACATCCTAACGCATCACACTGCACAAGAAAAAGAAGGATCTACCAAATGTTTTGCTTAATCTGTTTCGCCGCGTGTTTTAGACACATGTTGTCCAAACATTTTAATAAGATTTAGAAATGTTTTATTCATGGCGAAACGATGTTTTAGATTAACCTTTGCAATTGTTTATTCAAATGTTTTGCTCGTTTCGCCCGGCCTTTAGTCTCAAACTTGCTCAGAATGGTGTTGACACGTGAATCTTCTTCGGCATCAAAAGTCTTTCGAAGATTTGTCTGTGCGTTTTGTACGTTCCTTAAGGCCGGTGCAAATGCATCAAACATTTCATCAAACATCGTTAAATTCTCATGTTTGATGAAATGTTTGACGCATTTGAGATGAATAAAAATTTTGAAAAAAAGAGAAAAGAAGAAAAAAATCGTGTTTGACGATGTTTGATGAAGTTCGTTCTGGAACAAACGTTTCATCAAACATTTTCTCCTTCATCAAACAAGATTTCCGTGTTTGATACATTTGAGTCAGATTTCATCAAACATTTTGTTTTTTATCACTGCGTTGAGCGCAAAACATAAGATATGGAGTGTCTTTCGAACGTTTTGACATTCAAATGTCCTAAAGAGCCAAAAATCAAAACAAAAAGACCATTCTACAAGTTGCAAGTGAACAAAGAAAAACAACGTAGCCATGTCAGACAGTGAAGTTGATATAAACAACAGTGAAAGGAAGAAGGGGAAAAAGGTTTCTAAAGAAAAGGATCCTAACGCCAAGTCCGTGAAAGATTGGGCAGAAGATGAGGTTTCTTTGCTAATTGATATGCTTGAAGGAAGCCCTTGTTTATGGGACATATATCACAAGGATTATAGCAAACGTGATCTAAAAGAAATTGCATATTCGGAAATCGCAAAATGTCTTGGTACAAATATTCCCTCAATAAAAACAAAGTTGAACAGCCTGAGGACGCATTTGGGACAAAATATTGCCAAAGAAACAAACACCAAGAGCGGGCAGAGCACTGGTGAGATATATTCCAGCCAATGGATTCACTATGATAAGTTAACCTTTTTGATTCCAGTTTTCGGGGCTTCGAAAAGTAGGGACACGTTAAAAAGAATGAGTTTACAAGTTTACAAAGTCTACGAGTTTACAAAATGTCAGAAAATTCAAATGCCTCGGGCATAAGTTGTCAAATCACCTTTACATATATATTCCAGCCTGATTTCTGAACAGTGCAGACGTGTTGTTGTTTTCTCCGAGTTTTTCCGTACGGTTGTAACAGTAAGTCAATCTATTTGTAACTACATTGGAACGTTCATAGTTGCATATCATACTTCAATAGATAAACTGACTTATAAAAACATATTCTTTCTTCTCGACGGGTTTTCAGCTTTATCATCTTGACTTTTTCTTGGTTTGTTGGGGATTTTCGGGAGATTGGGTATTAACCCCAGTGGACTGCCCCATATTCTGAAGAAATAAGGCTTGATTGTGGAAACCCCTTTTCTGTTTATTGCCTACTGTACTAGATTATTTAGTTGAGAATTTCATTTCATTTCACAAACCGTTCATTTTTTCTCTTACAAAACGTTCGTCAATTATCTGCTCCAATTAGTTCAATTCATCTACGCCAATTAATTTCTCATATCTGTTTGTTTGAACCGCCCCAGCATTTAATCATTAACAGCATATCCGTTTTAAAAAATTATAAAAACCTGGTTTCTACCATTTCAAAAATACTCAAACATCCGTAGTCGCTGAGTATAAGATCATTAACGTTGCCATGGAGAAACTTTTATTTATTCTGCTAATTAGTCTTGCATCTTGCTGCTGTAATTACCCAAACAAGAACGTTGACACGATTACGGACTTTAAACCTATCACCAGACGGGTCTACTTCGTAAAACGAGCATCAAAAAAAGCACTCTACTACAACAACACATGCGCGACACTTAACGTCATTATAGAGTGCGGCGATATAGAGACAAATCCAGGACCTTTGCGGCGGCCAAAATGTGCTGAATGCGAGAAAACAACACGATGTAATCAAAAGCGTCTCGTGTGTGAGAAATGCTTCGAAGTTTCGCATGCATCCTGCGTTAATATGTCTCACGTTGTTCGAGCTCGTCAGGAGATACAATATAGCAGCAAGAACTGTCTGTTCACTGTTCTTCCTTTCCCGCATTGCGACTTGAACTTCGACTCACAACACGAGCTAAATGACACCAATGCCTCTCTAAATCAAGCCGACAAGCATCTACAAAACCTAAAGACCCCACGAAATCGCCTGAGCATGATGCACCTCAATACCCAGTCGCTAGCGTCAACATTCGATGAATTTCTACTCACTTTTGATAAGTACAAATTTGACCTTGTTACCATGTCGGAGACTTGGCTGACCGATAATCAACACCTCATCGATTATATATCCATCCCAGACTATGACCTCATCTACCAGAACAGTGCCCATGGGCGAGGGGGTGGAGTGGGGTGTTACATCGCCAGTCACGTGAAATAAAAACGTCGGAAGGAGTACGAATCGATCATTGCTGGATTCGAAAATATCTGGGTTGAGATTGCCGGCCGAAACAAAAATAGCGATATTCTTGTTGGTATCATATATCGACCACCATCTACCGATGCTCTTGCCTGGCTTGACAAACTAGAAGACCTTATCGTTTGCGTTCAAACAAAATGGAAGCGCGAGTTCATTATAACAGGAGACTTCAACATCAATCTACTCGATAAACAAAAACCCGAAGTTCGGCGGTATCAAAGCGTCATGGAGCAGTTCAATCTGCAGCAAGTTGTTGTCAAATCAACCAAATGCACCGCTGACACCGCAACACTGATTGATCACATCATTGTAAGCAATGAAAAACTTGTTCTAACAACAGATGTTCTTCCCAGTGATTTGATCAGCGATCACGACGCGCCATACGCAATAATAAACCTTAAAACGCCTAACTTTGAACCGCGCTACAAAATTCTTCGCGATGAGGAAACTTTTAACGAAAAATCGTTCGTCACCGACGCATCTCAACTTCCTTTCTCTACAATATGCGCCTTTGACGATCCTGACAACCAGCTTTACATGCTTACCACATTGTTGCGTGCTTGCATTAATAGACATGCGCCTCTTAAACGCGTAAAACTGACAAGAACGCCTGCGCCCTGGATGAAGGACCCTGTCATAGTAGAACTGCAAAAATCGAGAAACAACTTTCGCTATTTATGCCATCTCAATAACAATTAATCCTTATGGAAAAAATTTCGAAAAACAAGAGCGAAATTGAAAAAAGTGATTCGAACGACCAAACGATCATTTTTCAAGAAAGTTCTCTCTAGTAAGCAGCCGAAGGAGAGGTGGGATTTGATACACAAAATTTTGAATCCTCCTCTAAAAAAGTTACCCAAAATGCTGACGAACTCAACAAATTCTTCGCAGAAACTGCAAAGCGAACGACAGGCGCAACCCCAGTGGCGACGCCGATAATCGAACAAAGAATAAAATTTCTCAGCGATGACAACGGGTTTAAGCTTAGACCTGTAACCTACGAAGAGGTCAAAGCGCTTATTAAAACAATCCGGAAAGACAACTCCACAGGCAGCGATAAAATAGCGCCGTGGTATATAAAACTTATTAGCGAATTCCTTGTCTCACCGCTTACTTTCATCATCAACAACTACATTAAGGACAATCGATACCCTTCTGAATGGAAGTTGTCGCGCGTTGTCCCAATACCAAAGGTGAAAGAACCGAAATCCCTATCCGATTATCGTCCGATTTCGATACAATGCTGCTTCTCAAAGATTTTTGAACGAGCAATTTTATCCCAGCTAATCGGGTTTATCGACCGAAACCATGTATACAAGGACACCTTGACCGGCTTCCGAAAGGGTTACGGGACCAACATCATGCTGTTAAAAATGCGAGACAATATTATTAAAGCCTCGAAGGCTAGCGAGATTACACTCGCTTTAATGATCAATTTTTCGAAAGCCTTCGATACGATTGCACACGACATTCTCATCCAAAAGATGCAAACAGCTGGGTTCTCGCCGTCATTTCAACTTTGGACCCTTAGATACCTCCGTGAGCGCAAACAATATATTCAAATGGGAGACCGCAATTCTGCATCTATATCGTTGTCATTTGGAGTGCCGCAGGGGACAATACTACGTCCAGTCCTTTTTAACCTTTATGTTAATGACTTGCAAGATCAATTGCCTGTAAAATCGTTACAGTACGCGGACGACACTAATCTCTACGCATTGTGCAAATTCGAAAACCTACAAGAAACAGAACAGTTAATGAAAAACTCCATCGAACACGTTGCACGGTGGTCGAGTACAAACTGCTTGTCACTGAATGCGCTAAAGACAAAATACATGATGTTCTCATCGAAACACCTTGCAAGACGTCACTCTCTAGATGATCGACCAACAGGAATATTCCTAGATGACGTACCAATCGTACGTGTGCGCGACACCAAGATACTGGGCGTGAATTTTGATGAGCATCTCACGTGGGAAAAACACCTTACTGAGACAATTTCTTCGTGCTATGCCAAGCTTGTCGTTCTGCGGAAACTTCAAAACTTTGCACCATTTGCGACAAGGAAACAGTTGGCCGAAAGCCTAATTCTCTCAAGAATTGACTATAATGATGTTGTTTACAACACATTAAATGTTTGTCAGTTGAACCGTCTGCAGCGTTTACAGAAATGCGCATGTAGTTTTGTTCTGCGCCGCTTTGCCTCATCATCCGATATCGCAAAGCTCAACTGGATCCCCATTCGTGATCGACGGCGTTTTAACCTTCTCAAGCTGACACACGGTATATTTGCAAAAAAGTGGTGACAAATTTTGAAAAAAAAAATTTGAAAAAAATGTCTTCAAATTGCTCCCATTTTTTTTTCTGCTTTACTACATACCTAAACCCTTAGAATCCAAAATATCTGCACGAAATAGGCTTTTGTTAAAATTTTATAGCGCTATAAAGAAAATTGCAGTGAGAAAAAATGTCCCATACGTGATGGGGAGTCTTTTTGGGCTGCTGAATCTGGAGAAGATGTTTGAAACCTAAAAATTGTTTCAATTCAAGACAAATACTATGTACCACCAGATTAAATATCATATTGTTGACAAAAATGGCTTTCCCATGGGAGGGAACGTGAATTATTTGTCAAATTTAACATAAAACGATTAAGGCAGTGACCATTGTGGATGATTACAGAAGAATAACACAACTTTCTCACCTAACATTTGGTATAAATCAAGCACAGTATTTGGGTAAGACATTAAAATTGTTAAGTATTGCAAAATCTAAGACCAAAAAGAAATACTTGGCTCTCTTGTTAGGCTAGTGTAGTTACCAAAATTGTCCCATACGTGAAAATTTCTATGTTAACATCAATTATGACCTCAGTTTGCATTACTGGATGGTAGTATTTACCAATTTTCTTCTCAAAACACATCTTTATATTAAGTAATAGGTGTGAATAAAGTACTACTTCAAAAATATATCCTATTTATAAAGAAAATCTTCCCTAATGAATAAGAAAAATACAGAAAAAGCTTAAAAAAATAAGAATTTGCTCCGATTTGCTAATGTTTGATCTCAAAAATTTTAAAAAAATTGAATGAACACAACTCTTAACAATAAATATTAACAAATAAAAATTATAGAAACTGTTTGAAAAATGCTTTTAAGCTAAATTGACTAGCATTTCCTTTAGAATTATTTGTCCCATACGTGACAAAAATTTGAAAAAATGACAAGTACTGATTAATGAAGAAATGAGTTAATGTTACACTAGCTTTACACATAGATTTTACAAATCACTAGTTAAAAAGGTGTTGTGGTTCGACTCTTGGCAGTTATTTCATGGAGATTAAGCAAGGCTGGTGCAGTAATATGGGTAGTTTATACTAAGTGGCCCATTCCTAAAAGACTAGTGACCAACTAAATCAGTTTTTGATAGGTAAGAAATTACAACAGAACTGATATGATAGACTATAAAAATATTCATTTAGCATGATTCCTTCTTTTGAGTTTATTGTAGGTTGTGATAACCTGGTCCTCATCAAATTTATACCCTTTCTTGCTTACACTGCTTGGCTGGCAGGGACCATGAAAAACATACACAATATCAACTTCTTCATCAGCACTATTTCGGGGAATTTCCCAAAATCCACATTTGTAGGAAAGGAATTTGAATATTGCTGCTTTGCGGTCATCATTCACCTGAAAATTTGATAAAGAAATTATATAAAAACTTATGATTGTTTACTTTTTCAGAACTATATGCTTGCCTCAACTATAAAAATGTATAAAGCCTTACCTTAATCAATCTGCCCCAATATCTTCCTTGGTCATAGTAAACACAATAGTACTTGCCAATATGAATTGAGCTGATCGATTGTTGACTTTTTGTTACATCTAAAATGCAAGAACACTCTATCAAAAACCTTACAATTTATTCAAAGTGATCAAATCATAAAAAGCGACTATGAAATAAATGATTTATGAAAAAGTTATCAATATTTACCTGAAAACTCTTCTTCATGGCTCTTTCCTTCAGTTTCATTTTCGACATCCTCAGGAACATTTGTTTCAGTGTCACTATCCCTTTCATCAATGCTACTTTCAACCACTGGCAGTCTAAATGGTGGCAGAAGAGAGAAGCATATCACTAAAAAATAGCTAGGATTCTGCATCGAGCAGGTATATCACAGATCTTTTAATAACTCTCATTGATTTGTGAGTGCAAGCCATGTTTTAACAAAAAACAAATTATAACTCAGCATAAAATAAAGTACCTTCGAACTTTGACTTTTTCCCATTGTGCTTTTTTGAACTCCTTGCATTCTGACAGTGCCTTCCAATGACATTCTCTGGTGTCATTTATATCACAATAGATTTCATGGACAGATGAAACGCCAATGCCATGGCTTATAATTTTGGTTGAATCAATATCTTCCACACCATAACCTTCTCGTGCTTTCAAGACATCCTCCTCATCATATGTGTCAATTGCAATGTTGTTCAGCAATGGAAGATGTTCCATCAATTGAGTCGTGTCCCTGATGACATCATTTGGGCGATAAGAGATGGTATCTTTTACTGCACGTTTAATTCCGCCCCCAACACCATCCATAGGGCCTTTGCCATGCCCACTTTCAGTAAAAACCCATGAAACTTCAATTTTGTTTGAGACAGCCCAATCTTTCATCAACAGTATGTTTTTCTTATTGCGATACTGGCTTGTTGGACTGTCTGATACAATAAACAAGTGTTTGCAATCCAAAAAATCAATGTTTGTGAAGATTTTTCGAAGTGATGCCCAAGTTGCATCCGCTTTGTGGGACTTGACATCACTAATGGTACCGAAGTTTCGAGTTGACTATTTTTCATAAAGAACTGCAGTATTAACAGATGCACTGATGGTTGTGTAGTATTGTGATTTTTCCTGGCGAGTTTGGTAGAGATCCACATTTTCTGACCAATCTATGCGTAAAACTTTACAATGAGAGTCAGGCTCAAGAACCAGCTGTTTTAGCTCTCTTATGCGCCTATATTGAGAGCGAAATCTTTTTGAGTGTTCGTAATATTCATTCAAGTCGCTTTTCAGTTTCACAGCAAACTTATCAGAAGCATCAGCAAGTGCTACTTTCTTTGAATGGTAGGTAGTTGCTTTTGTGCGCTGGTTTTGCTCCTTTTGTTTGGTCCACTCCAAATACTTGAACACTTTTCCCGATTCTTTGACCTCCTCAATTAGAGCGTCAACTTTATCAGTCTCTCCATTTTTAACAGTTTCAAGTGTTAATTGTACCCCAGGCAATATTCGCTTCACAGCCTCCAACTTAAGTTTAGGATTGAGGCAAGGCATGCAAAGACATGTGCCCCAATCTTCTGGTTTAGGCTTGATTACATAATTTGGCACATACCTGGTAAATTGGGTATAGAAACATTCAATTGACTCATCGACTTGAAAACGTTGATGAAGTTCCTGAAGAGAACCTAAGCGATAACGGATTCCTTTCTTGGCTTTCTTCAAGTCAGGTGTAATCATTGACACATCATCCCTCAAGAAGTATTTTTCAACTAAAATTTTCAAATTAGAGTCTTTCTTCTGGGCAACAGATTGTCTATCAAGGTGATACCGTCTGACGAGCTCACAGAGTGATTTTGTTATGGACAGTCTTTTCCTAGCTCTGCTCTTTGCAGCAGGGGACAGAGAGCTAATAAAAGAAGTTTCGCTAGCAGAGCCAGAGGCATCATAATCTTCAGAAAGAGCTGATTGACATGATGATAACTCTGGAGTCGAAGTTCCCTCAAATTTTCTCTTAAGTCTCCTGTTTTGATTAGTTACTAGCTTCACTTTTAAATGCATTGTTTTCAGATCTTTCTTTCTTTGAACTTCATTTTTCTTCCTACGGGAGGCTCCTAACTTTTTGTTGTTAGTTGCTCTACCATCGACATTTTCTTCTGACTTCTTCCTCTGTCTTTGCTGTCGCTTTCTCAATCTTTCAAACTTACGATACTCCTCCTGTTGTTCTTTATCCTGTTGTCTAGCTTTACGTTTCTCATCCCTGATTTTCTTTGATCGTTTACGTTCTCTCTCTAGATGTTCTTCCATTGCCTTTTGATCCAAACTTTCTCTCCTCTTTCTCAATTCTTTCTGCACTTGTCTTTCCCATTTTATAATTTCTTATTTAATTGTTTATCACTGAAAGAAAGATTTGCATTATTACATAAATGATGGAAAGAGAGAACTATCACAGAAGTCCTGATTTGTAAACAGAGGTCTTCATTTCACTCGTAATAAAGACACTGCAATGCCTTCATTTTTTTTATATCTTGAAAACAATACAATGTCTTCATCTGGTAAAAAGCAAGAAAAATACAAATTTATTGCCCTTAATACAGGTACAGACCTCTAAGACATGCAAAAAAACAGTAGCTTAGGTTGTAAATCACTAAAAAATGGCCGTCACGTATGGGACATCGTCACGTATGGGACATTTCGTACAACACACTGCTGTTTTGGGTTTTTAAACAACTATTTTTCAACAATGATATTATACGATCAAACCAACTCATTTGCCAACTACTTCCACATATATATCATCTTTAAAACACTTTTGAAAAATTCCTGAGCATTCCATATGTAGCCGTCACGTATGGGACATTTTCGTATGGAAGATTCAATAAGTCTTGTGGGATGGTTAATTGTGGTTTAAATATATAACTTCAGCATGTCATTTTTTATATAACACAGACAGGTAGTTTAACTATAATCACAACTAAAAAGAATGGTATATATAATTGATTGATGTATTCCTGGCAACCCTCAAAGAAAAATGTCACGTATGGGACATAAATCCTTGACCACGGAGATTTTACTTCAGCAAAACCTCTGAGTTAAAGTGAAAACAATTATTATACTGTCTGGAGTTGGTCCAACCTTAGACTTAATTAATCCAAAAGACTAGAACATCAAATCTTAACTACAAAAATAGCCATGTTGATTCAAAACAGTCAATCTCACCAAAAACCACCCCAAAATTGACGAAAATGTCCCATACGTGACGGGCTGTAGCCCAAACCGTAAATGCTTCAGAAATAAAATTTTGCACCCAGTTGACCAACCTAACAAGGAGTATTTTAAAGCTTATTTGGTTCAATTTGATCAATTTAAACAGTCTCTAGGGCCAAAACCATCGTTTGTCACCACTTTTTTGCAAATATGCCACACAAGGCAATCAACCGAGAAGATTGGCCAGCAATTGCACCAGTTGAACTGTATGTGCCCAGACGTTCATTAAGAAGTAGTCATCAAAGAAGAATGAAGATAGACATTCAAGGAACCTTACAACACGATGCATACACACATTTTAATAACTTACCAATGTATATAAGGAACTCCACTAACTATATTGAATTTTGCAAATTGACTAAAAATTATATTTTAAACAATGTAAATAATGACTAACATTTTAAAATTTTTAACATTTATTTTATTAATTTTATGCATATATACGGGATGAAGAGCCATTATTGTAAATGGATAAGCCCAGAATAAACCTTTAAAAAAAAATAAAAAAAAAATAGATGAAACCGAAATAGAGGTCGCAAGTACACCAATTAAAAGGAAAACAATCGCTGAAAAGAAACTCAATTTGCTCTCAAAGTGTACAGAAGCTAATACAGCCAATGCACAGCCAAAAGCTCCCCCAGTAAATGAATCTTCAAACCCAAAAATGTCTGCGTCCATAAACATTTCCCTTAATGATTTTGCATACAAAGATGCGTTGTGGCCAGTTCGTTGAACCTGCAGTGAGTAAAATGAATCAGGAACTACATTTGCACGCCATTCTCCCTCTGATATTTCCCCATCTTCCATAATAGCATCAGCAAAAGATGCTGGACGGTAAACGTTAACTGAATTCGGGCTTTTAATTAACATATTGTGTAGTATTAGTGCAGTGAAAATGACATCCTCAACATATTTCGGTTCAAGATTAATTATGGTGAAAAAGATTCTCCAACTATTAGCCAGAATCCCGAACAAGTTTTAAACTTGACTGATCCGTCTTGTATACCTTGTAGTAAGGAGGTTTTGTTCCAAATACCAGAATCGTTGACCCTTCCATTAGAACCTACATCCGCATACAAACATTCATATTCTGGACCTGCAATTGCCATTAAAATAATGGAATGAGTGTGTTTGTAATTATAGTAAAAGGAGCCACTATTTTTTGACTTTTGAATTCTCATATGTTTCCCATCAATTGCTCCTAAAGCGTGGGGGAAATTCCACCTTTCTTCAAACTTTTTGGAAGTGTCGAGCCACTCAGCTTCCGTTGACGGGACTTTGATAAAATCTGATGCCATTCTTTCAACGATAGCTTTACAACAACCTTTGATGATATATGATACAGCATTCAGTGATATTCTATATTGAAAGCTCAAAGATTGGAAGGCTTCACCTGTAGCTAAAAAGCAGAGTTAATGCTAGCCTCTCATCAGAATCGGCTTAGTCCCACCAAGTCTGTCTTTTGGCGAAATTAAATCAGAAATTTTAGTCAGTATGAATTCAAAATCTGTAACATCCATCCTGAACATTTCTCGGAACCCGAACCGATCATCTATTCTTAACTCTTGCACAATATTATTAAAATATCCCCTCTCGTGTCTTCTTTTCACCCAATTTCTTGTTTTTCCTCGGTGAGGCTTTTCATCATCTGAATCCATCAGTTCATTCAACACTACAACTGCTAAAAGATCCGCCATTTTGAATTATAAAATGAATGGACTCTTCAGCAGGCGAATTGTAGTATTCTTGTACTCGGGATTATTCAGATAGAACAAGATACCTTAGAAGATTTCAATTTGCGTGCTTCCTGCTTCTTGCTTTCTTTCCATATATATATATATATATGGAAAGAAAGCAAGAAGCAGGAAGCACGCAAATTGAAATCATCTGAATATATATAAATATATATATATATATATATATATATATATATATATATATATATATATATATATATATATATATATATATATATATATATATATATATATATATATATATATATATATATATATATATATATATATATATATATATATATATATATATATATATATATATATATATATATATATATATATATATATATATATATACAAACTTGCTGCAAGATGGTGTGTTGACTTGGCAGGGATGACACTGTTTAATGTGATTTTCAATGTCAATATTTATTGATGGCCACCAGACACTCTGTCGGAGGCTGAGCTGATGCCTGATTGCAAAATACGGTCTCAGATCCTTTGACCACTTGCTCGACTTGATCGCTGTGATGACTTTTTGTAGCATAGTGTCTTCAGCCGTCTCTCTTCTGATTCTTTCCATAACGATAAAGTTGGTCGTCGCACTGTTGGTAGTTATCATGTTGATGTACTGCTCGGCTTTCTGGTCATCTGGTAAGGAGAGGTTAGTTGGATGTCTAAACAGATAATCCGCAGGGTTGTTGTGGCCTGGCTCATATTTGATGATTGTTGAGTAGGTTTGTAGCTTGAGGATCCATCTTTGGATACGTGGTGGAGGATTCAGGGTAGTAGTGAATAGACGTTCTAATGGTTTATGGTCGGTGATGACAGTAATTTTGATACAGATGTAATAATGGAAGTGTTGACAAGACCATAAGACATCTAGGGCTTCGCGTTCCATTTGGCTCTATCTACTCTCGGTTGGGGTTAATGCACGAGATCCATGTGCGATTGGTTGGTAGCTGCTATCTGTTTTTGAGCTAGAATTGCACCCAGTCCACAATGACTAGCATCAACGTAAAGTTTGGTATCGGCTTCCGGATTTTAGAATGTCAATGTGGGCGCATTTGTAAGATTTTGTTTCAGGGTGTCTAGTGATTTTTGCTCATCGAACCAGGTAAATGGTGTGTCTTTTTTGTTAGTTTCCGCATGGGCACGGTCAGGGTGGCATATATCGGTTATAAAAATTTATCATACCGAGGAGCGATTTGACTTCAGAGACATTGGTTGGAGCTGGTAGGTGTTTGATTGATTCAACTTTGGCTGGATCTGGTGTGATGCCAGTGGCTGAGAAAACATGACCATTGAAGGTGAGTGATGGTGCTGCGAAGACACACTTTCCAAGATTGATCTTCAGGTTTTTCGCTGATATTTTAGAGAGAGCATTTTCAAGATTTGTATTATGCTCTTCTAAAGTACTGCCCCAAACGAGTATGTCGTCACTGATGTTCTTGGTTTTCCCATTTGTTTTTGGTACTGTGACTAGGGGATTAAGCCAAGTAGTTGGACCATTTACTTTTTCAATGATGTCCAATGACAACAGTCGGTTAACTTCATCCTCGATCTTTTGTTTGGTGTGAAATAGTTTTCTCCGGATGGGTTGTTGTATTGGTTGTATTTTAAGATTTATGTGAAAACGGAGTTGGAAGTTGGCCAATTCTCCAGTTCCTTTGAACGATGGTTGGTATTTATCGACAGTTGCCTGTGTTGATTTTGGTGTACTAGGATGAGAGTCTATGTTGTTAACAGATTGTCTAGGTGGTCCCACTCGAAGGAGATCAAGGTTTTCTGCAGTTGTTTTGCTTAGTAGACAACCATGACTTCCTTTGGCTACGTAAAATTTAACGTTTTCAAATGTTCGGTTGTGAGTCTTAGTTCTAACTTTGATGGAACCGAGGAGTGGAATGGCAGATTTGGCTTGGTATGGAAATATCTTTGTTGTTGTGGATCGTAGTTCTGGCTTTGGGTTAAGTTTGTTAAAAGCCGTCTCATCCAGGATGTTGACGGTTTTATTGATCTGAAGGTTGTGTTTGGTACTTTTTGATCCAATTTGGTAGATGTCGTCGTCAGATGAAGATTGACCGTCAACGGTGTTAGATTTTATTTCTTGTTCAAACTCATTTTCCTCAGCTTCCATGGTGTGAGCTCGGTGACGGCGGTGCTTTTGATTTACCAGTCTTCAAGGGGGCGGTCTGGAATCGTTTTGGATTTTTGTTCTGCACATATTGGTGTAATGCCCTTTTCTGTGACATCGGTCACAAACAGCATTTTTACTCCTTCTGCACTCTGGGCCGGTATGTCCTTTGGCTCCACAACGATAACATTCGGTTGGATTGTTGTTTGTGTTTTTATGTTGATTTCCATAATGAATTTGATTACGAGGGTTATAATTTTGACGTGTCATTTTGTTCAATGATTCATTGACGTTGTTGTTGCTTTCAATTGTTTTTGTGAAGTGGTTAACGTCCTCCATTATTATGGCAATTTGAAGTGTTTTGTCTAGGGTTAAGTCTAATTCAGATAGCAATCTCTTGCGGAGTTTGGATGATCGACAGGAAGTTATGATTTGGTCTCGAATGTTATTATCTGTTTCGTTTCGATATTCACAGTGTCGAGCAAGTTGTTTCAAACGTGTGATGTATTGATCAATTGCCCATTTGCTGTACGGCATTACGAAAGACTGACCTTTCAAAGGGGATATTTTTCTTCATCTTGAAGTGGCTGTTCAGAGCATCAAGTGCGGTGTTGAATTTGTTGTCATCTGCATTTTCCTCGTCGACTCCCAGTGTCTCATAAATTTCTTGAGTTGCAGGGCCGACCATGTGTAGAAGTAAAGCATGTTTACGATCATCATTGTTGATTCCTGAAGCAGTGATGAAGTAGTTGAAGCTTTTAACCCATTTGGTCCAGCGTTGACTGAGTGAAGTTTGATCTCCATTTGGATTGAAGGGTGGAACTCCTTGAATTTGGAGAGCCATGTTGAGTTTTCTTTTGAAATAGTGTATGTAGTATGCAGCAGTGAATTCAGAGATACCCCGTCGCCATTTGTAGTATTCTTGTACTCGGGATTATTCAGATAGAACAAGATGTCTTAGAAGAGTTCAATTTGCGTGCTTCCTGCTTCTTACTTTCTTTCCATATATATATATACAAACTTGCTGACTAAGCATAAAATATAATAACAAAGATGGTAACCTAGAATCAGCAATAACAAAATCGTAGCAGAGATACTCCACGAATGTTTGATGAAATGTGTTTGATGAAACAACTCAAATGGAAAATTCAATTTCATCAAACATTTGAAAATCCATCAAAAACTCATCAAACATTATATACCTCGACATTTTCTGATGTTTGATGAAATGTTTGATCGGTTTGCGTTATGCATTATATCTGTATTTTTTGAAAAAGAAAGAAAAATCGTGTTTGGTGTTTGACGAAATGTGTTCCAGAACATATTTTCATCAAACATTCTCCTTTGTCAAAATGGAAAAATTTAATGTTTGAACAGTTTGGTGGAGTTTTTGACTCAAAGATTTTGACTTTCGAACGTTTTTATTCGTTTTTCGAACGTCAAACATGCGATTTTTTAATTTGTTTTGTTGAAATTTTCATTTATGGTGAGTGATATTGATTAGTATAAAATGAATTCTTTCAGTGAGGATGAGGAACAACATTCTTTAACAGGTGTAGCTTTTAAGGTACATCAGCAAAAAATAGAAGAGGAAGCTAAAAAGCAAAAAGAAACGTTGACTGGCGACAAGAAAAAAGGAAGAAAGAAAAAAAAATCTCCAAAGCTACTTCAGTAGAAGCCAACGAAGAAAACGGCAAAGAAGACAAAAGGGCTAAAGACTGGAGTGAAGATGATGTATCTAACTTAATCGATATGCTAGAGGAGAACCGTGTCTTTTGGATGTTTTTCACAAAGACTATTCGAAACGAGATGTAAAGGCTTTTATTGCTTCAATAAAATTAACAGTTTGAGGACCCAACTTGGACGGGAACATTCAAAAGAATTAAAGACAAAGAGTGGACAGGCAACGGACGAGTTGTATGTATCTAACTGGGTGCATTATGAGAGGTTGTTGTTTTTGCTCCCAATTATCGGGGAATCTAAAAGCCGGGACACGTTAAAACGCAATAATTTGAGTCAAGACGATCAAGTAGAGTTAGAATCGAGTACACCAGTCCCTAAAAAGAAAAATATCGCAGAAAAAAACTCGATTTGTTATCTAAATGCACCGAAGCTATCGAAGCTCGAAGAAACCCAACGAGTTACCCGCATCTGCTTTTTCTATCTATATACCAGTGGATACCCCTTAAAAACTACATAAAAAGAGGTACCCACTACCACCAGATAGAGAGTAGTTGATGAGCTGAAACTTTTTCTGGTGAAAGTCAACTTTATATGATTGTCTTCACAGGTCATAGTTTTTGATTCAATGGCTCTGCCAAATTTTTATAGCAGTACGAAAAGTGGTCATTTTTGTATTTTACCCCTTAAAAACTACAAAACGGTTTTTCGCCTATGAATTTTTATTAAAAAGTCATATTGACTTCAAATTTTGTATACTTTCTCCATATAATGTGTTTTATGTTATTTTAATCAATTTTAGAAGGATTCTTTTCAGGAAAGTATCTTCATACTAAAAAAACCCTTAAAAACGACACTCTTACCCCTTAAATACTACAACCTTTGGCGTTGTTTGTGGATTACTTAATAAAGCAAACGTATTTTTGATGAGAAGTTACCTTTTTATGGTTAAATAACATGGCAGGACTTCAATTTTATATGGATTTTTTCAACTTTTCAGGATTTGATTTTATATTCGAATATATGTTTTTGTAGGCAAAAATACATAAATGTAACAATGGTAAAAACAATCAAAAAGAAGCTCAACTTGAAGAGATAGTAGAATGGTGCAAGACTAATGGGAAAAAAGGCTCCCTTAATTTTTTTGGTGACTGTATTTGAAAAAAAACATTCTATTTTCAGATGTACCTTTGGTATAGGTACTTAAAAAGTATAGGATGTATGGCCTTAATAGCACTTGACAAATTTCAAAAAACTAGAGTTTTCAGGCTATAATTTACGGTATTTTTTATTTTTATTCTACTTTACTATATATTTAAAGGATATGAAGCATCAAATTTAGGCATTTTCTGAAACCTTATTTATAAAAGGTTATGAAAAATTGTATTTTAGAACATCTAACCAATTCAAAAATTTCCCAGGCCACTAAACATAACTTTGTAGTTTTTAGGGGTGTGTGTGTTTTAAGGGGTATCCACTGGTAGAGGAAAAACTCTCCCAATTCAGCAAACGGAACAGAACAATTGCAGAGAAGCGAATTTCAGATATTATTTTTGAAATAGAAATGTCATCAGAAAGAGAGGAAACACAAAACCAGATGATGCAGTTTAGTAATTTTAAAACAACAGCTACTTAAATTTGACTTCTCCTTTGCGAGGACGAAGCTATATTGACATGTTAGATAAATAAACACTCAGAAAATTTTCATATTTTTTTTGTTTCTATCTGATATTAGCCTATTTGGACTTGTATACAATACTTTTTATTGTAAATAGTTTTCTCCTTCAAAGGTACGATGAACAAGTTTAACCGTTAACTGTTTTTAACAAAACTTCCACTGCCATTCAACAGTCCCTTCGTTTACAAAGTGATCTTTGAAACTCTCTCTGATTTAGCTGTGGTTGTGGCATTGTGACCACCTCTAGGAGTTTGTAACAGGTAAAAGGAATCTCTACTTTTGGTTTTTCGCCATTCTCCTTCTACAATCTGACCGTTTTCAAGAAGAGAATCTGCTAAAGGCATAGGTCGATAATCGTTTACTGAATTTGGACTTTTTTTTAGGTGTTTGGATCGAGATTAATGGTCGTTAAGTTAACAAAAGTAGAATGTGGAATACGAAAGAAAAATAATTTATATATATACTTTGTCATTACTACTAAAAGCTTAATATAAGAAAGAATGCATTTCTTAAAAAGACAGTTTCTTCAAATAATCATTTTTGGGCTTATTAATATGCTGTCTGTTAAATCCATAGCATCTGACTGTCTGTTTGTAGCATCTTCTGGAATTAAGAAAAAAATGCAGGCTACAGTAGCATAAGAAGTAAACACTATTTTGATTTATTAGTCAAATCAGTAAAACTTTCAAACTCAAGTATATAGGTAGTTAAAAACTGTTATAGTTAGAACAATAATGACAGTTGAGACAAAATAGGTTTATTTTGTTTTAACTATTAACCTAGGCTTCAAATTACATAAAGCTGCACATAATAAAACTATATCGTCTATATTATATAATAAAGTAATAGGTATAACTGCCTTTAAAATACGAAAGGTTTTAATGCGGTTAATAGCACGTTCAACATGTATTCTCAAATTAGCTATTTCTTTGGTCTTCGGAGTTTCTTTATTCGTAAATTGGCTGTTTACTCTGACACCTGGTGGTATACCGTAAACCTCGGCCTATAAGCCCTGGGCTTATCTGATTTCAAAGAAACTTTTTCCATTGGCTTATCTGCGGGTGGGCTTATCTTCGGGTGGGTCTATCCGCGGGATAATAAAAACGTTAGTATAATGTGTACCTAGTGAAACAGACAAAGGAAAGAAACATATAAACAAGCTAACCAGGCGCGAATCTAGGATTTTTTCAACATGGTCAAATATTTTTATGTATATACTCAAGCATTATGGACTGGACAAAGGGTAAACTGAAGCGGGTTTAACAAACAAATCTGAGTTGCATTAAAATATATTTCAAAACTATAATTATGTTTTACAAATCGCAGTTAACAAAATATTTACCACACCATCACCTTTGAAAATGTATAAAAAATTATAAAAATTTGACGTTTTCAAGATTTCAGTATTAAGACTTCCGTGTTTCAAGTTTTATAGCCATTCTTGAAACGATTGGAGCTGCATGTAAAAAGTACACCTGAAAGGTTTGAAAAAACGTTAATTTATAGACAAACAGGATACGTACACTCCGTCCCAGACAACCCCCGGTACACAACTTTACGCTTTTTCGAACAGAGGACGTACTTTTCGGGTAGCCCCTTATGAAGACATAAGATTAAAGAATCATCTTTGCCATCACTCGCGTCCAAAAAAGGTGACTTGGACAGAATCTCATATATATTGAGGACTGGCAGTGATTCTTCCGCTTGTTTTGCGCTATCTTCTTCTTCTTCCAAACTGTCGCCTGCCAGTGTACTTCCAGGGTATTCGTTACCTTTGCAGGACCACCGTGACATGTAACAGCAGCCATAACTAGGAAAATAAGCGTGTCAATCCCTGCAGATTCGTTTGCCTAGATCATCCTTTTGCACACTTGGACAATACCAATCGTATGGCATGTGTACATAATCACATTCTGGGACCAGTTTGCCGAGTGTCATTCTTTTCCAAAGATCTGAAAACTTGTCAGAAGATTTGAGGTTTTTAGGGTTTGGTATACATAATCGAAAAAAATTTGCTTGTGGCGGAAATCAGAATTTTTTCTCGCTAAATCAGACTTGTTTACGTTACTTCGCTCCGGAATACGGACCAAAAAATTCAATAGCCCTTTTTATTTTCCTTCTCTGGTATCCTATTAGGACTAATGAATGTCGTTGCTGAATCATTCGTTCCATTAACTTTGAAAAAATGGTGTTTATTGGAGGGCGGCGTATAAAAGAGGAAATACGATAATTGGAATAAGAGAAAATAATTGTTTTAGAACAATGAGCTTGGAAGTTTATTGCGCAGATCTGGTACAGGCTATAAAGTGAAGATAGTGAGCTGTGAATTTTTCTGTGTATTAAAGATATCTACCAAAATTATTTTTTGTGCCCCCATAAAAGGATTTGACTCCCCCCATATAGCATCCACATTCTCAGGCAATTTTTTCTCCCCCTTCACAGTTATTAAGGTACAAACCGACTCCACCAAAAACCCCAAACAAATTGAGAAATGAAGCCTTCAGTTTGTATGTGAATTTTCTTTGTGGCTGGATCATCACATATTACTTTATATATGTTTGGTAGTATATATATATATAATTATAGATTAGGAACTGTAAATATACTAAAGATAGTTCCTCAAAAACTGCTAAGTAGACCTATGATATTTTAAAGAAAAACAAATAAAATCTTATTGACTTTTTTGCACAAGACTACTTTATTAGAGCACAGGGAGTTAATAATAAACAAAATAGTAGGAAAGCAACCAATCTGGCAAGTCATCTCTAATTGCTTCTCGAGGAAGCCAAACCACAAGAACGTGACCTAAAATTTGATTTATCACTTTGATCCAAGTTGTAAAAGTGTTTGAACAAGTTGTTGTTGTTGAACAACCAAAGCGATCAGCAAGATCTCCATTCACGAACCCGAGGCGAAAATAAATTCATAAATTAATCGTCAATTACAATTGTAGCTGTAACAATGTTTTCTTCCTCATCGTCACCATCGTCCGACGGTAACCGGACGGTTGCCCGATGGACACTAGCCCGAAGACATCAACCCGACTGACAGCATCCCGACGGACATTTCCCCACCCGGCCAAGTAACCCGACAGGACATTAGCCCGACGGACACAATATATAAAAAAAATTAGAAAACATTTATTTTAAATAAACAAAACAGCAGTGCTGGCAAATAATTAAATATTTCCTAGAAGCGTTTCTTTTTCTGGGAAAGTTAAAAAATACTTTAATTGGTTTCTACTTTCGCAAAATCGAATATTTGTTTTCATCACATGGTGTTTCCATTTTTATAAAGCGAACTGAACCTACGATTTAACGTGTTTAACTCAAGATTGTGTCGTTGAGAAATGGAGTTTATGTCAACAATAAAACGTGGCAGAAAACTGATAAAAGATGGCATTTTCTATCACAAAATTAAAACGATGCCCAACGGGAATACCTATTGGGAATGTGACAAGAGAAAAAACGGAAGTGGATGCAAAGTAAAACTAATCCTCGATGAACAAGATCGTTTTGTACAACAAACTGGTGAAGACACACACCCACCCGATCTTGAGAAAGTGGCTGCCGACAAACTTTCTAATTGGCATGAAGAGAACAGCAAGAGCAGGTATTGCCACGACAAATGTGATATCACAAAGTCTGTTAGGAGAAAACGAGAACGTCCTCGCAAAACTCCCGAAAATCGATACAATGGGACGTGACGTAAGCAGACAAAAGGCAGCTAATGCAGCTTACCCACCGATTCCGGATAAGCTAGATAATCTGTTTGCTATACCGCACCAATTCACCTTATCGAGCGCGGTAACGCTTTTCTGCAGTACGACAATAATCGCGAAGATCTTATGTTCATATTTGGAACAGCAGAGAGTTTGAACTTTTTGCAAAATAGTGACAATTGGTTTATGGATGGAACCTTTGCAACTGTACCACCCCAATTCACCCAGCTGTATACATAATACATATAATCATATATATCATAATCGTTTCTGAATTCAATGAGAACGGACGTGCATTAATTTCAACGTTTTTCCTGTGGTGAATTTTTTGTGTTTGAAATTTTCAACGCGTGTTATACTGAACTATGGCATTTAATAAGTAACAACTTAAAAAGCTAAACAAAAATGAAATCATTGATAAATTCTTGAGTTTGCAATCGGTAAACATTTCACTCCGAGACTCGATAGATGAGTTAAAATCTCAAGTATTCAACTTGACAGCGGCAGTTGACGAAATGCGTGAACAACATCATGGCGCAGCTGAAAACGAGGGTGTTGTTGGTATATCGTCTCGTTTGGAATCTTTGGAGCGCCAAATGTTTGCTTGTCAGCAGTATTCTAGACGTGATTGTGTGGAGGTACATGGAATTCCGAACACAGTTAGTGATAGTGATCTCGAGGATGAGGTATGCGATATATTTGATTCAATCGATTGTGGTGTGCAACCTGATAAAATCCAGGCTTGCCATCGACTAAAGAACAGACGAATAACAATCGTTAAATTCGTTAATCGTAAGTCGGCCTCGCAAATTCTGTCGAAGAAAAGATATTTGAAAGAGGTTTGCAATAAGAAAGCGCCTATTTACATTAACGAAAGTCTCTGCCCCCATTATAAATTTTTATACAGTAAGTGTAAGAATTTATGGCAAACTAAAGCGATTCATTCTTTCTGGAGTTCTGGCGGTTCTGTCAAATACAGACTGAAGGAGCATGGGAACGTTGCGGTGGTCGGTCACATCAGTGATTTGACAAAAGTTTTCGGCGAGTTGTAATGAACAAATTGTATATATTTTAATGTAAATTTTTAAGTCTGATTTTTTTGATTTTTTTTTTTTTACAACTTCAAAATACGCCTTCTTTAATTACTTTCTCCCTTAGGAAATTGCTTGCAATCAACTTTCTTTTAAATTTTCTGACATCCAATTATCCTTTGGAAATGAAAAATTGTCATTTTGTCTGGTTTTAAGTTTTTGCTTTCAAAATCACACGCATTTTTTGTTGATAGTATTATTTAATTTTCAAACCATTCCATTAAACCACGGGATTAACGATGCATTGTCTCTTCTTACGTTGAAAATTTTGCTTTAATATACAAATGGAAAGATTTTTATGCAATGTTTGTATCAAAACAATTAAAAATCACCATCACGACTTACAATGTGATATTTGTAACTCTTGGGTTCATAAAAAAGTGTAATGAACTAAACGACATTGATTATCGCTTGTTGAAATCTGATGCTTCTGATTGGTTTTGTATTTTGTGTACATGTGAAATATTTCCTTTCAGTACAATATCTAACAATGAATTAAAGTTTTTATTTTCGTTAAATGTAATTATTAACAAGATTTTTCCGTCGAATGAACAAATCAACTTGTTTTCTAAATTTAATAAATTCATTACAGAAGGTCAAAATCCATCGGACGAGGAAAATAATACTTTTACAAATCTTATTAACTGCAAGTATTACGACACTACTGACTTTTGCACCTCAAAATATGGCGACAGTAATTCATTTTCAATATTTCATTTAAACATATCCTCACTAAACAAGCATTTTGATGAATTCTGCACTTTTCTTAGCTTACTTGATTTCCAATTTAATATTATGGGTTTAACTGAAACAAAATTTAAACTAAACGTTCAACCATCGACTCCTATTTCACTGAAAAACTATGTCATTGAACACACTGCTACAGAATCTTCATGTGGAGGAGCTTTGCTTTATATTTCAAAAAAATTAAATTATAAACCAAGGAATGACCTGTTAATGTATAAAAGGTTATTTTAGGAATCAGTTTTTATTGAAGTTATCTGCGAAAATAGTCGTAATGTCATCGTTGGTTGTATTTATCGTCATACTTGTATGTCTGTTAATGAATTTCATAACGACTTTGTTCTTCCTCTTACTTCAAAATTACTTTCTGAAAATAAAACCATTTTTTTAATTGGGGATTTCAACATTGATTTAATGAACGTTAATTCTAATCGTGATGTTTCTATGTTTTTTAACTTTATGATGTCTAATAATTTTTGTCCGCAAATAACTTTACCTACAAGAATTACTCAACGATCAAGTTCCTTAATAGACAATATCTATACGAATTTTTATGGTGAGAATATATTGTCGGGAAATTTAACATCTACGATTTCGGACCACTTACCTCAATTTTCTATTGAGTTCAAAGACAAAATGAGTTTTGTTTCTAGAAAGCATAACATTTATCGCAGAAACACTTCTGATTATGATAAGAAAAACCTTCTTTCTGATTTCTTAAAAGTCAACTGGGACGAAAGTATGGAGCTTAATATGTCAAAGGTTAATAATTGTTTTAATTTATTTTATAAACATTTTAATGGTTTATTAGATAATCACGCACCACTCAAGAAGATCAGTATCAAGAGGTTTAAACTTTCTTTAAAACCTTGGTTAACTAGTGGTATATTAAAATCAATCAATGTCCGTAACAATTTATATCGTAAATTCATTAGAGCAAAAGATGAATCTAGGAAATTCAGTCTGAAAAGTCGTTATAATTTATACAGAAATCTCTTGAAACAATTGATAAAAGACAGTAAACAAACGTACTATAAAAATTACTTTTCGCATTGTTCAAAAAATCTTCGTCAAGTTTGGAATGGTATTCGCGAACTCATTAATTTAAAATCGAAAAATGATTCTTTTCCTACAAGCTTAAATAATAACGGTGTTTTAGTTACAGATTTAAATATGATTGCTCAACAATTCAATTCGCATTTCATTTCTGTAGGCCAAAACATACAATCGAAAATTCATCATTCGCACACATGTTTTGAAAAATATTTAAATAATCCTAATCCCAATAGCGTATACTTGTCACCAACTAACAAAGAAGAGATTTCATTATTAATATCAAAATTAAGTTCTAGAAAGGCTTCAGGGCCAAATAGCATTCCTGTTTTTATCCTGAAAGACTTAAACGAAGAATTATCCATTGTGTTTTCAAAACTTTTTAATCTCTCTTTTGCTAATGGTGTTTTTCCAAATATCTTAAAAACGTCATCTGTTCTTCCATTATTTAAAAATGGTTCTAAACTAGAGTGTACAAATTACAGACCGATATCTATTCTATCTAATGTAAGCAAGTTATTAGAAAAACTTATGCATTTCCGTATCTGTCATTTTTTGGACCGTTGTAAATGTTTAAACAAACTACAATTTGGTTTTCGTTTTAATCACTCCACTAATTATGCTTTAATAAGCATAACTGAAAAAATAAGAGAAGCTCTTGATAGTGATCTGTTTGCATGTGGTGTTTTTATTGACCTCAAAAAAGCTTTTGATACCGTTCACCATGGAATTCTAATACAGAAGCTTCGACACTATGGATTACGAGGCATTGTACAAGATTGGTTTGCGTCCTATTTATCAGATCGTCAACAGTTTGTTTCGATTAATGGTTTCAATTCGTCTCTGATGAAAATAACGTGCGGTGTGCCTCAAGGTTCTGTGTTGGGACCTCTTTTATTTTTGATATATATCAACGACTTAGTAAACTGAATTAATTATTCAACAGTGCATCATTTCGCCGATGATACAAACTTATTATACATTAACAGGTCAATTAAACAATTATGTAAAAAAATTAATTTTGATTTGAAAGGATTGAATGATTGGTTAAACGCAAACCTTATTGCCTTGAACACAGAAAAAACTGAATTTATGATTTTTAGGAGACCAAAAAAGACATTTGTTGATGAAATTAAAATTGTGTTAAATGGCAAACGTTTGTATCAATCGCATTATATAAAATATTTAGGGGTATTAATTGATGAACACCTGTCATGGAAAATTCACATCAATGAAATTTGTATGAAACTGAACAGAGCAAAGAGTATGATCGCTAAAGCTAGATTTTTTGTTAATAAATCAATTCTAAAAGATTTGTATTTTGCAATATTTTCTTCTCACTTGTGTTACTGTTGTCTGATTTGGGGTCAAAGAGGAAATATTGAATTTAATAAATTATTGTCATCTCAACGCTCTGCGGTTAGAATAATAAATTTTCAATCTTTTCGCTCTGATACTTCTGATGCTATGAAAAAATTTAACATTCAACCTTTTCAACTTCATATCAAAATTTCAAATTTATTATTTACTTTCGATTCACTAAAACAATATGTTCCTTCTTCAATCAGTCATTTTTTCTCTAAAACTATTAATTCCCACCAACACGGAACACGTAATGCTTCTAATGATAAACTGTTTTTACCTCCTTTTAAAACTTCATCATATGGCAAATATTCCATAAAACACCAGTGCATTACTGATTGGCACAAATCAATTGGAAGCATTATCAAACTATTTCAAATTAAATACAAAGATTATCATTCTATTTTTGATCTAAACAGAAAACAATTTCTTCGATTAGTAAAGGTGACTCTCGCGAACGAGGGACAACTTTAATGGTGTGTTAACTGTTCATAGTTATATATTAATTTATATATATACATTATTAAGTATTTTCTTCTTATATTCTGAATATTATTTATTTTGTTTTATTATGGGGTTACTACTTGTTCAGCCTTAGGCTATTGAGTAACTCCCACCAAAATATCAAACCAGATCTCCTTTTTTAATAAAGGTCTTCGTTGTTGTTGTTTTGTTGTTTTTTTATGTAAATGATATTTTGGTAAATAAATTGAATTGAATTGAATACAGTACATGGTCTAAGCCAAAGAAGACACGTCGTTGGAGCGTATGGTTTGCTTCAGAATAAAAGGGCTGACACATATGTTGAGTTTTTGGATGAAAATCATAATCTTACAAATCATGTAAATCCTGACAGTGTCATGATTGATTTTGAACAATCGATGGTGGGCGCGTTTGACAGAGTCTACCCAATTGTACCACAGAAAGGCTGTATATTCCATCTATCAAAATACATCTACACACACGTTCAAAATGAAGGTTTATCCAACCTATATATAAATGACGTTGTTTTCCGCACAAATATTCGCATGATAAGTGCACTAAGCTTCGTTCCCATAGCTGATACGATCTACCTCTTTGACGCACTGTCAAACCATGCTGGTAATCAATATGTATTTGATCAATTTTACAATTGGAATTATTACAAAACCAACTGGCGTTATTAATAATACTTCCTTGGTTCTTGATCAACTGATCACAAACCATATTTACTGTAATAAAAAGGATAATCAGGGCGCTATGGGCATGAAAACATTGGATAAGGTGGGCATGACAAAAACTGTTAAATCACTATTTATTACTTTTTTATAGGTCATCGCTCGCCAACTTGCTACACAACTAATAGTCTAGAAGCTGCCGCCCCGTATGCACCTTTTGCAGAGAAGGTTAGACTTCAATTTGATCAACATTGGTCCAAGGCTTTCAAAAAAAATATACTTTCCCTTTTTGGTTCATGGTCGTTTGGCTGCCACTATGGCAAAATTAAGCTGAATCAGCAATTTTTTCAAAATATATCATGGCCCCTCATTCGACCCGAAATTTAATCAGTAGATCAAATCCGTTGAAAATGAAACTTAAAAAAGTTACACGTCAAAAAAGTGAATGGCACTAACGAGTCAATTCTTTTATGATGTAAGTATGTTATTACAAAATCACTGTGCATATACTTGGAAGAATGTTCCGCCAAGAGAATGCAACGGACAACGAAATCAACCAAAAACGACCAACCACTCTAAATATCTCAACTGCCTTAACCGTCACAACATCGTGTTCAATCGAAATGAAAATATGCCGTGAAATATGCATAATACACGAGTTAATCGCTATACAAAATTCTTCAGTGACGCACACTTTGTTTGAAAAATGTAAAATAAACTTTAAAGGGATTCCCAAGTTCTCATATATATTTAACATATATAAATAAAAATCTAAAAAAAAGAATAGAATTTGTCCCAAACATAACAAATAACAACTTAACTAGTTATTCTGTTTTTTAAATTGTTGTTGTTCAATGCGACGCTTTCTCTTCGACCTTCTTCCCGCGATGTTTATTTCTAACTAGATTCAGACCTCATTGTCCGTATAAGGCGAAAAAGTGAGGTAATAATTTGTTGTGACGTACATGGTACGTAGTTTTGATGTATGACATTAAGCCGTATAGTTTGTAAGCCGGTTTCTGCATATATCTGTTGTAAAAGCGCTACAACAACTTTTGCGTGAGGAAAAACAGCGTTTATAAACAAGCACTAACTGGTAAGAAACGAGTCATGGCTCCAGTCTGCACTGAAACAAAAGACGATATCATTGAGCGATCGAAAAAATATTCACGTCTCCACGCAATTTGATTTACCGTAAGGGAAGAAATTTTCGCGGAAGAAAATTTCGCGATTGACAGGTATAAAAACTGCGAATTTCGCGGAATTTATTTTCGCGAATGAGGTAATATACCTGAATTTCGCGAAATTTATTTTCGCGGTTTACAGAGTTTAGGGGAATAGTTAGTACTGTATTTTCTTTATTTTCATTTTCATTAAGTTTTGCGAAATTTAATTTCGCGATTTACGAAGAACGTTTACGAAGAACATTACGATTAAAAACAAACATGACAGCAAAAAAGGTTCAGTTAAATGAGGATTTTATTCAAGAGTGGGAGAAACACGATTGTTTAGCGAAGTTTTCTTGGAACATCCTCAAATAGTATGCATATTCCAATCGATCTCCTATTCGTAGGGAAAATGCTATTGGCCATAAGCGATTGCGCCCTACGTCATAACGCTCTACACGTGACTAAACACTAAAATATAAACACTAAAATATAAGTCTTGCGATAAGGGAGATAATATTTATTATTTTTTCCAATTTAAAAGTTTTATAATAACAAAATATAATAATATATTATATTTTGTTATTATTAAGTATAAAAATATAACGATGAAATGCCGCTAAACCTGTACTGTAATAAGTCACTTTAAAGATTTTTTAAGTTTCCGCGGGTTTAACTTTACGTAAATCAGGTTAGCTACTACTCTCCCCTGCCTAATTGTAGGGGAGGGTTAATCTCCGATTTAAAAAAAAACCCTCAACAATAACAATTAATTATGACCCTCCCAATCAATAATATTTTCTTCAAAAGTCCCTCTCTAACAATTGACACCCCAAACTATGGAAATTTAAGACAATTATGAAAAGGATAAATCAATCTTTTAACACAACTGAAAATTATTGATAATAAGTTTGTCTGTCAGTCTATTCAAAAAGTTCTGATACGTTTCCGTCTCAAAAACATTTCATAAAAACATCAATAAATCTTGATAAAACGTTTGACTTGATTCCAGACATTCGATCAAATTCTCTTGAAGCCCTATGCACATGGAACAAAGTTTAACTCAAATTATATTACCTCCACCTCTCTCAACTATTGCCTACCCTCCTAATCTACGGTAATATAAAGATTTCTCTACCCCTCCCAACTATTATAACCCTCCCAGTCTATGATATTTTGCCTTTGTCTCCACCCACCCCAGATATTCTACCCTCCCTACAATTAGGCACGGGGGAGTATATAATTTGACCAAAATTTATGATATTTAATACACCAAATTGTTAAATCTTAGAAGTTATTTTCAGAATTAAGGAAAACTGAACTATACCGTACACAAATATCTACTTCTACAGTTATTAACTCTTATATCCAAAAAATTCAGAAAGATTCCATGATCACAGTTCCTGAGAAAAACCAGGGGTATTTTTTATTATTATAGAGCCATGTAATGTTTTAATTTTTTGCGGCTTTAAAAAAAACCGTTTTAGAGTGTCTGGAAATCAGACTTGTGGCTTTAAAAAAGCAGGAATCCATCCAGCACTGCGTTTCATCATCTGGAGGCTCAGACACAACTTCTGTCTTGATTTTAGAACTTGATGAAGGATGATGAATTTCAACTTCAATGGTTGCGTTGAATACTTTTTCTTGTTTCCAGCACCAATGCCAATGCGACCTGATAACCTTTTCTTTGGCTTTGGAGTTGAGCAAAAGATGAAGATTTATATTTCTTTGCCAATGGTGGCTTCTGATGAAGCATCAAACCGTGATCAATAGGGCAGTTATCTTCTGCTACCTTTTAATGCAATCTCTCATTTGCTCATTGAGGACATCAAATGCCTCTTTGTTGTCAATTAGAAAAGACATGGAGTGGAGCTGCTTTATATGTTTAAATGATCAGTTCTGCCTAGAAAGAAACAAATAAATTACTAACAAGTATTATTATTAACAACTAAATCTAATCACATCTTAACTTAACTTCAAAATATTTTTAAATTATAACCACAAACTAAATTTTAAAAACATAAATATTATTCAATAACGAACATGTGTGTTCAAGTGCAAAATGAGCATAAATAATGTTAAGTTTAAAAATATATACCTTTCTTTTGTAGAACATCCATTTTTACTAATAAACCTTATAAACCTGTGTTTAAAAAGTTTTGTTTATAACGCGAAATAACTAAATCGTGTAAAACTAAATTGTAAATAACGGAGATAGTGTTTAGTCACGCGTCTTATGACGTAGGGCGCAATCGCTTATGGCCAATAGCATTTCCCTATTCGTAGCTAATAACGTGTCACATGCTCCTAATTGTGGTCATCGTAACAGCCACGGTTTAACCCAAACACTCCTAGCCTTTCTCTGTTTCATTTTTTTCCTATAGCTAAATAGCGACCACGGCTGTTGCAGCAGCTAGCTTCACACTCAGCGCGTGCAAGATTAGAAAGAGTTATTACTTAATTTTTGAAAACATTTGTATGAGCGTGTAAGCATGCAGAAAAGTTGGCCATGTAGTTGTGTCATACGAATCTTATCATACTAACTGGAGCCTGTAAGACCGGCCTAACACAAGAGATGTCTGGAATTTAAATTGAATACATTGAAACTCGTTTTCTGGATGAGCTAAATTATGCATAACGTGTGAAAACACCTGGGAAGTCATAAAGAAAAAATAGACAGAACAATTTTCTGATATAATAACGAAGCAAATCACAACAAAGTTAGTAAACAGATAAATATTTATAGTAATGCCATCATTAAATTGAATTTGGTTGATTTCACGGCGACTGATGTGTTCAACGATTGACTCTTCAAAGTTTGAAATTTCACTGCCGTTCCCACTTTCTTCATCCTTATCATCGTGTTTCTTATTTTTCTGTGAAGTTTTGTTTGTTTGGCTCAAAGCGATAAGGTTGAACAGACATTTTTATTTCAAAAGCAAACAATACACAACGATGTTACATACCTTTACGTCACAGGTCGCGTTATACCAAAGAGGTTTGAACCGAGGTTTAAAAGTGTAAACATCGTGAAAATTTTAATGGCGGATAAAACACGAGACTTTCTTCGTTGTTTTAGAGGATTAGAGATAGCGACTTTAAAAACAAGTTATCGTATTATTTTTTACATTCGGTTTTCAGTTATTGTAATAATGTTTGTATGAGAACTTGGGAATCCCTTTAAGAGTGTCAAGCTTAACTAACCCTAACCCTTAACTTGAAAGGTCATAAAACCCAAAGTTTAAATGCGTCATGTAATAAACAACACGAAATTTATAAACTAATATATTTGAGTAATTATTGTTAAATGTTATTAATTTGGAACATAGAGATGTCTGGGAAGCAGTTGATTCATTTTATTGTAACACTAGCATGAGAAATCCGTACCTCATTCGTAATTCATTCCTAATTATCCGGCTTTTTATCCTAGTAAATATTTGATGCATTGACTGAACAATGATATGAAAACGGTGTAATATACTAGAATGAGTTTTGTTTTATATTAAAATGTTGTTAAATTTCTTATGAAGTTCGAGATGTCGTTAAAGTGTATATGACACGAATTTTTTGTTGTTGCTGTTTTTGGTTCTTTGATATGTATAAAAAACTGCTGTGGAATTAAATTGCGTCTAAAATCTTTAAAAACCTCTTATTTAAGTTTTTGTAGGCCTGTGTTATCATTTATATTATTTAGTTTGGTTAAAGATAAAGCTTGTCAAACATTCATGTGGAATATCTTTATGCTAATATCCGAACACTACTCATTTGAAATGGAAAGAAAACGCAGAATCATACTGTCAAATGTTTCTTTTCAATTTCTTAAAAACTACTTGGCAAACTGTTCCTCTCACTGGTCGTAATCTTTGTCTTCTTCATATCAACTCTGAGCCCTTTTAGATTCTATACCCTGTTTCTAGGTTTCTTATCCGTCCATGCTCTCAGCAATGAGAACAAGGTCATCTGCATACAATAGTTCCCACGGACATCCTGTTCTGAATTCTTTTGAAAGAGCTTCAAGAACCATTACAAACAGCAAAGGACTCAAAACTGAACCCTGACTAACACCTACATTTACATCAAATTCATCACTAAATGTCCCATTGACTCTGCCACCAGACTTGGCGTTTGCGTACATAGCCACTCCTCAACTCCTAACTTTCGCATTGCCCATCAAATAACATCACGTGGTACCCGATCAAATGCCTTCTCAAGGTCAATAAAAGCAAAGTACAACTTCTTGCGCTTAGCTAAATACATTTCCTGGAGTTGTCTTACCATGAAAATTGCATCAATTGTACTCTTTCCGACATGAAACCAAATTGCATATCATTAATCTTCACCTGCTCTCTGATAATCTGTTCTACTATCCTCTTTAGTAGTTTCATGATGTGATCCAATAGTTTCAGATCTCTGTAATTTGCACGTTCAGCAGCATAACCCTTAACCTTTGTACAAATTAATAACGGAGCTCACCTGCCAATCTTGTGGCATAACACCATCAGCAATGATATCATTGATGAGTTCTGTTACTAAGTCAATGCAACCATCACCAGAAGCCTTGAGCATTTCAATGATAATGACTGTTGGTCCAGTTTCTTTCCCATTCTTCATCTTACCTATTGCTTTAATCACTATTTCTTTCTCAATTTGAACGGCCGGCCCTGATACTAGATCAGCTCCAGAGAGATGTTCTTTATCCCATGTAAATTCTTCGTTTGATAGACGATTATAATGACTTCTTCAAGCCTCCTTAGCGGCGTCTGTGAAAACTGTAAACCCCAAGTCATCTCTAACACATTTCTCACCAACAACATCTTGGTTACACTGTGGCATCTGCTTAGCTATCTTAAAAAGTGCTTGCTTTTCATCATGCCTTCTTAAAATTTTAGAAAATGTCTCAGCAAGCTTTCTGGTACCATAAACTTCAGACTTGGTTCTTCGCTTTGCTTCAAGATAGAACTCCTTACTACCACCAAAGCCTCCTTTTCTCCTTAATAGCCACACTAACTACGTCACTCCACCACCACGTTTCACGTTGTCTTTTTTTTGCGACCGCAGTCGAAGGAGACCCGAAGGGCTCCTTTTTCAAATAGCTACTACCACAAGGGTAGGGGAGGGCGCCACTCCTTTCCCAATCTTTACCCCAGTAAACTGGTACTCATTTTACCGACCTTTTGAATAGATGAAAAGCTGAGTCAACTTTGACGCCATGACCTGGTATTGAACCCAGGTCGCTGGAATGCGAACACTCACAGTAACCACTACACCATGGTGTCATAAATCACTAGCTCCCAGAAGGCTCTCTTTCAGACACATCCATTTATCCATCAACAGAATTCTGCCTGCAGCGAATGTTCTGCGTAACATCAGCACTAAAAACCTCCCTAACACCAGCTTCCAGATCTTGTGTCTAGGGATGAAAGGCTTCTTCGCCTCTTTGAGAGCTTTTAGATTCAGATCACAGATGACCAGTTTGTGCTGTGAAGCTACCTTCTCTCCTGGGATAACATTTACATCCTTAACAAATCGCATGTTGTTCTTATTTACAAAAATGTAATCAATTTGGCTGCTGTTATTACCGGATTTGTAAGTAATAAGTCTACTATTTCTTTGGCAGAACATAGCGTTAGTCACTACCATTTCAGTCGCATCACAGAAATATCCTTTCTCCCTCTGTGTTACGGGTTCCAAAGCCTCTACCACCGTGAAACCTTCATAACCACCTGATGTCTTCCCAACAAGCCCATTTAGGTCTCCTGCTACGACCACCATTTCGTATGCGTTAAATTTAGAAGTAGTAGCCAGGAGTTCATCATAGAATTTGTTCTTAATGCTATCCTCTAATCCCTGTTGCAGAGGATATGCAGAAACAACTACAAGTGCAGTTTTTCCAACTAGGATCTTCATAACCATAATCCTTCTATTAGCCCTGCAAACATCAGTCATCTTTTCTATCCACTTATCAGCGAGAAGTACAGCAACTCCACCAGTACCATCGGGGTTTCCAACCCAGAAAAACTTATAGGTACTATTCTGACCTATAATCTTCCTCACACTGGCACCTCTCCACCTATGCCCCTGGATACAGCAGCAATCAATACCTCTCCTAACAAATACATTATGATATCCTAACAAAAATCACGAATGACGTCAAATATATTGCCCATGTTTGCAGTCATTGGTTCCTGAGGATCATCTTCGTTGTCTTCCTCTACTTCAACGCTGACTTCCTGGAAAAAGAGGAGACTCATATGAAAGAACAGTTTCATAGATGGGACACAGAGTCGCTGACGTATTTTACGGGATCGCAAGTAACATAATTACACGATGTCAGGTCATCAACTGTCGTACTGCGAAAGTACAATTCAAACGTCACAGTTGTCTTTGACAGCTATAACAACAAAAGTACGAAGGACCACGATCGTTTTCTTAGCAACACTGAAAATAAATTTGGTCTGATTATGTTTCTATCCCACCACTTAAAAGGACGAGGATTCACCGTCATCAACTGGCGACGCTTACGCTACCTTTGTACAGAGTGCTCTTAGGTATGCGGAAGGGTATGTTTCCGTCGTAGCCGATGATATAAGGGACCTTACGCAAAATACGACGGGAGGATCTACGACGGAGTTACCTTGTAAATTTAACAACTGCGCATGCGTATGTGCTGAGGAAACCCCTCACATCGCCGTTGCAAGAAATCTTACAACTTGAAATTTGGTGTTTTGAAGTAGTGTTTACAACGTGAGTATTTAAATGCTTTATTTAGAGTTTTTTTAAATATAAATGCTCTATATACACAATAATTTAAACACTGATTAATGATTTCTTTATTTTTAATGTTCAGTATTAGTAATATTTTTTGGTTTTTGCATTTCTGTTGCTGTAATTTTAGCTAACTAACAAGTATAACTAGCAAAGCTGCTAATTATTATAATTTTGTTTGCCTTTTTCTTTTAGTTACATACAGAGATATACAAAAATGGCAGAGGGAGAATGTTCAAGAAGAAAAAAACGAAAGTAAGTGCTATTTGTTTTGAAGCCTATGTTTGAGTTGCCTGGTTTGTGTTTGAACAGCTTCCTACGGCTCTGAAATATAATTTTACAATCTTATGAAAGTGTGAAATATTTTGATTTGATTAGATTGTATTATTTTAAATCAGCTGCTTAGGTTAAATAAAGTGCTTTCCCTAAGCAAAATTTTATCTCAAAATTGTCTTTTAGTACTGTGATGATATGGACCACCCATCATGATGATTACCTTGTGCGAGAAGTGTTAACGGTTGAACCCTTCAAGTACAAACCATCAACAACAAAGCGTGGTCAGGCTTTGACGCAAATTGCTGAAATTCTAAATGCTGTTCCTGACCCTTTATTTCGGGTTGATCAGCGTGCGGTTTGGGAGCACTATACTTTGTTAGAAAAAGCCTACATCCGAAAGAATAATGCTGAAATTAATGCTAGTGGAATCAATCCTCCCGATCTTACTGACGTAGAATTAGCAGTTCAAGAAATCATTGAAAAGGGTAATGAAGCTAAATTAAATTGGGATTCAGAAATTAAATCAATTGATAACAGTGGCTTTGGAAACATTTTCTGAGACTAAAGATCGATTAAATGATGGATCAAATGTTGAGTCAAGACCAAAGAGAAGATGTTCTGGAAGTGAGGCAATCGCTTTTTTAAGAGAAAAAGCAGAAGAAGATAAAGAGTTTTAAAAAAAGAAACTTGAGTTAAAGGTTCAAGAAGAGAAAAATAGATCGCAACAAGCAGAATTTCAACAAAATCTCCTCGAAGAAATGATGCTAAAACAAACGCAACAGACTCAATTATTTGCTCAACAGCAACAATTAGCAAATCAGCAACATCAACAAATGTTTGAAATGGCAATGCAAGCCCAACAACAACAAACAGCTGTTTTGGCAGAACTTTTAAAGCAACTTGTTAAAAAAGACTAATTGTATTTTGTTGTCTGAACATATATTTACCAACATATACATATTACTTTTCAATTGAAATACTGTCTTAATGTAGGTGGATCGATGTCGAAGTATTGTAAAGGCAAGAATGGGCATTTCTTATAAGACCACACACAATATACATTTTCCCAACAGCACTTAAGCCAATTTTTAAGTTCTTTTTGTAGTTTAAAAATGCAAAATAGTTGATGATGTCGCCAAATACCCATTCGACTGAGGTTCTGACCTGACTCATTGCTTTATCAAATTCTCTCTGCACTGGTGTAAGTTGATAGGCCCTAAAGGGTGCTTGAAGTTGTACTCTTAATGGGTATGCTGGGTCACCATATATGCATAGAGATCCACCATTTGGATTTATCGAGTACCTTTGTATTGAATTCAACAAACCAGAATCTGCAAGCATTCCACTGTCATGTTTTTTACCTTCATAAGGCCCAGATAAGTTTGCTATTAACCCGTTAGCGGCAATAACGGACTGGAACTTTATTGAATGTACACGCTTATGTCCATTGTACAAAAGTCTTTGGTTTGTACCTGGTCTGCATACAGGAACAACAGTCCCGTCAATGAACCCCCAACAGTTTATCAATGGGGTACCTTTGTTATGAATAGCATCAGCAAGTTTGAAGATTTTGAGGAGACAACCATTGTTGGTTCATGTCTTGTAATCGATCTCTGTGGCTTGCAAATATGAAGTCCATTACTTGATTAGATATCATGGAAATCTGTGGAACTGGCCGTCCAAATATAGGCAATATGTCACCATATCGACAAGGATATGCAAACCTTCGTAGAAATATGCATAAACTTTCAATCTTATCAAATTTAACCCGATTATATGTACTAAAACTTTCTGGGAGATCAAGTGCATCCGCTAGTTCATAAATGTCATTTTTAAAAAATCGAAAGTTGGTTTTACATTCATCATCACTAAGAACATCCAAGTCAAACTGCGCATAAGATTTATAAGGCAAATCTGGATTTTTAGATCTGTGTATATCATAAAGCAGTACAAACTCTTCCTCGTTAATAGTTTTTGTTGTGTATCCAAAGATTAGACACTCGCGTGTTTCTTTAAACGAAGTCATGTCTTTAAAAATGTTTGCTTACTTTTATTTTGCTACCATTTTAAAATGTTGTTGCAGAAATAATGCGTAAGGTTTTGTTTTTTCTAGGACGGTGATATAGAAAACGTCAAATTTTCCCGTAGTGAACAGAGCCGTCCTAATTTGCGTAAGGTCCCTATAGATATGACTGGGAGGGTACAATACAAGACATTTACTTTCTGCAGGAACGATATCTGCTATTCCTCCATTCTTGGTCAGGATGCGACTCACCGTCGACAGTTGAGAGTTTACGATTCACGACTCAGCTCACGACGACGACGGTTGGAGGTCTGTGATCTAGCGCGGTTGGGGATATCACCTCTGCTGCGTCGTCTTCACTGTATCTGCGACTTGAAATCATTGAAATCTACCTCGTTGCGACAACTCAGGTAAGAATCTTCAATTTATGGTTCATTTTAGTTTTATTTGACGTAAACATATCATGTTTTATAAAAGTAAGCTTTTGTTATTTTGTTCATCGTGAAATTGTTTCGGTAATGCAAGTTAAATTGTTTTTCAGCTTATTTTCACAAGAATGGCCTATTCTGCATCAGCTTCCTCTTCTAAGACAAGACAAACAAAAAGGATTTCTCCATTTAAATGTAGTTTATGAGATAAATTGAGAGGCAGAACTAGAAATTAATAAATGTAATTTTTGAAAAACCCCAAAAGGGGAGGGAGTTTCAGCCAAATTTTCAAATAAATAAATCTCGGTGATTTCAATAAATGTGTGTGTTGTTTCTATATCTTTGCTGATATTTATCCTATTACATGAAGCCCAGCCAAGATCAACTGAAAAAGTGAGAGTATTATATGTTCATCTCTCTAAAAGATAGGCGATTCCACCATGATTACACTCTTTTTTTATAAGAACCAGATAATTTCTGCCTAGGCTCAAAATTCTTAATTTTTTGATAATTTTAGGCTAAAATGTTCTTATAAAATTGTTCTTATTTTAAGAGTGTTTTTTTGCAAATATTTGAGAAGCTACATGATGTCAATTTTCCAAGCAAGCTCATCAAAATTTGTTTTCCAAAAGAATGTGGGTAATTGTATAGTTTTGTTCTGCTGACATAAATTTCTTAATTTCTCATCTGAGGCTGAGCATGTTCTAGCCTTGTTCTTATTTTTTAGGCAAATCGAGCCTTGGTGTTCTTATAACAAAAGAGTTTATATATGTCAAGAATCAACAAAAATGTTAATAATTGGATTTATTACTTTTGAAAAAATATTAATATGCTTGCTGAAATATTTTTCTGAATTGTATTACATAACTATAGAATTGCCTAGATGTTAAAATACTTCTTCTGCTTAGGGTTAAGATGGTATGGTTCAATGACCATGATGTTATGCTGTGTCGGGAAATTTTAATTGCAGAGCCATATAAATTTAAGGCTGGGACAAGAGAGAAGGGTCAATGTTGGGACAAAATTGCAAGTTTGTTAAATTCTGTAAAAACAATTAGGTTTATAGTAGATCAGAGAAGTGTGAGGGACAGATATGCCAAGTTAGAGAGGAATTTTAAAAGGAAGATGGCTGCAGAGGAAAGGGCAAGTGGGATATCCCCAGAGAAGACAGAACTGGATGAGGCAGTAGAAAATATTATAGAGCGTAGCGAGGGAGCACAGGAAGAAATTGCATGAGGGAATGAGTTGAGGAAAAAGATTGCAGAGAAAGAGACAGCAGAGAGTGTTAGAAGAAGATCAATGGAGAGGCTGGCAGAGACCAGGGACAGGGAGAATACAGAAAGTGCAAAGAAAAAATTTAGTGGAATAGAGACAGTTGAATTTTTGAAGGAGAAGAGTGGGGGAGAAATGGAAATAAGGAAGGAAGAGGTTAAGAAGAAAGATCAAACAGCCAGACAGAAAGAAATGGAATTAGGAGGAGGGAGCTTGATTTGAGAGAGCGGGAGCAGGACACAAGAGAGAAAAAGGACAACAGGTTGCTGGATATCATGGTTCAGCAGCAACAGCAGCAGCAGGCAATATTGTTTGAAATGCAAAAACAGAATCAAGCTATCTTGGCTCTGTTCAATAGTATCAAAGAGAATAAAAATTAGAAGGATATCAAAAATGTTTTCACACTTTTTTCATACTCATCATCTATTTTCATACTTATAAAATATTCGTATTCATATATGAAAAATAATCTAATACTCTTTATTATATATATATGAAGTCTGTGAACTTAAAATAATTCACAATGTCTCCAAAGACCCACTCAACAGATACTCTAACCTGGCTCATAGACTGGTTGAATGCTTCTTGCTCCTCTGTCAATGGAGCTCTTCTCTCAAATGGACACTGTAGGTGTAACCTGTGAGGATAGGCAGGGTCGCCATAAATACGTAGAGCTTGCCCTTCAGGTGAAAAAGAATGCTGCTCAAGCTGGAGTAAAGGTCCTGACATAGCTAACATATCACTGTCGTGTCTCCTGCCCTCAACTGGCCCATACAAGTTTGCAATGAGGCCATTTGGGGCAACCAGATTGAAATTTGATGGCATGAACCCTTTTATGTCCATTGTAAACAACCCGTTGGTTTCTTCCAGGTCTGCAAATTGGGCGAACTGTGCCATCAACAAAACCCCAACAGTTGTCGAGTGCTGCTCCTTTGTTGTGGACTGCATCTGCAAATGATTGGCGATTTTCTGGAGATAACCAAGAATGATTTAAGTCTGTAAGCAAATGGTTAAATCGACCGAAAACCATTTTGTAATTAAATTCGCAACCATGCAGAGTTGTGGGACAGGCCTACCAAATCTTGGAATTAAATCACAGTATCTGCATGGATAGGCAAAACGCTTCAGACAAATAAACATGGCTTCAAAAGAATCGACAACAAGGCCATTGTAACATCTCACCACATCTGGTAGTTGGAATGTATTAACCAATGTATATATATCTTCCTTGCAGAATCGAAATTCGACTTCACATTCATTGTCTTCCATTTGCTCCAAATTGAAGTTTGCATATGCCAATAGGGCAAGCCCATATGTAAATTTCTTCTAGCTCTAGGTTCACCTAATAGCAGTAAAAGATCGTCGTCATTTAAAATATTGTCACCGTGCAATTGAAGCATAAGATCGCGAAGTTCAATGTTAGCCTCCGCCATGATTTTAGATGAATAATAAACTTTTTCAATTTTGGCGCGAAAACAGCTGCGTCGTCGTATTTCGTAACAAAAATCACAAGAGAACGTGGTAGCGCTAGTTCGCAGACCCCCACGCATCGTCGTCGTGAGCTGAGTCGTGGATCGTAAACTCTTTAGTGTTCGGTAAAGGGAAACCAAAAGTAACTCAACTTTTAGCCAAATCTAAAACGTGGCAGAATCTATCTGAGACAGTAAGCACTCCTTGGAGCGATCAATCTGATGTCGGAAACGCCGAAGCACCAAGCCTTACTCTACGGAGGAAAATATGATGACACACTTGTAAAATTGAGGTACAGTAATTAGCAACTAAGATTAGGGTTATATTTACTTCACTATTGTTTGCTAATACAGAACTGCCAATCATTGCGTGCTAAAGGTATTGTTCGCCATTTTCATTTTTTATTTATGAAACTAGACCGTGTCTGCATACTTCTAAACCATTCGGATGTGTAACGGTGATTGTGATCTGTTTTTGATAAATTTAGCCCTTTGTGGTCCATCTGGACATATATGTCCCGGTACAGAAATATGCCTTAGTAAAGTTATAAGGGTGGAAACGAAGAATATACTGGCGGGACATATCTGTCTCCTTTTAGTTATGCAGTGAAACCACCTGTACAATATAAATACAATGGCTTGCAAAATTTACTTTTATGATCGTAGTTATGCTGTGTGCGCCTGGTAGGCTGAATTATTTTTTGAGAGGCTATGTTTCTATTATTTAGACTTTACAAATTTGTCTAGGAATGTTTTTATAGTTAATATATTATGTGAAGGGTACTTTACTTTCTTTTTTATTTATAATTATCGTAGTCCTCTATATTATTTTTGATAAAAATTTATAACTTATTTGTCCCTTCAGGCATTTCTGAGACAAAAAAAACTGAAGGTTTGTTAGCTATTTACTAATTGTACACTTTTTATTTTGACTATTAACCTTCCATTCATATTGATATATCATATATCATGACACGGGCCACAAAGGGGTAAACAGGGGCGGATACAGACTTTTTGATTGACCCCTGCTGTAAATTTCATGTAATGGAGTAGTACATAGGTCAGTGTCACGCGAAAATTTCGAATTTCCAAACGGTATAGTTACCCTGGAAAGTACAATTAGGCAAATGTTAAAGCCATCAAAAGGAATCTGCCCTTTGTTTTAGAGGCTCTTTGCCTCTAAACTAAAGTAATATTTCTGGAATTTTTATCAATATAAGTACATACATACTTCAAAAATTTAAATTGAATTACAGTATACAGTAGAAAATGGTGTATGTTGTATCTCAAATAAATAGACAAATGTGAGTTAAATATATGTGCCTTCTCAAATAATACGTTCTCCCGGTCCGCATCCTCGTGACACGTTGACTTAACAGCGTCATGCAGCGCACGACCTCGGCAACTGGCACTGTAACAAAAACAAACATGACTGTGCGGTCAAATGATGGAAAAGTGTAAATTAAGGCTGTTTCGCTCAATATCAGAGCTCCTCAGCATGTCTAGGATAAATAATCCAGGCATGGACAGCCAAAAAGAAAAGCCATCGCAAAAGAAGGAAAGAACAAGAGAATTAATTGACAATTGCGTAACCCCACAGTACCCTGTTAGGATGAGTAAAATATGTTAACATAGATTTATTCACTATTTGAGATGACACTTTTGCTTTCTTCTTGGTAAGGTACCATTTTCAGAATTTGAGCTATGGTAGAGCAAAATTCACTTTTAAAAAACTATACAAAATGATTGGGCTTGAAAGGAAAAGATGGTGAACGAAGACCACAAAACAAAATGTGTAAAGAAAAGAAGGTATTTACTAAGCCTCGTGGGTAAATCTCCAGATTAAATGACAGTTTGTACTTTTCAAGGCCACAGTTTGGGTAATAACTATAAATTCTCAATCCAACAGAAGATAGGGCAAGAATAGACATAAAACTAGACCATTTACTTGTGTTACTTAACATATCCTTGGTTTCAAATTTCACAAGATTATCATTCTTCAAACCACTATCAATTGAAGACTCAGACAAAGAAAAAAATAAAACACTAACAAAAGTATCAATAAACTTACCAAAAACAAGGTGTTGATAATAATAGTGTGTATTCAAGAATAACTCTAAAGAGGTTAGTACTCCTAAGACTAAAAGTTAAATCATTATTACCAACTAGAGACATTAATGCAGCACTGTATGCACCATTGATTGGTCCAGGTCCTAGAAAAAAATAAATACTATAATCAAATTTCCTATACATCTTTATTTACTTTACATAAAACATGACTTACCAACAACAATCAGTTATTTATATTAGCTAGATGACTTTAGTATTGTTAGTGTATTCACAACACATGATTGATGTTTGAAAATCATTTACATCACAGCTCTAAACCACAAAAATCATGAGTCATATGTATATATACTACAATGATACTTCACAGCCATCATAGGAGTCTTGTTGTTAGAAGACAATAAATAAGATGGCAAATAACTTTCCAAACAAAAAAACAATTCCTTAAAAAGACATTTCTTCCGAACTTAAAAGAACATTACTTTCCAACTTCCTACACAAGAACTGTTCAGAAATAACTTCCAGTTTTCTAACATTATTCCCATCATAACATTCCAAAATCTCTTCACGTGGTTCTCGCTAGCCATTTTGAAATCTCGAAAGGGAAGAAGCAAATATCTGGACTTTGATGAAAATATAACTAAAAAATTTTCCACAAAAAGCAAACCAATCAATATTGTTTCTGAAAATAGGCAAGCCAATCACTGTGAACTTCTGAAATAAGGCAAACCAATTAGAGGCCTATCTAAAACAATAGTAATCCGTTGAAATAAGGCAAACCAATCACGATCTTACTTTGACCCCCGCAAGCCAATCAAAATATTTCTTCACCAAGATAACACATGCGAAAATGGAAAATACAGGAGAAAGTTCAATTTAAATTGTTTTTAACAAGAAGTCAAACTGGTTTACTTCATCAGTTGTTCACATCGCTCGTAAACGCAAATATGCAAAGAATACTATCACGCTTTTATTTTTACAATATAAAAACCGTTTGATTTATTATTTTGGATTTAAAAAATTTGACCTAGGCTCGAGCCTATTTTGCAGGGGTTTAAATCCGCGCCTGGTAAACTACCAAAGTTTACACATGTCAATGAGGTATTTAGTGGTAAAGCTTGTTAACCTCTAGTCGGATGCATTGTCATCAACAAGTTGATACTCTCTTCCATCAGCACAGCATTGAGCAGTAGGGTAGAATATTTACTAAGTACTATTAGTTAATAAGTACAACAAGTACATTGATCTGGTCTGTAAAGGAATAATTTCACTAGAGAAACTACCACCGAGTGAAAGAGCAGCGTATTTCCATGGCTTAAGGTTGCACTACCAAATGATGTTGTTGTCACTGATTGACGATGACGGGATGTTTGAAATAGAAGCAAGAGATTGAGACTGGAACAAGCAGAATGGAACATTAGTACCGATCGTGACAGACCAGGAGATTGTACCAGACTCGCTAACAAAAATTATCAGGTGTAAATGCAAGGTTAGTCCGTTTGTTTTATCATTTGGAAATATTGTTTAATTATTTTGAACATTAATTTCAGGGACCATTGAATAACTGTTGAAAAAACACTTTTTCCATCTGAACGTGTAATTGCTAGTAAAACATCTGCATTGATTGTGTCTAAATCTTCCCTCAATATTTTACCCTCTTCGACCATTTCTTTGTCATCTTCAACTATTTCTTTTACTTCTCAAGAAGTCATTTCTAATAAAATATCAGCATTGGTTGTGTCTAAACCTTCTCTCAATATTTTACCATCGTTGGTTGTCTTTACTAAACCCTCCATTATTAACTCTTGTAATACATTAATAACATCCAAAAATGACTGTGAAAGCATTGCTAGTGCTTCTTCATCAACTCTTCAAAAACAAGTTATGCATCCTATTTTTAAATTTTCCCTTAAACCTTGTAACAAAAAGTTGTCTTCTGAACCTGAATAAAATGTTGAAATTCCTGTGGAATATGTAAAATGGGGAAGGGAAATTTGATGTTGGAACTTACTATCTAAAAGTTTCTGATATGGTTGATGAACTTTTGAATTTAGCAGATGAAGTTGATTTTCCAGAAAAGGGTACACAATTTGCAAAAAACACTAAAGGACGTCGTTTTCGTGCTGTTTGGTTTGAGGAATATCCTTGGTTGACTTATTCAACTTATTTAAATGCTTCTTTTTGTTTACCTTGTACTTTATTTGCTAAAAAAAGTGTAAAAAACCCTCACTCGCCACAAACCGCCACTGTTCTTATTTCCAATAGGCATATCAACTGGAACGATTCTCGAATGTTCAAGAGTCATAATAAAAGTGAATTTCATAAAGATTGTTGTTCTATTTTACAATGTTTACGAAATGAAAAGTTGGGGAAGTGCAAACCAATTTCTGAAGCAATTTCTACCCATTTCTCAGGAGAGCAGGAAGCGAACCGGGCGTTTTTAATGTAACTTCTTTCTATAATTGATACTACTTTACTTTGTGGCCGTATGTGTATTGCTTTGCGAGGTCATGATGTTTCTAAAATGTTTCCACCTGGCGGCCTTGCACCTTATTCTCTCGGTAAATTTGTCGAACTATTAAATTTTCGAGTACGCTCCGGAGATGTTGCTCTGAAAAAAACATCTAGTTTGGCATTTAGGAACTCGAAATTTTTATCTTTCTCCAGACATTGATAATGAACTATTCAGTATTATGAAAGATCAAATTTCTGATCAGATTTTAAACCGTGTCAGAAAAGCCAAGTTTTTTTTAATTATCTGTGATGAAGGTATTGACACATCAACTAAAGAACAGATGTCTTTAACTATTCGTTATGTTGATGTTGATGACTGGTCATTGAGAAAAGATTTTATCAGGTTTACACATTGTGAGCTTGGATTATCTGGTCAAGCTCTTTCCAAAACCATCTTGAAAACCTTAAAATCTGAGCTATCTCTTAAAATCGAAAATTTACGCGGGCAATGTTATAATGGGGCGGGGAATATGGCTGGAAAAATTAATGGTTGCTCTTCGCATATTTTAAGAGAAAATCACAAAGCATTGTATGTCCACTGTTCTTCACATAAACTCAATCTTGTTATTTGTAGTTCTTGTAAGGTTCCAGGAGTAAGAAACATGATGGATATTATTCAGTAAATAACTTATTTTTTTAAATTTTCTGAAACTCGTAAGAATGCTCTGACAAAAAATATCTATGTGATTTTCAAGGACCGAATCGGATTTACGACTCTATACGATGTCTCTAGAACAAGATGGATACAACAAATTGCTGGTATGGAAAATTTTCACGACCTTTTTGAGTCAATTTTAGGCACCTTTGAAGAAATGATTTTAAATGAAACCAACACTTTCAATAGGGATACTGTGAGTAAACCCCTTTCTTTTCGTTCAATTGAAAGATTTGAATTTATAATTTCTATGGTAATCACTAGACAGGTATTTGATATGACAATGGATGTTACCAAGCTTTTACAGGCACATGATAATGACGCCATGAAAACCATTAATTTAATTGAAGCATTAAATGATCAATTCTCAAACAATCTAATGTTGATGAGTATCACAGCAAATGGTTTAATACTGCAAAAAACTTAGCAGAGTCTCTCAATTTAACTGTCAATGCACCTAGAATAGCTAACCGACAAGTCCATCGTCAAAATACTCCATGTTCTAATGTTGAAGAATATTTCAAATTAGTCATAACGATCCCTCTAGTTGATCATGTTATTTCAGAATTAGAAAACCAATTTGATAACTCTTTAACCGTGTATCACGGTCTTGTATTTAGAGGATAAAGAACTATTCATTGTTTATATTTTATTCCATTTGTATCGTTTAGATCCTAACATTGCAAATATATGACTAATGTTAAGCAAATGTTTAAGACCTATCTATGTTAGGATCTTAAGGAAAGTATTTTTACTACATCATCATGCCTGCAGTTCAATGCCCCATTGAACTGCATTCAGATGCACATACACCACTTCAGACTTGGATACCACCATCGTTGCTACTCTACTCACAACTCACGCAACAACTCACACTGCTACCTCTTCATCTGGGGGAACATCTGCAAAACTAAAACGAGTCAAACGACCAACGATAACTTCTGATGGCTCCACCTCAGACCGGCAGTACTTCCAAACACGTTGGGAGGAGTACGTTGCAGCCACTCACTGGCAAGGACAGGGTTCTCCAACTTCTTGAATGTTGTGACGATTGACTCAGAAAGGATCTCACAAGATCAATTGTGGGCTTATCAAACAAAACAGAACAGGAAGTCTTAATAGCCATCCAACCCCTTGCAGTTCGAGTCGAAAACGTAATGGTTTCCCGGGTTGCACTGAACGACATGCGACTAGATCGGGAAGAGACAGTGCGTTCCTTCTGTGCAAGACTGCGAGGACAAGCTGGCGTCTGCAAGTACACAATCAAATGCGCAAGCTGCCAACATGATGTTGACTACACAGAACCCATCTTACAGGACGCCCTCTGCAGAGGCATCGAAGACACCGAGATTCAGCTTGATCTCCTGGGTCACACCAACAATGACATGACTCTCAATGAGGTGACCCACTTTGTCGAGGCATGGCCTACTTAATACATGGCCCTATATGTCACATTTTAGAGGCGCAGATTAAGAGACCGGTTTTCAGTATTTGATATATAGGTTAAAACTGAATAATTAAAAATACTGTTCAAAGCAATGTAACTGGCAATGTTAAAAATAAAGTCCTGGATCTAACTGTTTTCGTTTTTGTTGCCTATTATATAATAAATGACTCAGTATTCCACATAATTTTACACTTTGAATGATTCTAATGTCTAGCTCTAATTAGGAAACTATTTCAATTCATGGAGAAAACGAACAATAAATTGGGAGAAAGTCATATGGTGTCAAAGAATTAGCAACTTATGAAATAAAAGTTTTTCCCTATGTCTTGAAACAATCAGTCAAAATATATTACAAGATAAAAAATATATATTACATAAATAAAATAAGTTTCGCTTGAAACATTCTGTTTGTTATTGTAGAAGATATTGATAGTAATTTTAGAAACAAATTTAAATCCCCAATCTGCATGAGTGTCACAAGTAAAGCTAACCTTTTGGCAATAGGTTCTCAACACATGGCCTGCACCATCTTTCACATTAACTATTGATATGTTTTGCATATATTTGTGTGCAAAGTCCAGAAGAGCAAAACAGTTATATGTAAATTCTGCAAGTGTTGATGACGGCACTGTGAGTTGTGAGCTAGTGGTTGCTCTCGATATCGATATTATTTGCGCAAAGTAAATAAAGCTCACAAACTTTGCATTTAGTGCGTTTGGTTAACTTTTTTGCGATGTAACCTGCAATTGTTGTTGCCAACTCTGCAGCATCTTTACTTAAAGAACATTCAAGAATAGTGCTAGTCAATGGTTCAAGGATTTCGTCAAGCTTTTCAATGTTTGTATCAACAGAAGTATCATTCAAGGTCTCTTTCCAAAAGTTAATGTCTTCTTTAATTAATGAGCGGCAAGCAAGTATACGTTCAGAATTTAATACTTCTCGTAAACTGACTAAAAATCTTCCACCGCTTGTCGATATTGTGAAAATCTTCTTTCGATCGGGTCGCTCTGTAAACGACCAGTCAGAACAAACAAATATCCCTCCTCTAAAAGTTCATTAATTAATAGTGCTTGTGCGCGTAATGTCAAAATTAGAGCTGCAGCAGTTTGAGCAGTTAGGGTAAATGCAGGTGACTGTTTCCATTTTTCAACCCAATCAGCTAATGACAGAAAAAACTGAGTTTTATTGTCACCAGTAACAATAGCATTTCCTAAGATATTTGGGGAGAACTGTTCCTTTGAATTTGTAATTGTCAACCATGTTTGAATTAAGGTTAAAAAGCCAGCAAAATCTCGTCTCTCTCGAAAGTAGCTCTTAGCTGCGGCGATTGTAGTTTCGTGGAATATAGATAATGCTAATGAAACATTTTGTTTCTTATTTCCAGGATGTAAGGCGATGTAAGATACTTTATGAGCCTTTTTTAGGTCTGCATTAAGATTTGCATCCGCATCGTAAATGTTATGCAAATCAGCCCAGGACAGATATCCTGGGGGGAAATCAATATTTATATCACCATGTTGATAAGAAAATTCTGGGAATATAAATTTCTTAGCGTGTAGCAAATTGTTTCTAATGTTTTTCAATTGATTTTATTTAAAACACTATTTCGTCCTTGAGTAAACCATGGTGGAAGAGGTATTGGTATTCCATTATATTGAAGTTGAACGTGAAGGAATCTACTGACGTTGATTGTTTCTAATATGTATGGAAATCCAGTTTTTTCGTCAAAACTAAGATTATAAAATAAAACAAAGTTTTCATTCTTTTTAAATAAAAATTCTTTAGGACAGTGTTCTTCCATAATCATTTCAAAATGATTTATTTTGTCACCTTTATTGAAGATTTCAAGTTGGTCTTCTTGGTAAACACGTTTTTTGGGAGGATTTCTACTGGTCATTAGAGAACGCAACACAGATGGTCGTTTTAATGTTTCAGTCGAATGGATAGATGGTGCAGGTTCAAGTTCCCATTTTAACGTGTTCCCTTTGCCTCCAGTTATCAATCGCTCCTCGGAATGTTTTTCACACAAAACAGAATTTGCAGTTAGTTTCCAGTCTACACGGTTTACAAACCGGATCCATTGATTTAAAAGTTCTTGTTTGTTTATTGGAAATCGAAATGTGGTTACTTTTTCTTCTTTGTTGCTTTCATAGCCACAATTACAACCAAAGGCTGAACATTTATTTTATTTTGAACTAAAATAAAAACAGTAGTATTTAAAAGTCATCCATGCCAAGAAAAAGTAATTTTAGTGAATGAACAATTAGGTAATAAATTTGAGGCCTGTTTAAAAGCCGCCAGAACAAAAAAACAAAACAATATTATTAGCTCTAGCTAGCTATAACAGTTACATAATAATACATTAAGTAAGGTTATTTTAAAATGCAAAAAAATATTACAATAATAACATATGATAACTTAATAATCTTATAACTCAAAAATAAAAACTCAAAAATAAAAACTACGTTTTCATAAAAATTTAATTTTTATAAAAACGTAGCTAGCTAGCTATTTCATGTGTGAAAACATCATATTTACTATTTGAATAAACATCTGTTCTTAATAACCATTGTCTGAATAATTTCATTATAGAGAAACCATTATATAATAACATAATTAGAATATAACAAACACAAAACAAACATGCAAAAACGACATTTTGTTATATTTCTACTCTACTCTACCATTATGAAATTATCGGCCTCTTAATCTGCGCCTCTAAAATGTGACATATAGGGCCGTGTATCAAGTAGGCCATGGTCGAGGCTAAAGAGGCAGGCAAACGTTCAGCAAACAAGCTCTTGGATAGTCACAACGTCAACTCGATTCGTAGCTCTTACAAGAAATCTAATGTAACCTCCAGACGGCAGGGACAGGATCAGAGCAGCGATCATCCATGCTACTACTATGGCAAGAAGGGCCACGGCCAAAAGTCATCTTCTCAAAAACGAAAGACCAACTGCCCTGCTTTCGATCACCTCTGCCGCCACTGCAACCGGCTACACCACTTCGAAGACGTTTGTAGGAGCAAGGACAACCCTAGAATAAGTAAGAACAACCACGACCAGGCTGATCATCAGGGTGCCATCTATAGCACTCTTTGCTCAGCAAGCACGATTGCAGATCAGAAGTCCATCCATTGCGGTGTCCGACGTTTTTTTCGTAAACAGTTGTTCGTAAACAATTGTTCGTAAAATTAATTCTTCGTAACACAATTCTTCGTAAAGCATTTCTTCGCGCATGCAATTGACGGAAATACTCAAAAATTTAAAAACGCAATGCATTGTGGTTACTCAAACGGGGTAAGTCTAATTTGTTGCGTTTGAAGCGTGTAAAAAAACAGAGATACCTATGAATGAAAAAAGTTCCACAGAGAAACAGAAACAAGCAAAAGAACAAATAAATGGCGATCATTGTGCTGTCTACGGTTGCCCAAACAACAGGAGAAAGAAAAGGTAATGTATATTTCAAATATTAAGTTTATTTTAGCAAATAATTATGTTTTTAAGCTTATTATTTTCTTGTTTTCACCTTTAAATAGCCTCGAAGTAATATGTAACTTTCCAAAAAATGAAATTATATTATATAATTAATTATATTAATTATTTATATAGTACGCAGTTTGTAAACCTCATTTTGTTATTAAATATAGCTATATTTTGTTAGCAATGTTGTTTTGAAATCCTTAAAGCTTAGTTCCCCCTTAGCGGTAGTGAGCGGTAACTAGCGCTAGTGAGCGAGCGATAACTAGCGCTAGATTTTCCGGAAACAGCTGCTACACGTTCCCACTTGTTTAATGAACGCTAGAAAATTATTTCTCAAATGTAAGATGGATTCATCTGAAGAGGAAGACTTGGCTTTGTTGAGTGTAGTTTTGCTAGATGATGAAAACAGGAGAAAAACTAGAAAGCGTCGATTTTGGGTTCGAAAAATATTTTGATTGCGTGAAAAGCAAGGAGTGTTTTCAAATCTTCTTCGTGAGCTCCGACTTGGCGATCGAGAATACTTTTTTAAGTAAGTATCGTTGTATTTATCACTTATTCTTTCGGAGGTAAAACCCAAATTTGCGTCTTTAGAATCGTTTCGTAATTAAAGTTAGTTATAGTAATTGTAAGTGAACTGTGCATCTATATTTTTAGTAATTGTGTATACATTTCCAATGGGTTCTATTTGTTTTTTTTTTGCGCACACAATGACAAGGAAAGAAATATGATACATCATTTATAATCATAAGTAATATATTTTTAGATACATGCGGATGACCCCAAATCGATTCGAGCATTTGTTTACACTGGTTAGACCTCGCATCGAAAAAAAGAGAACGAGATTTCGTGAGCCTATATCTGCACCACAAAGACTTTCTCTCACACTCCGTTGTTTCCTTGCTACAGGAGAATCCCAGCAATCGCTTAGTCTCAGCTATCGTATTGGGAAATGGACTGTTAGTAAAATTGTGTTTGAAACATCACTCGCAATTTACAATTCTTTAAAAGACCCATTTTTGAAGAAACTTTCTTCAAAAGAAGAATGGTTAAACATTTCAGGAGTGTTTGAAGAAGCATGGAATTTTCCTCATTGTATGGGCGCATTGGATGGTAAACATATTCGGATAGAATGTCCGAAGATGAGCGGAACATATTATCACAACTATAAAGGATTTTTTAGCATTGTACTTCTTGCGATGTGTAACAGTAATTATCGCTTCACCTTATTCGATCTCGGTCACTATGGTAGTAATAACGACAGTCGCGTTCTTGCGAAATCGAAAATTGGGGAAACATTTGAAGAACGAGCGTTGGGTACTCCTGAACCTTCAGCGTACATGTCTTGTAATTTTGACCCATTGCCTTATTTTATAGTTGGTGACGAAATATTTCCACTAAAAACATGGCTTCTGAGACCTTATCCTGGTAAACTGACAAAATCCCAACGAATTTTTAATTATCGTCTATCCCGTGCTCGAAGAACTATCGAGAATGCTCTGCGCACGTTGGAGAATTTTTTACACGCCAATAAGAGCGAAAGTTGAAAACGTTGAAAAGTTTATTTTAGCTTGTTTAAGTCTACATAACTATTTAAGAGTAACAGATAATGCATCTTACTGTCGGAATGGATTTACAGATTCGTTAGATGCCACTGGAAATCTTCAACAAGGGCAGTGAAGAGGGGTAGTCAGTGGAAATCAGGCGTTAGTTCCACTAAATCGCATCAAAGGATCCCGCTACTCTAACAACATGATAGAAATGAGGAATGGACTTGAAAGATTTGTAAACAGTGAAGAAGGCAGTGTGAGCTGGCAGGAAGAATACGTTTCTAGAACATCTTACAAACAGAAGAAGTAGGAAATGAACTCGAATTTTAAACATTTAACTATTTTTAAATATATTTGATACAAATCAAAGTTTGAAATACTTGCAAAATATGTTTTAGAAATAAATCTACTGTACGAAACATGCATGTTTTTGAATATAGTTTTGGTTCTAGTTTTACTATAACTGTTCAAAATTAGTTTCGTTTCCATAAAATGACGGAGGATAAGACGGTGATTGGAAGGGAGAAACGTAGTGGGAGCTTTCCGGACTTTGAAAATTTAAGTGGGTTTGGTTACTTTGGGATTGCTGATTTCCATGTGGAAAATTCAATTTTCCACCAATCGTTTGAATGTGTTGTTGAAATCCATTATTCCTATTGTTAGCATATTGATGAGTATTGTTATTATTATAAAGGCCCTGTGAAGCACTTTGTTTATCCAATAGCTGCATCTGGTATTTGAATAGCTTGTTTTTTATTTCATTTTTCGCCATCAGTCGTTCTCTTTGAGGTAGCTGCCTGAGATCGTCAGCAATCGTTGCAACAAATCTATTCTCAGCGTCATCAATTTTTTTGCTCTTATCTCTCCGTTCCATCCTTTCATTTATAGTTTTTAAAAATGTTTCTTTTTGTTGATCCATCTCCTTTTCCTTTTGTATAGTCAACTTTCGTTTTGATTGTATTGGTTTCATTTCCTTTCGTTTCGTTGCTATCCCCGCTGGAGACATTTGTGAAATTTCCGAACTATCTTCCAGTCTGTCAATTTCCTTGCTTTCATCTTGGTTCATGGATTCATCGTCTACATGTTCTTCATCTAAAGCATTATCATTGACCTCTTCTGATTGCGATTATTCGACTTGTGGCTGAGAATCAACATCAAATGAAGAGCGGGAGCTTCTTGGTTGCACATATTCATCGAGCCATGTTAAAAACTTCCAAGGATGTAATTCGTGGTCGGCTTTTTCGACTGCCTCTTGGGAAGTGCCAGACTTTTTCGAGCTTCGAAGATTACTTCGTTTTTTGGTGTAATTCTTCTTAAGATTTTCGAATGCTGACTTCGCTCTCGTTTCTGAAATTAAAAATGGTACTTTTATTTAGATTTCGAACACGATTTACTTTGGCTGAAAAAAGGTTTTTGCGGGTTTTTTCAATTAAATACAAAAAATTGTAATATTCTTACCGTTTTCTATAAAGCTTAATTGATTGACAACTTTGTCTTTGTATTCCTTTTTTGCCTTATCATAAAGACATGGATAAACACGGACAGCTTCTGCAAGTTCCTCGTACTCTTGTATTGAAAGAGCTTGTCTCCTTTTTTCAGCCATCGCGTACCACAAAAACACACATCTTACAACTAACTTTTTTTCAACATATTTCACTCGTAAGTTTCAAGAAAAACAATCACTTTCTGAATCTATGTTAAAAAATGTCGGCATTCTTTGATGTTGAGCGCTAACGAGCGATAAATATGGAAATTTTTCATAATTTTCATGAGCGGTAACTAGCGCTAGTGAGCGATAAATTTCTAGCGCTGAGTTCCCACTCGAAACAAAAACTTTTTTACCGCTCACTAGCGCTAGTTATCGCTCATTACCGCTCACTAGCGCTAAGTGGGAACCGACCTTAAATGACATTCTCCAAAAAATGAAGATGATGCTCGAAAATGGCAAATGGCATTGAATAGATTTACAGTGCTGAATAGTTCTCGTAAATTGGTACCACTTAAAGTTCGACCAAAAGCAACAAAACTTTGTTTGAACCATTTTTCTGCGGGATATTCAATGTTGATTGTCCTGTGCCTACCTTATACTTAAAAGGTATTTAATGCTTACTTTTTAGTTGAAATTTATCATTGTGTTTTTGTAGTTTTGCATAACAGATCAATCAGGTTTTCAATTTAGTGCTTAATTTTAGGCTATTCAGGAGACTTCACTGAAGGAAATAGTAAACAACAACGCAAACCTCCCATTACTCGTTTACAATAGACCTTATTCCCGATACGGAAGCCATTATGGTTTGTTTATAATTGCCCGCAATGCATGCTGGGTACTCGGTATATGAAAATCAAAACAAACCAAGAGGACAGTTAGTTTACAGTTCGAAGAAAGAAGTTTCCGGTGGCTGTTTTTGTGACTTTTATTATGACTTTAACTGCTGATGAACTGGGAAAGTGGACCGTGGAGTCTCTAAAGAAGTTCTTGTCGGACAGAGGTGTACCGTTAACCAGAGGAACTCGTAAAGCAGGCCTCATTACAAAGTGTTTGCTCACAGACCAACTCCAGCTATCAATTCAGCTATCAAGATGGTTATGTCCAGATTCCTTTCCCTGAAGAACTTTCTTGTGGATGGTTTAAAGATTTCTGTTATTACCCAAATCTTACTCTTGACTGTCTTAGAGATTATGCAAAAAAAGTGTGGCAGAAAAGGCTTTCAAAGAAGGTCTGAATTTAAACAATGGAAAACATGTTAGCAATGTTGAATTTAACAACATAACTGAGTGCTTGAAGTATTGTTTTATGAGAGGAGAAGTCGTACTGTAAACTCGGATATCTGAGTGTCCTTACAAAGTTTGGGTTTGTTTGAACACTATAACATGTGCAATTCTAACAGGTGAATGTGGATGTGCTGCTGGCCTTAGTGAGGCATGTAAACATGTTTTTGCACTGCTGCACCATGTCAAGCAAGCATTCTTGTTGTCATTAGGCCACAACAAAACATGTCCGTCGAAAAAGCAGGTTTGGAACAAGACCACTGCCAAAAAGGGAGAAAAGATCCATAAACCAGCACTTCTGTCGGAAATCACTTTCAGTAGACCTCACCCTGAATATGAAGCAGATTACGTAAGAAGAAAACGACCAATGTTTGATCCTAGACCTCTGCAAGATCGCACTCTTCACTCAATCGATTGGAATAAATTAAATGTTGCTTCTGGTGGTCAATCATCTATTCTTTGTTTTAAGAACTTTACTAGTACTATCAAGTCGGAACATCAATATGGACGTACAAGTAATCTTGAAAATCAATGTGAGCCACTATCCATGCAACTGATTGTTGATAAAGCTGGTTGTGGAGAGAATTTCCCATCCTTCTTATCTAAGTGTAGATCATATAGCATAATTTCCAAAATTGAGAACATGACTTTAAAACAATCATCGAACGATATGTGGTTTTTATATAGAAATGGTGTTATCACAGCTACTGTAGCTCATACAGTTATCGCTAAATATAAACGAAAACCATCCACCCAAGCAATTGAAAATACCGTTACAAAGATAATTGGTATTTCGGATCACTTCAGGACAGCTGCTACTTCATATGGCAATGAATAAGAACACTATGCCCGGTTACGATATGTGAAAAAGATGAAGTCAACACACAAAAAGTTTACTGTAATGGAAGCTGGATTAAGATTGGATCCTAATTTTCCTATGTTAGGTGCAAGTGTCGATGGCTATATAAACTGTTCTTGTTGTGGCTCTGGGACTTTGGAAATTAAATACCCATTTTCTCATTCTACCTTATCTGAATATGTACTCTCTGCAAATTCATGTATCACGTATTTTTCTGAAAAATCAAAGTATTTCATCAAACCGAACCACTACTACCATACCCAAGTACAACACCAAATGTATGTTGTTGGAGTCGAATATGCTGATTTTGTAGTATTTTTACAGAAAGAGTCATGTATAATCCATATCACACGTTATCCAGCATATAAAGAATGCTCCCGTGCCATTGTTAGTGGACTTTTTTAATCTGCATGTACTCCCTGAAATGCTTAGTCACAATATTCGTGATAATCACATCACCAACATTGTAATAAGAGATATTGTAGACAAAGTTTCGCAAAAATCAGAAGAACAACAAGTCCAAGAAGAACTGAATTTACTGAAAAAGACAAAGTGATATATATTATATAATATCATATTTATATATATATATTTTGTATTCTTGTAACACGTAGAGCTTGTGAAATCTTATATAGACCCTTATTCCAGATAGCGGTATCATCTTGAATTTTGAAATTACAAATAGGACTTTACTACAATTTCTTCGAGACTTCTAACAGTTCTTTAATTTTTTGACATTTTCATATGGCAATGATTATGAACACTATGCTCGGTTAAGATATTTAAAAAAAGATGAAGTCAACACACAAAAAGTTTACTTACTGTAGTAATTGTGCTAACCAAAAACACCAACAATTGTTTGGTAATGCTATAAAAATAATAGTTCAACACACAATTGTTTATAGTGCTAGAAATACAAAGGCTGTTTCGCTCAATATCAGAGCTCATCAGCATGCCTAGGATTAAAAATCCAGACATGGACAGCATAAAGGTATTATATATTATATGAGGGAGCGTAGTCAAAAATGTTTCAATGTAAAATTTGAGATTTTTGCTAAAATCAATTAGTTTTTATTTCTGTGATAAAATTTTGAGGAATGAAGGAGGTCATCACTATAACGCTCATATATATAATAATACTATCGTAATATATAAGATTCTTCTTATGTAATAATAATACTATCATAATATATAAGATTCTTCTTATGACTATGATTGCAATTCTAGGAATTAAAATTCTCCAAATTTTTATTTCTTTACAAATTTACAAATCAGTACAACTATTCATTCCATATATTTGATCAACTATTTTAGTCATTTTTCTATGTGATAAGCCCATGTCTCTTTTTATAATTTCAAGACTTTTACGAGAGGAGGTTGGAGGTTCACAATGGCTGCTGCAATGGTCCAAATATGGTCGCACATATCAATCATGTTAATTGACAGAGAGTGTTCTAGAAGTCTGAATTCTTTGAGTCAACCCATTACTCGTTCAATGTGAATTCTAGCTCTGGCAATCCTTTTTCCGTGGTATACTTCTGATCTCGTGAAACTTCTTTTTGATCGAAAAAAGGAAGGGTGGTATCTCACATTTAACTTGCTTTTGATAAAAACAGATCTTGCACGTTGAAGCCTTTGTCAAACATCGCCATGAAACCAGGTGTAAACTTAGATGAGATATTGGTATCTTCAACTATATATCGATCAGTTGCTAATCCGCCATATCCAGGAGACTTATACAAAATAGATCCAGCCTTTGTATAAAATACTAATTTCTTCACTGTATTGGTGCTCTTATATGTGCTATAGGATTGGTACTGTGCCTCAGTATTTTTTGAATGTTGAAGCCATTGCTCAGTACAATCACCTATTCCTTCACATTTGTTGAAAGTACCATCAAAATGAGGATGTTTATATGACAAAGTCTCATCAGGAGTAGGCCAGTAAATGAAGGGTTGAAGCTCAAGTCCCGGAAATGATATCAAGGTGGTAATGATTTTTGAAACATAACTTTGCGAAATCTGAATGCGAGATCTTCTTCTGGGGCATCTAATCTGATTCTCATTAGGGTCATCAAAATTTCATCCTCCAAAGTGAGACTCCGAGATGGACCAGGCTTCTTTAGACATGTTTTTACAGGGCTCAGCTGATATTTCTTTGGTGTTTCATTATAAGACTGAGCTCCTCTGAAATACTGGACTTTTTGATGCTTCGATCGAACATGATCAACAACAAACATAAATAATTTTGCAGTGGGACATCCCGTGTAAAATTTAACCCAACGATTATTATCTTCGATAAGTTTTCACGACATTCTTCTACTTAAAGGGGAAGAAAACAATTTTTTTAAATATGGTACATTCCACTGAAAATAGTTTACTGAATGAGAAAATATTGAATAAAATTTTAAATCTATATTGTAAAAGTATATTTTTGCACCTCAAAGTTCGGTGAACTTTGTTTACATTCAAAGAAGATTTTTCTTTAAACAAGACTGGGCTCTAAAAATTCTTATGACGCAATTGAGTTCAAAAAAATATCTTCAAGCAAGTTTTGGAAGTGAGCGAACGTTGAAAATGGAAAATTTAAGCCAAAACAGTTATTCTTCGAATGATGAAAGCGTTCAAATGTTTGAAGAGAATCTGCCTTCCATATTGAAGCCTTATCAATTTAACCTACAATCCAGGAACTCTCTCAAGACAAACACCTCACAGAGAACGATAGTACCAGGCACTGATAGTGAAGCAGAAGAAATATGTCGTATTGGAAATACAGATTGGTGTCAATGTGGTCACTGCAAACCAATGCAAACATACACAGAGAGCCTATGCTGTCGAGACACTAACGAAATCAGCGATGAACACTTTGAAGGTAGCAACAAAGATTCATAAATATAAATATTACACATCATATATATAACTCATATTATAGCTTAGAAACAAATGTATTAATAACATATATTTATATAACATTTTTTACCTAGATAAAATATACACATTCCGGTATCTATACCTTTTATGGATTGTTTGGCATTGTAATGTTATTTTATTTTATTTAGATTGTTGCTGTGTAACAGAGACAGATAACTTCAAAGTGGTGTGTTTACATAAATCAGTTCTTGAGACAACATTATCTGCTTTGAACAACTTGAGAGGAGACAGAATAATACATTCCCACGAGTAAGGTCTTAGGTTGATATTCTCAAAAAAAGATATTACAAAAGAAATGATACATGTTACATCAAAAATTACACAACCATTGCAGTAAAAAATATACTAAAGTATAATAAAGTATCATCTTGCCTACAATTTCATCTTTCTTTTAGATCATACCGTTTTGCAGGATATAAACAATACACATGGTGGGTGCACAATAGGCTAGAAAAAGGGGTACAAAAGGTAATTCCATCTTGTGCATTATGGGCTATACGCGAAGCTTTTCCTTCAAAAAGCGGTAAATACATACCCTTCAAAGAAAGTAAAGACGATAATAAAAGAACTGTGGCTGTATGAATATATAAAATGTATATATATATTAGATATTAATAAACATGCATTCAAATAAAAATGTAACCAGATGTTTTAATCTGAAATGTTATGTTTGAAATCGTGTGCTTTGAGTAGCAATAGCCAAATCTTTATTAGGCTTTTCAATTCGAGCTATGTTTTTTGGAACATCTGCTTTCTTAGGCAGTGATGCTTTTCTGTCAGATGATTTTAACTCAAAAGTAGTTGTTAATAAATCATTTATATAATGTTTCCCCAGCATTCTTTTATTTGCTTGACACACCAGTTTCCAGTAACTTTGGAAAAAGATTGTTTATAACGTAGCTGTTTTCGCATGATTGTTACCAATGCCATCATTAAAATCTAGTATTGCTAATTGAGATCGAGCTATCATACCATTGTAACTAAAGTGCAACCTTTTTGGGCAAAATTTGTTGTATAGGGAGTGATAAACTTCTATGTTTCCAGTATAAGAAAACTTGACAAAGTAGGGAATGTCATTTATTATGCTTCTGTTATTGACAATCTTCTTCAGTGCTAGATAAGAGGGTGAAGCTTCTGGCAACCAGTTTTTAAGTTTTCTTTCATTGCTGGATAGTTTTGGATAGTTTTTACCAAGTGTGCGCCTTGGTAACAATTTTGAAGTCTTCCCACCGATGAATATCACGGACATGATATAAAATACTTTGCCATTTTTCTTTTACAAGCATCGCATTTCCTTCACATGTTGCACAGCACAACCAAAAGTGGTTGATGATGGATTTGATCCATGCTCTTAGATCTTCGCAATATTTGATATTGGATGATTTCAATAATTTTTTCTTGATATTTTTACTGACATGCCAAATATCAAATTGATGCAAAATGTTAGATTTAGAGTTTTTCATATATGATTTTATTTGGACATGTCGATCTGTAGTCAGTTGTGCAATGGAAATATCTTTCATAAGTATTGCCAGAATATAGTATAGAAGAGGCAAATAGGAGAGAACCAGAAGCAGAACCATTGTATAATACTGGCTGAGAACGCCATTCACTTGTATGATTTCTTTCACATAAAAAGGAAACCGTCAACAAAGTACCACGAATGTTGCATTTGAGGATTTGTGCTTTTTGAAAGCAAATTTGACAAAAATTAAGGAGAGGTAGTAAACATGATCAAAAGACAAGAAGTTTGGAATCATTGTCAGGTAAATCAATCTTGTTAATGTCTTCATCACTTTCTGACAAAGCATCGTCATTAGTTGAACACTCATAAGAGCTTTCAGTTGTTTCTGAACTGTCTGACATGCTATTAGTGTTTATATCATCATTCACTGAGGAAACTTCATTTATATAAAACAATACGTCACTAACAGGAGAAAACGTCCATTCAGTGTTCATACTTCCATCTCTCATTTTGGGGTTCTTTTTTATGCATTTAACTTCTTTAACATCGGAATGAATAGAGGGTACATCTAAAAAATGCTTTTGTCGATATTGAGTTGATCTTGTTGTGTACCGTTTTGAACTGTCTATTGACTTATCAATTTTCATGGGTTGTGGTTCTGTTTGGGTAGTAGAATTGTTGTTTGCGTGGATCGTTGAGGTATTTAGAAAACTTTCGGCTTGAATACTATTGCCTGGATCACTTGAAAATGAAGACATGGCATCATCGAGGAGCTAAAACAAAGGCAGTGTGTTTTTCAAGAGTAGATCTATTTTGATATATACATTATATACTTGTTTCCATCCTTGCTCTTACAGAGTTGGTAAAAAATGAATTACATTTATCTGAATTTTTACACTTAGAACAATATAAAAACAAATCAATAATTATCTGAAACTCTTCATAAAAATAATAATAATAAAAACAAAGACAATTGTTCAGCTGTTGTATATATTAAATATCTATTAAAACTCATACTTGTCTCTTATTGCGTTCTTCTCTTCGTTTTTCTGAAGATATCCGTTTCTTTTTTACTGATGTAAAAGAAAATTTTGTTGGAAACGCACTGTCTATCAATTTTCGCTTGGTTTTGTAACCCATCAATTCACTCTAAGATGAAATGAATAGTAATTTCATCATATCGAAAAAACTTCCATGATCTCTAAAATTAGGGTCAATTCTGACCCCGCAGCATTCCCATTCCTTTCCCTTTGATAACACGAAGAAATAATACCTACTTTTAAATCACGTTCAAAACAGCTATCTTCGAAATGAGTCGAGCACAAGAAAGCATCCTTTGGGAGATCACCTTCTCTTCGAATGCTATCTAACCATTTTCTTCTAAGCGTAGGTTCCTTCGGAATTCTATGAAAACTTAACTCAGGTTGTTGGTTTGACCGGTTGGTACAACAGTTTGGCATGGTTTCGTGTTACAATGAACGGTGTTGTTTTTTGTGATTGAACTCAATGACGTCAATCTTTTAGTTCGGGTTCAGTCTTTTATAAACACGCAAGGTAAAAGAAATATGAAAGATGTAAAACGTCAAATATTTGAAAAAAAAATTAATAATTTGGCGTTTTAATTACGTTTATATCTTTTTTGTGTTCTAAAATTTACTTTCAAATAATTATCAAAAATTTGTTTTCTTCCCCTTTAATAGTGAGTTTACGCAAACACGATGCAGCGGAATTCTGCGACTTTGCATGTGGAAAATTATACAGAGCGCATGCGCAGCAGGGAATCACCTTGAAATCCTCGTTGTTGTGTGTGCGGCGAGACAGCAATTGAGCGTGTTTTCACGTTGTCGACACAACGTAGAAAAATGGAATCAAAAGGATTAAAAGCAAGGTATGTAGCTAGCTCAAAATCTAGGTTTGATAAAATTTATTGTTTATTAAAGCAAGAAAGATTGCTTATTGAATGTTTATACTTAGGTTTTGTTAAAAACAACGTTGATCTAAAAGAATGTGTGGCATACAGATAGCTAGCTAGCTACCTTAATATATAAATCTAAACAAATATTCTTCACACAATGTTTTTATAATTGTATATAGCTAGCTACCATGCAAATAATTATTTCTATTTCATTTTTAGTGTTAAGATGAACTGGACGAATGAACATGAAATATTGTTTGCACGTGAAATCCTAGTGAGTGACTTATACAAACACAAATGTGGAACAAGAGAGAGAGGTCAGGTATGGGACCTTATCGCAGGCATTTTGATTTCTCTTGAAAAACCCAGTTTTAAAGTTGACCAACGTGCACTTCGTGATAAGTTGAATAAAATGCTAAAAGAATATTGCAGAAAAAAATTAAAAGAGGAGAAAGCAAGTGGAATTGATGCTGAAGCCACTGAAATTGATGCTTTAATGGAAGAAATCAATCAATTAAAGGTTGATAGTGAGATTCTTCAGAAACAAGAAGCAGAATTAAAGGGAAAACAAGTTCTTGAAGAACAGAAGGCGGCGAAATCAGTATGTAAAATATCTATGGAACGACGGAGTGAAACAAAGAGAAGAGAAAATGAATCTGGCGATGAAATTTCACCAAAAAGGAGAAAGAGCAATGGTTCGGATACCATACAATATTTACGAGACAAGTCAGTTCTCGAAATCAGAAAACAAGAACTGGAGTTGAAGAAAAAGGAGCTAGAGCTTCAACAAGAAAGGGACAGAAATAATAATTTAAGAAGTGATCAAATGTTTACACAATGCCAACAGCAAAACAATGCATTGATAGCATTGCTTGGAAAAATTGCAGAAAAATTTTGAACAATTAGTTCCAGAATTAGTTTCTTTTGTTTTTTTCTTTTTTGTATGTTCTGAACACAACTATCTGTATGGTGTGGTTTGTAAAATGTATATATATATATATATATATATATATATATATATATATATATATATATATATATATATATATATATATATATATATTTGTAAAAGTAAAATAGCATCACAAAAATATATGCTGTTTTTTTTAAGTTTTCATTGAAAATAATTTTCTAACAATAGTGGTTGTAAATCAAAGTAATTCTCTGTTATGTTGCTGTATAAACTTGTATGAGCATTTGTTAAAAAAGCAGTAACTCTGTAAATTTTACCAATTGGGCTTAATCCAAGTTTCAGGTTCTTTTTAAAGTCATTGAATTTGAAATGTGTCAATACATCTCTAAAGATCCACTCAACAGAAATCCTTACTTTGCTCATTGATCTATTAAAATCTTTTTCTTGTGCAGTTAGATTTGCATCGCCAAATGGTGATTGCAAAAATCTTCTTAATGGATAAGCTGGGTCATCATAAAGAGAGAGCACATTCCCATATTGATCATGAGAAATTTCTTCTAATTGTGGCATGAGACCAGAGAGAGCTAGCATTGCACTATAATGCCTTTTCCCTTCAATTGGACCATATAGATGTGCTATCATACCAGAAGGAGTTGATACAGATGAATACTTTAATCCATGGTATCTTTTATGTCCATTATAAACTGCTCTTTGGTGTTGTGCTGGTCTACAACAGGCTTTTAAGGTACCATCAATAAATCCCCATACACAGTCAAGTGGAGCTCCTTTGGCATGTACTGCATCTGCAAATGTTCGTAAAGAATCTGGACTAAGCCAGGGTTGATTGAGATTTTCTAAATAGCCCCATCTTTCATTGAGAAAATCAATAATTTGGTTGAATATCATGCATAATTGAGGCACTGCACGACCAAATCTTGAGATCATATCAACATATCTTACAGGATATGCTTGTCGGCGTAGTAAAATACACAAAGCTTCTGTTCCATCTGAAACAAGATCATTATAGTTGACGCATAATTTTTCGTCAGGTATCTGAAGAGCACTTTTTAGTCTGATTAAGTCATTTTTTTGAAAACGAAATTCAGAATAACAATCAGCTCCGGGAAATAAATCCAAGTCAAATCTGTCGTAATTCATAAGATCATATTCAAGATTTCTTGACGAATTTATATCATAGAGTAGCAAGAAGTCTTCCTCTGAGATGAGATGATCATCATAAGCTAGGAGTAGCAGTTCTCTCGTCTTTCTAAGGCTAGTCATTTTACTTAGCTAGTTACCCACGTTGTTTGTTTGTTATTATGCTGCCATTTTTAAAAGTTGTCACACAACTTTCCCGCGTAACTTGATGATTCCGAGTGTCGACCGAAGACGACGCAGCGGCTAGGACGTGCGAGCATACCGTCGTTGTTGTTACTGCGTTGCGGATGCGTAAACTCTCTAACATTGGTGGGTTGTTTTTCAGCTTGAAGTTGGATATCGGTGTGACAATAGATGTTGGTGGTGTAAAATTAAATGGTGGCAGGGAAAACAATGATATATTAGTAGAAATATTAGATGGTGAAGAAATTGAGTTGTCAGCTGGAAATAACACAGTATTAGTATCCAAAGTGTTATCACCGACACTGGTAAAACTATGATCTGACAGGTTGCCAGTGGGTGGCACTACTATAGTATGTGTGGATGATGTTTCTCCTTGATTTTGGTGTAGAATATCAACCTTAGTGATCTTCTGACGCTTCATTTTGGGAGTAACAAACTCTCTTGACATAGGGCCTTTCCTCTTTGGTGTTGTTTCTATATCATCATTATAGCCCTTCAAAAACAGAGTTGGAACAGGACTCAATAAGGTTGGCTTTCCACATTGAAAGTGGTTGGAACAGACATAATTGTTGTTACCAAACTTGAAGTTTTTTCAGTTGCAAGCTAAAGTCCACTTTGAATAGAGTTTAGGATCAGTACACCTCCAAAACTTGAGTTCTAAACTGTTATTATACGCAGAGATATGTGGCTTAATCACGTATTTATCTTTATATTTTCTAGCATTCTTGCATGTTCCAACTGCACAGCGATCTTTAATACCCATCTTCTTAATAATGACAGATAATAATCTTCTTTTAAAGCAGGAATTAAACCAAACACAGCAGAACACCAACCATCAACAAGCAATTGCCACGATTTGTTTTGATATCATATACCGAGTTCCCAGAATGCTTTGCAGATAATACGGCCTATCCATAATGTCGTTGCTATCGGGAATAAGGTCTATTAAGAAAACCTCTAAAAGATGAAGAACAGGAGTCGAGTACGAATATGACAATGAAGACTTTGAATTTAGGCCTGAAATTTTTAACTCATTGTTTTCTTTCACAGAGCCAAGTGATTCCATAGTTACTTGTTGTTCATCAACAGATTTTTCTTATTGTATTCCAGATAGTGATACTTCTGCATGTGTAGTATATGCTAAACTTGTTTGTTCCTCAACATTTGTAGAGAGTTTGTTCATGAAACAATAAAACGACATTGAACTATCAAATACACTCTTCGGGGTTTTGGGGTATAGAGGTTCCTTCTCGGCAACAACTTCAACCTCATTATGAACATCATTCAAGTCTGGTGTAGGTCTGACATCCTTTTCAATGCAGTACACAACAAACTCAGAATTAAAATTTGTTATTTCTGCAAGTCTATCAATCTCCTCGTTTGTTTGTCTCTTTATTTCTCATTGATGTGGGGCACGAGAACATACAAGGTTCGTAGCGTCAGGGAAAGTTAGGGAAGAAAGTATACTTTTCAGCAATGTCAGGGAATTGGATTGATGTCAGGGAATGTCAGGAAAATTTGACATAATTTTGATTTCCAACTTCTTCCATTTTAGAATTTTTGAAGTACTACCGTCAAACTATCAATTTGTATTCTGTCTGATGCAGCATTATTGTAGTTATTATCAGTATATACTTAATCTGACCCAAGTATTCTTATTTGCATTTAGAAATCTGATAGAAATTATCTTTGTTTTCCAGTATAGTGCTATTTCTTTTAGATTAAAAACCATATTAGTATTAAAAAATGAATCCGGCTAGAAAAACGTATTTCAATGATAATTGGTTAAGAAATTTATCATATAAATCGTGGATCCAAAGAGGACCAAGTAATGAAGAAGGTAGATGCAAAATGTGCAAAAGCACCTTCAAATTGGGGAATATGGGCGAGCAAGCCTTGAAGAGCCATGCAAATGGTAAAATTCACAAGAAATTTGTTTTGGAGAGCGAAAAGGTTATCTCATTTTTTAAACAAAAAACGAAAGCTGCAGTTCCTGAATCTTCACCACAAGAAGGTGAATTGTCTGGTTCAAAAACAACCACAGTGGATGTAACTAGCTCTGGAATCTCTCAGGACACTATAACCAGAACATTCCAAACCAATGAAGTTCTTATTGCTAAAATCACGTGGACTTTGAAGCATGTTGTTAGTGGATACAGTGAGAATTCATGTGATGGAACTGTTAGACTGTTTACAACGATGTTCCCCGATAGTATAATAGCTCAAAGAATGCAGCTTCAGCCTAATAAAATAAAATATAACACAAACCATGGTCTTGCACCACACTTTAAGGATATTTTAAAAGAGAACATTAATCGTTCTAATTTTGTATCTGTGTTATTTGATGAGTCGCTTAATGAATTTACACAAGACTGTGAAATGGATTTGAATGAGTGTAAAAATATTGTTGAAGATCGATACTGGGACTCCATGTTTTTTGAACACTCTACAAATATTGATATATTTGAACACTTTAATCAGGGTCTCAATGGTGTTGATCTTTCAAAGTTGGTCCAAGTTTCCATGGATGGACGTAATGTTAATTTAAAATTCTTAAGAAAAGTGGATGCAGACCGCAAAGAAACAAATTTGTGTGATTTAATTGACATTGGTAAGTGCAACCTTCACACCGTTCACAATGCTTTTAAGAGGGGTGCGGAATCCACAGACTGGAAATTGAAGGAACTCATGAGAGGTTGTTTTCAACTACTACACGATTCGCCAGCTCGTCGAGAAGACTTTGTCAGCATTACTGGTGCAAAGAAGTTTCCAATGCACTTCTGTGCTACACGGTATTTTAGTTTTTAGCTTAATGTACTAAAGTTTATTCACCAATACAATTCATTGTTTGCATTTGAATATTTGGAAGTTTGGGGAATGTTTTCTTTGCAAAAGCATAGGGTAACACACCTTAAATTTATGTTTATTTATAGATGGGTTGAAGACCAAAAGGTAGCTGACCGTTTGATTGAAATATGGCCACACATAGAGAGGATATTGAGATATTGGGAATCTCTGCCCAAATCAAAACGTCCATGTACTAAAGTCTATGAAGCTCTCAACAATGCTGTATCTGATTCTTTAACTACTGTTAAGCTATACTTCTTTAGTTTTTGTTTCAAAGAAGATTATTACGGCAGCAACTGCTGAAACAGCTATAAATGAATACAGTTCTTTGTATCAATCAGACTTAAGGGACAATTTACAATTATTCAAAGGGTTTGATAAAGATTCTTCCCGACTAGATTTGTTCTATTTCAATGATCTCGCTATACAGAGCTCTAAGAAGTCTCTTGCACATGTTCTTAAATTAATTCTTGTCTTAAGTCATGGGCAAGCTTCGAATGAGAGAGGTTTTAGTGTTAACACCGTAACAACACTGTAATGAAAAATAATATGAAACACAATTCGATCATTTCAAGAAAAATCATTATTGACCATATGAAGAAGAATGCTCTTCTTCCAAGCACCATTCCAATGACACCACGGCTCTTTCGTTCTGTCAAACTGTCTCATAGTCGTTATGAAGAATATAGAAAGAAAGAGAAACTTTGAAGGATGAAAAGAACTATAAACAAATAGAAATAATCGACAAGGAAATTAAAGACATATCTTCAACAGAGCAAATGCTAAGGAAATCTGTCGTCCTGTTAGATATAGAATTTATAGAATTGATAAGTGAGGCAGAGAGGAAAAACGACTTCTCTCTTGTCTTCAAAGGAAATACTTTGAAAAGAAAGTCAGAGGAGAATAAACGCAAGGCTGAAACATTGCATGATGCTTTGCAGGTGTTGAAAGAAAAGCGAAAAAAGTTATTTTGAATAGTGTTGCACGTTTTATACATGTGTCATATGTCACAATTTTGTTATTTTTCATCTGTCATAACTTTTAAAAAAATATAATTTACTGAAAAAATGAAATAGTGTAAGTAGACTGACTTTATAGGAACAGATTTTTTACATTTTTAAATTTTTGCATGGAGTATATTATTTTAATATTTAAAAAAACATGGCATCTCTTGTTGAATATTTTAATGTTTTTTTTTACGGGTAGTAAAAGGGTAGATGCAAAATGTGCAAAAGCATCTTTAAATTGGGGAATATGGGCGAGCAAGCCTTAAAGAGCCATGCAAATGGTAAAATTCATAAGAAATTTGTTTGTGTAAGGGAAATTCATATGTATTTTGAAAAAATGTCAGTGAGAAAAGTATACTTTTCAGGTTGCTTGTCAGGGGAAAACACTAGAATTTTGATAAATGTCAGGGAAGTTTTTGATAAGTTTTGGCTACGAACCCTGACATATGATTTATTGACACGATTTGTTGATTCATGAACAACAGGAAGTAGATTATCAGCAATTGATGGTTTTTTATTTCAACATAAACATAGACGAGCATAACTGTAGGCGAGCAGACAGAGTGTAGAGTCCCTGATTCAGAATGTCATTACAGTTTGTGAGCAGCGAAAAAAGAAAGCCAAAAATTTTAAAAACAAATGTCCTGCACGAGTAACAACTGCTAGGGCATCCATTGTGCGATCCAGAGGTGAGCGCAATCATGCTGGAGATGCTGCTCATGTCGAAGCAGCAAAGGTCATGGAAAACATTCGTTTTGCAGCAAAAAACAGTCGTGATGCCCCAAGTTACCTAGTCTCAGCAGAGACTATTGGACTCAGTCAAGCCACGGCAGCAAAACTGCCAAGTGTGCAGAGCATGAAAAGGATAGTCACCAATGTGCGATTGAAGGAAAATGCAGGCCCAGCAATCCCACGTTCTCTCCGTGACATTGTGCTTCCAGTAGAGTACAAGCAAACGTTTGCTGGTGTAACATTTTTGGCCTATGATTCTGGGCCTGCAGATAACCGTATGGTCCTCTTTGCCACTGAAAGAAATCTGCAGCTCCTTGCCCGTTCAAAGCACTGGTATGCTGATGGCACCTTCAAGACAGTGCCTTCACTATTTGAACAGCTTTACACAATACACGGACTGAAGGAAAACACTTCAGTGCCTCTGGTGCTTGCCCTGCTGGGGGACAAAAAGAGAGGGACATACATTCATCTGCTGTAAAAGATCAAAGAGTTGTTACCTGCTGTTGCTGTTCCAGGGACAATCATGACTGACTTTAAGATGGCCATGGTCAATGCACTAAGCATTGAGTACCCACTTTTAACTCACCGTGGCTGTTTCTTCCATTTGTGGCAGTGCATTTGGAGAAAGACGCAATCAAATGGCCTGAAGGAGCAGTACGAGACAAGTGCAGAGTTTGCTCTGAGGCTGCGCATGTTGTCTTCTCTGGCCTTTGTGCCTATTGATGAAGTCAGCCGGGCCTTTGACATTCTTATTGATGGGAATGTCTTACCAGATGTAGCTCACCCGGTAATTGACTACTTTGAAGACACTTGGATTGGGCGCCCAGATCGTCGTCAAGGGCGCCGTCCTCCAATGTTTGCAATTCAAATGTGTAACTGCTATGATGGCGTCCTCAGTGACCTTCCCAAAACTAATAATAGCATTGAAGGATGGCACAGAGGCTTCATGTTCCAGGTATCTGCAAATCATCCAGATATTTGGAAGTTCATATCTGCAATCAAGCGAGAGCAAAACCTAAATGAGGTTCGCATTGAACAGTATGTCATTGGCCAGGCAGGACCCCCTCCAAAGAAGAAGTACAAGGACAGTGCAGAAAGACTAACTAGAGTCGTCCAAACTTGGCGTCAAGACTTTCAAGATGATGAAATTTGTGATTACTTGCGTGGAATTGCACACAATATTTCATACTAAACTTGGCTGGTGGACAATTTGTACGAAGTTACTTAAAGTAGTATTGGCAGTGTAAACGAAGAATTGCTAAATACAGAGTGTATTATTGTTATTATTATTGTTGTATTCGAATAAATACCAAATAATGCGCTTTTTCATTGTGTTTATTTGTTTATGTCGTTCGTCGTAACTTGGTTATTGTTTTCATCAAAAATGTTAAAGGAGCCTGTTTTATAGATACGTAGGTATTCAGGAAAATTTGTATTATGCACCTTCATCGGAAATTTCAACACAAACCTTGCTGTTGCGAACAATTCTTTACGAACAATTTACATATCACCTGTTTACGAACAATTCACCTATACGAAGAATTGATGTATACGAAGAATTGTGTTACGAAGAATTGTGTTACGAAGAATTAATTTTACGAACAATTCTTTACAAACAATTTACCTATAACCCATCTATGCAGACCTTGGATTCGATCCGATTATAAACAACCCTGGGACCACCATCACCATCCCCGCCATGGCTGATACCGGCTGCCAAAGCTGCATTGCAGGGTTCAAAACAGTCCAAAAGCTTGGTCTGACAAATGAAGACCTCATACCAGTCAGGATGAAGATGCAAGCAGCAAACGACAAGCCGCTCGACATCCTCGGATCTGTAATCCTTCATATCTCTGATATCGACCACAACGCCAACGTCACTGAAACCAGGCAGATGACCTACATCACGAAGGATGCACGGAACGTCTTCCTCAGCAAAGCAGCTTGCATCGACCTTGGGATTTTCTCCAACAACTTCCCTACTGTCGGTTAAGCGTCATCGAACTACTCTATCGCAGATGACTCACCACCATGCACCTGCCCTAGACGAGACCTTCCTGCACCTTTGCCAACAAAACTGTCATTACCGGCAACTACAGAGAACGTACCCGCCTTCAAGAGTACTTGATAGATTACTACAAAGCGAGTACATTCAACATCTGTGAACTTACTATTCACTATCTTTTTTGTATAGGCAAACTTGCTACACAACTAATAACCTAGAAGTTAACTGCCGTTGTCGCATAAAATAAGTATCGCGTAAATTTGCTCATGCGTCAGATACATGGTCTCAGTCAGTAAAATAGACATCGTACTTCAGAATACATATTTTTGATTGGTTCGTTTTACAATAGTGTTCAAAATTCAAAACAAACAAAAAATTAATTTTCATTTTTTTTATGTAAACGAGTTTGGGCTACTAAAATTGTCTAAGCTTTACTGACATATTTATTTAATATTACGTCTTTATATAGTCCATGAGATAGGGGTCATATCAGTACCATTTTGGCGAGTTGGTATATTATACACCAAAATGTCAGAAATTTAATGGAGATTACGAATTTCAATGTTAACCGGGCTGATTTTGGGGCTGTCACCCAGAATTGAGCCCGCAAAAAGATGGCGGACGTTAAACTGTCACTCCGTTAAATTTTATAAATTGCAATCGTGAAACAATATTTTTCCAGCGATAAATAGCAACACGTGGAAAATATTCTTCAAAGAAGCCAATTTTGACAAAATTGAACAGGATCATGGAACGATTTGTCCAACGTCTGTTTAATTGTGAACGTTGCGGAAAAAGATGCAAATCTGAACGCGGAATTATCCAGCATCTTCGCTTCTGTAATTCGAGAAACGAGAATAACCAGGAAGTTGGTCAGCCGCCTCCTGCACCTGAAGAGATATCCCTCGCTGAAAATAACACTGCAGATACAACTACGGAAAAGTTCTGGTGGGGTGAGAAGAAAGGTAGCGAAATGGAAAAAGATCTTGTGAACATTTATGGAAAAACTGTCTTCTGGAGGCGAAATCTGTTCATGCTGCCCAATGGAGCCTTTGGGAAAGCATACATTCGTGAAACGACACGCCTGCTGGCGGAATACTACCACTTAATGAACAGACGATGAAGCTTCTGCGAACAAAACATCCGGAAGGGAATGCACCTAGTGAAGACGCTCTTCTTCAAGGAGAAATCCAGATGCTTCAACCTATAATCTACGAAGCCATAGATGAGAATATGGTGCTAAAGGCAGCTCAACTAACAAAAGGAGGGTCTGGTCCTTCTGGAATAGATGCTGATGGCTGGAGGAAGATACTCGCTTCAAAAATGTATGAACAACATCGCCATCACGTGTCCTACAATTGCAACATTTGTAAGGAATTGCTACAAAACACCGGCACGCCTTTTCGTAATTGGTGGCCAAGAGATATTGTCAAGAGAAGGTACGACCCAAGGCGATCCTCTGGGTATGACAATATACGCAATGGCCATTTCACCTCTTCTCGATATCCTGATAAAAACCACTGAAGACGAACATAAGCTAGCAGCATTTGCTGATGATGTTAGTGCGTCGGGAAAGCTTCAGGGTCTTCGAACATTTTGGTCATACATCCTAGAAAGCGGGCCAAAATACGGATACAACCCTCAGCCAACAAAGTCGTGGCTTATTGTAAAGCAAGAAAAACTAAAGGAGGCCAGGCAGATCTTTGATGGGACTGGGATCCAAATAACAATTGAAGGTGAAAGACATCTAGGGGCGGTGATTGGCCATGAAGAATACAAGCAGAGGTACATTTACGAAAAAGTGGTAAAATGGGTGGATGAAGTATCTTTGCTTTCGAAAATTGCGACAACCCAGCCCCAGGCTGCGTACGCTTGTTATGTAGCTGGGTATCAACACAAGATGACGTACTTTCTCAGGACAATTCCAGGAATGGAGAATCACATGCAACCATTTGAAGAGGTTCTTCGTCACCAGTTCATTCCAGCTATTACGGGTGGTCACATCGTCAATAACAACGAAAGGATACTTCTATCCCTCCCACCACGTCTTGGAGGCCTCGGGCTGAAGATCCTCACAAAAACGGCACAGGAAGAATATGAAAACTCGCGCCACATCACGATGCAACAAAATGAAGGTGGCAAGTCAAAGTCAACGATACAATCAGAGCGGAGACATAAACAGCAAAGTACACTTGACCTCATACGAAAAGAAATGACAGACGCTGAAAGATGCCAAAATGAAATCAATATAGAGTGTGGCGTCTCAAACTGGCTGACAACACTTCCCTTGAAAGAATGGGAGTATGATCTAAACAAGCAGCAGTTTTGGGACGCCCTTCGAATACGCTATAATTGGAATCTAGAACGACTACCAGCTGAATGTGTATGCGGCGAAAGGTTTGATCTCAGCCACGCTTTGTCATGTAAGAAAGGTGGTATGGTGACATTACGCCACAACGAGTTGCGTGACATCACAGCCTCGCTGCTGAAAGAAATCTGTCACGACGTGAGAACAGAACCTTCGCTAGTAGAAGTCAAAGGTGAACAGCTCTGCGAAAGAACGGCAAACACAACACGAGAAGCACGTCTTGACATAAGCGCCCTTGGTTTTTGGACACCTGGCCAACGAGTATTCTTTCACGTAAGGGTTTTCAACCTACACGCTCAGAGGTACAGATGTTCAGAACTGAAAAGATGCTTTCAGCAAAATAAAAAGGAGAAGAAACGTCAATACAATGAAAGAGTCTTGCAGGTGGAAAACGGAACTTTCACTCCATTGGTTTTCGCTGCAAATGGTGCGATGGCCCGAGAGTGCAAGACATTTTATAAGCGAGTTGCGGAAATGACAGGCCCCATACGCTGTACACTATTAACACTATTTCACAAGGTGTACACTAATTGTTCTGTTTTTTAACACTTTTTGTCTATGCCGTACACTAATGTACACTTTCTTTCTATAGTTTCCCTTACTTCATACTGATTGATGAAAACTTATGTCATGAAAGTTGTTTTCATGTCATTTAATCTGCTTGTTTGTGTTCAGCATCCTTAGGAAGTTCACACTTCCACTACCTACTGCTCCGTAACGCCATCACCGATTGTTCCTCTAGTTGGAATCTAAGCGGAGTCATTCTGAACTTAATGAATGACTTGATATTCCTTTTGAAACTATATATCGCCATGGAGGAGAGGCTATGTAACTTATTTTTAACTATTTAGAAAAAAGTAGTTTAATGTCTAGACATAAAAACGTTCGATATTCACTATATATGAAGGTACCATTTATGAAAACTATTGCATAAATTAATTCATCAAAGTTTAATTAAAGTTATTATAGTTTCAACGTCAATATTAGCGTCTTTTTTATTAATTTACATGGGTCGAATTAACGTAAATATTTCCTATCGTGAAAAATGAGCATTCAACATACACCGAGTATTTATTGTTATGTTATTTGTAACAGTGGATTAATTTTTGAATGTACTCTCCATTATTGTAGTTTATATATAATGAGCTCAGCCAAGGATACAAAATACCAACCAATTTGGGAGAATGGACGGCCATGGCTGCAACCAGTTGATAATGATAAATCTAAAGCTTTCTGCAAAGCCTGTGTGCAGGAAATTATTGTGAAAAAAAATGGCGTTGACAAGATAAAGCAGCATGAAGCTACTATGAAACATCAAACTGCTGTTAAGAGAGCATCTGAACAAAAATCTCTCATAGCCGACAAGGATGGTAACATTTCAACCAAACCTACAACTTTGGAAACGGTCATGAGTTTAGAAGAATGTGCATCACGTGCGGAGATATTTCAGGCTCTTCATGTGGTTGATTGCAACCACTCATTTTCGTCTACAGATGGAGATCCTGAGCGGTTCGCACAAATGTTTCCTGACTCGAAGATTGCCAAGAAATACGCTCAGCAGAGTGATAAAGTGAAGTATGTTATCTCTTATGGCATTGCTCCTTACGTTAAGGAAGTTTTGATGAAAGATGCGAAAGATACTTTTTTTAGCTACAAGTTTGACGAAACCACCACCATACAGGTGAAGAAGCAGTATGATGGATATATCACATATATGAGTAAGCGATTTGGTGGTGTTGTTACTGTCTACTTGGGTTCAATCTTTGTTGGCCATTGTAATCATGAGGACTTGGTTGTTCATTTTTTTGATTTTCTGAAAGGTTTCAACTTGTCTACTGATTTTTTGTTGAATGTAGGCATGGATGGCCCCAGTGTGAACAAGGCCTTCTTGAGAAAAGTTGTCAGCGAGTTGTCGAAGAACAACTTATCAGTGATTGATATTGGCTCTTGTCCAATTCATATTGCAAATGGAGCATTCAGACAATTTCTGCATTCTATCAAGTCAGTGTTTGATCTGGATGAGGTGGCAATAGACTTGCACTTCTTTTTTAAAATGTCTGCAGCTCGTCGGGAGGACTACAAGAAGTTGGAAGATATCACTGAAGTCACAGCACATTTCATGAAAGAACACGTGGAGTCACGCTGGCTTAGCATAGAAAAGTCATTTGTACGAATTCTTGAACAAATTGACAATTTACGGGAGTACTTCTTGACGTTTCTACCAAAGCAGAAGACTTTTAATCATAAGAATGGTCTGGCTCAAAGTCCGAGGTACAAGAGAATATGTGCTGTATTGAACATTAATAATGCTGAAATTTATATGGCATATGTTGTCACTGTGGCCCGTGATTTCAGCAGATTGGTTGTTCCCCTTCAAACGTCGGCACCAATGATTCATCGACTGCATGGACTGTGTTGTGGCCTTATTAGGAGTTAATGGTTAGAGTGGTTAAAGATGATGTGATGACCAATGATGGAAAAAAAGTTCCACTTTTGGAATTAGTAGATGTGGATCTTTCGAAAGATGACCAACTCAAGGTTTCTTTAAAATCTTTTTGTTTCATGAAAATTTGTGTGTTATATTTTTTGACCAGAATAAAAATTTGTTGTTGTTGTAGGCCAAGTGTGATTTTGGAACACACGTAAAGAACTTACTGCAACGAGTCGACAAGTTGACTGCAAAGAAAACCTCTGCTAAACTAATTGAAGCAACGGTAGCAAGTACAAGTAAGTGTTTTCACTGTGTTCACATGTTATTTTAGTATTATCACCAAAGAAATCGTTGCTGGCATTCATACCATACAACGAAGAATAACCTGAATCATGCCCAAACCGTGGTGGTGGTGTTTTTTTCAATTTGTATGTCTGTAACAACACATTGCTTGATCGAAACAAAGATATGTATTGTGTGAAATATTATATTTTTGTGAAGTGTAAAACAATATATTGTTTTAAGGAAAACTTTGAATCATTCACTTTCATTCATTTAAACATTACAATTTGTCAAATGTTAAAATTTGGTTGTTTTTTAGAGTATTTGCTGAAGAATCTGCCAATTGATGTTCAAACGTTAACAGATGCAAGGTGTCTCAATCCTAAAATGCAGAAGAGAGCAAGTGGGGCTGCGTGCGCAGGACGATTGATGGAAAGTGTTATTCGTGCCTCAAGCGACCAGACAGTGCAGTCCGCTTTTCAGCTTGATGTGTCTTTGAACCGATTTGGGATGGTTGATGAAATTAAACGGCAGTTCAGAGAATACCAGACGGAAATCATTCCAGATGACTTTTTCAAAGCTAAGGGTACCCAAAAGGAGAAGAGTAAAGCAAGAAAGGAAACCTCTTATTGGAAGGAAGCATATGCCAACATTGGTATTAATGTTGAGAAAGAAGATGATTTCCTATTCAGAGTTGATGACTATTGGCTGCGGGTATTTAATTGACGTTTTGTAATTTTATTTGACTTTCAATCCTGAATACCCTGAATGCCATGTCTATGAAAATGTTATGTAGAAATCTTTTGATAAAGAGTTTGCTCTGGTCACTGTTTTTTCTGTGTTTCTGCATACGTTGCACATTGTTGTGACTCATTATGATGCTATGATTAACATGAAAAATTGTGATTTTAGCAATATGATTGCTAATCGTGTCCTGGAATTGTTGTCGAAATGAATTACGTTGTATTACCTGTGCAATTAGACTTGTTCATGGACATTAATATGCAATCTTTTGCTTTGTCATCTTTCCTATTGTGCTATTTAGTACCGTTTAAGTAGTATATAGCCAAATGTATTTAATTTTAGGTAATGGACTTTAAAGATGACGCTGGGAAGAGGAAGTACACTGGACTTTGTCGTTTGATGCTTGCAGTTTGCACATTATCACATGGCAATGCCGATCCGGAGAGGGGCTTTTCAACAAATAAGCATATTTTAAAAGTTCATGGCACATCTTTGGGGGAAACAGTTTTGGAAGGGATACGTTTGGTGAAAGATTTTGTTTCTTTAGCCAAGGGTGTCGCAAATGTTGATGTGACAAAAGGCATGATGAAAAGCTGTAAGAAAGCTCGTACACGCTATCATGAAGAGCTACGATTACAAAATGAAGCAAGAGAAAGGGAAACGCAGTTGAGGAAGGAGTTGGAAAATGAGAAAGCAAAAAAAGAACAGGAAAAAAACTTAAAAAAAAACATTGAAAAAGACCTTGAAGTAATTGAATCTGGAATGAATATTGCAGATACATTGTTACAAGAGGGACAAAAAGAACTGGAAGAACTCACTACTCAGAACAAAGTTGATACGGTCAAATTAATGGGTGCAAATTTGAAGATTAGCACAGGGATGAAAAGAAAGACAGAACTTGAAAACGAAAAAAATCATTTGCAAAAAAATCTTATGAAAATGTATTGATTTTTGTATTGAAGAAATAGATGTATCTTTCTGTTTGTTGAACACATGTTTATTATAAGCAAATATTGATACCAGTTTGTGTACCTTGACAATTTTCATGATTTCTGTTTTTGTTTATGCTTATAGTTATCATTCATGACTTTTGAACTACAAATGTGACAATATTGAAATCAGCTCCTTTAAAAAGCTACTTCCTTCATAAATTTAATTTCTAGAGTTGCTTTTTAACGTTTGGAAACTTTTTTTCAAACACTATTGTACACTTTTCTGGGGAAATGTGTACACTATTTTAACACTTTTTCATGGATATTTTGTACACTATTTACACTTCTTTTCACTGGAAAGTGGTGTATGAGGCCTGAAATGATTGCCGAGAATAGACATATTTCGATCCCAGTAGCGACAAACGTGATACGAACAAAGATAAGCTTTTCTCTGTTAAGATCAACGCTTAGATGCATTCGAGGTTCAAGATCACATTCCATTAACATCAACATGGACGACTTCGACCTTGCAAACCGAGCATCAATACATCGACTAGAATGATTTTATTATTTTTATTATATATATGTGGAAACAAAATTAGATTTGTTTTATAGCGTGCCGGGAATGTCTCTTAAAAAAAAGAAAAAAGAATTGAGCACTCCGTTACAGGTCCTTTTTTCAACAATCCTGAATATTATAAAAAGGTATATACTTTGTGCTTAATTGTGTTACTTCTTATACTATATATTTACCCTACTGATATTATTTGTATTATTTTGCAGTTCTCCGCAGTGGATATTTTCAACAATTTTAAATTCCTTTAGTGTAACAGCCAACTTTACTGTAATAGCAAATCTTAATTTTTGTTTGATTGTAAAACCTTGTTACTGTTTTTGAAATTTTACTTGTTGATAAATCTTTGATTTGAACTTTTGATAATTAGCCCTCTCTCACAGGGTTTAAAATAAAAGGATTTGCTGTTTTTGATTGCTGTTTTACGAGAAACTTTTGTGGATCCATTTAACGATCAGCCTCTCCTTTCGATTTCAACAGGCATAGCAATTGATAAAGATTCAGCGGAAGACGTTCTTAATGCCCTTCAAATAGGAAAATCAGCAGTGAACTCTTTTGTAAAGGACAGATTGGTTGAAAGGAGTGAAAAATCAATTTTCGATCTTATTAAAAAGCAGAAGCTTACAACATTCAGTAGCTTCTTTAAGAAAAAGGTAATAAAGACAAAGACGAAGGTCATATCGATTCAAAACAGCAAGGATTTGTTTTCAAAAGTGGCAATCATTGCTCAAAGGAGATCAATTAATCTGAAAGTACATTTTTTTGTCTATCCTTTGATGCATCTTCCTCTCTCAATTGCAGAAGCAGATGGTACCCTTAAAAAAACTCCTAAATCTCAATTGTTATATAAAATTGAAAGAACTGTATAGCCTGTTCATCATCATCATCATCATCATCATTTACATTTTTCACGTCTATTTTCCATGCTAGCATGGGTTAGACGGGGTTTCAACAGATGATATTCCCCACAATTTTGTAGGTTTAATCATTTGATGATTCATTGGAGCAGATGTTTTTTACAGCTGGATGCCCTTCCTAACGCCAACCTCAGGAAGAGGAAAAACAGTGGTGAGTTAACCCACGCAAGATACCAACTTTGCATTTTAAACTCCGTGGCAGCAGTGCATAAAGGGCATGGGTGCTTATATCCATGAGGTCAAAGATGTTACATGACCCGCATACCCGCTCTTCAGTGTATAAATGAAGAGCATACGTTCATCGTTGATGGCATGTCATACGTTAGACAGTTGAAGGTTAACGATCTCAACTACAAAGAATTTGCAACAAAGTTATTAAAGTATATCGTTAATTGTGCACGTTCAGCTACAAGAATTGACGTGGTATTTGATGTTTACCAGAAAAACTCAATCAAAGACATTGAACGGTTGCGGAGGTCTAGTGGTGAAATTGTTGTAAAGAAAATTGTTGCGACATCAGCAATCAAGCAATGGAATCAGCTTCTTTCATCAGGAGATTTCAAAAACAAACTAGTTGATTTTTTTGTCACAGAATGGGAAATGGATCAAAGTGCTCTAGCAAACAAAACATTATTTGTCACTAACAGTCGATTTACTTACAAGATAACAACTGATTCATACTAACTGGTACATGAATTAGAATCCGACCACCAAGAAGCGGATACTCGAATGCTTTTGCATGCCAAACATGCAAGTTCAACGCATGGGAGGATCGTCATCTCTACACCAGGCACTGATGTTTTACTAATTGCATTAGCCAAGCTTGCTGACATTGAGGCTCGTCTATACATGTTGACTGGAACAAAAGATAAGCGAATAGTCATTTATTTGAATGCAGTCAGCGAATATGCACTTCACCAATTCAACAAAACAGAATGTACACAGAATCTTTTCATGTCTGCATTACTTGGTTTTCATGCCTTTACTGGCTGTGACACCACTAGTGCATTTAGTGGGCGTGGTAAAGTTAAACCTCTGCAGATTATGGGTAGCAGCTCTGAATACATGCACGCCTTTGAGTCGCTTGGCATGTCATGTTTTTCTTATTGTATTCCAGATAGTGATACTTCTGCATGTGTAGTATATGCTAAACTTGTTTGTTCCTCAACATTTGTAGAGAGTTTGTTCATGAAACAATAAAACGACATTGAACTATCAAATACACTCTTCGGGGTTTTGGGGTATAGAGGTTCCTTCTCGGCAACAACTTCAACCTCATTATGAACATCATTCAAGTCTGGTGTAGGTCTGACATCCTTTTCAATGCAGTACACAACAAACTCAGAATTAAAATTTGTTATTTCTGCAAGTCTATCAATCTCCTCGTTTGTTTGTCTCTTTATTTCTCATTGATGTGGGGCACGAGAACATACAAGGTTCGTAGCGTCAGGGAAAGTTAGGGAAGAAAGTATACTTTTCAGCAATGTCAGGGAATTGGATTGATGTCAGGGAATGTCAGGAAAATTTGACATAATTTTGATTTCCAACTTCTTCCATTTTAGAATTTTTGAAGTACTACCGTCAAACTATCAATTTGTATTCTGTCTGATGCAGCATTATTGTAGTTATTATCAGTATATACTTAATCTGACCCAAGTATTCTTATTTGCATTTAGAAATCTGATAGAAATTATCTTTGTTTTCCAGTATAGTGCTATTTCTTTTAGATTAAAAACCATATTAGTATTAAAAAATGAATCCGGCTAGAAAAACGTATTTCAATGATAATTGGTTAAGAAATTTATCATATAAATCGTGGATCCAAAGAGGACCAAGTAATGAAGAAGGTAGATGCAAAATGTGCAAAAGCACCTTCAAATTGGGGAATATGGGCGAGCAAGCCTTGAAGAGCCATGCAAATGGTAAAATTCACAAGAAATTTGTTTTGGAGAGCGAAAAGGTTATCTCATTTTTTAAACAAAAAACGAAAGCTGCAGTTCCTGAATCTTCACCACAAGAAGGTGAATTGTCTGGTTCAAAAACAACCACAGTGGATGTAACTAGCTCTGGAATCTCTCAGGACACTATAACCAGAACATTCCAAACCAATGAAGTTCTTATTGCTAAAATCACGTGGACTTTGAAGCATGTTGTTAGTGGATACAGTGAGAATTCATGTGATGGAACTGTTAGACTGTTTACAACGATGTTCCCCGATAGTATAATAGCTCAAAGAATGCAGCTTCAGCCTAATAAAATAAAATATAACACAAACCATGGTCTTGCACCACACTTTAAGGATATTTTAAAAGAGAACATTAATCGTTCTAATTTTGTATCTGTGTTATTTGATGAGTCGCTTAATGAATTTACACAAGACTGTGAAATGGATTTGAATGAGTGTAAAAATATTGTTGAAGATCGATACTGGGACTCCATGTTTTTTGAACACTCTACAAATATTGATATATTTGAACACTTTAATCAGGGTCTCAATGGTGTTGATCTTTCAAAGTTGGTCCAAGTTTCCATGGATGGACGTAATGTTAATTTAAAATTCTTAAGAAAAGTGGATGCAGACCGCAAAGAAACAAATTTGTGTGATTTAATTGACATTGGTAAGTGCAACCTTCACACCGTTCACAATGCTTTTAAGAGGGGTGCGGAATCCACAGACTGGAAATTGAAGGAACTCATGAGAGGTTGTTTTCAACTACTACACGATTCGCCAGCTCGTCGAGAAGACTTTGTCAGCATTACTGGTGCAAAGAAGTTTCCAATGCACTTCTGTGCTACACGGTATTTTAGTTTTTAGCTTAATGTACTAAAGTTTATTCACCAATACAATTCATTGTTTGCATTTGAATATTTGGAAGTTTGGGGAATGTTTTCTTTGCAAAAGCATAGGGTAACACACCTTAAATTTATGTTTATTTATAGATGGGTTGAAGACCAAAAGGTAGCTGACCGTTTGATTGAAATATGGCCACACATAGAGAGGATATTGAGATATTGGGAATCTCTGCCCAAATCAAAACGTCCATGTACTAAAGTCTATGAAGCTCTCAACAATGCTGTATCTGATTCTTTAACTACTGTTAAGCTATATTTCTTTAGTTTTTGTTTCAAAGAAGATTATTACGGCAGCAACTGCTGAAACAGCTATAAATGAATACAGTTCTTTGTATCAATCAGACTTAAGGGACAATTTACAATTATTCAAAGGGTTTGATAAAGATTCTTCCCGACTAGATTTGTTCTATTTCAATGATCTCGCTATACAGAGCTCTAAGAAGTCTCTTGCACATGTTCTTAAATTAATTCTTGTCTTAAGTCATGGGCAAGCTTCGAATGAGAGAGGTTTTAGTGTTAACACCGTAACAACACTGTAATGAAAAATAATATGAAACACAATTCGATCATTTCAAGAAAAATCATTATTGACCATATGAAGAAGAATGCTCTTCTTCCAAGCACCATTCCAATGACACCACGGCTCTTTCGTTCTGTCAAACTGTCTCATAGTCGTTATGAAGAATATAGAAAGAAAGAGAAACTTTGAAGGATGAAAAGAACTATAAACAAATAGAAATAATCGACAAGGAAATTAAAGACATATCTTCAACAGAGCAAATGCTAAGGAAATCTGTCGTCCTGTTAGATATAGAATTTATAGAATTGATAAGTGAGGCAGAGAGGAAAAACGACTTCTCTCTTGTCTTCAAAGGAAATACTTTGAAAAGAAAGTCAGAGGAGAATAAACGCAAGGCTGAAACATTGCATGATGCTTTGCAGGTGTTGAAAGAAAAGCGAAAAAAGTTATTTTGAATAGTGTTGCACGTTTTATACATGTGTCATATGTCACAATTTTGTTATTTTTCATCTGTCATAACTTTTAAAAAAATATAATTTACTGAAAAAATGAAATAGTGTAAGTAGACTGACTTTATAGGAACAGATTTTTTACATTTTTAAATTTTTGCATGGAGTATATTATTTTAATATTTAAAAAAACATGGCATCTCTTGTTGAATATTTTAATGTTTTTTTTTACGGGTAGTAAAAGGGTAGATGCAAAATGTGCAAAAGCATCTTTAAATTGGGGAATATGGGCGAGCAAGCCTTAAAGAGCCATGCAAATGGTAAAATTCATAAGAAATTTGTTTGTGTAAGGGAAATTCATATGTATTTTGAAAAAATGTCAGTGAGAAAAGTATACTTTTCAGGTTGCTTGTCAGGGGAAAACACTAGAATTTTGATAAATGTCAGGGAAGTTTTTGATAAGTTTTGGCTACGAACCCTGACATATGATTTATTGACACGATTTGTTGATTCATGAACAACAGGAAGTAGATTATCAGCAATTGATGGTTTTTTATTTCAACATAAACATAGACGAGCATAACTGTAGGCGAGCAGACAGAGTGTAGAGTCCCTGATTCAGAATGTCATTACAGTTTGTGAGCAGCGAAAAAAGAAAGCCAAAAATTTTAAAAACAAATGTCCTGCACGAGTAACAACTGCTAGGGCATCCATTGTGCGATCCAGAGGTGAGCGCAATCATGCTGGAGATGCTGCTCATGTCGAAGCAGCAAAGGTCATGGAAAACATTCGTTTTGCAGCAAAAAACAGTCGTGATGCCCCAAGTTACCTAGTCTCAGCAGAGACTATTGGACTCAGTCAAGCCACGGCAGCAAAACTGCCAAGTGTGCAGAGCATGAAAAGGATAGTCACCAATGTGCGATTGAAGGAAAATGCAGGCCCAGCAATCCCACGTTCTCTCCGTGACATTGTGCTTCCAGTAGAGTACAAGCAAACGTTTGCTGGTGTAACATTTTTGGCCTATGATTCTGGGCCTGCAGATAACCGTATGGTCCTCTTTGCCACTGAAAGAAATCTGCAGCTCCTTGCCCGTTCAAAGCACTGGTATGCTGATGGCACCTTCAAGACAGTGCCTTCACTATTTGAACAGCTTTACACAATACACGGACTGAAGGAAAACACTTCAGTGCCTCTGGTGCTTGCCCTGCTGGGGGACAAAAAGAGAGGGACATACATTCATCTGCTGTAAAAGATCAAAGAGTTGTTACCTGCTGTTGCTGTTCCAGGGACAATCATGACTGACTTTAAGATGGCCATGGTCAATGCACTAAGCATTGAGTACCCACTTTTAACTCACCGTGGCTGTTTCTTCCATTTGTGGCAGTGCATTTGGAGAAAGACGCAATCAAATGGCCTGAAGGAGCAGTACGAGACAAGTGCAGAGTTTGCTCTGAGGCTGCGCATGTTGTCTTCTCTGGCCTTTGTGCCTATTGATGAAGTCAGCCGGGCCTTTGACATTCTTATTGATGGGAATGTCTTACCAGATGTAGCTCACCCGGTAATTGACTACTTTGAAGACACTTGGATTGGGCGCCCAGATCGTCGTCAAGGGCGCCGTCCTCCAATGTTTGCAATTCAAATGTGTAACTGCTATGATGGCGTCCTCAGTGACCTTCCCAAAACTAATAATAGCATTGAAGGATGGCACAGAGGCTTCATGTTCCAGGTATCTGCAAATCATCCAGATATTTGGAAGTTCATATCTGCAATCAAGCGAGAGCAAAACCTAAATGAGGTTCGCATTGAACAGTATGTCATTGGCCAGGCAGGACCCCCTCCAAAGAAGAAGTACAAGGACAGTGCAGAAAGACTAACTAGAGTCGTCCAAACTTGGCGTCAAGACTTTCAAGATGATGAAATTTGTGATTACTTGCGTGGAATTGCACACAATATTTCATACTAAACTTGGCTGGTGGACAATTTGTACGAAGTTACTTAAAGTAGTATTGGCAGTGTAAACGAAGAATTGCTAAATACAGAGTGTATTATTGTTATTATTATTGTTGTATTCGAATAAATACCAAATAATGCGCTTTTTCATTGTGTTTATTTGTTTATGTCGTTCGTCGTAACTTGGTTATTGTTTTCATCAAAAATGTTAAAGGAGCCTGTTTTATAGATACGTAGGTATTCAGGAAAATTTGTATTATGCACCTTCATCGGAAATTTCAACACAAACCTTGCTGTTGCGAACAATTCTTTACGAACAATTTACATATCACCTGTTTACGAACAATTCACCTATACGAAGAATTGATGTATACGAAGAATTGTGTTACGAAGAATTGTGTTACGAAGAATTAATTTTACGAACAATTCTTTACAAACAATTTACCTATAACCCATCTATGCAGACCTTGGATTCGATCCGATTATAAACAACCCTGGGACCACCATCACCATCCCCGCCATGGCTGATACCGGCTGCCAAAGCTGCATTGCAGGGTTCAAAACAGTCCAAAAGCTTGGTCTGACAAATGAAGACCTCATACCAGTCAGGATGAAGATGCAAGCAGCAAACGACAAGCCGCTCGACATCCTCGGATCTGTAATCCTTCATATCTCTGATATCGACCACAACGCCAACGTCACTGAAACCAGGCAGATGACCTACATCACGAAGGATGCACGGAACGTCTTCCTCAGCAAAGCAGCTTGCATCGACCTTGGGATTTTCTCCAACAACTTCCCTACTGTCGGTTAAGCGTCATCGAACTACTCTATCGCAGATGACTCACCACCATGCACCTGCCCTAGACGAGACCTTCCTGCACCTTTGCCAACAAAACTGTCATTACCGGCAACTACAGAGAACGTACCCGCCTTCAAGAGTACTTGATAGATTACTACAAAGCGAGTACATTCAACATCTGTGAACTTACTATTCACTATCTTTTTTGTATAGGCAAACTTGCTACACAACTAATAACCTAGAAGTTAACTGCCGTTGTCGCATAAAATAAGTATCGCGTAAATTTGCTCATGCGTCAGATACATGGTCTCAGTCAGTAAAATAGACATCGTACTTCAGAATACATATTTTTGATTGGTTCGTTTTACAATAGTGTTCAAAATTCAAAACAAACAAAAAATTAATTTTCATTTTTTTTATGTAAACGAGTTTGGGCTACTAAAATTGTCTAAGCTTTACTGACATATTTATTTAATATTACGTCTTTATATAGTCCATGAGATAGGGGTCATATCAGTACCATTTTGGCGAGTTGGTATATTATACACCAAAATGTCAGAAATTTAATGGAGATTACGAATTTCAATGTTAACCGGGCTGATTTTGGGGCTGTCACCCAGAATTGAGCCCGCAAAAAGATGGCGGACGTTAAACTGTCACTCCGTTAAATTTTATAAATTGCAATCGTGAAACAATATTTTTCCAGCGATAAATAGCAACACGTGGAAAATATTCTTCAAAGAAGCCAATTTTGACAAAATTGAACAGGATCATGGAACGATTTGTCCAACGTCTGTTTAATTGTGAACGTTGCGGAAAAAGATGCAAATCTGAACGCGGAATTATCCAGCATCTTCGCTTCTGTAATTCGAGAAACGAGAATAACCAGGAAGTTGGTCAGCCGCCTCCTGCACCTGAAGAGATATCCCTCGCTGAAAATAACACTGCAGATACAACTACGGAAAAGTTCTGGTGGGGTGAGAAGAAAGGTAGCGAAATGGAAAAAGATCTTGTGAACATTTATGGAAAAACTGTCTTCTGGAGGCGAAATCTGTTCATGCTGCCCAATGGAGCCTTTGGGAAAGCATACATTCGTGAAACGACACGCCTGCTGGCGGAATACTACCACTTAATGAACAGACGATGAAGCTTCTGCGAACAAAACATCCGGAAGGGAATGCACCTAGTGAAGACGCTCTTCTTCAAGGAGAAATCCAGATGCTTCAACCTATAATCTACGAAGCCATAGATGAGAATATGGTGCTAAAGGCAGCTCAACTAACAAAAGGAGGGTCTGGTCCTTCTGGAATAGATGCTGATGGCTGGAGGAAGATACTCGCTTCAAAAATGTATGAACAACATCGCCATCACGTGTCCTACAATTGCAACATTTGTAAGGAATTGCTACAAAACACCGGCACGCCTTTTCGTAATTGGTGGCCAAGAGATATTGTCAAGAGAAGGTACGACCCAAGGCGATCCTCTGGGTATGACAATATACGCAATGGCCATTTCACCTCTTCTCGATATCCTGATAAAAACCACTGAAGACGAACATAAGCTAGCAGCATTTGCTGATGATGTTAGTGCGTCGGGAAAGCTTCAGGGTCTTCGAACATTTTGGTCATACATCCTAGAAAGCGGGCCAAAATACGGATACAACCCTCAGCCAACAAAGTCGTGGCTTATTGTAAAGCAAGAAAAACTAAAGGAGGCCAGGCAGATCTTTGATGGGACTGGGATCCAAATAACAATTGAAGGTGAAAGACATCTAGGGGCGGTGATTGGCCATGAAGAATACAAGCAGAGGTACATTTACGAAAAAGTGGTAAAATGGGTGGATGAAGTATCTTTGCTTTCGAAAATTGCGACAACCCAGCCCCAGGCTGCGTACGCTTGTTATGTAGCTGGGTATCAACACAAGATGACGTACTTTCTCAGGACAATTCCAGGAATGGAGAATCACATGCAACCATTTGAAGAGGTTCTTCGTCACCAGTTCATTCCAGCTATTACGGGTGGTCACATCGTCAATAACAACGAAAGGATACTTCTATCCCTCCCACCACGTCTTGGAGGCCTCGGGCTGAAGATCCTCACAAAAACGGCACAGGAAGAATATGAAAACTCGCGCCACATCACGATGCAACAAAATGAAGGTGGCAAGTCAAAGTCAACGATACAATCAGAGCGGAGACATAAACAGCAAAGTACACTTGACCTCATACGAAAAGAAATGACAGACGCTGAAAGATGCCAAAATGAAATCAATATAGAGTGTGGCGTCTCAAACTGGCTGACAACACTTCCCTTGAAAGAATGGGAGTATGATCTAAACAAGCAGCAGTTTTGGGACGCCCTTCGAATACGCTATAATTGGAATCTAGAACGACTACCAGCTGAATGTGTATGCGGCGAAAGGTTTGATCTCAGCCACGCTTTGTCATGTAAGAAAGGTGGTATGGTGACATTACGCCACAACGAGTTGCGTGACATCACAGCCTCGCTGCTGAAAGAAATCTGTCACGACGTGAGAACAGAACCTTCGCTAGTAGAAGTCAAAGGTGAACAGCTCTGCGAAAGAACGGCAAACACAACACGAGAAGCACGTCTTGACATAAGCGCCCTTGGTTTTTGGACACCTGGCCAACGAGTATTCTTTCACGTAAGGGTTTTCAACCTACACGCTCAGAGGTACAGATGTTCAGAACTGAAAAGATGCTTTCAGCAAAATAAAAAGGAGAAGAAACGTCAATACAATGAAAGAGTCTTGCAGGTGGAAAACGGAACTTTCACTCCATTGGTTTTCGCTGCAAATGGTGCGATGGCCCGAGAGTGCAAGACATTTTATAAGCGAGTTGCGGAAATGACAGGCCCCATACGCTGTACACTATTAACACTATTTCACAAGGTGTACACTAATTGTTCTGTTTTTTAACACTTTTTGTCTATGCCGTACACTAATGTACACTTTCTTTCTATAGTTTCCCTTACTTCATACTGATTGATGAAAACTTATGTCATGAAAGTTGTTTTCATGTCATTTAATCTGCTTGTTTGTGTTCAGCATCCTTAGGAAGTTCACACTTCCACTACCTACTGCTCCGTAACGCCATCACCGATTGTTCCTCTAGTTGGAATCTAAGCGGAGTCATTCTGAACTTAATGAATGACTTGATATTCCTTTTGAAACTATATATCGCCATGGAGGAGAGGCTATGTAACTTATTTTTAACTATTTAGAAAAAAGTAGTTTAATGTCTAGACATAAAAACGTTCGATATTCACTATATATGAAGGTACCATTTATGAAAACTATTGCATAAATTAATTCATCAAAGTTTAATTAAAGTTATTATAGTTTCAACGTCAATATTAGCGTCTTTTTTATTAATTTACATGGGTCGAATTAACGTAAATATTTCCTATCGTGAAAAATGAGCATTCAACATACACCGAGTATTTATTGTTATGTTATTTGTAACAGTGGATTAATTTTTGAATGTACTCTCCATTATTGTAGTTTATATATAATGAGCTCAGCCAAGGATACAAAATACCAACCAATTTGGGAGAATGGACGGCCATGGCTGCAACCAGTTGATAATGATAAATCTAAAGCTTTCTGCAAAGCCTGTGTGCAGGAAATTATTGTGAAAAAAAATGGCGTTGACAAGATAAAGCAGCATGAAGCTACTATGAAACATCAAACTGCTGTTAAGAGAGCATCTGAACAAAAATCTCTCATAGCCGACAAGGATGGTAACATTTCAACCAAACCTACAACTTTGGAAACGGTCATGAGTTTAGAAGAATGTGCATCACGTGCGGAGATATTTCAGGCTCTTCATGTGGTTGATTGCAACCACTCATTTTCGTCTACAGATGGAGATCCTGAGCGGTTCGCACAAATGTTTCCTGACTCGAAGATTGCCAAGAAATACGCTCAGCAGAGTGATAAAGTGAAGTATGTTATCTCTTATGGCATTGCTCCTTACGTTAAGGAAGTTTTGATGAAAGATGCGAAAGATACTTTTTTTAGCTACAAGTTTGACGAAACCACCACCATACAGGTGAAGAAGCAGTATGATGGATATATCACATATATGAGTAAGCGATTTGGTGGTGTTGTTACTGTCTACTTGGGTTCAATCTTTGTTGGCCATTGTAATCATGAGGACTTGGTTGTTCATTTTTTTGATTTTCTGAAAGGTTTCAACTTGTCTACTGATTTTTTGTTGAATGTAGGCATGGATGGCCCCAGTGTGAACAAGGCCTTCTTGAGAAAAGTTGTCAGCGAGTTGTCGAAGAACAACTTATCAGTGATTGATATTGGCTCTTGTCCAATTCATATTGCAAATGGAGCATTCAGACAATTTCTGCATTCTATCAAGTCAGTGTTTGATCTGGATGAGGTGGCAATAGACTTGCACTTCTTTTTTAAAATGTCTGCAGCTCGTCGGGAGGACTACAAGAAGTTGGAAGATATCACTGAAGTCACAGCACATTTCATGAAAGAACACGTGGAGTCACGCTGGCTTAGCATAGAAAAGTCATTTGTACGAATTCTTGAACAAATTGACAATTTACGGGAGTACTTCTTGACGTTTCTACCAAAGCAGAAGACTTTTAATCATAAGAATGGTCTGGCTCAAAGTCCGAGGTACAAGAGAATATGTGCTGTATTGAACATTAATAATGCTGAAATTTATATGGCATATGTTGTCACTGTGGCCCGTGATTTCAGCAGATTGGTTGTTCCCCTTCAAACGTCGGCACCAATGATTCATCGACTGCATGGACTGTGTTGTGGCCTTATTAGGAGTTAATGGTTAGAGTGGTTAAAGATGATGTGATGACCAATGATGGAAAAAAAGTTCCACTTTTGGAATTAGTAGATGTGGATCTTTCGAAAGATGACCAACTCAAGGTTTCTTTAAAATCTTTTTGTTTCATGAAAATTTGTGTGTTATATTTTTTGACCAGAATAAAAATTTGTTGTTGTTGTAGGCCAAGTGTGATTTTGGAACACACGTAAAGAACTTACTGCAACGAGTCGACAAGTTGACTGCAAAGAAAACCTCTGCTAAACTAATTGAAGCAACGGTAGCAAGTACAAGTAAGTGTTTTCACTGTGTTCACATGTTATTTTAGTATTATCACCAAAGAAATCGTTGCTGGCATTCATACCATACAACGAAGAATAACCTGAATCATGCCCAAACCGTGGTGGTGGTGTTTTTTTCAATTTGTATGTCTGTAACAACACATTGCTTGATCGAAACAAAGATATGTATTGTGTGAAATATTATATTTTTGTGAAGTGTAAAACAATATATTGTTTTAAGGAAAACTTTGAATCATTCACTTTCATTCATTTAAACATTACAATTTGTCAAATGTTAAAATTTGGTTGTTTTTTAGAGTATTTGCTGAAGAATCTGCCAATTGATGTTCAAACGTTAACAGATGCAAGGTGTCTCAATCCTAAAATGCAGAAGAGAGCAAGTGGGGCTGCGTGCGCAGGACGATTGATGGAAAGTGTTATTCGTGCCTCAAGCGACCAGACAGTGCAGTCCGCTTTTCAGCTTGATGTGTCTTTGAACCGATTTGGGATGGTTGATGAAATTAAACGGCAGTTCAGAGAATACCAGACGGAAATCATTCCAGATGACTTTTTCAAAGCTAAGGGTACCCAAAAGGAGAAGAGTAAAGCAAGAAAGGAAACCTCTTATTGGAAGGAAGCATATGCCAACATTGGTATTAATGTTGAGAAAGAAGATGATTTCCTATTCAGAGTTGATGACTATTGGCTGCGGGTATTTAATTGACGTTTTGTAATTTTATTTGACTTTCAATCCTGAATACCCTGAATGCCATGTCTATGAAAATGTTATGTAGAAATCTTTTGATAAAGAGTTTGCTCTGGTCACTGTTTTTTCTGTGTTTCTGCATACGTTGCACATTGTTGTGACTCATTATGATGCTATGATTAACATGAAAAATTGTGATTTTAGCAATATGATTGCTAATCGTGTCCTGGAATTGTTGTCGAAATGAATTACGTTGTATTACCTGTGCAATTAGACTTGTTCATGGACATTAATATGCAATCTTTTGCTTTGTCATCTTTCCTATTGTGCTATTTAGTACCGTTTAAGTAGTATATAGCCAAATGTATTTAATTTTAGGTAATGGACTTTAAAGATGACGCTGGGAAGAGGAAGTACACTGGACTTTGTCGTTTGATGCTTGCAGTTTGCACATTATCACATGGCAATGCCGATCCGGAGAGGGGCTTTTCAACAAATAAGCATATTTTAAAAGTTCATGGCACATCTTTGGGGGAAACAGTTTTGGAAGGGATACGTTTGGTGAAAGATTTTGTTTCTTTAGCCAAGGGTGTCGCAAATGTTGATGTGACAAAAGGCATGATGAAAAGCTGTAAGAAAGCTCGTACACGCTATCATGAAGAGCTACGATTACAAAATGAAGCAAGAGAAAGGGAAACGCAGTTGAGGAAGGAGTTGGAAAATGAGAAAGCAAAAAAAGAACAGGAAAAAAACTTAAAAAAAAACATTGAAAAAGACCTTGAAGTAATTGAATCTGGAATGAATATTGCAGATACATTGTTACAAGAGGGACAAAAAGAACTGGAAGAACTCACTACTCAGAACAAAGTTGATACGGTCAAATTAATGGGTGCAAATTTGAAGATTAGCACAGGGATGAAAAGAAAGACAGAACTTGAAAACGAAAAAAATCATTTGCAAAAAAATCTTATGAAAATGTATTGATTTTTGTATTGAAGAAATAGATGTATCTTTCTGTTTGTTGAACACATGTTTATTATAAGCAAATATTGATACCAGTTTGTGTACCTTGACAATTTTCATGATTTCTGTTTTTGTTTATGCTTATAGTTATCATTCATGACTTTTGAACTACAAATGTGACAATATTGAAATCAGCTCCTTTAAAAAGCTACTTCCTTCATAAATTTAATTTCTAGAGTTGCTTTTTAACGTTTGGAAACTTTTTTTCAAACACTATTGTACACTTTTCTGGGGAAATGTGTACACTATTTTAACACTTTTTCATGGATATTTTGTACACTATTTACACTTCTTTTCACTGGAAAGTGGTGTATGAGGCCTGAAATGATTGCCGAGAATAGACATATTTCGATCCCAGTAGCGACAAACGTGATACGAACAAAGATAAGCTTTTCTCTGTTAAGATCAACGCTTAGATGCATTCGAGGTTCAAGATCACATTCCATTAACATCAACATGGACGACTTCGACCTTGCAAACCGAGCATCAATACATCGACTAGAATGATTTTATTATTTTTATTATATATATGTGGAAACAAAATTAGATTTGTTTTATAGCGTGCCGGGAATGTCTCTTAAAAAAAAGAAAAAAGAATTGAGCACTCCGTTACAGGTCCTTTTTTCAACAATCCTGAATATTATAAAAAGGTATATACTTTGTGCTTAATTGTGTTACTTCTTATACTATATATTTACCCTACTGATATTATTTGTATTATTTTGCAGTTCTCCGCAGTGGATATTTTCAACAATTTTAAATTCCTTTAGTGTAACAGCCAACTTTACTGTAATAGCAAATCTTAATTTTTGTTTGATTGTAAAACCTTGTTACTGTTTTTGAAATTTTACTTGTTGATAAATCTTTGATTTGAACTTTTGATAATTAGCCCTCTCTCACAGGGTTTAAAATAAAAGGATTTGCTGTTTTTGATTGCTGTTTTACGAGAAACTTTTGTGGATCCATTTAACGATCAGCCTCTCCTTTCGATTTCAACAGGCATAGCAATTGATAAAGATTCAGCGGAAGACGTTCTTAATGCCCTTCAAATAGGAAAATCAGCAGTGAACTCTTTTGTAAAGGACAGATTGGTTGAAAGGAGTGAAAAATCAATTTTCGATCTTATTAAAAAGCAGAAGCTTACAACATTCAGTAGCTTCTTTAAGAAAAAGGTAATAAAGACAAAGACGAAGGTCATATCGATTCAAAACAGCAAGGATTTGTTTTCAAAAGTGGCAATCATTGCTCAAAGGAGATCAATTAATCTGAAAGTACATTTTTTTGTCTATCCTTTGATGCATCTTCCTCTCTCAATTGCAGAAGCAGATGGTACCCTTAAAAAAACTCCTAAATCTCAATTGTTATATAAAATTGAAAGAACTGTATAGCCTGTTCATCATCATCATCATCATCATCATTTACATTTTTCACGTCTATTTTCCATGCTAGCATGGGTTAGACGGGGTTTCAACAGATGATATTCCCCACAATTTTGTAGGTTTAATCATTTGATGATTCATTGGAGCAGATGTTTTTTACAGCTGGATGCCCTTCCTAACGCCAACCTCAGGAAGAGGAAAAACAGTGGTGAGTTAACCCACGCAAGATACCAACTTTGCATTTTAAACTCCGTGGCAGCAGTGCATAAAGGGCATGGGTGCTTATATCCATGAGGTCAAAGATGTTACATGACCCGCATACCCGCTCTTCAGTGTATAAATGAAGAGCATACGTTCATCGTTGATGGCATGTCATACGTTAGACAGTTGAAGGTTAACGATCTCAACTACAAAGAATTTGCAACAAAGTTATTAAAGTATATCGTTAATTGTGCACGTTCAGCTACAAGAATTGACGTGGTATTTGATGTTTACCAGAAAAACTCAATCAAAGACATTGAACGGTTGCGGAGGTCTAGTGGTGAAATTGTTGTAAAGAAAATTGTTGCGACATCAGCAATCAAGCAATGGAATCAGCTTCTTTCATCAGGAGATTTCAAAAACAAACTAGTTGATTTTTTTGTCACAGAATGGGAAATGGATCAAAGTGCTCTAGCAAACAAAACATTATTTGTCACTAACAGTCGATTTACTTACAAGATAACAACTGATTCATACTAACTGGTACATGAATTAGAATCCGACCACCAAGAAGCGGATACTCGAATGCTTTTGCATGCCAAACATGCAAGTTCAACGCATGGGAGGATCGTCATCTCTACACCAGGCACTGATGTTTTACTAATTGCATTAGCCAAGCTTGCTGACATTGAGGCTCGTCTATACATGTTGACTGGAACAAAAGATAAGCGAATAGTCATTTATTTGAATGCAGTCAGCGAATATGCACTTCACCAATTCAACAAAACAGAATGTACACAGAATCTTTTCATGTCTGCATTACTTGGTTTTCATGCCTTTACTGGCTGTGACACCACTAGTGCATTTAGTGGGCGTGGTAAAGTTAAACCTCTGCAGATTATGGGTAGCAGCTCTGAATACATGCACGCCTTTGAGTCGCTTGGCATGTCAATGGATATTGGCAATGATCGCCTGTGTGTTTTGCATAGTTTCGTTTGCCACGTGTATGGGAAAAAGGAAGCAGAAAAACAAAGCATTTCAATCAATGATGTGCGATACATAATATATTGTCAAAAATCTGGAAAAGTTTCATGTGATGCTCTTCCACCATGGTGGAACTCCTTGAAACAATACATCAAGAGGGCAAATTATCAGACACTTATCTGGAGATCTGCTTTGGAACCAGTGATGGATGTTGCTGATCCAATTGGTCATGGATGGTTCTTGAGTGATGGAAATATTGATATTGAATGGATGACATGTAACCCTGCTCCTGACGAGGTCTATTTGTTGTTTATTAATACAATTCCTCATTTCCCCAGATTGACACTCTTATTTACCTTTAAACATTACACAACACAATGTTTTTTAAAAATGATTTTAGATGCACTGGTTCTATCAATTCAAGGAAATAGAAATCAGAATTACACAGGTATATAATATTTTTACAGATCTTTGATTTTTAATTCTTAGGTACTCGAATTGGTGTCATGTTGTTGCAAAAGATGTGACGATCGATGTGCGTGCATTCAGAGTGGATTAACATGTACTGACGCATGCTCGTGTATAGATTGCAATGAAGAGGACGTATGTGATGACGATTACAGCAATGGTTTTGAATATTTTAGCACTGACGATTGCTTGGATGATGATGAATAACTATATAAAGACAATATATTTTATTTTGTCAGATTCATTTTGTTAGAAGTTATCTGAGTGCACAAAAAGTTCAAATTGCCTTTTGAAAGCCTATATTTTAAAGTAATAAAATCCTTTTATTTTAAACCCTGTGAGAGAGGGCTAATTATCAAAAGTTCAAATCAAAGATTTATCAACAAGTAAAATTTCAAAAACAGTAACAAGGTTTTACAATCAAACAAAAATTAAGATTTACTATTACAGTAAAGTTGGCTGTTACACTAAGGGAATTTAAAATTGTTGAAAATATCCACTGCGGTGAAGTGCACAAAAATACAAATAATATCAGTAGGGTAAATATATATAGTATAAGAAGTAACACAATCTAAGCACAAAGTACCTTTTTTACAATATTCAGGACTTTTGAAAAAAGGACCTGTAACTGAGTGCTCAATTCTGGGTGACAGTCCCAAAATCAGCCCGGTTAACATTGAAATTCGTAATCTCCAATAAACTTCTGACATTTTAGTGTATAATATACCAACTCACCAAAATGGTACAAATTGGGGGTCTATCTCATGGACTAATATGTTAGAATATAATTGACACAGTAGTTCCTCTTAAGGATTGCCAACCCAGCAGGAGACAAAGACAATGAATAAAAGCGTCAGTGAAAGCTAATTTAGAAATATTTTAACTTTGTTCCGGATTGATAAAGACAGTGATAAGAATCTTCTGTATACTGACGCTACTCATAAGTACATAGCAGTTTTATTTTATTACAACCTAATTTATTTCCAAAAATATGCAGTGATTTTTACTAACTTGGTTAAAAATAAAACTCGAAAGTAGATATAGAAACTACAGTTTATTTGCCTTGTAAATAGTAACAATTATTTGAATGAAGTAGTGTTTAATATACTTCCAAAATAACGGTGTGTTTTATGTTTAATATAGTGACCTCATACTTATGTTCTAGAGGTTATTTTATATATAGGTGATACACTTACCTTGAAAAACATATTTGACGATAAAGATAATATTTCTAAAACAAATTTTAGAGTAATGTTTAACCACAGAATAAATACACAATTATTATTTTCATAATAAAGTATCTTTGAAAATCGTACAAATAATAATAGAGATGGCGTCATCTCAATTTTTTCAAGTACCATATGTTGAAATTTTCATCAAATATGTTGAAACGACAACATCGCTTTAACAGGTCTGTGCCTACAGGATGACAACGTGGTCTGCATTAAAAGTTTGATTTTAATAAATCATGCTGACAGGAACTGCTATACCCAGATATTGCAGTTCGTTTGCAAAAACAATCATACCATCAAGGAAACGAAACCTATATGTTGTATAGTGAAACTATATATCTTTTCGACGTTTAAACTCTTCTTCCTCAACAGATTCACCACCATCTTTCAATATATGAGATGACTCAATTTAATTTCAGTCTGAATGACTTCATTTATTATTATTATTATTATTATTATAAAATAAGGTTTACATCAAAAATTCAATGTATAGGCATAAAACTGTGCCTGTCAACCTATAACAAAGTAAAGTCATGCAAAAGCATAAAAATACGAAGAGAAGAAAAAATTGATAATAATAGAAAATAAAAATAAATCAAAAAATCGCTGGTAACGCTTCATATTTTGGGTTGCAAAGAAAGACATAATCAAACAAATAATCGTAATTAAATAATCAAACATACAAATATCTTTTGTTTCTCAAGAACAAATCCAATCGATTTTTGAAAATGTTCAGTGACTCCGCAGTAACAACTTCGTTAGGGAGGCTGTTCCAGCTGTCTACAACTCTCATCGTAAAGAATTGCCTCCTGAAGTCGAGTCTGCAGAATTGTTTTTTCAATTTATATGAATGACCTCTCGTCCTCGTCAGTGATCTTCCTTCGATGTCGAACAGTATGGGTTCACAGAAATAGAAGTTGTGACACCATTTGTAAACTTCTATTAAATCGCCTCTTATGAAACGGTACTTCATACTTGGAAGACCTAGGCGTACAAGGCGGCTTTCGTAGGATAGATTTTTCATACCGGGCAACAGTTTTGAGGAACGACGAAGAACGTTTTCCATTTGCCTTTTGTCTTTCAGCAACATTGGGTTAATAACTGGCAGACAATGCCACTCGTGGACTCGAGATAGATACGTACAGCTGTAATCATAGTTGGTTTGTCGGGCCAACATTCCTCAGAGATCCAATCGATGACATATTGAAGCCAACAAAAGCATTCGAAGTTGAAGACGATGACAGAGAAGTCAAATTGAAGGTCACTGGTACTCTACAGTAGTTTGTTCTTCTCTATTTTAGGTTCATGTGAATGAAACAGGTATAATGTCTTATGAATGTGTTGAAATGTGGCAAGCCCTGCGTATCCTCTGATAAAATCAGCCAAAGAAAATGGGCCAGCTTACAATCTAAAGCCAAAAACTGGTCAGGGCTTGACAAATTTGGTCATGTTTATGCCACCACTTCGTGGCAAGATGGGCCAGACAATTATATGCATCGGTCATGTTACATATCAATCTCATCATCAGACAAACTTAAAAAAGCCAAGCAGCACACAAACAAAGAAAGCGAGATTACTCAGTGCTCAAGTTTTGAAATGCCAGCTCAAGAGGCTCTGTGTGATAAAGAGTCAGAGTCACATTCACCAAAGCACCTGCGTTCATCTGTGGCTGGGCCTCTCCACGACAAGACAAAGTGTGTGTGGTGCATGCAAGGTGAGGACATGAGGCACCCAAAAAGACTGCGAAGCACGCTGTTCAGAATCAACACACAGTCAAGTCAACACAGTCTTTATAGACAATGAACAGTTGAGTAACCGTCTCACAAGGCTCATTGAGTCAACATCAGCGCTGTCAGATCCTTGTGCAAGTGACATCATGCACCACCATGTCTGTTGGATGAAGCATATCCACCATACACAATTCAAGCCAGATGAAGCAATGCATCTCCAGAATGTGTCGCTCTCAGAGGCAAAGAGTTTGTTCTTTAGACATGTTGATTCTGTTCATCTTTACTGAGCGTAGATCCGTTCACTACAGTCTCTTTTAGCAGACTACAAACGCATTGTCAGCGAGTATGGCATAAAAATTGTGAGCATAACAAAAGTGAGTGGGTGTATGTTGGGGAAGGAGGTGACTACATTAAGGCTGCAGTGTCATCCCTTGGCATCAGCGATGAGCAGCTCCTCCAGAACTTGGAACCACGGCTTTCGAAGATTATCAACGACACACCTACTGTTCCTTGGCCACCTTGCATTGATCATCTTGAGGTAGATGAACAGTTGTGTGAGTTGCTGTTGAAACTTTTGACTTGACTAAAACAGCCTCAGAGAAAAACTGCCGACCTCAGTCCAGACACACTCAGTCTGGCCTCCATGATCACCTACCACATTAATGGACACCGCACTACCACTGCTATCAACCTGGGTATAACTGTCCATGGCATGACTCGGAGTAAAGATCTGGTAGACACTCTACACAAGAGTGGTGTCTGTATCAGCTATGTAGACACACTGCTCCTTTATGACTACTGGGCTTTGATGGATATAGAGGCATCAGCAACCTGTCCACAGGAGATTGCAGATGGCAAACCAGCTATTGTTATTATTGACAATGATGACTTCAAGATTGACACTCTGATAGGCAACTCAACAGGAGCCCATCGAACAAATGTTATGTATGTGCAGCCAGAGAGCTATAAAAAGAAACCAGATGACTTTCCTGCTGCAAGGCTCTCCAAGAAGAAGGAACTCTCTGCAAAGCTGAGACAGAAATGTGCAGAGCTGACAAAGGTCCATCGGTACAGATGCCCACCTGGTAGCAAGAGTGAGTCACCAGCTCGTCCCAAGGTAGATCTCCTAGTGCATGTCACAGCTCCACAGCGTGCTCGCTCTGTCATACACGCACTGTCTCGCATAAACACTGATGCACCTCACGAGCAGCAGGTTCCAGGATACAGTGGTGCTCAATCCTGCCATCATCTACCACACAACAAGAGCAAGCCTTACTACCACACAACCTACAATGAACCTCCAAGCAAGTCAGTGGTGCATGACGTTATGGTTAAACTAGTAACTTTACTAGTTTAACCATAACGTCATGCACCACCTATAGGCCACCACCTTTAGGCCATGCACGATAAGAATATTCCATTCTCGTTGGTGACCTGCCCACCTACAAGACGATCGTTCAGCTCAAGGCAGAGAACAGGGTTCCTACAGAGCCTGTTTTCCTGTTTTTTCAAAATTGTCCTGTTTTTCTGTTTTTCCCTGTTTTTAGGGATAATGGCCTGTTTTTCCCCAAATTATATCTATAAAAAATAACTAATTGATAAAATATGATTGATTTCATTTTTAGGAACTTTTCTTGACCTTCTGACTGTAAATTTCATGCATATTTGTCATTATACATTTAATAACAATCTTTATTTTTCGTAATTGAGATCAGATCATAAACTTTAATTGTATTTAATATTTATCTATGGTATAATACGATTATTTCAGCCTCCAGTTTTGTGAGTTTTGCTCTTTAAAGTTTGTGAAATGAATTGCTATGTCATTGTCTTTAATTATGTGTGTCAACCAGTGTATTGTTGGTCTAAATCGCTTATAGTATTATTGTCATTTTTGAATTAAACACACTTTAATCTTTAATTTTTTATCATTTTAGACTAGTAAAATTATGAGATAAAAAGATAAATCATGGGCAAGACAAAGTATCAGTCATCTTGGAAGGATTTATACCCTTGGGTTACCGAGTGTAAAAAGTCAATTTACTTTGCATATTGTAGTTGCTGCTCTACAAGAATTGATGTTAGTGCTGGTGTCACGCAGCTTCGACTTCATCAGGAAACAAAGAAACATTCAGATAGTGAAAAGTCTTCAAGAAATCAAGCAACGTTTGCTAAGAATCCAGATGGTTTATCCTTAATGTCATTAGGGAAAAAACGTGTTCTAAGTTCAGAAGATCAAGTTATTCGTGCTGAGATTTTGCGCTGTTTAGACATAATTGAAAGTAACAGTGACAATGACAAATATAAACTAATGTTTCCTGATTCCCAAATAGCTAACAGCTATAGACAAAAAGCTGATAAAGTTAAATACATGATTCAGTTTGGTATTGCTCCTTGTGTTCAGAAAATAATTTTAGACCAGTTAAAAGAACTGCCATTTTGCTTTCGCTTCGATGAAACCACAACTTCACAAGTTAAGAAACAATATGATGCGTACGCTACATATCATTCCATTCATTTCAAACAAATTATAACAACTTATTTGGGGACATTGTTTGTTGGAAGGTGCACTGCCAATGATTTACTGCAGCACACTATTGATTTATTAACTAAAGTTAAATTGATCCCGTACAATATTATCTCTCTCGGTATGGATGGACCAAGTGTTAATAAATTGTTCAAGGAGAAGTTTGAGTCAGATCTGGAGAAAAGGGGTCACTTTATTGTCGATGTAGGATCATGTCCTTTACATACCGTATCTAATAGTTTCTCAGAGGGTTTGAAAAGCATTGACGAAGTAGATTTGGATCAGTTTGCTGTTGACTTGCACAGTTTCTTCAGGTTCTCAGCTAAAAGAATTGAAGAATATTTTGACGTAAAAAGATTCACAGAAGTTTACGGATGCAGAGATTCTGCAAAGATGCAGAAGCTTCTCAAAGAATTGCTGTCAAAATTTGTGGAAGATGATGCTATTTTAAAATCTACTAAGCAGTTTCCCAGAAACCCATTTCAAAACTGAAAGCTCTGGATTTGAATGATGCAATGATTCAAAAGGTATTTTTCATTCATTAGTTTTAAATGTGTTGATTAATGAAAGTTATCTTTTTTGAATGAACTGTTTCTTTCTACAGTGTGTCTGTTTTAAATAAGTATTTTAATTTGATTTTTTATTGTTTTACTGAAAATCATTTGTACTATGATATTACCTATAATAATAAGTAGACTATTATTTAATATTATGTATATTTTTTTCAGGCAAAATGTGATCTTGGAACCAGAGCTTGCTCAGAAATGACATCTCTTGAGGGGTTGGTTAGAAAGGAAGTTGTCGTTATTATGAAAAGATTTCTCTTTCAAGAAGTTGTAGCTACTTACTGAAAAACTTGCCTTTGAATATTCACGTATTTTTTGTGTATTTTCTTTTTAAAATTATTTTTAAAAACTTTATTATAATTGGTATGTATGTCTTTAAGTTTCATAATATAATACGTACAAATAGCTTACAAACTTCCTACTTTTTAGGTTATACGTGATGCTAAATACTTGCATCCAAATGAACATTTCAGTAACAGAGCAGTTGACAGAATGGCAGAAGAAGTCTTTGACGGTTTGGGTGGTACAATGGCAAACAGAATCTTGAAGAAAGGATCGAGGTTTGATTTTTGTGATGCTGTCAGGAAAGAAATGCAAGAATTTCAGACCGAAAGTATAACAGATGATTTTGTTGACAAAGATGAATGCCCTTTGAAGTCTTCATTGTCTAGACCTTCCTACTGGGCAACTTGTTATGATCAGTTTGGAATTCAATTTCATCATTCTTCTGCTGGTGTAGATGTTGAATTCTACTGGAGAAAAGTATGTTAATTTTGATTACTATTTTTCCACTTTTTTTTAACAAATCCTAGGCTCACCTAGGCATCACCTCCAAAGATGTGCATCTTAAGGAATTTTAAAAGAAACTAAACGTTAAAACGAAGTATTTGTTTTATAGGTTCTAAATTTCAATAATGAAGATGGCAAGCCCAAATATTTCGATCTGGCTAATCTAGCAATGATGATTCTAATATTGCCCCATGGAAATGCCGATCCAGAGAGAGAGGATTCTCGATAAATAAAAGATTGCTCGAGGTGATTTTCTGTCTCCTATATCATAATTCTTCCATTAGACTTAACAAAATTCTAACTCTAATTTCGATTATGTCACATTTCATTTATATACATAATTCAAATCATTTTCATTTTAGAAACATGGGTTCAATACTGGAGAGGAAACTTTAGAATCAATACGGATTGTCAAAGATTTCCTCATTCAGAGTGGTGGTCAAAACTCAATTGAAGTAACACCGTCGATGATTGACAGATGTAAGAAATCACGCGCAATGTACGAAAAACATCTCGAAGAGAAACGACAAAAAGAAAAAGAAAATGCGAAGAGGAAAGACCAGGAGGTATTATTAAAATTTAATTTCCATGCATTTCCTCTCATACTTAAATTTCTTATTATAATGGTTCATTTTTCTCTGGATAAATACAATCATTTTTTATTATTTCAAGAAACAACAAGAAGATGTTGCTAAACAATTGAAAGCAGTGGAAGGTAACATCAGCAGGATTAATGCACAAATAGAGGCTGCTGAAAAATTGGTTGAAGATGGAAATAAACTCTTGAAAGTATGTGTCAAAAATATGAATCAAGCCATATTTATTGACGGACAGCAGAAAGTCGAACTGGGCCAAAAAAGGAAGCAGGAATTGAAGAAAGACCTGGATATAGAATTGGCAAAAAAAGAAAAAGTTTACATAAACAAATTTCTTTCATAGATTTTAAACCTTTTGCAATGTAGATACATTCAATATTTATCTAGAGATAAACTATCTTTAGTATTAATGAGTCTTTAGTTATCCTCTTTAGCTCACATTTTACTAAACATGTAATATGAAACTTTTTTTGCATTCTCTTTTTTACCTATTGTATAGATTTTGTAGATTTTTAACGTTGTGTTTTTCTAAATACTTAAGTCAAAGACAAAGCTTTGTTACATTTGTTTATTTCATATTTTGTATTAACTTTGTTTTTGTTTATCATATGTTTTCCTCGATTTAGTCAGTTTTCTTCTGAAAAATCCTGTTTTTCATCAAATTTTTGAACTGTTTTCTTGGTAATTTTTCCAGTTTTTTAAGTATACCCCTGTAGGAACCCTGAGAGAATGCACAAATATTCAAAGAAATTGTCCCAATCCTCGGCGCTTTCCACCAACAGATGTCATACATCTGCTATCTATAAGAGATTCAAGGGCTCTGGAATGGCAGACACTCTGGTTACAGCAGGGATAGTAGTGGAGGGGTCTGTAGACCAAGCACTACGAGGGAAGCACTATAGGCGCGGTGTTCGCTGCATCCTGCTCTGGAGAGAGGCCCTAATCTATAAACGACTAGCAAAGATTCTTGAGCATGAAGAGCTATCAGAGGACATCAAGGAGAATCTCGAGACCTTGCGCAATGCTCTCACCGAAACTCAGGAGGCCCTACAGAAAGCTGATGTAAAGGAGCTGATCAACAGAGTTTATAAGAAACCAGGCACAGACATGGGGGACTTTTGGGGCTCGTTCCTGGAGGTGAAAGACCCACTTGCACAATGTCTTGATGCATGTCATGCAAGAAATAGTACAGAGTAGCCAGCATACAACATGTTACCAGAACTGATGGCATATGACAACCATGATTATGGAAAGTGGTTGCCAGATTATTGGGCAATGCTTTCTTCACTGTCAGATGAGAAAATGGCATTCTTCGACATTCACTTCACCCAGTCAATGCCAGGGCTACAGCCGCTCGACCTTTGGATAGAAACAACTATGAATCTGAACTCAAAGTTAAAGCAAGGATGGATTCAGCTTCTAAAGAATGAGAAGCAACTGTTCTCAACAACAAGAAATGCAAACGCAACGTTGCAACAGTGAAGTCAGCTGTGAAGCAGAAACTCAAGTGCCAGCGCCGCCGCGAATTTTTTTTCCGTCAGCGGGCGAAGACCTGATCCAACGGCCGAAGACCTGATTACGATTACCGTAAAATTTATTAGCGGTCGAAGACCTGTAATACTTATGTATTTTAATGCTTTGAAATTAAAATTGTAAAAAGTCAGCGGTCGAAGACCTTTCTGTAAAAGATTTACACAATTAGCAATTAAACGAAACTAAATGAACTGAATCAGCGGTCGAAGACTTTTAACTACAATGCAATGATCGCATTATAAACCACCACATCATATTATTTGTTTTTGTGAAGTTCGATACTTTCTACAATCGACAAGCGAATATTCAACACTAAAATGATATCTACAAAAGTATGTATTTATAACTTAATTACATAGTGAATATGGGTGATTGGGAGATTTATTATTGAATAATCTGTCTGACTTTTATTTCTTCCCTGGGTTTAGTTATTTCTTCCATGGTCTTGTTGTTTCTTCCCTGGGTTTAGTTATTTCTTCCCTGCTCCTTAATGAGTGAATATGATTGATTGGGAGTTATATTATTGAATATAATCTGTCTGGACCATGGCCTACTCTACTAACAGGCCTCACAAACATCTGGCTTTTTAAAAAACTGTAGGCGAGATTTTTTAAAGAAAAATCGGGAAAACGTGAGACTTTCTGTACTCTTTAGTAAGAGAAACGGCTGCAATTAAATAAACACGGGGGTTTAAAAAATTAGATATAAAAAAATTATAGAATATCGTTTGATTTTGTTTCTTCTAAAATAGTAGGCCCCCTACAATTAAGAAGGGTATATGAAAGAGCTCTACATTATTTATTCTATTTTTAAGGGTGAAAGTGATTTATATGACTTTGGGAAAACGTCACGTTTGCAAAAAAGAAATTGGAGGGAGCTAGAATCTGACAAAAGAACGGTATTTAGGACTTAAAGTTAGCTACAGAGAGTTAGAGAAATGCAGTACCTATAAAAAGAGAACTTTAAACAAAATAATTGCGATCTATTTTTTCGGGCTCTATTTGTTGGTAAACCCTGTAGTAGTGCTTTGGAGGAGGGAACTAAAACTGCAAATATACATAAATTGGAGGGGGGGGGGGGGTGTACCACCATTTTTTGGCACTGTTTATTCAATATTTTTGTCTGATTATGGGAAATAACAAAGACTTGGAATAATTTTGTTGAGTTGCAAAATCTGAGGAAGTCCACGAAATTTCAGACAAAATGTCCGATTTCTTATTGAAAAATGGTAGTTTTTGAGGTGTGTGTGTGTGTGTGGGGGGGGGGGGGGGGGGTGTCTAAGTAATGTATCAATGTCGGTCAATCAACGAACGACACATCTTGTATTTACATATAAATGAACACCTGTTCTTCTTGATTTTAGGAATACAACTTGAATGCTAAAAATGGCCTTGCTATTGAGCCCTGTTAAATTTGCAAAGTACAATTCAAGCAGATGAAACGGAGGAATGAACACTTGAAGTCGTGCGGAAAGGTGTTCAAATGCACAGATTGTGGAAATGGTTACACCTCAGAAAAATCGCTAGTTGGTCATAAGATAGCCAAACATTCGTCAACATTCGAATGCGAAATTTGTAAAAAGACATTCGAGAGTTCATCAAAACTTTCAAGACATAAGTTCTGTGCCAAAGTCAGCCTGACACTACAGAACAAAAAGCAGCCAAAAGACAACCTTCGAAAATCAGAACGAATTTCCCTTCGAAATTTGAAGCAAGACAAAGACATCTTCATTCTCCCTGCAGACAAAGGCAGAACTACAGTCATCATGAATACGAAAGATTATAAAGATAAATGTTATGAACACATTAACAACGGGCCATACAAACGTCTCAACAAGGATCCAACTGAATCCATAAAACGAGAAGCCAGAACCACACTGATGGGTTTGAAGAAGAAAGGTTACATCGACGAAAGAGAATACTTCCGACTGAAACCTAACGACGGACCACCACCTCGATTTTATGGACTTCCGAAAATCCACAAACCTGGTAATCCGATCCGACCAATCGTTTCATGTACTGGTACACCACTTTACAATCTATCGAAATATGTCGCATTCATTCTATCTAAATTTACGACAAGTGATCATTGCAAAAACTCAAAAGAATTCTCAGAATTCATCAGGAACGTCAGCATGGTGAATGTATGGTTTCTTTCGACGTGACATCGTTATACACCAACGTGCCAATACAAGATACCCTAAACATCATCAAAGATCTGATTGAGAATGATGCAACTTTCACTGATAAAACCAAGATACCAATACCTGACTTTCTACATCTGGTAAAACTTGTTTTAACAAAAACCTGGTACTTATTTGATGAAAACTTCTACACGCAAACAGACGGAGTTGCAATGGGCGGTCCTGCTTCATCAGTTGTGGCAGAAATATATATGCAAGCACATGAATCTACAGCACTCACAACGGCAGACAATCGACCTAAAGTGTGGAAAAGATTTGTTGATGATGTATTTGCGATCATCGACCGCACACATACTGACGAGTTCCATCACCACATCAACAACCTTCATCCGCAGATCAAATTCACCGTTGAACATGAACAAGAACAGTGCATACCCTTTCTTGACACATTAGTGAAACGACAAAACGGAACTTTATCGGTTTCAGTTTATCGAAAACCAACTCACACTGATCAATATTTGAATTTTGAATCTAATCATCAAAAATCATGTAAAGAAAGTGTAGTATCGTCGTTATTAAATCGAGCCAACAATGTTGTTAGTGAAGAAAGAGACAGGATAAATGAAGTTCATCATGTAAAGAATACTTTGATTGCGAATGGTTACAATCGAAAGATGATCAGGCAGGTAGAACAGAAAATCAAAAGACGTACCATGGAAACCCCAGATGCTACTACAGACGAAACGATTGCAACCACATTTATACCATACGTACCGGGTACCAGTGAAATCCTTCGCCGTGTCCTATCACAACATAAGATCAAATGCGTATTCAATTCTAAAGAAACATTGCGTAGTATACTGTCGAAGCCGAAAGATAAAGTGTGCATGGAAGATCAAAGTAATGTTGTTTATCAAATACCGTGTAAAGATTGCGATTCGGTTTACATAGGAGAAACAAAGCGCAAGTTTAAACAGCGTGTACAAGAACATCAACGTGCTGTAAGAAATGGAGATGTCAACAAAAACGAAATAGCCGACCACAGCTGGACAAAAGGTCACGAATTCAACTGGAGCGAAAAGAAGATCATCGAACGGGAATCTAGAACAACTGCAAGGAAGATAAAGGAGACGATCAATAGCATGGAATGTGACAAACACATAAACAGTATATCATATCAACTTCCCGAAATCTGGTTGCCAGCTTTACGCAATAGGTTGTCACTTTTACGTCCGTGAAAGTTAATTGCTTATTACTTCACATCCGGTCCGTAATTAAAGTGTTTCCACCAGCAGTAGGAAATTAGTGTACTTAAGAACTGATTTTCAACATATTCACTGCCCGATGATGGGAGAAGTATCTCTCGAAACGTCGCCAAACTAAACTTTATTGTTCACGGAATGATAAATCAAACTTATTATGTCTACTGAACAGACAAACAACAATATATTTACGACTAAGAACATTGTTTGTGTGATTTGTGGGAAATCGTTCCGAAGGAAAGACAATATGATGCATCACAAAAAAAACAAACATTGATATACTTTCTCGCCCTTTTTATGCATAACATCGATGTTTGAAGTGGGGCCTCAGTTTAAATGCCGAGCATGAGAGTCTACCGATCTTACTATTTAAAAGATCTATTTGATTCGAACACAAAATTTCTGCGACAACATCAAAACTTTAAATGACTTCTTTCGTCAATAATAATAATAATAATAACAATGAATCTATCGCATTGTATTGAAAGTAATTGAAATTTACGTTAAATTGAAATACATTTAGGTTTAGGAAGGTCGGGAGGGGTACATGTGAACAATGTGTAACGTAGGACAAATTTCTTATTTCCAACTGATTGTATATTCATTTTTGGGTTTACTGGAAATGTCTATAAATACAAATAAAATGCATCTATATATACATATTGTATTTAACAACGATTTTATCATTTGCGTTTAGGATATTTTGTATTACTTGTCATGGATCTACCGGCTTTCTACGCTGATGGGACGTTTGAATTGATTACTTCCAATAGATTATGCTTTCTTTTTAACTTGATAGAACGAATCGGGAGGGACTTTGTTTTAACATTGCTTTGTTTTTGTCTGCTTCCATTTTTGGTGACACGTCTTGACACAGCGGTTGGCTGAACTTTTATTTTACTTCGACTTCTTCCGACAAATATTGTCCCAAAACTTTGCAAAGCTGATTTCCGTTGATTGTGAGAAAATTGTAACCGATTTTCGAAATTCATTATCGTCATTTGCCAGTTCTTGTACAACATTTTTATAAATACGATTAAATGCTTCTAATGCATCTTTGACTTCAACTTGACTTTTTTTGAGTAGGTTTTTCATCTTTAGATGAACTTGCATATTCATCACCAACACTGATTGTATTCTGATTCGTATTTAATTGGCTTCTATTAGTTTCATCAGGAGGGGGAGCTGGAGAACGACTTATGACGGAATGTAAAGAATCATAAAAATGAGACGGTAGCGAAACACCGATTGCGATTTCTGATAATCTTTTCTTTTCACCAGAGTCATAAATCGGGAAGAAATTTGGAGATGACTTCTTTTCCTTTGACCATAACAAAAATTGATGCCAACAAGGAGACCCACTTTTACCCAGAAAACATTCGCATTGTCCAATAGTTATGTCAACAGTGTAGAATGTTCGATCGTCTTTCCTACTTGCAACGGAAAGTTATTATTGATTTGTCGAATGTTTTTGCTTAAATCATCTGAAAAATAAATGTATAACCTATATATATATATATATATATATATATATATATATATATATATATATATATATATATATATATATATATATATATATATATGCGTCGTTTTATTGATAACAAATTAAGTTTTTATCTCATGAAAACCTCTAAATTTGAAGAACTACGGTATATATGACATCTTATTCTTGATCTGCAAAAATTAATTCCGCGACAGAATATGCTTGTATATACACAAAATAGTTGTTTTATAAATCATCTTAAAGATATTCAGCATTCATTATGCGATGAGAAATTATAAATTATTCCAACAGTATTCCGTTGAATCTTCATTGACCTTTCAACATGAGCGTTATGTTACAAAAATATCTCTTTAAAAATGGATATATACCTGGCACACTCTTGAAATTACATCCTTTAAACCTGCTACTGTAAACTCCATCGAATGTACCATCAGCAACTGAGAGTAACCTTAATTGAAAATGTTGCTCGAATTCGCCAAGTAACTTTTCCAGCAACACATTGATATTGAATTGACGCTGCCTTTTCAAGATCGTATCCTTAACCACTAAAAACTGGGCTTCAACATAATTATTGGTGTTCGAACCTCTCATTAAATATTCTTGGCGAAAGCAAAGAGCCCAAGATCTTCCAATTTTGCTTAGGTCTTCAAAATATTTAAGGCAACTCGGATACTTTTGTATGAAATCGCATTCTATGAAACTTTCATAATTGTTTTCGAAATTCTCTTTTGAGTTCGAATAAACCAGTTTCTTAAACAATTTTATGATTTCAATTCGATCTTCTTTCTTCACACCATGTTCCTTTTCGAACAACCATCTCCACACCTGTTGAAGAATGTGGAAAAGACACAAGAAAAGTGTAGATTTTGGCCAAGCTCTTTGAAGACTGCTTCTCAACTCGTCGCAATTATCAGTCATAATTACATTTGGCCCTTCTGTGTTGTAAAACGAGTCGGATGGTAACATATTTTTAAACATTGCGAAAGCTTCTTCACGCTCATCACTTGTGATAATTATACCTAAAGTTTAAAGTTTACTATCATTGCGTTTATATAATCAAATTATATAAGAGGCCGGTCATTTTTAATTTAGGGCAGGGGTCGGCCCAAAAAAGGGGGGGCATGTTTCAAGAATAGGAAAATAGGGGAGCTATATTTCAAAATTTGCAATTTAAGGGTGGGGGGGGGGGGTATAGACTTACAAATTCATAATATTGGGGGGGGGGGGGGGGCATCATGTTTGGTAAATACAACATAACCTTTTGATAAGAATGATATATATTATTCTATTATTTTCATGGGGGGAAAAATGAAGAAGGGGAGGAGTCATGATTCAATTTCAAAGATTTTTTTTGAGGGTGGGGGCAAGTGTTCCATACACAGATTTTTGGGGTCTATGTATTAAGCTAATGGATTTTGGGGTGGCTCTTAAAACATAACGACATTGATAACATACCTAGTGGCAATGCTCCTGCGATAGAATGTGTGCAAAGAAGAAAAAAGCGAAGATTGTGTTCATCAAGATTTGAAGTCGAATCAACAAACATCATTTCTGACGACTGTCGTACCTATATATATATATAGATAAAATGTATTTAGGGTAAATAAACTGTACTAATAGAAGTTACGATTACATTTCTTATAAATAAATTTCCTAAGGTCTTTTATAATTTTATAATTCTTTGTTGTCACCACCCCTCGCTCTCTCTACTGCTAATTGCTTGTCACGGGCTATGCTAATTTATAAAATGTTAGAGCACTCACCATTTTATGAATTCTGCACCTAAGAGGTGTAATGATGGCTAAAATCAAAGCGGACCCTTCTTCCTTATCGTATAGTTGATAGTCAATCAATATGCTAACTTCGTCTTCCTTGAATTTTAAAATCATCTCTTCAAGTTTTGAAAACATTCCAACACCATTTCTTCCACCAAAACGTTTTTCACAAAACTTTTTATAAATGCCGTTGAAATCAATACGCCTTGGACATTTTCCTCTATCAGCTTTTCTTAGATGAAATTCCAAATCACTTTCACAATTTCTTCTAAGGTTTTGGACAAACTCACCGTATGCATGTGATGGTGTCATACCAGAATCAAAAAGGGAGTTTATTGAATCGAGCGTCCCTTCAGAAATGCATTTAAAGCTCAAAGCATGCAAAGAATTTGTTGGGTGATTATGGTTGTGTTCGATTGTAATATTGCAACGAAATAAAGAATCAGGCATTAAGCTCTTGTACAATTTTACTGACATTTGAAATGGGCAATACGTATTTCTAAATCTTTTAGTTGGATTTGTATCTAAAATTGATTTGACTGCTCTTGTACCTTCCTATCTTGTATCGTGGTGGCATCTGTAAATAATACTAGCACCAAATACACTCTTTTCTGACACTTTCTTTTTCAATTTTATCTTTAGAGTTTCATAAGTATATCTAGTATAGCAATCCACGAATTTGCTTATTTGTTCGGGTGACTCTACACTGCAGTTAACATCAATTTCAGTTTCCAGCATTCTTCTGAAATGATAAAGTTTCGTGACAACATCCAATTTCGTTAAAAATATCTGCTAAAAGCTCCTCGTCCATGCCTAACGCTTTTTTAAAAACATCACAATAAAATAATTCTAGTTTGATTGGCAATTTAATACAAAAGGTCTTCGACCGCTGAATTTTTAATTTCAAAGCATTAATACACAAGTTTTACAGGTCCTCGACCGCTAAATAAGGTCTTCGGCCGCTAAAACGCAATACATGTGATGAATTTTAGGTCTTCGACCGTTGGATCAGGTCTTCGGCCGTAGGATCAGGTCTTCGACCGCTGACGGAAAAAAAATTCGCAGCGCCGCCATAGGAAGCATGTTGATTGCCAGCCAGCAAGGATGAGGAAGGATAAGCAGGCAGTTCAGGACCTGCAAGCATGCATGAAGGATTTTGAAGCTGAGCCCTTTGACATCTCTTCACCTACACTGAGGTCGCTACAGTCTGGCCTGGTCGCCTCACCCGAGTTAGTGTATGACCTAAAGACTGAACTTCCAGATGGCCAAGCTCAGGTTGAAGCCTTCCTGCAAGAGCGAGTGTTCACAAAGGCAAAGCCTCTCACTGCAATCATCCACAGGAATAAGAGGCGAAATTTTGCTGGAGATATGATCTGTACTTCTTCTGGTGCTCATATAAAGGTTGCCCATATAGAACAATCGGGGCTGGCAGCCCTAGTGGACCTTGCAGAGGGATCAGAAATGATCCAACTTGAGTCAGCCCTTGAGAGGAGAGTGACTGTGGAGTGCCTTTCACTCTACAATGTAGATGGGTCAATGCGCAAGACTGTGAAGAGCAAGTTGTTAGAGCTCTTCAAGCTAGACCCAGTAAGTGATAAACCAAGAGAACACATTAGCCTTGTGGACATGGGACTGATCTGGCGGCTTGCCACCCCGACACCTGAAGACCGTGAGTCTTGGAAGTGGGACGGTTCGGAGTACCACTGGGGTATTTGGATAGAATCTGTTCTATGATCTTCTCACGCCACGCCAATGCATACCTCGTCATCCTTGTCAATGATATATATGACCTTCCCTTCAGCATCAAGGATGATGAGCACGATCGTCGGGCAGCAAAACATTCAAAAGCCCCAAATGTTTTCCCCAAGCCCGAAGACAAGTCCCAGCTGCCGCAGAGTTCAACCAAATCATGGTTAATTCCAAAAACAAGGTCAGACTACAAAAACTTGTAAAGGAACAGCTGAAAGGACAAGTGGGTCAGGTGCAGGCTGGCATCATATACTGCGAGGGAGAACAGGTCCTTTATTGATACCAGCATTATACACTATTTGTACCACTGAAAAGCCAACCTGTATAAAGATGAATAATAATAATAATAATAAAGGTCAACAAATCTGAGCACTGGCGTTGCTAATGGGGACTATGTTTTCCGACATCCAGAAGCAGATACAATGCTGCTCTCTGCCTATGCAAAAGTGAGAACCAGTAAGTACACTGGAACTGTTGTACTAGACTGTGAGGACACAGATGCGTATGTCCAAGATGCTTACGTCTCGCAGCAAGTCAGAGGTGATCTGCTGATTAAACGCAAGCATGCGTTAATCAACTGCCGTGCCCTGCTCTCAGAAGAGGTTGCAGATATCATCAGACCTCTCCATGTGATCACTGGCAGTGACCACACCTCAGGGTTCTATGGGTATGGGAAGGTGAAGATCAATTCCGAGGCAAGAGAGCTCCTGGGACGAGTGGGTGAAATTCTGGAATTGAAAGATGAAGTCAGAGCAGATATGAAGGCATTTGTCCTCTCCATTGTTTACAGGCCAGAGCTTCCAAATGGCACAAACTGAGGAATAAGTGCACAATTCGTCTCCCACCTGATGATGACTCTTTGAATCTTCATATGGAAAGGACGAACTACCTTACTTATTGCCAGCTCCATTACAACCTGCAAGAGCATCCCTCTCCGATTGGTCACGGCTGGGAACTAGTGAACGGAAAGTGTCGACCAGTGTGTCACACCCTGCCCCCTTGCCCCAGCAGCTCACACCTCATGGCGATGATATGAGATCAGATGAGAGTAGCAGTGATGATGAGAGAAGTTAGTTTAGAGAATCAACAGATTCAGATGGAGAGTCTTTTTAGTAGTAAAAAAGAATGTTAATAAAAAGAACTCCAAGCTAAACTATCTTCTCTTCTCTGTCTTTCTGCATTAATTTGTTCCACCCCAGACAACTAATGATCTATGTGTATGTTGTAAATTTACTGTCCTTAACTGAACTCAGTAAGAGCAGAGCTTTCATTTGAGCCTAATATTAAGGCTCTATGACGATTTTGAAAAATGGCCATTTAAAGAGCCAAAATTTGGTGACCATCTTGAATTTAAAGGTTGAAAATTGGTCAAATCAATAATTCTCCATCATTTATGAATTTCTTGACCCAATTAATCCCAGAAACCATGTATTATGCAGTATTGTGAGCCAAACCATTAAAAAGATAATTTCCAGCTTGGCTGACGATAGCAATTTTGGAAATAGGGCTCTGAAAAATTTTCCCCACATTTTTGGGTGGGGCACCCTAGCTAAATTTTCTATTTAACCTTCATAGATAACAAATCCAGTGAGAAACGAACCTTCGCTCTCCACGGTCACGGAACTTCTGTAAATGACCCAACTACTAACTGGTGACAAAAGACTGCGGTCCCATTCAAACTCCTCATTTAATAATTTACTATAATAACTTTCCCAGGCCAATTTTTTAGCACTATCATCAAAAGCTAAATCTCCAATGTCATTTCTCACACACTTTTCTCCAATGATATCCTGATTTGTCTTACTCATCTGCTTTGCTATTTTAAAAACTTCGTTTTTCTGATCCTCCCTACCTAGCAAATTGGGATATCTTTCTTCCTCTGCCCTTTTCTTTGCTGTATAAACTTCTGACTTTGCTGTACGCTTTGCTTCTAAATATGGCTCTTTATTCCCACCTGCCTTCCATTCTTTCCATAACATTATTTTCTCCTTAATAGCCTTATCAAAAACATCATTCCACCACCAAGTCTCCCGTCTCCTGATAGGGCCCTTAGTCCATCCACATACACTATTAGAGGCACCTAATAGGCTGCCTTTCAACTTAGACCATATACCTTCAACATCAGTCTTTATTTCTACTCTCTCCAAGTTTTGTTTAAAACTGGTACAAAAACTATCCCTTACTGCAGAGTCTTTTAATTTCCAAATTTTTCTTCTAGGAACAAAAGTCCTTTTCCTCTCAGTTCCTGACTTAATGCTCAAGTCACATACAACCAACCTATGCTGACTAACACATTCCTCTCCTGCAATAACCTTTACATTCCTAAAAATACCTTGTAAAATAAAATATGCATCAGGAGCTCCCCACAATCTTTTCCAGCACGAACCAATACTGTCAATTGTTTAATAACCTATAACATAAATAAGGATAAAGTCACACGAGCTACTACTGCAATTCATTTTTACTAAGAGAAATCAGTAGTAGCCAGCCACAAAGCCATTTAGCTATGTGGAATAACGATTACCTTAAGCCTATTAATTAAAACTGGATTAAATCGTGCGGGATTAATTTTTGCGATACTTAATTTTGCGATTTTGGCCTTAATTCGCAAAAATAAATCCCGCAAAATATTTCAAAAATAGTGATTCGCAAAAATAAATACCGCAAAATTTTTCAAAAATAGGGATTCGCAAAATTTCACTAACTTGTTTCTCCTGAAAACCTTTCATTTTCATAAATCCCATAAAAATTCTGCTGTAGACACAATTCGCAAAAATAAATATCGCCAAATTGTTGTCCAGGACCCAATTCGCAAAAATAAATACCGCAAAACAAATTTTTTTAACCATCGGATCGCAAAAATTAATCCAACATTAATTAATACGCTTAAGGTATGATGTTTATTTTACTGACTGAGAGCCATATATCTGACGCATGCGCAAATGAGAAAACGATACTTATTTCATGCGACACCGTCCCTATGAACTTTTTTGTATAGAAGGTTTGACTTCAAATTTGATCAATATTGGTCCTCACCTTTCAAGAATACCTACTTTCGCTTTTTGATTCATGGTCGTTTGGCCGTGGATCAAAAAAAGTAAGCTGAATCAGCAATTTTTTCAAAATATATCATGACCCCTCGTTCGATCAGAAGTTTAATTCTGATTCAGAATTTGTTAGACCACATCCGTTGAAAATGAATGTTAAAAGGGTTGTACATCAAATAGTGAATGGCACTAACGAGTCAATTCTTTTATGATATAGGCATGTAATTATCATTATTTGTCCACAATTTGTCAATAAATAAATGATTGATTTTCCCTTGAATTCTGTGGTTATAAGGTAAAACAAATTTAGAAATGAATAGAATAGGAGTAAAGTCAACTGGAATCGCACCTCTCTTAAAGTGATTCCGAGGCAAAATATATTAGGTTTCAAAATTGTTAAACCATTTTAAAGTGTCATTTTGAGTACCGAAGTCTAATATTGAAGCATTACAGGGCTCACACTCGGCAAAAAAAAAGACAAACAAAAGTAAATATTTTCATGTTTTGGTAAAAAACAGCAAATTTTTTGGGAATAAAGCAAAAAAGTAAAAAAAATCAAACAATAAGTTTATTTATATTTACCGGGTTTTCCTTATTTTTTTTTGATAATCTTTTTTATCTTATTTCTATTAACAGTACCTGGCGTATTGCGTTCTAGTGTTGTATTCACACTTTTAGCTAGTAGAGTACATTAAATTTTTGAGAACCACAAAACCTTCATTCGGTTTAAAGGGATTCTCCCATACGGCTAGAGCGCTTGTCAGGGGACCATTTACACAGAAACAATTCTATAGATTCCAAAGTCTAACCTTTAAACCTTTTTGTTGGAAAAATTAGCAACGTTTTACCAGGTCATTTTGTATGGGAGAATCCCTTTAAGTTCTTAGATTATTTTCTGGAATTCAAAGATTTGAGAAGGGTGCAATGTTTAAACTGTAATCTGGCTAAGTCCGATTTTAGCTAGATTTAAATGATTTGAATAACTTAACTAAACTAAACTAACTAAAGTTAAGATTATGTTAGTAGAAAAACCGTTACTAAGAGTGTTTGTAAAATAATATTCCTCGTTTGCTGTTTTTAAGTAACATTTTGTCTTCAGTTGTTTGTGTGTAAAGTTATAAATCTTTAACATACATAATTATCTAGCTTTGAAAGAGTTTACCTTTACCTATTTTACCTATTTTTTATTCTGTAGACACTTTACTAAATAGCAAAAAAATAAAAGTAAAAGGTGAAATGGGCAAGACTAGTTATAATTCCAAATGGGAGGAAGGTAGACCATGGTTAAAGCCATGAAAGTAAAAGGAAAGAGTGATAAAGCATACTGCTCATTGTGTAACAAGACATTCAATATAGATAAATATGGAGTATCTCAGGTGAATGTCCACGGAAGAGGTGATAGTCATAGCAAGTTAGAAAAGGAAAATTTGAACCAACAAAAATTTTCTGTTTCAAAAGTTGGAGAAATGAAGTTGACTGGAAAGTTTGTATTACCAAAAGAGGAGAGTATAATTAAAGCAGAAAATTTGAATGCTTTGCATTACGTTGAATCAAATTACAGTTACAATAGTGCAACTAAACAATCACTACTGTACAAGGAGATGTTTCCGGATTCTTCTATCGCCCAATCATTTACATCATCAGCATCAAAGATATCTATATTGTGAAATATGGTTTAGCAGAGTATTTTAAAGAACAACTACAGCTTGATTTGGATGGAGAAAGAATAGATTATAGAGAATAGAGATACAAGAATTAGATTTTCCCTATTTTTTCATGACCTAAGCTTTTTCTTTCACCTGTCAAGTGCTCGACGTGAAGATTATAAAAGCCTTGAAGAAATCACTCATGTTACTGCTCATTATGTGAAAAAACATGGCCCTACAAGGTGGTTAAGTATGAAACAAGTTGGAGTTAAGGCACTTGTACAAATTGAAAATCTTTCTGAATATTTTTTAAATTTCTTACCCAAACAGAAAGGATTTAAGCGCTCAGAACGTTATGAAAGAATTGTTGAACAATTAAAGCGCCCTGAAATATAATCCTACCTTGCTTTCATGCTATTTGTATCACAAGATTTTGAAAGCTTTTTGAGAGTTTTCCAGTACGATCAACCCATGATTCACATGTTGTGGATTAAGATGTCTTTCTCATCAGAAGTCTAATGTCAAAGTTCATAGCAAGGAAACAGCTGTTTAATAAAGATGATCCAAAATCAGATGATCACATTCTTAAAATTGATCCACTTGACAAAATAGCTTGCAAGAAAGCATCTTTGATTGACATTGGAACAAAAGCAAAAGTTCTCTTTTCTCGTAATCTTATTGGGGATGAATTTGAGGAAAAGTTTCGAAAGGAATGTCTTAGATTCTATCAAATTGCTGTCAAATATTTCAAAGAAAGTTTACCTCACGATAACAGATTAATCAAATATGCAGTACCAACATCCAAAAACAAGAAATGAAAGTGGCTCAACTAGTGCTATCTCAAATAGTGCACTAGCTGTAGCTAAGGTTTGTTAAAATTAATTTCTTTCATATTGAAATGATTGAAAATGAATGGTAAATCGTTTGTTTTGCTTGTTTCTTTTATTTTCCATGTCAGGTAGGTTATGGACAAAATATTTCTATATTTAATATATATTTACTATATTTACTAATATTTACTATGGTTTTTAGAGTTATAACTAGGCTTTGATGAAATAAACAAGGTGCTGTTTAAAATTTTAGTGTCTTGGTAACACTGCATCCAAAGCTTTTGATATGCACAATGATTCAACAAGTGAGAACATTGTGGATTGTATTAGAGTGCAATGGAATATGTATCAGCTTGAAGACATTCCCGATGAAGCGTTTATGAAAGAAAAAGTTACTTCACAGAGTAAGCACTAAAATATGATTAGAAAGTTTCTGATTTGTGATATAAATATTCAAGCTCAAAATCTTTTATATCTTACAACGTATAACACTTATAACACTTTTCAAATATTAAACTGCAATGAAAATAGAAATAAGAGAAAAAGGTTTATGGCTAAAACAAACATCATCAAATACTTTACTCAAGATATGGAGTGTAAAAAAGTAAAATTGTTTTCTGTGAAAGTGTAAATTAAGTGCTGACTGTGATGAATGAATCTACAAAATATATTTTTTGATCATAGCCACAAGTACAAGTAAGGATAGTTATTGGAAGTATGCCTATGAAGTTTGTGGTCTTTAAATTCAAACCGAAGAAGAATCATGATTATATAAACGTATTGACCATACGTTTGACCATAAAGTTAGTTGGGGATGATGGTCAACCAAAGTATACTCAGCTATTTGCTCTTGCAAAATGTATACTATCACTGTCTTATGGAAATGCAGTTCCAGAAAAAGGGTTTTCAATAAATCAAAAACTTATTGAAATTCATGGTTCTTCTATAAATGAAAAAGCAATTGAAGAACAGCGCATTGGTACTGAAACATAATTTTTTTTCATGATATTAATTGTTTAGTTAAGTGTTTCGAATTATGTATCAAAGTGGAAGGTTATGTAGAGGACTTATAAATTCTGCAACTGTAATTATTAATAATTATATTCCATCAATAATCGAAAATGTTTTGGCACTTTTTGATATCAAACAACTGAACTTTACTTTTAGTTAAGGATGCTATCCATAAAGTTAATGGTTCCGTAAATGTTCATATCACAAGAAAACTTCTAAAAGTAGTTAAAGATGCCCATGCTAAAGCAATGATTCATGACCAGTTGCTTGCTGAAAAAAGAAAACAAGCTTTACAAAAGAAAGAAATAGATTTGCGTATTCGGTATTGAATGCATATTCCAGTAACTTTACTTTGATTTTCAGATCTACTGTTTTTCCTTATTTTTCCTATAAGTTTTCTCAAAGATTTAATTTAATTCACCTTATTTTTACTAGGCAATTTGAGGTTGACATATCAACTGCTGAGCAGCAGACAGAGGAGGCCAATCTTAGTTTGAGAGAAGCCATTATTAGCAGCAATGTAAAAAAAGATCCAGGAAGCCCAGTCCCAAATAGAGATGGCGTTAGAAGCAAAAAAGAGATCGACCACTCAGGTAGACGAAATAAAAGCCAAAAAAAAGAAACTCAATTAGATTTGAACAGTTTTAAATAGCTTTCACAACAATGTTCATATTCATAGTTTGTACAGATAAATTTTTCTCTGGTTATTTTCTTTTAATAACACTGTTGGATACCATATACTAATAACTGCTATAATTCTAACATTCTAACTTATCATACTGAGCTTGAGTTAAGTTAATTTTTCAATCAATTGATCATAATGTTATATCTTTTTGCACTAAGTCTTTTTGTGTATAAAATTCAATTGCAGAGGCGGAAACTGAGGGATGGGAAATTTCTCAGTGAATTTTCCTTCAAAAACCTATATTTAACTGCCTGTGAACCAGAGCAAACAAAATAGCATAAAAAAATCTCATAATGTAAACATTTTGGCAAAAAAAAACATTTGGAACAAACTTTGGCAAAAAATATTTTGGTAAAAAAAAGGGCAAAAAAAGAAAATTTCAAAGTGTGAGCCCCGGGATTATAAAAAATATCTTTTTTTAATACTTTTCTGTCAGGGCCGCCATTTTTCTCGAACCTCCTGCTTCAACATGTTTTTGTTATTTAGCATACAGTCCACGTGGCCTGCAAAATGGTTTTTGACGTCATTATGGAGTATGATTTTGAGAAAAACATTTTAGCGAATAACAATAAGCATTTGACTAATTGTCCTTGAAACTTCAACATAGATTTTTGTACAGAACTGCAAAAAAACAAACATTTGACAATACGATCAAAGAAGTAAATGCATATCTTTGCAAGTTCGTGTTTTGGTTTAAAATGCCTCATTGTTGCACTTTTGGTTGTCATAATCAACATAACAATAATCGCGACGTTTCGTTTCGCAGCTTGCCAAAAAAGACAACATTTTATGAACATTTGACCTCTTCGTGTACATATTTATTTGATTGTATTATATTGTATTATATTTCATTGTATTATATTTTGTGCATTTTTACAGGGAGAAGTGAACTCCCCAAACAATGTTATCTCTGCTCAGAACACTTTGAAGAGCATGCGATTGATGCGTCATTTGATATGAAACAACGTCTGCTAAATGCACACGACAGGGGAATTCGGAGGAAATTGACAGCAGTGGATGCGTTTCTTACTATTTATCCACACAAAATTATGAAACAAAGGTCATCAACCTAGATGGAGAAAAGGAATAAGACAAAGGTAGCTAAAGTAATGATAGGTTAAGGTCGATTATAATTTGAAATCTTTCCTTTTTTTCTGACACAGATACAATAAAACTGTCGAAAAATTTTACCTGATTTTAGATGCACTGGAAAACAAACCAACTGTTTCCAATTCAGATTTACAAACTGATGGGTTACTTGTTAATTTTGCCATTGAAACTGTGGACAAAGTGTGAACAAACAACTCAAACTGAAGTCGAACTCAGATCTTACAATCGTTACGTTTCCACATCAAAACTGGTGAACTCCACAAAAAACTCTGTTTCATGTCAGACTAATATCGTCCGTAAAAAAAGCCAAAATCAACAGTTTTTTTCACACAAAAAGACTGAGTCTATCTAAATGTAAACTTGAAAGTTTTAGTTACGCACCAACCAATCAAACTTTCATAGAATATGCTTGTTTAAGCATACAAATCGGAAACCTTCCAGTTCTGTAACATTGCAGCTAAAATATAAAATAAAAACTTAATACAGTTAAATATATGTATGATCAAATTTGAACCTACCTATAAAGATACAGGAAATAGAAAAGATTAAAACTAACCTTCTGGAAGCTGAATGCAAACCTGATCAATTTCTACGCAACACTCCCTGCTCACTTCCACCGTTTGACACAATCCACACTTACACCACACAGTTGCTGCTTTTTTCTCTCGCTCGCTTGTCCTTTGACGAACCATCTCTTCTTCGCAATCTTGCCTTAAATATGGGGTTTTGAAAATCAAAGATGTCTCAACTTTGCAAGCTTTAAAATTTTTGTATGGCTATTTTCTAAAGGGTTTCCCTGATGGACTAAAGAGTATCTTTGCTTTAATCAAATCTGTACACAACCATAGTACCCGCTCAGTTAATAAGTTTTTTATCCCTAAAATAATAACTACTAAATATGGTTTGTCGTTGCTTCATTATCAAGGTCCTTACTTATGGAACTTATTCTTGGATAAACTAAATTTGACTGATTATAAAACTAATAATTCCCTCAAACTCTATTAAACAGCATTTCTTACAAAATTACAATTAATTTGATTACTTTTCATGATTTAATATTTTCACTTTTTCGCTATTTTGTTTTTATTTTATTTTAATATGAAGAGATGTCCTTTGTGTATGGGAAAAGGATTTTCTTTTTAGTTTTGTTTCTTGTTTATTTTTTTATGGTGGCTACTTTTTAAATTACTTTGTCAAGTATTAGGTATGTATCCTTGTTAACTACAGTCTTCATTAATATTTTTGTATATATTGGGTTAATTTGTAACGGTAAATGTTCCGTTATTTATACCATTGGTTTATATTACTGTAGTCGGCAAAATAAATGAATAAATAAATAAATAAATACTACATCTTCTGTTGTGATTTTCCTTGAAAAGAACATCTGGGATCTATTTCTTTCCTTGGGAAACAGGAAGCAGACATCCTCTCAAGTGCTTGATCAGTAGGTTCTAAATATCTCTGTTAGAGGTTTTTGTTGCTATAAAAGAATGGTATTAGAGCTTCAGTTTCTTTGAAGTCTTTAGCTTCATAAAAAATGCCTCAAACGCACTCAAACCAGCTCATTAAATACACTTATCATGCTTGAATATATAATGTACCAGATTCAAACTATTTAAGATATCTTGGAGTGTTTGATCAATATTCTTGTTTTTTGCAAAATCATCATCGTCAAACAGTGAACGCATTGGATAGGAAACTTGGTAATTTCATTGCAGAATATTGGGCACACATCATCATAATTCTCTGTTAGGTACTAACCCCTTAGAGTGTCTTTACGTAAATGTGTGGTTAAGTAGCGACATGAACTCTTTCTTATTCTGCATGGATTTTTGTAGTTGCGTTTTGGAAACACGAAGTTCCTTTCCAATTTTTCACCGACGATCTCTGGAATATTTTTTTATTCACTGGAAAAATTGAGTTGCTTTTGCCAAGAATTCTTACATTCTTTAATGCAACTCCCGTAATGGAAATCAACGATGGTCTTGCCTTAATATCCTTTGGGACATTAAATGCCATACTCTCTGTTTTATCAGTGGAGATCGTAAAACCAAATCTGGTGAAGGTTTTGTGATATATACGCACAATTTCGAATAGCTGGTCAATACTAGAGCACAAAAGAACAAAATCGTTGGCATATTAAATCATTCTCAGCCGTTGAACTCCCCACTGTCGCTGTCTGCGATCTGGGATGCGATACTCGTACTGAAGTCCGGTGTTAGGTAACTTCTTCAGTACCTTCAACGTGCCTCAGAACGAAGTCCAAATAAATATTTAATAGTACAAGTGATTCAATTCGGCCTTGTCTGCATCCTGTAAAAGTTTAAAAAAATAATTTGGACTCCTTAATTGCCGTTGATGTACCAATGTAGAATACATGCTTCTGACAGGTTTCTTTCTATAATCAACTTCACTGCTGATGTTTTCGAATAAAAATGTACCATGTCACTTGAAAAAGTCTATATGAAAACTAATTTCCTAATTTCCTAATGAAATATTTGCACGATATGAACTCGTAGTCGAAAACAAAAACCTGGCTAATAACTTGACGAGTTTTTAGAAGAACTTAGAAAACTGGGCAAGCATTGTAATTTAGAGGCAGTAGCTGCTGATGTGTCTTAAGTGGTTTGAGACTCGTTTATTAATAGATTATCCTCAAACTACATTATGAACGAAAATTTTCGGACGAAAAAGTTCCGGACAACTTTTTTTTGTCTGAAAAGAAAACCTTTCAGACCATTTTTGTGGGTATAAACATTTTCGGAATGTAATTTTTGACACAAATTCTAAGTAATATTGAGGGGAGCTACACGCTTTTTAATGAGAACACACTTTGGTAATTCATATCAAAATGCGCAAATAATTTGTCTTGTACTGAAGTCTTAAATACATAAAGGTTTATTTACAAAGAAAATATGTTAAACAACTTAGTCAATGTCAAGGTCAGCAACAGGATCTTCAGGATCCATGGTAGGGGCTTCGTTGAAACCATTACAAATTATATCCGTATAATTGCGCAGTTAATCATATAAGCCAATGACCCAATTTGCATGCGCAGTGTCGTAGTTAGACTTGGTCAAAGTCTGCGGTCGACCAAGTTAAAAAGTGAGACAAAAGAATTCATACTATCTTTTTTGAAATTTTTTTTCCGGAATTTTTACGCCCGCCCAACTTCTCTGTTATGTTTTTCCGTCCCGTATTTTCTGCAATGCAAAAGTATTTTTTCAAGTCCAAACGTGGCAACCACTAAAACGTGTGTGCATGTATAAAATATCTTTTTTGCTAACTCCGTCTTGCAGAATTTGATAAAAGTATATCGCATTTGTTTCGCAGAATATAATTTGTGCAGAACATTCTGCGAAAATCGAGGATAAATTGACCATATAAGGCTTTTTGAACGCCATATTAGTCAATCAGATGATTCAAACAGGTAAATAAAAAATTCGCAGATGTTGGCTAAAACCTATTCGATAGAGTATTGTATTTTGCCTTCTTGTGAACGTTTCTTGTGAGCACGCAGTTCAAATATGTTGTTTTGTGCCCTTGAAGCTTTAGAAAATAAAAATGATGATGAAATTTTGAATATTAAAAAAGAATTGGCAAATTTATTAAAGCCATGTGTGAATATTGTTGGTGCTTTTGAAAATGGAATTGTTTCCAGAAATTTATTTTCTGATGTTTTCATTCCAGAGCATTTAAGAAGTAGAGACCGAAATGGAAAGTCTCTATTAGCTTTAAAGTAAGTTAGTTTTACAATAATACTGTACTCAGCAAAGAGACTTGTAGGCTTGGAAAACTTTGGTTTGAGAGGAAATAAACATTTTGTAAAATGGACAGAAAACTTTTTAATTGCTTATTGTTATATTACTTTATATTCTTACCTATCAAGATAAATAAAAACAAACTATGTCACGAAACCTGTCCAATTTCGTGTAATCATATTGTTACTTATTGAAATCTAAAATAGATTTGTAGTGGTTTTTAAATTATAGGTAAGGATACCACAAATTATTGTTTGCTTTGTTCTCCCTTAGATTATTATTACATGCACAATAAGATCATTAAAAATGAAAGTGGTACAATGTTATTTGAAAGTAGCCTTGCTGGTTCTTCTATAGTTTTTATATAGACAATATATTTTTATTTTAGGTCGTTAACCAATAGTGATTGTTTATACAGTTCTGTTTCTCTTGCGCTTTTTGGGGCTAATTCAATGGTGGATCAGCTCAGGGTCTTGACAAGTATTGAGCTATTTTTACACTGCAAATTTTATAGTAAACATCCAGTTTTAACATTTTGTTTACAAAATAGTCAGTTGTTTTCGTCGCTAAAAACTGTTCTTAAGTGTTGTGTTTCTGATAATACTTTGAACTCTGACTTGTCGTCATTTGAACCTGTTCAATGTGAAGCAATTAACACTTGCTCCAAATAAAAATGGTCTTCTTTTCTAAATAGTTTAGCTTTAAGTACTGTCATAGGTAAAAGCATTGAAACTTTTTATCCTGATTTTGGTGCACTAAAATATAAGTTTTTGTTCAATCAAGTAATAAATCCTCTTAATAAAAAGAGATAAATTAAAAATTTTCATCTGATAGAATCTCAATTTTATTTTCTCGTGTAGACAATGTTTTGGATGATGTTAAGCCAAACCACTTTGTCCCTCTTGTCTCTGTACCGAATTTTAAGCATAAAACTACCAAGCATCTTCCGATTTATCACTCAATAAACAACCTAATAAGAAGATTAAGAAATCAAAATCTATTTTTCAGCCTAGATGGACCTCATTCATCAACAAAAGTGATAATTATAATCTTCCAAAGGCAGGCAAATGTGTTCCTATATCAGTGAAAACAAATGATCTTTCCAACTTCAGCTGTAGAAAATTTTGTCTTAGTCTCTACAGTTTCTATAGTCTCTTCTTCATTTAATGGTAAAAAGGAAGATAGCACGTCAATTAGAGATAAATCTGTTTGTGTTTCAAAGTTATCAACACGTGGAACAATTTTGGGTTTTTTCTCAAAATTTCCCAAAATCAAACCAGGACCTGTAAAAGTTACAACTCCAATTTCTGAAAATGAATCTATTCAATCATCGTCCAAAAATGTTTTTTCATCTAGCCCTATTTTTCCTGTGCATAATGGTCCAAATAATAGTGTCAGTAGTGTATGATGTTCCTGATTTCATAGTCATGTTCCTGATTTCATATTTGTTTGTTAATTTTATTCCTTTACGCATTTAATGTAAATATTGTAAATACAGTTCAGTTTGCAAATTCTTTTCCGATTATCCCTATGAAGAGAATCGTTCTGAAAAAAAAACGACCTGCAATAAGGAGGGAGCCTCAAAGTTTCTTGCAGGCTTTAATAACTAATGCCCTCCGGGATACTAGTTTTTAAAACATAATTTACTTGAGTGTTAAGTTATCAAATTTTCTATTATTTATTAACTGTTGTTGTAATTTTAATGTTTTTTTGTTTGTTTCAGCTAGAAATATATTCTATTCTAACTTGACTCACGGCTCTTCCTTCCAGCACAACCTACTGGATGGCGACTGCCTCCGCTTCGCCGTCGCTATGAGAATTGGTGCTAAGACATGCGAATCCTACCTTTATCCACCCATATCTTCACCCTCTGTCTTGTCTAAGGAGTACCAGCAGACATTCATGCCATTCAGCCATCAACGACATCGTTCGTCTTGACGTCGCTGGCTACCGTTCAATCCTCGAGCTAGTCAGGTTGGTATGACCGTATATCCATTCATTTATAACAGATAAATGTACCAGCACAATGTTCCATTCCATTTACATCGCGAGATCTACGTATAATAATTGTATGATCTCTTGATATTTAATGCTGAGTATCAAGAATTTTGATTCTTTGATAGCCGTTTCAGATGTTTGAAAATCGAAAAAAATTTCCCTCATGGTTGGGCGAGCTTTTCCCACTGCACTCATTTTAGGTTTCGCAGAACTTTAAAAAAAATGCTAGATACGACCCTGCAAGGGCTTCAAAATAGAGAGCTTTAACGGAACTTCAATGTCATAAATCGATTTCCAATTGCTGACTTGTTTTCTGACATTATCGGCGTACCATTCTTCGAATTTTCTGGTGATAAATTTTTTGGCAGGACCATTAACATTTAAATCTAGGGGCTGGAAGTGCAGGGTCATATTAGCTGGGACAGTAACAAATACACAATCATTGTTGTAAACATGTTTAACATAAGCAGGCGTAGTTTGGCCTTTGAATACGTCATAGATCAGAAGAGCCTTTTGTGTTGGTGGTAGACCGAGCTCTTTCTTTGTCTTGGCGATGTAAGGTAAGATGATTGTATCGAAGTGTTCGATGACTTTTTCTTCATTGCTCCAGTGGTTGGCTGTACATGTCACATTGAAGCCTTGTGAAAAAGATACTTTGGGGAGGCAGCGCTCGGTTATCCCTTTCGGAAGAAAGTTTTCAGTTTTAGAGACAGTGAAAGTCCCATTAATTTGTTTCTTCTTGCCTTTCCCCACAATTGGCACAGTTTTGTCACTTTTTTGTGAAGAGTGTGATTCGAGCTGCATATGTACGGTAAGGGTGTCTGATCGAAGTTCAGGATAAGCTCATCAGGTATGGTGTGTCATTCTTGTAACTGCTTGATTTTTTGTTGGAAATCGAGTCGGACTTCTTTCAAGATACCTGGTGCAACTGGAACTTTGGAGGTCGTTGTCATTCTTCTGGTCATTTTTTTACCCATCGTCTCCATTTTATAAAGAATCTTTCTTGCCCAGTCATCAGAAAGTGTTAAATAGCCACCATTATCTGCAAGAATACTGCGATCGTTTGCCATAACAATCCCTTTAGCGACTGCATTGATCACTGCACCCTTTAAACGAAGTACATCAACAGTGTCAATAGTTTTTTTCATCAAATCTTCAGGGAGAAGAGTATTTCGCCCAACTTTCTTTTTCTCGCTGAATAACACTTCTGAACCGTTTTCATTTTTCAATTTACGATAAGCCTTTGCAAAATTACTGACTGTTTGTTTTGAGAATTCTGGATATTTTCCTTTGAAACAAAGCAAAGCAGATTTATTTCCTCTAGTGACAGCGTGTTTCCCAATCTCAGCACGTTCCTCCGGCTTCCATATTCTATACTTCTTACATTTCTTTGTATCCTTTTGCAGTTGGTTAGAAATTTCTTTCGTCTCTCTCACAGTAAGGTTGTCTGTTACCGAATTACTTTCAAGCAAATCATTTGAGCCTGAAGTTTTTTGAGTCAGTTTGAAATGCTTCAGTAAAGACATGATGTCTGACTTCTTGAGCTGGTCGTCTACTTTTTCAATTGAATACAAGAAAAAAAATTCTTGTATTTTGTCTTTCTAGAAAAGCGGTCTCCTTCGTAGAGTGAATTTGGAAATCAATTAAATGGGATCGAGAATTTGTCTCTACGAAAGAGAGCAACAATATTATAAAGAATTGCGCAATTCAATGGTGTCACACCAAAATCAATACAGTAGACGTCCGTCAATTCGAATTTCGCTTATTCGAACGATGCGGAAGTTGCAGCTGTACAGACACCGAAATTATAGCGGATTTATTAGATATGGAAGATGATTGCAACGTTGATGATGGCGATAATGGTGCATGCAAAATTGAAGATGAACCTGTGGAGTGTCCCATCCGAAACAAACTTTTCGAAATGGTGAAGCACTTTGCATTATTCACACTTGACGGGGAAACGGTTCAATCGTATGCTAATCGCGTTGGTCGTATAATTGACCAGCATTTTGCTCAGACAAAAAAGCAAACAACTGTAAAAGATTTTTTTAAAAAGTTGTAATTAAGTTATTTTACCATAGAACTTGAAACGCTTATTTAAATTATTGTTTTTCTCTGAACTTCCAATAATTCGAACAAATCATTTAGTTCCTTGCGTGTTCGAATTAACGGACGTCTACTGTACATTACCTTTTACAGTACCTTTTCATTCATCATTCATTCGAATAAAATTATATATGTATTTAACCAAACAAAACAAAAGAAACAAAAGAACAAAGTTTTTGAATTGAATGCGTTCAGGGAAGAAAAAGAAGGAAAAAACACTTTGGAAAAAGATCAGAAGAAGTACAGAACTTGTCTCTATCGAAAATGTCTGTCGAGTGTATTTTCAAATGTAAATTGGTAAGTCGCGGCTGGCATGTTTATGGAAAAAGTACATGGAAATATTCAAAGGTAGGAGAAATTCTTCACACAGAAGAGGAAAACAGCAAAGAAGCCCTAAAACATGACCCATATTATGTTGCTTGGAAAAGAAAGTGCAAAGGAAAATTGGTCGCCGATGTATCTCAAAAATGTATCTTGACAATCTGAAACACACATAAAGTCTAACGATTCAGCGCTGTTCAAAATGCCGGATTTCAAGTTCATACAACGGTGACGGTGGTGGTGTTGCTATTTGTATCTCGGAAGATCTATCATGGAAAAGGCAAATAGATCTGGAAAAAAATGGAATAGAATGTATTTGGATCGAAATACACAATGAAATACACGAAAGTCGAAAAACGTATTAACCCTTTCCTTACCGAATTATGAAAACACTAGCTGATAGTACCCGCCGTGCTGGGTAATTCGAATTGTAAAAATTACGAAATCAATAACAGAAGAATGAATTAGAAGTTCTGAACATTGCCGGCGCCGCGCGGACCATTCATTTATTTATTTATTAAAAACTTCTGTTTGCGAAAACCTGCTCTGAGTTATTACGAATCTGCAGAGCAATTTCCAAAGAAATCTGTGCAGTGGTTTTTGAGTCTATAGAGCATACACTCACTCGCTCACTAGAGAGTTTCCGAAGTCACAATGGCGACGTAGATTGCCGTTTGCGTTGCTGTTGTTCAAATTTCATGTTCCGTAAAGTGACTCTGATTTTTAAAAGCGCGGGGAAAAAATCATAAATGAAAGTGAAACTATTGGATGTTAAACTAATAACTAAGTCTACAAGATGCCTAGTTTAAGAGAGAATAGAGCTGCTTTACTTCATGCATATGATGATGGATTGATAAATGATGAAGAATTCGTTCTTTTGTACGACCTGAATACGTCAAAAACTTTGGATTTGCCTTATTGGTAGTATGATAATTTTGATCTTGATAGATTGTGTGATTATTATTATTATTAAAGGTTTATTCTGGGCTTATCCATTTACAATAATGGCTCTTCATCCCGTATATATGCATAAAATTAATAAAATAAATGTTAAAAATTTTAAAAAGTTAGTCATTATTTACATTGTTTAAAATATAATTTTTAGTCAATTTGAAAAATTCACTATAGTTAGTGGAGTTCCTTATATACATTGGTAAGTTATTAAAATGTGTGTATGCATCGTGTTGTAAGGTTCCTTGAATGTCTATCTTCATTCTTCTTTGATGACTACTTCTTAATGAACGTCTTGGCACATACAGTTCAACTGGTGCAATTGCTGGCCAATCTTCTCGGTTGATTGCCTTGTGTGTCAGCTTGAGAAGGTTAAAACGCCGTCGATCACGAATGGGGAGCCAGTTGAGCTTTGCGATATCGGACGATGAGGCAAAGCGGCGCAGAACAAAACTACATGCGCATTTCTGTAAACGCTGCAGACGGTTCAACTGACAAACATTTAATGTGTTGTAAACAACATCATTATAGTCAATTCTTGAGAGAATTAGGCTTTCGGCCAACTGTTTCCTTGTCGCAAATGGTGCAAAGTTTTGAAGTTTCCGCAGAACGACAAGCTTGGCATAGCACGAAGAAATTGTCTCGGTAAGGTGTTTTTCCCACGTGAGATGCTCATCAAAATTCACGCCCAGTATCTTGGTGTCGCGCACACGTACGATTGGTACGTCATCTAGGAATATTCCTGTTGGTCGATCATCTAGAGAGTGACGTCTTGCAAGGTGTTTCGATGAGAACATCATGTATTTTGTCTTTAGCGCATTCAGTGACAAGCAGTTTGTACTCGACCACCGTGCAACGTGTTCGATGGAGTTTTTCATTAACTGTTCTGTTTCTTGTAGGTTTTCGAACTTGCACGATACGTAGAGATTAGTGTCGTCCGCGTACTGTAACGATTTTACAGGCAATTGATCTTGCAAGTCATTAACATAAAGGTTAAAAAGGACTGGACCTAGTATTGTCCCCTGCGGCATTCCAAATGACAACGATATAGATGCAGAATTGCGGTCTTCGATTTGAATATATTGTTTGCGCTCACGGAGGTATCTAAGGGTCCAAAGTTGAAATGACGGCGAGAACCCAGCTGTTTGCATCTTTTGGATGAGAATGTCGTGTGCAATCGTATCGAAGGCTTTCGAAAAATCGATCATTAAAGCGAGTGTAATCTCGCTAGCCTTCGAGGTTTTAATAATATCGTCTCGCATTTTTAACAGCATGATGTTGGTCCCGTAACCCTTTCGGAAGCCGGTCAAGGTGTCCTTGTATACATGGTTTCGGTCGATAAACTCGATTAGCTGGGATAAAACTGCTCGTTCAAAAATCTTTGAGAAGCAGCATTGTATCGAAATCGGACGATAATCGGATAGGGATTTCGGTTCTTTCACCTTTGGTATTGGGACAACGCGCGACAACTTCCATTCAGAAGGGTATCGATTGTCCTTAATGTAGTTGTTGCTGATGAAAGTAAGCGGTGAGACAAGGAATTCGCTAATAAGTTTTATATACCGCGGCACTATTTTATCGCTGCCTGTGGAGTCGTCTTTCCGGATTGTTTTAATAAGCGCTTTGACCTCTTCGTAGGTTACAGGTCTAAGCTTAAACCCGTTGTCATCGCTGAAAAATTTTATTGTTTGTTCGATTATCGGCGTCGCCACTGGGGTTGCGCCTGTCGTTCGCTTTGCAGTTTCTGCGAAGAATTTGTTGAGTTCGTCAGCATCTTGGGTAACTTTTCTTAGAGGAGGATTCAAAATTTTGTGTATCAAATCCCACCTCTCCTTCGGCTGCTTACTAGAGAGAACTTTCTTGAAAAATGATCGTTTGGTCGTTCGAATCACTTTTTTTAATTTCGCTCTTGTTTTTCGAAATTTTTCTCATAAGGATTCATCGTTATTGAGATGGCATAAATAGCGAAAGTTGTTCATTGATTTTTGCAGTTCTACTATGACAGGGTCCTTCATCCAGGGCGCAGGCGTTCTTGTCAGTTCTACGCGTTTAAGAGGCGCATGTCAATGCAAGCACGCAACAATGTGGTAAGCATGTAAAGCTGGTTGTCAGGATCGTCAAAGGTGTATATTGTAGAGAAAGGAAGCTGAGATGCGTCGGTGACGAACGATTTTTCGTTAAAAGTTCCCTCATCGCGAAGAATTTTGTAGCGCGGTTCAAAGTTAGGCGTTTTAAGGTTTATTATTGCGTATGGCGCGTCGTGATCGCTGATCAAATCACAGGGAAGAACATCTGTTGTTAGAACAAGTTTTTCATTGCTTACAATGATGTGATCAATCAGTGTTGCGGTGTCAGCGGTGCATCTGGTTGGTTTGACAACAACTTGCTGCAGATTGAACTGCTCCATGACGCTTTGATACCGCCGAACTTCGGGTTTTTGTTTATCGAGTAGATTGATGTTGAAGTCTCCTGTTATAATAAACTCGCGCTTCCATTTTGTTTGAACGCAAATGATAAGGTCTTCTAGTTTGTCAAGCCAGACAAGTGCATCGGTAGATGGTGGTCGATATATGACACCAACAAGAATATCGCTATTTTTGTTTCGGCCGGCAATCTCAACCCAGATATTTTCGAATCTAGCAACGATCGATTCGTACTCCTTCCGACGTTTATATTTCACGTGACTGGCGATGTAACATCCCACTCCACCCCCTCGCCCATGGGCACGGTTCTGGTAGATGAGGTCATAGTCTGGGATGGATATATAATCGATGAGGTGTTGATTATCGGTCAGCCAAGTCTCCGACATGGTAACAAGGTCAAATTTGTACTTATCAAAAGTGAGTTGAAATTCATCGAATGTTGACGCTAGCGACTGGGTATTGAGGTGCATCATGCTCAGGCGATGTCGTGAGGTCTTTAGGTTTTGTAGATGCGTGTCGGCTTGATTTAGAGAGGCATTGGTGTCATTTAGCTCGTGTTGTGAGTCGAAGTTCAAGTCACAATGCGGGAAAGGAAGAACAGTGAACAGACAGTTCTTGCTGCTATATTGTATCTCCTGACGAGCTCGAACAACGTGAGACATATTAACGCAGGATGCATGCGAAACTTCGAAGCATTTCTCACACACGAGACGCTTTTGATTACATCGTGTTGTTTTCTCGCATTCAGGACATTTTGGCCACCGCAAAGGCCTGGATTTGTCTCTATATCGCCGCACTCTATAATGACGTTAAGTGTCGCGCATGTGTTGTTGTAGTAGAGTGCTTTTTTTGATGCTCGTTTTACGAAGTAGACGCGTCTGGTGATAGGTTTAAAGCCCGTAATCGTGTCAACGTTCTTGTTTGGGTAATCACGGCAGCAAGATGCAAGACTAATTAGCAGAATAAATAAAAGTCTCTCCATGGCAACGTTAATGATCTTATACTCAGCGACTACGGATGTTTGAGTATTTTTGAAATGGTAGAAACCAGGTTTTTATAATTTTTTAAAACGGATATGTTAATGATTAAATGCTGGGGCGGTTCAAACAAACAGAAATGAGAATTTAATTGGCGTAGATGAATTTAACTAATTGGAGCAGATAATTGACGAACGTTTTGTAAGAGGAAAAATGAACGGTTTGTGAAATGAAATGAAATTCTCAACTAAATAATCCAGTACAGTAGGCAATAAACAGAAAAGGGGGTTCCACAATCAAGCCCTATTTCTTCAGAATATGGGGCAGTCCACTGGGGTTAATACCCAATCTTCCGAAAATCCCCAACAAACCAAGAAAAAGTCAAGATGATAAAGCTGAAAACCCGTCGAGAAGAGAGAATATGTTTTTATAAGTCAGTTTATGTATTGAAGTATGATATGCAACTATGAGCGTTTTATTCTTTGTTTCGCTTTCTTCTTTCAAAATGTTTTCGTGCTCTTGAAATAATTCAATAATATCCCTAAGACCTCTGTCTAATTCACTTTCCTCACCCACTTCAATGCCACTTGCTTTTATTTCTTCGTTTTCCTTTTTTTTAAAACTTCTTTATCATCAAATTCAAGTGGTCTCGGATAGATCTATCTGAAACTTTGAATACTAGGTGCACCATTGAGTTTAATGATTCACTTATCCTCTTCCATGTTTGACCCCTTTCTACATATCCCTGTTTGTAACGCCAAGGTTCAAAAAGAAGTTCTCTTGTAAACATTAGGTCATGCTCTTCTAACCATTGCATTGATTTTCTATAAATAAAAAAAATAATACCATTATATAGCTGCATATTCATTGGCAGTAGTAAATTAACTTAGCATTGTATAACTAACTTTAAAAAGTCTTATGTATACAGAAAGAACCAAATGTTCTTCTAAGAGCGACCTTATAACGACCTTAAAGCACAAATAAAACAAATACTTACGGTTTTTGTACACCCACATTCTCCTGGATCTGGCGCACGTTCGTGGCAGCCATTTTATCTTTCACTATTTTGATCACGTTTTTAACACAACGCCAAATCTTCTCTTTTCACGTCGAGGCTGTGACGGCAAGGCCTAGTTTGGGTTTTTCCCACAGTTGAGCATGCGCAATACATGAAAATTAGCCATCTCACGTTGCGGTTGCCGTCGCCGTTGTGTTTTCGGAAACTCGCTACTCACTCACACACAAGTTATTCTTTTATATATTGAGATTATGTAAAAAAAATCTTACTTGGTAATTTTTAGTCAATTATGAGCAACATAAACGAATGTAAATGACAAAATTGTATTTTTTAAAATTTTTGGGTACATTTGGGTTGGATGCCATATGCCATCATTGGTAAAAAAAGGTGTGAAAACTAAGCAAAAATTATTTAGTATCAACTATTCACATTCTTTAAGATCAGTGTCAAATGATTGTCTTCTATAATGACAATTATAAAAGGTAAACTAAGTTGCACTAAAACTAAATATATTGGGTCTTATAACATGATAAAACAGCCAAAGACAAGATGTATATATATATTATTTATGTAAAACAAATAAAATTTGTGAAAAAATCTCCCATTCAGTACATATTCAATAGTCTTAAGCACAGTGAAAGTTTTCAAAACAATTTCTTGCTCCATTTAAGAAAAGAGTTATTTTGCACTTTTCACATGTCATGCGTGCATAACTTTGACACAAGCGACATCTTTTATTCTCATCAGTTGGTACTAGCCAGTGAGCCACTTTGTCATACCGGACATCAGATATTGGCAGGGGAATTTCTGGTTTCTTTCCACCAGGTCTTGGTATGCTGTCTACACACTGGGACGTTTAGGTCGTCCTCTACTACTAGGTTGGTGACTAGCTTTATTAGCAAACATTAAACCTTCAGCAATCTCAGGAGAGAACACTACAAGAGTCTTTTTATGTTTATTCTTGAGTTGAATACAGTGACGACGATACAATAACCATGAGTTTATCTTTACTGAGATCGATCCCAGCGCTCGATTGTACCAACTGGCTCTTCAGCAACATAATTTGAAGCTATCTGCACAATGCTATTATCCATCCATTTCACAACAGCTATTCCAGAATACAAGTCTATACGAAAATCATCAGAGCCACGCCCTTGTTTCGAAAGATCTTTATTTGGTACCAAAGAGCAGCCTTGAAGACGATCGACTCTTACTGTACCAACAGCATTAATTCCAATTTTATTCAGGTAAATAAGTAGCTGTAGCGTGGTAAACTAATTATCAAAGTACACCATGTAACCTTGGTGATGTGGGATACCTTGACACAGCTTAGCAACAACCTGGGCTGACTTTTGCAGGTGGCAGTAACCTAAATTTTGATCGACTTCTTCTCTACCAGAGTAAATATAAAAATCGTACATCAATCCGCTCAAAACAGCTCTCATTAAATTTTTAAAACCCCATTTTTGAGGTTTCTTCGGATTGTATTGCCTGATTTTGGTGAATTTGGTTTTTGAGGGTATTACTTGCTCATCCACACTCTGAAACTGTTCAGGTTCGATCTTGACACATTCATTTCGAACACCTTCAATAATAGGTATTATCTTGAATAACTTATCTTCAGTGTCATGATCAGAGTAGTTATCTACAAAGTGTAAGAACTGTCTCAGCTGTGAAAAACGATTTCTAGGCATGGCATCAGCAATTACAGGATATCGCAAGCACAGAACTCCAATAATCAAAATATTGGGGGAGCTTTATGATACCCATCAAAACATTTATGCCAATAAAAGTTTTAATCTCTTCACTATTGGTGTTAACACTTTTCCCAGTTTGTTGGACACTGTACAAATTGGTATTTTCAACAATTATAGCCAGTAAAAAATTTGGAAAAAAGGATGAAAAGTATAGCAAAGGAGTCCAGTTTAACTCTGGAGGGTCACTGAAAGTACCATGGAAAGTTACATTTGATGGTTTCATATCTTTTTTTCTCCATCGATATTCTTGTTTATTCTTCGATGGTTTCTGTAGAATGTCATCATGACAAGGTTGCTTTGTACTCGTTGCAACAAATTGAGAGAGAGGTTGGTCATCATCAGAAGAATCAGAAACACGTGGGGGCTCAGATTTATTATTTTGAAAGTTTTCCAAACTAATTTCATTATCATCAGCATCGCTATCATCAGATGCAGAGAGATCTGAAACCTCTGAAACATCGCCATTTGTAAGAAAATCTATAATATCTTGCGTGTCATGCAATTTTGGTATCTCTTTATTACTCATATTGTTACTAAAAGTTAAACAAATGTTATTAAAAGTAGACAAAAATATGCATAAATATGTAAAAAAGCACTATTATGTACCAATGATGCCATATGGAGTCATGAAAATTCAAATCGATTGAAAAAATGAAAAACCTCGTGCCCCGCACTTTGAATAGAATTTTTTCAACACAATTCTTTTTAACCAGTCAAATTCTTCTACACAACTGAGAAAAAAAAATTAAAATCAAAACCGTTAGGGTTTTTCTCTTTCAACCATGGTGGCACGTGGTCACTACATACAAAATCAAAATGGCAGAGAATCAACAAATGCAGCCGAAACTGAAACTTTCTGACGAGGAAAAGTCAAAGCTTATTTGTTTTTACAAAGATCACAAAGAACTCTGGTCTTCTGCTATAAACTTTCGAAGTAAAGAAGAGAAGTCAGAGCTTAAAGAAGAATTGATTAATCTATTTGAGGGTTCATTTACGGAAGCTTTTCTTGATAAAAATTTTCATGCCCTTCGCACAGCGTTTAATAGGGAGTCAAAAAAGTACAAAGACAAAGAACCCAAAAAGAAGTGAAAGTTCTTTGACCAACTGTCATTTCTTGCAGAAGAAACAGAGAAAAAAACGCCATTTGAGTTGGAAGAAAATGACACCCTGATTGACTTTTTCCGTGCAAACCCAGCACTATGGAATCACCATCTCAATGAGTATCGGGATCGCAAATTAAGGGATTCCCTATTTAAAAAACTTGTTGAACAGTTTAAGGGAAAGTTCACCAAAGATGAGTTAAAGTGCGAGTGGCACAATTTGCAGACCATGTACAAGAGAGAAAGGGCAAGAGAAAAACGATCTAAATCTGCAGGGTCAGGTTCTTTTGAAGTATACATCTCTTCGTGGGAACTTTTTGCATCAAAAGATGGGACATCAGAACGGGCGAGTTTATTTGGGAGGGTTGTCGCCGATTCTCTCGCGCAGTACGGCACTTTGGAGTGGTCTTATCTTAAGAAGAAAGTCATGGACGTTTTCTTCGATTTTGATCAACAAAAGTCTAACAATAGCTGCCTAAATATTCAAAACACAACATTTCAGTGGAATCAATTTCAAAGACATCAGCAGTTTGTACCGGGACAATACCTAAACATGGTCAATAATCCCCAGGCGCATAAACCTTACCGTAAATGGAATCTTTATCGTAGCAATAGTAATTATCTTAACTGTTTGTGGCTCCAGTGAAAATGGACGCCTAAATACTCTCCAACGATTGGCTAAAATACCAAATCCGTTTTCAGAAATACGCCGCATTCTCGAAAGTCAATAATTAAATACTCGCTTCTTTGTTGTCAAACTCTTTTTGGGGTATGGCTTCATCATGAATCTAGAAAGAGGGAAAGCATCATCACCTGTACATACATACTGAACCGTATTCTGACAGCTTGGAAGTGGTTTAGGATCTGGTATATTAAGTGCGCTGGACTCTAGAGCAAGTTTCAAGGGACTTTGGGACCAGTTGCCACCATCTGAATTTCTTCCATTCATTCCAACATCAGCAAAAAGGAACTCGTACTCTGGTCCAATCATAGCCATTAAAATGATACTATCACTTCCTTTATAGTTTCTGTAATGAGAACCAGAGTTCTTAGGTTGTTGAAGCACAATTTACTTTCCGTCAACACCACCTAATCCGTTAGGAAAATTCCACCGCCGATAAAATTTTCCCCAATTTCCATCCATTCCGCTTTCAAATTTGGTGTCTTAAAACTTTCTTTTTGCAATGGTAAAGGAGGAGGAGTGGGAATCTATGTGAAAAATGGATTGAAGTATCAAAGGCGAGCAGAGTTAGAGGGAGCTACTTGTGAATGTATTTGGCTTGAGATTTTTATTAAAAACACAAAATCTCTTCTCATTGCGTGTTATTATAGACCACCAAACAGCTCAAAATATGTGTCAAAAAAATTCAACGCAGAATTCAATGAATCGTTAACTTCCGCGCAAAAGGAACTAAATGAAGTAATTGTCCTTGGGGATTTCAATGCCAACTTTCTCAACGGAGACGATAACAAAGAGTTGAAGTCAATTATCGATTTGAATGGTTTTGAACAAGTCGTTAAAAAGCCAATACGAATTACGTCGACTACAAAAACATTGATTGATTTGATACTTACAAACAATTCAGTGAACATCAATAAAGTAATTGTCTCACCTTTGTCTATTGGAGATCATGAACTTGTTGGTTGCGTGAGAAAGCTACATTGTAAGGAATACGTTTCAAAGACAAAAGTTTCCAGAGATTACACAAATTATGATCCCAAAAAACTTATTTCAGATGTAAAAAACATAAACTGGAATACTTTACACATGCACTGATGTTGAAACAGCGGCAAACATTTTTACAAACACATTGAAGTACAATTTCGACAGACACGCACCCTTTAAAACAATGGTTGTAAAAGGAAAGCCTGCCCCTTGGTTAAAAGCAGATTTTCGACAACTTATGAACCAGCGTGATAAAGCGTTACGTAAGTCTCGAAAAACAAACTCAGTGGCTGACGTACGAGCATACAAGGATCTTAGGAACAAATGCAACAAACAACTGAAGGAAGCGAAGAGGAAGTATCACCAAATCCTCATCAACGAAAGTCATGGAAATGCAAAGAAGTTTTGGAATGCCATCAAAAAGGTTTTCCCTTCAAATTCGAAGTCTCAATCATCTCTAACCCAGGATAAAACCGAAAACGAGAAGACTGCTAATGTTTTCTCGAACTACTTTGCAAACGCCGTGAAGACCATCAAATCAAAAATTACAACTCTGACAAACTTTGTATGGCGAACTCATCCAATTCAGCAAAAAACAGACAAGGTATTCAAATTTTCGTACAAAAGTTTTTGTTGAAAAACAACTGAAAACATTACAACGAGGTAAATCAACTGGACTCGACGAACTCCCACCGGGAATGATCAAAGACTGCGCTCGTGAGGTTTCTCAACCACTTGCTTTTGTGATCAACCTATCTATCAAAACCGGTAGAATACCTTCCATCTGGAAGAAGGCAAAGGTGATACCGATTCACAAAGGAGGTGATTTAAAACCAGAAAATTATCGTCCAATCTCTATATTGTCAACTTTTTCCAAGATCATTGAACGTGCGGTTAAAACTCAGCTTCTAGGTTTTTTGGAAACAAACAAACTGTTCACCGACTCACAATTTGGTTATTGTCAACAGCGCTCCACCAAACTGGCTTCAACCTTCTTGTTTGACGACATAAGAAAAAGTATCGACAACGGCAACATGGTAGGAGCCGTGTTCATTGATTTTACCAAAGCCTTTGACACCATTGGCCATGGGCTACTACTGAATAAATTACAAGAATATGGTGTAAATGGTATTGAGTTAGATTGGTTCACACACTACCTTTTTAACAGGGAACAAATTGTATGTGTCGAAGATGCGTTTTCTTCAAAACAAAAATTATTCGGTGGTGTACCTCAGGGTTCGATTTTAGGACCCTTAATGTTCTTCATATTTTTCAACGACTTCCCAAAATTTTTAAAGCATTGTACAGCCATCATGTACGCTGATGATACAGTGATGTATGTGAGTGGAAAAGTGAAAGGGGATATCGAAAAGTTACTTGATCTAGACCTTGTTGAAATTTCGAAATAATGAAAAAATGAACTTATAATCAATTTAAAGAAAGGCAAGACTGAAAGTATGATTCTGGGAACAGCTAAACGACTGAAGACTGCGAACAATAATCTACATGTCTCTTACAAAGGACAACAGATAAACAATGTTGCTGAGTACAAGTATCTTGGTAACATCGTCGACCAAAATCCCAACTTCAACAAGAACTTCGAAAATATCTACAAGAAAGCAAGCGGAAGGCTGAGGTTGTTAAAACGTCTTCGTTACTTTCTGACAATGGAAGCAGCCTACAAAGTTTACACGATGATGATTGTTCCTCTACTAACCTACAGAGGCCCAGTGAAGTTGACCTACACCAACACCCAACAAACACGCTTTTTGTCACTTGAACGTCGAGCAAAAAAAGTGATTGGTCGTTCGGTTCCTGGAATTCATAACTCGGTGAGGAAAGAGGCGCTCAACATTGTTAAGAGATCACGGGAAAACAACGTTTGTGACAACTTCAAAAATTATTTCCAAATACGTGAACATGGTGTGGCTACACGAAACAATGGTCATCTAATTGTTCTTCCTAAGTTTAAACTGGAACTTGGAAAGCAGTCTTTCAGATATAGTGGTGCTAAACTTTTTAATGATCTTCCACTTTTTATTCGTAGTTCTGATTGCTTTGAAAGAAATCTAAGAGCATATTTAAAACTAGACTAATATTGATTTATGATTTTTAATTTTTATTTGACATTTTTCATGCTTTTAAACTAACTTTTTAACTCCTTACTTTATTTATTTATTCTTATTCATTTATTTCACACAGGTGGAACATTGATAACAGTTGTGAATTTTATCTTAATTTTTACATGCTGACGTTTTTAACCTGTATAAAGATTCTTAATAATAATAATAATAATAATAATAATAATAATAATAATAATAATAATAATAATAATAATAATAATAATAATAATAATAAAAACAATGATGAAGAATCCAAGTCCATATCGATCTATTTGCCACCTTTGGAGTCTCACCCGAATTATCAGAGTCACAATTCGAACAAATTCAAAATTTTGTATGCGATCTCTATGGCCACCAAGATGACGACACCAACATGGTTCAATACAAAATGTTTGCTGCCTAACATGGTCATCTTGACCCAAAATCAATACCATCGTGTGCTGACAGTCTTAGACAACATCTTTAGTCTTTGTGCGTGTTATCAAGTCTACATCATCTGGAGACAATCCTTGGAGAGTCACCCAGTCGTTCCATCTACTATTGGTTCGGTTGGGATCAAAACGAGGAAGGGGATACATCATTTCATGGAATAATGTTAATCCAGCACTTGACGAAGTCCTCGAAATGATGTTCTGCACCCTTTTTTTCTTTTTTTTTTAATAATATATTCAACCAATAATAAAAAAAAAAACAATTACAACTGATAAGCGTAGTAAATAATAAAATAAAATACCCAATGCAGTTGATATATATCACAACTATTATAAACAATAATGTCGTATTTTTTTATGGTTAGGGACCTGCAGAAAGCAGGAGCTTTATCATCAAGCCCATATGGTGATTTGTAAGTATTTATATGTATTTATATATTATTATTATATATGTATAAAGATAAATTAAACCAACCAAAAAAACGTATTTAAAAGAAGAATATAATTTCGTTTTCAAAGTTGAGAATTTCCTTTTTAATAAAATATTTAAAAGCGTTTAATGATGGATGCAATTCTTTACTAGCTAGAAAATGGTTCCAAATTTTTGGTCCTTGAATTAAAATCGAAAATTTTGATGTTCTAAACGATCCAAGGGCTTGATATTGATTAGATCTGAAACGGGTGCTATAAGGATGTGTTACATTTTTAAAACTATTACTAAATATTGATGGGAGATTATTTGCTTTTACACGGTACATAAATATTAAAATTTGATACAGGTTAATTTGGTAAACGTTTAAAGCTTTAAGCTGCTTGAACAGGGGTTTTGATTGAGTCATACGATCCTGATGAAAGATTATTCGTATTGCATGTTTTTGCTTTATATAAATAGGCTTTAGATATGATTTAAATGAACTGGCCCATATAATATTGGCATAATTTATGTGTGAATGAATCAAAGAAAAGTATATCTTTTTAAGACAATCGAAGTTAAGTAATTGGCTGGCTTTATATAGGATCCCGATGTTTTTGGATAAGATACATGACAGTTCATTTATATGGTGTTTCCATGTTAATCTTTCATCGATCAAAACCCCTAAGAATTTTACACTTCTTTCCCTTTTGATAACATTCCCATTAATCTTTAAAGCAGGTAAATTAAGCAGACATTTTGTTTGGGATTTTTTATGGAACAGAATAAATTTTGTTTTGTTAGAATTTAGAGATAATTTATTTAATTGAAACCAGGTATTTACGTTAATTAATTCTTTGTTAGTGTTTTCAAAGAGAATGTTGATATCATTATGCGAAGAGAAAAGGATAGTATCATCAGCAAACAAGATGGTATCTAAGGAAGTTGATTTAGGGAAATCGTTTATAAATATCAAAAAAAGGAGCGGCCCTAAAATAGACCCTTGAGGTACTCCATACAATATGTTTCTCATTTCTGTGATGCCTTTACTAAATGGTGTACAGACGTTTCGAAACTGCCGATTCGAAATTGACGATTCGAAACCGGACGGTTCGAAACAATATTATTTTACATTTTTCATCTTTTATTAATTTTTGGAATAATTTTGTTTTACGTCGTTTTTTAAAATTCTATCAAAGTTTTTATAATCCGCGAATTTGAGTTACGAATCAGTCAAGTGGTTTATCTTCGAACGTTATTACCTTTAGCCGACCCCGCGATATGCATTTGAAATATTTCCGCACGTTCATGTGACGGAGCTTGTGTATATTTGTTCAATATAAATTTTATGATGAGCTCTCTGATATGAATGATTAGTAAATGAAATTTAAAGCATTGAAGTCCAGAGACACGATGGCGAAAAGAAACGCTCTATTATCTACTCTATGTATTTCTTATAGACCTCCAAATAAACCGTTGAAATCTATTTATTCATTTCTCTTCAGAAAATTTAAAAACCGCGATAAAAAGTTAATTTATTTTGTTGGCGACTTCAACATGAATTGTTTGAATTACGCAACAGACATCAAAGTAAATTGCTTTCTACACATGTCATTCTGCTACGCCATGTGTAATTACGCGTGCAACCACAAGAACATCTGTATATTTCGAACCATTTTACAATTTCTTCTCTAAATAATAAATCTCAATATGAAACAAAAATTAGCAAAGCAGCTATGTAATGTTTATATATGTGTGCGTGAAACAGTAGCATGAATTTGTAACAATCTAAACAATGCCGAAATTCCTTAATACATATTTTTTTTAAATAAAAACATCTCTATAGGCAAATTTTTAAAAAATTGGACTCTAACCGTAAATGAAATTTTTTTTGATATGGTTTCGAATCGTCAATTTCGAAACGGCCAGTTTCGAATCGGCAGTTTCGAAACGTAGTGGAATCTTACTAAATGATATAAATTGCTTTCTATTACAAAGATAGCTTTTAAACCAATCGAAATACGTATTATTTATTCCATAAATGGAAAGTTTTTTAAATAAAATATCATGATCGACAGTATCAAAAGCCTTTGATAAATCGTCAATAACTCCAATTGAGTATTCACTTTTATCAAAGCAAAGCAACACAGAAATGGGTCTGTAATTGGTAACACTATCTTTGCAACCTGCTTTAAAAATAGGGGTAATCTTAGCAATTTTTAATTGATCAGGGAAGATACCAAATTTCAAAGAAAGATTAAATATGAATTTAATCGGTTTAGATATTGTGTCAAAAACAATTTTAACAATATTTGAATTTATGTCGTTAAAACCAGGACTTTATTTAACTTTAGGAAGTCCACACCGCTTTTTAACTCTTCATCAGAGAGTGGACAATAATTTAAAATTTCGTAATTTCCTGATAAATACTTTACATCAAAGTTTAGTTTTGGTATAGAGGCGGCCAGCCGAGGACCAACGTTAACAAAGTAATCATTAAATGCTGAAACAATTTTGATATGTTCTTTATTTCAATTCCATCGACAATAATTTGATCAGGAAGGTTTATTTTGTTACGTTTTGAGCTTCCAATTACTTCAGTTATAGTGTCCCAGGTTTTTTTAATATTATATTTGAACTTATCCAAACGTTCATTGTAATAATTTTTCTTGGATTTACGTTTAATAGTTTCAAAAAGTCTTCGAAAGTTGCGGTAATTTGAATCATTCCGAGGATTCTTTTGTTTAAGATATTTTTCATAAAGCCTTTGCTTTCGTTTAGATGATTTCATAATACCCTTCGTTATCCAAGGACTTGCTAGATTTTTGGACTTTATATAAATTTTTTTCTTTGGAAAAGTTGATTCATAAACCTCACAAAAAACCTTTGAGAATTCATCGAAAGCTTTATTCGGATCTGAGATTTTCAAAAGATTGTTCCAATTTAAGTTTTGTAAAGAGACTCGAAAAGTATTTACATTATCTGTACAAAAATTTCGTTTATAAATGAATGTATCTTTGTGAAGTTTATAAATTTTTATTTCCGTAGTTAGGAAAATTGGAAAATGATCAGATAGATCGGTTTTAATAATCCCAGTTTTGTTAAGGTTATTACCAAATTTATTGGTTAAAATGTGATCAATAATAGTTGCATTGTCCTTGGAAACTCTGGCTGGTTTGTTAATCAAGGGTATAAAACCTCGCGAAAAGAGTAAATCAATGTACGATTTCACTTTGGAATTTGTTTTATAATCCAAAAGATTTAAATTAAAATCTCCTGTTATGAAAATTGGTTTGTTGATATCTTTTTGATTTAACAATATATTCTTGAAAAAATCCTCGAAAACATCCATGTCACCGGCTGGCTGTCTGTAGGTAATATTTATAATAGTATTTTTTGATCTATTGTTAAAGATTTCAATGGACATAGATTCAATAGCATTGTTATTGACACATAAATCAGATCGTTTTTTAAATGAGAGAGAGTTATGAATATATAAACATATACCACCGCCAATACGCCCGTTATATTGCGCTTGAAATATACTATTATAGCCATTTAATTTATATAAATTCAAATCCCGTGGATCGTCAGAACACCAAGTCTCAGAAATCGCAATTATATAAAAAGTATATTCTAACCGTGATAAAAATTCTTTAAATTCATCAAAATGCTTTTTGAGACTTCTTATATTAAAATGTATCAATGAAAAATTATCATTATGAGCCAAATCTTTTTCTGAAAAATGGTTTAATGAAAAGTAAGTGGTTTCTTTAAAACAATCCAAATAAAAATTATTTGAATCAATTGTAGAGTTAATTAGAGAAGAATCCACATTAAACGGATTTAAAAAAAGGTTTTCAAACTCATCTTTGTTCTGAATATCAACTGACTAGTTATCATGGGGTAACGTGAAAATATTAACAAAAGGATATATACAAATTCAAACGTACGTTTAATTAACAAGAAAATAGTTCGATTAAATTTCGCAACTAAGACAAGCAACAAGCATTTACAAACACTAATTAATACACAAGAAAATTATAAAGTTAAACTTTTGAAAATACAAACATATTTACAAAACAATACCGCCGAGATATATAAAGCAAACTAGATAAATATTACACATAAAAATCACTAAACGAGGTAATGTATTTTTGGAAATACAAGAAACAAAAGCTAATCACACACTAGCGGTGATGATGAATGGCTATAAAGCGCTAAACACCCTCAATATAATAGAACTAGCGAAAATCATGAGAATTTAAAAAAATTGCTAAACAACACTTAGTAAGTAAGGAAAGCGCAAGGTTTCTTTTATAAAAGAAAAAAAAACAACTAAAAACTAAATAGTCGAAAAGCCTAGTCTAATAAAAGCTTAAATTTTTCAAGATTAAAATTTGAATGCACCTCTCTCGCCCATCTTTACCTTAAGTCGACAATTCACATCCGCAAACACAAACCAGCCTGCTCTGTCTTCAACCAACAATCTCGCTTTTTTAATCAGTTCATACCTCTCCTTCGTTAAGTCTAATCGAACACGGAACTTCATTTTTTTCCTTGCGTTGTAGACTATTGATCGGTGCCGGAAGGTGGTGAATCGCATTATGACGTCCTGGCAATTTTTACCTGTTTTGTTATTTAAATAAGGTTTCCCTATTCTGTGTGCACGGTCAATAACAAGATCGGGAACCGAAACACCAGCATCACTGAACGTAGCGTTCATCATCTTCAGAACATCTTCTGCGGTCTCTTCTTCAACCTTTTCGACACTACCAAACCTTAAACACAAACGCCGGCCGTACTGTTCAAGTTCTTCACTTTTAGTTTCAGTCTTCATATTGGCTTCTTTCGCCGCTACTACTTGTTCACGAAGCATGGCCACTGTAGATTCCAGTTTTACAACTTTCTCTTCATGTTGCTTAAATGCTTCAGCGACTACATTACTTATCTCAATTTTAATTTCTTCGAGAATTCTTTTCGCAAAAGAAACCTCAAAATCCTGTAGTTTTTTTAGCTATAATCTTGCCCAGCTCTTCGTTAATTAGATTACTGCGAGTTTTCATCGACATCCTTCAATATTAAATAAGTAAACAACAAATAACCCCATGGACAACGAAATCAATCTGTCAAAACAAAAACACGTCCGTCCGCCATTTTGACACGTAAATATTTGCATGTGCCAAAAAACCTGTTCGAGAAAATGTGTACGTGGATCGTGTCCTTGTGTGGACAATTCTCTAAAATGTACTGATGCTTGTAGCAAGCAAAACTGTGAGAATTTCCACTCGAATGAAGAATTTATGGAATTAGATGATGACGAGTATGAATATGAGAATGATGGTGGTTATGACGAGGAAAGTAGTGATTATGAAAACGAAGAAGAAACTGACGAAGATGAAGATAGTGACAACATTCTAGTGAAGAAGAACTTATTTGTCCTGATTCGAAAATCTGACCCAGAATTTTAACCATCGTTTTCGGCATGAGTCGGCCTATCACCATTTGATCAAAAGTTATTAAATTTTTCTTAAAAAATTGTCAAAAAATTTGAATTTTTAAGATTTTCAATTCTATCTTTCGTTCCCTTTACCTTATGAGGACCAAAGTATTATATATTTTGCTATATTTTATCTTAGTAACCCTTTGTTAACTATTTCTAAGCATTTTCAAGATATTTAAGCATATCCTTTGTGATATAGGGTCAAAAATCTGACTCAGACATGAACATTTCAATTTTGGAAAAACCTTAAGGGGCCAACCAAAAGTCCCCTATTCACCATTTTGAATTTTTTTTGAAAAATTGATTTCATATATCATAATGAAGTATCCCTCCAAATTTCAAATAGAAATCACTATTAGATAAAAAGTTATGGTAGAATAAAGTTTGCCAGACCCCAAATTTGATGAAATTTTTACCATAATTTTGGATCAACGAGTTGCGCATTTGGGCCTGAAAATCATATTAAGCTACCAATTTGATCTGGTCGACCGACTTTTTCCATAACTAGGATGTCTAAGGATACCAAAAAATCACCTTAGGATTACTCCCTCCTCCGGAGACGAAAATCCAAATTTCCATGCCCTAGCTGACCAGCTAAGAATATAACCGTAAAAATCAATATTTTTACTAATAAGGCAATAGAAACAATAAGGTTTATTAGGGATGTATTAGACTTCGAGTTTAAATGCTCGGAAGACTTTTTATTGAAAAACTTTAAAACATTATATATAAATAAATAATAAATATACTTTTGTATCAATTTTGTGTTTTTCAGCTTCCATTTAACAGCCGACATCTTGACTTATTTTTTCTTAATTCAAACCTTTACACTTTGTAATATTTTGATTGCAATCGAATTTTCAAATATCGAACATTTTTGTTCTATTTGCTGTGTAAATGAGGAACGAGACGGGAAAAAAATTGAGATAGAGAGAGAAATAGTCGCAAGGAACCAAGTTTTTTGTTTGAGATAGAGAAAAATTCCAGATAGAGAAGTTCGAGATGAAGAGATAAAAATAGATTAGAGAGTACACAAATGTCCAAGGGACCGAGCTTTTTGTTCGAAATAGAGAGAAGTTCGAGATAGAGTATACTGTATATAAATAAAAATCTAAAAAAAAAAGAATCGAATTTGTCCCAAACATAACAAATAACAACTTAACTAGTTGTTCTGTTTTTTAAATTGTTGTTGTTCAATGCGACGCTTTCTCTTTGACCTTCTTCCCGTGATGTTTATTTCTAACTAGGGTTCAGACCTCATTGTCTGCATAAGGCGAAAAAGTGAGGTAATCATTTGTTGTGATGTACATGGTACATAGTATTGATGTATGAAATCATAATCTATAGAAATTTTCCATGTAGTAGGAGGGAATTGGCCAGAAAATCATCCAAACAGGAAAAAATTTAGTATAAAGCTGAAATTTTGCACAGAACTCAGGGAAGGTGTCAGGAAACACATATTCAAAATCCCCATCCGGAGCACGTTGGCGTCACCAGATATTGAGCATAATTCATAATGGCTGCCAGGAAAAATCCGTCAAAATTAAAGTTGTTCAAAAGTACAAGTGTTATATACCAATCGATCGCAAATTTAAAACTGAACAACTTTTTTGCTTACGAGAATTTCTGAAATGTATTGAATGTGAGTTATTTGACCTAGAACGTGTATGACGTCACCAGGAGAATTTTTTCGAAATTAAAGTTCTTCAAATATACAAAGTCGTTTATACTATCCATTTTCGAAAAAAGTATAAATGTCTAATGTTTTATTTTTTGCTAGCTCTAGATACCACCATTAAAATTTTGGGGATTTCTCTAAAAATAGAATAGAATAGAAAAGATAAAACTTGAGTGTTATATGATATTTTTCATTATTCAAATATATCTGTGAAGACATTCCGGTGTTCATCATCTTGTTGTTGGTTGGTTTCCTCGAATCCACCCTCGTCGTATTGATTTTGATCGAGCTTAAACGAAAGAAAAGATTGGTGCCACACGGATTTTTCGATGTTGGCTTGCACTTGCACCTGATAATGTGCAGAATTTCTTTTGGGGCTAAAACCCTGTCCATTGTGGTTGGCTTTAGATGTCCAACTGCTTGATTCTAACCCCATTCAGTTGGTTTATAGGTGTCATCATCTTCGTCCAACAATAACCATTGCATCATTTACTTTATTTTTACAGATGCACCCTCAAACCATGATGATAAGCGCTTCTTTCTGATGGTGGGAGCTTCTCAGGCTCGATCAACCCATTGCTCAGCATTTCCTTGTATTTAGTGTAACTGAAAAAAAGATTACAATGTTTAGTCATTTGGTTAAATTATCTTGGTTCTGTGTATAGAATATACATATATATATATATATAAATATTGTCTCTCTCCTTTTGAATTAACAAAATCTTAAATCCTAATTATAAATCGTGAATTAGGAGCTTACCATAGCTGTCTCAACGAAGATTGCTTCTTTCCACCATAAAGTTCCACGAATATATCAACAGCAATGTTCCCAAGAGTTGTTTGAGCTGCCCATACATCTGACATTGTTTTGGAAGCAGACTGTATCTTCTCTGATTTGGGAACAAGATTAAGGAAACTTGGTTTCCCCTTACCAAAGATCGTGGATGTTGAATCGGAACCAGACCAAGCATGGATGAAAAGTAGGTGTTGCTTGACATCATCGATTTTCTTTGATCCATTTTTGATACTCCAGCATTTACCAAAACTTTCCTGCAAGAGGAAAATGTCAAAAGGATGCTCCTTGGTGTCTTTCCAATGATATAACAGCATGATAGCCACACCAGTATCATCGGCTACCACCACAACATTGTCACTCGTAACTGAATCCAAAGCTTCTTTAACAATCATTGCATCAGCATCACCTCTGCAAACTTTGACAGTCTGTCCATCAGATCGGAAAGCAGTTTCCAAAAGACTGATCAATTGACTTTTGTTGTGGTTGTTTGATAAGAGGCGTTCTTTTTTATATATATATATATACATTCAACCATCAACAAAAAGAGGAAATAAACTAGAAAAATTACGAATAATAAGCTCAAATATAATACAATCTCTCCACCTTCTGTCATGGTTAGGGGCTTGTAGAAAGCTAGAGCTTTACCATCAAGCCCCTATTGGTGGTAATGCTAGACCAGAAACAGGCATATATTTAAAAAAATATCATTTCGTTATCAAAGTTGAGAATTTCTGTTTTGACAAAATAGTTAAAAGCGTTTAATGTTGGATGAAATTCTTTACTACCTAGAAAATGTTTCCAAATGTTAGGTCCTCGAATTAAAATTGAGAACTTCGATGTTCTAAACGATCCAAGGACTTGATATTAATTTGTTCTGAAGCGTGTGCTATATGGATGTGTTACATTTTGGAAACTATTATTTAATATTGTTAGAATGGTGTTTGATTTTACACGGTACATAAATATTGCAATTTGGTACAGGTTAATTTGATAGACATTTAATGCTTTTAACTGCTTGAATAGGGGCCTTGATTGACTCATACGATCTTTATGAAAGATTATTCTTAAAGCTTGTTTTTGCTTTAAATAAATAGGTTTTAAATTTGTTTTAAAAGAACTTGCCCATACAATGTTGGCATAGTTTATGTATGAATGAATTAACGAAAAATATATATTTTTAAGACAAGCTAAATTTAGTAATTTACTTGCTTTATATAAAATTCCAATGTTTTTGGAAAGTATATTCAACAATTCATTAATATGTTGTTTCCAGGTTAACCTTTCATCAATCAAAACCCCTAAAAATTTGATACTTCTCTCTCTTTTAATTGCATTGTCATTAATTTTTAAGACAGGTAAATGAAGAAATGAGTTTGGGGGGGAATTTTTGTGAAACAAAATATACTTTGTTTTTTTAGTATCATTATGAGAGGAAAAAAGGTTTGTATCATCAGCAAACATAATGGTATCTAATGATGTTGATTTTGGAAAATCGTTAACAAATAACAGAAAAAGGAGTGGTCCTAAAATGGAACCTTGCGGTACACCACACAAAATCGTTTCCATTTCTGTGATGCCTTGACTAGTTTGTATATATTGTTTTCTATCAAAAAGGTAACTTTTGAACCATTTTAAATAAGTATTATTAATTCCATAAAATGAAAGTTTTCTCAGTAAAATATCATGATCAACAGTATCAAAAGCTTTTGATAAATCAACAAATACTCCAATTGTATATTCATTTTTTTGAAAAGATTCCAAAATTTGATTGTTCAGTTGTAAAATCGCTTGGTCTGTTGAATGATTTTTTTGAAAGCCGAATTGTTTTTCATAAATAATTTTGTTTTTTACACAATGTGAGTAAAGTCTAGTATACATAATTCTTTCAAAGATTTTGGAAAAGCAAGGCAACACAGAAATGGGTCTGTAATTGTTAATTAACTCTTTACTACCTGTTTTAAAAATTGGAGTTATCTTAGCAATTTTTAATTGATCAGGAAAAATACCATTTTTCAAAGAAAGATTGAATATGTATTTAATTGGTATTAATATTGTGTCAAAAACAAGCTTAACAATATTTGAATCTATGTCATCATAACCAGGACTTTTGTTTAACTTTAGGAATTCCACAGCGCTTTGTAACTCTGCTTCTGAGAGTGGATAGTAATTTAAAACATCGTAATTTCCAAAAAGGTACGTTTTACTAGAGTTTACTTTTGGTATTGAAGCAGCCAGTTGGGGACCAATATTAACAAAATATTTATTAAATTCAGATGCAATTTGGACATGCTCGTTAACAACAACTCCGTCAATAACAATTCGTTCGGGAAGATTCATTTTTCTAAGTTTCGAACTTCCAATAACTTCTGTTATTGTGTCCCAAGTTTTTTTAATGTTGTCTTTGAATTTATCCAAACGCTCATTGTAGTATTTTTTCTTTGATTTACGTAATTGTTTCAAAAAGTCTTTGATAATTTACGCTTGAAATATACTATTATAGCCATTTAACTGATATAAACTCAAATCTCGTGGATCGTCAGAACACCAAGTCTCTGATATCGCAATTACATAAAATTTATATTCTAGCCTCGATATAAAATCTTTAAACTCATCAAAATGCTTTCTGAGGCTTCGAAGATTAAAATGTGTCATTGAAAAATTGTCATTATGTAAAAAGTCTTTTTGCAAAAGTTGGTTTAATGAAAAATAAGTAGTTTCTTTAAAAAAGTGAAAATAAAAGTTATCGGAATCATTAGTTGAATTAGCTAGCAAAGGTTCAACATTAAACGGGTTAAAAGAAAGGTTTTCAAACATGTCTCTGTTCAGAAAATCAATTGTTTATAGTTATCATGGGGCACATTACATCAAAAGGATATATACAATTCACAAAAATGAAGTTCGAAATAAGAGCGCCGCTAAGAAAAAAAAAAAACTACCACAAAAAAGAACTGTCAAATTGATGTCACACAACTCTGAAAAGTATATATAAATATAAAACAACAACAACACCGACAACAAAAAATCATTCAGTTAAAAGAATGTCGTTTGCGTAAAGCGAGAAAATATATATATATATATATATTACACATTACAATTAAATAAGTAGTTAATTTAAGTTGTGAAGACAACCCCCACTAAAACACAAAAATAAAAAAGAGTTCAGGTATTCAAAATAAAATCATCATTGCACAGGATAATTATCATTACAAAAGATTTTTTGGTAATTACCCTTTATGCAAGCAAAGCATGAGAATTTTATTTAAAATATGAAATTTCCAACATTCGGAAGCGTAAGAAGAGAAAAAATGTTTAAAGACAGAGAATGAAAAAACAAAAACAATGCGAACAACAACCTAGTCCATTAACAATTTCAATTTTTCTAAATTATCAAAAAAATGAAAATCGCCTCTCTCTCCCATCTTCACCTTCAAACGGCAATTTACATCCGCAAAAACGAACCAGCCTTCCATACCTTCCACCAACGATCTTCCCTCTTTCAATAAATCGTACCTTTCCTTGGTCAAGTCCAAACGAACATGGAACCTCATCTTCTTTCGTGCGTTGTATATAAGTGTTCGATGCCGGAAGGTCGTAAATCGAATTATAATATCCTGACAATTTCTGCCAATCTTTCTATTTATGTACGGTTTACCTATTCGGTGTGCCCGATCAATCGCATAGTCAGGAACCGACAGACCAGCATTGCTAAACTCCGCATTCACCATCTTCAAAACATTCTCGGCCGTTTCTTCTTCTCTTCGTTCAACACTCCCAAACCTCAGACACAATCTCCGGCCATACTGTTCTAATTCTTCACATTTACGAGCTGTCTTTATATTCGAATCCTTCAGCGCCACCACATGATTCCGAAGCATGACAACAGTTGATTCTAGCATTGTGATTTTCTCCTCATGTTTTGCCAATGCCTCGGATACTGCATTCGACAATTCAATTTTAATTTCATTCATGAATCGTTTAGTGAAGGAAATCTCAAACTCACTTAATTTTTTTAAGATGCTATCACTAAGCTCCTCGTTAATTGCGGTACTACGGGTTTTCACTGACATCATGAAAATGAATCAAAATAAACCCCCATAAACAACTAATAAACAACTAATCTAGCATCTGAAAACAAAAACACGTCTGTCCGCCATTATGACACGTAACATTTGAACTGTTGAAAACGAACAAATCTTTAGAATAAGGGACTTCATTTTCAGGTATTACTGTGATGTTTTGGGACGATCCTTTTGAAGATCGTCTGATCTATTCATTTGCCTTTATTGACATCGGATCCTCGTATCCATCAAAAACTATTTTGGCTTGACCAGAATGTCTCTTCACGTAAGAAATATATGCATTGGCAACCTTTTGGAACAACATTCCTTTTCCCCACGGAACTCTGTGAAGTACGGCCCCTCCATCCAAAACATATTGCATCTTTGACACATCTGTAGTTGTGACATCATTATCTGGTAGAAGGCTTTTTCTCAACGCAGCTTTGTCGGGCTTTCTCATTAGACCGTTCTTGAACAGTGAATAGGCTTGGTGATTCAATTTATAGTCGAAATACTGTTGAACATTTTCATCTCTTTCAGCAATTGCTGCAAGCCTGGTGAACAGAGTAGTGGGGTTAACACTCACGGCATCTTTACTATCTCCATCGACAGGACTGTTTGTCAATGTGTCAAGGGAGATGATCAGATCTTTTTTCTTTATTTTCGCTTCTATAAATACGGTACCGTCTAGTTTCTTTTGGATGGCTGATCCTATACACTCGGCATCATCACAATTCACCTTGTCGTTACCTTTGCTTGAAACACAACGGGTTGTTTACGCCGTCGATTCATTCCCATGTCAATGTTTTGATCACTTGAACCCGTGTAAACGCCAGAAAGCTCAACCAATGATTCGTGGACTGTTGCACTGAAGCCACCACTCATCGTCCATAAATTGCGGACATTTTCACCAAAGTCTGGTCCTCTTGTTAACCCACCTGCACATTTTAGTGAACGCATCAACGTTTGTTCTATCACTAAATCTGACCAAATACCAGCCCAAAATCTGTTCGATCGTCTCACTGCGTGACGCCCCTCCTCGAACTGCTTTCTTAGCCATTCATTTGATGCTATCCAATCATTCATTCATCCATTGATGTACATATATTCGGGTAAACTTTGCGTAGTTTCGATGGCCAGTTGCCGCAAACAGGTTCAGCATCTTATTGATTGCTTGGACATGAAGGTGCTAATAACAACTTCTTTCAGCTACGATGAATTCCTTAACAATTTTTACGTCGTCAATATATGATAGCCACAATTTTGCTGTCCGCGATTTCTCCGAACAGGTGGTTGAAAAGGCAGCTATGCTTTTCTGGATATCTTTAAAAGCTTTCGTTTCACTTAGTGAAATAATGTCCTCATTTGTAAAACCGCAAAACCGTAAAAACTCACATTCAGTACATTTTCAGAAGTTTTCGTAAGCAAAAAATGTTGTTCAGTTTTAAATTTGCGATCGATTGGTATATAACACTTGTACTTTTGAACAACTTTAATTTTGACGGATTTTTCCTGGCAGCCATTATGGATTATGCTCAATATCTGGTGACGCCAAGGTGATCCGGATGGGGATTTTGAATATGTGTTTCTTGACACCTTCCCTGAACTCTGTGCAAAATTTCAGCTTTATACTAATTTTTTTCCGGTCAAACCCCAATTCCCCACTACTAATGGTCGGGAAGACTACGTTGAAACTCGCGATATTTACATCACGTGATCACTTTGAGTTCACAAATTGAAAAAATTATGGCTGGAACAAGCGACTTATCAGAGGAAAATAATTGTTTTGATTTGGAATGCTATCCTTCTATAATGGAGGAAAAACTTGAGTGTGTTTGTTGTCCGCCAATCACGCCCAAACGACTGGACCGATTGGAACCAAATTTTCAGGGTATAATTATGATGCCCCTGGGATGGTTTTTAGCCAAAGAATTTTTTTTGACAAGTTTTTATTTAAATAAATTAAATGGATGTAATTTTTTATTCACCAAATACTTTACATATGTATGTTGTACTCTGAACATACATTTGCATATATTTTTAGAATGTGTCATCTGAAAGCTTTAAATGTGAAATATGTGTTAAGGAATTCAAAAGTAAAGGTGGATATTCTCGACATATAAAATCTAAACACAGCTCAAATCCAGAAGAACAAATCAAAATTCAGAAAGACGTTATAACTGAACTGTTGCCGGAAACGAAACACAAACTAGCAGAAAATCAGTGCTACCCTGACGAATTCAGAAAAACATTCAATTCAGATATCGAAATTTCAGATACATTTTATAAAGAAGTATACCGTGTGTATATAATCCTAAAGACAGTGACAGTGTTAAGTTTTACAGTAGGGTAATTCCACATCAAATCACCCATTTTTTAAAAAGTTTTGAACCATGGGTCCTCATATTTATTTGAATATTTGCTTATAAACTAGTTCTACCACAAGGAACATCTGTACAAAATTTCAGATCAAAATATTAAACGGTTCAAATTTGACCCGGTTTCTCAAAAAGACCCGGTTTCTACGTAATTTTATGTTCTTTTATTTGTTAATTATGAGAAAACTAATGAATCAAACTCTTTGGGATGTATAAACATTACTTCAACATCTTGCTCTTTATCCCCTTGATGTTCTCAACACAAAATGTAAACATACTTTCTGGTGTCACAATTTGTTTTAGACTTTCTTGTGCAGCCAGTTGCGTTATGGTACCAGCAAGTCCATCCCAGGGTGATTTGCCATGAGATGTCGCAAAGAAGTTCCATTCTGCGTTTATACCAAACTCCTGATTGAATTTTGCCAAGTTATAAAAACTTTTAAGATTTTTGTATTGTCCAGCGCACCCATCAGTGAAAAAGTATACTTTATTTAAATGAGTTATTATTTGTTTTAATTCTCGTATCATTCCTTGAATAACCTTGTTTACAAAAGTAAAATCATCAGAAACAAAACAATATCATTTATGTTCAAGAACTTCATTCACTTTAAGGTAATTGTATTTTGTGGCAAGGTATTTTGGTATTCAAATATAAACACTTTTATAGAAAATATAAAAATTCATGCAAATAAAATATATTTTTTACTTACTGTACTGAAGTTTCTGCTTTCTCTTCCATAATTACAATCAAATGCTCCAAAAGAATTTTGTCTCTTGAAACTATTTTTGTTATTTTTGTTAGTTTTTCCATTAAAAATTTCTAATTTTCTAATAACAGATGTTTTTTTTTTAATAATTATGTCACTTATATCAATACAATTGACTTTAAAATAACAAAAAAACACCAAAAAACAAATAATTACTTGAATATTACCAAAACACTAAAAGTAATGTTTCAAATCGCGATATCTTGAGAACTGTTTGACCTTTTGAGTTGAAATTTTGTACAGGGTTCCTTGTGGTAGAACTAGTTTATATGCAAAAATTCAAATAAATCTGAGGACCCATGGTTCAATGGACTGGGTGATTTGATGTGGAATTACCCAGTAACTATTTTACTCAAATAGCACAATTTGCTAATGTAATTTTTCAAAACTTAGACAAGCAACAATGTACATTATTGACAACAAGGTTTGCTAAAAAGTTGGTAAATTTTTACAAACAGTCAAGGGAAAAAACACAACTAATTGAGAATGTTATCAGCAATATTAAAGAAAGAGAGTTAGCTGATTTACAGTATTTATCAGGATATGTACTTAAAAAGTTGATTAAAAAAGCCAAAGGTGAGAATTATCCTTCTGATAAAAACCAAATTATTATAAGAATATTAACTGATGCTGTAAGAGTTGAACATAATCACTCTCACGTCAATGCACAAAATAGAGGATGTTTAACTGCTTTTACAGATGACTGTTTAAACATTTTTAAATTATGCGAGCAAACATTCAGACAAGAAACCCTTCAAAATCAACATAAAATAAATACTGAATCCATGTTATCTATATTCATTGAAAATACTGAAGTTATCAGTTCTTATAATGCAATATTAAATGTGCCTGCGGTTAAAGTTGACCATGAAATAAAGCTAAATTTGCTTGAAAGTATGATGAAACTTTATCTGAGACTGAGGGCTTTTTCATTAGCAAGAGACATAACAAATAAACATGAAAAAGAGATTAAAAATAAAAAGGTCAAAGCTCTACGCAAAACTATTTAAAAAGCCACTAATAAAAACAACAAAAAGTAGATATGTATATTTATATGACAAAAATATGTAATTTATATATATAACTACTAATAAAAGACTTGTCATTTTATATTCGTAGCCCGTTTCTTTAAAGGTTTATTATCAACGTTATGCCATGAAATTTTTCGTTTTCCGGTGTGTGCACCTTTAGTGTTGCCTGTGACAGGCGCTACTGATTGCTGAATTCTGTGTGAATTTGAATTGTATCCGAATTGATATATAGTAGGGTTATCATTTCTTCTACCCAACGAGCGTTGTCGACCAATTTATTCCTCCAAACAATCTTGATTAAACTTTTCAGTGAGTACGAAAGGCATTCCATTATTAAGTAGAAATTTAACCACTTCAATTAACGAATACAACGAAATTTGTAACCCTTCATACGTTAGGTGCAAGAGAAACATTTGGGGCCTTTCGTTTTTGGTAAAATTACCAGGCCTGTCTTCAATACTTTTTTTCCAGTCTGCCAAATATTTTAAAAATACATCTTTTAACCATGTGAATCGAACATCGTTCAAGTCCCGATAAGGATTTAAAAAGTCTTTTCGTTTTTTATCCTTCTATCTGGTTGCTTATATTTAAACCGTCAAAAAAACTAATTTGTCACATAACTTTGCAGTACCATGTGTTGTATCAGGGTAGTAGTTGAGGAGAACATTGGATAGTATCTTGCTGAGGACTTCAGTTGCCAAGTGAACTGACATCACTGAGTAAGGTGTTAGCTGTACAAGCTCCGATGAATGTTTTGGAATAAGTTTTAACTCATTAGACAGTTCATCGTGTGAAACTCGTGGAATATGAGACCACAGTATTTGTTGACCTTCATTCCACATACCCCGATTCCTTTACCGTCACCTGCATGAAAGTACATTTTAAAAGTCTTGAAGTTATAAAGCTCACAGGTAATATTATACTTGTACATTATATCGTACAAATTTTGGCATGGATTTAATTTGGCGATGGACCAAAATGATTTTTTTTAACTTGTACGAATAAGGTATATATGTACATTAATACATATTGGTTGACATATTGCGTGTATGTAATAACTGTTTCATTGTATTTCAGATGTTTGCAATGAAATGTTTATTAAATGTGAAAGAGGTGCAGAGATTTGTGAGGCACAATCTTTTAACATGGATGGTGGAAGTTCATCTATACCTGTTGCTTTATGGCGTTTTAATTTTCGTAAATTAGTTTCAACGAATACTTTTGATACGTATTGGAAACGAAAAACCTTGTTTGTTCTTTGTCTCAATCGTTTAGGTTGGTGCCATATGATATCTTTCAGCTTAATAGAATTTTTCTTTAAATTGTTAACTACGTGTGAGAAAAAGTTACAAAACGAATTAGCTTTTTCTCGTGATGCGGTGGATTTTTCCTGTTCATTGTTTGAAAGACTTTCAGTTCTAACATTTTTGATTGAGTTTGGTTTTATAGGTATGATTTCTTTAAGTATTTTCCAGAATTTTCTTGGATTTTTGTAATTTTCTTGCAGGTTTTGATTGTACGTTGCTTTTGCCTCACAAATGGTACATTGATTTCGAAGCATTTTGTTATATGGGTTATTGAAAGTTTAGGTGACAAATATAAAGGTTTAAATCCCAAAAGTTACTCACTTGTTAGTTCTATATCACTGGGGTTAAAATGCTTGTCACTGATAAATACACATCCATGTTCAAGTCTTTCTTTCACCTGACGATATAATTTGTTAAATAAAATAAAAACAGGAGTAGAAAAAGTTACCTGTTTGGTATGTTATCTCTAGGAGGAAGCCAGGCCCCCCTCTGAGCCCTACCATGCATGTCCACAATACATATTGATTTAGACATACAGGCGCAAAAGATTCGTGTTGTGTAACACAAGAGATGTCTGGAATTTAAATTGAATACATTGAAACTCGTTTTCTGGATGAGCTAGTGAAAACACCTGGGAAGTCATAAAGAAAAAATAGACAGAACAATTTTCTTATATAATAACGAAGCAAATCACAACAAAGTTAGTAAACAGATAAATATTTATAGTAATACCGTCCTTAAATTGAATTTGGTCGATTTCTTTGCAGCAAAGACATTCCATTTGTACTGGCATCGTTTTACATAAGTTACGTTTGCACCATTCACTTAGCGCGATTTCACGGCGATTGATGTGTTCAACGATTGACTCTTCAATGTTAGAAATTTCACTGCCGTCCACACTTTCTTTATCCTCATCATCGCGTTTCTTTTTTTCCGTGAAGATTCTTTTTGTTTGGCTCAAAGCGATAAGGTTGAACAGATATTTCTATTCCAAATGGAAACAATACGCAACGATGTTACATATCTTGTACGTCACAGGTCGCGTTATACCAAAGAAGTCTGAACCAAGGTTTAAAAATGTAAACATTGAAAATTTTCATGGCGGATAAAACACGAGACTTTCTTCGTTGTTTTAGGGGATTAGAGGTAGCGACTTTAAAAATAACTAATCGTAATATTTTTTACATTCGGTTTTGAGTTATTGTAATAAAGTATGTATGAGAACTTGGGAATCCCTTTAAGTATAAAAATATCAAGTTCAACCCGATTTTCCGAACACCGGATTATTCGAATTCCCCGATTTTTCGAATTATTTCCTTGGTCCCTTGGTTTTGCCTTAAGAAACTCTTTTAAATTACCCCGGATTTTTCGAACTTCGGTTTTTCAAATTCCCCTATCTTCCGAACCTTTTTTAGGGTTTTAGCGAATTTGTATTTATTCAGAATTCTGGAAAATGATAAAGTAATCCATGTATTAGAAAAAAAGTTTTTTTCTATTAAATATCAAAATTTACAAAAGTTCTTTCAGTTTGCTTAACATTTACTTACTACCAGACCAGTAAATTTAATTCTACAGGGGACTTCCATTCCTTTTCCTTTGTTCAAAGTCTTCCCATTTATTTTCACTGTTGCCATATTGCAAACATCTGCTCTCAGAAAAAAGAACACAGTTTTTGCAAACTTCCCGCTTTTCCCTTTCATCAAGTGCCCACCAACTCTTATCTTTATTTATCACTGATACTACATATTTATCTACAGCATTGTCTGGCGATATGAGTATCGCGAGACATGGACTCCCATCGTCGGAGATTTCATATTCCTGCACAAACACAATTGGCAATTCTCCTTGAAGTAAGGAATAACCCATGTCGACCTCTCAAACGTATTATCTATAAAACGTTTCACGCTTCGGAAACTCTTCAGCTCAATGAAAGAAAAAAATCGAAATTCGAAAGTTTCAAGTTTTACCAAATGCATGCATTCAATTTTATAACGAAAGAAAGATGTCCACGTCGCAAAAGAAAAAAAGAACTTCCATTGAAGACAAATTCAAGCCGTTACAAGAAATAGAAAGTGAGTCATATACTTTTGAGCTACTAAGTCATAATGTGCCAAGAAACACTATTTCCACATGGCTTTTACCTGCAAATAAAGAGAAGATATTTGCCGCATTTTCATCTGGAACGATTAGCTTGAAAAGAAAGAATGTCAAAGCAGGGAAACACGAAAGCTTAGACAAAGCTGTTTTTAAGTGGTTTATTTCTGCAAGATCGAATAACATACCTGTGGACTAGTCCTTCAGGAGAAAGCAAGTGATTTAGCAAAGACACTTGGTATAGATGATTTTAAAGCATTGAATGGATGGGTTGACAGATGGAAGGCACGGAATAGTGTCACATTTAAGATGGTGTCAGGTGAAGCAAAATCATGCACACCAGAGATGACTGCACACTGGAAGGAAACGCGCCTACCAACGATACTATCAAGGTAAAAATTGCAAGATATCTTTAACGCTGATGAGTTTGGTTTTTTCTTCCAAGCACTACCAAACAAAACTCTTGAATTGAAAGGTGAAAAATGCACTGGTGGTAAACACAGCAACGTCAGACTCACTGGAATGAGTGCGGCCAGTGCTGCAGGTGAACTACCACTACTTGTCCTCGGAAAAGCCAAAAATTCGAGATGTTTCAAGAATGTGAAGTCCTTACCGTGTATGTACAAGGCACAAACAAAAAGTTGGATGGACTCTGAGATCTTCACAGATTGAATCAATCAGTTGAATCGAAAGTTTCTAGCTCAGAATCGTAAAGTAGCATTTATTGTCGATAATTGCCCTGCACACCCACATGTGCCTGGGTTAACGGCCATAGATCTTATCTATTTTCTTCCAAATACAACCTCTGTAACACAGCCTATGGATCAAAGTGTTATAGAGAGGGGTGAGAACTGCCTTTCCGTGGCCCCTTCCATAAGTAGCTTGCTAAAGCGAAACTAAAGTTCTCACACTGCGTAATGCCTCATCCGCGACCACGACAGCATGCACCCTTTTCAGGGCGGGTATCTGATGCCGAAAGTCACAACCTCGCGATTCTCCAGCTAAACATCGAGGACCTCACACTCCCCAAGCTCGACGTCCTGGAACGCCTAACCATCACCACCAATGCCAAGGTCATTTTGCTCCAGGAGACCCACCAGGAGAAAGACACTATACTGTCTCTCCCAGATTTCACACTAGCCGGCCACACCACCAACAAAGACCACGGCCTAGCTACCTTTGTGAAAGACGACATCAAGTGGATCCTACTCGGAAAGTCACTAGAGGATGCCGCTATCGAGTGGGTGGAAGTCACAGTCGCCAGCACCATCATAGTGAACGTGTATAAGCCACCCCCGACACGCCTTGAACAAACTTCTCTCCCTGTCGCCCCAGCCCCTGCCATCTACGCTGGAGATTTCAACTGTGCGCACACGGATTGGGGATACAAGAGAAACAACCATGACGGCGAAACCCTAGCGAACTGGGCCTCAGTCTACAACGGCACTCTCATTTTTGACACCAAAGAACCGGCATCCTTCTTATCAGGAAGGTGGAGAACCGAAACCAATCCTCACCTGGCGTTCGCTAAAGTCCACGCACAAGACCCGCTGCCAGTAAGACGTGTACTGAACAGCTTTCCTCGCTCACAGCACAGACCATCGATGATAACAACATCCTCGGTGATCCAGCCGACAGGAGTGAAGCCTGTCCGTAGATGGAACTTCCGAAATGCCAACTGGCCAGAATTTGAGAGAGAGGTAGACGTTACATCCCAAAACCTCCCAACCCCATGCATTGACAACACCGATGATGCATACCGGGCATACTGCAAAGTGCTGACCGATGCAGCGAAAAAGCACATTCCGCGGGGATGTAGAGCCAATCACATACCGTGCTGGGACGAGCAGTGTGAAGACCTTCTGCGCAACCACACAGAGGCTGCATCTCCCGCAGAAAGAACATCGGCAGCTACGGTCCTCCTTGCCAGGCTCGACAACAAGCGCAAAGAGCGGAGGACGGAAGCCATCGAGTCCATTGATTTCACCCACTCTAGCCGCCGAGCCTGACAGACCGTTAACAAGCTGACTGGTCGGGCAAACAAACCATCTCCTTGCGCCATAACCACCAAAGCAATAGCCGCCCAGCTCATCAGCAACGGGAGATTTGGCAAAGCGGACAAGGTCTTCAACCGCTGCACCACCACAAAGATGAAGGAGCTCCGGCACACACCCAGCGCTGATTTCAACCTCTCTGGCGACTTCACAACAGTGGAGACCAAAGCCGCGCTCAAACATATCAAGTCAAACAAGGCACCGGGAATAGACAACATCCACCCCGAGTTCATACTACACCAGGGCGCTGTTGCCAACGAATGGCTCCGGGTCTTCCTGTCGACGTGCCTCCGCATATCAAAGATCTCAAAGATCTGGCGCAGGGCAAAGATCATCGCGTTGCCAAAGCCAAATAAGCCGCCGAACGACCCGAGGAGTTACTGTCCAATCTCACTTCTGTGCGTTCCTTACAAGCTTATGGAGCGCCTCCTCCACGCACGACTCGACCCAGTAATCGATCAGGGTCTGGCGTTGCTGGACGCTGACACGAGAGTGTGGCTGCTTCGACCAGGCTGGAAATATGAGATAGCACGCATTCGACAGAAGAAGGTGTTATACAATCGTTAAAAGTTAAATACCGTGTCAAAGTAATCCGCAAGTACATCAACGCTATCGATTCCTACAAAGAATTGCTAAACACCACCATACTGGATGCCATCATTATGCCCGAGCAATCATGGTCTACACTTCCAGACACCATCATCATTAATTGCTTCAAAAAGGCGGGAATTTCAATACAAAGTCAATTGAGTTCAACCCAAGACACCGATGATCCGTTTGCACAATTGACAGAAATGTTAGACGAATTGAGAGTTCTTGATCCTGACCTAGCTCCAGATGTCCTTACTGCTGAGAGTCTTTACCAAGTGACGAGGAACTGCTGCACCAGTTCACCAACGACGATGTTGATATAATTGATAATGATAGTGATGAAATGGAATCAACAGAGAAAATGTAGCCAAGCAAGAAGGTGTTATTCTAGGCAATAGACTTGATTGAAAGTTTTGCTCTTTTTCAAAACATTGCTAAACAATTGCGAAAGCATTCTGCACAGCTCAACCAATTGCTTACGTCGTCATCACGTAAAAAGCAGAATACGATTCCCAGTTATTTTACCAGTTTAAATGAAGAATAATTTTATTGAAACAAAGATGCATCATGTATATTTAGTATTTTTTTAGTTACCTTATCGGGGAAAACTTCGTCGGGGAAATTTTTCGTCAGGGAAAATTTTAGTCGGGGAAAATTTTCGTCAAACGCCGAAAATTTCGTCACTATTACCCGACGAAAATTTTTCCCTATGTTGACAAAAAATACCGTTTTTAGAAAATACTAGACGTGATATAATTTTACTGTATATATTTTATTCGCTATTTCGCTATATAGGCCATTTCTCAACACTTTGTACCCACATTTGATATTTTGATATATATACATAGTTTTTCAATAAACTTTTTATAATGATGTTCTAAGTGTATATTCTCCAAAAATTGTGCGAAATTATTGAAAATCCTCAAAATAATGAAGCAAGCGAATATTGAAGGTTTACTCAATAGCTTAAAAAGGGAACTTATTGAGCATTTTGATTCCGGCAATGAAGAACTATCAAGAAAGTTTGACAATAAATTTGACAAACTATCAAAGAAAATTACTGCAATAAAAAAAAACGGCTGATGATGCAATTAAGACCGCACGTGAAGCACTCGATCTAGCAACAAAAAACAAAAAAGATCTTCAGAATATCCGACATGTTTTTGAGAGTCAGCAAATCGAGCAAAATGAACATAATTCTAAAATTCATTTGCTCGAAGATCTATCCCTTGAAAAACAGAAGAACGAGGCACTAAATATCAAGTTAGAGGACCAAGTTAATCGCTCCTGTAGGAACACTCTTGTTTTCAAGGGAATCAAAGAGGAAAGCGATGAATCTTGGTCAAACACCAGAACCTTGCTTGGGGAAGTTCTTGCTGGCATATGTGGTGATGATCTCGCTGACACAAGCACGTGGATCAAAAGGGCTCATCGATCAAAGCCAAATAAATTTAAGACCGGAAGGAGAGACATTTTTGCTGAGTTTTATGTCTGGGACGTATGCCAATATATTCTTAAAAAATCCCGCCAATTAGATACCATGGCCAAATTCAGTCACGTGATCGTAGATCAAAAATATGGTCCCGACACAACATGGAGGAGAGATCAAGCTCTTCTTGTTAGGAAAAATCTGAAAAAAGAACGGAAGATAGTTAGCGGCCATGTCGCGTTCCCTGCTCGGCTAATGGTAAAATTTTCGCAGTCAGACAAGAGCTTTGTTTTGTACAAGGACTACTCTTTAATTGAAATAAAGAGAAAGAAGATACCTGACAGCTGATAAATTTATTTATTAAGTCTATTTTACGATTTAAAATTGCCATCTTACTTCTTTTCCATTTCAAACATTTTGTTTCGAATCAAAAATTAACAAATAGTTATTTGCACATTTTTGGAGGTTTTAGAAGTACACATTTTCATTAACAGACCATTTCAAATTCTGTGTGTTTTTTCTATTTTCTAAATATGATTAAAAGGTTTCCATGCAAAGGTTGTAAAAAGACTGTAGCGAAAAACCACAGGGCTCTTCAATGCGATTCTTGCAGTCAATGGATGCATATGAAATGTAATGGGATTGATAAAAAAACCTATGACAAACTTGCTGAAAATACCGACCCTTGGTACTGTATATACTGCTCCAAAAGCATCTTTCCTTTCAGTAACATAAATGATATTGAATTTGAATCCAATCTTTCTGGTTACAACATTTCATTTAATAGTAATAACAATTTTCCCAACTTCCCTCTCTTTAACAACATAAACAATCTTGACACTCCCATTGACTGTAGATATGCTGACACTGCTGAGATAAATAACCTCACCAATCCCTCTTCTTCCACATTTCTCCATCTCAACATTGCTTCTTTATCTTATCATCTCATTGAACTTGAAATTTTAATAAACTCATTGCATATAAAACCTGAAATCTTTGCCATCTCTGAATCAAGGCTCCAAAATAATGATCATTCCGTAACTGATATTAATATAAATGGCTACACTTACACTCACACACCAACTGAGGCTAAAAAGGGTGGAACACTCATCTATATTAAATCTGAGTTAAATTTTAAACTTCGCAACGACCTAAACATTTATAAACCCAAGGAACTTGAATCCAGCTTCATTGAACTAATGTATCCTGGTAGAACTAATTTAGTTATCGGTTGTGTATATCGTCATCCCACAATGTGTGCATCATGGGAGATTATAACATTGACCTTCTCCAACATGAAAAAAACAGCATTGTAGCCAATTTCCTAGATACTTTAACTTCAAACACATTTTTTCCTTTTGTCTTGTACCCAACTCGCATCACATCCCATTCAAAAACTCTCATTGATAATATTTTCCTTAATTTCTACAGTGAAGATATCACATCTGGCAATATAAATGTTACAATTTCTGATCATCTGCCTCAGTTTATAACTATCCAAAATTTTAGAAGTAACAATCAATCTAAAAAGAAAACTATCAGTCGACGCTGTTTCAAAAGGTTTAAAAAAGATCAGTTTGTAAATATTTCCTGTGTGAACTGGGATTTACGTATTAAGGAGACTGACGATGTAAATGACTCAGTAGCTATTTTCTTTAAACAATTTGAGAGTATTCTAGATAAACATGCTCCGTATAAAAATCTAACTAAAAGACAATTAAAATACCATGACAAACCGTGGGTGAGTAAAGGCATCTCAACATCTATTAAAATAAAAAATAAAATCCATAAAAAATTTCTCAAAGCTACTAACATAAGAACTAAAAATAATCTTTATAAAAAATTTAAAATATATCGAAATAACATTAGCAACCTCCTTAAAACAAGTAAAAAAAATCATTACATTGCATTTTTTAATAAGAACATTAACAATATAAAACAGACTAGGATGGGCATAAAAGAACTCATAAACATTAAATCTAGAACTAAAAATAATATAAATAGTCTTAACATAAATGATAACATTGTAACAAACAAAAAGGACATAGCCAACCATTTTAATAATTCTTTCTCTTCCATACCATACAAGCTTTCAAATAAAATTAAAAAGTCTAAAATGGATTTTAAAGAATATCTGCTGAACCTAATACCAATAATTTCTTCATTTCGCCAACAACTAAAGAAGAGGTTGATAACCTTATAAAAAATCTACAAGTAGGAAAGAGCACAGGCCCCAATAGTCTACCTACAACACTCCTTCAACTAGTTTCTAAATCTATATGTAATCCCCTCAGCACCATTATCAATAATTCCTTCCAAAAAGGCATCTTCCCTGACTTGTTTAAAACTGCTAAAGTCGTCCCTGTTTTTAAAAAAGGATCCAAACTTGACTGCTGTAACTACAGGCCTATATCACTTTTATCTAATATCAGCAAGATCTTTGAACGACTTATGCACACAAGGCTTTATTCATTTTTATCCAGATTCAAATGTTTGTACAAGTATCAGTTTGGTTTTAGGAATAAGCATTCAACAACACATGCCCTAATTGAAATAACCGAATCTATCAGACTTGCTCTTGATAAGGGTCAGTATGCATGTGGTGTCTTCTTGGACTTTCAGAAAGCTTTTGATGCAGTGAACCATGACATATTAATCTCCAAATTGTACTACTATGGTATCCGAGGTATACCTTCCAAATGGTTTGTCTCCTATCTTTCTAACAGTCAACAATTTGTATCCATTGATAACCATTTCTCTGACACACACATTGTTAATGTAGGAGTCCCCCAGGGTTCCATACTTGGACCTTTGCTCTTCCTCATTTACATAAACGATCTAAATAAATCTATATCACATTCATCTTGCTATCATTTTGCAGACGATACTAACTTAATGATAATAAATAAATCTCTTAAAAAAGTAAACAAGTATATTAACCATGACCTATCAACTCTGTTGCAATGGCTTCGAGCCAATAAAATCTCTCTAAATGTTAGTAAAACTGAAATAATTATCTTTAGATCCCTTAATACTCTTCTTAATAAAAAAAATAATGCAAATATCCGTAAACATCTAAATTTCAGGCTAAGCGGAGAGAAAATTAATTTATCTAACAAAATTAAATATCTTGGTATCCATATAGATGAGAATTTGAATTTTAAAGATCATATTCATAATATCTCATTAAAACTGTCTCGCTCTAACGGAATGTTGGCTAAGGTCAGGCACTGTATCTTTCGATACACTATTAAACATCTATCATGCCATCTTTAATTCACATCTCAGATATGCTTGCCAGGTTTTGGGCCATTCTCATAAAACTTCTCTTCGCAGAATCTCTTCTCTTCAACGAAAAGCTCTTCGTTTAATCTTCTTTCAACCTTCTCAATGTAGCACTGACATCTTGTTTACTCTCTCTAACATACTCCCTTTTCATGATCTAGTTCATAGTCTCAATTGTTTGTTAGTATGGGAGCATCAACATTCTAGACTACCCTCTGTGTTTGATAACATATTTATGAAAAGAACTGGAGACCATCATAATCTACAGTCAGTTGAAAACAACAACCTCTTAGTACCCCATAAAAATACATCTACAAATGGTATCAATTCTATTACATATCAATGTATCCGTGACTGGAATACCCTGCCTAAAGAATTTAAAATGGACCAGAACCAGTTTCAATCTAAAAGTAAATTTTCAAAAGCCCTTCTTAATTACTTTGGAGAAAAAAATTCATAATATCTTTTTTATCTTATATAATAGGGAAGTTTATCTCACGTGTATATATATACAGTTTTTCAGTTTGTTTGTTTTTATATTTGTTGTTGTTGTTGTTGTTTTTGTTTTGTTCCTCTTCGCTTTTTGACTTTTTCATTCCTATTTTTCCCCACCAAATCCATTTCACTTCCAATTTTTGATCGTACTCTGCAGATATACTTTTACTATTGAATTATTATCGATATGAGGTTGTTGCGTATTTTGTAGTGTTTCACTATTTGCAACGTTCCTGTGCTATTTGTATTTGTACACAGATATTTACCCAATGCTTTTATAAAAGCACGAAATACATTGATTTGATTTGATTTGATTCTTGCCCATGTTAACTCTAAGCCCTTTTGACTCTGTAGCAAATTTCGCAGTTACTTCTTCTAGACTATCTGAAATAAGCACAAGATCATCGGCATACAATAATTCCCATGGACACCCTACTCTAAACTCCTGAGATAAAGCCTCCAAAACCATGATAAAGAGTAACGGACTAAGAACAGATCCCTGATGAACACCAACCTTAACTCCAAATTCCTTGCTATATGATCCATTCACTCTGACATGACTTCTGGCATTTTCATACATAGACATAACAACTGACACTATCCATTCATCGACTCTTAACCTTCGCATCGCCCACCAGATTACTTCACGTGGTACTCTGTCAAAAGCTTTCTTTAAATCAATAAATGCAAAATATAACTCTCTTATTCTTTTGCAGATATTTCCCCTGCAATTGCCGGACTTTAAAAATTGCATTAATAGTTCCCTGTCCAGGCATAAATCCAAACTGCATATCATCAATATTCACCCTATCTCTAATAAATCTTGTCAATATCCTTTCTAATACTTTCATAACTTGGTCTAACATTTTCAGCCCTTTAACAACCATTAATCGTCGATCGAGTGAAATTATAAGTTTCAAGCTACAACATTTCGAAAGTAACAGCGTGCATTTAATCGTCTATCCAAGTCTGGTATACTCTCCACACTAAATGGTGCTTCTTGACTCTCGTGTGCAATCAATTGTCCAGATGGTCAACCAAAAGGAAACCTTATAGATGAACCTTATATTAATTGGAAGAAAGCTACAGAAAAGTTTGATGCACATTTTTTAAATATCCGACATAACTAAAATGTCGCTTCAACGCAAAAGAAGTCAGGAACGGGGAATGAACTTCATATGCCTGGTGTAGCGTTACAAGAAAACCTTTTGAAGGTAATGGAAAATGAAAAGCCTTCTGTTAGAGCACAACTATCTACAATTCTTAGAGAGAAATGTTTGAATGCTAGAACCTATTGAAACAATCATTTTGTGTGGACGTCAAAACATTGCGCATAGGGGGAACAGAGATGACGCAAAGAATGATCAAGATTCGAAAATCAACACAGGCAACTTTAAAGCCCTTCTTCAATATCGTGTGAACGGAGGAGATTTGGTCATCATTTTCAGAATGTTTCTAAAAATGCCAGTTACATTTCAAAGACAACTCAGAACGTAGATCATCAATCATAGGAGAGATGATTCAAATAAACTAACAAGAGGGGCAGTTGGACGTAGGATGTACTCTTGCAAATGCTTCTGTCGTAAAGACATCACTTCAAGCTTTTAGAAATGAGATCGATGGCAAACATAGTAAAAGCCTCGCTGACGAGTTTGATGTAACAGTGAAAAAGCCTCGGACATGTTTAAGACATACAAATCGCGCTAATACACCATCTGATAACGTAGAAAGATATTTCAAAAAGGTAATTAATATACTATTTCTGGATCACTTGTTGTAGGAGATGGAAAAAAGGTTCTCGGATTTACAAAAACATGCCCCGCTTGGTTTAATGTTGTTTCCATCAGAAGTTCACTAATTAAAGGATTAAAGAAAGTTCGTTCACTTTCTTCTTGGATGATATTCCATCCCCATACTCTTTAAATTAAATGCTGTAATTAATCAGTGGTGTATGAAGTGGTCAGATGTAGATGACAAGCCTGATACGCTAACAAGTGCAATTAAAGAGATTGATCAGGTGTTTTATTAAAATATCTCAATCACTTTAAAAGTTTGTTGTACGTTTCCAGTTACAAGTTGTGAGTGCGAAAGGAGAATTAGCGTGCGAAGACTCCTCATCAATTCTTGAAATCTACCATGGAACAAAATAGGTTAACCATGCTGGCGCTGATGTACATTCATAGGAGTGTTCCAACAAATATCAAAGAAGTTGTTGCAACGTTTGCTCAAAGAAATCCAAGAAGGATGGAGTTGAAAATATTTTATTTGAATAATGATATTTTCAGGAGCATTTTTTATTTTTTGAATACCACTTTGGCTTCAGATGTTTGCAATGAAATGTTTATTAAATGTGAAAGAGGTGCAGAGATTTGTGAGGCAAAATCTTTTAACATGGAATACCACTTTGGCTTCTTATGTTTCTTTCCTTTGTCAGTTTTTTCTTTTTACCCAGATTTAATCTGGTATCGAGCTATTTCCTTGATGATAATTTCTTTGTTCACTACATTAGCAGTACTATAGGTTTTAAAGATTTTAGCTACCTAATCTTGAGACTAAGATTAAACTACCACTAAGACAAACTTTAAAATATAGCTGTTGATTTTAGGTCTAATACTACAATACTCCACTTTCACATTTAATTTTCCAAACGAGGTTTCTGTTTGAAAAAGAGGCGAACGATGATAAAACGGAAAGTTGACATCTTCACACAAAGGAAAACTTGTGAAAGAAGGTTCTTTTTGATTTTCTAATGATTTTTTACAAAAAATTTTGCTTAGAGAAGTATGACAGAGAACACATCATTTAACCGAAAGAAATCAAAATCGCTTGGAAGACTATGTGCAGCTTTTGGTTGCTCAAACACATTTTATCTCTCTGACGGTACTCCAAGTCGCTTGCATTTTTTCAAATTTCCTCAATATAATCCCGAAAAACGATTATGGTGCAATTTGATTTAAAAAGTAGATGGTATTGATGGATTTCGTGTGACTTGGGTGACTTGTTTATGCCAGGAAAACTTTAAAGAAGGAGAAATTAGGAAAAATCCTTGTTGTTGGAAGCTAATACCTTGAGCAACACCATCTCTGAAGTTGTTCGTTTCGAAAGAAACTAGGCCTGCTCGTCCAGGGCTTAAGAGTCCCAAAGATCGTCCAGTAATAGACTCAGCTGATGCTGCATGTTACACTTCTGCTTACCATTCATCTAAACCTCCTTTTTCTCCTGACAATGTTCCAAGTGATGAACTTTCTACACCAAATAAGGAAGATTGTGGTTTCAAGGACCAACTAGGACCAACTACTGACAACTTTATCTGAGCGTGATAGTCTTCTTGTAGAAGTAAAATAATTGAAGGCTGAAGTCAAATCCCTTGAAGATGAAATCGTTGAACTGAAAAGAAGATTTTTCTCTTTGGAAAAACTTCAAACTGACAGTTCAGCAGTGAGGTTTTATACTGGCTTCACTAATTATGCCTCGCTAATAGATCTCTTTAATTATTTTAAGCTAAAGCTTCAACGTATGGTATATTGGCGTGGGTCTACTACTAATTCTGACAAACCATCAGAGAAAGATGATTGTACCTCCAAAAAGCGTGGCCCTAAAAGAAGGCTTTCTCTTCTTGAGGAATTTGTGTTGGTATTAATGAGAATTAAGGTTGGATTATTTCTTAATAATCTTGGTGACAGATTTGGAATTTCAATGGCACAAACCCAAGGCGATACCTACTAACAGGCCTACCCTCCGTGCGACTGCATATTCTGACTGGAGGCGGATGACAAAAAGACTTAATTTACTTGTAAATTTGAGTAACGGGCAAGATAACAAAATAAGGATTGACAGAGAGAGGAAATCAACGGATTTTTATTTTGTTTACAATATTTGTGGCAAATAAATATGAACAACGGTTACTCCAGCTTACAATATGATATATTATAATACAAACTCATGACGATAACTTTAATATCTTTAACTATGGTTCTTTCCCTGCAGTTGGTGATTCAAACAAACAATAATTCTTAAAGAAAATGTTAGCTAATATGATTCCATGCTTTCTTTCCATCTTTAAGTCATGTGTTTCAGATACTAACATGAATATGTTACTCAAGGATTTCCTGCATGTATGTAGCTTTACTGAGTCAAACATCAGGACACAGAATGTGGCCCATTGAACAGCATTATCAAAAGGGATTTTTTAACCTCCTCTATCTAAATTTTTAAAATATCCTCCATATTTGTTATAATAGTAACTCGTATCTTCAAAAAGATCCACTTCTGTTGCAGAATCGTGCCTGGTGACATAGCCAGCTATATATACAAGAGTCATCAATATATTGTCATCTTTTATGTTTTCTTCCAACTTCGGCAACTGGTCAAAGACATCTGAGCTGTTTTCATCTAGTAAATAGCCACATTTATTACATGAATGACCTGTAATACATTCAGAATGCTCATTTACATCCACCTTCAATTGTAAAAGAAGTTTTGCCTTTTGTAAATGAAGTTTCTCAATCACATTTTGTACATTTATAAAATAAGCTCCTCAAGATCCTTGTCTAAGATTACCAAAATCATTCTCTAAATAATCGGATGTGAATTCTCCTAACAGGACAAACTGAAAACCATTCTCAAGCAAATGTTTACAAAGTTCAACTATACCATTACATGTATGCACAATAGCATCACTGGTATCCTTCGTAAACTCTTTCACTCTTTTACCTTGCTTTCCTTTCATAATCTTTGCTAATTCACCAAAATCTTTGAGAAAAAGAAGATTAGTATCCATAGGATCTGAAATAAATCTTTTCAATGGATCTCTTTTAAAAATATCTCCATGCAAATGCTTCACTCTTATAATTTTCCAAAATTTCGAAACCTTTTCATTAAAAACAATAGTTTCTTTTGTAAATGAGCCATCAAGATATGTGTTTGCTTTTAAAGCTGCAACAGTCTCATCACAAAAGATTTTTAAACAATGAGCTACTTTTTGTCGTTCAATCGGTTTTGGAAAAACTGCCACTTCTGTTAATTTTGAGAGTTTATTTCATTTTTTTCTCTTTGATATAAACTTTCGACAACATTCCACTTCGCAACCATCTCCTCCCCACCATGATAAAATTTTAGTTCTTTAAATTTTTCTGTTATCCAATTATTTCTGATACTTTTGAGAATATGGACATAATCAAATAACAAAAACATTCCATTTGTTGTGAGCCATGGTTTATCTTTAACTGTTGGAAATGTTTTGAAAAATTTCTTATTAACTCGGTTGTTATCACAAATGATAGCAACAGCTTTCCATTAACTTTCTCAATAACTTCAACAATATTTTTCACATGTTCAAACATAAACTGTGAATCTAGATCCACCACAGGTATCAGTTTCACAAGGAATTTCGGTCCACCAAATAAACATTTAATCATAATGCCTAACACTGTTTTTGCAAGACGATCTTCTTTGTTTTCTGCTATTCCATACATATAACCACCATGATACATCAGGCTTGCTTTAACATAAACTTCATCAACAAGAATTATTCACTTTCTTTGCTTTTCGTCAATGTTTGAAAATACATCAAAAATAAAAGAAAGATCATCTAATTTAGCTGTTTTACTTGTTAGAGTGGTTAATGTTTTGACACTTGGTAGTTTATAGTCCTTCCTCAGTCTATTATACAGAGATCTTGATTGGACAAAATATTCAAATGCTCTGACTAACATTGATGATGTGTAAATCTTTTTTCCAACTAGTTGAGGAATCATAGCATCAATTTGTTCTTTTAAAATGTTACATCTCGGGGCCACTTCTAAACATTTCAAATAGTGAACCGCTTCTTCTACTTGGGACCATTGACTGAAAATTGTTATTCTATTTTTGGACAGCGAATTGACGTAGCATCTTATTCCACTATGATAGCATTCAAACTTCATATTTTCCATAATTTTGATGAGAAATGTTGGTATAACATCAGTGAAATTGTCATTGGATTGTACATGAAGAACGTTATTTATTTTATATGATGTCACTTCTGTTGAAAATCTTTTACTTGCAATTGTTTTGCCCAAGGATTCAAAGTTTGCAATTATATCAGCTTGTAAAAATTTAGCTAATTCATCAGGAATAATTGATCGGACAGTGCAGATAGATTTCTTTGTTTCTCTGGGTTTTGGAGGAGCAGTTGGTATTAAGCTAGGTAACGTTTTGGAATATTGTTGGTGCATCTTTTGGTCGTTCCTTTCTTCTTAAAGTAAATCTTTCATAGCCAACTGGAAAATGTTTCTCACATACAACAGTGTCTGGTCGGTCTGGGATATTGTCTCTGGGAATTGCTTTTATCCATCTTGCCCTTTCTTCTTTATTTTGTGGCAAACGAAATACTTTAACCTTGTTTTCTTCGTCATAATTTCCTCTACACCCTGTCACACAACATTTTCTTGGCATATTACTTATTAGATATGATAAAAACAAATAAAGTATGTAACTTAGCGAAATATATTCACAAAATGCAAGTCTAATGTTACAAAAATGACACAAAGCTATTTTAAAATTAAGTAAAGTTGAAATATCGAGAAAAAATATCTCGCCTCCAGTCAAAACTCCGCTCGCATGGAGAGTAGGCCTGTTAGTAGGTATCGCCTTGCACAAACCTCAAAAATCTTTACAACTTGGATAAGTTTTTAAGACCACGAACTGCAGTTACTATTTCGTTTTCCTTGTAAATCAAAAATTGAAGAGTTGATGCCAGCTGAATTTAAACAATATCCTTCAACAAGGATCATTATTGATTGCACTGAGTTGTTCATTGAAATACCTTCTTCCATGAAAGCTCTATCTTAAACTTGGTCAGAATACAAGCACCATAACACTTGGAAAGTGCTTGTTGGTATATCGCCTAATGGTGCAATTACATTTGTTTCCAAGGTTTGATCTGGTCGAGTTTCAGACAAAGAAATAACATTAAAGTCTGGTGTACTTGACATGTTAGATCCAGGTGATAATATTATGGCTGATCGAGGTTTTGACATTAAGGATGTATTGCCACCTGGTGTGACCCTCAACATTCCTCCCTTCATAGGTACACGTAATCAGCTAACTCCAAGCGAAACTGAAGAAACTGCCCGAATTGCTTCTGTTCGGATTCACGTGGAAAGAGCTCTTGGTCGTGTTAAAAACTACCACATTCTAGATCGAGTTTTGCCTCTTAGTTTGTATCCAGTTGCTGACCAAATATTTACTGTGTGCTGCTTATTAACGATTTTTTTACCATTTCTTGTTAAATTAACAAAGGAAGGAACAGAGTAATGTGTTGTGTAAAGTATTTTTTTAAATTTTTTTCAATAAAAATTCTAACGAGTTCTAGTCGAGTTCTAATGATGAAAGCTGGATGTAGGAAAGATCCCTAAGTGTCCGCATAGGAAAAGAAATAATACTTTATTTATTCTTTATTCACAAATTGTTATTGCAATTAGGGGTCATTCAAATAGTACGTTCGCTCAAATTTGCCAATTTTTGAAAACAATGTTTTTACACTCGGTTGTTGATTCTATAAGATTAGTAAAACGATAAAAAATGTTGGCGCTGTAAAATAGAACTTCAGAGACTTTAAACAAAACAAAAAAGATAGACAGTCAACCGGTTACTTACTCAGTGACAGACTGAGGTTGCTTTATTGAGTTGTAACTACGAAGACAAAACGAAAAACGAGCCAGAGATGATGTGTTTATCATCGTTAGCCTCGTTTTGGAATGGTAGCCTCGAATTGGGGGTTGAATGTAAAAATGGCTTATTATAGAGTATTTTAATTAGTTCTTCTTTTCAAACACGGAGCAACCCTGACACGGGCGAAGCAATTGTTCCAATGCTGCGAGGAGGACCTTGGTAACGACATACTTAAGAGTCACCCGAAGGCAATCTGTAGTACAGAAGACCATCTCCTAGCCGATATCAAATGCATAGCTGTGACGCCTGTCGCCCTGAGTGTCAATTATTATTATTATTATTATTATTATTATTATTATTATTATTATTATCTTAAGGCTTACAACAGTTTAGGCGAAATTCACCTGTAAAAAAGCCTCTCATATAATATATATATATAAAATAATTTCTAGAATGAATTATTAACATGACGCTTAAAATTTTCTATTCATCATATATATGTAACTTGTTTACCCAAAATTTATCTAATCGAGATTTAAATGCGTTTAACGATGGTGCCGATACAACATCCTGATGAAGAGTGTTCCAGTCATTTACTCCTCTGTTAGTTATAAAATGCCGCCTAATTAAAGTATGAGCGTCTTCTTTCACGAGCCGCATGTTGTGACCTCTTGTGTTGTAGGGATTACGGTTAATATGTAATAGAGAGTTGTGGATTTCGTATGATTTATTGAAAATTTTATAAATTTGTATCATATCACCACGTTCTCTACGATACTTCATACTTGGTAAGTTAAGCAACATTAGTCGCTCAGTGTAAGTATATTTCCTTAAATTGGGTAGAAGACGTGTAGCTCTTCTAAGCACATTTTCAATTTGCTTACTGTCTTTTTTAAATAGTGGGTACCAAATCGACACACAATACTCAAGATGAGGTCTGACAAGGCTAGTGAACAAAAGTCTAAAAGATCTATTGTCAAGATGCACGTACGTACGCCTTATTAGACCTAACATTTTATTAGCTTTGTTGACCTGTATCGACACATGCGTGGAAAAACTAATTTTCGGATCAACATAAACACCTAGATCTTTTTCATTTTCAGTTACTTCAAGCGGGACCTTTCTACCATTTGATTTTGTAAGGTAATATACATGCATTTTGTTTTTATTTCCGACGTGGAGTACTTTGCATTTATCAATATTAAATGACATGCCCCATTTTTCTGCCCAAAGTTCTAAGGTATGGAGATCATTTTGTAGCTGATTAGCTGATATATTTTCATCGTGCATTGTACTGAAGATCTTAGCCGCATAAAGCAAAGCTTCAGATTTTAAGCCATCAGTAATGTCGTTTACAAACAACAAAAACAAGATAGGACCTAGGACACTCCCTTGTGGTACGCCACTCAACACTACTTTCCAGTTCGATTTAGACTCATTTATGATTACGCGTTGTCGTCTATTTGATAAAAAATCCTCTATCCACGATAATACATCTCTATTTATTCCGTAACTTTTAAGTTTAGCAATAAGCCGTCTATGAGGAACTGAATCGAATGCTTTCGCAAAATCTAAATAAATTGTATCTATAGGTATGCCTTGTTCTATGGATGATGTCCATACGTCTAACATTGTTAATAGATTCGTAAAGCCCGGGGCAAACCGTTCAAACATGTGATATAACATTCTATAAAACATGTTAAACAGTAAATGTTGGGACGGTTTGCACTGCGTATAACATTGCTATATTCTGTTATATAACGTCTATATAACATGTTAAAACATGTTAGATGTTTTTGAACATGTTCAAAAATGTTGGATGGTCTTTTTAACATGTTAGATGAAATTTTTCATGTTTGAACGGATTGCACTGACTTTTAACATGTTATAAAACATTTTAATTGACTTTCGAATATTCGAATGCTTTTTCTCGAATTTTGAAAATGTACGATGTCGATTTCATTGCAAAAAAAATTCCACAAAATGGCGGCTAAAAAATTCAATAAAAAATGGGAGGATGTAGAGATAGAAAAACTTATAGACTTGTACGAGGAAAACTCTTGTTTATGGGATATTTTTGATAAGAGCTACCAAAAACGAGACGTAAAGGAAAAGGCATTGGCTACTATTGCTGAGGAATTTGATGTTCAAATTGCAGATATTAAAGCAAAATGGAATGCCTTACGAGGCCAGTTTGGAAGGGAACTGAACAAAGTGAAATCTAGTAAAAGCGGGCAGAGTACTGACGAGCTGTATGTAAGTCAATGGATGTTTTGGGACAAGCTTCAGTTCCTACAATCTGTGATGAAGACAGCAAAAAGCCGAGATACACTCTCGATTGGCAATAATAGTTTTCAGAATGCGACTTTGTCATCAGATGAAGAAGTCACTGAGAGTAGCACAGGAAATAAACCAGAGAAGGAAACAACATCTAAAGTTAAGAAAAGAAAATTAGAAGAGGTGAAAACTGAATTGCTTACATCTTGCATCAACGTGTTAAAGGAGCCCCCAATTGCTACTGCTGCTGAACCAAAAGAAGAAATGGACCACTTCGCTTTTCTTATTGCCGAAAAACTTAAATCAATGTCAAGACAGCAGAGAATATTAGCTGAAAAGAGAATAAACGACATAATATTTGAGATAGAAATGGGAGAGTTTCAGCTGTCTTCTTCCAACAGTACCTTTAATAATGTGACAGCAAATCCTAGTGTTTTTCAAGGTTATATGTCTACATTGACAAACAATAATGTAAACTTGTTATAATAACATCTTGTTTGTAAAAGTTATATATTTTGAGATAACGACTCCAAAATAGGTAAATACAACATTATTATTATAATTAATGTTAACATTTGTCCCATTGCCAAATAACAGCTCCTTCATTCATGAAATAGTCCATAAAAACCTCTCTAATGCATTTTGAAGACTTTGTAATGTTATTTCCATAACATTGAGGAACGAGTGTCCTAAATTCTTCCGTCGGAAGTTCGATACGCCAGCTACCAGCAACGACATTGCCTTGTTCGTCTTCTTGATCAATTAAACCCGGAGCACAGTAGATACCTTTTGATAGAGACTTCAACAAATAATTGTGCAAAATTAACACACTCAGTGTTACTGAAGTGGCACGTTCAGGGCCCAAATGCATTGTTGTTTGAAATACTCTCCAGCGACTTGCAAGAATACCAAACAGGTTTTCCGAGATACGTCTTGCACGACTGTGTCGTTAATTGTAAATTCTTTTCTCAAGCGTTAAGTGGCGTTGGGAGAAAGGTTTCATCATATAGTTTTTCAGGGCAAAAGCGTCATCACCAACAATCACGAACGGAATTTTCTCTAACCGATAGGGCAAGGCTCTTGCTTCCGGAATTTCCATCTCCCTATTCTCTATAGCACGGCGTAATCTTGATTTGTTCCATATCCCAGAGTCGTTCATTCTTCCATTACTGCCAACATCCGCAAAAAGGCATTCGTAATTGGGACCAGCGATGGCTAACAACACAATTGAATTAGTATGTTTGTAGTTGTAATAATTAGACCCACTGTTAGGCGGAGGAATGATTACAATATGTTTCCCATCAATTGCTCCTATAACATTCGGAAATTGCCATTTTTCTTCAAAATCACGAGCTATGGCTTTCCATTCCTTAGCTGTAGACGGTGTTTTCAAGTACACATTTCCAAGTTGATTGTTCAAAGCTTCACATACTGAGATAACAATATAGGAAATAGCTGAACACGATATTCGAAACTGAAATCCTAGCGATCTGAAGGTTTCACCTGTTGCTAAAAAGCGTAGCGTGATTGTCAGCCTTTCATTAGCTTTGATTGTGGCAACTCCATGATAGCTTTCTTGTGGAGAAATATCTGGTTCAATGACAGTCAACAAATTCAAAAAAGTGTCATAATCCATTCTTAACATTTCTTTGAAACTAGCAGTGTCCTCCATGCGCAATTCTTGGATAATATTTGAAAATGCACCTTTCTGTTTCCGTCTTTTTATCCAAGATCGTGTTTTACCCCTTACTTTAACTTCATCATCATCCAGTAGAATGTAAGAAATTATTGTAGCAGCCACTCGCTTGTCCGCCATTTTGTTGTTTGCGACAAGTTGTTGTTTGTTGTTTGCGTCTTGTTTGTAAAGCTGTTCAAACCGTCCAAACATGTTATGTGACATGTTGTATAACATGTTACATGACATGTACGAACGGTTTGCCCCGGGCTTAAAACACGAGCGTCCAACAATGAAACCGTGTTGTCGATGATTGATTAGGTCATTATCAAGGAGATGTTTTAGAAGATGATCTCTGACGATAGATTCGAGTACTTTACAGGGAATACTAGTTAAACTAATTGGTCTGTAATTATTTGGGTTATCACGCTTTCCATTTTTAAATAAGGCGGTAAGATTGCCATCTTTCCAGTCTTGTGGGTTTCCTTGCCTTAAAGCTTTATTATAAATTATTTTAAGGGGCAAATCAATTACAGCTGATAGTTCTTTTAGTACTCTTGAGTGAATACCATCAGGGCCTGACGATTTGTTAGTTTGTAACTTTCGGAGCTTATAGCGTACTTCTTCTGATGTTACTTCGATTGAATTTAGCTTATGTGTGAAAGTTTCATTAATAGTGGTAGGAATGTTACTGGTGTTTTCGTTGGTGAAGATACTTGAGAAAAAGTTTACCAGAATATTAGCTTTATCAAGATTGTCTGTAGATAACGAACCGTCAGGTTTTGTAAGATCAGGCATAGTATACTTTGTCTTCATTTTTGAAGAAGCATATTTAAAAAACGCTTTTGGGTTGGATTTGGATTCTTCGGCGATGTTCTTTTCAAATTGTTTTATAGCTTTTCTGCACTCCCATTTCGCCTGATTTCGTAGCCTACTATAAGCTAGATAATCAGAACTTTGTTTAGTTAATAAAAAAACGTTGGTAAGCTTTTTGCTTGGTTTTAATTTTTGCCATCGCGTTTTTGTTAAGCCAAATTTTTTTCCGATTATTATTAAAGAATGAGCTATTTTTATGAGGAATATATTTTTGAATAGAAAATGAAAGTTCATCTTTGAAAAGTTTCCACGATTCGTGAACGTTTAGGCCATTTAATCGTTTTTCCCAGTTATAATTGGTAAAGTATTCTCTCATAGCATCAAAATTACCTTTGTTATATAAAAAAACATTTTCCGTTTGCTCGGTTTTTAATTGATTACAGACATAGTCAAATGTAATGACGGAATGATGGCTTTTTCCAACAGGTGCAAGATATGATAGATTAGAAACCATTGTTTCTTCGTTTGTGAAAACTAAGTCGAGAGTATTTGTATTTTGTAATGAACGATGGTGTGTTGGTTCAGTGACATGCTGGAACAGAAATAAGCTTCAATGAACTTGTTGGCTTTATGGTTTTCTGGAGTGTTCGTACTAATCGATTCCCAATTTAATTCTGGATGGTTGAAATCGCCCGTGATCAATATATGACACTTACTTTGCGACATAAGTCGAATAGCGTCATTAAGAGCATTGTTGTTACTCACAGAACTATTCGGGGATCGGTATATACAGCATACCAACATACGTGTGTTTGACCCACAATTAAGTTCACACTTAAACAAAAATGTTTTCTTTAAAAGTAGAAGATAGCGTATTCGATACTATGCTTGCAGCATATTTATTTCTAACATAAATAGCTACACCACGATGACAATTTGGACTTTCTAAGTTTGTAAAACATTTAAAACCATCTAGAGATAGTTCAGAGGGTTGGACGGGTATAAAAGAATGTTTTGGTAAGATCTCAGTCACACATACAATATCAGTATTCTGATTCATGCGAGCAATGATACCAACACCACTGTCACGTAGGAGAAACTGTTCACCATTCAACGTCTCGTTGTGAGGGAAAGGTATGTCAGGAACAGCTGCTCTGTTGACAGGATTGACCCGTTGAGTTGCATTATCTTGTCTTTGTGAACGAATGGTTTTACGAAGGTTTTCAATTCGTTGTAAATTTATCGCAGCGGTTTCAGATGCATTCGTTAGTGTGTTCCCCAGTATCTGCTGTGGTGTATCTCTTATTGTTTCTGCTCGATCTTTCAACTGACTTTTTAATCGCACCACTTCACATTTTGTGCTCATTCACTGTTCCCACGACGTCACCTTGGACGTCAATTTTCAGTTTTGCCATTTTCCCGTTCTTCTCATCACACGTTCAAACCGATCGCAAATCATTTGTAAGGTCTTTTTAATTCACATAAACATACCCTTCATGAATCAGTTTGTGTTGCCCTTTCTGCGATGTAACGAACTCCATCTTTCTTGTCTTGATAAAGTTGAAACAACAACTGAATTTTCGCAAGTTAAAGTTTCCTCTTTTGATCTAATTTGAGTGTCACGATTAGCAAATGAGAAAACAATTAAGCGTGAATAATAAGAATATTGAGGCCCTTTTTATATTGTAAACACATATACGTTGTAGATATATGGATATATATAGTTTAATGTACATATTGACAGAAACACAACAAATAAACAAAAATAAAAAATTGCAACTAATTTTCTTTTCAGACACCTTTGTGAAATTTCCAGACAAGCTTGGAAATGGCGTTTGCTGCACGCTACACGTGGAACCTTTTCCAGAAAAAATTGAAAAAATTCCCATGATATTTTCAAAATCTTATAGAAGATCTCATTGAGATGCTTACTGGCTGGGATATGTTACATTAGAGCCACCAGTCGTAAGGAAATTGGTCATTTGATGGTGATAAACCTTTGGGGTTAGCCTTTACAAATCTAAAGATTAACTCTGAATTTTCGAGTTGAGAAATGTCGTTTGAGGATAGTCCATTAATAAACAAGTCACAAATCACTAAGACTGATACACATCAACAGCTACTGCCTCAAAATTACAATGTTTGCCCTGTTTTCTAAGTTCTGTTAAAATCTCGTCATGCTAAAGTAAAGTTAACAATCTTTGGCTTTAATAAACACAATTCATACACACGTTAATATACATGTATAGAACTAAAGAAAACAGAGTAAAAAGTCATAACACGTTAAGAGTCTCATTATCGCACACGTAATTTTTCATTTTACAGTTTCCGTTTAAATTTATGGAAGTTCATGTTAGTTGTGTAGCAAGTTGGCGTCCGAGGGCCTTAAGAGACACTGGTCAACAAAAACAAATTTAACTGAGTTTGGATTTCAAATATGAAGTCAGGTTTTCTCTATTACGTCAACTTTCTGAGATACCGATATGCCCCAAAATTTACTTTTTTCAGCATAATGCAAATATTTGAGCCAAAAACAATCATGAAAATTCCACAAGAATTTAATCAATCGTTCAACAAGAACGTAAAGAGTAGTCAAACAATCAAGAACAGTCAGCAATAATGTAAACAGCATTGTAAGCTTCAGTAGATGACCAAACCCGAGAAATGTCAGATTTTAGAAATGTTTAAGACACTTAAATTTTCTCTTGTAAGGGTTTTTACATGAGCGCAGTAAAAAACAGCAGTAATCACTCATGTTGGCATTGAATCAGCCTTGATACCGGGATTCCATCACTGCAATATCCTGGTGGAACCTTTCCCCGTGTTCATCACTCATGTCCCCCAGATTATTTGGAAAAAGTCAAGATGAGAGTGAAAAAAAAGACGTGCCAATTCCTTGTATGTTTTCAGCATGTTATCAATGATGTCACTAAACTGGTCATGCTTGAATCTTCGCAAGAAGTTGTTCACTACTGATTTAAATCCAACCCATGCTGATAACTCAAGAGGGTTTAGCCGTTCTGTGAAACCATCGTCGTGCAAAAGCTGCCTGATTTCTGGCCCAATGAATATACCAGCCTTTAGTTTGGCATCACTTTCGTTACCTGTATTTGTCATTTTATATCATATATCATTGATCATGTCATCTAATAAGTCATCTTTCGGTCGAATTTTGAATAAACCTGACAGGTTCAATAAAAAACGGTCTAATCTGAGTGCCCATTGTTTCAATGAAAATTGCACCAGTTAGGATAGCATTATTTATTTCAGGCATTGCTCACGTTGTTCCAAGTACTATTGCAGTGAGCTTCTCAATGAGTCTCAATAACTTTGGTTCAGTCCGGACTGTATTAAACCTGCTCTAAATGCAACCTTTCATGTGTTTTCGTTTGTCTCTTCCACATTCAACTGGTTTTCTATTTTTCGTCTACCGCTCTCCATCTTCTCAAGACTGTTTTGTTATCAAATCAGTCTCAAAGTTCATCTATCTTGTCCTTCTTCGAAAATAGCAACTACTTTGCATTGAAACAGGTTTCTGATGAACTTCCAGGTTTCATGCTTCTCATCTAGATCTGGAAAGTATTTGATGAATTCCGCTTTCAATTCATTAAGGTGGGTTGTTATTTGTTTCTTCAACTCAGACTCAAAGTTACCATCTTTGAGAGCAGATCCAAGTTACTGAAGCTCGCTGGATTTCCTTGTTCAATTCGACTCTTCCAGAGGTCGAGTTTGGCTAAAAAGAAAGTTTGAATGATGTCATGATGCTTAATGATGTCTTGAAGCTTAAGGTTGTGAGTATTCAGTGCTTCGAAGATGTCCACGAGGTACGCTAGTGCTACTTGAAAGCCTTTGGACTGAGACTTGGCCAAAAGTTCCGCCTTCGGTCATGATTTCAAAAATATTGAGACTTCTTCTTGTAATTCATGAAGCCTTTTCAACATGTTTCCTTTGGACAACCAACGAACATTCGTGTGGAAAAGCAAGGCTTCTTGATCAGACTGCATATCCATACACAGAAGCTTAAAAAGACGGTTGTTAAGGGCTCCAGCTTTTATAAAGTTGACCACCTCGATAGCTAAGTTCAGGACATCCTTCATTTCAGGAGGCATAGTTCTGGATGCTAAGGATTCACGATAAATTATGCAATGAGTACCAATAACAAGTGGATTTTTTTCTTTTACTCTTTTCACAAAGCCAGACCACAGACCAAGCATAGCTGGAGCTCCATCTGTGCACACCCCTACCAGTGATTCCCACGATAGTTGGTTTTCTTCAAAGAACTTTGACACATCTATATCAAATATCTGCTGAAAGTTGTAAAACTTTCCATGGGGTGGCAGAATAGCATTCCCTCTTTTACCATGTTGCCCGACATGAAGCGAGCAGCGAGCAGTAGCAGCTGAGAACAATTACCAATGTCAGTTGTTTCGTCGCGCTGGATAGCAAAAAAAGGAGACTCTTTTATTTGATCGAGAATTTGATCTTTGATATGCTGAGACAGTTTATCGATCCTCCCTTTGACTGTATCATTTTCACACGTTTTGATAGTGAAATTTGAGAAAGCTGGTTTGCTTTATCTTTGCCCAATACTAGTTCTGCTGCTACAAGTATACTTGGTTTTATGAGGGACTCCCCGATGCTATAATTTTTCTTACTCTTTGCAATTAACATGGCAATCTCGTAGGAAGGCTCAACAATAATTGGAATATTGTTGCTGAAATGCCCCACTACTGTCCAATTTAGCTTTCTTCAAGGAATGACTTTTTGTTCCAAAGAATTCTTTTGGTTTATTGGCTAGAGCAGGATGTGATGATTTCAAATGCCGTTCCAAGCGATTGGGCACATTCCATCATTACTAAGAGTCTTGTAACATATTACACATTGAGGGACTTCTATGTCACCTTTTTGCATGGATACAAAGCCAAATTTAATGTATTCATCATTCATCGCATTATTGTGTTACATTGCCAGACGCCAGTCTTTCTCACTATGAACTAATAACTACCGGAATCATGAAAGTTTTAACACGTAGCCTATTATTTTTGTGAGAATGAGAAAAACAGACAGAATCTTTTTTCTCACAGACTGACACTTCTGACAGTGCACTGTGCACAGCATGGTGGCGGTTGCCTTTGTTGCTTTGTAAAGTTCTGGTCAAACTAATAAAGCAAGAATTACTGAATACAATATAAAATAAGATAAAATACAAAATATGACGAACAGCATAGGTCCTAGGACATTAACGTAATTAAAAATTGAGATTGTTATAGAACTGAGAGATGCTTCACGCATGATGAATATTTAATACCTCTCCTGCAAAAATTATCTCTTGAGAATAAAGCCATATTTTTGCTTGGAGATTTTAATATAAATCTCCTAGAAAGCGACAAAAATCCAAACATTTCTAACTTTATAACTTTATTATCATCGAATAACCTTTTACCGCGTATCACCCTACCAACTCGAATAACAAACACTTCCAAAACAATCATTGATAATAACTTTACCAATTCGATATCAAATGATCTGTTGTCAGGAAATATAATTACATCCATATCCGATCACCTACCACAATTTGTAATTGTTCCGAACTTTAACAAAAAATTTTCTTCCAAACATCAAAATAATTTTAAGAGAAATATCAAATAAATTAACGTGAATAAGTTTGAAAGAGATTTTAATAATATTAACTGGAACGATGTCATTGACACTAATAAGCAAGATGTCAATTACTCATTTGATTCTTTTTAATGAGAGATTTAACAGTTTAATAGACAAACCTACTCCTTTAAAAAAATCAGTAACAGAAAATATAGACAGCAATTTAAACCATGGATAACTCCTGGGATTAGAAAATCTATAAAAAAAATGAAAGAAATTAAAAAACAAACTTATAAGAGCAAAAGACAATAATAGAAAAAACAAACTAATTAAAGAATTTAAAACTTACAGAAATCTAATTGTTAAATTAATTCGTGAATCTAAAAAGAATTACTTTCAAACGTTTTTCCAAAGAAATTATCTTAACCTCCGTAAAACCTGGAAGGGTATAAATAAATTAATCAACATCAAAACAAAAATTACAGCTCTATTGGTATTAAACAACAACTCCGATTCTATAATCACGGATTCAGTTGATGTTTGTAATTGTTTTAATGAGTTCTTTGTAAATATTGTACAGAAAATGCAATCTACCATACACTCATCCCACACTGACTTCAAAAAATTAAAAAATAGTCTTAACTGCTTCAGTAAGGAACAATTCGGGTTTCGTTCAAAACATTCAAAACATCGCATTCTCTTTTATCAATTACAAGTGAAATCCAAAAAGCATTAGACACGGGAAAGTTTGCATAAGGAGTCTTTATTGATTTGCAAAAAGCATTTGACACTGTTGATCACAAAATTCTTCTAAAAAAATTAGAATATTATGGTATTAAGGGTGTAGTCTTATCTTGGTTTAAATCACATCTCACAAACCGTAAGTTGTAACGATAAATGGCCTTAACTCGCATTATAAACAAATTAACTATGGCGTACCTCAAGGTTCAGTACTTGGTCCTCTTTTATTTTTAATTTACATAAATGATTTTCATGCCGCTGTAAAATACTCATCTGAACATCATTTTGCAGACGATACAAACTTACTTTACTGCGATAAATATATGAAAGTAGCATATAAAATTAATTGTGATTTAAAAAAAATTACGTACTGGTTAAATGTAAATCGAATCTCGCTGAATGTAAATGAAACAGAATACATTTTATTTCATTCTCCAAATAAAACAATAGATTTGAATTTTAGAATTAAATTAAAACGTAAAATAATTCATCCCTCAGCCGAAATTAAATACTTAGGGATAACCTTTGATAAACACCTGTCCTGAAAAAAACATGTAAATACCTTAACCAATAAGCTAAGAAGAGCGAATGGCATGTTGAGTATCATACGTCATTACGTAAACAGAAAAACTTTAACCTCAATTTTCTATGCGATATTCTTCTCACATCTCTCATATGGATCACTTGTCTGGGGGCAGACAAAAAATCCAAACTTAAAAAACGTTACATCCCTTCAGAAAATCGCATTAAAAAGAATAATGAATTTTTCTTCGCGTAAAAAACCCTCGACAAAAATATTTAAAGACCTTTCAATTCTTAAATTCAAAGACCTGATGAAACTCAACAATTGTTTATTAATTCACGACTTTATAAATGATTGCTTACCAACAGCCATATCGCATCTTTTTATTAAAACTTCTAATACTCATTCTTATGCCACAAGAAGTACAGTAAATTCAAAACTAGCCATCGATACGTTCAATACTGTAAGGTACTGAAAATCTTCAATCATTTACCAGTGTGTTAAAGACTGGAATGATATGATAAAAAACATTGACTCGATTTTCAAGAACACTGAAAATATTGAAATGGTAAAAATTAATGAAATTTCTTGACATAAACTTAAAAAGTGTCTTTCTCAAAATATAATATCATTGTACGGGTAATACCTTATTAATAATTACTGCCCTCTTCGAACATACATCTCAGTTTTAAATTATTTTAATATGTTATAGTTGTGGATATTTTTCTTATTAATACGCTATGTTATTTTTCCTAGTTTAAATAATATATTAGACTATTTTTCTAATGGATTTTTTACTTAAATTGCTTTTGAAAATATGCTTACTCGCCTAGTTTTTTATTTTAAAAAGGTGTCATTCCTTTGCCTAGTTAACCTATTGAATGGCACCATCCAATTTGACAAATATATATATTTCCTTTCATTGAAAATCAATCTTTTGTGTTGAAAAACTTTATATTATATTTAAGAGAGAAAAAATGTATATTTGTTATTTTTGGAAAATAATTTTTTTATTGTTGTTGTTGTTGAAAAGAATGGCAGAGGAAACAAGTTCAGGAAGTTGATTGATGGCCTGCAGAGTTCGAACGTTGAGAGAGTTGTCGTCCTCTTACATTTTATGAGAGGGGAGTTAGTTTCACTTTGTAGCTGATTTTTCGAACATTGAGTCAAAGTCGTACCATCAGTGGAACACGCCCCTTGGTAACCCGCGCGACGGGCGATGCGGTGTGTTGTGGGGTTGAGAGTTCGAGTCATAAAATTCCTTTCGGTGGCTATATACAGCCAGGATACGCCGGGTCTCTACCAGTGTAGTACTCCCTTTACAAAGTTGTTTTGCTTTTGCCGTTGTGCATGAAGCATCTCCGCCAAACGCAATTGCAAGCTTTTCCAGAATAACGGTTAGTTGTTATCTGCCAAAAGAATCCATTAATCATCCTGCAACCAATGACTTCACCTTAACCCAGGCATGGGCAGCTGACGGATGCTATGCCTTGCTGAAGGGCAACCCGTGATTTTGTCCGGGACTGCTTGTTCAATATTCATCCATATCTGAAGACCTTTCTCCTATCCGCAACCTGGGGACCCGGTGGATGGGAGTTATCATCTCCACACCACAACATGGAACAAAATGGAAAGCATATTTGCATTCAATGCCCTCCCGAAACGGGAACCCTTTTCCATAACTATAAGGGATTTTACAGTATGGTTTTGCTTGCTGCTTGCGATGCATAGTATTGCTTTACTCTTGTAGATATTGGCCAGTACAGTAGCAATAATGACAGTGGCGTGCCAAAAAGCAGTTTACTCAGAAAAATGTTTGAATCAGGAACAATAAATCTTCCTCCTCCTGAAACTGTGGAAGGTTGCAGTTATGATCCCTTGCCTTATTACATGGTAGGAGATGAGATATTCCCACTAAAAACATGGTTGATGCGACCATACCCCGGTAAACAAACCGAAGAGCAACAAATTTTTAACTACCGTTAATCACGTGCACGACGAGTAATTGAGAATGCATTTGTGATTTTTGCCGCACGTTGGAGGATTTTCAATACACCGATAAACGCAAACGTTGAAAATGTGGAAAGTTACGTGCGAGCGGCATTAGCTTTACACAACAATTTAAGAAAGACAGAAAATAGTGCTTATAGCCCATCTGGTTTTGTTGATCTTGAAAGCGCAGATGGAACAATATCAGGGCATTGGAGAGAGCTAGCTAATGATAATAACCGTGGTGGGTGTCTTACAGCGCTAAATAACGTGATTAAGTGACCAGCCAAAATTTCTTCCCTTAACCCTTTCAGTCCCAGACATCAAATCGTTTTTTTATACGTGAAATCTTCAGCAACGCCAAATATTCTCTCATCCAAAATTCCATGCTGAATTCAATTATCTTATTAATTTTCTAGAAACTTGCTAAAAATGGCTCAAATAGTATGGTCGAAATAAGCAAAATAATAGTGATACCGGGAATTAATTACGTATAAAGCATATTTGGTATCATTGGAAAGATAATTTTATGTAGATTAATAATATCTTATGCCTCAATTCCAATATGTTGAGCAATTTTTTTTATTAATGGTTGACTGGAGGGGGTATTTTTACTATTTTGAACTTAAAGAATTTTTGTTTTTGCATTTTATATCAAAGACTTTTATTTCTCATGAAAATGTAATACCCGTTTCTTCGTCATAAGTAAGTTTTCTTAATAAACTGTCTTCAATGAAATATACTATCTTCAATGTTAAAAAAATCTTTGTCAGGATTTTATTTGCTGATGTCAGCATTTTGTCAAAATAGCAGAAAAGCGATAGGAAGTCGGATAAAACTGCTCTAGTTTTCCAGCCTTATGTATTTCAACTTCATATCTTCAGCTTGAACAGTTTCATGTTGAAAATTGTTTCAAAACTCATCAGATATAGCGTTACAGAGTAATTTTGCTGACATCCACGTTTTTACAAAATACGTAATAATAAAATACTTTCTGAAAAAATAAAAAGAAACTTTGGAATTCAAAAACTATATTTGTACATTAAGCTAGCTTATAACAAATTACGTAAATTGATTCAAAAATATCGAATATATTTCTATTGAAGTCTTGGTCTAAAAAAATCTTCAATAGTGTTCTCATTTTCCATTTATCTCGCTGAAAAATATTTTTACCTTGGCTTCATCAATTAACCCAACAAATAATTCTCTTCATTTGACGATGTATGTGATGCAAAGCAATTTCATATATTTTCTTTATATTTTATACCAGTGTTTCTCAACCTTTTTATCCCGCGGACTATTTCCACATTAGCATGAATCTTCGCGGACTCAAGCATATAATAAAATTAAAAATATTGAGCTAGCTAGCTGCTAGGGGTGTAGGACAAAACCCCCCATTTTTTATAGAGTAGGACAAAACACCTCTTATTTTTAAATAATTATATAGTCAAGGCAGCTAAAATCTACGCATCAACAAAGTCCTGGAAAAAATACGCGGCAAAATTTCACAATGAAAAATAATTATTAATTAATTTTGGGTCCAAAGTTTAAAATATTCCGTTTGCTTTGAAAATTGGTAGGTGGACTAATTAGTGGATGCTGATTTCAAATCAAGTACCAGAATTTGGATATTTTCACCCCTAATATCTTCTTTTTGGGCAAATTTGGGTCCAAAGTTTAAAATATTCTGTTTGCTTTGAAAATTGGTAGGTTTACTAATTAGTGGATGCTGATTTCAAATCAAGTACCAGAATTTGGATATTTTCACCCCTAATACCATTTTCTGGGCAAATTTAGGCCCAAAGTTCCATTTTTTAAGTATAAGGGGAATGCTGCCAACCCTAGAATATTAGCAATATATCGGTAAATAATGAAGATTATCACTATCATAAATTTTTTTTTAGGGTATAGCACTAGATTACTCATTTTGGATCGGACCTGCGATGATCCCATAAAAAAGAATTTTTTTTTCAAAAAAGTCGCAAATGCAAAGGCGAATAACTTCCGTAATTTTGACCATTAAAACTTCGTGAATTTCTATGTGAAAGAAGAAGCCATCCTCGGCATGATATAATTTTTGTCCTTAGGGTTTGGTTCCCACTGAGGCGATAACGCGACGAATGCATTTAGCGACGAATCTATTTCATCGCCTATTTTATCGCCTCCTGTTCCCACTGAAATATAAGTTCGTCGCCTATTGTAAATTCTTGACTTTAAAAACAAACAAAAATAAAACTTCTTTCCATTTTAACAAACAATGATGGCAGACAAATTTCAGTGTGAAATAATATTAATGTACAAGCTACTAGAAGCACAAAATCATCATGTTCATAACGTCTGTATCCGCCCCTGTTATATGAGTTCAAACGCAACCGTAATAATTTTCTAAGATAAACCACCACTTGATAGATTCACGAATTTAAAAGACCTTAATAGAATCTTAAAAAACAAAAAACAAAATTATTTCGAAAATTAATAAAAGTTTAAAATGTAAAACAATATTGTTTCGAACCGTCGTCTTCGAATCGTCAATTTCGAAACTTCTGTACACCAGATTACATATATTTATATATTTGGTCATGTAAATGCTAATTTGTAACTAGATTATATATACATATTGTATATGTCAATTTTCAAAGCAAACACAATACTTTAAACTTTGGACCCAAATTTTCCCAAATAAGGCATTATGAGTGAAAATATTCAAATTCTGGTACTTGGTCTGATATCAGCATCGTATATAGCTGAAATTTACAGCTGCCACATTTGGGCAGGTGCTCCTGCGAATTGCTTGAACTTGTTACACCGTGTTCAACGGCGTGTTTGCAACGCAATCGGCGCAAACTTATCTTCGAAAGTGGACTCCCTATCACACCGTCGAAACGTCGCTTCTCTTTGTCTTTTCTACAAGTTTTTTTATGGACGTTGTTCAAGCGAACTATCATCTCTTACACCTTCTCCCAGAATTTTTCACCGTACAACTAGGTTTTCGTCATCTCATCAATGGACTGTTTGCATTCCAAACTGTCACAGGGATTTCTATAAGAACAGTTTTTTCCCGCGAACATCCAGACTTTGGAACTCCCTTCCTTCTACATGCTTTCCATCGGTCTATAACCTTCAACTGTTCAAATCAAACGTTCATCGACATCTGAAAACTGCGTAACTTTCCCTGTAACTTTTCTAGCTCTTTACACTCAAGTGGCCTTTAGGGCCTTGTTCTGAGCAACTACAATGAAAAAAAATATATATATATAATTAGCAAACCTACCAATTTTCAAAGCATACGCAATACTTTAAACGTTGGCCCCAAATTTGCCCAAATAAGGTATTATGGGTGAAAATATCCAAATTCTGGTATTTGGACTGATATCAGCTTCATATAATTAGTAAGCCTACCAATTTTCAAAGCAAACGCAATACTTTAAACTTTGGCCCCAAATTTGCCCAAAGAAGGTATTATGGGTGAAATTATCCAACTTCTGATACTTGATTTGAAATCAGCATCCTCTAATTAGTAAACTTACCAATTTTCAAAGGAAACAGAATATTTTAAACTTCATTATCAGAGTTGTTTGTAATATTGAAGAGATTATGAGGGGTTTTGTCCTAAGGGGGTTTTGTCCTAGGGGGGTTTTGTCTGTATACCAACTGCTAGTTTAACACGATAAATTTGGAAGTACAGTATAATATTGCAGCTTTTTTATTGGGGAACTGTTGATTTATTTTAAAAAAAAGGTTTAAAAATTAAAAAAGAAAAGAAAGACATTTATTGTTTCAAAGTTATTTGAATATAAAATGTATACAAATTTAATGTGAATGTTGATATTGTTTGTATTCTTTTGTCAGATTTCCGATGTCAGTTTCAAAAGTGGTAGAAGAAATCTGCAAAACGTCATTGAGATGTTCATCAGTTATACGTGTTCGAAGTTTATTCTTCGCAAAGTTCATTTTTGAAAACATCTGTTCACACAAATAAGTGTTGCCGAACATACATGCATTCCTTTTCGCATTATCTTGTAATTTCGGAAATATCGTTGCAGATATATTTTCTTTATAAAACTAATAATTTTAGGGGTATCCTACCTTAATTTGAGCAGCACTAAGCAGTGAAGCTAGCTTTTGAAGTTACGGTACACACATTATTTTATTACGTCATAACGTGTGCACTGGAACAATTAAATATTATTCTATCAAGCAGAACGTAAATTTACTTCTTTATCAAGTTTTACTGCGTGGCGGGCCGGAGTACGCAAGTGTTCGCTGGCCGGATTAAAACAGATGGCGGGCCGGATTTGGCCCGCGGGCCGTAGGTTGCCGACCCCTATTCTACATCGTAAGGATCGTCAAATGTTCTGGTGTTATTTTTTTTTGTTGTCAACAAATCCATATTAAAAGGTTTTGCCACATTTACAATTGCCATGGCAAATGCCTTCCGCGAAGCATACCAATTTTCGTATAGATAATTATTTCAGCAAAACTTCTTCCTTCGATATTAATAAGTATTCCACAGCAAAACAAAGTAGTTGGCAATAATATTTTATCAATATCTTTACTTTTAATTGAATCCATTTGTGTAAATCGAGGCATGTGCTCAGCTAGCATAGGTATATCTTTTAACTGGAATTGTTCTGAAATATCTTCATATTCTTCGTTTCTTTTGATTTTGATATCGATTTCTTCCTTGCAATAAGGATGATCTTTCTGTTCAAATTCATGGCATATTTTTTCAGCCACTGAATAGATGACATTCAATCTTTTTGGTGTCCTTACTGGCACACTCTTGTTTAAATCGCAGAGAATTATGAATAAATCGAATTTATACGCATTTTGAACTAACCGGTTAACCGTTTGATAACTTGGCATTGCTAGCGACGTCAAAAGTGACGTCAGTTATACAATATTGCATTGCTTTTAATGATTTCCTTGCATTGACGTTGACCGTTATTCTCAGTTCAACAGCGATAGTACAAGTGCAAGACGTGTCATGTCACTCAAGCAGCAAATCAATGAAGTTGAATACCGCAAGTTACTTAAACATGTTTGGAAAATTAAATTTGATACGGAAGAATGTTTTCCTGCAAAAATAAAAGATTGGATTGATAAACTCTACTTTTCTCGGTGTTCCGTCAACGTATCTAGCATGGCCGTTGTTGGTAGTAACATCGTACTGTGCGCAGCATTCAACAATTAGTGCAAACGATTTTCACATGGAACCAATTTTATTATATGGATTAGTTGTTGGACGTTCTGGTAAATATTTTATTTTCATTTTAATGTAAAATATTGTGATTTATTTTTTGTGTGATAAAATACTAACCTATACAAGTTATAATCAGTTTAAAGAGTTCTTTTTTTCTTTACAGGCACAAACAGGTCCGCGTCGCCAAGAAGAGTCGTTAATGAACTCAAGAAAGTAAAAAATGATAATTGCAAAAGTCACCCGTTCGAATCAGGTACAATAGAAGGTTTGATGAAAGCCATGTCACAAAATAATAATCTCCAAAATGGTTTTTTCAGCGGTTTCTTATAACTATTCCTGGCGAAGATGTTGTAAAAATGGAAGAAAAGGAAGCTGCGGTTAACAAGTCAAAAGACATTATTGACTTAAGCGCTGTGTTACAGAAACTATACAAACAATGTTCCGAAAGCGGTTTAGATCAGCCTGACATAGTTGAATTTCAAAAAGAAGATTCTTTTGAGGAAAATAAACTAAGCATAAAATCCAAATCTCTCGGCCTAATACTCCGCGTAAGTGCAATAACTTGTTTATTGCGAGAAGCATTGGTGCCTTCAGAAGGTGAAGGAGCCACTGTCTGTTGTCACACTGGATAATATATATCTTGTTATAAACAAAGAAAAAGCCACAGAAGTTGCATCTAGATTTGTAAATGGATTATGTAAAATTGGATTGGGCGAGATTACCAATGGAAAACAAAAATGCTTTAAAAGATTTCATCCGAATGACGAAAAGTGTTCGGATAAAGAGAATTTGAGAGTGAAATGGAAAAAAACTAAATCTAGATTAGTAATCATATAATTTTTAAAACGTAGGTCTCTTTCTATATAATTTTTGTTTTGAAGTTAACTTTTGATATTATTATGTTATATTCAAATTAAAGGGATTTTCGAGGGGCCTCAGACTACCTCGAAAGAACCTTCATTTTAGGAAATTTTATTTTCATTTTAAAAGATTTTCGAAATAAACTGGCTTTCGTTAAAGAAAAAAATAGGAAAATAAGTTTTGAGGGCCTGAGATACCCTGAGGTTTTTAGTGAAAAATCCGTGCTTAACTCGTATCACCACACAATATTCTGGTCATTTCCACAGCTGCTGGTTTAATTAGGTTTTCTCCCGCTGTATAGGGCGCTTTCTCTCGAGCAATTTTCCAAGCAACAGAAAATGAAGCATTGACTGCTTTATTGTGGGAGTAAACTACTCGTCCCCAAGCAGCTGGGCGATCAATGCGACTTCGCTTTACCTGATGTTCTTTTTCTTTGAACACTTCAAGTGGTTTATCAATAGATTCTTGATTGTTCAAGGTGCCGACGAAGCTTTGCTTCTTTCAAAGAGCTGTGAGCTAAGACCGTTAAGCATAACACACACTGTGGCCTTACTTCACCATTTACTTCAACTGAGGTAAACCCAAGCTTCATGTAATCATCATTATACGTAAATACTTGCTTTCGTTTCGCCATGAATATACATTAAATTAACCTGTTACTTGTTGGTGCTAAATAGTAAAATGATGACGAATAGATGAGAAGGGATCTTAGCTCATTAGTGAAAGACTGAAAGTTATCAAAACAGATGGACGAACAATACCCATAATGAGATTACATGAAATGAATGAGCGATTGTGTGTGCTCATTGTTATGTTATGTTTATATATGCGGCACTCCCGCCCCAACTTGTGTTTTATTATATTTGTCAGCCACGGCAAGGTCGAGGGGGTTCCTAATCACAACATGGTGCTGCAAAGTTGAAGAACCACGAGGAATAAGATAAAAACGAACAAAACAACAAATTCACAAGATGACAGAAGCAAACAAAACACTCATAATAATGAAACAAAAATTCTCGCGGACTCACCTAGATGCTCAAGCGGACTCAAATGAGTCCGCGGCCTCGGGGTTGAGAAACACTGGTCTATACAGTTGAATCCCGCTATCTCGAACAAAATTCTCGGTCCCTTCAGCATTTAGAGTCCCGCTAACTAAAATTTGTCCCGCTATCTCAAAATTCTCGCTATCTCCAACTAATTTTTGGTCCCTATCAATGAATTACAATCGTTATCTCGAACTTTTCAGAAAGTTTCGCTCATAGAAACCAGACATCCTGAATATTTTTGTGGTGTGTTTTTTCGTCAGTTTCAGTTTTCGAATGTTTTTCGAAGACAGTGTTCTTTTAAATCCATCGTTCCAGCAGTTTAGTATCAAGATTTTTTTTTGTTATTGGAGATTGCTCAAAACAAGGCCTAAAAGGCCACTTGCGAGTAAAGAGCTACAGGAGAAGTTAAGCAGATTTAAGGTAGCGATGAACATTAGATTTGAACAGTTGAAGGTTATATTCAGGAGGAAAGCATGTAGATGGAAGGGAGTTCCAAAGTCTGGACGTACGTGGAAAAAAACTGTTTTTATAAAAATCCCTACGACAATTTGGAACACAAACAGTCCATTGGTGAGACGAAGAAGACAACCTAGTAGAACGGAGAAAATTTTGAGAGAAGGTGTAAGAGAAGATAGTTCGCTTGAACAACGACCATAAAAAAACTTGTAGAAGAGACAAAGAGACGCTACGTTCCGCCGGTGTGAAAGGGAGTCCAATTTCAAAGAAAGGTTTTCGCCAATTGCGTTGCAAACACGCCGTTGAACACGGTCTAACAAATTCAGGCAATTTTTTGGTGCACCTGCCCATATGTGGCAGCTGTATTCCATACATGGACGAATTGATGATTTGTATAGGTAAAGGACGCATTCAGGAGTGAGGTAATTCATTTCGCGTAAAAGAGAACCAACCTTCATGGCAGTTGATTTAGCTATATTTTCAATATAAGATCGCCATGAGAGGTCGATGGTAAATATAAGACCAAGAAGACGAAATGAATTGCTTTCAGGCAAATGAGAACCATTCATCAAAATTCGAGGTAAGTAAGCATGATTGAGATGATTAATGGAAAGAAGATTAGTTTTAGATGGATTAAAATTAACAAGCCAATTCTTACCCCATTCAACTACTGTATTGAGATCTTTTTCCAGATCAGAGGCCATTCTAACTTTATCACAATCATCTGATTTATTAAGGCAAGAATACAATGTTGAATCATCAGCATAAATAACGGTTTTAGATGATAAATTGTCTGGGAGATGGTTAATGTACAGTGGGAACAGAGTCGGACCGAGAACTGAACCTTGAGGAACACCAGCATTGATGGAAAAAATGGAAGAAGAATGACCGTTAAGAACCACCTTGAGTTTACGATTGGAAAGGAAGGAGGAGATAATATTTAAAAATGGACCTTTTAAACCATATGCCTTAAGTTTGTGCAGTAGCCCCAGATGCCAGACTTTATCAAATGCCTTGGAGATGTCAAGGGCAACTGCTCGCGCTTCACCAGAGACATCAACGGCACGATAAAAACGTTCACTTAACTGTCAAAACGTCAGCAGTGGAACGCCCAGAACGAAACCCATACTGGGAGTCGTTAAACAAATTATTTTTTTCAATAAATTCAACTAAGTTCAGGTTAATTAAAGTCTCGAAAACTTTGCTTAAGATGGAAATGAGGCTGATTGGTCTATAATTAGAAGGATTAGATCGCTCACCACAATTTTTAAAAATTGGAATAACAGAGTCAAACTTCCAAGATGAAGGGAAACAGGATTCATCCAAACACTTTTTGAAAAGTGCACACAAAACGGGAGATAACTCAGTAGAACACTGTTGAAGTACAATTACAGGAATGCCATCCGGTCCAGTAGCCTTATTAGAATCCATTTTGTTAATAATCTTAGAAACCTTATCAGGAGATATAAAGCAATCATGTAAAGACTGGACAGTTTTGGAGGAGAAATAAGGGAGATTATGACCAGAATCATCGAGGGTGGAATGAGAACTGAAGACTTTAGCGAATAGTTCAGCTTTATCCTTAGATAGACTAATGACCATTGAAAAGTGGAGGTACAGATGTTTTAGAACTACCCCGGACGTTTTTGATAATACGCCAAAATTTGCAAGAACCTATTTCTTTGGATTTGATAAGATCTTTAGTCCTTTCAGCAAAAACAAGTTTTAGCTTTACGAACAACATATTTACAATTATTGCGCGAGGCAATAAACAGTTGTCTGTTATGATCAGTCGCATCACGACGGTGGCGATGAAAGAAATGATTGCGATGAGCTATGGCTGCAGCACAAGCTGGAGAAAACCATGACGAAGAATGAGGTTTTAACTGATATTTCCCTGACGGAACAAATAATCGTATTGCTTCAGATATTATTGAAGTAGTTACATTAACAAAATCATCAACTGAGTTGGAAAGAATTTTTTCCCAAGGGACAGACTGAATGTGTTCTTGAAATTTTAGCCAATCCGCAAGATCATATCTAAAAAAGGATCTATGCATGGGATGTTCATGGGAAACTTGCCTATTGAAATTAATTTTGACCTCCAAAACAACATGGTCAGAACGACCCAGTGGAGCGCTATGAGATATCTTACAAATTTCAGGGTTAGAGGTCAAAAATAAATCCAACATGGAGGGCGATTGACTTGAGTGATCAGAAATGCGGGTTGGAAAATCAACCAATTGCGAGAGAGACTGAGATACTGCAAAGTTATAGGTTTCGACACCAGAGCTACTTGTTCCATTCGAGAATCTTAGCCATTGTTTATGGTGAATGTTAAAGTCACCAAATACAAAGATGTTGGTTGAGCGATGATTAAGAAGAGCTAAGTCAGCAGACTTTGAAACCGATTTGATAACAGAACAGTCTTGAGAAGATGGAAAGCGGTAGAGAAAGAACAAAAAACTAGTTGAATGTAGAAGAGACAAACGAAAACACATGAAAGGATGATTGGGGTCTTCCACGTCAATTTCACGAAATATTGGTAAAGTTTCCTTGACATAAACTGCTAGACCATGCATATGAATAGAGGAGTCCAATCTAAACAGAGGTAGGTATCTAGGAACAAGAAAATCATTAGAAGATATACCAGCATTTAGGTTAGATTCGCAAAGTGCTAATAAATCCGGATTATTTATTATCAAAAAAGCCTCCACATCCGAATAATTGGTACGAAAACCACGAATGTTGCTAAAAACTAAGGAGGATGAGTATTCAACTTTATTTTGGCTTTGTTGTTGCGTTTTGATTTAAAGAGGGGTTTTTCTTTATTTGTTTTACAAACAAATTCCACGGACGACCTCTTACTCGGTAGACCCATTCCCCCGAACTATCACCAGCCTCCCTCTGTTTAGCTTCAACTCGAAGTTTGTTGAATATATCCCTTTCCTCCTTGCTCCTGTCTGGATTAATAAAGATATTTCCATCAGCTTCTTTCAAAATCCATTTGTGATTTAAGATGGAAATTTTTGTGTCATAATCACGCAGAGTAACTCGTAACGGTCGAATTTTAGCGGATTGCAAATGACTGAGTCTTTCACAAATTTTAATATCGTCAATGCAAATATTAAGTCTAAGCTGATTTTTAATGAGACCCAATACCTGCAATGAGTTACTAACCGATTCAGTCTCTTTCAAACCATAGATTATCAAATTATTTTTGCGCCAGTTGTGATCTTCAATATTTTTAAAAATTTCTTTAGTTATAGTATGTTTGGAGTCTAAACAATCAACCTTGACACTATTTTTTAAATTGGAAATTAGAGTGTTTAGATTCAAGTTGTCATCAACTAATTTTTGAATTAATGAGGCGTTTTTCTCAATGCTGTCTTTGATGCTGGACAATGGAAGATTTATATAAAGAATGAGACGCTTCGAGAGAAAAAAGGTGAGATTCAATTTTTTCAAAGTAGGCTGCCAAAAAGAAAACTTACTGTAAAAACATTAAACAAAAGTGTAAGACACTTAAAGAAATCGAGAAAGGACTATCAAATAAAGATGCTTCAATTAAATATGGAGTCCCGCCCAATAGAATTTTTTTCAATGGGTCAAAAATAAAAAGACTTATTTCAAAGCTTTGGAAAACAATTGTTCCAGCAAAAAGAAAAAACTAAGAGAGAGTAACTTTGAAAAAGAACACTGAAAACCAGCAAAGGAGCTGGTCCTAACCAGCTTCCACCTCGCGTCATAAGAGACTGTGCTGACGAAATTGTTTAACCTCTTTGCTACCTAATCAATCAAAGTTTACGAACACATACATTCCCCTCTGCTGAGAAAGTTGCTCGTGTAACACCTGTGTTCAAATCTGACGACAAGTCAAAAATGGATAATTACCGGCCCATTTCAGCGCTTAATGTATTTTCAAAACTAATTGAACGAATCGTCCATCATCAACTCTATTCATATCTTGAAACAAACAAACTCTTACAACATCAGCAGTTTGGTTTCAGGAAACAACGTTCCACGCAGCATGCAGTCTCCCTTTTCGTTGAGACCATACGAAAAAAGGCTGACCAAGGTGAATGTACAGGTGCCATCTACCTAGACCTACGAAAAGCATTTAATACGGTAGATCACTCTTGTCTACTTCATAAGCTGCAACTTCGTGGTGTCAATAGCACAGAACTATTATGGTTTGAAGATTATCTGTTCAACAGGACTCAGTATGTTATCTACAACAACGCTACCTCATCTCCACAACATATTAACTGTGATGTACCTCAAGGGTCCATTTTAGGGCCCTTACTTTTTATACTTCTCGTAAATGATCTTCATCTCGCATTGCAGAAGTCAAACCTCTTAATGTATGCAGATGATACTGTCGTATTCTACTCTTCAAAATCGAGTGAAAAAGTAGAAGTCTTAAATACTGAAGTCCAAAAGATTGCTGAATGGATGAACGAGAACTGTCTCATTTTAAACCTCAAAAAATGGAAAATCTGAATTCGTTTTGTACGGCTCGCAACAGAACCTACGAAAGCAAGGTACCTGCAACATCAAGATCAATGCAGTACCTATTAACGTAGAACGTCAATATAACTATCTGGGTGTAACACTTGACAACCATTTGACCCTACAACAACATCTCGTAAACATCTATAAAAAAGCCTCCGGTCAACTCAAGCTATTATCCAAAGTACGATACTATCTCAGTCCGAATGTTGCAGAATCAATATACAACGCCGTCATCTTACCCAGATTGTTATACTGTTTTCCGATCATGTTATCCTTACCTCAAAGTCAGGAGGCTAAGCTACAATCACTTCACGATCGTGCTTCTCGAATATGTAATGGAAGTAATAAACCCTGGAAACAGCTATCGATTATCAAGCAACAACGTGCAGCATATGAAGTCTTCAAAGCGATAAGCGCAATCAACGAAAATCACTTTAGATTCGAACGTACAAACCATGAAGTAAATACGCAAAGAAACCACAGCAACGTTAAACTGCAACGAGTTAGAACTGAATTTTGTCGTAAATCCTTCAACCATCAAGCTGGACTTATATTCAACAAACTACCCACTATTCTTCAAAAGGAAATATCGGTTATTACATTTAAAAGAAAAATCAAAAATGTCATGTTTTAGTCTCTGTCTTAACATTTTTTAATGGATTTTACTTTTCAAATATATACATAATTATTCTAACCTTTTTGTAAATATATATATATGATTTATTATAAGCAAGACCCTTAAGGATAACAGAGTCTTTTTAATATGTTCTCTGATTAGGACACCTGTATAAGTATGAATAATAATAATAATTCAATGTAGTTTACTAATAATTACATCTGACTAGCCTGAATTCAACAGAATTTTGCTGATGTTAGCACAAATTTCTCTCTTTTGCCTCAATTTTTCGCTATCAAACATTTTAACTATTAATAAATAGGGTTAAGATGATTTAAATAAATAAAAATATAAACTAATAAATACCTTGTTCATCTTTACAAATTTGCAATTGGGAGATGCTCCATAAGAAACTGCAGCAATAACCTTTAATTGGCATGACAACTCAAGGATGCTAGTAGCTTTCCATAATATGCTGTACAGCTGGTAGGAAGTGATGCATCAGTAGCAAAATTTGCAAAGCTATAAGTCAGCGCAAAAAGTACTAAAACATGTGTAGCAAGCTTCTTTATGTTTTTGAGAGTCGGATCCCCTAGGTCTACAAAATCAATCAGTTGCCCAGTGCTTCGATCCCATACCAGGTCTTCTTGCACCTTCATTTCATCAAAAAGAATAGTGGTAAATCTTTCTGAGCTAGTGAAATTTCTTGTTTTATGTGATAGCTCTTTGATAACTTCAGGATTAAACCCTTGTTGAGGATGGATATAGTTCCTGTAATCCTGAAGTGTACGCTGACTGGGTAGAACAAGGACTCCATTACCTTCCTTGGAATCAAGTCTTAATTGATTGTATGCAGCGGGTGACTTGGCAGCGATTGACAGGCAAAACTTGATGATTGCTGGATGGTAACGGATTTGACTATTGTGAGATGCTCTGAGATATTTCTGTTGCTCCTCCCAAAATAGTCTCATGAAAGGTGGAACTTTGTCATTAGGGATTTCCTCGAAAATATCAACCAGATCATTGTTCAAGTTAGAGTCAATATTCATTGCATTTTTCTTCAGCTCAGCTGTCATATCTACGATTTGGTTTTTCAACGTGTTATCTAAACGGTAACTTTGAATAATTGCTTTCAACCCATCAGGAGAAGTAAACTTAATCGGTGCATTAAGTTTTGCTGGGGCAGCAGAAATAGCCTTTTTGTAGTTTAGTTCAGATCTCGTCTTCACTTTAAGTTTCTTACATGATACACATTTAGTAGTTGGACACACAACAAGCAGCTCACATTTCAAGGATCAAATGAACTCTTTTTGGGCAACAGGACTTTCCTCAGTTTCAGCAGAAGACTTCAAGAAATTAAATTGTTTTGGGATAACATGATGTTGAAGGTGTGATGCATGTTTGAATTCAATCAAATCAAGTCCTGAACACAGCTGATAACCATTAAGAAGACATATGAAATTACTCAGTGTTACAAATGTAAATGATGGGTGTGATGAAAAGATTTGGTGTTCTGTTGATAACAACCACCCAAAACATTTTAAACGATATGATTAATCTGTATCTACATATATTTGAATGTAGGATAATATCAAGTCGTCAATTTTGCAGTTAATTTCAATAAATTTGTTGTGAAATAATATTGTCCATGATGATTTCAATTTCAATTTCGGAATACGTTGGGCAAAATCATTGAAATCTTTGGTTCTAGGAGAATTCCCCCCGATCAAATTCCCCCCTGGTGAATTCCCCCCTAGTTGAATTCCCCCCGCACGTATCATGATATAGTAAGAAAATTTGATTTTTGTATATTTGTCTAAAATAGTAAGTCATTACGAGTCCCTATCTATGGTCCGACATATCGTGTGTAGGACAAAACCCCCGTAAGAAAATAAACCGTAGGACAAAACCCATCTAGGAAAAACACGTTTGCTTTGCTGTTTGCTTTGAAAATTGGTAGGTTTACTAATTAAATAATGCTGATTTCAAATCAAGTACCAGAAATTGGGTATTTTCACCCATAATACCTTATTTGGGCAAATTTGGGCCCAAAGTTTAAAATATTTCGTTTGCATTGAAAGTTGGTAGGTTTACTAATTAAATGATGCTGATTTCAAATCAAGTACCAGAATTTGAAATTCTGAATTTTTCTGGTAAATATTTTCAAAAAAGTGGCAAATGCAAAGGCGAATAACTTCCTTAATTTTGACCATTAAAACTTAGTGAAGTTTTATGTGAAAGAAGAAGCCATCCTGTAAATTGGTGGAACATGCTCCCTGTCGATGTAAAACATGCTAACACTATCGACATCTTCAAAACAAAGTTTGACAAGTTCTTCGCCAACCACCCAGTTGTATATAGCTATCATGCTCTGGACAAACCAGTCTCTTTTTTATGTCTGTAAAAGATTAAATTTTTCTTAGGATAGGCTTCAACTGGAAATTTATTCTTCCTACCTAGCCGTATATTTATTTGTATATTTTGGTGAAAAATTAATGTTACTTGCGATTATATGTTAAAAATTATCCCCGGACAAATTCGAGTTAACTTCGAAATAAAAAAAAACGAAATCGAAAGTAACGTAAACATCTTCAGTAAATATTACGCGCGAAAAACATTCGTTAGATTTTGCCGAAATGAACACACAAAAGCAGGAAATATTGATAGTTTTAAACGCAATAAATTTGATATCAAGTCAAGCTTCTGCTGTTTTTATTATTCAAAAGATTCTCAGAAGTTCAGCAAAACATCATCGCATTGAATTTTGCAGGGGAAAAACACAAACTCAATAAAAAAAGGGAACTTGCGCGTTATCGAAGATCACTTCGGAAATCAAGGTCTATTTGGTTTTGTAATTCCCGAACAGATGCATGGTGGAGAAAAATGACAACAGAAAGTATTCCTGATCCAACGTGGAAAAATTTTTTTCGCATGAACAAAATCCCTTTTTTTGAACTTGTGGAAATTCTTAGACCTATGATAGATCGAAAACCTAATTCACCAAATTATAGATCGCTTTCAGCAGACAAAAAACTTGCTATAACTTTATATTACTTAAAGGACATTGGCTCATTGTGGATGGTGGCAAACACCTTTGGCATTCATCAATGTACTGTATCAAAAACAATTGTTGAGGTTGGCTATGCAATAAATACTTTAATGGGTAAAGAATTTATATCTCTGCCTAAAGATAAATCAGAAATGCAAAGAAAGGTTTCTAAATTTGAGCATAAATTTGGCATGACACAGGCATTTGGATGCATAGACGGCACTCATATTCGATTGAAAAGACCAATTATTAATTCACAAGACTACTTTTGCTATAAACAATATTACTCAATAAATGTACAAGCAACTTGTGATAGTAATGGTAAGTTTATGGACATTGATTGTCGTTGGCCAGGGTCAGTACATGATGCAAAGGTATTTGTAAATTCAACTATAAGCACAAAGTTGAGAGAGAAAACATTACCTGTAACATTTTATGAGCTTTTACCTGGGTTTAGAAGTGGTCCTAACTATTTAATTGGTCATCCTGCCTACCCCTTAACACCATTTTGCATAAAAGAATTCCATTCATGTACAAACAACCAAGAAGTTATTTTCAACAATATGCTCAGAAGTGAACGTAACACAATTGAGTGTGCCTTTGGTTGATTAAAGGCCCGCTGGGGGTTTTTGAGAAAAGAAGTTGACCTAAAACTTGAAACAGTACCTTTAATGATTTATTGTTGCTTTATACTACACAATTTTTGCGAAAAAGATAAGAACAATTTAATGGAGGAAGAGGAAATAAATTCCCAAATGCGTATTTACCACAATGAAGATACAACTACACCAAATATTCCAGATGCTTTTTATTCATATAACCATGTGGAGGGTGAAAAAATAAGGGACACTTTAGGTATATATATATATATACCTTTAGCAAAATAAAATTGCTGGATAAATTGTAATCTATTCTGTGAAAATTTTAAAAATGCTATCTGTAAGTCCCCATGTGAAAGTTAATCTTGTAGGTACATGCAAAAAATATGTTGTGTATTGTCATTTACGAAAAAAACAACAAATAAAAAGAAGCAAGGAAATATGTTCATGAAGTCATACAAGTGGTTCATAAATGTATGTTCATATATACATTAATGAAGTCATGATACGAAATGTTAATCAAAAGATGGTCTGAAATTGCTATTTGCAAGATTGCTCTGTCCCTGTTCATTGTGTTGCTGTGGATTGTTATAAAATGTATTGTTAAAAATAGGCTGAGGATAGGGGTGATTTGAAAAAGATGGTCTTGGGTGTATCGGTTGGCTTGAAGATTTCTCAAAAGCATTTGCAATTACTTGCATTGAATTTGCAACTGATTGCATAGAACTGGTAAACAATGCCATAGACTTTGTAAAGGATTCATTTGACCTATGTATTGCTTCAGCAAGATCTTTTTTAAATCTAGCATCTTCTTTTGCTTCGTTTAGTAATATCTGATCACGCTGTGAAGCACTTAATTGCTTTTCCAGATTTATTTTTTTTAGTCCAGTCAGATTGTGCAAAAAAACACCCAAATTGTGCAAATTGAGTAACAAGCATGAAATTTGGCACAGTGGTAGTATGGATGATAAGAAGTGAATTAAGCCTCAGACCCAATCAAAATCACCTGTTTAGTATATTTTACAGACCGGAATGGGTTTCCATAGCAACCAAAAATAAATTTCTTCAAAACTCGCATTGTCATATATCGTTGGAAAGCTTAGGAAAAGGAGAACAAAAATTGCCTTTACATTAATATCTAAAAACGTACTGGTAACGAGTTACGATCAGTTAAAGAGATTTAATAATCAGGTGCTTTTCGTATGTAAAACTAGATGTTTTAATCACTTTTTATTCTCTTTTCTTTCTTTTATATTACATTATATAGGTAAATCTAGGTTTCTTTTGTAGTATTCCTCTATTTATTCTGTGTTAGGGTTAGTTGTATACAAATAAATAAGCCATTCAAAAAAAAAATTAAACCTTATCTTAAAATATAAAATTTTGAATTTGCTTTCGTTCAATTTCGTAATGTTTTGGTGCAAAAATTTCAATGTTGATATCGTTTTGTATAACAATATAATTATTCTATATGTTTTTTATTCTAGAAAAAAGTAAATTAAAAAATGTCAAATAAAAAACGTCGTTACTCTGATCTGGAATGTTTTACAGATAACAATAATTTAGATTGGAGTTTATGCATTGTATGTCAAATTTCTACTCGTGAAAAGTTGGAATGCCCAGCCGACCTGAAGCGCAAACATTATGACCCGTTTACAGCCTATGAGAAAATAACAAGAAATATCAATCGTCTCCGTGAGCTAGATGCTTTGCCAGTTGATTCTTTGTTTATGTCTTCGGAATTGTGTACAGCAGAAACACTTTGAATCAATAGAGCTAAGTTTCATAAGTCCTGTAGAAATAAATTCAGCGATATGAAATTAGAACGAGTAGAACAACGAGTTAAGAACACTCAGATAAATCACGAATCCCAAGCTGAAGACGAGTTGATTTTCGATAGCAATAATGACGAGGAAAGTGCTGGTCAGTCATCATCCCGTTCTAGTTTACGCTCCCCGACAAGCAAAGATACCAATGCAAATAATGACAACCACTTGTGTTTCTTTTGTTGAAAGAAAAAGCCAGATAATTTACGTCGAGCATCTACTTTTAAACTCGACAAAAAAGTAAGAGAATGTGCTAAATCGTTACAAGATTTTGAGCTTCTTGCAAAGTTAAGTAAAGGTGATATGATTGCCCAAGATGCTATGTACCATCACCAATGTCTTCTTTTATTTTACAAGAAAGCCAGATCACAAAATGTCGACACCACTCTAAATGTCAACGAAACAAAAGAGTTACATGGAACAGTCCTTGCAGAATTAGCTGCTTTCATGGAGCAAGAAAGGGACAGAATGGGAAGTAACTGTGTCTTTAAATTGGCAGAATTAGCTGATTTATACAAATCAAGGTTTGAAGAGCTAGGCGGTGTTTTGCCAGATCTTGTCCATTCTACAAGATTAAAACAAAGACTCCTTTTGCACATTGATGGCTTAATTGAGAAAAGGCAAGAAAAAACGACATACCTAGCATACGATAATGGTTTATGCGACGTTTTTAAAACACTCTATGAAAAAGATTTCGATGAAGATGCATTTGTTTTATCGAAAGCAGCCAATATCATACGTAAAAATTTATTGCAAAGAGAATCAAAACCGTTTGATGGCCTATTTAATTGTTCATCTCAGGAAGCGTTTGTACCTCAAGTTCTGACATCGTTTATAGACATGATTTTACAAGGTTCAAACATTAACAGAAATAAAAAGTATCTGAGGCAAGCGAATTTGACAATATCTCAGTTGATTGGTCAGAACACCATAAAACGTTCCCGAGACAATACAAGTAAGAACTATTTATCTCAAGAAAATGAATCTCCTCTAGGAATTTACTTGGGAATGATGATACATGTAAAAACCCGTAAAAAAGGATTAGTTGATAAATTGTATGATTTGGGAATTTCGATCCCATATGGAAGAGTAATGGATCTTTTAACGGAACTGGGAAACAAGGTACTGCAACATTACCGCCGAAATAATGTCGTTTACCCTCCATCCTTAAAAATTGTAAAAGGGTATTTACAACGGCTGCAGTAGACAACATCGATAACAATCATACCACACATACCACACATCAATAAGCAACTTCAAAGGTGCAATAGAATTGATCTTGTCTGGGATGTTTATGTTAAAAATTCTTTAAAATCTTCAGCCCGTCAAAAACGAGGTAACTATACGAAGAACGGGATTTTTTTAAATGTTTCTGATTTTTATAAAAAAGTAGCTTTATCGTCAATTTTATTTTGTAGGTAAGGGTATTCGAAGAAGAGTCCTCCCAACTCCAAAAATCCTGGAAATTGGCAATCTTTTTTACGTCTTGATGATAATAAACGCGAGCTGTTTGGTTTTCTTGCTAACGAAGTTACAAAACTTGAATGTGAGAAGTTGGTTATCAGCACAATTGGTTCTTCTGTTGTCATGAATTGTCCTTTTGATGATATATCTGCTCTTTTCCCATCAGATCACGAAGAAGCAGACACACGTATGTTGCTGCACGCTGTAAATGCAAGCCAAAACGGAATGGAAAAGGTCCTAATTCGTACAGTCGATACTGATGTGGTTGTTATCGCTCTTGGGTTGTTTTCTCAAATGAATTTATCTGAAGTGTGGATATCGTTTGGAACAGGAAAACACCAGCGTATGATATAAGTTCATTCAATTTTTAATGCCATTGGTGCTGCCAAATGTAATGGTCTACTTTTCTTTCACGCCTTTACTGGATGCGATCAAGTTTCCTTTTTTACGGGTAATGGAAAAAAAAGAGCATGGAAGACTTGGAAACATTTTGAAGAAGTAACAGCAAGCTTCGTTTCTTGTTCAAATTTTCCTTCCAGCCAACAGTTAAATGAGCTATTTCCTATTATTGAAAGATATGTCGCCATCATGTACGATCCAACAACAACCCATTGGTCTGTCAACAAATGTCGAAAAGCTTTATTTGCAACAAAAGGTAGATCGTTGGAGGCCATTCCACCAACACACGATGCTCTCCTCCAGCACACCAAACGAGCGATCTACCAATCAAGCTGCTGGCATCGCCTCTGATAAAGCAACAAGATCTACCATATACAGTTGAATGGGGATGGCAGCAAATAGAAGGTGGCGACTATTCAGTTTGTTGGATGACAATTCCTGAAGCATCTTCCATATGTCAGGAACTTATTTGTTGTGGTTGCAATAAAGAAAAGGGGTGTAAAGGACGGTGCAAATGCAGGAGAGCTTCATTAAAATGCATCGCCCTTTGCAAATGCGGCGGTGATTGTGGAGATATAGATATAGACATATAGATATAGGTGTTGCAACTGCAATGTTTATTGTTATTTTTTTACATTTACTAGTAGTTTTTTGATATTTTTATAATATTTACCCACCTGATTATTACAGTGCACTCTTTCTATCTCGAACGTTTCTCTAAATTTGTGTAGCCTTTAAGCTATTTTTATCTCTCTATCTCGAACTTCTCTTATGTCGAATTTTTCTCTTATAATTGTTGAATTTTACAATTTCATGTATAGTAAGTCATCAACATACGAAGTTTTCAAAGTACAAAGTTGAAGTTTAAAATGTATTTCTACTAACCCTAAACCCTAACTGAATTTAACAAATATATAGATAATAAAAAATTCGAGTTTTACCGCACCTTTCTCCATCTCGAACAATTTTTTGGTCACTTGCGAGTTTGAGATAGAGGGTCCTCAATAAATCTCTTTAAACGATCGTAACTCGTTACCAGTACGTTTTTAGATATTAACGTAAAGGTCATTTCTGTTCTCCTTTTCATAAGCTTTCCAACGATATATGACAATGCGAGTTTTAAAGAATTTTTTTTTTGGTTGCTATTGAAACCCATTCCGGTCTGTAAAATATACCAAACAGGTGGTTTTGATTGGGTCTGCGGCTTAATTCACTTCTTCTCATCCATACTATCACTGTGCCAAATTTCATGCTTGTTACTCAATTTGCACAATTTTTTCACAATCTGACTGGACTATTTGTCGTCAATGAGTTTGGGAACACAGTTATTTTTTTTATTTTTTGGTGGTGGTGGTACAGTTTCCAATTCATCTGCTTTGTCTTCTACTTGTTCTGACTCAATAGATTCATTAAGTTCTACATTATGTTCGTTATTAACAGTGTCACTGTCTAAACCAAAATTAAGTGGTATTGTTGCAGGAGAACCTCCCCAAATCTTAACTAGATTGTCATAGTGTTCAGTCACACGTTTTCCACTGCCACTACGTGAACCATTTGATACTGCATTCTGAAAATTTTGTCGAATCGACTTTATTTTTTCTTGTATTCTTAAATACCCACGTTTAATTAATTCTTTATCAATTTGAGTTTCTTCGGGAGAACCAAAACTTGCCAAAACTAAACCAACATATGCAGGGGTATTTTCATACACTTTTGCCATAATCTTTCTAATCTCTTCATACATTTTTACTTTATCTGCAGAAAAGTCTTTGTTGTCGAATTCCATTTGAGATTTAAATAGAATTATTGATCGAATAAGGTTTGGGACTTTTTCCTCCACTGTTTACACAAACCTTTTATTATCAACCATCTTCTCTTTAAATATAATATAAACAAAACATTGTTGGAATGTTTAAAACATCGGCCGGGAATCACAACACAAAATAAGTATATAATTCAACCATTTCTATTTTTGTTCGTGTGAACAAGTAAATGCGCTTGACCCGCGGTAAATATTTATCCCGGTATGGTTAAACCGAATTAAATCTCTAGCCCGGGGTAAGTTTTTAAATTTAACTCATATAATCGAAAAACATTTTAACTGTACACTACCTTGATAAACGAGTTAAAATTTTAACTTGGTCACGTGACATGTCATGTTTTACCCCGGGCTAAGTTTTCTCCATATAATCAGCACCTTAGGTTAGAAAATTCTTTTTCTAAAGGTCAGTAGAAACCTCCCCAAAATAACATTTTGTTTCTGTATATATATTTAAGCACTCCTATTCAACACCCTCTGGAGTTGGCTGCCTTGCCCATCCACCTTTCACCAAATACCTCAAGTGTTGCACCCAACAACTTTCTCATCTGTCTTTCCTTTGGAAAACAAGCTTGTGTACCATAGGTTAGTCGTGATCTCACACATGCTTCCAATATTTTTTTTCTAGTTTTAATTTTGTAAAAAAGTGCTTGGGAATTTCTAGTCTCGCGAACTGTTTTTTAAGTTCGTAGTACCTTTGTATTTGATATGGTCAGCTTCACAAAACGTGGTGAAATCGTTTGACAGTGGGTATCAAAGAGGAAGGTTGTATGTAAAAAAATGAATGTGGATTACTCTTCTTCACTGAAAGATAAAGCTAAACCAAGATATGTGCAAAAATTAAACATTGTGGGCCTTCTAGAATGTCCATATCGTCTGCCTGCAGATATTTGGCTTGAGGACCAACCAAATGGCCAGACATTGAGTACCCTGATATTTATCAATATCTGATCAACACACCTGGCATATATATAAATATTATATACAACAAAGTAAAGAGAAAAAACTCAAAATTTTTATAGTGCTCTAAGTTTCGTGCATTAACACTCTTCAGCTATATATTGTTACAAAAACATATTATCTAGAAACAAAATTCACAAGGGAGCGTACATTACAAATGCTTATAGGGACCTAATCTTTTGATTTATAATTGGCTAATAAAAATTTATTAGTATGACGACATTTTGATATCCATTCACTACGTTTGTTAAGAAGGCTTTGTTTATCAGGGTAATTTAGAATTTCGTATTACCCCTGTAAACAAAGGGCACAGGCTCGTGCGTTGATGGAATTTTGCTCTAGTTATTCTACTATTGAGCACTTTATATGGAAACATACACCTTAATTTTTGTAAATATTTTATACTTAATTATTTTTTTCAAAAATATAATGCTAAGTCAGATGTTAAAATATCCTTCTTTACACCAGATTTTATTTAGGTGTTCACACAAGGGAATCAATGAAAAGCCGGAAAGCCTTAGAAGTCCACAACCAGTTTCAGTCAGAGTGGGTTGGTACAGTCAAGCACCATGTAACTGGCTCTGGAATTTACATTTTGACTGCTGGTGTCATGCACTCTCAAGCTTTGAATATAAGCAATCTTAATCCGTGAGTGGCAGCCAAGAAAGATGGAGCAGTTATCTGTGCACACTGTCACTGCATGGTAGGGTAAGCATTCACTTTTGTTTTATCGTTTCTATGCTTTATGATGTTGTTTTCTGTGAATAAATAAGTATTACATTTACATGGAATTTGTAAAATATTTTGTTGCAATTTATCATATATCTATAGATTGGCTGAAGCATACTCCCACATTGGTGCTATTCTTTTCAAAATTGATGCAACCGTACGCCTAGGGTATACTAAAGAAGCAGCTTGTACAGACGTTTTATGTAAAGGGAACAACGATTTTGTTAAGAAAGTCACAGGGAAAAAAATAAAAGACATCAAGTTCTATAACCCAGCAACAATATTGAAAACAGCTTTGCCGCCAGCCAAACGGTTTAAATCTGCCACAACTGCCCACAAGACATTGCTCAATATGCTGAACGATGTGCCTGACAACAACAAACCAGTTGGGTTGAGCTTATTTGCTGCCTATTGTGGAAATTTTATACCCAAAGCACCTGTTCCAGTCACCCACAAGTTACCAAAACCACTAAGAAGTTACTTCCGCAGTGGCTTATCTCAAGAGGATCTAAATCAGTAGAAAAGTTATATCTGTCAACTTCAACTTAGTAAAGAGCAGAGAGACTTTATTGAACAGTCGACAGTATTGCAAAGTAACTCCTTAGTGTAGAAAAGCCTGAGAGTTGGTCACATAACTGCTTCAATTGTCCATGAAGTCCTACAAGCAGACCAGAATCACCCTTCAAAGTCATTAATTAAAAGACTGTGCACAGAAGGCTCCGATTTAAAGCATGTGCCATCAATATAATGGGGTAGGGACAATGAGGCAGTAGCATTGACCTGCTACCAGTAGATGTTGAATAAAGATCATTGCAATGTGATCATTGAAAAGACTGGGCTGCGTATCCATGCCAGGTATCATTTTCTTGGAGCATCACCAGATGGTATTAGTTCCTGCACATGTTATGGAAAATTTTTGATCGAAATAAAGTGCCCGTCAAAACATAAATCAAAAGAAACTATTGAGGAATGCATTTTAGGAGACAAAGGATTTTGTCTTGATTTAAATAAACAATTAAAGCCATCACATAAGTATTATTCACAAATGCAAATGCTTGTGTTTGGGATTAAAACGTGCCATTTTGTTGTGTGGGCTCCAAAGTTCAGCTATGGGGTTGCTGTTCCTTTCAATGAGTCCTTTCTCAAAAATGTACTGATATTAAACTTTTTGTAAACTTTTTTACAAACCATGTTGTAGAAGTATTGGTGCAACGAAAAATGGAAAATGAGACCAAAAAAAAGAGAACATATAACTATTTTGCTATTGCCAAAAAGCTTATAATCAGAATGAAGACATGGTTGGTTGTGACAATGTAAATTGCAAATGGATACATTTTAAATGTGCAAAAATCAAAAACCCGCGTAAAGGGTAAACTTGGTATTGTAAATACTGTAAATAAATACTGTAAAAAGTGGTAGTACACTGTATTTTATTTATTATTTATATTTGATTAATAGTGTGTAAATCTTCCTAATACATTTTTCTGAAAAAATATTTCATCATTTCTCATTGTAAACAATCGGGTGTAGGACAAAACCCCCTAGGACAAAAACCCCCATTTTTTTACAGAGTAGGACAAAACACCTTTTATTTTTAAATAATTATATAGTCAAGGCACCTAAAAAATCTACGCATCAACAAAGTCCTGGAAAAAATACGCGGCAAAATTTCACAATGAAAATGTAAAATATTTATTAAATTGTTTGGGCAAATTTGGGCCCAAAGTTTAAAATATTCCGTTTGCTTTGAATATTGGTAAGTTGACTAATTAAATGATGCTGATTTCAGACCAAACCAGAAGTTGGATATTTTCACCCTTAATACCTTATTTGGGCAAATTTGGGCCCAAAGTTTAAAGTATTCCATTTGCTTCGAAAATTGGTAGGTTTACTCATTAAATGATGCTAATTTCAGACCAAGTCCCAGAATTTGAATATATGTAATCTGGCGTACAGACGTTTTAAAATTGACGATTCGAAAATGACGGTTCGAAATAATAGTCTTCATTTTTTAAACTTTTATTAATTTTCGAAACAATTTTGTTTTTGTTTTTTAAAATTCTATTAACGTTTCGAGAACCTACGCGCCATTATTTCTTAATTTCTATAAACGAACCAATCAAAACCTTTCTATTTCCTAAAAGTAACACCTTTAAGGAACATGGCAATGCATTCATTTCAAACCCACTTCAAACCCATGTCTCGTAATCGAAATGTTAGTCAGGCGCGGCGAGAACTCGTTACAGCAGTTTTATGAGGTCGTTTCAACATGACGCTTATTTCGATGAAAAATAAACATATGGTCATAAATAAATAAGTACCAGATTTTGGATATATGTAATCTGGCGTACAGACGTTTCGAAATTGACGATTCGAAAATGACGGTTCGAAATAATATTGTTTTACATTTGTTCAAATATGGTATTAGGGGTGAAAATATCTATATTCTGGTACTTGGTCCGAAATCAGCATCATTTAATTAGTAAACCTACCAATTTTCGAAGCAAACGGAACACTTTAAACTTTGGGCCCAAATTTGCCCAAATATGGTATTAGAGGTGAAAATATCCTAATTCTGGTACTTGGTCGGAAATCAGCATCATTCAATTAGTAAACCTAATAAGGTAATGAATGGATAAAAAAGAAATACCACCAAAGAAATTATGAGTAAAAATAAATTCGTGAAATTAACTTTCGCAATAGCTATTTTCGCAATCGCAAAGTTGAATTTCTAGTAATTTTCGACTTGTGTGACAAACAGGCGGTTATAGAACAAAGATTTAAACTATTTCAATAAACACACGCTCATTTTTCTTTTTTCATTAGAAATAGTTAATCTATTAAAATTACATGATCTCCTTTTCGTGAATCACGACGGGCGTTTCCAAACATATCGCGAATGTCTTTTGATTTCACTTCTTTTTTCTGGATGTTTTTAGTTTTTTCGTCGGCAGGGCTCTTTGCAATACCTTGATATCCATCTCTTCGTCGTCTTCATCGTCTCCATTCGTTTGTTTGTTTCTTATTGCAAGAAGTGTTGCGGTTATTGCTTCATCTTTTGGTTCGGTGTATAATTCTTTCAAGAGAAACTCGTATCGCATCGTAATGGGAGTGTGACAATGAACCAACCGATGGAGAAGTTGGAGGCAATGCTTTTGATTACTTAAGTTTGTAACAATTTGTTTAAACGAGTAAAAACAGCTATTATCAAGTTAAAGCTCTTATCGTTATTATTTCCTTTATTCTGAAAGAGATTGATTGTAAAATTTACTAAATTTTGACATTTCGCAAAAATTAATACCCGCGAAAAAATCCTTAAATGAGCAAACCGCGAAAATTAATACCCGCAAAATGCAATTTTTTGAGAAAAAAATCGATACCGAGAAAATAAGTACCCGCGAAATTTAGTACCACTAAGGTATTTAATAGTAGTAACATTAATATATAAGACTATAATCAGGGTGTGGTTATGCAGAATTTGAGAAATTAAGATTTGAAAAGAAGCCTATTTAAAGTAAAAAAAACACATGATTATGGCATTTGAGATTCACAATAATGTATGTTAAACTATGTTTTAGTACCTTAAACCTGGTTTAGGTTTAAGTGACATAAACATTGTTTAAGTGATAGCTTAAACTTAGTTTTAGAGGTCAACAAAAACAAAACCAAGTTTTAGCGACCGTAATCTAAGATTTAGCTTACGCTTATGTTCCAAGCATTCTTTATTGATAGAATATCTACTAGGTCCTCTTTTGCCATTCAATATCCTTTGTAAATTCGTTACACTGTCCGCATCGCCATTATTATGATCATTCTCACCCTCTGATTGTTGTTGCAATTCAAAAAATCTTCTTTGCAAAGTTTTTAGCTTATTCTCGACACGATTCAAATGTTCTTAATCTTTCCAAATTTAAAGAAGCTTGGTTTAAAAGATTCTCTCTCCTTTGCTAGAATTCTTCTAGAAAAGATCGATGTAAACCATCAACCAAATGTTCAATTTCTGTCAATACTTCCTCGTGAACAGCAGCGCTTGCACGTCCCAAGCGATCCATCGAAATTGGCTCATTTTCAAAAAAAAAATTGCAAAAAGGGGGCCTATTATAGATTATATATATATATATATATATATATATATATATATATATATATATATATATATATATATATATATATATATATATATATATATATATATATATATATATATATATATATATAATTCACAAGAAGTCAGTAAAGAAAAGTTTGGCTTTAAAAGCAAGAATACTCCGCCTGTGTGTCGCGAATTGGAACCTTTTGAGAACGACATGTTGGAACTTTTACGTTCTATCAACTTCCGTCATAACAACGATTCATTCCAGACAAAGTTGCAGACTGATATGGACAATATCAAAAATTCCGATAAGATGTACGTATTTGCAGACAAGACAACGAATATATACACTATGACACCTCAAGAACACGAGAAACTACTACACGACAACATAACAAAAACATACCAAAAAGCTCCGGGAAGCTCTGTCATTCCATCAACCTAGAAGCAAAAGGTATAGCCGCTTCATACCAAATCGAGAAACGCGCTGAATGCTTAGCACACTCACCAGCTTTCGTAACGCTAAAAGACCACAAAGATCACTTTGCTTCAAAACCAACGTGCAGGTTAATAAATCCATGCAAATCAGAATTAGGTGCTGTCAGTAAGGCAATATTGGACCGGATTAATAACAAAATCAGAGAAGTTACAAACCCAAACCAGTGGAAAAACACAGACGACGTTATAAAATGGTTTACACGTATAGATAACAAACAGAAATGTTCATTTATACAGTTAGACATCAAAGAATTTTATCCATCAATCACAGCAAAGATCTTATCACAAGCAATCGACTTTGCAAAATGTTCCGCCGAAATCAGTGATAAAGATATACGCACCATACAGCATTGTAGAAAGTCGCTGCTCTACTATAATGAAGAAGCGTGGAAAAAGAATACATCACATGACTGTTTCGATGTCACAATGGGAAGCTTCGACGGCCCGGAGATATGCGAACTAGTTGGATTGTTAAATATTGAATGGCTTGTCAAAATTAGTAAATAATAATATTGGTTTATACCGCGACGATGGTTTAGTGGTCTTACGCACTACAAACGGTAGAGCCATAGACAAGAAAAGAAATCATAAAACTTTTCAAAGATATCGGATTTCAAATAGATATAGAAACGAACTTGAAAATAGTGAACTTCTTGGACATTACGCTAGACCTAAATACCAACACATACCGGCCATTTAAAAAAACAAACAACACACTGTTGTACATCAACACATCTTCAAACCATCCGAAAGAAATACTAAAGCAATTACCCATATCAATCAACGAACGACTCTCAAAAAATTCCTCGAACTCAGAAATATTCAACAACAGCAAAGAAGAATACGAAGAAGCGTTGCAAAGGAGCGGATACAAAAATGTTACTCTATCCTTCCACAATCCCATATCTTCCGTTCATAGAAACCGCCAACGTAATATTATATGGTTCAACCCACCCTTCAACAAAGATGTATCAACAAACGTGGCGAAGAGATTTTTATTACTGATCGACAAACACTTTCCCCGTTCAAATAAACTCCACAAGATCTTCAACCGAAACAACGTCAAAGTAAGTTATAGCTGCACCGACAATATGGAGAAAATTATAAAATCGCACAATAAAAAGTTATCAACAAAGGAATACGCAGAAACACCGCCATGCAATTGCCGCGCAAAGCATGATTGTCCTATGAACGGAAAGTGCCGAGCAACGAACGTAATTTATAGATGTGATGTCACAGCACCAAACATCCCAACAAAAACGTATATTGGATTAACAGAAAAAGAATGGAAGCTGCGGTACAACAACCATAAGCAATCATTTAAACATAAGAAGTACGCCAAGAGCACAACATTATCTACATATGTCTGGAATTTGAAAGATAATCATAATGTAACACCTTCGTTATCTTGGTCGTTAATGAAATCGGTCCCGGCATATTCAAACCTTTCAAAGAGATGCCTACTTTGCCTGCACGAGAAGTTTGCTATAATTACATTCGAGAAGCAAGACGAGCTATTAAACAAACGTTCGGAGATTATATCGAAGTGTCGCCACGAGAATAAGTTTTTAATGGCCAATTACAAATCTAAAGACTAAACAACACTCCAGAGATATGTAATTACACCAGTTTAATTTATAAAAACGTTTTTAAAATAATTTTTTTAGTTTTTACCTGAAGATTGTGCAACATACACATGAAACTCAGAGTTGTAAACATCACGTAGTTGTTTTTACTCTTTAATATATATCTTTGCTCTGATCATATCATTGAGCACTCTTGGTGATCATATATCGTTCACTGATAATATATATAGCTATATATATAATAATAAAAACAAGCTAGAAAGTAGCATAAATATATCAACTTACTTGTGATGAAGTGCTCTGAACAAAGGTAAACATAATTCCCTTTTGGTTCCCACTTGCTCCCATCTGTATTCACTCTTTTGCATGCCTGAACCCATTTTGCCCATCTTTCACCATATCTTTGTTTATTTGGATAGATATGGAAAGAAAACTTTTTAGATGACATGTTATGATTTGAGCAATTCACAGCAACGCAGCTTTTCGGCATACCTGGTTTTGTTTTTAAAAAAACAGTTGAAATATAATTATATATCTAATTTTAAACTATTCTTCCTTCTTCTTTCACCACACTACTCCGTTTGTTTTCACCCACCCTAAAAATGTAAATGGCGCAAATGTCCGGTACGAACCGAATCGGAGAATTACCAGGATATGAGGACAGATAATCTTGTTAACCCACCAATGTCCCAGAATCTTCTTTGATGAGTAAGATCATTGTCTGTATTAAACAGAGTAAAGACTAAATTAGGGTACATGAAGGTGTATTGCATGTTAAAGGGTGAATTCTTTTATATTCACTCTATCCATGGTAATGAATTCAATTACAGTATATATAACATCTGCAATATTAAATGAAAAAACAATTTTTGAATGAACAAATCTCTTTCTTTGGAGATGAATGTAAGACAATTGTATCAAAGTCACAGAAAATGAGTTTTGTAACTACAAAGTGGCAATGTTTAAGTGACGACGAACAAAGAGTATGGTAGAATGAAGCAAAAAAAATTGAAAGAGCTGTGCCATCATTGCTAACGGTAGAAGAAAGAGAAAAACAAGTTGCTAGGGGCAAAAATAATCTTATAAAAGAGGTAAAATTGTATGTAGCTTGATACAAGTTGCTTCTTTTTTCACTCTTGCATTGCATCGAATATATCATATTTCTTTTATTTAGCTTACCTATCTTGAAAGCCTTGGATGTGGAGTCAGCAGTTCTCATGTACGACTCTGAAACTGGAACTGTTAACCAGTATGGATCAGCTAAAGGGGCACAATTTTTGGGTTAGGCAAGATGATAAAATGCCTTTAAAGTTCATGAATTTTTTGGTAAGATTAGATAAGTATTTCTTTCAAATTAAAAACTAAGTAACTAAAAGTGCCTCCTTATTTTATTGTAGTTTTTCTTTTTCAATCTACTCCTCATTTTTCAATGGAAACCACAGTTTTCGCGGGAATTAAATTTCGCGGCTTTGGCGGTTTTTGGTCAAAACCGCGAAATTTAATTCCCGCGAAAAATCCAAATGTTCCTCATCCGCGAAATTAAATCCCTACGAATTTTTTGGAGACACTTTGTCCGCGAAATTAAATTCCCTAATTTTCTTTAATTTTTCTTTTTTTACTTTTTGATACCGTAAAATTTAGTAAATAAACCTACCCAGCAATTATGAACTATGTTGTGTGATTCCATGTGAATTTTGAACTGGAAATACACTCGGAATTTTACGGTATATATGTTAAGTATAAAATTTGAGATTTGATTTGAGACTAAAATTTGTGAGGTTGATACAATGAAAACACTACTTTTAAGCTTGGTTTCCAATAAAAGAAAATTATCGTGCGATAGTCGCACAACCATCGCACGACCTTATGGAAACCATCAATCGCACAACAAATATTGCAAGATCAGTACAAAGTCGCACGATAGGTATCGTAGAGATAGAAAAAATTCTATTCCTGCGACTGTTGTGCGATTATCGTCGCGATCGCACGAGGTTTTTTTTGTTGCAAACACATCGCGCGACAATGTCTGCATAGTTCATTTGGTAAAATACACACAAAAATTAAAAAATAATAATGGCTGCTGCTGAAAGCATAGTTTCAGAAAACTTCGAAATCTTTTCAAAAGAAAGGTTTATGTTGGAAGTGCAGAAATACCCAGTTCTGTATGACAAGTTTTGTAAAGAATTTAATAATATTAATATAAAGAATAAGAAGAACGCATGGTTGGCTGTTGGAAGTGTTTTTGGATTATCTAGTGCCGAAACTGAAACAAAAACATTAGAAAAAGTTATGGACGTTTTCTCAAAAAACGAAAAGCGACGCCATCAGGCTGGGGTCGAAATTCAACAAATAACGAGTATAACTACTTAGTGGCTGAATGTGTATATTGAACATAGGGAAACTGTCACAAATATTCTGCCTTCGTTATCAAATTCCTTGCTGATGCACGAGGAGTTTGCTGACGATGAAGCTACTAGCAGCAGTGCTAGTGCAATTGACACAAGTGAAAATAATATTGAAGGGAAGGGAAATGAGCATGATACAAAACTGACAGATTCCTTGCAAAATCCAAGGTCTCCATCAAGCTGTTTTGAATACGAATTGTCGCTATCGCCGATAAATGTTCCAAAAAAGAAAACATCCAAGCGAGTATCGTCTAGTGAGGATTCATTACAAGTGACAATTGTAGATACTATGAAGCAAATAAATAACGCTATATCAGAGTCGAATAAAGCAGATGTCGGAGATGATGACGATGTTACGTTGTTTTGTAGATCCATTATTCCCACACTAAAAAAATTACCACCTCAACAACAGGCATTGACAAAGTTGAACATACAGCAATTTCTAATGACTTTAGAATTTCCGGATATATTTAATAACCTAGCACAAGGGGGAGTTTAAAAGTCATGATTTGAATTATCGTTGATTCTGTTTTCATTTTTAGCTTTGTTTTTGCTTCTTCTTTATTTATGTTTTTTATTTACTCTTTTTATATATTTCTGTTTGGTGCAACCTGCATAGATTTTATACTTTGGTATTTATTTTTATTTAAAATATGATTGTAGAATAGTGATATTGACATTGTTCTTGTTTAGATCCAAACATTGAACCATGTTCTTGATATTTTATGATTGCCAAAACATGAGACACAAAAAAACATTTTTAGACTGACATAATTTAATATAAATTATAATGTTATGTTAGGCAGGAATGGACATATGTATAAAGACCTTATTAGTTGATATTATGTTATGCGCAGAAAATTAAAGGCTTTAATTTGGAGACTAAACTTATTATTGTTTTTTAAAGTTTATAAAAAAACTTTTATTTACATTTGTAAACAACAAGATGGACTTTGCTTTTTAAAACTTGCAACTTGATCACTTCTTCGACGAAAAAGACCTGTTTCTCGTCAATTGATATGGATGCTTTCTGCTTGCTCATGAAGGTTTCATCGTCCAAAAAGCAGAATGTTCTCCAGATGAGCCCATCATGAGGCGTTTGCTTTCATCACCTTTGTCACAATATGCTCCTCAAAAGTCAGCTCCATATCAATAATGACACCCAGGTCTTTTTCGTCGAAGAAGTGATCAAGTTCATCTCCATATATGGTGTACCAATGTGTGTGCATGATCTTTTCAAACTTCCCTATAACGTAAGCACATTACACTTATATTATGCGTATGTTGAACTTAAGCAGCCACTTATCCGAGCAATGGTTGAGCGCATCAATATCATTTTGGAGTACCATTGCATCTTCACTGCAAAAAACTTGGTAACTAGCAATACATTTGATTTGACGGTGTCTGGGAGATCATTTATGTACAGGACAAATAAGAGAAGGCCCAGGACTATGCCTTCCGTTTTGATGTTGAGAGTTCTCCATTTACTCTAACCATTTGTTCCCTTCCCGTCAAGAATGCTTCAATCCATGTTAGTAATTTTCCTTGTATTCCTGAAGCTTCCATTCTCACATTCAATCTTTTATGGGGCACTGTATCAAATGCTTTAGAAAAGTCAAAATAAATTCTGCCTACAATACCTTCACTGGCAACCAACTCTGCGCATTTATCAAGATACTTTAAAACATGAATGACAGTCGATCTTCCACTAACGAAATTGTTTTTTGGACAGAAGGTTGTTTTCTATGAGATGACAAAGAACAGCATCTTTGACCAGTTTCTCCATTAATTTACATGCTATCCATGTCAAGCTTATCGGCCAATAGTTCTCCGCAAGATTCCGCGCAACATTTTTATAAATTGGAGTGACAAATGCATTTTTCCAATCTTGTGGAAGAACCTGACAGTTCATTATTGAAGTTAGTGGACCAGTGACGATGTGGACAATCTTTATCAATAAGAGAGGGCTTATGTTATGGACCGCATGACTTATTGACGTTGAGTGAAATAATTTCTTTCTTTACGGTTTCTTCGACGATATGCAGGTCTTTTATTTCTTTATTCGTTCTCTTCTCCAAAGCAGGTGTTGATCCGGGTTGTTCCTTGGTAAAGATGCTACAGAATTGGTCTTGTAGGATTTCGGCTTTTTCTAGGTCATCGAAATTCAGAGAAATTTGAAGATTTTCTTCTTGCAGTAGCGGTGACACCCCCCGCTCTTTGTTCGGAGCTTATTGCGGACGTATTTCCAGAATTGCTTTGGATTTTTCTTGTTCCCTGATCCGAACGAGTCATAGACATCATCGAAGAAAAGATTGTTACTTCAGCTACTGTAACGCCAGTATTTATGTTCAAAGATCGAAGTTTGTATCAAGATTAATCTAGAGCAGCTTGCAACGTGCGCCAGCCTTGGAGGAAAAATTAAAATAAAATGAAATGGGAAGTTCGTGATGTTGACATTAGATGGAGATATTGGTGAGGCAATATTGACACGAGAAGTTCAACGCTCGAAGATGGAGAGACTCTCGCCAGAGCAGCAAAGTTCGTGAAACAAAATTTGTTTGCAAATGAAGAAATCTTCGACGGAGACTATCGATATTCCAAGCAACTGGCATCTGTACCTCCCCATCTGTTTCACCTGATCAGCTTGATAATGGAGGGAGCTGCAATCCTAAACGAGACATCAAAGTCGGTTGCATTGAACATTGCACAACTGATCCATTTCAACTCTATCCACCAAAGAAGACGACAAATTCTATCAAATCTCAGACATTCTAAAATAAATGAACCACCCTTTCCTGTCCTTACAGGATTGTTAATTCATTCTATAAAAAGGAAAAAATCGATGCAAACCTTTCAATCGGTATGAGTATAACTTATGAAAGAGTCAGTGAAATATAAGATAGAATAGCAAAACAAATCTGTGAAAAGTTTAATGAAAACCAGTTGGTATGGCCCATGACATTAAATAAAGGTTACTTTACCCAAACAGCAATCCACAATTTGGATTACAACCCAACATCTAGCACATCATTAGATTCATTCATGGCACTGGTATATCGATATTTCAATATGTGAATGAACATGAATCAACCCCATTATTTCGATTTGAGCACTCCCAAGTGTCAGATAATCAAACTCCAAGTCTTCCAGCATCATATACAACCATATTACCGGCACCAGGAGGTAAATTTGAGCCTACGCATCACAATATCATAATAATATCATAATATGCCTTACAAAACCTAAATGAGGTGCATCCAGTCTCATTTTCAGCATTTTTCTCTTCGGCAGAAAAACTGCCTTTCAAAACATCGTCAAACATCGTTGCTGCCTCTTCTTGAAGAGTCAATCAACTCACCAGCAATGGTTCGTTATTGCATGAATGTAACCATAAGCATTGTGATGCATCTAAACCCTGAGCAGATGGTTATAACGGCAGATCAACCTGTTTATGCAATAGGCAAAGTTTAATGTAATAAATTTGGAGACGCTATTCTTTAAGTCTTTATGTTTATAAAAAGTGGCTTGTTTTTGATTTTCTGTACATTCAAATGTTAAATCGAACGTGAGCGTATGAATTTTTGTTTTGACACTATTTCATTTCCGATTAGAGATTGATGACGTCATCACAGTATTTGTGCAAAGTTTTATACTTTTATCATAATTAGCAGTATACTTGTGCTAAGATTTCACTTTGTTATATTTAGAGCATAGCAGTCTCAGAGTAGCCCTTTCCTCTTTGATGTCCAAAGTTGAAAGGCGAAGTGTCGCTTCACTTGCTACACAATGGTAAATTAAGGAAAAGTGCAATAAAAAGACACTTATCGGGGGCGGACCTAGGATTATTTTTACCCGTCATAATTTACGTTTAGTGACAGCCGAACCCCCACCAAAAAAATATTCAAAAGTAAAGTACCCTAGATTGCCGGAAAATAGACTTCCCAATACCATAATTGAGATAAAATATATAAAGCACAGCAAGAGAGTGTTAATAAAAGGCTGTTTCGCCCAATATCAGGGCTCATCAGCATGTCTAGGATTAATGTCCAGACCATGACCGTCTATAAATACAGGCCTTGGCAACAGGAAAATCGCCATGATATATACAAAAATCGTTTCTTTTAGCAATCAAGATGTTACAGGAGTTATTATGACGATATTCGATATTAGTAAGACAAAAACCATCGATATAAGGAATATTTCATTACTCTTAATTGATAAATTAGCCCCTAACTTCTTTAGTTGATATTTCATTTTAAAAGTCTAATCGAAAACTATAAGAACGAACATGAGGCTCAAATTTGGTAAAAAAATAATAACAAAATAAGAATGAATCTTGAGGCTGAAATAGATTTTCGCTATTGAAGTAATTTCTTTGTATTATATGCAAAGAGAACAAAATAAGAACAATTTCGACCTCAAATTGGAAAGAAATAAGATCAGCTGAGGCTAAACTAAAAATTACTGTTTTTTATATAAAAAAAAGGTAATAGAACTGCTCTCTACACCACACATCGAACATTAGTATAGTAAATCATAGGTAAAAACGAGAAAAAATAAGAGTTTCTCAGAAAATGATAAAATCGTTAATAGCTTCAAAAGCTTTGTTTCCTTTGATCTATCAGGAGTGTTTATTATTGAAAGGTTCTTTAAAAAGATGTTTGATAATTTTTGTCAATGTTTTTCCTGAATAAAACTTTGTAGCAACATGCATAAATACATTCACCATAAAATTTCTGCATATATCGTCAGTAAATGAGCTGAATATAATGAAACAAAAACAATGGCCACTGCACTAAACCATCAGGAGGTATCAACAAACCTTCTCGGTTAATGCTGTCTATGAAACCAAGATATGAATCATAATAATTATTAAAAGAGTACGCAAGTGTTGTAATTATAAAACCAGATCTTTCCGCTTATACACAAGTCCTCTTATAAAGCCTAGAACCCACAGTGCAATTTTTTATGTGGATGCAATGAAATTTTTAAACATTGCGGTTTTTAAATATTGCTTTCAAAATTAATGGCAAAACAGTCATGGATATTTTTTACGTAGTAGCAACAGTGATCTTACTTGATGAAGAAGATGATATTGAAGAAAAAAATAACCCAGTGAAAGGATTTTGGGTGAAGCCTATCCTTAAAAGACGAAAAGTATTAGGAGCATTTCATACTCTTTTCCAAGAACTTTTAAATCAAGATCTTAACGACTATATACGTCTTGACAAATCTCAATTCAACCAACTTGTTGACAATTTCAGTCCGATAACACCTTGGTTGTCTTCGTAGAGCTTTGTTTGAAATTTACTTTGTTTCCTTTCGTTGAAACAAACTCCAAAGAATGATTCAACGTTCCTTTGATGTAACGAAGAATTCGCTTAATAAGTGAATACGTGCTTGTCACTCGGATTCGACATGAATTGACTTAGCACTCCAACAGCATAAGAGATATCTGGGCGAGTTCCAATCAACGTAGATCAACGAATCAATAGCTGCTTGATACTCCTTCAGATTCACATGTTGATCGGTCGCTGGCAATTTCTCGAATGTTGCCTCAGCTTCCATAGGCGTTGAAGCCGTTTGCAAACGCTCATCCGCTTTAGCACATTAGGGAGATGGCAAATTGATCGATACGAAAAAATCCTCCCTTTTAAGATCACTAGTTCTTACAAGTTGATAATGTGTAATTCTTTTTTTATTATTTAATATCGTATGTTTATATTATATATTGGAGGCGTTTTAGATGACTTCTATTACACATTATTTTGTTTATTAAAAACGTGTTTAACTTTACATGTTTCAAGATTGTTTTAACCTAATCAAATTTCTGCAGGTTTTTGCCTCAATCTCAAGGTTTGTCAAGATTTTTTTAGAAATCTTCAGATTTTCAATAATATAAGGTTGCCAAGTCTGGTATTGGAGGGTTTGTGGATTTGAAATGATCGGTAGTTTCTCTTGTAGTGTTCGTCCCATTAGGAGTTGAGCTGGACTTGCTCCACAATTGAGAGGTCTATTGCTAATAAGCCAGCTTTGATGAATTGACTTCTTTATCATTCGCTTTACTCTTTTGACAGATGATACGGATAGCCCATTCAATTGCGGGTATCGTGGACTAGAGTTTGTGTGGCGAGAGTTCCATTATTCTGTAAACTGTTTGAACTGGAGTGATTTATATTGTGGACCGTTGTCCGAGTGAAGTTTATCGGATATTCCATGTCTTGCGAACACGTCTTTTAATATGTTGATGATGTCTCGTGATGTTTGGGTTTTGGTTAGCTGATATACTTCTGGCCACAGCGAGTAGTAATCAGTAATGATAACATACGTGTGATTGTGTGTTGCAAAAAGATCAGACGATATCTTTTGTCATGGACGCATTGGGAGTTGTGTCGGCTGGAGATGTTCTCGTGATTTTGAGGGGGCATATTTTGACCATGTGTTCGATCTGTGCGTTCATATTTGTCCAGTAACATGTTTGTCGGGCACGTCTTTTCGACCATTCTATGTCTTGGTGACCTGTGTGGATGAGCTTTAACACGTCAGCTTTCATTTATTTAGGTATTAGGATGTGTTGGCCTTTCAATAACAGTTCTTCTATCTCTGTGGTATCATGTTGGCTGTCAAAGAATGCTTGATATGGTTTTGGACATTGTTATTTTAAGTTTGGCCATGCTGACTTTGATCAACATTTTAAATTCCTGTAAGGTGTTGTCTTTTCTGGTTAACTCTCGGATTTGATCCAGTCTGCGGTCTATGGCTGGCATATTTTCAATGATAGCGTTTACATGGGTGATGATTTCCTGTTCTGCAATTTCATCTTCCTGGTTTGGTGTTGGTGTTGGTGCTCGGGATAGGGCATCTGCGTCCTCCATGTTGGAACCCTTTACATGTTTGGTAGTGAATGAATATTTTAGTAGTGTCATTTGCATTCTTTGAATTCTTGGTGACATGTCTACAAGGAATTTGTTGTTTAAAATTGGTATCAGTGGTTTGCGTCTGTACTATAAATCTTCGTAGTCCAAAGTACATGTGCATTTTCTTGCACCCCCATGTTATTGCTAACATTTTGACTTCAATAGGGGTGGGAGAATGATTAACGTATTTTGCTCCATTAACGAAACCAGTGATTAACGATTAACGGAAAGTCCAGGTGTTTAACGTAATCTCTAAGTCATTGTCGATGATTAACGGTATTTTTCTTGGCCATTAACGTAATATTATAAAAGGTGATTAACGAAGCATCTATGGTTATCTGGGTAGTCATTAACGCATTAATTCATTAACGTAGTAGAACCATTAACGTAGTCTTATTTCACATGTCATTAACGGATAATACGATTAACGGATATTTGATTGACGGATAATATGATTAACGGATAACATGATTAACGGATAACATGATTTACGTATAACATGATTAACGGATATTTGATTGACGGATAACATGATTAACGGATAACATGATTAACGGATAACATGATTAACGTATAACATGATTAACGGATATTTGATTGACGAATAATATGATTAACGGATATTTGATTGACGGATAATATGATTAACGGATAACATGATTTACGGATATTTGATTGACGGATATTTGATTAACGGATAACATGATTAACGGATAACATGATTAACGTATAACATGATTAACGGATACCATGATTAACGGATATTTGATTGACGGATAACATGATTAACGGATATATGATTGACGGATAACATGATTAACGGATAACATGATTAACGGATATTTGATTGACGGATAACATGATTAACGGATAACATGATTTACGGATAACATGATTAACGTATAACATTATTAACGGATAACATGATTAACGGATATTTGATTGACGGATAATATGATTAACGGATAATACCCAGTGGGCACAAGAACGTTTGAAAAACGTTTTTTCACGGTGCTTTTCAAACGTTTTTTTTTTTCGGTTGATATTTCGTCTCAGAGAAACGGGCAAGCACGGTTCCGTTGCGACGATTATAAAACGTTCCTTAAACCTCTTTTGTAACGTTTTTTTTTTCGGTTCATATTTCGTCTCAGAGAAACGGGCAAGCCACAGTTCCGTTGCGACGATTATAAAACGTTCCTTAAAAGCGTTCATCAAAGACCTCAAACAAAAAAGCCTTATAATAAAAAGGAAAACAAACAACCAAAATCTGAGTATAAAATATATCATTTCTTAAACATTAATGCATACAATATCGGGTAATATTGAGTTGTGGGGAAAAACATGTGAACAGTTAAACACTCTTATGAAAAATCATCTGTATCCAGCACCAAATCCAACAGCCGAGAGATTCAAATTTAACAGTCGCAACCGTCAAGCCAATGAGTCAGTAATGCAATACTTAGCTGCCTTAAGGAAACTTAGTGAACACTGTGAATACGACACAACCCTGGAGGAAATGCTCCGGGACAGACTTGTTTGTGGTATTCGAGAGGAGAGGACACAACAACAGTTGTTAAGCGAAACAAATCTGACACTGGCTAAAGCTATTCAAATATCCTGTTCAATGGAGTCAGCAGCCAGCTATTCGAGAAACATCTTCCAACAACAAGAACATAAAAGTGACATTCACCAAATTGACCGACTAGTGTCAACACGATTCAAGGAAAACATTAAGGAGTGTAATTGATGCGGGGGGACAAGACATTTAGCTGCGACGTGCCTATTTAAAGGTGCTGAATGCTTTTACTGTCATAAAAGAGGACATACCGTGAGTAAATGTCTTGCTAAAAAACGCTCCGATGGCAATCGATCTAGGAACGCAAATTCGGGTCGTGGGCAGGTTAACGCTCTTGAATCAGAGCAGAACAACGGAGATCGGGATAGCCTGTCACATCAGTTAGAAATGTATAGTTTGTACAAGTTAAATGACCTGAAAGTCAAACCCCTGCTAATCGATGTGACACTGGACGGTTGTACTGTAGAAATGGAAGTGGACATTGGTGCCTCCACGACGGTGATTAGTGAGAAAACTCTTAAAAAAATAATGCCACACCTAAAATTTGAGGTGAAAAGTGACCTTATTCTGCGGACATTTTCTGGGGAGTTGATTGAACCATTGGGGGTAGTTAACGTTTCAGTCGGATACGAAAGTCAAAAAATAAAATTACCACTTGCAATGGTTTCTGGTGATCGGCCTTTCGGGCGCAATTGGCTGAAATTCATTAAGTTGAACTGGTCTAATATGTTTCACATAAACGATTCTCGAAGTTTACAAGGAATTGTGCACCAATACTCCTCAGTTTTTGATGGAAAGATTGGACTTCTGAAGGACTTTAAGATGAATATCCCTGTTGACCCAGCAGTCACTTCTCAGTTTTATAAGGCTCGAATGGTACCGTATGCATTGTGTAAAAAAATTGATGTCTGATGTCTTCTCTAATGAGGTCACTGGCAACACAGGTTGTTTGACAGGAAGCTGGCCATCTCTGTCGTTATGACGTCGTCAGCGGGCATACACATCTCCCTAAAGCATCTAGTGTATATCATGCTCTTCAACTCCTTCTCTAGCACATCACGCTCAATTTGTGGTGTCTCAGAACAGGTGTGCTCATCAATGCACACAGCGAGCCCTGTATGACCAGCAGGAGGCATATCTCTGACCAAAGTGACCCCCGTCACATTAAGCAATTTGAATTTACCCGGACAGCTGCCTTGAGAAGGGGGATACTTGACACATCTGACACGGGATCTGTCAAACAAGTATTTGAGCCTATCAATCATGTACACTTTTGAACCTTTCATTCTCCCAGCGATCACTTCATAACTATGAGTCTCAGGTTCAGCCATGATGAGATGAAAACTATTTAACAAACATAACTATACAACTATGAAATCTGGGGGGAAAACTATATCTAGCCAGCAGACACAAGACGTTATAAATTTCTTATTTCTTTTCAATAATATACACGTTAACATAGTCTACATAAAGAAGTGTTCTTCTTTACGTCTTTATGGAAAGGTGCTTGCTTCAAAATATCAGTAAGGACACTGTCAACATCCGTCTCAGTGTATGACTCGTGGGCAGTCGATGCATAAACTAAAAGAAAAATAACGACATAAAATTCCATAGAAGTCAAACCATACTTTCGTATTTCTCAGAAATCATTTTTATGGTATTTATGTTGACAGAGGTACATGCTTCTAACATTTGATATTTGTAAAGACAACTCAAATCAGTTCAAATTGTTATATTCAATATAAGTGTGAATTTAGAGTGGGAACCTATGTTTTGTAGTCTTTGACTCTTAAACCCAAAAGTACGGGTTGACTGAAGTCACATTTTAAAGTTATATATGTTTACTATTTTTTAAAATGTAAATTCCACTGAAATACTTGCAGTTTTAGAGTACAGATGCGTTTAATGAAACATTAAATAGCAAGAAATGTTGGAGCGAATCTAAGAATACAGTAATGGCACATTGACCATGTCAATGTCTAAAGAAATATTTTTTCAGAAAATTAAAAAAAAGGTACATTTTACTATAACACATGATGCAGAAAACATGAACTATTAAATCTCGTATGACATCAAATACATATAGAAATAAATGCAACCATAAGTTACAATCCTTCTGTCTGCACGTGTCCGTGAATTTTGCACATTTAATTACAAAGTCTTCTCTTTTATACAAAGTGCTGGCACATCATACGACAACAATAAACCTTCTAAATAATACCCCGTTTACACGAGAGAAAACTGGATCGGTCCAGTACGGGATCGGTCCCAAACTGGTACGGATCGGCCTTGCGTTTACACGGGATCGATCCGCTATCCGTGCCAGTTTGGGTTCGCTAGGAGAGCGGTCCAGTTTGGGATCGATCCCGTCAGAGTCTCGTGTAAACGGCTGGATCGATCCCAAACTTGCACGGATGGAAAACGAGGCAAGCCGAAAAAGGCAATCGTGGCCTTTTGATAATGGCATCTTTCAACAAACGCGAAGTTTTGATTTGCTGGAAAAGTAATACCTATAGCTCTAGAAGTATAAGTACAAGTGAAAAACATGGGTGACATTGCGACTTTCGTCTTAAATTTTGTGTTGATCATAGTGACCCAATTCCAGGTCATGAGGGTGCTCTACCTGTTACACAGATTTAGGCAGCGGCGTCTCTTAGCACAGATTTTCACCTCTACCGATGTTGGTTGATGCAGACATCCACAGAAGAGTGGAGCTCGTCAATCGTCGACCAAGAAACAAACGTGTAGATTTTGGATGAGACCTGGTCGCACTTCAGCTTGGTGGAAAAAGTTTATCGACAATATTTTTTTACCAGAGCAATGGAGAGAGAATTTTTGTATGTTGAAAGAGAATTTTTTTAAACTTTGTGATGAAATAAGGCCATACTTGACAAAACAAAGAACTGCAATGCGTGAACCTTTGTCAGTTGAAAAACAGGTTGCGGTAACTTTTTTACCTGGCTGATGAAGGTCTCTACAGAAAGGTAGCCAATGCCTTTGGAATAGCAAGATCAATAGTTTCCATTGTTTTGCGGAAAGTCTGTCATGTTATAACAAGGGTCTTAGGCCCTAAATACATTACACTTCCTACAACCGTTGAAGAGGTCAAATTTCTGACAGTTAATTTTTATGAGAACCATGGCTTTCCTCAGTGTATTGGGGCAGTTGATGGAACTCATGTTTTTATCAGGCAACCTACCAAAAACCCCACTGACTTTATCAACCGGAAAAACCGATACTCGGTTAATGTTCAAGCAACGTGTGACTATCGTTACTGCTTCACAGATGTTGTCATCAAATGGCCTGGCTCAGTGCACCAGGTTTCGAAAAGAGTTGAAACCAGTTTAGTTACATTGTTTGTAATGCTTTTTTTTGTTGCTTACTAGTTGAAGTAAAGTTTGAACATATTTTGAATTCTTTTGTCAACGATTATCATCAGCACGAATTACAATAGAGTGTTCATTTGGCAGATTAAAGGCAAGGTTTGGTGCTCTGCGTCGTGAAATGGACATTTGTCAAAGAAGCCTCCCTGATGTTGTATACAGCTGCTTTTGTACTGCACAATTTTGGTGAGTTACACAATGAATCCATTCCCGAAGAGTCAGTCAGACGTGTATCGCAATATGACAAAGAGTTTCAACCTTCTCAAATGAATAGAAATAGCCAAGCAACAGGTGAACCAGAAGGAAAGAGAATTCAAAATATGTTCAAACTTTACTTCAACTAGTAAGCAACAAAAAAAAGCATTACAAACAATGTAACTAAACTGGTTTCAACTCTTTTCAAAAACAGTTCTGCATTTTTCTTTTAATGAATCATGGGTACTTCCGTTAGAAGTGTGTTTTGTTTATGTTGTTTTGGTTGATAATAGTCAAAGTGCTCAAATCTCAAAGGTGATTGTTATTGTCATTCAATAAATCTGTGTATTTGGACTGAGTTGCATTTCTGTATTGTCCAAAACCTGGTGCTGCTTATGGAAGTGGTTTCCTTGGTAGCTGGCATTTCCATTGCCTCGTTGTCCAAAAGTTGGCACTTGTTGCATTTGTTGCTGCATCATGAATTGCATCATCATACAACTTTGAGACATTTGAGACATTGTTTGACATGCTCTCAGAGAACTTCTGCATTGTTTCACTGAAATTTTTCTCTGATTCCTGGAATTGGTTTACAAGTTGTCTTCTGAGTTCAATGTCTTCTTTCTTCAATTGCGAATCCTCCTTCGTTATTGTCAAAATTTGCTCTTGAAAGGATGCATGTTTGACTAGCTTGGAATTCCTTCTTTCTTTCAGAGCAGCAGACATTGCTTCTCTCTTTGTCTTCAACTTCTTCTTGAGAGGTCGTAATCTTCCTGGGGCATTTGGTTGTCAAGTGTGTCGGAGGAAAGGTCTTCTGCTCCAGTTTCATCATTATTGTCTTCATATCCATCATCTGAGGTGGTGGGTACATTCTCTTTTTCATTTATCAAATCCGTCTCAATGCCTTCAACTATGCTCTCAGCAGCTGGACTACCACCCCAGATCTCGTAATGATTTTCAAATGTGGAACTTCGTTTATCTTGAATTTTTCCCATCGAGGTTTCAGTAAAATTAACCGATCATGAAAATCTTTTGCATTGATGGAGTCAGCTAATCCGTATTCTCTTATCGATCTATATTGACAACCATAAATGTTTCTTAAAATAGCTTTAGCACCTTTGCTCACCTTGCAGAATTCTTTGAGCTTTTCTTTGTCGGTTCTCTCCAAGTGAAAAACACACAAAAGCAATTTGAGGTTTTCTATCTCTAGAGAAAAACCGTTAAAAATTGCTCTTTCTTGATCTGTCCCGATCACTTTCAAGGATTTGATGGAAGGATTGAAACTGCGCAATTCTTTTATGAAGCGATAGAAAACAAACGTATTTTTTTCAAAATGAAGCAGTGACGGACCCAAAAATACAGGATGCTTTCCATTTGCTGTAACTAACCTCAAATTGGGATAGCATGTATCCGTCAACCAGTTCTTGCAAAGATTGAATGTAGAGTCAATAGATAGAACACTATTATTAATGCAACAAAACTTGACCATGTCGTTTAATTGAGCATCTGTGCAAAAAACTGCATAATAGCTTTTTGGTAAACAACATGCTGATCTTATAAAATCGGGATCTTCTGTTTGTAATTTAATCAATTGAAACAATTCGTCTTGATTACATTCGCCATCTTGCTTTAGTGTGTTCTTCTGTCGATATATTTGATTCATGTCCCTCAATTCTTCACTTTGCCACTGAGAGTTGAACACCCCACCTGCACCTTCATTTAAGTTATCGTAAACAGTTTTCAATGACGTTCCTTTTGAAGTCATGTCTTTAGCTTTTTTGAAAACCAGAGATGTTCTGATGTACGGTCTTCCTACGTTTTTAGCATTTCCATGCGGTAGTGTGATACACTCTTTTATGGCGTTTGCTTGATACAAAACTGGGTGGGAGTGTGCCTTAAATTTGGAAAAATGGGTGGGAGTGTGCCTTAAATTTGGAAAAATGGGTGTGAGTGTGCTTTAAATTTCGAAAAATGGGTGAGAGTGTGCCTTAAATTTCAAACAATGGGTGGGGGTGTGCCTTAAATTTGGAAAAATGGGTGGGAGTGTGCCTTAAATTTGGAAAAATGGGTGGGAGTGTGCCTTAAATTTGGAAAAATGGGTGGGAGTGGCTCGGAGTGGCTGGGAGCGCAAAATGATAATGCCCAACATTTTCCAGTCTTCTTCCCAGCTCCAGCCATCTTGTTTCGGTTTTCTCATATGATTGGCGGTCTTTCCTATTACGCATGCGCAAGTCTTCATAAGGAGTCTGGGAATCAGCCATAAGGTGCCTGGATCGATCCCGTCAAAACGCAACATAATTTGGGATCGATCCCGTGTAAACACCTGCAAAATTTTGGAACCGATCTCAAACTGGACCGATCCAGTTTTCTCTCGTGTAAACGGGGCCTAAGACTACGTTAAGCACGAGTTCCGTTAATCACGGTTTCCGTTAATCACGGGTTCCGTTAATGACATTCTCAATTAGACTACGTTAATCACTGGTTCCGTTAATGACCTTTCAAATTATGAAGAGAAGTACGTTAATGGACTTAAAATCAGTACGTTAATGGACTTAAAACTTTATACGTTAATGAAGGAATACGTTAATACTTTACTCCGTTAATGAACCAGAAGAATGAAAAAAACTACGTTAATGAACATATGGGAAAACGAGAGTATTCAATTTAAACAGAAAGCAATCAGGGCAGCACAGAAGGCCGTGACTGAACAAAAAAAAAAACGAGATCAGCCGCACTTCATCTAAAAATGCCAAAGATGACCTTGACAATGCTTAAATACAAGAGCTTAGCAAGTACATCAGTGGCAAAATCAACATCATTTCCAGTGCAACAGAAAACCTATAGTCCTTGCCTGAGGAAATGAAATCACAGGTAGAAAAAAATACACCAACAAACAAGATTAAAGCGGATAATCCAAAGGAACGACTAAAGAAATGGAAAGAACATTTTGAAAATCTTCTTGGACAACCTCCAAATAGGAATAGAAACAGGAAATAATAAGGGTAGTTGAAGGCATTCTACCAATTAATACAGAGGAGTTGTTAAAATGTGTTAAATCTTTTAAGATTGGGAAAGCAGCTGGTCTAGATGAAATCTCTGTAGAAGCTTGGAAGACTGAAGCTTTGATAAAACCACTGCTTGATGGGTGTAATACACTATTTTTTTTATAAGCTATAAGCATAATTACGGTAAAAAGTGCAAAAGATTAAACATAATAGTAAGCATAATGCTACCGTACGAACAAAAATTTCCAATTTGAGGGTAAAATGGGCTTAATACGACATATTAATATTAAGTGATCAGAAGATGTGAGTAAATTTAAAAATGGTAAAAATTATACAAGAAGAAGATTTTTATATACTGTATACAATTTACATCAAGGGATATTACCGGTGTAACCGGATAAAAGTATTCCCCTAAAAAAGTACTCCCCAGTATATATTTCCTAAGTAAAAAGTACTCCCGGGAGTATTATTAAAAAAATAAGCACTCCTTTGGGAAAAAGGCACCCCTTTGATATCTTTTTATTTTATCTCAATCGAAAGCAAGCGTTTATCAAAATTCGATAAAATTTTTGGTTTAATTGGTTGTAAAAAATTGAAAATAGACAAATAAAAGTCATTTTCGGATATTTCTTCCAGCGAAAGTTTCTGACTTTAAAGTAGATTATTATTTATTCTTTCAACTCATCAACAAACAAATTTCGGTCTATTAGACCGCAAAATTATCTAGCTTTTGTTTTCAAAAATATAATAAAAATGTTAATGGTAAGTCTCTGAAAAAAGTACTAAGCAAAAACAAAAGTGAAAGTGTAAAAAGTGTTACAAATATCAAGATAACAATAAATTTGGTAAATCATTATTCAGACACCTTAGGGAAGGTCTCAGTTTTTGTTGCTCCAAACACGATATGAGATGTGCTTGCATTTTGTCCACGACAAATACGGCATCAGAGGGTGACTTTCCGTGAAGAAGTTCTGCTGCTAATGCTATCGCAAAAAGTCCACAATTATAGCTATCAGGTTGCCTTTGTACTTCAATAAAAGATATTACCTCAGTTTCTGAAAAGTAATTTTTGTATAAAGACTGGATTGCTTTTCTAGAGGAACGTGTTAGAGTATAGTTTAAGCTGTCACAAACTTGAACTCTACCACTGGAGCAAAAACTTAAGATCCAGTGATTACGGCCATCATGTAGTAGCTGAACGTGCTCTTCATATACGGGTCTATTACGAAATTACCTTTTCGTGACGGACGGACAATTGATACTTTCGAGCACTTTAAAAATTGCAGTATAGCGTTTGATGATGCACTTTTTGTCATACCCTTTGGGCCTAGTAAAAGCTTTTGAAAACAGCGATGAATGGTGCTTTAAGTATTTTTGCAGAGCAGCTAGCTCTCAAAATGTTGGTCGTGACGGAAAGACGAGATAAAAAATTCTCTTTTTAGATTTTTTACATGAAGTATATTTCTATCTAGAATACTCATATATTTTGTACAAATTTATGCTTTCTGTAATGATATATTTATGTGGAACAATTAGTAATAATGTTTTCTTGAAAATCTCTAAATCATCAAATTTTCTGGAGAAAAATAGACAGCTCGTTGAACGTGACGGACGGACGTGACGGATGGACACAAATTGTCAGTCAAAATCATCACTCATATTTTTGAAAAAACTGTGATTGTTCCTAAGGGGTTAAAGTAAGAGCTAATCGAATCAATTAATTATAACGTCGACAAAGACTCAGTTCAAAAAATATATGGGGTATTTTTAATTTGTCCATCCGTCACGAAATCGCAAAAAATATAAAAATGAAGAACTTGAAGAAAGAAGAGATCTCATGGGAAACTTGATGAAGTTATGTCATAAAACAGCGTTCGTGAAACCATTGCTCACAAATAATACACCTTAACCAATCCTCTTTACCAAGATAAGAAGCTTTACACATTGCACAGGTGTTATCTTCGTTAAAAGAAAGTGGAAGAATAGGATGGTCGCAAACTTCAGGATCACCTTCTTGCCGGTACCAGTGCTGGTAAAATGGCTTGTCGTCAGTAGCCATCTTATAGAAATTCAGCTTGCATACACCATCCTCATTGAAAACACGTTTCACCATATGCACCTCTAAAGTGCCATGAATTTTCGGGCAGCTCTCGATATCATTAGGCTCTTGTAAAATATCGCTTGCAGAAAGATAGATGGATTTGGTATTATTCATCACCTGATCCGCATATAGTGCAAACGATTTGGCGCTGGTGATTTGGATCTTTCCAGATTTGACATCACGGAAGATTTTATTCTTTACTGTTCCTTCTATTCCGTCCATTGGCCCTTTTCCATGGTGGCGTTCATTATAGCACCATGTGACATCATATTTTTTGTCCATTCTTGAAATCAAATAGAACACAAAACGTGAGCGAAACTGGGAAGCACATCCATCACTCCAGAGATAAACCTTGGAGATCGCTGGCATTTCCTTAGTAACTTCCTCAAGCACTTTGATAACACATGTATGTGCGGCAATTCGAGAATGATCTGTTGCCTCGGAGGTGACCGTCATGTTCCTTGTTTTCAGCTTTCCATCATTTCCAAGAAAATAACAGCATGTTGTAAAAATAGAAAATGTTTCATGTCCGAAATAGGCACTCTGTATTTCTTGCTGTTCCTTATTGGAGTAATTCTCACTATAGTTAACGTGAACGAGAACAGCATTTTCCTGCAAATGCTCCTTAAGATGATTGTAAAATTTGTTTTGTTCACGCTTGAGAAAAATGTGCTTCTTCAGAGTTTGGATTTGAACGTTAAACATTTCAACCAATTCACTAGGGGGCACGTTAAGGGTCGTTTTCTGTACTTTGTTGTCAACTTTTTGCCATTGGTAGACTTGCTGGTTTGCTTGTTGAAAATCAAAATCCCTCGAATTTAGCCACAGAGACTGGCATACGGTACAGGTGTGATCATACATACATGATCTACTGCTTGAATTGCAGGAAAATTGTTCGATGTCATGGGGGTTGTTTGGTAAAACGTGTTCGATTCTTTAAAGGGATTTGGAAACATAAACCGCGTTTTCACAGATCTCACATAAACAGCTAGTTTGTGGAATATCTTTGTTGTACACTAGCTGAGGCTGGCTCTTAATCAATCCATAAAGTTGAAGAAATGTAATTTCTTTGGAAAATTTTGTATTAAAACTTTTACCACCTTCATTAGAATTCAAATAAAAAATACCAAGAATACCTTGCATACTCCAAAGCAAGTTGCGTTTTTGAGCAAACATACTTTCTCCGTCAACCTTTCCAAGATACTTTTGATCTTTCATCCCTGGCGTGGTGTAAGTTATGTCAGGTCGATCAAAAAATTCCTACAACCAATCAATCTCTGATTCTGTAAGGTGGTTGCTTCGCCTGCCAACTTTATTTGGGTTTGAATATTGGATTTTCAGATTAAACTGTTTTGCTAAGGATTTTACAATTTCCACCTTTTTTCTTGGTGAATTTGGCAGAGCAGACGCAGTTTTTTTCAAACTCCTAGCTTTAATTGCGCTGTTTGAGAACTTGGATATGGGAGATGATATATTATCTTTAGTGGTTTCTTTTACTTTTTTGGCTTCATCTAGCTTTCTTTTGCGGTATAGTGCTTTGGCTAGTCTCTCTTTTTCCAGTCTTTTTTTATTAGCTTCTGGGTCTAACATTTTCAATTTTGCTCGCTGGTGTTTCTTGCGGATATTTTCTTGTTCCCTGACTTTATCTTTGTTCTTTTCACGGTATCTTTTTGCTCTTTCTGCTGGTGTCAAAGGCATTTCTAGAACAAAATAGTATTCAAGTTTGCGTGTCATCGCATTATTATTATCATTATTTTATTATTATATTTTTTATGTTGTGTTTTTATTTTACACGTTTGGTAAAATTCATACTTACTGTAATTTTCTTGTAAACAACCAATCTAATTCGATAAAAATCAAAAGATCACATGTGCAATTTGCCAATTGTAGAACTAAAACTTATTAATTTGTTAACTTATGCAGGCAGATGGCATTATAAACGAGTGCTAGTAAGAGAAGAGAACGCACCAAAAACATGAATTCGAATCTTTTCCTAATGATTCCATTGCATTGCAACTCTATTTACGTTCAAAAAATGTAAAAAAAGTTTTTGTCGTGACGGATGACAAAAAGAAAAACGTGATTTAAAAATAAGTTTTTCAAATTTTAGCATGTTCAGCCTATATTTAACAAAAATCAAAGTACGCTGAGATAGTTTAGGAAAATTTTTACTACATTTTATTTTTTTACATGATTTAGAGGTAACTTTTATGACTGAATTTTGTGACGGATGGACAAAATACAACTTCTCTTCCATAAGTAAGTTTTTTATTTTGTAAAGTGACAGTGTCACTTGTTTTAAAATTACATTTCTGCGTTGACAAGGCCAACCAAAGATCCCATTTTGATGAGAACAAGTATATAAGGGACCTTGTGCTCTGTCAAAATTTGTCCATCCGTCACGGAATTTTTCCAAAAGCACGCGGAAAATGCCTGACTGGAGTAAAAGTTAGTTCCTAAAAGGGGAGCTAAGAATGTTTTTTATTTAGGTATAATAGGTTACAATTTTACAGATTTTAAAAAAAAATTATGAAATATTTTTTCTCGCCTTGATGATAGCCAATTTTGTAATACACCCATACAGCTTCGTATGGCTCTACATCTTTCTTTTGGGAATGAAGGACCGTTTGAAAGGTAAGAGGTGTTCCAATCTCTTCGCAGATCAGTTTTTGGGCCGCATCAATCTAAAAGTAACAATAATTTCAACTACTCTGCATGATTTGTGTGTATTTTACAGACCAAAAGGTGATTTTTGATTCGCATCCGCATGCATTTTTGGCTACGGACCACTTTGAAAAGTAGTCTATTAAAACTATTCAGTGTTTGTAACCATTCACCTCAGGCAGATTACACAAGTCAACTCCAACTTGTTTCATGACATTTGATTCGATTGGGATGCTTTGAAGTTCTGGAGATATTTTCTTGATAAGCTTCCCATGGTGTTGGCACTTTTGGCATGTTTTAATATAACTCTTAACATCGTCGACCATACCATGCCAATAAAATCTCTGGGATACTTTTTGGTAGGTCGAGTCGCGTCCCCTATGGCCACTCAATGCAACTGATTCAACTGTTTCGTTGAGTCCCTCGTGGACATCGTGGATAATGGCTTGTTTTCGGCCGTTTTCAAAGATCACTCTTCGTGTATTTTTGAAGGTCAAATGACCATCAACGATTGTGAAATGTTTACAAGATTTTCTGAAATTACGTTTTGTTCCTTTCTCTTTCACTTCATTGGGATACTTCCCATTTCTTATGTAGTTTTCTACATCATTTAAATCGACGTGCTTGCTTCTCGCCATGTTGACTGATATACCACGAGATTAATAGGAACTTCAAACAACAGGGGCGGATACAGGATATTTACTGACTGTGTAAAAAAGATACGCGCGGGCCGAGCGTGCATTTTTGGAACGCGCGCGGGCCACGTGCACTTAAAAACCTTTAACTGACGCATTTTTAGGCATTTTTAGACGCATTTTTAGACTCATTAATGGGCGTTAATATTGGAAACATTGTAGTATCGTTTCTTTAGTTTTTGTTTCAAAAAGGAGTCGAAACAACTTACATACATTAATTTCACAAAACCTAGTACATAGACGATTGAATTGAATTAAAACGACGGGGGGTAGATAAACGCCAAAAGGCTTATTTCTTATTTTTAAACCTTCGATATCTTTACACTAGTAGAAATACCTATAAATAGTAGTAAAGTGTAAATAGTATTTAGTAAATATATAAACGTGAACATAACAGAAATACACAAAAATTATTTACCGCAAGATTAATTAGAATCCTATTTAAATCTTCATCATAATCATGAGTTCTAAGGAATATATCAAACGTGATCACGTGATCAAGTAATTAATAGATTGTGAAACTGAAATCCTGTATTCTTATCAAGTGTAGCTTTAATTATTTCAGTTTTTATAAAGAAATTTTGTGCAACAAAAAAAGAAAAACTTTAAGTATAAAAATATGATGCTGTAGAAGCAAGTGCACCTAAAAAAGTTGAGGGCAAAGAAAATGTTTTGACGAAATTATTGTAATAATAACACAGCTCGATACTTCTAAAATAAGGTATAACATATGCCATCTTCAGATTGAATAAATTAATACTGAGTGAGCATTACATCTTTCGCTTTCTAAAAAGAGAAAAATAAGATTTTTATGTCGAAGATAACAAAATATAAAGTTCGGCTCAATAAGAGACTTTCGATATCTCAAAAGAGAAAAATAAGATTTTTATGTCGAAGATAACAAAATATAAAGTTTAGCTCAATAAAAAACTCCTTTATTTCACATCAGTTTAAAATATCTACAAGTTCCATACGATGGGGGGAAATCTCTGGCAAAAATGTCAAGTATTGCTTCAAAGTCCAATTCTATTTCTCGATGGATACTGAGAGCTGCTAATCCTGAAAGTCGATCGTTTGACATATTAGCTCGGAGGTAGGTCTTTAAGAGTCGGAGTTTTGAAATGGATCTCTCACAAGAATTAGAGGATGGTGGTACAACATAGTCAATATTTGATATATAGAAGGGAACCAATTCTTTTTTGAGTTGACGGTTTTAATGGTCAAGGAAACAGAATCCGGTATCGGTCGGCCTTTTTCTTTCTCACCTTTCCAAAAACACTCCCACTCGTCCATTTCCACTTCTAAATTAATAACATTCGGAAGATCGGTTTTGTATTTCATAGCAAATTCACGAATGTTTTTTCGCCAATCGTTATTTTCAATCACCACAGATGGGATGGTAAAAAATCCGTTGGAATGAATGCGATGATCTTTGCTGAAGCGCGTATTTAGCTTCTGTGTGATTTGATCTAGGAATGGAATTGTCAGAGCAAACTTGTAATACTCCTCTGGACCGCTTGTTGCATAGTTTTCTCGTAGTGTTTGCTGTCCAGTTATTCATTTCATTGATGGTTCCGTACCAAGATTTGCTGCAAATTGAACTGCTTGTTGGTACCAGTCAGCGTGATTTGAATCGATTTCCTCACGACATTTCATCAGACATTCTGTTACAGTATCAACAGCATGATAAACCACAATGACATCAAGTTTCTTTTTTTACAATTCATGGGACAGGGGCCAAAGGTAAGCAAGGATGTGACGAACAATAATCAAGTGCACAACAAAGGATGCCAATGTCCAATAAACACCTTGTGCATCACTTCGTCCTTCTCGAGTGTACAAACTATTACTTGCAATAGAATCCAGCGTCATCATGATTGGGATAATCAGCTCCTGTACTCTTTCCAGTCCATCAATTCTGTGGAGCCAACGTGTTCTGCAAACATCCAAAAGTGTTGACCGCATCTCCCCAGGTATTTTAGAAGTTACAAACTCTCTCAACAAGTGCTGCTTCTTTGGTGAAAAATGAAAGATATTACTACATTTCTTTATTGTACCCATCATATTCTTGACACCTCTTATTTGACAACAGGATGCTATAGCCAAATTTAATTTATGAGAAGCACAGTGAAAGTAAAGTGCCTTGGGATTCTCTTGCAAAATTCGTGTACTAACACCAGATTGAGAACCTCCCTTATTTCCTGCACCGTCATAAGCTTGACCGCGAACATCTGCTAAATCCAATGACAGATTTCTCAGTGATGCCTTGATTTTTTGAGATAACGGTTCGCCAGCAGTTGACTCGCAGTGGATAAATTCAATGAATTCTTTTCGGATATCACCACAATCGTAAACAAAACGCAATACCAATGATAACTGTTCCTTCAGACTGCAATCACTTGCCTCGTCAGCAATCAGAGAGAAGAATCGAGCATCCTTGATTTCTTTCACGATCTTCTGGCGAATGAACTTACCAAAACAGCAAATGATTTCGTTTTGTGTCGTCTTTGATCGGTAAGTTGCGTTCCTTGGAGCCGTGTCAAAATGTTTTTTTAAAACTGCATCTTCACTTTCAATTCTAAACTCCAGCAGCGCTTGGAAATTGCCTGTATTAATGGTCTTGTCACTGAAGTACTGGCTATCATCACGATGTCCCCTTAGTGAAATGTTTTGCCGACCACAAAAAGCCACGGTTTTCAAAATCGGGATGAGCTTCTTTCTGTTTTCCGCGATAATTTGGCATTTTCTTTCGTTGAAAAGGTGATCAATCTTTTGACTATTTCCTTGTAACTGCGACATGAAGGTATACATGGCACTGGTTGCATTCTTGTGTAGCACTGACAATGACTGGTGCTTTGCCCATCTCTTAGGTGCCCAGCGGGTATATGGTTCTGTATACAACTGCTTTAGCTTTGTATCATTAGCTGGTTCACCAAATGCAACACAAACCAGACAAAAAGCTCCATCAAAATATTTAGAATAAGTTAGCCAGGGAAAGTATGAAGGGGAGGATGGGTCAAGATATGTACCATTCATTCTCCAGAGGCGTTTATAATCTTCGTGTTTAGGGAATTGATAGCCATTAGGTGGTTTCCATATGTCTTTCAACAATTCAAACTTCTGATTGTTCGGCAAGTTCTTTATGGTTTGATAGTGTAGACCGATGTCATTAGGATGACAGTTCCCAATTGGCACCCCTCTATGAGAAGGTTTTTCGTTAACTAACTTGGTATTTGCTCGATGATTTGGCTCTGCGACGGTTTGATTTGGTTCTGCAATTGTTTGGTTTGATTCTGCTACGGTTTGATTTGGCCCTGCAATGCTTTGGTTTAGTCCTGTGGTGCTTTTGTTTGGTTCTGCAATGGTTCGGTTTGGGTAGGTCTTTTTATTGTTTGGAAAGCAAGTTGCATTGGACGTTTCATTCTCTTGCGTGTGAAGGTGATTAGTGTTTGCCTTCTTTGTTTGCTTTCATGTTGTTCAGATGAAGATGTAGAAGATTTTTCTCTTAGATAATTGGCATTTGGAACACACAAAACGATGTGATTTTGGGTTGTCATAATGCTTCAACGATGCAAGAGTCGACCAAAGTAGTGTTACGGTTTTTTCAGCTTCTTTGATTCTCGGAGAGAACAAACGAGTGAACAGAGCACACAGCTTGGTATTCTTTCTCGGCGAATAGATAGACTGGATGCATGTTTTGATTACAGATGAAAGAGCACATAAACATACCAAACTGGAAAATTTACCCAAATTGCAATTGATGATAGCTTCTTTAATGATGGATGTGTTGAGCTCATCAAGACAACTGATTTCATCAATTGCTTCAATGTGAAACATACAAGAAATCAAAGCTAATTTGCTAGGGAACAGATTTACTGACAGGTTGCTAACAAACTGACTGTAATGATTTGCATGTGTGGCTAGCTCTATGGATGTAAGGATTCTCAACACCAAGTGCAGATCTTCATTCCCAACCAAGTGCAAGGAAACAGCGTTATACAGACAATTTCCATCTCCAGTTACCCTAAAACCAAAAAAAATATTTCCATATGCACTTATGGGCAACAGCTTCTTGTTATTCAGTCTGCCAGTTTCGGTTGGTATACTTTTTTGGTGAAAATGAAATGATAGTTAGCTGGAGCGTCCGATATAAACAAATGATGTTATCAGCAGATCTGTCTGTATAGTTAAATTGTAAGTTTTTGAGCAGTAGCTTACACCCGCCCAACATTTTGTGTTCTTATTTTTTTGTACACAACAAACTGAACCTTCTCACAGTCTTACGTAAAGGAGCAGCTATAATAATGGATACTTACTTGAGCGGCTTGGTACTGTTGCCCAAAGATGAAATTAGCTCAGAGTTAGATTGGATTAGTCCTAAAGCAGTTGCGTCAATTTCGTGTACATCATTCCCACTACGTCTCCTTTTTTGTGGTTTTCTAGATAGTTACTAAACCTTTTATTGATATTTTCAATGGCCGAATCAGTCCCAACTTTTGTTTTTGATGTTAACAACGTTTGCAATCTATGCATATCAGCCTTGGCTTGGTAAAATTCCTTGCTGCATTTTCAATTCGCACTTTCGGTTTAGCAAGCAATCTTTCCGTTCACAACTCTTCACAACCTTGATGTCTTGATTATTTTCAAAAGTAGCTGATATCTCTCCTTACAGGAAGAAAGGGTCAGTGAGACAAACGATGTTGTGAAAATTGAGAATGAATGAACAAGTGTGTGAAAACGTAGTCATGTAAACAATCATGAAAAGATTGCTCTTCACCTCGGAACCTTATTGTTCAGGAATGCTGAAAATTATAAATATATAAGGGAGGAGATTTTAGGAAGAAAAAAACTAAAAAACGACGTGCTGGTTGAAATAGGATGCACAAAGCTCTCTAGCGGGCGGAGAAAATAAAACAGCAAAAAAACGCCGTGCGGCGGGGGTGAAAATAGGACGTACATAACTAGCGGGCGGAGAAGACGCGTCAACGTTTGGAGAAAGAGGGTAAAAACAAGGCTAATACAACTTTTTATGTTTTCGGTTTCTCTCTTTTTTTCCTTCGTCAAAGATCAAAAATACATATCTTGTTCGTTTTTTTGACGTTGTGAAATCACAACTTTCACAACGTCTAAATCCGCCCTTGAACAATAACAAAAACATTCGAAAACATTCGTCAAAAACAAAAACATTCGTCAAAAAATTTTATTCAAAAATTCAAAAGAAAATACAATTCTATTGCAATGGAATGTTTTCTTCAGTGGAGTACCTTTTTCCTAGGAAATAAGTACTTGGGGAGTATTTATTTTTCGGGAAATAAGTACTCCGGGAGTACTTTTTTCCGGGGAGTACTTATCAACTGTTACACCGGCATAAGCGTATAAGCATTGTTTCTACCCCTGGTTTCCATATACATAAGAATAGCTATAAGCATATATTTCTACGGTGAAAATTGTAAAATTGCTAAGCATAGCTACCGTAAGGTCATTTCACAGCCTTGCTTATAAAAAGAAATTAGTGTATTACATTCCATGGGGATAAACCAAAAATATGGGGCAAGAGTGGTCTAAAACCATTACCAAAGAAAGGAGATCTGGGAAACACTCGAAACTACCGAGGTGTCAGCTTAACTGTGATTGCATCTAAAATCTACAACAAGATGCTTCTTCATTGAATAAGACCTCACTTAGAGCCAATTCTACGCGTGAATCAAAACGGTTTCCGCCCAAAGAGATCCACGCTAGCGCAGATATTAACTCTAAGAAAACTAGTTGAAGGCATTAAATCGAAAATTGTTTGGGAGACACAACCACCTTTGCCCGAAAAATATTTTTAGATCGTTAAATCATAGTATATGCGAGAGCGTCCGCAACGGCCTGATTCCTGCAATCCACGCCTATTGCGCAAGAGGAAGATCCAAAAAATTGCCTCTGTTTGTATCAGATTGTTGAGTTAAATTGCGTCGGTTTTCGTCCACTCCCCTTTGAGAAATATTTTGTTGGACTGTAACAACAAGTGTTTCTATTAAGTATTTTTTATTTGGGTAATTTGATATGACAGCCATTTTGTCATTGAGAGAGTGTGAACTTTACTTCTGCTATGCTTTTTCAGTCTATTCTGGAATACTTAAATGATGTATCCCCAGAGTAAGTTCGGCCCGCATAGCTTTCTATACATTTTGAAGATGGGTCAAAACTAGTCCATAGATACATTTTGAAAAGCTGTGAATTAAAATCTCTGCTCTTATTGTTAAACATCCTCCGATTGTAAGATTTCAAAAACAGCTGATTAGACCAGGTGAATTTTGAGCAAGATGCCACCTTTTTAGGGAAAAATTCTAATCATGTTCATGAGTTAGGTACATCATTGGAGTTTACAAAACAATGGTTCTTCAATAGATGGTTCAAGCACACTTGAAAAGATGCTGTCACACACACAGTGCTATTATGAGCATCATCATCTGACAATGATGTGGTAGATGGAATGGATTCCTCCCCTGCTTCTGTATTATTTTTTGCAATGCTTTTATATACCGGTGCTTCATTTACATTTTCATTCTCCATGTCTAATACAATGACATTGGGTCAACAGTCGCTGGCAGAACTGGTGTTGGCGGGATCATTTGTTAGATCGTACAACCCATTTCAATCCATTGAGCTTCCGTTTTCTGATGTGTGGCTTCACCAAGTTGTCTAGGAAGTCAAAAGAATCTTCTTTTGTCGGATCTGTTCCTTGATTCATGGCAAGTATTGTGGTTTCATTCACTTTGGCTGTATCCATAACGTATGAGAAGGCTGTGAGTGTCCAAGCGTCTTGATTTGGTTTTGGTCGAGTAGAATCCAATTTTCTGGTCAACAATATCAGTACTACCTTTAGTGAAATCGTTAAAGTGAAAGTGAAAGTAAAGTTGCCTAATTCTATTATCTAATTTCTTATAAAAATGTATTATGAATAATTTATAATATTAAAAAATCACAAGTATATATCAAAATATGTCAAAAGTAAATTTGGATCATCATAAGCTTAGTATAATCTTAGCAAATTCAAAACACATCTACAGCAAATTGAGATTTGCAAGTGATACATGCTGTCAACAAAAGTCTCATTATGACAACAAGAAAAAAAATTGAAATCAAAAGTTTCCTAATAGAAAAATATTAAAAGTCACCAAATTTCACCCACCTAGCATAAAAATTCAAACAGTTATTTTTAAAAAACCGGCAGCGTGGTTAAATCCACCACTGAATCAGTGTCAATAATATCTGAAGAAAGTCATTCCTCAGGAACTGGGTCTGGATTGCCTTGCCGCAGCTCAGTAAGATCCTCTTTTAAAGTTTTAAAAGGGTCGTTGTTATCTTTAACAGCATCAACTTGATTTTCAGCGGAAATCTTTGCTTTCCGGAAACAGTTAACAATAGTTGCTTTGGCTACGTCATTCCATGAAGCGACAAGTAACTGTAGTGCGCAAAGGATTGACATCATTGGTAAATCTTGACACTAATCCAAGCGTTTTGTATCTAACTCGCGCACTCATTCCTCAAAAAGTGATCAAAGAAGATCTTTAGATTTTTAAATCACGACCATTGGAAGTTTGTCACCAATTGCATTGGCTCCAGTTATTCTTATCTTACTGTGCTTTGCACTTGAACACTTGTCGGACTTTAAATGAAAATTTTTGTTTGGTAGACAAAGCCGAATTCGTCAGTCTTGTATTTTTCCTCAAGTCTGTACTGAGAAAGAAGAGTCAGTAAGGATGTTTCATACCACGAGGCTATAATTCCAGGTTGAACTGAATTGCTTTCGCCGACAACTGCTTTGAAGATTACCGAGTGCCTACGAAGTCATCAAATAGTTAAAGAGGAAAATAACTCTACTCGTCCATAACTCTTAGCTTTTTCTTTTATTAGAACATTGTTTCGATGATGTAAATCGTTTTACTTTGTTTTTAACCCAAATTGAAACGGTATTTTTGGGTTCCCCATAATTTGCAGCATTATCTTTGTTAGATTGACCACTTTCCACGTCTCTCAAAGCTTGGCATTTCTCGCTTAAATTTTCCACATTAAGCCTTCGCTTGACCGACATGTTTGTTGTAGCAACGCACCGAAAAAGAACTTTTTATAATCAGAAATCAGAAAATTCTTTAAAAATCAAAAACCGAAGCTGAAGGGACCGAAAAATTTGTTCGACGTAGTGAAAGTTCGAGACGGCCTGGGCCGGGTGTATTCGAGATACCGAATGAATTATATGGAAAGTTACTGGGAATGCTGAAGGGATCGAAGAAAAAGTTCGAAACAGCTAATAAACAAAAAATGCTCTGAATTTATTTATTTATTTATTCTGAATTTATTCGTAATACCTCTTATCGATTGCCAAAAGGATTTTCTGATAGCTTTTGCATAAACTCACGTTTTGCTACTATGTTATGATTTTCGTGGTTACCATTTTTCTTATTTTTGAATATTGTTTATTCAATTGTTCCATAAAACCCATTTCTTAATACATCCATTCGAGGTGGAGGTCTCCTTTTGATTTGTGAAAAGGTTGTTTCACACTTCTTAGTATGTCAAAAAGCGAAAAAACGTTATTATTGTCACATAGTTTCAAAACATCATCATATCTACATATAAAAAATATGGTGATTGTTATGAGGGCGACACTGAATGTGGCGAAACTGCTTTCATCTCTACTGTGTTCACTGCATACACGTTGTCATATTCCGGAACCTAAAAGGAAAAAAATGAAATCTAGTTTAAGAGAAATTCGTTAAAACTATTGTCTTTACCTCCCAGTCGTGACTATCGTCGTAATGATCATCGTCGTCTGGGCTATCGAGGAACTTGATGATTAAACCTAATAAGGAGGAGGTGAATATCTCATTAAGAACACGCGAAACACGCAATGATCTCACGCGAAAACAAATACCTGTGAAGAGTCCTCCAACAACCGCGATGGTAAGTGAAACCATGACCGCTGCAAACTGGTACCCCCCTTGTTCAATATAACTGCGCACTCCGATCTTAGGGTAAATGTTAACGCTGCAAGAATACAAGAAATCTTATAAATAAAAACGTTGTATTTCATTAAAGTTAACTGTAGGGGAGCAATTAAATACACTAAAACTCCGGGTCGAGGTCTTCATGATAATGCTTAATGGGTGTTTCTAATGCTTGAAAAGCAATCAAACAAACTTGTCTTACTCTTGGGATTTGATGGCCGGTACAGCAATCGCTCCAATGATTCCCGCCAAAACGCCCGGCATTCCGTGAAGATTGTTCACGCCACACGTGTCGTGGATTTTCAACCGGTTTAATAGCGGCTAAAACAGTGCACATGTCTCGACTTGTAGATAATTATGTGGAAGATGGTTCTTACCGTGAGATAGGTGTAGCCCAACGTGCTTATCACACCGGCAATCATTCCAACCAAAATGGCACCCCACGGTTTGATGTCCAGGTCGGCTGCGGTTCCTACGGCAACACCACCGGCCAGTGTGGCGTTCTGAATATGTACCTAGAACAATTCGACGGTTTGAAAAAAAAAACTTAACTCCATATCAGAGATTGCACCGAGCGCTTTTTGTTGTATCTTTCCTGTGCACTTAATTTGGCATAAAAAGATACACAAAAGGTAAGCCAATTTCAAAACTTCGCTCTAGATTCTATTTGTCGTTTTGGGCTTGTTGTTTTCTTTCAGATTTTCTTAAAACGTAATGTGGGACTTACCATGTTGAGTTTGAAGTTCTTATTGACGAGAGACGACACTACAAATGTTGTGAGGACGCACGCAGCGAGAGAGAAGTACGTGTTCACGATAGCACGAGTCTCTTGAGTTGATCCCGCCGTCAGCAAACCTGCGTTGAAGCTTGGCCAAAACACCCACAGAAACAACGTACCTGGGAAAGCAGGTTCAGGCATTTCATAAGGCACTTATCTTTACGCAGCCAAAGCTTTAAACTCGTGTGATGTGTGTTATTCTTTATTTGAATATTTCATGCAAATATATTGGTCCATTTTTAAAGGAGAAAATCCGCGGGAGATTTCCTAATATTTCCTAATTTTAATTTCCTTAATTCTCAAGATGGAACTTGACTATGTAGAAATTGATGCAACGGTAGCATTGCGTCTATGGCAACTTACCAATCATCGAGAACAAGTCTGAATGATAGACCGATCCTTCTTTTTCATCATTGTCTACAGCATTTCTAAGCACGACTGAAACGGACAGGCCAAAGTAAGCGCCGAACAGATGTACAACAATAGATCCGCCGACGTCAGAAATGTGCAAATACTCCATTATGATCGTTTCATTAACGGCAAAGAAAACGCACTCTACAATAGCGACGACTAAAAGCTGAAGGCGACTTGCTTTCCCGAGGATAGCCCCATACGTTATAAGCACCGCTGCCGCCGTGAAATCTGCCGTCATCAATCTAAACGCAAGCCGAACGCCACTAATTTTGATTTTACTTTGATCAATATGATCATCAAATTGTGATAACAGAGCCGGATATTTTCAATTTTGATGCAGATACTCGCGAATAGGTGTGGGATATAATATTCAAAATTTGAAACTTACTCTTGGACACCAATGTAAATTTCGCCGACATTCGATTTAAAATGCCCCTCAGATTTCATCACACGTTGTCTGACCCATGCGTTAAGTAAAGTCGCCCATTGAATAGTGACGGCGGCTATAAGCATATTGTAGGAGACAGATCCGAAACCGTACTTCTTCAAGAATGTCATCAAGAAACCGAATCCAATGAAGATCATCACATGGACATCTTGGAACTCTAAATTTTAAAAGTAAAGTAAGAAAAGACAAAAATATTCCTAAAGGAAACTGTACGGGAGGGGAAAAAATAGCCTTGACGGCAATGTAAAGCCTGTTTACCGCACGCAAACGGGAGTGCTATAGGCGTCACTACGGGAGAGTTGGGAGCTATAGGTGTCGCTACGGGAGAGTTGAGAGCTATAGGCGTCGCTACGGGAGAGTTGGGAGCTATAGGCGTCGCTACGGGAAAGTTGGGAGCTATAGGCGTTGTTATAGCAGTGTAAAAATTCAAAACTGTTTTGCAAAAATGCAAAAAATGCAAAAATTTCCGCAATTTAAACAAAGTCTCGCCCATCTACTCTTACGTGGTGGATGTGAAGCAAAAGAACATTGTTGCATTTTGTTCGTGTCATACTTCTCAAGTAGCTCTTCATTCGCCTTTGTACTGGAAAGGATCTTCCAGCTGAAGCTCCACTCAATGAAGGAGGATGTACATTTGCGCAAGCTTTGTGATGCCTGGTAGAAGGTGCTTAGCTTTGATATTTTCTGAAAATGTTCGGTCCATCAAAACTCTTTATCACCTGGAGAACACGTTTTAAAATACCAGGAAGAAGCATCAATTCCGCATTTCGATTATGAAAATCTACCTTAAGGGAAGAAAATTTCGCGAGTTTCGCGAATTAGCTTCTAATGCATTTGATTTTTAGCAATTCGCGAAATTAAATTCTCGCGAAAATTTTGATTTCTTCAAATTCGCGAAAATAAATTCTCGCGAAAAATCCTTTTTTTTTTTTATTCGCGAAATTAAATTCCCGCGAAAATTTCTTCCCTTAAGGTATTCCATTCCTGTACGTATCTGATGTCTCAACTTTAACTTTAATCTTTCTTTAACATTTATAAGTGGTACATACGATGTTACATCGCTTGGATCATAAGGATAATAACAATGGTTCTTCCAACAACAACAACACTGAATCAATTACTGCAAGTAAAGATTTGATCCACAGATAATAAGAAGTTTAGAAAACAATGCTGACCATCGTCCATTGAAAGCCTTTATTACAAATATCGTTCTGGGTCTTATCTTGTCTCTATGGAGTAATTTAGCTTCTTGGATGAGACGTGGAGAATTTGGCAAAATATTATTTTATAGGGCCTATGCAGAAAGCCACTTTTAGATGTGAAAAATTGGTTTGCAGGGCACCGCTGCCCTCCACATTGCTAAAAACATCTGATGGTGTCCAAAAGAATGAAGGCGGGTTGCCACGAGGCGAATATAGCAGCGAAACAGATCTAAGCATACATGATTTTGCGGCAAAATAATTTCTCTGCTAGCGATAGCTATAAGAGCATTGTAAAGTTACTTTATTGCTTTTAAAACGCAACATGGCTTCGAGTAGTAGAATGCACTTCAACTTTTCTTTGGGAAAAACAAGAGTCTGGTTAATTCGTCGAAGAACATTAAGAAATAATGAAAGCAAACAGTACGGGTAAATGATTTTTACATATTGAATTCGATTGTTAGTTTTAGATCCGTGATTATCATTAGTTAGCTTTCATAACGCTGAAAGAGCATAGTTATGGCGCCTTCTACTCTTAAATAACGCCCAAACTAATTCTAAAGCACTTAATTTCTGAAGCGGATTAAAAGAACACGGACCTAAATAAAAGGATATCCCATTAAGTGACGCCGTTTTTAGTGTGATATCTCTACTCGGGTTTTATTCGTATTTTGAGGTACATATTGTGTATAGTTTTTGAATTGTTTTTTTTTAAATTCCATGCCCATAGTAGACTGGAAATGATATTCAATGGCAATGGTGGATGTTTTTGTCGCACTGATTAATCGCGTAATTAGTGGACACACGTGCTAAGAAAGCCATTAAGATTGCGGTTATCTCTTGCGAAGCAATTGATGGTAAAGTAAAGTACGAAATAAACGGTGCTTTACTTTCAAAGTAAAAGCTAATTGATTGCAAGCAAATAAACCTCGATTTAGCTGACTTTTCTAACAATCAAAAGAATTAGTGGTAAAAGAAAGAGTCAGCGAAGGGAGATTTCCTAGGCGGAAATGTTCATATGGGGGAAATTGCAGCCTGATTGCCGGGTTATTCCGGCTGACAAGATCTCACATTGTTAAGCATTTACACGATATTTCATTTCGTTTATATGGCAAGACGAGCCAGCCCGGTTGTCACTGATTGGCTAAATCTCAACGGACAGGCTAGAAAAAATATCTATATAAATGCCCCAGCGCAATGATTACTTTCGCTTTTTATCGAATATACATGTACAATCTTTTGGGGCGGGTTCAGTTGTTCTGGTGCCAGAAAACATGGAGGACTTGACAAAAGATGAACACAGTGTAGCAAAAAAACTAATATGTAACGATCAGAAACGTATCGTGGAAAAGGTAAAAGAAGAGTGTGTGACAGTTTTTCAAAAGCCATAATGAATTGTTCGACTTTCTTAGAGAAATAGGGGGTTGGTTCGTAAATGTATGGTGGGTCAGCAAATATAAAACCATTATCATTTGGTGTAAACTATGATGACTACTCTCGAAATAATGGCAAATCAGTAGTTCTTGCGTATCAAATGAGAGCTGGAATTATGGTGACCCTGCAGACAGTTCTGATGCCAGTCATAATAATGAAACTTAAAAACGTTGACGTTCCTCGAGGAAATCAACTCGAATGAAATTTGTCACCAGCACAACGAGATGAGTCGTTATTTAAAGAGGCAAAAGAAGAGAATTAGCAGAAGCTGTGTAACAATCCACTGAAACAATAACGTTAGAGATGTCAATGACGGATTTAAGCTCTGGTTTATGTGAATACAATGACATCGCTTGTAATGGTATTGCATGTTGCATCGTGCAATATACGCATATATGATAAGCTCTTGATTTTTCCCAGCCAACAGCAAGCCTTCAACTTGAAAAGGAAATGGACGCTAATGGAATGGATATAGTAATATTGGTTAGCGCTGATAAGTCTTTTTAAAAGACACGCTAATAGGCTGATAATTGTATAACAATAAAAACGCTGGAAATCTTTTTTTTCTTACGGGCAAACACAAAATGGGACCCTTTTATGAAAGCAATCCCGTACCTAAAGTCACTGAATTTTTAAATATAATCTATTTCCGGTAAAAAATATCACTTACTTGGGTAATGAGAGATGGCGCTTATGGTAGAGTAGTCTACGAATCCGGCGTAAAGGGCGACCAGTAGCACTTGGAATGTCAGCAATGCGAGGGGAAATACAATTCCGCTGACCTGCGCCATTTCAGCAACTTTAGTACTACTGTCTAAAGGGAATAGTAAACGAGCGGAAGAAAACAGCGCTTGAATAATAATGATATTAAAAAAAAAAATTCAAAAATTGTCTCAAACAACCGAGTATGCGATTTACGATATCTTTGTCGACGCAATGTTCTTTCGTCAATGAAAGCAAACCGCCGGAAGACTTTGCCTGTTCGTTATAGCTCGTGTGCGAATCTATAATGTCGCCCGACAAAAAAGTGCGATAGCACCTATTTCACAACGCGTAATCGTGACTGCAACAGACGTCTGTTGAAACGCTTGAAACAGAGATTATATTGTGCCTTCGTAACAATGCAGTACGGCGATAAGCTAGTTGATATGAGAAGAAGCGTAAATAGGTGATTAGTTCTTGCTATAAAAGGAATTTCAAAGGTGTTGCAAATCCGGAAAGATTATAGTGGTGAAAGAAACTCATCTAAAAGCAACTTTGGAAGTAGAGAAATGTGAAACATTTTAATGTATGTTAACTGAAATATGCCCTCCCTCAGGTAAATCCGAGAATGTTCGGGCTTAATTATGATAATTATGATAATTTATCACTTTCGCCAAAAATGCTTTTGTTAATTCAACGAGCGTCGAATGTATCATCATATATACAGTACAATCTTGATTACTCGAACTTCGTTAAGTCAGACTCGCGTTAACTCGAACTGTTTTTTCCATTGTCCTCCCCTAATCGTTTCATAAAAACTCTCGATTACTCGAACTGTTTGAACCCTTCGACATTCTAGTTATCGTGATTATGCTGTATTTCAAATCTTTTCATCGTCATTGATATGTCATTCTTTTGCGTTTAATCCTGGATCAGGAGCTATTAGACAACACCCACAAAAAGATTAGCCCCAGTATTTGCAAAAGTCACGATAGGCGATCGTAGGCTTCGAGAGACATACAGGAACATTCGAACCACCTAAGTTAAATTCCTAACCACCTAAGATCTTGATTACACAATTCAAAAAACAAAATATAAGACACAATCTGTTAAAATTGAGAACGTCTTCTGTTGATTTGAGTTTGAAGAGTCGTTTCTTTTGTTTAATTTGAGCGGTTAACTCTGGTCTTTCGACGGCTGATAAGAAAGCGCCAGTGAACTCAATTCAATGCGTATTCAGGTCCTGCTTTTCTCTTCAAAAAAGCCTGTTGTTGTTTCATTAAAATCGCAAGGAGAGTGCAACCAAGACCACTCAGAACATTGATTTTAACATGAAAAAATGTTTTAACCTAGAAAACATTGGTAAAATTGTAATCAATTTTGACGGATTATAGTTGTTCAATATCTGATAACGAGCTTTAGCAATCTTAGCAATACTTCATGAAAGGTGGTTAAGTATTTCGTCATCATTTGTGAAATACTGACATTATTATTTTTTATTTTATTTATTTATTTTTTATTTATTTATTTGTTTAATATATATCATAACGTCACAAAAATATCCTAATAATAATAAATAAAAAAAATAAGTACAGATATATGGTTGGTGCCACTCAATAGCTTAAAGCTGAACAAAGTAGTGACACCGTAAAATATATATATAAATAAAAAATAGAAATAAATTGACTAAGTATGTTTTAAGACAGTAAATAAATTATTTACCGATCATGTCAAAAGTTATATTTGTTTAAAGTACAGTTTGATTAATTGGGAAAATTGTTTACTGTTTAAATCAAAGATAGAATTTATCCAAGGATGAGTTCCATATTTCATGTCAAAAGTATTGACAATACCTTCAATTGATCTGTTCCATTCAGCAATGCTTTGGTTTTTAATAGAATATTTACCATAAAAAGTTGTTTTAAACGAAAGCACAATAAGTTTATTAGTTAATGCATTATGAGTTGGATATTTATGAAAGGTGCAACTTTTTGAGAAGAAATTACTAATTGAGGGCGGAATATTCTTATTTAAAGAATTAAAAACGAACATAATGTTGAGGAATTTGATAATGGATGAAAAAGGGCGAATATTAAATTTCGTAAAAGAAGCAGTGGCATCAGATCGAAAAGGTTGAAAGTTTATTATTCTTGCAGCAGAGCGTTGACTTGAAAGTATTTTATTAAGAGAAAAACTTCCTTTCTGACCCCTAAATTTGACAGCAGTATGTTAAATGAGAGGAGAAAATTGAAAAATAAATACTTTTCAAAGTTGCTTCATCCACATAAAATCTAATTTTTGATAGCATGCTGTTTGGCCTGTTCAGTTTTTTACAAAGTTCATTGATGTGTGGTTTAAAGGTAAGATGTTCATCAATTAACACCCCCAAGTATTTAATACAATTTGATTGAAATAATCACGTACCGTTTAAAACTATTTTTACTTCGGAGTCATATAATTTCAAACGTTTTTTAAAAATTACAAATTCAGTTTTATCAGTAGTTAACGCAATCATGTTAGCATTTAACCAATCGGTTAATTTTCGTAAGTCAAAATTAACTTTTTTACATAATGATTTGATTGATTTGTTGATGTATAATAAATTTGTATCATCTGCAAAATGGTGAACGGTTGAAAATTTTATACTGTTAACAAAATCATTTATATAAATTAAAAATAGAAGTGGACCTAAAACAGAACCTTGCGGAACACCACACTTCATTGATCGTAGAGATGACGAAAATCCATTTCTCGTTACAAATTGCTGACGGTTCTCCAGATAAGAAGTCAACCATTCGTTCACAATACCTCTTACGCCATAATGCTGCAGTTTAGTGATGAGAATTTCGTGATGGATCGTGTCAAACGCTTTTTTAAGATCAATGAATACGCCACATCCAAAAAGACCAGAGTCAATGGCCTCTCGCAGTCTTTCAGTTATACTTAATAATGCGTGAGATGTAGAATAATTTGATCGAAAACCAAATTGTAAATTGTTGAGACAATTTTTGCTGTTTAGAAAATTATATAAACGAGAATACATGAGTTTTTCTAAAAGTTTACTAATATTTGAAAGAAGAGATATGGGCCTGTAATTAGAACATTCTAACTTTGAACCTTTTTTAAAAAGTGGTAAGACTGAAGAAGTTTTATGAATACTAGGAAAAATACCGGTAGCAAAAGAAAGGTTAAATAATTTTGAAAGGATCACAGAAATCTTGCTATTTAATTCTTTAAGAACAATTGTGGGTATACTGTTAGGTCCAGTGGCTTTTCTATTACGTAAACTAGATATTAATGAAGAAATTTCTATATTATTTGTAGGAGATATAAAGATACTATGAGGATTAGGGTATTTTAAATATTTTTGGAAAGATGTATGCGAAGAATGAATTTGTGATTGCACCTTTTGAGCAACAGAAGTAAAATGCGAATTAAACTTTTCAGTAATCAGGTTTGGGACAGTCAACAAAATACCATTATCTAAGATACTTGTGGGGGAAGAATCGTTTTTAGTATTAATATTTATGAGACTCTTAATACCAATCCAAACATTGCGGAGATTTATTGAATTATCTGTAAAATATTTCCTGTAGTGGTTTTGTTTACTGATTTTCATAAGTGTAACCAATAGATTTCTGTATAAATTGTATCGTGATTTCAACCTTAATTTATTATTCATATCCTTAGCTCTTAAAAATTTACCATATATTTTGTTCCGAATTCTAATCGATGTCAGAATACCCTTTGTTAACCAAGGTTTGAAAGAGAGCTTGAAAGTTTTGACACTGATCTTTTTGAGTGGCATGTAGACATTTAATAACCCGTTAAACGTTGAAAAAAACAAATTAAAACTATTATCCGTGTTCAGTTTATCAACCTCAAGAACATCATCCCAATTAATTTTATCAAATTCAGAACAAAAATTCTTTCTATTAAAACCTGACATATTTCTTCGAAAAATATGACGATTTCGATGAACAGATGACTTATGGATGTTCGGTTGAATTAAAAACTGCGGTAAATGATCCGATATTGTTGAGGTTAAGTTACCTGATAATATATTTTTATCACAGCAGTTAGAATAAATATCATCAATTAAAGTTTTCGATCTTTCAGTTATTCTTGTTGGTAGAGTAATATGAGGAAGAAAGTTATTAGAAGTTACAAAATTAAAAAATTCCGAGGTTTCCATTTCAGAATTAACTTTAATTAAGTCTATATTAAAATCTCCAAGCAAAAAAATCGTTTTGTTTTCTGAATTAACCTTTAATGAAAGGAATAATAAAATCAATAGTAAATTCGTTTATAGACATACAAGGATGGCGATAAATACAGCCAACAATAATATTGGCTTTCTTAGGTTGAATTATTTTAATGAATATTGATTCCAAAAATAACTTCTTATACATCAACAAATCATTTCTTGGTTTATAATTTAATTTTTTAGAAATATAAAGGAGTGCACCACCACATGAAGATTCAGTGGGCGTGGGTTATATATTATAACCTTCTATTGAAATTGGGAAAGGTGTTTCGATATTACGTTTTAGTTTTGTTTCAGTCAAACCAATGATATTGAAATCAAAATTAAGTAGAGACAACATGGTACAAAATTCGTCAAAATGTTTGTTTAACGAAGATATATTTAAATGAAATGCAGAAAAAGAATTACTGCTGTCAAAATTGAAGGAGATAAAGTCATCAATGTTAAAGTATTTGCAATTTATAAAATTTAAAGTCAATTCGTTTTCTTCATTAGAATTGTCGGAATCTTTTGATAAAAAATAGTTATTAAATTTGGAGAATAGTTTGTTTTGATGGTAGGAAGGAAAAATATTCAGATTAATTGGAATTTCATTTGAGTCTATAATAATATCTGAAGTAAACATAAAACAGAGTTCATTATCTGAAATAGTGCTGAATGGAAATATTTCATTTGTGCATAAAACACAAAACCAATTTGAGGTACTAGACTGTAATAGGTGGTAATCAATATCATTTAGTCCATTGCATTTTTTATGAATCCAAAAATTGCAAAGATCACATTGTACGGCATGATGGCGATTACTTACTGTCTTACTACATACTCTACAAAAACATCTTTCCATAATTAGAATTGAAAGAAAAGGTAGAGAATATAAAAATTAAAAATAACAACTACTCACAAATGAGTTACAGTAATTTAGAATACAGAATTTTACTTCTGAAGTTATTTTCGATGGCAACGGACTTCTCAAGTGGTAATTAGAATTTAAAATAAAGAATGGTAAAAAAAAAAATAAAAAAAAAATAAATAAATAAATATAGATATATATATGTTTAACACAACAACAAATTATTAACCAAGCAACAACATAACAAAGAGAGTTTAGTCGTGACAAAATACGTAATTGGTTTGTTAGTAATTAATAGTTAACAAGGGAGCAGATATTGGAGTTAAGGAGAAATTAATCGACATTTGGTCAGTTTTTTTTGACAAAAAAGAGCGGTTAAAAATCTAGTAAAAATATATGAAATCACAACACTGAAATGTTTACGTGATTTCGCCAAAAACCTTCGTTAGGTCGTTAAGGTGACCAACGACCGTCGCATTTCCGTGCTCGTTTAAACGGTAGCGGACCGAACCTCCATACACCCAAAAAGAAAATAACTTCTTTTCGCGCCAGAGAACTTTACACTTACTAAAGATCATTTTGTAGTAAGGGCAGAGCGACTCATTTATATAGAGCGGAGACGAGTTTTCCGTGAATTCCTTTAGAAATTTTCTCCGCGATATTAAGGAATAAACGGACTTACGGTTTACGAATTTAACAATCGTAAAATACTTGTTACGGAGGCGATGACAAGCTTGGATGTCATTGGACCCAATATTGCATTCAATATTACCAAAAATCTTGCATACTTTTCCTTCCAAGTCCTTATCCGCAACGGAAGCCGGTATCCCACAAATCTCCACGCAATCACGCCGAGAATACTGCTGTGAGGCGTAGGATTGTCTCTCAATACGTTCGATTCTTTCGGATATGTTATCGATGTTTCCAGGCTTCTGATCACGCAACTCTGTTACAGTTCCAGAAATTCTTTCAACAAATCGTTTTCTGATTGCAGGGTCAGAAACTTCGCAATCACCTCTTTGTTAAGCAATTGAGCTTTATTGAACGAAACCATTCTTACAATAAAAATCCACGCAAAAAAAAACACAAGAAAACCGTTTGTAATTACAACACGTCCGTTCGCATTGACAACAAAATCGGAACTGATTGCATTAACTATTGCATTAAGTAAATTAACATTAAATAACAAAAATTTAATTCACATAACTTTTCGTTTCTTCGTATAAATAATAGGTCACTGTCAAATTCAATTCCAGGTAGTTTAACAGATGCTGGAATGGCTCGGTATATAACTTGTTTTCGCTACTGACTTTTCTAACTGCGGCACAAACTTTGAATTTGTATCTGCAGAATCAATAAGGCAAAAAACCAAATCGTTTATCTGCATAGGGTCAGAAGGTTGTCAAAAGCGAAATTTCAAACACGATATGATTAAATGCGGAATAAAACAAAAACAAAAGCAGCATGAACATAGGTGAATTATTATTAGTTAACGACTACATATGCAAAAAAACTACGATATATATGTTTTATATATATGTTTAAACAAAGTTTATTTCTTTTTTTTTGAAAAGTCATTTTCAACTAATGTTTTTCGTATTTGACGGACAACATTGTGGAAGATCTTTACAGTTGATACGCTTTATTTTGAAGGTGTGAGGACAACATTGTGGAAGATCTTACAGTTGATACGCTTCATTTTGAAGGTGTGAGGACAACATTGTGGAAGATCTTACAGTTGATACGCTTCATTTTGAAGGTGTGAGGACAACATTGTGGAAGATCTTACAGTTGATACGCTTCATTTTGAAGGTGTGAGGACAACATTGTGGAAGATCTTTACAGTTGATACGCTTCATTTTGAAGGTGTGAGGACAACATTGTGGAAGATCTTTACAGTTGATACGCTTCATTTTGAAGGTGTGAGGACAACATTGTGGAAGATCTTACAGTTGATACGCTTCATTTTGAAGGTGTGAGGACAACATTGTGGAAGATCTTACAGTTGATACGCTTCATTTTGAAGGTGTGAGGACAACATTGTGGAAGATCTTACAGTTGATACGCTTCATTTTGAAGGTGTGAGGACAACATTGTGGAAGATCTTTACAGCTGATACGCTTTATTTTGAAGGTGTGAGACGTGAAAATAAAAGTTTAAATAAAGTTTAGGTGCATAACCAAAGTTTGTTTTTTCAGAAACGCGCGATTCTGACGTTCTTCGCATAAGCAAATTTATTTGCCTGAATAAAAAACAATATTTTAGCTACCATTACAACCTGGGTTTCATTATTATTTTCGAAATAATTGTTTCCATTGCCTATACATTCTTTACGGTAAAACATCTGACGCTCTTATTGGTAATACGTTTTTTTTCCCGCTCTGGGGTATTTATGACCGATATTTCCGACCATTTTTTTTATCGATAGCAATATATAATCACAAGAAGGTGAAAATAAAAATACGGTACTACTTCAACAACGGTTTACAAGAAAAGTCAAAAATAACCTAAACAAAAACTTAATAATACCAGTTGGTTGGATGATGCATATCGGCAAACAACTCACTTTTATGGTCCTTATCATACACCGAAACAATTGTAAGAGACACGGAAATACGTCTAGAGGATCTATGGTCAATGATAAAGCATGTCCCAGCTGCGGCCGAATGATGATGATCCTTAACTGTTATTTCTTTTTGTTCTAAAATGTTCGAATATTTTTGTAATTTCTCTGTCAAGGGCTTAAATATTGGTCGACCCACTTTCATAATTTTGAAAAAGTATTTCTCTGTCACTCTATAATGCTCTTCGTGTCTTTGAAACATCACCGTTGAAAGCAAGTGATCGAAAATATCTGGTTAAAATCTGTTGAGATGTTGCACTATTCATTATATTGCATTAATATTTATGACGACATTCATTGGAGCTGTTTTATATTCTTCCATGCCTGATGGTTGCAAAATGAAACAATTTTAAAATTCCTTCCTTTTTTAAACTGCTTTTCTTTCAATGGCTTTTTAGTCAACAAATCTTGCTTAACATAAGGAGGTCCTTCTCTTTTCTCCTCCCTTTTAAACTGTCTACGAACTCAAAAATCCCAGTGCGAAATTTACGACACTGGACATTGCAGTATGTGGGTCATGTAACATCTTTGACTTTATGGACATAAGCATCCATACCCTATGCACAGCTACCACGGAGTTTAAGATGCAAAGTTGGTATCTTGCGTGGGTTAACTCAACACTGTTTTCCTCTTACTGGGGTTGGCGTTAAGAAGGGCATCCAGCTGTAAAAACATCTACTTCAATATACCATCAGATGATTAAACCTACACCATTGTGGGGATTATCATCTTTTGAAAAGGTCGAATCCATGCTAGCACGGAAAATAGACGTGAAAAATGTAAATGATGATGATGATGGATGTACCTGTAAAAATAAACTCACTTGTGGCTTCTTGAAATATTCTTTTGAAGTCGCTTTTGCTTGATTTTCATTAAGGTGTTAAGATGAATAATTGAGGCGCTTGTTTGCAACATTCAACTCATATTCATGATACGCGGAAGTAAACGCGAATCGCGTATCGCGTATGATTTCGCGTATGGAAGTAAGTAAATATAAAAAGGTCGTTGTTTAGTATAACCTTGATTGCGGCCATTTTCATAATCAGCATCCGTAACATTAAAGTGGGCAATTGCTCTTTCAGATTTGAATTAAGTACTTCGATATAATGATCGACGCTGCAATAGTGTTCCAAATGTTTTAGCTGTTGGCAAAAATTGTTGCTAATTTCAAGACGCTCGAGTAATAATTAAGTTAAATTATTATAATTTATTCAGTAATAATTAAGTTCAATTATTATAATTTATTCAGTAATAATTAAGTTCAATTATTATAATTTATACAGTAATAATTAAGTTCAATTATTATACTTTATACCGGCCCGAAGCTAATATAATGGAATCCAGGCTTTAAACGCGGAAAACCCAATAACATCAAGTAAATGCAAGAAGTGCGAATTGGATCTTCTAATTCTTTGTTAGAATTGAATAGATTGTCGGTTATTCAGTTGAAATGAAGCTTTGGCGTCTTCAGATCATTATAACAATATAGCATAACGTGGGATTTCAAAAACAGCGGTTTTTCGTAATATGATCTTTGATTTAAGTATGTAGTAATTTGACAATTCAAGTCCACTTTTTAAACGAGTTTGAGAAAATATTTAGAAGTTTCAGATTTTCGGCATATTCTTTGACGACGTCACGTTTGACGGTTTTAGAAAGGTATTACATTGCATCGAAAATGGAAAGCCGGACTATTAATTGACTGACTGGTAATTGTATAGAAGAGAATTTAAGTTTTAAATCCGATGTGTTTTTGATAGAAAACACATAAATGTATGTAGAATATCCGTGAGGAACACCAGATGTTACTGCTTCTTCGGTTGATTTATGTCTCTCATAACCAACTACTTGACGTCGGTTGAACAGAAGGATTTAAACCACTCAATCTCTGTGTCTGTAAATCCGTAGGCACTGAGTTCGTCTATTAACGTACTATGGTTTATAGTGTCCAATGCACGACTCAAGTCAATAAATATCGTGCCAACTAGACATCCATCGTTGGCATACTTCCGTATCTTATCGCTTAGAAGAACTGTAACCTGTTCTGTTGACCGGTGTTTTCTGTGCCCAAACTGGCAGTTTGAGAGGAGTTTGTTTTCTTCTAGATAAGTACTGGTACAGAAATGGGTCTGTAGTTGGCAGGTGATTCCGTTGATCCTGATTTGTGTACAGGGGTGATTTTGGCTGCGCAATACTCATTTATTCAAGTTATTACATTTTTTAGGTAAAAACAAAGAAGAATAAACATGACTTTTAATATTCCGTTTTTAAAACCCCTATAATTTTTGATGACGTCAATATAAAATTTGAAACGATAGTTTTCATTGTAATAAACAACCGGTGAAAGTTTCAAATAAAACTATTCTTAAAAATAAAATATTAAAATATTTTTGAGATATTCCCGGTGACGCGCTTAAAAATATTTGAGAAAAAAGCAAAAAACGCGCGAAATAAACTAGAATATCCAGTGAAATAATAAGCTTATCTTGAACAAAAATATATTATATAAACTTTAATTCAACTAAGAATCATCCAGCTTCATCCAATTTCCCCCATCTTTCCTTCATTTTGTTTTTGATCTTGCTTTGTGGATGGTTTCTTGCGAAGCGTTCTACGATGGAGTTTATCTTTTGTTGTATTTTTGTATTCCTCCAATGAAACTCGCTTTTGATCTTCATGAAAACATCCTTCGACGATATAATATCCTGATATTGTCTCCAATTTTATTCTTCGACGATATAATATCCTGATATTGTCTCCAATTTTTCATACAATAAGTTGCGCCCTATGTTGAACTTACTCATTGCATTGTGTGTTCCACCACGCTATCTTGTAACGTGTATCGTACCATATGTATTCCACTACGTTATCGTGTAATGTGTATCGTACCATATGTATTCCACCACGCTATCGTGTAATGTGTATCGTACCATATGTATTCCACCACGCTATCGTGTAACGTGTATCGTACCATGTGTATTTCCTCCGAGCGATTGAAGATTCGCTCCACATCTTCAGACCCAATGCGAGGTGCAGACCATAATAGTTGTAACTGCACTCATATGGTTCACTACCTAGAATAGGCGAGTGGTCCGGAATTTTTAAAGACTCTATAAAGCTCTATAAGGTTGTTCCAATTAATGTGTAATTTATTTTTAAGTCGAAGGAATTAGCGGCCATGTCGATCATATAGAAGGAATCTTTAGAAAGTGAAGTGAAACAATTTTGATTAGAATGAAAGTCTTTAATATGAGAGTTTTATCGCTTTAAATATGTTCATCAATATACCCGATATTCAGAGTCAGAAAATGCCGCGGAATCGTAATTCGTGCATGTTAAAATGTTTCTTTGTTACATAAACACAAAAAGTAGATACAGTTAGTTACCGTCTATAGATTTCCTTTGTCTAAGAAATGTAGTTTAAAATTCCCTCATGCTCATGTCATTAAAATATATTTACTTTTTCGTGCATTTCTAACATACAAGAACTTTAATCTGCACGAAATGTGTACTGGTTTTCGAGTATCGTGTATTCTAGTCTGGTGAGTTGTCTCGCCAATATAGCTGGAGGCGATGCGGTCTCTTTATATAAAAAATAATTTTTAATTTCAAAGGACGAAAATTTTAGTTTTTGGTTAATATTTTCTTTACAAAGGTGTTTAATGAGGTTGCAGATTTTGTGTGAGGTTTGTTGAAAGTATTTGCCGACGTAAGTTTGAAAAAAAAATTGTCTGGCTTCTGACTTTAGTCTTTCTCTGAGTATATTGGATTAATGTGGCATAGTTAGATTTCCAATGTCTTTGTGGAACCCCAGCCAAATATTATCAGTTAAGTACTTTAGTTCCAATGATGTCTAGGACTTAGCCGAAACATGTCAACAAAAGTAAAACAGTGTCTAGTTTTTTTTACAAATTAATTTTTAGAATCTCGTCAATTAAACGTTTTATAAGATTGAGTTTGTAACAAAACGGAGTGTAGCTATTAAAGTTTAAAAAACGCCCAGTGAACGTTGTTTTATGGAAGGAGTTAGTTGTTATTTTCTTGTTAATTTTAGTGATATGCGTGTCTAGAAAAGCTTGTTGTTGTTGTTGTCGGTTTCCATGGTGAAGTTAATACTTTTGTTGTTTAAGTAATTAAGAATGTGATTAGTGTCAACGTCGAAAACAGTCGTCCATGATATGTGGGGAGCACGCTCGCGCTTTTAAAAACGCTTGCCAAATAGATTAGCGACCGTAAATTGTTGGTCATCAAAAGATGAGTTAAGAATGGTTTTAAAAACACCCAAAACCAGTCATCTTTCGTGGTTTATAGCAACTTATGTCAAGAAATCAATAAAAGCCTCGGCACCTTTTTCCCCCACAACCCCCATCACTACCATTATTCCCCCACCACTTTTAATTGGCATCAAAGGCACCGTCTAACAAACCCTCAGAGCCTCATGCAGGTGAAATATCAATGTATATTTACATATAGGTGGAAAATTTGTTGATCAAACAAGTCGTTATTTCTATTTCGTTGCCGCCACATCCATTCACATAAACCCTACTTACTGTGGAGGGGGCACATTTTTTTTTCATTGTTTATGTATTTTAGACGCAGCAGCATTTTTGTTGGTGGCCATCCACATCTGGCGGCCGACACCAGGTAGAAGGGTTGTATCACTAACTGCTTGATTTTCGTTATTTCCCTTGTAACTGTTGATTTTATCTCAATTTAAATTGTTTCTCTAATCTATAATAGTAATCTTTAGGCATTATTGGCTGGATAACATATCTATGTCAATATATTTTGGTTCAAAAGCAATGTTTTTCTTCGGATTCAACCGTGCCAAATTTTGCACGAAGGTATATTTGTCTATAAGCACCAGAAGTAAAATGTCAATCATTCTTGGCAGAAATATCGGACGCGATAATGTTGATGATGAATATCCGCGGTTCGGCGAGACAAAACAACTGTGATTTGTGTTTGTTTTACATTGCTGGTGAAAACCAAAAGCAAAAAAAGGACAGATTGAAGAAATTGAAATCCAGATGCCAAAAATGTGGAAATCCTGTTTGTGATGAGCATTCAAATCTGATTTGCAAAAAACATTTCCAACTTTGTGTTACTTTGTGTAAACTAATGTGTTATTTTTACAGTTCTTCGCATAAATTTGACATAATTAGTGACATCATGACTTGAAAAATTGCAATTTGGGAAAATATTTTTCCATCAATCTCTTTCTATGAGCATAACTAGGCCAAATTTCATGTCAATAGCACTTTTCTATCAATAGTTATGATGTATGAAGTTAAAACTTTGAAAATTCTTGATTTTGCGCGGTTAGGAGTTGATTTGAAAATTTTGTAAAGTTTGGCGCACTGTAGGAAATTATTGAAACATTGTTGTTTGTTTAGATTTTATATTTATTTAGTATATTGTATTAGATTTCAAAAAACGAAAATACCACAAAGAAATAGCTTCTCTACCTGTAGCAATAACATTTTTTGCAAAGTTCCTATTTTTAGAGTTTTTTGCATAATTTTGGCCAATTGTCAACATAATTAGTGACGTCACTACAGCTGCCATTATGTTTTTGAAATTTTTTTTTACCATTTTGTTTATTTTATGTCAAAGTATCACTGGGCCAAATTTCATGTCAAAAGCATGTTCCTATCCAGAATTATACAGGGGGGGAGGCACTGTCAAGCATGGTCCGATGCGTCTCATGTTGGCTTTTAACTTCTTTTCTTTCAGTTTGGCTAATTTTCCATGATTTCTCAACGTTTTATGTGTGAGCTCCTGTAACTTGCTCAACGAATTCATACGTGTGGTTGACAGTCATATCACAGCTTGTATGGCCCCATAGGCCATAGACCATACATTTATGACGTACACAAAAAAGTGCTGAAAATTTGACTCTTATTCGTCAGTTTCACCATCACTCGCCTCCAAAAAAAGTGACTTGGAAGAATCGCATATATATATTGAGGACTGGTACTGACTCTTCCGCTTGTTTCACTCTATTTTCTTCCTAACTGTCGATTTCCAGGGCATCCATCACCTTTGTTGTGACGTGTAACAGCAGCCATGCTAGGAAATTAAACGTGACAATTCTTATTTATTTATTTCAAAATTTTTATACATGTTCACATGTACGCTTCAGTATTTACAAATAATATATATAAATAACATATACATTATAAAACTGCTATCAATACATGTCCTGTTCTATAAAAGCAAAATCAGTAGAAATAAATGCAATTATTATTAGAAAGATGAAGATAAAAGAAAAGAAAAAAGAAAACTTAAACTTTAAAATTTGTGAGACTTTGTGAAATTTGCAGATTCGTTTGCCCAGATCCTTTTGCACATTTGGAAAATGCAAATCGTATGGCATGTGTACATAACTACATTCTAAGACCAGTTTGTCGTGTGGCGTTATTTTCAAAAGCAATGGAGCGACTTGTTTCACCAAATAGGATAGGAGGAACGCCGTAGGTATTAAGGATCTTCGCCATTGTGCCTCTGTGGATCAAATCAAATGCCTTTTTGAAGTCTATAAAGCAAAGTACAGCTATCAAGTTATCCTTCTTCACCTCCTCAATCATTTTCCTAAGTGCCAGGATCTGGACTGTGGTGCTTCTTCCTTCGCGAAAGCCATTTTGGTTCACCCTCAGGTGAGGGTTGATGGCGCTCCTGATCATGTTTGGTATCATGCGGTTGTACACCTTTGCTGGGATACATGTCAGGCTGATGCCCCGTCTGGCTTTGAGAGGTTTCCTGATTTGCAGTAGCGCTAGGTTGGAAAACTACAGAATGATGTCATCGAGATCACAGTTCTTTAAAACCTCTGGGGGTATGCCATCTGGCCCAGCACTTTTTCCAGTTCTCACTGTGGCTTTTGCCCGGGCTAGCTCAGTGACAGCGAATGAACCATCATCGATGTCTAGGTTCTGGAGGACTGGTGGAATTTCCTCCTCGGCCTCATTTGCTGTTGATCCCAGAACCGCAACCTGCACCCTTCGCACTTTCTCCATCAGTTCCTCCCCTTGATGTTATCGTATGTACTGAACAGGAGCTTCTTGGCTTCTCCCAGTTCCCCGCGTCTCTGCTGGGTTGGTTCACACTCAAGGTTGAAGTGTGCTTCCTTCACTCTCCCCCGTGTCGCTACGACCTCTGGATGTTTGGACCTCAGGGAGGTTCTGGCTCTGTCTAATTTGGGCACACACGTCCTGATTCCCTCCTCGTTCGCAGCGACAAATCTTAAGTATTCGCTGTTGGGCTCCGCTCCCTTGTCCAGCTGCTGGAAACAATTTCTGACTTCCTCAGTGTACCTGGTTTGTAGGCCAGGGTCGCTTGCGAATGCCTTCCAATCGCGCCGGATCCTGGGACTACGCTTGGGGACCCTGAGGCTAATTCGCACCCTCGTGGACACCACCCATGCGTTATGAAAACACGCAAATTCTCATTCGTTTAGGAAATACGGGTACTTGAAATGTCCGATTTTGCCAGAATATGAAAAGGTGCGTTATGTTAACGTTTAGTAATTATAACATAGGTCATTATGCTGAAAAGTAGTACCTAGACTATTTCAAACATGCTGAAACCAAAAACTTTTAAAGATCTTGGAATAAGGCAACCCAGTATATTTGATTAATTATATACTATTAAATAATATTTTGTAAAAACGAGGGTTGACATAGACACTATAGAAAAAATCACCCACCTAACAGAAACTTCTCATGTTGATTTCTGAAAGAGTTAATGTAAATATGAAGTTCCAGGAAAGATCTTTTGTTTTGGACTTTTGCATTGTTATGGAGATAACTATGTTTGTAATAACCGCCAAAATTCAAAATGTGGAAAAACAATTGATGCTGATTGATATTTATATATCATTAGTCACCATAAGTAAATAATTACCATAAATATATACTTTGTTGCAAACTTGGGGTTTACTCTAATTTCTGACCATTTTCTCTCAACCAATTGTCTGCCTTTATCACTTTCGAAAAAATTGGTTGACATGTTCCAACTAAAAGGGTGTGTTTCTGTTGTATGTATAAAGGTTTTTTATATTTTTCAGTGAAATGATTTGTTCTCATATATATCGGGTAAATATATTTTTGTTATTAAAAAATTGTCCACACAACATAATATAAATTGATAATACCTTCATTCGCATTATGATCATCAGGATGAGAGCAGGCCAAGGGGGATCGGGGGTGGGGGGGGGGGGGGGGGGGCGGTCAGGATAAATAGTTCCGCTCAATAAAGTAAATAATGAAGTATTGTATATTTTCATGCTGTTAATATATATTTAACTATGCGCCGCCTTCTGTTTTGTGAAAGACGTGCACCTAATCAAGCAGGAAAGATTGAAAAGCTTTGACTTGGTTGGCCCGTTTAGTGATCATTCTGTCAATTTTTAACAACGCAATGCCGCTTTTCAAAGAGTTAATTTGATTGATCTGTTTTCTGATCAACATCATTATGCGTCAAAGGAAGCGCTGTTTAAAAGTCATCGTTATTATTAGTCATATGTTATTTATAACCAAATATTTCACGGTTGAAACACTTAGAATCACCACTCCTCAAGAACGCAACATATTTGTCTCCGCGTATACAAAACGAGATTATAAACATAATTGGCCAGGACATAATCTTAGAAGAATTAATCAGAGAGGTGAAATCGGCCGACTACTACAGCGTGTTAGCTGACGATACCATTTCGCATAGCAAAGAACAACAAGATTGCGTTTGCAGGGCTACACAGAGCAACTGGCTAGCATATTGCTGTCGAAGTAAAATCAGTTCTTGCAGCGGTCGGACTAGATATCAGTAAAATGGGTGATCGTTCATTTCGTTGCAGATCATTACGTCGCATTCATTTCGTCACAGTTCGTTTCGTCGTAAATCATTTTGTCGCGACGAAATAAACGGGATCAGATGGCTGAGCTACGTCTGAAGATTCGTTGGTGGGTCTGCTTCCAGTAATTTCTTTCTTGCACCAGTTATGCACGGATGTGTTGAGGCCTACATGTCTTTTGCGCGTTTTATGGTGGATGTACTTTACTGGAGTACGCTAGTTCAAAGCAGATGTCGCAACGGAACCTTTCATGCCACATAGCATTAGTTGTCGCTTAAAATTATCCAATTCTATATTTGGACAGTAATTACATACCGCCTCTACACAATATTGCTTTCTGAACATAACTAATGTTTTAGTAAAATAAACTTTAACACAGTAACTCATTTGATTTTTATTTTAAAAACTTAGCCAACCAATCTTAAAACTGCATTTTAATTTTGGCATTAGAACGACATTTACTACTGGAGGAAAACATCAATATAACAGATGCTGTGGATATGTTCTAAGATGATTTACCATCTGCTCATGTTGTCTCCACTGAACTGCAACGTTGGAAGGTTAAGTTTCTCAATGTTACAGAGAGACTCTCTCGCACAGGCTCTAAAAATTTGCGACGAGACAATGTTTCCAAACGTCTTCGTTCTCCTAAAGATAGGCCGTACGTTGCCTGTTACTTCATGTGAGTGCGAACGAAGTTTCAGTACAATACGACGCTTACGTAGATACTAACGTGCATCAATGCGACAGGAACGTCTATCGAATCTAGCGCTGATGGCTATTCATTACGATGACGCGGTCGATATGGAGGAGGTTATCAACGGGTTTTCGCAACAGCACACCAGAAGATTACAATTGAATTCAGTGTTATTATAACCTTTAAAGTATAAAGCTTTTTAATAAAAAGGGTTAGACGTTGGTTTCCTGAGATAAATTCTTAATGGGAAAGATCTTTTTCGCGAGACCTGTCATTGAAATAGAAGAGAATGGATAAAATTTATTGATGACAATTTTTAAACATGCATAAACTAACAAATAATTACTTAGGGACCATACATTTTAGACGTCCCTTGAGTGGGGGGGGGGGGGGGGAGGGAGGGGTGCTCTGATTTTAAGATGTTTTGGGATATGAGGGAGGTCCTTTATAATACGACGTCGCAAAGGAAAAGGTAAAAAACAATATTGTTGCTCGTCGTTTAAAAAAAGACTCCACCTCTACTGTAATAAATGATCAAAAAAGCCATGTGTGAGAGCGTGTTCCTTTGTGCACCTCCGGAAGTCATAAGCGATGAATTGTTCTTCTTTTTCCGGGCGACAAAATTTATACGAATAAAGTATAAAAGAGATTTGTAACTTTTTTTACATTCTGATAGATAATCGGTAATGATAATCGGTACAAAGACCTGGTTGAAATTTATCAAAAGGCATACCTTGATGACATGAAAGAAAAACAATTCAAAACAGCCCAATGAGAATGGAATCAAGTAAAAAACGCATCCGGGGACTATGAAAGCTACTCATATTAAAAGCGGAATTGAAATGCCAACGTAACAAGAAAACAAAGCACGCGACTTGCCATACTATGAATTTGTTACTGGTTCATTGCAGATAAATGCGAATAGACTCTCCGTTGTCAAAGATTTAGCCAACACTCTTTCTGGATGTTTATCTCGATTATACCAAACAAAACAAAAATGGCGACTGTAATTGCACAGCAACAAATAAACAAAATCTATTATGTAATTGGTTTCTATGAAAAGGGAAAGGGACAACCTAGTACTAAAAAGTAATTTAAAAGACTGCCACGGTAATGTCACAAATCAGCAAAATTTTGGTTGTAGTGAAATGAGAGAGAATTAAAATTAATCTCGGCGAGGAAGGGTTTTCTGAGAGATTAATCGAGAAATCTCTCTTTCTCATATTCAAATCCATCCTATGAAAGGTTTGATTGCTGTTTTTAAACGAGTTAACTGTGGCACTAACCTTAGAAATGACGGATTGCTTCTGCTTTTCATATATTTTTGCTGGTGTTGGTGTTTTAATGTTTATAAGTTCATTTCTTGTAAAAATGTTCTACAAGTTTTTTGCAATGTGCCACGAAAAAACTCAGCTGAACGGAAAAGTTGTTGTAATCACTGGAGCAAACGCTGGCTGTGGGAAGGAAACCGCTCTTGACCTTGCAAAACGTGGTGCCACAGTTATAATGGCTTGTCGAGATATGGATAAAGGACAAATAGCATTTCAGGAAATAAAAAGTGCCTCTAAAAATGAAAACTTGTATCTAAAACATTTGGAACTAGGATCACTACAATGTATCAAAGAATTTTCAGAATGGTTCCTTGAAAGATTTGACAAATTGCACTTCCTAATCAACAATGCTGGAATAATGATGTGTCCATATTGGAAAACAGAAGATGGCTTTGAAATGCAGTTTGGCGTTAACCATCTTGGACATTTTGCGTTAACAAATTTATTATTGAAGTGCATGGTTGATACTGGTCCAGGGAGAATTATTAATGTGAGTTCCAGAGCACACACTTACGTCAGTAAAATTGACTTTGAGAACATTGATTCGAAGAAGAGTTACAGTAAAATTGGTGCTTATGCTCGAAGTAAACTTGCAAACATTTTGTTTACAAAGGAGTTGACAAGAAAACTCTACAACACTAATCTAACTGCATATGCTCTACACCCAGGGGCCGTTTCTACAGAATTGGGACGACATATTCCCTCATACTACATGCCGTTTTTAAAATTAGTGGGTGCTCTTTATCTGAAAACAGCAAAAGAAGGTGCTCAAACAACCATTTATTGTGTTACTAAAGAACGTTTAGAAGAGCACAATGGGATGTATTTTAGTCACTGCCGGTTAACTTCTTCAAACAAAGCAAGTTTTGACGAAGGACAAGCGAAAAAGTTGTGGGAATTAAGCGAGGAAATGACTGGCGTAAAATTCCCTTTATAAGTATACCATGTATATATATAGTCAATCTTGGTAATCATTGCGCACTTTTCATAAAACTCCATTTTTGTTTTGTTTTTACCAAGTAACGTTGTTGGGTTTTTTACGGAAACCGGCGTGATGGTTTTATGTAGCCTATGTATAAAGATATCTTAATTTATGCTTCTTTTTGTACGTTTATTTCTCAAATATTTGATGCGGAATGATTAAAGTTAAAATTAATAATTGTTGCGCACTTGACTCTTTTTATTGTGCACTCAAAATTATTGTGACATGCGTAATGATTAAAGTTGTAACTATAACTCCTGAAGGCTGTTTTTTTAAAAAATATTTTCTATTATTATTATTATTAAAAGCGAATTGCAATACTAAATATGAAATAGGAAAATAAATTTTAGCAGTTTCAGTTTTCTTTACCATAATAATGTTTACATAAAAAGTTTTGGTGCAGACGTTCCCAGTTTTCTTTACTGTAGCTAGCAAATATGTTTCTTATTTGCGGATATTCTCTGAACTCCCATCTTCTTCCACCAATGAACTCTGCTTTTAATGGACCAGCAATAATATCCTGAATTGGAAATATCGCCACATCAGCACCAGGTGTTTTATTTTCTATAAAATAATTGTCGGTTACTCCGTACTTTTGCTCTAAGCAATCTATCTCTAGCGCACACGTGTATCCGGTTTCACTGTCCGATAGGAAACGGCGAATAACCTTTCCAATAAAGAGGTTTGCACACTTCTTTGATGTGTATATACATGCAAACCACTTTCCACAGAGAGAACTTTCTTCAATAGATAAAACCTTTTCCCAACAAGTTTCTATTGTGAAAACCGGGTTTAGATCTTCTTCCATTTCTTCTTCGTCTGTTTCTTCTTCTTCCATTTCTTCTTCACAAGCTACGTCTTCTATCTCATCATCTTCGATTTCATCTCTTTTTTTTGTAGTTTTCTTTTTTTGCTGTTGTTTTTCGTATTTTTTTCTGTTTCTTTTAATTCTAGTTCTTCTAGTAAACTCTTGTGAAATTACTTTTGCACGAAGATCTATTTTTCTTCGTTTTTCTTTCTTCTTGTCGACAGGACCCTTGATTTTGTCTAAGAAGAAGTCTTCGAAAGACTTGTTACTTTGGGAAAGGGCTGGGGAGAAGGATATTGGTTCCAGCTTCCATCCGTTTGGTACCCATTTGAAACCTGGTGGGGCATCACATGGATTAGGACCAAGGACTTCTTTTAAATGCTTATCTTTAGAATTCTTTTTGGGAGATTCAACTTCATTTATGGTGTTGTGTGAACTGCAAGATGGATCCCCGGGAAATGGTGTCAGTGCTTCTGAATCAAGAATAAAATTTCACTATTAAACTTAGTTCTAACGAAATGATTTACCATACATTGATTAACCGATATAAGTAAGTCACAAGAGTTAAATTTTGTGGTAAGATGGGAAAGCGTTAAAAACATTAGCTTTAGCTAATACTTCTAAATTGACAGTTTTTTCTACATTGCCACAGTTAAGCTCGTCCCAGTTTAATTCCTTTCCGGATTTTCGCCATTCTTCATATTGGCTGACCAAACGCATATCCAATCGACTTTTGGGATACTTCTTACGGTTCATCGGAAATATACCTAAAGTTAAAAAATAAGAATAGAGAAAGATTCTGTTGAATTAAGCTCAAGTCGATACTTAAAAACTTTTATCTAAACATTTATCTGTCGATTCAAATCCACTAATGACGTTTTCCTTCTTCATTGACTCTGTCCAAATGGAGCAGAGAAGATTGACGAAGTCACTTTTTGTCAGCTTACTTTTGGGACCAAGCGTATTGACCCGATCCTGTAATAGCTTTTCCTATTTTCTTTTTAGGGGACCAAAACATGCTACATCTAAAGGTTGAAGTACATCAGTTACGTGCGGAGGAAACTTAAAAATAATTATATCTTCCTCCAATGCTTGACGGATTATCGGGATTGAAATATGGATGACATGACCATCCAGGAGTAATAGTAGAGGTCGCTCTTTTACTTGTTGGGAAAACAGTTTAAACCATGCTGAGAAAACCTCTGTGTCCATCCACCCATTTTCTGATTTCCCGTAGAAGGTGTTTGGAAGTGCTTTGTCGCCAAACCAAGTTGACTGCATGTTTTTCCCCTTGAATATTATTAAGGGATTGAGTACTACACCTGAAAACAAAGCAGCACAAGATAAAGGATTACTCACAGGAAAAATACTAAAGATTAAAAGATCCTACCTGCTGCGTTAAAAACTCCAAGAACTGTTATATTCTCACGACCAGCTCCAAAACGTAACTTCAAGGCGCGCTGACCTTTTAGTGACAAAACCTTTCCTTTGGAAGGATCTGTAGGGAAGCCACTCTCATCGCAGTTCCAAAGTTGATTGGCATTCAATTGCGGGAACTTGTCTAAAGTTTCCTGAAGGAGGTCGTAGAATCCATAGATGATGAATGGGTTTGACGTGTTAGATTTTCTTGCCGTACTTATCATTTCGGCCTTTTTTAAAGTTAACTTGCTTTAATAAATATTTAAAATACGCATATGATAGAAAAACTAAAACATCCTAAAACTAACATACAGTGATTTCGTTCATCGTAGGGCTGAATCCTAAGTTACAAACAACTGCGATGCATCTCGCTAAATGATCTTCCGTTTTTGCATCAAGGACGCATTTTTGCCCATTTTTTCCCAGATCCTCGCCCTTTATCTCTTTTTTAAGGCGGAATCTTAAAGTGCTCTCTTTCACCCCAAACTCTTTAGCAACTCCTCGTATAGATGATCCTGAAACCGATTTATACTTGTGCAAAGCTTCCAACAAATCTACTTCATTTCATGATTGAAACTTTGACATTATGACTAAGTTATTTAGTAAGTAAGTAATAATTATTTCAAAACACTTAGTCGAAGATGATGGATGATGAAGAAGATAAACAAGATCAATTTCGAATGCATAATTTATTCAGAATAAAAAAATCGAATAATGAAAATAATTCGAATTATATACTTCGAGTTTACACATCACAATAAAATATTGTTAGAATAAAAACTACATTAAAATATTCTTCCAGGTATAACTATTGAACTTGAGTGCGCAATGATTAAAAAGTACCAAACCAAATGCAACACTGATTATTACGCAGGCTGATTACTCAACGGAGTCCAGTCTATCCAACGGAAATAAGTTTGTAACTGCCCACGGATAATTTGTAAATACTTTTTAAATGTCTTCTGGTAAACATGACCAAGGAATAACGGCAAATTCAAAAAGTTGGATTTCTTGGTTGGAAAGTTGATATTACGTAATATTAGATCATAAATCGTTAATTTTAAGTAGTCTTCTTTTTGAAACGGGAGAATGTATAAAGAAGTTTATAATTAATAAACGAATTAAAAAAATAAAAGTATTAAACTTTAAACATGAACATTAAAAACTATAACATGCTTTTGATATCGTAACCGAAAACGGAAAAGGTGCATTCAATTTTTACATACTGGATCTTCCCATTGGATATGCGTAGCCAATAAGAACAGAGACAAGCCCAACAACCAACATCGTTTTTTTCATCGTTTTTTTATCGTGACAGTCTTTATCGCAAAAAATTAAAAAATGATGGGGATTTTTTTGGTAATTCGACACATATCAGAGAATATCTGTGCCAAATTACAGCTTGTTATCATTTTTGGCTTGGTAAAACTGCTCATCAACCGGGGACTATCTGTTGAAGGACCAACTGCTTGTGTGAGAGTTGCAGCACCGGGTTTCCAGACATTATACAAGTCACAAGCACTGAAGTAGGGTGGTATTGTCTTGGAGTTGGCCGCACGAAAAGCTCGACCAAAAGCACGATTATCGACAGACCTATACAGGAGTTAGAACAGGGGCTCCATCGTGGTGTCTGCTTCAACTCTAGCCATGACGACATCCCGTTTAAATGCTAGACTTCGCCACACTGGTCTACCTTCTTTTAAAATGTTCCACCAATCTGTACGCTGGAGATCAACTGCTTACAGACAGCAGTAATTAGTTTGCAGAACGATCGACGGGTGAGTCACCAAGCAGGAATCAAAGACGTTGCGTTGGATCGGTTGTTTACTTAAGAGATGACCTTACTAAGACAACCAGAAGGGACCGTTAAGTAGTGATAAGGTTGTTGTCAAACGATTTCTTGCGTATTTAAAAAGCCCGCCGGTGATCAGTTCCGAAACAAGGAGTACGTGGGGAAGTCTGATGAATATTTTGCTGTCGTATTTCCATAATACCGTTCAAAGGCCGGCTAGCAGACTTTCATGCCCAACAGGCGACAGAGTACTAAAGCGACGACTCCGATAACAAACCAACCACCACTACGACATCCAACTTCCAGAGTCCATCGCGCCTGACGTTAACGATGTTTTTAGCAACACGGAACATCGTCGCAGAGACGAAAAACATAAATCGGTGTCACCTGGCCAGATATCTAAATCTCAAGAAAGTTTGACAAAACACGACATCAGGTGAAAAGTCGATAAGCAGAAATGACGCGACCGGTTCTGCAACGCTGATCGATCGAAGGTCCTAAGTGACTACGTCAGGACGACCCGTATCGTAAACTGAGAAAAAGAATAAGAAACCAGGCCAGTTCATGTATGTCGCAATAATAGACAATAAACGTGTCACGTGCCAAAAACAACAGTGGTTGTTGAATCATAATTCATGAAATCATAAAAGTTTCTACGATTAAAGTATCTGCTGCTAAAACGAAGTAAACAAAAAATGGACGCTCGGGAATAGTTTGGTAAAGAGTTAACCCAATCCTGAAAAGTTAAAAAGTTTTGCGTTAACGTTCCAAATTAAGTTTCCAACACTAACTAGGAAAACAAATCAAATTTTAAGAGATACATCTCCTTTTGGAAACTGCAAGTTTGTTTCAACTTCTTACTTCTCAATTTCGACTGTAGCTTTCTTACAGAATTTAACAGCAATTGCAGTACATCATGTTTAGGGATGCTTGGACAATAATACGAACATAGAATAACTATTGGATAAACCACATTTAATTGATATTTATCCATTTTTTCTTATTTTACATTAGTTGCGATATTTGTTTACAGTAGTTGTAGTGATAACAAATTTAAAATTTAGATGTTTTCTTTTCCAGTAACTTTCCTGATAAAAAATTTGCAAATGTTTTGTTTTTTGTAAGAGCAACACATTTTGCTGGAACAACGAGTCCAACTTCCCGTTTTCTCTAACCAATTACAATCGCAATCAGCTTACTTTCAGGAGAAGCTTCTAAGAAATATGTAAGTAGACATGAGATTTCTATTGGAAGATGTCCAACCAATCTTGATTTGATAACACCAATAGCATTTTTGACATATTCCATCGAGTGTCTGTTTTCAATTTCTCTCCAATGCATGGTACCCAACGTCTTTGTAAATATGATGACCACGAATTGCTGTCTGGAACTTTGTTGTTCATATTGCTGTTACAAAAATGGAGATCGACGAACCAACCAAAGCTTCTTACAAAGAAGAGAAAATCAGATCGTATGCAATTAGTTTTAAACTCAAAGTTGTTGAATTTGCTGAAAATCGAATGTATAAAACCATTCTAATGCAAAATATATTATATCAATCAAACCAGATGTGTCATAGAACCGAACATAAACGAGCAATTCAACTGATAAATTGTCGAGAAGAGGCAACTAAACTTGCATAATTCCCACGAACGGCGGCAATTGATATTCTCTCGAATAGCTATGTAAGCTCGCGTGGATCACTAGTTCTTCGAGTGAATTTTCGACCTAGGTCCTTCAGAAAAGCCAGGGAGGCTGGACCGAAGACATCAGTGGTCTCCATGGCAACGGACGTAAAATATAGCGCTTGGAGAGTTCGGCCTATTTTGCTACTTTTATTTCCTCGGCTGCTTTGGCTGCACCGTCGATTGTCAACAAGTCGGCAGTCGAACCCGGATGGTTCGACTGCCGACTTGTTGACAATCGACAGTGCGAAAGTGTCAGAACAAGTAACGTCCCAGACCTTTCTTCCATAAATGGATATAAGGTCATACCATAAGCAAATAGCGACCTACCTCTTGCTGTTGGCATTAAAATTGAGATCGAGTGCTTGGATCTAATCACACCCAATAGATTGCATCTTGGAAGAAATAATGATCGTAGTCCAGTTGGTGACATGGTTGTATGTGACAAATCTTGCAATAGAACACAAGAGAACACAATAATCTTCAATGCATGGTTAGAGTCTTGGGTGTTGACTCACGTGCCAAATCTATGGAACAGCAAAAGTGGTTTGATAATGACCGAATCTTTGAGGAGGTTGGAGACATTGTATTGTTTGCAAAAACTGAGTCAATTGTTTGTTCGACTTACACGTAGTACGGTTTGGTGACGTATGGTGCAGTTTGGAGTTTGATACTAATATTATTATTATTATTATTATTATTATTATTATTATTATTATTATTATTATTATTATTATTATTATTATTATTATTATTATTATTATTATTATTATTATTATTATTATTATTATTATTATTATTATTATTATTATTATTATTATTATTATTATTATTATTATTATTATTATTATTATTATTATTATTATTATTATTATTATTATTATTATTATTATTATTATTATTATTATTATTATTATTATTATTATTATTATTATTATTATTATTATTATTATTATTATTATTATTATTATTATTATTATTATTATTATTATTATTATTATTATTATTATTATTATTATTATTATTATTATTATTATTATTATTATTATTATTATTATTATTATTATTATTATTATAGAATATTTACACAGGATAATACACTTCAGTCATATTATAAATAAACTGCTATCTTTGTCCAAAATTCCATAGGTTTTCATTTTTGCAATAAGAACACTATGCCCAATGGTGACGAACGCCTTCGATAGGTCCATAAATACTGCTCCTACCAGCATTCCACAATCTACTTGCTTTCTTATGTTTTTAATGAAGTACGTAGCTGCTAATTCTGTTGACCGTTTAGAGCGATAGCCAAACTGGGAGTTCGATAGCAGTTTATTACCTTCGAAATAGTTGATAAGTGGATTGTAAACTGCTTTTTCAAGGATTTTGGACAATACTGGCAGAATCGATATTAGTCGATAATTGGCCGGAAGGTTGGTATCTCCAGACTTATGAATCGGTACTACTTTTGCTTTTTTTCCAAGATACTGGAACGGTAGCAGTGTTCAATGACATGTTTATAATGTGACATAACGGCTGTGCAATTTCTTCGGCAGCACTGTCTTTAAGGAGACCGGGGGGTAGATTGTCTAATCCTGTCAATTTTTTCCTTTTCAAAGCTTTAAGTTCTTTTTGTACAAACAGGACATAACGTAATGGAATTTGAATTTTTGGTTTGTCTTAGAAAAGAAATTTCCAGGCATCCTCCAAGTGCAATTCATAATGGCGTTACTTTTTTTCTTCAGTTCTCGAACAGCAGTTGCGAAATATTCCGCGAACTTCGATGCCTTCTGCTTCGATTCTGCTGGATTCATAGTAATTCGGACCGATTGAAATGACTTCGATGGAAATATACTTGTTTAATAGATTTACAGAATGATCTAGCATCGTTTAGATTCTCATTCAGAAGGCTTTTATGGTAGTTCTTCTTCGCTTGTCTTAGTATGTTCGTACACTGATTACGTAGCCTCTTATAATCTTTCCAATGTTCAGGCTTCTTCGATTTTCGAGCCTTTCTGAGCATCTGATCACGCTGGTTCATGATTTTATGGTTCTCTTTCTGCAGCCACGGAGTTGGTTTTCCTTTAATTCTCTTGGAAACAAGTGGTGCATGAAGGTTAAACAGAGTTAATACGGGTGTTGTTGAAGTATGAGACTGCTTTGTTGATATTTGCTGAATTAAAAACTGGTTGCCAATTTGTGTTCTTTAAGTCGTATTTTAATGCTTCCGAGTTGTAGTTCGCGTAGTTCCGACATTTGATATTTTTCTGTGAGTAATTCAAATGGTTCATTTTTCTGACGTAGCAAACCATTTTGTGATCGCTCATAGAAGCTGCTATCACATATACTGTTTTTATTAATTCTGGTTTTGTTGTTACAATTATGTCAATTAAGGTCGATGTATCTCTGGTGATACGCGTTGGAATGTCAACGACCTGAGTAAATCCAAAAGTGACAATTGCTTGTGTCGTTTGAATTTTTTCATTTTTTTGAGGTAATTTATGTTTAAGTCTTCCATGAGGATAATTTCTGTTGATTCGGTAGTTGCTGATGACATTATATCATTAAAAGTTTGTAAAAAGTTTTTTGGAAAATACTTTGAACTTTCTGGTGGACGATACATTACTACTAATAATAAATTTTTTGAGTTGTTAATAAAAATTTCAATCCACATGCATTCAATATTTTCCCGCTCGAGGTCATAACGTCTCTTCCAGATTCCCATCTTTATGAACGCAGCCACACCTCCACCTTTCCCAATGTTTTTGCTACAGTTTACAAAGTCCAATCCAGGAATTGTATATACATTTTCATGTTCTGTATTGTGAGTCTCTGACAGAGTTACAACATCTATTTTTGTATGTCGGTGTGAAATATCTGATAAGCTGATAAACGAACTCTGTAATCCTTGGATGTTTTGATGTACGATCTTTAGTCCTTTCTCTTTACAAAATTCATAAAGACCTTCGCACGTTGCTGATACATTTTGCGGTGATGGACCAGGATATGATTCTATATCATAAAGACCTTCGCACGTTGCTGATACATTTTGCGGTGATGGACCAGGACATGATTCTATATCATAAAGACCTTCGCACGTTGCTGATACATTTTGTGGTGATGGACCAGGACATGATTCTATATCATAAAGACCTTCGCACGTTGCTGACACATTTTGTGGTGATGGACCAGGACATGATTCTATATCATAAAGACCTTCGCACGTTGCTGATACATTTTGTGGTGATGGACCAGGACATGATTCTATATCATAAAGACCTTCGCACGTTGCTGACACATTTTGTGGTGATGGACCAGGACATGATTCTATATCATAAAGACCTTCGCACGTTGCTGACACATTTTGTGGTGATGGATCAGGACATGATTCTATATCTCCACAAGGTAATAAGAATATAATGAAGAAACATTTTAAACTTGAGCGATAAACAAACTTCAAGCGACGTTTTTGCATACAAGAACTCCAAACTCCAGATGCTAAGAAATTCTCCCTCGTGTTTCCATTCGTATGATATTCCTCTATTGAAATTTCAAACATTCCTGGGGATTTATTATTGTTATTTTCATTGTTTATTTAATGTTCAAAATTTCTTTTATTCCATACATCCCATTGTCAATTGTCACATTCATACACTTTATTCCCAAGCTATCAGTTTCTTTGTTTAATTATATTACGGTTTTATTTTATTGCACGGTTTCCTTTGTAAAGAATTCTATATTTTATAATTAGACCAATTATTTTTCCTTCCATCAACATCAACAAATTTTTTTGTAGAGAGTGTACACGTTTACAAAGTTCTGTAATCGACATTTTTTTTATCAAATTCTAACTCCGCGTTCACATTTGGCCAGCTGGTAAGCTTTGCCTTTTGTTGCCTTTGTATTCTGCATTCTGCTTTTTCCTTGAATTTATTTATTCTCTTTAACTTATTTCGTTCACTTGTAATTTTCTTTTATTTCACTCACAATTTATCAGGCCCAACGGAGTAAAAAAAACAGTGGAGGAGCTGAAGAAAGAGCAACTTTACAGGCAATGGAAGTACACACTGTGTTTCGGACTTTATTACGTTAAAAGGTGATGTATGCGCTGTTTACACACATTTTAATATGTTAAAATGACAAGTGAATTGAAACGGCTTGGTAACATCGTAGATCGCATCCACTCTCCTTGCCATAGAAAAAGTTTTTTCAGCTGTCACGCTAGTGGTTTTTAGAAAGGAAATACACAGGAGAGGCAGGGCCTATGACTCAACAGAGTCCTGTGTATTGGAAATGATGTTATATAAGGTCCTACCCTATCTCTACCCTAGTTCTTAACCCGGAAACATGAAACAAATCCTAGAAACTCTAGAATAAGCCACTTCACCGAGAAACAAACTGAGCGCAGTACTTCTAGGGATGTGGCAAGATTCGACCCGAGTGGGAGTCGAACCAGGCACCTCTTGATTCTGTGCGCAACGCTTAGACCACTCTGGCACTGCTGCTAAAGTTGGGTTTACAACTAACAATTTACACAAAATGCAAACGTTTTTAATTACCTTCCTTTTGACTTTTACATCCAATAATTCGTGACTTCTTTCGTTAATCCTCGTTCTGTCAGAGATTCCTCTCATAACTTGCATAAATGACAAATTCTGTTATCCAGAATTCGCTGGAAAGAGTTGGCTCGTACTGTCCATCGTGTTGTCGATAATTTGGTAATGTTAGGGGAACTACATTGGTTGGCAGCATCTTCGACTTCTTTCAGAAAGGAGAGCATTATTTCAAGCTTTGGAGAAAATTTGATAAGGACAACGATCTCACCGATAGATTGCTTTGTTAAGTTTTAGATAGAGAGACTTAAGGAATGACAATGGCAATGACTGTAGTGGGCTTTTGGTTGCATTTCATAAATCTGTTTTGCATCTATTCTGTTCCATGTAATCTTTCACGGTTTGGTTGGACATATCACGAACGTCTCTGCAACTGCAACATGGAACTGTCGTTTCCTAGGCTAACGCGGCAGTGTGCCACTTTGAGTTTTGGTGGTCTTTAAAAACATAAAGCGCTTTCTTCCAATTGCGAAACACGGTTTTAAGAAAGGCGTCTTCTTTGTTTCACTCAGACTGCAACTTGGTTTTATGACGCTTACAAATGTCACACTGTCCTTTCATCGTAATCGAGCCAGCTAAATTCTTTAAACCAATGCGTCTGGAAATAGCGTTGTTGATTTGTAAGATTTTTCAGTCAGCAAACTTGAATCCAAAGTGGTATCCTCGACAACTGCCTGAGCACTAGCTGTTTCGTGAGAACTCGGCAATCTTGAATTTGTCGTCGGGCGACTTTCAACATTAGAAGACGATTTAAAAAATTGTCAATTCTAATAATTTCTTCTCCTTTCGTGGTGGATCACTTCTCAACTTCCTGAATCAACACATACATACAATATTATTCACAAAATAAAAACAACTGGTCACATTAATTGTTCTAAGAAGACACATTCCATTGAGATTATTAGAGATGATTGGAGTGGAAATCGAGCGTTTTGGTATGAAAGTGACTGCCAAACTTATTATACACCGAATCAAAAGAAAAAAATATTTAGCCTCAGCCGCACCCCCAGAAGTCTTATTTCCTTAATTTAAACAACTAGAATCTGTAGCGGATTCCATGAAGGGCCCAGAGATGTGGGTCGGATGGAAATCTCCTTACAACCATCAGGTAGTAGTAATAACATGGAAATCAATGACGATTTTGTAGTTGATATATGAAAAAATTAATACAAAAACTTGTATTTTGAAATAACCGCCCCCCTTCTTTTAAACGCCTTCCTCTAATAAACGCCCCTCTCTGGCCTCGAAATTTGAATTTAAACGCCCCGGGCAAGATTTACGGTAATAATAACTGTTTTGTTGCACGGAAATTATTATACAAAAAAACATTGGAAGACATGGAAAATTGTTTTTCTGATTTTGATAACATTTTAAAGCAAACGCTGTCATTAACAGCAGTTGTTTAAAACAGAAAGAAAATAATGTAGTTTGGTGCGGTGCAGCAAAATAGGTATAATTTGACTGTTTTCGGGTATATGAAATATCTTCGCTTGATTTGAAAATTCGTTTTCAAAATACAGGGAGAGGTGTAGAAACAAGTGTTACAGTATTCCTTGCCCTTATTATTTTTAATGAGGGTAGAAAGGCATACCAACAGAGTATGGGGCAAAATAGGCATAGCGTAGAAAAATCAAAATGCAGTGCATAATTGACACTTTTTGACTAGCTATTTATTGACCTAACAACAGAACTAATCGAGTCCATAGGCAATACAGTCTTTACAAGAGTAATCATCTTCCAGGTCAATCTCAGCAAGTAGGCATTTTGGACAAATGTAATCATCGCAAAGATTGCACTGCTCTCTTTTTTTCCTTTGTAGTAGGAGGCCCACCAACTTGGAGAAAACTTACATTGCACATCATCATCGCCCTCTGATTCAGATTTTGGCTCAGGAGCAAGCTTTAGCAGGCGTGTAGGGTGAGGGGGGGGGGGGGGCTTGTTGGGTGCGAACGATCCCCCTTTTGGAAAAAGTGCCCCTTTAGTTATTAGACATTTTTCTTCACTCACTTCAATCAACACGTTCATAAAAATATTGCAAGGCTCTCCACGTCAGATATGATATGCTAATTTTTTTAAAGGAATCTCAGCCTAAGTATGCTTATAAACAATATGCTTATAAAAAAGGTTAATGAAAACAGCACACTCTGTACAAAATGCTTCCAAACTGTTTCCATTACACAAAACAAGACAAGAGCTTTTGTCATTCCCCTGCTTGATAAATTTATATTGGAATTGGAATTTCGTTTCAATGACTTAAGTAAAAAATCTAGCAGACTTTTGAATCTCGTACCGCTATTTCGAAAACTGAAAATCTTGATTTATCTGAACTCTGTGAAATGTACGAAAATGATTTACCAAACATTGAGGTCCTTGATCAAGAAATCATGTTATGGAAACCTGATGTTCTAAACCAATACTATGGCAATTACTCTGGCAACATCAATTGCGTAACACTTCACTGTGACACTAAAACCATTCTCTATTAGCATTTCGAATGTGTCTGTTTGCTCCTTATGTTGTCTGAAATATTATAGCTAAAAGTGTCATTATCTGTTTATTACAGTTAACTTTATATTTATTGTGAATAAATAAGTTTATGTCAGAAAGCTTAAGCACTTTAATAAGATAATTAATTGTTGTAAAGGCAATTGGCACGGATCAAAATTAATATGATATTAATAAGCAGCAGAACTGAAGAGGTTGCGAAAGACCTGTTGAATGTTTAATCAGAGTTATTGATGTCGATTAAGAGTTATAATGGGAAAAGATGTAGTAAATCTAGGATACCAGCCGCCCTTTTTTCTTAAATATCGACCCCCCCCCTTTAAATTTCACCCTACGCGCCTGTTTAGTGCTCCTTTTGGTCTGAAATTCCACCTCCAGACGCATTCACTTTATGGTTTGGTCACTTGTCAAAAACCTCTCCATTAATTTCCAGCAAGTGTTTCCTCATTTTCTGCTCATTCTCTATGGCTTGTTTATTCTTTTCAGACAGTGCAAGGGCAATAGCTTTTACAATTGCACCTTGGAGCAACTTTCTTCATGTGTCAACAGAAGTTTGACTGCAAGAAGGCTCTTGCTCACTGGTGTTAATGACCTTATCAGCGCGCACAGCATCAGGATTTAAATGGCCGAAGGCCAGCAACACCAAAACCCTGTTTTACACTGTTTTGCTGACAACAGCTGTGTATGTTTCCCGATAAAATCTGTTGCCAATGAGCTTTAAGTGGGCCAAAGGCAGTAACATCTAATGGTTGCAATGCATAGCTTGTGTGAGGAGGGAGGCAAATGATTTTAATTTGTTCTTCTTTGGCCTTTTTCACAGTGTTGTAGGTAAGATGAGGTACATGGCCATCAAAGAATTGTAGACACAGGCATTGTAGACACAGAGACATTGTAGTCACAGAACCAATTCTTGAACACACGCTTTTTTATAAGCATAGACTTGATTTGGCCAGGGTCAAGTATTCTTAACTTTTAACTCCAAATCAGGCTGAAATATTCTTAGCATATTCCTATTTATTCTACTTAAAATAGATTTTATTCTTAATTTTTGTTCCATAAAAATTTCTTAAAATGAAGTTTTTTCTTCTATATTGTGCATATATATATTGCACAACTTGTCACAATTTATAAATACATATCTTATTTTCTTCTATCAACTTTTGCAAATTCAGCTATATTTCAGCAAAATATTCTCCAACACAGTAGAATTCTCACCCTGGGCAGATTCCTAAAATATTCTTCACAAAATGCCTATTTTCACCCTGCTATTCTTATAAAGTGTATTCTTATAAAAAAAAAAAAGCGTGTACTATATACATCACTCATTCAACCACATTCTGTCCAAGCGAATTGACAATTTTAACTGTCTACGTCTCGTACATGTTATTGCCCTCATACTAATGGAGCCAGATATTCACCAGCAGCATTACTTGCAAAGAGGATGGTGCATATACATTGCTTTATTACAATTAGGCGAGAGAAGATATGCTTCCTTTTGCTAAGTGTGCTTAATTTTTGGCAGACAGGTTTTTGGCTGTAGATGTAGTCAAAATCTCTGGCTTTTTCCACGAATATGTCCAGACCACCTCTTTTGGAAAGCAATACACCAATCTTTACTTGGCTTGTTATCAACAAAAGATGTCTTTCTGTTCACACTGTCCAGATATGTATGAACCATTTGTTTACCTCCTTAACTCCTATAGGCTAACCTAATCATCCACATTGTTCCAGTGACTCTGCAATAATTTTCTCTTCAGAAACTGACATTGTTCCTTGTGCGCTGCCACTTCTAAACCAAGAAGGTGCTCTTTTGTGTGTCCAACAGAGTTTCATATGGTTCACTACATTCTTTGACACAGTTTTGCCATCTTTCACTAATTTCACAGGTCTCTATATCTTCTTCGGGATATAGTTGTGCACCATCTAGAAGTAATGACATAAAATGTATGCACAAACTATACATAACTTACTTGCATGACCTTTGATTATCCCGTCTAGTGTTTTACTGCGTTTTAAGCTGATGGATATTTATTGGCTTTGTCACCTTTCTTAAATATTCGTTTAATATTGGTTTACTATGTTAGCATCTTTCTGTGATTGTGGCAAAGATCCTTCATTGATTGATTTTGAATAGATTATTGAAAGAATTGGGGATATTTGGTCTTTAGATTCTTTCAAGACTTTACTAGGGTGCAAGTTATCAGGATCTAATGATTTATTGATATTGACAGTGGAAAGGTCTATGTCGTCTGATAGTTAAGGAGTGTGCCTGAGTAATGAGAATAAGGGTTGGTTAGATTATATTTTAAACAGTAAAAACTGACGAAAAAATGTTAAGATTTCTGCTTTTCCTTGATATGTGTAGGCTATTTTTTTAATTGTGGATAAAATTATATTTGGATATAGTTCTTTTGTCTTTAGTTTTGTTTATGCATACCGTATTTCCTCTAACAAACGCCGCCCTCTGATAAACGCCGCCTTCTAATAAACGCTGCACTTTTAGCCAAACATTTGTAATAAACGCCACCCTCTGATAAACTCCGCATCTTGAAAAGTGGCGTTTATTAGAAAACAGACCAAACAAGAAATAACAAATAGTTTATACAAGTTTTACTTGTTTTGTATCAACAAATTCTTCCACAACTAAAGATAAAAACAACTATTGCTTTTTCCGCTTCAACAGTTCGTTATGAAGAATTTTTGCATGAATTTTACTTGATGTGTAACAGTTGAATTACGCAGGAACACTCAAACAAACTTCTCGTATCTTTTTACCATTTACGATTGCGTGCACGTGATTATCTTCAATTTTAATAAAAACTGTTATGAGCTTGGACAATTCTATCGGTAAATGTCCTACTAAAATTTCTTTGTCTGACATCTTCTTGTACGTTCCAATCGTATATACTCACCCAGCTCTTTGGCCTCCAACAGCTTATCGCGTTTACAAACCAAAGACTCTCCAATTTTGGGTGTCCAGATGTCTTTGTAAACATGGTGTCCACGGATATTCAAAGAAAATCTTACATTTAAATACATTTCGAATTGTACTGGAATCACTTGAGCCATTTTTCTGAAATTGCTCTTCGTAATCTGCAAACAAATCTTTTCTCATTTGTATGTAAGCTGTTCCTACTTGTACTCGGAAAATGGTGAACGGGAAGTAATGCTGAAGTTAACTGGCCATGAAAAGGTCAGGATTTCTGTTTGTTTGACAGCAAAAGCTGATGGGACTAAATTGAAACCATTTATCGTCTTTGGTGGTGCAAAATGTGAATGTAAAGAACTTAACACTGAATTTAGAAATAAATGTGTCGTTGTGTCATCAAAAAATGCATGGATGAATGAGGAACTCACCTTGGACTTTGCCGAAACAGTTTTGGGCAGATTTTTTTTTAACCTGCGGCTTTTCGTTTGGGATTCTTTTGAGTGCCACATGATGGACTCCGTTAAGCGAGAATTGTTGAAAAGAAAATTTGAAAATGTCATAGTTCCAGGTGGTTGCATAAAATACATACATACCCTTCAAGAGTCGCATGATCTTTATAATGAATGAATGGTGGAAGGCGTACAGCAGTTAACAAAAGGGGGAAATCAGAAACCTCCACCCCGACGAAAGCTTATACAATGGGTCTTAGAAGCGTGGAATGGATTGAGCAGTGAGATGATCATCAAATCTTTCAAGTCATGTGGTTTAAACTTAGCTACGGATGGATCAGAGGATGGGCAAATCCATTGTTTCAAAACGGATTCATCTTGTTCGACTGGTGCTGCTTTATTGAAACAGGCAACGGAAGCACTGGATGAAGATCAATCTTCTGAAAATCCTTTTCAAATTTTTGAGTCTGACGTCAGCGAAAGCTATGAAAGTTTTCATGTCATAGAAGAGGACTCTGATGGCGACAGTGATATTGACATTCTTTGACATCTTTCTATAACGTGAACACATGTTTTGTGTAAAACATTTTCACAAAATCTTTTGCTACGTTTTTTAGGAAAAAAAACATTGTTTAAAGTCTGTTTTCATCTCATTTTTCATTTTGCAATAAACGCCGCCCTCGAATGAACGCCGCCCTCTATTAAACGCCGCATCCAAAAGCTGGATTTTGTAATAAACGCCGCGGCGTTTATTAGCGGAAATACAGTACGCATAAAAAGCTTTTGATGTTCTAAGCCAGAGCTTTTTCAAAGCTTTTTCACTGCATTTTTACAGGGGAATTTTGATTGGTTGCGAACTTTTTTGTAATCGTTGTAGGATTGATGAACTAAGATAGATTCTATATTTGTTTGTTTTATTTTTAATCTTAAGTGATTGGTCTGTATTTAGCCAATGAGAGCTTTTGTTCGAATTTTGCCATACCTTTGGGATATTTCAAATGATGACATTGAATGACAATGATGAATTTTAAAATTTGATGATGGTGTGTAATTTTGATCATATTACATTCTGTGGTGAAGGTATTTTGAAGGTATTTTTACTTAGTTATTTTGGGCGATCGATGATGGAGGGATTTTGATTTTGATTATATCGGATCTGGGTTGGGTTAAAAACTGGGTTGGTGGAGTTTTTTGTTCCGTTAAATTCCAGGGATTAATGATTCAAAAACCTCAAATAGCTTGATTCAATTTCGTACGTATGCTTTTAAATTCTTAAGTAAGTAAGAAACAAAATGAAAAACCTTCTCATTTTCTCAAACCATCAAGATCTTTTTTAAACTCATAACCAATAACTTGTTAAACAACTTCAAACTTCAATCAAACTTCTCAGCCCAAAAAAGTTTTTTAATAATTTTGTTTTCACAGCTGTTATCATCATCATCATCATTTACATTTTTCACATCTATTTTCCATATTAGCATGGGTTAGACGTTTTTCAAGAGATATTTCCCACAATTGTGTAGGTTTAATCATCTGATGTGATGGTATATTGAAGTAAATGGTTTTACAGCTGGATGCCCTTCCTAACTCCAACTCCAGTGAGAGGGAAATAGTGGTGAGTTAACCCACACAAAGATACCAACTTTGCATTTTAAACTCCGTGGTAGCAGAGCATATAGGGCATGGGTGTTTATATCCATGAGGTCAAAGATGTTACATGACCCACATACCCCCGTTATCATATTATCACCCTGTTATCCCTGTTATCATATATGCACCAGTTTATATATTTAGTTTATTTGTTAACCAGGTCACTTGGTATACAACCATCTTACTTTCAAGTTTCAAACCATAGTTTATCTAGACCTAACATGGTCATTAAGAAATGATTGCTGTATATTCTTATTACAGTACAGTAGAATATAATGATATGATAAAATGAAATGTGTGGAAATTCAGTGTCGAGATGTTGATTGAAATTTTGTCGTTAATAAGGTTGATTTTATTGGTGTCGTTTTTTTCTTTAACTGTCATCAGAGCCTTTTTCGATTTTCCTTCTAGTTTTTTTTAAATCTTTTTGAAGCATTGTTTCTAACTCGTTAATTTTTTAATCGATTTACAGTCTGATTACATTGTTATGAACAAAACATTTACATTGCCAAAAAATTCTACAAAATTCTTAAATTTTCAAAATTGACTGGACCGACACAAATAACCGAATTCCACATTGTATGAAATCTGAACTGTTTATTGAAACAAGACGAAGTAGAGGAAGGCAGCTCCAAACCAAACGAACCCAAAAATACTAAATAATCATTTACTGTTTACAATGCATTTTTCTTTGTTTGGAGTTGATTTTAGATATTCCGGTTGATATATAGCGAGAATGAACCATTTTGCCATTTTGACTTACAAGTAGTTTTGCGTATACTTCCTTGTTCAACCACTTGAGTGTAGAAGTTCCTTCCATGAGTTTTCTTATAGAAACGAAGCTTGCATTTTCTTTGGCTTACCATTTTAGAAGATGTTTTGATGAGCTTCATTGAATATCTAACCCCTGCTATCGCAGAGAGATTATATGATCAATGACTTTCAATTTTGTACAATGTCTCTTTACAAATACAATCAAGTTTTATTTTTCTACCATTTTTCACAGGTGTTTGTATAACAAGGAAATGAAATGTTAAAAGATGGGTCCGAATAAGGCCCGAAAACGTTTGGCTTCTATCCGATGTGTTTTGGACACAGTCCATGCCATCAAAGAGAACAAAGCACTACCGGAGGCGCTTTGTTTTGTGCCGGAATCTATTGAGTATGTCATACTACCTGATTTATATACTGGCGCATCGAAAAGCACGAAGCCAGTGTGTTTCAATATATATTCAAGCCCCGAGAAAAATAATGGTAGGTTGATTGGCAGAGTTGCTGTGCAGGAAAATATGCTGGAACAGTTTTCGTTGATGGCATACGGAGAAGAATATTCTAATAGTGGTGGCGACTGGATTCAAATAACTAAAGCAAGTTTTAACTTCAGAAATTTTTAGTTTGCTCTATTATTTGTGGTTATTATCTATAGATTTATAGATAAGTCGGGATAGCTCAGTTGGTAGAGCGCTTGCAATTTCGGATTTCCGAGGTTGTGAGTTCAAATCCTCCTGGCCTCGCCGACTCAGCAAATGAGTAGCATTTCGATGCGGTAAAGTACGGCTGTTGGTGGTAGGAGTGGCGCCCGCCTCAACAGTTATGCCCAACATCTTGCGCTAACAAAAAGGGGATCAACACCCTTGTTTACACCCGTTACCAACATTAGGCTTAATTCGGCCACTTTACTTTTTACTTTTTTATATAGATAGAATGAATAGCTTTTTGTTGTGTTAATTTCTTTGTTTTTTTAAGAGCTGCTTTTTCAGGATGGCATGAAAAGTTTCAGCGATGTGATTTTCGATGCTAATGAATCACAGGCCTGGGTTTTATTGCATCAACGCGACTTGAAGGCAGAGAACGTTCCGAAGTTGGTGCCCAAGTATGAAATCACTGATGTGAAACCTACGATCTCGAAAGATGACATGTTTGGTGGGTTTTCACAAAAGAGTCTTGACTTGAGGAGAGGCAAGTCCGTGTACAGGTGAATATTCACGAAGATGATGCCGTTGATTTTTGTGTTTGTTAATAAATATTAAAATATAATAGTATATATTTCTAAGTGTAAAGAAGTTTTTTTTAGGTAGACCATAGGTTTAAATACTATTTAACAAACTTTGTCTTCGTTCTACAATGATTTGTATATAACTTTATATTTGAAAATTTGTTTCGATTCTCTTAATACTTGTAACGCTGTTGAATGAAATGGAGATTTGTTCAGGTGGCAAAATTTGGTTGAAACTAATTACATGCTTCACCTGTTACCTCCTTCACTGCCTTCAAACGCGGACACTGCTGCCATTGCTCGTTTAAGTGAGCCACCTGCTAACTGGTCATGGGAAGCCGACGAGGAGTTGGTCAGATTTATTGTGGGTCATTCAAAGAGCCATGATATGTACACGGGTGGAGCTAGCGAATATATTGAGTCCGTTCAGGTGTCGTCAGTAAGTTTACATTCTGAGTAATTAATTAGTATGTGTTTCATAGTTGGAGTTTTCTCACTACTTTGCTGTATCCACATTGGCGTTCTCTTGACAAAAGAAAAAGGAAGTTATTGGGGTTCAAAATATATACAAAAGTAAACGTGTGAACAATAGGTTAATGAGGTGATAATGAGGCGTGTGGACCGCTGAGTATATGACACGTATGAGTTTGTGAATGATGTAATGGTATGGGTTGCCATGGTAGGAAAACAAAATGTAGAATGAAATGATATGTAGAGAGATCTAGAGAGGGCATTCAACTGTATAATAAGACTTCTGTAACGGCCACTCAGAACATGCGCACACAGGTCCAACCCATGCATGTAGGTCTATCCCCTCCCACACGTGTAGGTCTGTCATTGTCTCCTCTGTAACCCTTATACTGTTTGTATTAGATTGTTTTTGCACCAAATTAAATATTCATTGCTCATTTTTAAAATGTCTACGATTCAAAGTGTGCAAATGCACGATGTATTTTTTACAGGAGCAAGATTCTGCTGCTTACCTGCTGGACAATGATCCAGAGACGTATTGGGAATCTGATGGCAGCATAGGTCGGCACTATATTCGATTGCAAATAAAACCCGAAGTCGTCATACAGTGAGAGACATTTTTTCTTATTTATGGATATTTCGATATTTTTATGTATTTACGGTGTTATAGCTAGCTGGTGTGTTTTCCCCACAAAACTAAATCGGGTTGGTTAAAATCCGTTATATTTTAAGTCAAGTAAGACAGTTCTTAAGCGAAACATGTTGCGTAAATAAAAGGGCTAGGTCTCAAAATGGTTAGTTGCCTGGTTGAGAGTCATCAATGGGTACACCAGGACCGAAACTCTGAGATAAGAAGTTTATATATAGATTAAAACTCAATATTCAAAAATAAATTTAAAGTAAAGTGGCCGAATTAACCCTAATGTTGGTAATGGGCGTAAACGAGAGTGTCTATCCTCTTTCCGTTAGCGCAAGACGTTGGGCGTAACTGTTGAGGCGGGCACCACTCCTACCACTAACGCCCATACTTTACCGCATCGAAATGCTACTCATTCGCTGCGTCGGCGAGGCCGGGAGGATTTGAACTTGCAACCTCAGAAATCTGAATTTGCAAGCGCTCTACCAACTGAGTTACTCGACAAAAACAAATTTAATGTTATGTAATAACATATTTTTTCATCAAATTCAGGAAGCTTATCATTGGCGTCAATCAATCAGACGACAACTACGTGCCAAGTAGGGTTCTTGTTTACGCTATCATGGGCTCGGCGGCCAGTAAACTCCTCAACGAAGTACGTGTAGACAGGTAACATGTGATGTTGTTGTTGTTTATTTATCTTAAATACTTATACAATTTATAGAAATGTTTTTTCTTTGAATTCATTTTCGATATTTAAAATGTTGTTGTGAAATATTATTTGAAGCTGAAGCGATTATTTTTTGCACACATTGAAGAAGATAAGGGATTTGAAAGGTTCCGTTTCAAATTTCGTTTTTGGTTAAACAGGCGCCGCAGATCAGTTTTTTAAATTGGTAGTATAGACTTACAACGAAACTAACATTGACTTTTATCAGTTCTTAAAAGATTAGTAAAAAATATTTTTTATAAATATTTACTGTTCTTTTTCCTTAGATTTAAAATTTGCTTAGATCTAGACCCTTTCTATATTTTACCAAGAAAATTGTATTTAATTACCTAAAACTATTTTGCTTAGATCTAGACCCTTTCTATATTTTACCAAGAAAATTGTATTTAATTACCTAAAACTATTTTGCTTAGATCCAGACTCTTTCTGTGTTTTACCTAGAAAATTGTATTTAATTGCCTAGTATGTAACTGATGTCTCACAACCATTAATGTTTTTAGCTGTCAAAATGGAGATGTTGTCGTGCTGGAGGACGCGTGTGACCATTACTCGCAGATTGAAATTCGGATCAAAGAATGCAAGGGTTTGTTATTTTCTTGTTAGCGGAACCTCTTCATTGAAAATCTTCAAATCTTCACTTTGCAAGGAGAGATTTTATTGAAACATTTGTTCGTGGGTCATGTGACATTTTTGACTTCATGGACATAAGCACCTTTATGCACAGCTGCCACAGAATTTAAAATGCAAAGTTGGTATCTTGCGTGGATTAACTCACTACTGTTTTCCTTCTCACTGGGGTTGGTGTTAGGAAGGGCATCCAGCTGTAAAAAAACATCTGCTCCAATGAAACGATTAAACCTACAAAATTGTGGGGAATATCATCTGTTGAAACCTCGTCTAACCCATGCTAGAATGGAAAATAGACGTGAAAAATGTAAAATGGAAAATAGACGTGAAAAATGTAAATGATGATGATGTGCTCCCTATAGAATATGGTTTTTGATATCAGTGAATATCTTACATATTTATGTATGTGTGTGTGTTTTCAAAGATGATGGAATCGATTGTCGCATCCACTACGTTAAGATGATGTCTTCGAAGCAGAAACAGTGTGGCTTGAATAAAGATCTTTTTGCAAATGATTTAGTAAGGTATGTGCAACCATGGAATTGTTGAAATAGACAAATATACTATAGACTAAAAGTGTCAATTCAATATATATATGTTTATTTTATATGTTTTTATATCAATAATACATATATTTATTATACCCTTGAAAATTTCACGCATCAATTCATAAATATAGCATAAGCATGTCAATTTGGTTTTTTCTGTTTTTAATAGTCACAGTCAGTAATACAGTTTCAGTTGATAAAAAAACAAAAAGTTCACTGATATTCAAACATGATCAAAAACATATGTATCCAATCTTTTTTGCAAATGGGTCATTCCATGTAACCCAACCATTTGGTACAGTGGCTACATTTCATGAAAAAATCATGTGTTCTAAATTTCAGCTCAAAATCTTTTACGGTTCCTGAGATATAGACACTTGGTCCCAGGCCCTTTTCGAGCTAAAATTCTCATTAAAGCCTTCTTGGTCATGAGCTGTTTGGCGTTTTATTCCATTTTTATTGTTTTTTTTCTTTTTCTTTTTTTATGGTGGTCTCTGTGTGTGTGTGTGTGTGTGAACACTGATATTAACTATCTGCAATGCACGTGCACATTATTCAGTAAGTTAAGTTAGTTGCATAATCCCGTTTTTGTGTGTTTAAAATGCAGATCTTTTTTAGAAACATGTTTTTTGGCGTGTCTCTCTTTTAATTACTTTAGTGATTCCCCTCTATGCTTCATGAGAAAACAAGATCAGAAAGAAAAAGTTGGGAATTTGAAATCTTTATTAAAGAAAGCAATATTGGTGTGATGTTGTTTTGCGTTTTATAGTAGGAATTTCCTTTGATTGAAATGGCGAGTGGCTATCTATTTAATATAAAAATGGTTCACTTTTTCTGGATTTTTAAATGATCTATACAACATAAAAGGAATGGTTTACCTAATAGGGGTCTCGATTTGCATAGAATTTGCTTCAATGCTTAATAGCAAAATATAAAACAAAATACATTGTGAAGAAGCTCTTCATCACTTAAATAGAGCATAATCATGACATCTTTGAGTGTTTGTACTATAGGCACAACTAGTGAATAAGATTTCGAAAAGTTTACTGATATTCCATCATGGCCAAAATATTGCTTTTAACTGAACAGAAATTTGCCCTTAGCTAATCAGCGTTCGGAATAAACATTTCCTGGCTCATTTTCTTCATTTTTACTTAAGAATTAAAAACTTTTTTATCTAAAGAAATAGCTACCTGACTAGATTGCAGTGATGAGTCTCATATTTATTTGTGGAAATACGAGAGAATTCTTGCCCCAAAATCCCTTCAAACGTTTATTAAAGCCAATAATGAAATCACACCTTGTTTTCTGAATCAAAACAATAAATATTAATTCAACCAATCCAATCAGCATTTGTGTTTTTGACTTGTATTACTGTGTTGTTTTTTTAATTCGTGGAAATAAGTGTGTGTTAATACATGACGTTTAAAGAATGTTCGTAATGTTGTTTAAAAGAATTTTTTTCACTTGCACATGCATGTTAATTTTGAATTTAAGCTTTATCTTCCTGGTGGTTTTTTCTCTCATTACTTTACAATATTCCTTTTACTTAAAAAACGTTAAGTCTTTCTTTTCCTCAGGTACCCAAAACTTGAATCTATCGGAGGGAAAAATCGTTATAGTGTGCTATATCGAAGGGCCATAGCCTTAACTCGTTTCATCTCTCTCTTTGATAATGTCATCTTGTATCTACTGCCTGCGTGGGATTACACTGGCGGAACATATACGTGTTTGGAGGAGATACGGCAACTCTTGCCCCTATCTAAACGTCGACCGGGTCTCATCGAGAATTGTCTGCGCGAATCTCAGAGCACTTCACCCGCAAACATGCCCAAAATCTATTTGAATCGACATCTTGCCGCACAACATCTCGTGAATCCGACGTTGGATCCGGAAGCGAAAGACTCTCTATTCAATCAGGTGGAGATTTTAAAATAAATAAAATGTGTGACGGTATAACGGGCCATAGAATGTAATGAATTTCCGATTTACTCAATGAAGATTGAAAATGTACTGAAATGACATAAATCGTGTAATATGCATCTTCTTTCACTGAAAAGACTTTCTTTGTTGAAATGATGCACCTTTTAATTCACTAACATTGTTTTGATTGGCTAGTGTTATGCAGAAGTGTTTTGATTGGCCATTTTAGCTTGCACACAAAACCAAATAAGAGATGTCGTGAAGAAAACAATAGAATCATTTTAACTTTGGTGCAGAATTGCACTAATTACTCCTAACATTTTTAAGTGGAATAGCAATAGAAGCCTTTTCGAATTTTCATCATTTCACTTAGATGAATGGATTTTCATTTTTTTTACTCGAAATGCATTGGAATTGAAGTTTTTAAAACGCACATTTTATCGCATTGTGTATACATTGTTGGATGGTAGAACATGAGAAATCGTATTTTCAGTTGTATCAAGCATTGCGAGCGGACATGTGCGAAGTGAACTTGGATTACAGGTAACCTTATCATAATGATTGTGAAAATATATTCATTTCCTTCCCGAAGTTGCATTTAAACACACACTTTTGTAAATATTACCCTAACATAATTAACATAATTAACTTAATGGAAGCATGGTAATGGAAATAAAAAAGTGTTTTTATAAATAAATATTTTTGTAAATAAAAAAAAATTGCAAAACAAACTCTTTGTGTGTTTCGTAGTTTGTATTTAGTGTTAATTTAAATTACAAAATCATTTTTTGAAAATCTTTCAACGTTTAACTCCATAACCACCTGTACGCAACTCTTTGTACCAATATCTTGGATTTGCTTATACAGTTATATTGCTTATACAGATGGCCACAAAAGTACGACCAGTGGTGGGAATGCAAGTTCATTGGAGAAGGAATCATTGATCAAGGTATGTAATAACACTTCCTTTTTGTGTTTCGGTACTTTTTCATTTTAAGAGCCACTTTCTGTAAGAGTCAGGTAATGTCAGGAAGTGATGTTCTCAAAACAACTTAGTTTTTACATATGTTGAAAGTAAATTTTTTTCGATTTCGTTGATTTTTAAGGATTTATTTATTAATATATTTTTAATATACCCTAAATATTCAAACCCTTATAATTTCCAGATATTTTTGGTTAGAAGCTGAACGTTTATTTAAATCCTATAACGCTCAATGAGGTTTATCAGTTTCTTCAGCTGCAATGTACAGTTTAAATATTAGTATTTAGTTCAAAACCCCCTTCAAACTCTAATTTTGGCCTTTTGGCCCAAATATGTGTTGAGACACAAAAAACCTTTCAAATCAACATCACATCATTAAAATGTGACCATTTTTACAGCCTACGGACGATATTTTGATATCATCAATTTTAGAATGTTATTTTGTCCGCTTTTCAAAGCAAAAATAAATTTTAATAATGTTTATAAGTTTTTAATGTTTTCTGGGTTATTTACAGGTGGCGGCTTTCGTGACAGTTTATCGGACTTAGCTGAAGAGTTGTGTCCCTCATCCCTTGATTTTTTTGTCCCTGTTCCATTTATGGTCCGAAGTCCAAACCAAGTGCATTGCATTTCTTGCTTTCTTCTTCATTGTTTCTTTAAATTTAGTCGTTAGAGAGCAAACTTGAATAGTTCGATAAAAGACAGTTTTTTTTGTTTCTATCCATAATTGTTGTGTTTTGTTTTTATTCAAAAGTTGTCAGAAAACTGAAAAAATGTACGTTAAGAAGCAAGCCCCACATATATTACAGTATATGATGCCAACTTAAATTGCTGTCACCAGGGGGATAACAAGTTTTGGTTGTTGATATCTAGACAGCAACTTCGAACATGTACAGGGACTGTTACATTCCAAATCAATTGTGTCGACAGTTCTTACAGTATGAGTGGATCGGTAAAATCATGGGAGCTTGCCTTCGTAGCAACGAAAGTTTGGTGAGTTCACATTCCTGTACGCCGTCAACTGAACCAAATTATTTTTGTGGAAATAGGTGTTACAGTATACATGCGCTAATTCGAACACGCGAGGGACCAAACATTTTATTCAAATTAACGAATGTTCGAATTAACCGAAGTAATTGTAGAAAATAGAAAATTGTTTTTTACTGTTTCACATGAAAATAGTCGATAATTGTGGCTTGCTTCTTCTTTTTAGCAGCAATGCTGCCTGAATACAGCACGTATTGAAATATATTGGAACTACAAGCATTAAAAGGTTAAGTTCTGTAGCTCAAGTTGATTACATCAAATAAAATACTTTGTTATTCCTTTAACTCCGAAAGACGTGCATGATTGTAAATGTACGAATGTTTGAAATTATTATTATTTGTTTGAAATAATTTGGTACCAACAACATAATATTATTTAAGCAATATATTTTGATTTAAATATAAATCATCACCAGGCTAAAAACATAAAATGAACAGTTTAAAAACAGTTAAAAAAAGATATTGTATAATATACTACAGATCAGAATATGCAAACAGTCAAAACAAGAGAATGCTATTACGTATGAAAAATGAAAACAGCATAAACTAAAGGGCGAGCACTTAAAAAGAACTGTGCGATAATTATAATTTAATGACTAAAGCGCGAGAACGATATTCGTCCTTTGTGTTGAGAGATGGTTTTAACTCATTAATACATAACGCCTCGAGAGTCATTAAATGGGACACAGTTCTTAAAGAACTAGCAATGATGGTCACGTCATTTATTGTCAGTGGAACATTACATGTTTGGAAGTGAGCCATTTAGTTTATGCTGTTTTGATTTTTCATACGTAATAGCATTCTCTTGTTTTGACTGTTTGCATATTCTGATCTGTAGTATATTATACAATATCTTTTTTTAACTGTTTTTAAACTGTTCATTTTATGTTTTTAGCCTGATGATGATTTACATTTAAATCAAAATATATTGCTTAAATAATATTATGTTGTTGGTAACAAATTATTTCAAATGAATATTTTGCCACAATGTTTCTGCCAAAAATATTATTATTTGAATATTTATATTTTATATTATATTTATTTATATTAAACAAAACTTCAGTTCAAAATATAAAATATTTATAAATAACTGCTATCAATGCCAGAAAGTAACAGGACTGTAAATTGTTAATTTTTTTTTTTTTGGGGGGGGGGTGTACAATTATATGTTGCTTAAATGTAGCGGTTTATGTTCGAATTATTGGGGTTTGAATGAAGCAGCATAACACATGAGAGGCAAACTCAAGGGACTTAAAACTTGTTTGAAATAACGAAAGTTTGAATTAAGCAGCATTTCAATTAGCGGATGTATACTGTATGTTTATGCTATGGTGGAAATTTTGAATGTTTGTTCCTGCAATTGAAATTGTTTTTTATTCTATTCATGTATAGCAAACAAATGTTTGGAAATTTTAAGTACGATACACGACTAATTTGATTTTCAAAAATGTTGCAGGTGTTGTCATTACCACCCTTTGTATGGAAGAAGTTCAACGGCGAAAGAATATCATTTCAGGACGATTATTACACAGTGGACGCGGCTCAAGTAAGAAATTTGATTGTCTGCTGAAATGTCACGACTCTTTTCCATAATCTATGCGAATCAACCTAATTATAACTTAATTTTTATGATGTTACTTGATTATCCAAATCAATGTAATTATGCGGTAATTGATATCACACCGACGAATAATGACGACGAAACATAAACAATGTTATGTGAAACCTACTGAAAATATATTAATAATGATTATAAATAGCCTTTTTAGGCGCTATGGCTCCATATATTTGAAAGTATTTACATGTCGTGTGGACAATTTAAAAAGTAGCTAAAAACATTCACATCAGATTAACAAACTGAAATATCTTTACTGGCCACTCTAATTTCTTTTGCATGACCAACAATTCCCAATTTTCTAACTCTAAAACAATTTCCTGGTGAAATTGAATCATGGGTTCCAAAGTATGGAATGACATTTATTTACAATGTTAACATACCAAAGGGTAAAATCATTGAAATATTAATAAAGAAGATACGCAATTTGGAAGCGGAAAATAAACCTCGCTCCTTGAATAGAAGAGAAAATAAAAGAAGTTGCTATTTCTCTCAGGAACGAAATCCAATCAGCACCCATGACCTACCACGATTGGCCACCAAGTGAGTCTGATTTATTGGAGAATCAGACAGTACATCCTCCACTTCTGCATGAGTTTTTAAATATATTATTAACAACTTGTTTTAGTAGAAATTCAAAACGAAAGGAAAGAATCGTACATTCGTTAATACAAGACATTATATACAACGTGACAAATGGCAATCATCGAACGACAAAACACGTAATACTTTCATTATGCACCAAGAGAAAAACTGGGTCCAAACAAGTATTATTATGGCTGAATAGATTTGGTCACGGTATTTCGTATGATGAAGTAAATTATCTTGAAACATTTATCATTGTCATTATCATTGAAACATAGTTCTTTGGTGTTGGTACGCTCAATGTGGGCACAATGCGAGGAAAAGCTAGTGAAGTGGTTGAAACATTAACTCGAAGAACGGTGGACCTGTGTTGCCTTCAGGAAACAAGGTGGAAGATGGGTGGAGTCAGGAGAATCGCTGGTAAAGACTTATGTTACAAGTTCTACTGGTCTGGGAATAGCAAGGGTATAGGTGGAGTTGGAGTATTACTTGCTGAAGAGTGGTGGGAGAAGGTGTTTGAGGTCCTCCGAGTCTCTGACAGGATTCTACCAATCAGAATGATTGTTGGGAAGGTGGTATTTGCTTTTGTCTGTGTGTATGCGCCACAAGTAGGTCTAGGCGACGCTGATAAAGACCGTCTCTACCATATGTTGCAGATTACTGTGAATAAGATCCCAGCGTCGGAGCAACTATTCATATGCGGTGATTGGAATGGGCATATTGGAGCTGAATCTACTGGCTTCAGAGAAGTACATGGTGGGCAGGCTTATGGGCGGCGAAACACTGAAGGGGAAAGAATATTGGAATTTGCTGTTGCTAACGAGCTTGTCGTTGGTAACTCCTGGTACAAGAAGAAAGACAGATATCTTGTCACCTACCAGTCTGGTACATCTGTATCACAGATCGACTTTATCCTTTTCTGTCGCAGTTTTAGAAGACATGTGTCAAATGTCAAAGTTATCCTTGGCGAAGAGTGTGCATCTCAGCACAGGCTGGTGGTAGGGGATTTTACGGTGACCACTTATCCTGTACCAAAACACAAATTTGTCCTCCGCATCATGGTGTGGAAGCTACGTCAATTTGAGAAACAAGCTGAGTTATCTGAAGCTTTTGTGGAAATGACAAGGGTAAACATAGAGTCACCAGCAACTACAGTTGATGAACAATGGGCTTCTCTGAAAAGATCTGAAAAGATCTTCTCTGAAAGACAACTTGTTCAAAGTGACAAAGAAAGTCTGTGGTGTTTCTTCAAATTATCGATGGAGAAGGCAGACTTGGTGGTGGGATGATGTAGTGGATAGTGCAGTGAAAGAGAAGCGAAGATGTTGGAAGGCGTGGAAAAAAGGAGGTAGCCGTGAAGAATATAATGCAGCCAAGAGAGCATACAAGTGTGCAGTTCATCATGCCATGAACGAAGCTGAGAAAGTCACTCTGAGGAACATTAACCCAAAGACAGCAGACGTATATCGACTCGCAAAGCAAATACGTTGTGACAACCAGGTTGTGTCAGGGGAGATGCCTGTCAAAAATGACTCTGGCGAACTCTCGCTTGATGACAATGCCAAGAAGAAAGCTTGGAAACAACACTATGAACGACTGCTTAATGTTGAATTTGAGTGGAACCCTGAGGATTTATCAGATGAAGCTCCAGTTGAGGGCCCAAGTGAGCCAATCACCTCAGAGATGATAGTCAAAGCTATCAACAAGATGTCTCTTGGAAAGGCTGCTGGAGCATCTGGTATTGTTGCGGAAATGCTGAAACCGATTGAAAAGGCTGGTGTTGACCTAGTACATGATCTTGTTGCTGCCATCATATCCGAAGGTCGGATCTCATCCGAATGGCAGGAGAGTCATATTGTCAACCTTTTCAAGGGAAAGGGTGATGCCTTGGACAGAGGAAATTATAGGGGTTTGAAGTTGACTGACCAGGTGATGAACGTTCTTGAGAGAGTGGTGGAGGGACTGATCAGGGATAGAGTCGTGATTGATGACATGCAGTTTGGCTTCATGCCTGGACGCGGAACCACTGATGCTATTTTCATTGTTCGTCAGTTGCAGGAGAAGTATCGGGCTGCAAACAAGCAACTGTACATGGCTTTCATAGCTCTGGAGAAGGCGTTTGACCATGTACCTCGTAACATTATATGGTGGGAAATGCGCAAGCTTGGCGTTGAAGAATGGCTGGTATGGCTGGTCCAATCCATGTACCTGGATGGAAGAAGCAAAGTGAGAATTGGTGATGGCTACAGTGATGAGTTTGGTGTTGGAGTAGGAGTGCATCAAGGTTCTGTTCTTAGCCCGTTACTTTTCATTATTGTGCTGGAGGCTCTCTCCAAGGAATTCCCCACAGGCTGCCCATGGGAACAGCTTTACGCAGATGACTTGGTGGCAATTGCAGAATCCTTGGAGGAGTTGATAGAAAAGGTGAATATGTGGAAGTCAGGGATGAAGAAGAAGGGACTGCATGTCAACATGGGGAAGAAAAAGATCATGGTATTCGGCACAGACATGGACCAGCTGAAGATGTCTGGTAGATATCTTTGTGGTGTGTGCCGCACAGGAACTGGAAGCAATGCAATTCTTTGCAGTGGTTGCTCGTTCTGGGTGCACAAGAAATGTAGCGTCATTCAGGGCCCCCTACATGTAAACCCTGTTTTCAAGTGTTCTCGTTGCCTTGGCACTGCTAGACCAATTGATGGGAGACCACTGCAACAGGTGATGATTGGAACTGAAAAACTTGAGGTGGTCTCAGAGTTCTGCTATCTTGGAGACATTCTCTCTGCTGGGGGAGGATGCACGCTGGCTGTTATCACACGCTGCAAGTGTGCATGGGGAAAATTCCGCCAACTCTTACCACTTCTCACCAGTCGCCATCTGCCACTTCTCACCAGGGGTCGAGTGTATTCAACCTGCATTTGGAGTTTGATGTTGCATGCCTCTGAGACATGGGCGTTGACAGCCAACAATTTAAACCGTCTCCGGAGAAATGATCGTGCCATGATCTGCTGGATTTGCAACATCAAGGCTAAGGAGGAAGTCAGCTCTTCCTCCTTTCTATCTAAACTGGGTATCAGTGATGTGGAGGTGGTTCTACGCTTCAATAGGTTGAGGTGGCTTGGACATGTGGAGCGCAGTACGGGTTGGATTGCACAAGTGCGCAATATTGAGGTGGCTGTGCCGAAGAGTGCTGGTAGGCCAAAGAAGACATGGGAAGAAGTAGTCCGGAAAGACAGAGAAGCGCTTGGTATAGTTTTACAGACCCACACAACCGCTTTGTGTGGAGAGGGCGTCTTCGAGAAAGGAAAGCCAGACAGGCCACACCCTCGGTAGAGGATTAATTTAGGCCAGTATAATCAAAAGTTGGATGATGATGATGATGATGATGATTTCTGGCCGAAGAATCTGTTAAAAATCAATGTGTTAAAAGTTACTGCCCAGCATCCGTTCAACCATCGACATTTGCCACTTTCGTATGGGACAACAACGATATAAACCCGGAAACGCTAACTGGTGTATCAATACACTGCACCAATGGAATAGTAATCCAACTAAGCCAAAATATACAGACAGAAAGACGCCCACAAATGTCTAATGTACCGCATCAAAGAAAACAATCTTTTAAAGCATTACTTAATATTTTGGATTCGTATGTATCAAAGAAAAGAGAAAATCCAACACATCTTGTTGATATTGATTGCGGAAACATAGAATTTGAGGGTGTATCAAAATCTGGAATAGTCGACTTCCTTTGGACCTTGCTATGTTATAAAATCATTGTCGAGGGTAATTTACAAAGAATACCTAATTGGACTGGTTTTAATTATATGATTGAAAGAGATACTGGCGATCCTCCTCATACAATTACGTATCTACCAGCACTATTGCTAATCACCTACCAAGATGGAAACAGTGCTAGAAGTTCTTCAACAATCAAAATTAAAGGCTGAAAGACTAGGATTGACAGAAACGGATGTAGTCAGATCAGGATCAGGCCATTTATGCAAAGGTAACTTCAATTTTTATTTTAGATTATTGACTGCATATCTGATCTTACTACGTAGTAATATTCCTTATTTGTTTTTTTATATTCTTATTTATCTATTTATTTTTGCTCATTTTTATTTATTTATTTTTGTTTATTTATTTATTCAAACTTTCTTTATTTTTAGTATTTTTATTTTTAGTATTTTTTTTTATTTTTATATTTTTATTTTTTTCAAATACTACTTCATCCTTCCTACAGAGAATTGAAGCAATTTATTGTTCTACGCATGGGTTCTTTTCACGTCATGTGCATCTTTCTTGCAGTTATTGGGAAACGGTTTGCAGATGCTGGTATGAGGGACTTGATCATTGAAGCTGGTTTACTGGGTAAATAAAATAATGTTCAATTTTATATTAAATTATGTTCATTTTTATTGCATCGAAATGTTTGGTGCGTTAAAATCAGTAATTTGCTAATAAAAGTCTTTTTACCCAACAGGTGAAGGATCTGTAGACCGCATGTTGTCCGGAAAACACTACAACAACGCAACTCGTGTGCTGAAGTACCTGTATGATTCCTTTTCACGTGCCCGTATTACACATTTCCAGAAATGGTTAAACGAATCAAAAAGAAACAACTTGGATAATTTTACTTCTAGTGAAGAATTCCTAGCATGTCTCCAAGAGGTATATAGTGGTATTTAACGCTGGCCCTATAGCCTAGGCTGGACGCGACTTATTTTTAATATTATAATTTTAATTATAATTACTCTGATTTTCAAATTCTTTCTGATAATTAGGTCAACACCGAAAATATGTTGGAATTACTTCAGCAAGATGAGATGATTGAGCAAGTAAAAAAGCATGGTTTGAGTTTGAGTGATGTTGCAATATCGGGGCCCACTTCAAGTTTTTGGTATTCTTTTCTTCAAATGATGGACGTATGTTACCTTGGTTTTTTGCCTATGACAGACAAAATTATTCCCGGTACTTAACATTTTATTGGGCTGAAATGGTGAAACTTCCGGAATCTCATCCAAATGTACATCATCAATTCACGTGAGTATATGCTCCTAAGCATTCATTATTATTACCAAATAATAATTCAATTATTTTATTCAATACATAAGATGAACTTTTTTAGATGCGAAAATCATTTATTATCGTGAACGTAATATGTTTGCACTGAACAAACTTCGATAAACAATTAAGTATTTTTAAAAACTCTTTTGAGAATCTATTTTTCCTTTTTCATTTTTTAGCGATGGAAATTTTGCTGTGAAAAGGTCACCTGGAAAATTCAATAAAATTCCATCAGACCAGTTTATAGAACAGACCATTAATCGAGAGCAAAAGTGTCACGGGGGGTATTACCGGTTATAGCACGTCTTCTGGTACGGTTCAGAGATGAGTATTAACTAGTTACACTGTATCAAAATGCTTCACAAAGCTGGATAAGGAACTTCATATCAATTCTAGGCCATCACACCCTAAAGATGTTGGATTAAGTCGCATAGTATTTGACGAAAACGCTATTAAAAAAACACAGCATTTTAGAGAGCTGGGGAAATCCTTTCAATTATCGTAAAACTTTAATTAACCTTTGCTCCGGTATTGAAGCCTTGCTAGACGTGGAAAGTAATTTAATAAGTGCCAAGGAACACAGAGAAAAAGCTTTACAGTTGTTTCTTAAAGACCGCATCAAATCAAACAACACGTCATTTTACGCTCCAATTAAAATGCAATCATTGAAAACTTTTAAGGATATGGTTGTTAAGAGAGTCTTCAAAACCAAGGAAAAAGCTATCACAATTGCTGCAGAGCGTAGTATCTTTGCAAGATTATTGATCATCGCAAAAAACAGAGAGGGAATATCACTAAAAAAAATTCTTAGCTATTCATTGAGTCCAATACCGTGGCCATTAGCAACACCAGATGGTGGTCTCATCAAGACTGAAGTCCAAACTGTTGACAGCCATAGAAAGTTCAGTTACTACAAGTACTTGTGATCTACCTACAGAATGTAATATGATATTTGATGGAATGGTGTATCTCCAACAATTGGAGGGAATTCAACTGGATACGTTTGGTAATGTGTCCGAGTTTTTACTCAAATGTATAACATCAGGTTCATTTTCAGTGGTTTATTTCGTCACTGATCAATACAATCAAAAGTTTTGAAAGATCTAGACGAGGTTGTGAAAGCTTCGTCCGGATCAACATTGAAAGAAGGGAACAGAAAACACCAAAGCGGTGGAGAAAGTTTTTGAAAGACGGTGGAAATAAGACATCATTGGTAAAATTCCTATTGAAAGATTGTTCTCATGAATCTCTCTTCGTTCATTTAATCTTGAACAAAAATATCTTCGTGAACGTTGAGTCCAAGTTCTTCACTCTTAAAGTCGTTAATGGTAAAGTAGCTTGTACTGAAAATGTAGAACTTATAACTGATCAAGAAGAAGCCGACACGAAAGGCTTTCTTTGTTGTGCGCATGCAGCAAGTAAAGGAATGAAAGAAGCCTGCATATCAACCGTTGACAGTGATATTGCAATCTATGCCCTGTATTTCGACGATAAAATCAACATAAGAATGATGGTCAAAGTTGGTGTTGGTCATCGAAAAAGGATTTTGGATATTCGTCATATTGCATTGGAACTCGGATTCAACTGCTGTGCTGCATTACCATCTCTTCATGCCTTCACTGGAAGTGATTATACAAGTGCGTTTCATGGCATTGGAAAGCTCAAAGCATTCAAATTAATGAAATCAACCAAAGAGTTTTTGGATGCCTTTGGTAAATTCGGAGAATTATTTACCTTCGAGTCATCATCACTTTTTCCAACATTAGAAAAGTTTGTCTGCAAGCTGTATGGTGTAAAGAGCGAAAATTCTGACGAAGCCCGATATGAAAAATTCTGCTCAAAGAAGAAAATTCCTGAGCCACAACAGTTACCACCGACTCGAGACGCTTTGCTTTGCCACATTAAACGAACATCGTATGTGACCGCTGTAATTAAAAATTCCTTACAGAATAATCCCGACATACCCTCGCCAGATGGTTGTGGCTGGAAACTGGTCGGCGGTAAACTTGACATCGATTGGATGCTACGAGAGCCAGCACCAGATGAAATTTTAGCGCTAGTTTGTTGCAACTGCAAAAAATCAAAATGTGGAAATCAATGTGTGTGCAAAATACATGGCCTCTGTTGTACTGATTTATGTGGTTGCGTTGATTGTGATAATGTCAAGGCAAATATGGACACAGAATCTGATACTGGTAGCGACACTGATACTTTTTGTTCTTCCTCAAGCAGCGACATCGAATCGTGAAGGAAATTGAATCAAGCGGGGAAGGCTATTTTAATAGCCACATTTACAGTACCCTATTTATTATTTTAAATAGATTGTAGCACAATATTTTATATTTATGCCAAGAGTTTTTTATAACAAAACATGAAAACAACAAAACAAAGGTAATATATAAATAAATAATTAAAGAGGCGTAAAAGTGAAAAAAGGCTAATATCATACCATATATTATTTCACAATATTTTATAATTATATATATATATATATATATGTGTGTGTGTTATATTATAATAAAAGAAAAAAAAAAAGAGTTTCAACTGTTATTACCTTAATTAATGCGAATTCTCTCAAAATGATAGAATGACGTCATAATAACATAAAACGTCTCTAGCTTTTGTTCTAGTTATTTCTAACCTTTCTAAATGCTACATTTCTATCTTACTTTTTAAAAGTAAAGACATTTATGTAATTTATTTTTAAGTAACGCCCTTTTAAAAAAGTTCCGCCCAACCTATGACGTCATTACCCTTAAACTCTCCCGGAAATGTGACACAAAGAATTTTATGACTGCCAGTAAATATTTTCCACATCAGTGTAGGCTAGGGAAACATTCTGGCAGTAAAAGAATTTGCCCACATCCCATCCATTTTTTTTGTGCCATAGCGCCCTGACTATTTATAAACATGTTAAAAGATTTGCTACAAAACATGTTTCACGGTTTAAAAAACATAATTTTCTATCAGAACTCCAATTTTAAATCTCTTAAAATGAACAAATGATAGTTCTTTCCTGCAGTTTTGAGGATGTTTATTTTGGAAATTGATAAGACGAATTAATTTCCGGAAAATGATTCGCTATATTCATGTTAAATATTTGTAAATATTTTTGGTCCAGGTAAAGTTCCACGAAACCCTCCGTTGTATGAGCGAAGAGGATTTCGAGGCGGGCTATGCCAACATGTTGACGTATACCACGGTAGGAAATATATCATTGGGTATAGCGCTTCATCTTTCTTTGTTTGCTTCTACAATCCCATTGGTTGCATTTATTTCGTGTGTAAAAGAGAAACTTTTGTTTGCCTTTTCATGCTCCAATGCTCAAATTGTTTATTCGCCATATAATAAAGATGCAAAAATACGTAGAAAAACAAATTACAAAAATAAATGGTTTATGATTAAACCTACAAAATTGTGGGGAATATCATCTATTGAAACCCCATCTAACCCATGATAATATGGAAAATAGACGTGAAAAATGTAAATGGTCATGATGGTGCCATTATTGAAAATTATACAGTAAGCAGAAATTATCCGCCATAAGAAATTTAAACGTATTTTCACTCCCGGATGACTTTCATTCGTGAAAACGAACAAATACTTAACAGGTGTGTATTTGATGTTCAGGTGCTGGCGAACGGAGAGATGGTCGTTTTGAAGGAGGACGGGGGCAATGAATTCGTGAAGTACGAAGATCGCTTTTTGTTTATGGAGATGGTGGAAGGAACTCGAATGATGGAGTTTGATGAACAGGTTGAAATGATATACATTTTTACTTCCCTCATATATTTTAACCATAAAAAACAATTACAATATCAACAACAACAAAAACAAAACAAGTTCTCTCTTGAATTAAGGCAATTTCTTTTTTAAAAAATGGTTCCTCGATTCTATATATATACAGGTGTCGTTTTGACGACTGAAACAACATTGCGCTGGTGGCGTTCGCCTTAATTAATGTCGACCATGTGCTTTTACTTTGTTTGTATATCTTATCGTAGTTAAGTTCTAATCGGTGTTATGAAACTTACTCTATCTCTTTTAGGTTTCGGCTATGCGCGCTGGACTGGAGATGGTCGTTCCACGGGCCGTTTTGACGTTGATGACGTGGCAAGAGATCGAGAAGAGAGTGTGCGGGGATCCGGAGATATCCGTGGAAGCGCTGAAGAAGTCTGGTGGGTTGGGATGTACCTTACCAAAATTAGGCCGAATAGTTAATTGTGTTGCTGTGAAGATTTCAATTTTAACTTTATTTAAGTTTGCATAAATTTTCAAAAGTTTGCATAAATTTTCAAAGGTTTGCATAATTTTCAAAAGTTTGCATAAATTTTCAAAGGTTTGCATAAATTTCTTTCTTTCTCGTTCAGCTCACTATGAAGATTATGACGACGAGATGGACGACATATCCGTGAGATACTTGTGGAAAGCCTTGGAAAACTTTACCAACGGTAAATATAATTGAAAGGTAGCTTTGTATACATACAATTTGAACTGTAGCTCGTTACACACAAGTGGCTTTTAAGCCCTTGTTCTGAGCAACAATAATATAAAAAATATCTTTTGGAAGAAATTTTTCTCTCGTTCTCACACTTATAAATAAAAAGGTAAACCTAAAATTTTTAATCAATTGAAGAAAAAGTTCAACGAACCTTATAGAGGACCGCAGTCGATTTTTACGTTTCGTCACGGGCCGTCGCCGCTTACCAACACCTCTTTATATTTGCAGAAGTAAAGGGTGAGTAGAGCGATAAATTACCAAATGCACATTTATTCCGCATAAATTATGCTGAAATTATATCATGCAATGTCGCGCATGTTTTATGTAATTGAGCAGGAGACACTTAGAAGATCATCATCATCATTTACATTTTTCACGTCTATTTTCCATGCTTGCATGGGTTTCAACAGATGATATTCCCCACAATTTTGTAGGTTTACTCATTTGATGATTCATTGGAAGCAGATGTTTTTTACAGCTAAGATAATAAAAATAATGCAAAGTTGTCTGGTCTGCATAATGTTTTTGTCTCAACAGGCAGATGACGATGGATCCGCTTCCTGAATCCGCCACGTGTTCTCATACGGTTTTCCTGCCTTGTTACTCAAGGTCCGTAAGTCACACTTGTGAGCTTCATCTACAAAACCCTGATTTAGGTGGATTAAGAAACTGCATATTGATATTAATTCGATTTCTGCATGTTACCTGTAAACAAGTTTAAATTTTCGCGTTCTGTTCATTAAGTTTGAGACAATAGACCGTTCAGATGTTGGGGTTGAGTCGGAAGATGCAATGAAATCGTATTTTCGTGTTTTTAACATGGAATCATTTAATCTTTACGAAATATTTTTCATGGTTGGATGGTTTTTGATATTGCGAAATATTGCGAAATGTCGTGTTTTCCAGCGCGTCGAAGGCTGAAGAGAAGCTGCGATACGCTATCTACAATTGTATCGCGATAGATGCCGACATGAGCCCGTGGGAAGACTAAATCATGATGCGGATCCGCTTTTTGTACGTCGGCCGACCGGGTTTCGTAGAATGTTTAAGCACGTGGAATGTTACCCTCCTGTTATGGAATAAAAACGATTGGAAATTGTTCGAATTCGGCTGTTGTTAAGATACCAGATGTGATTTCTTGGTTTTTGTTTTCGTTCCTAATGGCAACTAGAGTAATTTATATTATCAAAAACTTTTAATAGATTTAACTGAGGGGACCTTAGGTACTCAACCCAAATGACCCTTTTTGTGCCGTGTGGATATGAACTTCGAAAAACGTTCGTGTTATTCATTTCCTCGGTTAGGAACCACATATGTATGAAAAATGACGTCAGAATATTATAAACATACAAATCAATAAACAGAGCAAACATCGCTTTCTGTCAGAATTTGCCGTTACTTAAAAGAAACAATATGTTCTCAACACGTGCGAAATATCACCACGCTTTCATCACGTTCTCTTGGTACTCATTTATGACGTTGCCTTGTGGGTAGAATTTCGCCACGACGAACACCGCATGTTGGTTTCCCGTTTGGAAGGTTCGTGCTACGCCGACACCAAACTTACGCGTGGATTTCCACACCAGTTGCGCGAAATTACTCGTATAAGCTCGCGGTAGGTGGTACTCGTAATTGACGTTTTCCACTTCTGAGTACCTAAATTAAAATATAGACCCCTATAGTTCAAACAATATGGAATCTCCCTCCACCCTTTATAATAACCGACTTATTTGTACTTTCTTTAAAAAGAACACATCTACTGTTTGTCCAAAAAACACAATGTTTTCAGTGTCTTACCCTAACGTTTCAGAAACGTAAAAGCCCATTTCGGATCAATCTAAACAAAGTTGACATTTTCAAGTAATTATGACTTTCATCTGTTTGTTTTTTAACGGGGCTCCCAGAACGCAAATTACATGAAGACCTCGACCCGGAGTTTTAGTGTATTTAATTGCTCCCATTTGTGCTACGGTTATTTCCGATAAAATACGGCGTTGTTTATTTATAACCGCTCACTAAACAACTTTGTGATAGCATGGTCTTAAACCCAGTGCCTTTCGGTTAAGAGCCGAACGCCATTACCATTGCGCTATCCCCGGACATCTCATTGATAAAATTTATTTACCAATTTTTGAACGCGTTTTTGCAAACTTCTTTCACATCCAGTTCGTTACAAGACCTTTCATAATAAAGACATGCGCCCATTGTTAAGTTTTCCACATTCCCATCTTTAGCGCATTCATTTGCCGTTTTTTGTGCTGCACTTGACAATTTCTCATCCCATTCCAGTACATCAGTGTTGCTATGGCGACGACGAATTTCGTTACACGATTTCGTGCACACGTCTAAAATACAAATTATTTTTTTTAGGAACATAAAAAACCGCTTGATTTCAAAAAAATATGAACCAAATAAGTTTTTAACAGTTTTAAAATATTAAAAGAGTCTCGGAGAAATTTATTAAATTATTTAAATGCACCTGATGAAATGAAACAGATACAAAAGATTGTTTTAAAATCGCACTAAAGAACGCAAATAATATAATCGCTTTCAAATCTTCAACAAAGAAATCCATTTTATTAAAATATAACTAATTTTTTGTCTTTTTTTGCGTTGATAATATCTAGCAGAATTATATATATTACATATTGTATAATATGGGAAATTGCTACAGTTGATAAACAACAACAACGATTTTAGCTATTATACGATTCTTTATTGTAACATTTTATATACTAACAAACTGTTCATTGTACATTTTTATTGGTAAGAAACAAGAAAAATATATATATGTATAAATTACACTTTTTATAAACTTTGTATAATAACCCAGAGTTATACCTTATTACACAAATAAACACGAGTATGTATTTAGCGCGCCCCAAATTTAAGCATTCACAAATTAACGCGGACTTTCGAAGTAAAGTTTCCAGTGTGTGGTAATGAGCGCGAATCAAGACCTCCGCGCGTTTTTAGTGTGAACAAATTAACGCGAAAGTTCATATTCAAGTTCACAAAAATTGTAGACAAAAAATAAACATTTATAATTCTCACCAAATGAATTATATTTTCGATTAAAACAATCTAGATTTACCTAAGTAAATGGGTTGTTTAGATCAATAATATTAGCGAGTTCCGTGGATTGCATCCGTTATTCCCGCGGCTTTCCATCCATCATCTATGTTCGGAAGTATATTATAGAAGCAAAAGCTATTGCATTCTTCAGAGTATGCACTCGAAATCTTCCTAAATTTCCACCCTAAGAGCTGGTATTGCTAGCTTGACACCCTAGAATTCCTGAATCCTAAATTGCTAAATGAGTACTGTATATCTAGTTTTCCTGACTGCATTATGACACTCCTAATGAAAATCAAAACCTGTACAAATCTTCAAGTTTTCTGTCACTAGAAATGCGAGCCAATGTTGTCAACCTTTCCTCTTAACCAATTGACCTCATTTTCTTTCTGACAAAGTAGGCAAAGTTCATCCATCAATTATTTGATCTCTTTAAGTCTTAATATTATTTTACTTTTTATTCATTATAGTCTTAAAAAACAAGTAAAAATCATCATAACATTGCACATTAGATTCAAAGTTCTTCGTTTTCCGATTAACGATAAATTATCAGTCTGATTGTGTTATTCCATAAACAAAAAAAGAAATGATTTTAATTTTTAGCACGGCGATATCTTCTAGATGATAAAAAGAAGTGAAAATTAAGTACAATTTGCATGCGACTCAGCAGAGTCGAAAAACTAAAAAAATTTGACAGGTTATGAAGAAAAACTGAATGATCATGTACTATCTTTCGACGTGAATAACTCTTTGTAGGATGATTTTCATGACTTGTCATAAGCAAGTTTTTTTTTCCGCTTGAAATTATCTTTTATTTGATATATAATACATACCCATTTGCACAACTTATTTCCGGACATGTCCGATTTTCCACCTGCGAAATATGGGTTTCCCGGCGTCAAATCGATGGGGCTTTTTTAAGTGACTAAGTACCCCTTAAAGAACCTCTGTGCAAAGTTTCAGCTTGATACGAATTTTGTCCCAGTTTGAGTGCAATTTTACCTAATTCTACTGGACGAATGGGGCTTTCTACTGACCCTAGATTTGCTTCATTTGTGTTAATAAGTATTGAAAATAAAAAGTTTGAAATGCGTTTAAAGATATTTTTCAGTAAATAATATAGACTATGATAAAATCTACAAGTATTTATTATTTTCTCGTTTCTCAGTGAAACGGGTTTTCGATTCTTGAACAGACTTCGTTTACTGACTTAACAGCCTCTGTGATACCTGTTTGGTCGAATCCATTCACAATCGATTCATTCTGCTGCTCCAGGTAATCAAACAATTCAACAATCCAACGCGCATGCAATGGTTTCAACTGGAACTGTTGGTTAAGTTATGCGGCACAATAACCAGCTCACAATCATTTTCCAAACACAATTTCGTTATATCAGCATTATCTTGACCTTTAAAAGCATCCCTCACAATTAATGAATACTACTCCTTCGGGTATCCAAGCTCTCTTTTTGGATTTGATATATGGAAAAATTATCTTCTTGAATAAACTAACGCATTTCTCATAATTGGACCAATGATTTCGTGTAAAGGTAACATCGAAGCATTTAGGAAAATCGAACTTAGATAAACTATGTTTGGTTTTGCCACTGTAGATGAGTTGGATAGGCAAAAACGAACCTGATGCAGTAACTATAAAAATTGCAGTTATTTGTTTTTTCTCCATTGACACCTTTAGTCCCCAGGGAAAACACAAGACAGGGGGTTTGATCCAGGTTTAACATAAGTTCCATTGGGTTATCATAATTGGAAACAGCCTTTGCCATTGCATGTTAAAAAGTAAACTTTTCCTCTTCCAAAAACTTACTACAACGCTCAACTTTTCTAGTTTTCCCTTTTCTTTTCACCCAATCCATGCTTTTAAAAACATTGCAAGCCCAGCTTTCAGTGAGTTCAAGGCTTCCATCAAATTCTCTCAAAATTTTTGGATCCTAATGATCTTGATAACTCCGGTGGCAATCGCAATCACCATTTTTCGAGAAATTGCTGTGCTGGCTAAGCGTGAACCAACGATAATATCTTTGATTTTTTTTCAACATTTCATCATCCACACAATTTGGTCGTCCTTTTCTTTGAATGGGCGCAATGGGTTATTATTTTCTTTCTTCTTGCAACTCTCTTTCCATCCATTGACTGTTGTTCTCTTGAGTGAATATTTTGTATACACTTTTGAAAAACGATCGATAGCTGATTTAGTCCCGTGGATTAAAGCATACCTCCAAATCACTTCCTTTATTTTCGATGGAACGTTACTGTACTTTACGGTGGATTTCGCAACTTGTTTCTTGACTGCCTGTTTAACAAACTGGATCTCAGCTTCATCTGTGATGTTCGAAGCAGATTGAAAAAGATTTTGGCTACTTGACGACGTTTCATTATTAGAATGTATCTTTTTAAAGTAAGATCGTAAATCTGTTTTCGAAGCCATGACTGCCTTAGAAATTTGCGAAAAAAATATTAAGTTTTTTCATTAAAAACATTCGAATTTGTCAATGAAAACCATTCGAATTTGTCAATTTCAAGTTTTTGATGAACAGTGCAAAACAAACAGGCGACATTTACACATCCAAACTTTTTTAATGAACTTGATTTAAATCATGTTTTATTTCAAAGCTATTATTGCTTCACGTGGATATCATATTTATAAAGAAACTTCATGGTCAAACACGAAAATTAATGAAGAAATCAAAGTAGAATTGAAAACAAATACAACATCAACAGACCCATACGCGTGTGCCATAAAAACAAAGAATCCTTATTTCAATGTATGGAAACAGTTGGGCACATTCCACGAGAAATATCTCGCTACGTTTTTTTTCATTAAACAAGAAAATGGGAACGTTGCTGGAACTCTAAAGTCTTTAAAATACAAGCCGTCACCAATTCCCTCTGGTGGATTAGAAGTCTCTCTGTTATTAAAATTTTCTGCTAAAGACAAATGGGTTGTTGATACCATGGAAGAATTCGTGCTTAATTTTTACGGTTATCAATACAGTGGAAACCTCTCAATTTCCGATAATGAGGATGACGATGAGGCTGAGGACGACTATCAAGCCATTATGATCGAGTCAGAAGAAACTGACAGTCAAGAGACTGAAGCTCAATCCGAAAATCAAGAAACAGAAAGTCAGTCAAGCGATATTGATTTGCGAATAAATGAGGACATACCAGTCCCAATTATAATAGATTGAATGTAAATAGATCTGTATTTTATATACTTTTAAAAATGTCAATAAAGCCAACTAAAGAAAAACAGGAAAAATTAACGTTTTACAATGTTTTATTATATAGCCCGGCAAAAAAATTCGTCTGTAAATAGTAACGAATTTTTTTCTAGGTGACGAATATTTATTACCGACGAAATTTTTTACCGACGGATTTTTTACCGATAAGGTAAAACTTTTTCAATACCATCTTGTGTTGCTATAAATTATTTAATAAATAATAGGTAATACAAAGTTCATCTTTCAATTCGAATATCCACAAACCTTTTATAAGAAATTGCTTTTGAACCATCGTTTGTTATATGAATCACACTCTCTCTAAGTTAAATGTTTTTTGATCGATGCGTAAAGACGCGGAAGGACAATATATGCTCGTTTTATGCTAGCAAATCTGTCTTTTTAAAACGCTTTTGTGTTTTTTTTGACAATTTAGACTTTTATTTTAAGACGCAGTCATTTTGGTTAAACGTCATTATTTAAAAAATCAAAGTGAACAAAAGATTTTATAAACCCTTATTTCTCTCCCCGTGTAATATCAATTCTGGTTCATTTTTCTTTCCCAAAAGAGAGGGTAATTCAATAAAACATTCCAAATTCACTAAAACCTTTTCTATACCGCAAATTACAAAATTACAAATTTACATTAACAACATTTTTTTAATAATCTTAAAGAGAAATCTTGCAAAAATTTTGGAGCGAGAACACGTTATAATAAATTCTCGTGCTTTAAGGGAATGCGACATGCATGCTGGAATGTACAAATTAAAACGAGACGGAAAAATAAAACTCGCATTTGAATAGCTTTAGAGTGGACGGTGTTTTTAACAACAAGGTGGAATTCATTTTCATTTTCTTTTAATCTGAACAAACAAAAGCTTCAAAGGTCGATAAAACAATGTGTTTTGCTCGTTTAGCACGTATGTTTAATACACGTAAACGAAAAAAAGTTTTCATTAATTAAAGAAGGGTTTCATAAATTTCGGCAGATTTGTGTTTGGTAAGATTGGTTGAACGGAAAATGTCAACAACAAAAGGTATAGATATAATGGAAGGTTACAACATATAAAAATGGCACGGAAAATGGTTTTATTTCGTTAAATTCCTTTAGTAGTTGTGACGAAGAGTGTAAGTTTGCTGACCAGAAAATTAAGCGAAGCTGTAGTTAATCCAATAGATTAGTAGCTTAACGAAGAAAAAGCGAAATGCAACTTTTACAAAATGATTTAAAACCGTACATTTTTGTTTTTTCTCAAAACGTTTTTTTTTAAATAAAATATTTATAAATCTAAATAAATCAATCTACGAAATACTAAATAAAATTGATAAATGAGTGAAAATGTATTTAGAAGATTATAATTATTATAATTGTTATTACAATTAAATAGTGTACCTCTTATAAATTTATAGATTTTATTTATTAATAATTTATTTATTTTTTCTTTCTTTAGATACCACACTATCCATACATAACGAATATCGCAGAAAGCATGCAGACACTGGCGATCTTTGTTGGGACCCGATGCTGGCAAGCGAAGCGCAAGAATGGGCGAGACAAATCTCAAAAGCTGGATCACTGAAGCACGGCAGTTCCGGTGAAAACCTCTTCTATCAATGGTCGTCGCATAAGTGTGACTTGCAGACGGCCTGCAGAAAAGCTATAGAGAGTTGGTAAGTGTAACCACGATGCTGAATTTTAAAAACGAATATGATGCCGCTGTATGACCATGACTAAATAATAAAAGTGTCCAAAATAAGAAGTTTGGTAAAAACGACCACGACCAGTTTTAGGGATAAAATATGGAGGCGAATCTAGGGGCTTAAGTAAGTAAGGTAATGTATAACAAAATTTTTTATCAAAATAGTTGTTTCCCTATGCAACATTTTTGATTACTTTGAGTTTACCTTGGCGTGTTCATAATGTGATATTATTTTTATCCCACCCTTTAGGGTCCAGACTACTTACAATGCCGTAACATTAACTAATTAAACGATTCTCTCGCTCGGTAAATTACATTTTTTGTCAGGTATTCGGAGATCAAGAATTACACATTCGGGTCAAACTCACCAAACACTTGTACGGGCCATTTCACGCAGGTCGTATGGAAGAACACCCAGAAAGTTGGTTTAGGTGTGGCCACGGTTCAGCAGAAGAACGGTCACGCAATATACGTGGTCGCACGATACTCTCCGCCCGGAAATTATTTGAACCAATTTCAAGAGAATGTGAAACCGTTGAAATAAAATCAAACATGCCAGTTAACTCATTCTATATTTCAATAGTTAAAATGCTGAGAAAACTCCAAGCTATTTAAAAATAAAATACTCCTTTATTTTGCTACAACTTTCCAACGTGGAGTTAGATTAAACCGGAGGCCTGTCGATATATAAAATGCGCTATTTACGATGTTATAGTTCGAGATAGCGCATGTTCGAGTTATCGGGAGTTGTTTTTTTTTTTTACTGTATGTATGAAAGAGAAGTAAAGTAGTTTTAACGTATATCCAGAAATTGTTTGCTTCTGTCTATTAACTGGATGCTCTTGGAAGTTTTGAATTATTCTGATATGTGGTCGAAAACCAAAAGTTCAATTTAAAAAGCACTGATTTCAAATTTCCCAGGTTTTGAGTTTAAAGCGGTTCCTGTCCAATGAGGTTGGGAGCTTTCTATGGGAATGATTTGAAATCATATCCAACAATGATTTTGACAAGCTGAGGGTTAATTGGAAGGTTCTACATTCGCGCAACCTACACTATGAATGAGAGTTGTGTCTGAAAGCTCATAACTCGAAAAGTATTTGTATTAGGCCTTAGAAGAAGTATTATATTTGCTGATTCAGCATCACAACGCAAAGGTTTTCTAAAGGTTTAAAAAGAAATATTAAAAAAACCCTGAAAGTAAAGTAGCTTCGGTATTAAGGGGGACTTTATGGTATGCGGAAAATATCCCCCCCCCCCCGGAAATTTACCCCCCAAAAAAATTGCCCCCCAGAAAATGATGCGGTGGATGGCATTGAAAAGCAAACATAAACTTTTAGAAAAAGAATACTTTTTAACAAAATAACAACTGTATATGTGTAGCATCTCTCTACATATCATTCTACATTCTGTTTTCCTACCATGGCAACCCATACCATTACATCATTCACAAACTCATACGTGATATATACTCAGCTTCCCACTGGTCTCATTATCACCTCATTGACCTTTTGTTTACACGTTTACATTTGTATATATATTGAACGTCAAAAACTTGCTCTCCCCTTTTGTAAATAGAACGCCAACGTAGATTGAGCGATAACAGTTGTGAAGTTTTTATTTTGGAATTAATGGTTCAAACCACGAAGTCTTTAAACCATTAAACATGTAGTATGTATGCTATATATAAACGAGAAGAATATCAAATTCTCGGAAAGTAGTGAATGAACAAAAAAGAAGAGCTTTCTAAGTTAGAAAAAAGGTTAAAAGTTAATGTTGTGGGCAATACTTCTAATGTATTGCAAACGGTTTCAGTTGACGAAGTCGTCTATAATGTTTAAAATTCTTTGCCTATTGCCCAGATATCGTCTCCTTTGTGCTGGTGGTGGGTGGCCTGCTTTGTGCTAGTGGTGGGTGGTCTGCTTTGTGCTGGTGATGGGTGGCCTGCTTTGTGTTGGTAGTGGGTAGCCTGCTTCCGCTTGGACAATATTTAGCCGATCAAAAGTCTCTTACTTTTTCAAAAGTTTCAAAAACTTCCAAAACTTTGGATGGTAGCAGGCACACATTCCCTGGAACTTGTTGTTCCAGCCTTCTATGTTGTTATTAGTTCTTGGCATTTCTTGCGCTGTTCGGTGGAACATGTTCCACATTTCGATTCCAAATTTCCATTTCGACGGAACCTGCCAATATATGTATCCTCAAAATAGTCCAATAGTCAACATCTTCACCATAAGTTTGTCGGATCAGGTCGGACAGTCTCTCGAAAACATCAATAACGCGTTGCGGAGGTATGAACGCCAGAGCTGGTATCATTCTTTAACGAATGGCAAACTCTTGATCTGCCATGTATCGCTCTTGCAAGCCAACACCTTGTATTTTTTCCAATTATTTTTGGTCAGATGAAAGATACATCCATTAAGATCAACGTTTGGGAACAAATGTTTGATGTTGGATTTGTCCCGCGACTGATAAGAACAATAGATCGCGAAGACAGTTTTCTTGGGAGGGGGGGGGCAATTTCCCGGGAATCGGACTTTGTGTACATGAGTAGGGAATAACTCCCTGACATTTCCTCTGGAGTTTTTACAAGTTCCTTGAATATTACTCATCGATAAAGCATTAAAGCTTGGTTCCCACTGTGAGTTAATTTTTGTCGATTTATTTTCTAACTCACGTTAACCCAAGTGAGAACGCCAACAAAAAAATAACTTGCAAAAATAACTCAAGTTAACTCACAATTAACCCAATGGGTTGGGGAACAAAACTTTTCGATTCCAAGAACAGAGTTCACTCATGAGTTAGTAAACTTAAAAGAGTGCCGACATAGCACGTTATGTATGTGACGTCAGACACAGATTTTCGAATAAAAACACATTCATGCAGATTAGAAGAGATAAAGTAGGAGCCAAATAAAATGGCGTTATCGTTGCAAGAAGAAGAGTTGCTAGCTGAAAAAGTGCGAGGGTATCCGTCACTTTTTGATAAATCCTCGAAATGATATAAAGAGAGAGATGCGGTAGCCAACTCGTAGAAAAAAGTGTCTGAAGCGCTAGAATTTGTTGAAGAAGGTGAGATTAATTTTTAAACGATACCGGCGAGTTTCATTATTTTGCATATAGAAGTTACCAAAAAATATACAATGACTTGAAAATATCAACGAGATAAATTTCGTAACTTGACAACAAAACATGATAAATAATTATGATATAATTGACAGACTCTCTAACTTGCCAATTGTTTTTTTTAGGGAAGAATACTCTTTGTAAACCGAAAAAAGAGGTATCTTAGAAAGAAAAGAGACTTAAAAGACGCGAGTAAATCAGGTACATCAACAAGTGTTGTTGCAAAGGCAGAGTGGGCTCTTGAACAGTAAGCTTTTATGGGTTAGATTGATGCTTTTGTACAAGCAAGAGAGTGAAGAACGAATCTTCCAACTGAAGAGGAGGAGCAAGAATCCTCCTGCAGGTGATGTCAATGATATTGAAAATGAGGAATCTGATGCAAATGTCTGATACAGGCAGGACAAATCATTGAATATAATGAGTAGAACTGACACCAAAACTACCCAAAAATGTAAAAACCGCACTATTGCTGAGAAGGACATTGTGGAAATTAACAATTTGAATGCGGTAGTAAACGCGCAGTAAAAGTAAACGTTTTTGATTATGCACATAATCTTGTAATATGGGTAAAGCCCAGGCCATTCCCTTAATTATGTCATAGGTGTTGACGCGCGCAATGAATTCTGGTAGTTGTATTTAAGCGTGTTGTGAAGGTTTTCTGTGGACGATGGCTAATTCAAGAGAAATTAAAGATCAACACATTCTTAGTTTTTTTCAGAACTCTTGCCCGAGAAACATTGCTGTAGGGAGTGAGAACAACGAAGGTTTTACCGTGGAGGGACTCGGTCGATAGTGTTAGGCCCGACTTCATTTGAGAGAAACAGAAAACGATGGCTTGATACGATCCTTGAGTTTGTTTCCAAACTTCAACAATGAGAAACTCGACGGTAAACTGATTTTAAATTCAGCTAAAATGCCTAAGGATGAGCGAAACAGCTCTTACAATACGAACAAGATAGTAGTTTTGTATTGTGTTTTAAAACATTGCGTAAAGTATGTGACAGATGGATTTCTGTGCGTGCTGAAATACAAAGCAAGTATCTTTTATTCTTTAAAATATCCTTTTGAGACAGTAAGGTATTACTGCAATAAATGAACGGTTTTGTATTTTCGCCCAGCCACTCGGAATATATATTTCTTAAGATAAAGTATTTTTTGTAACAAAAGGTTTCTTTGTAACACGTTTTATAGATTGTATATAAATTAATTACCTTGATGTTTTGAGGGGTGTTTAAAGAACAAATCTGGGAAATTCATAGCAAAAGATATAAAAAACACTTATATATCGTTTAGCAAAAACAATTAAACTACAGAACCTCAAAGTAAAAATAGCAAAATATGAAGAAAATTACAACCGGTCATATATTTATTTTTGCCAAAAAGTCAAAGATGCTTCCGACTCCATATTGTAAAGATGTTCGTAAAAAATTCCCCTTCATCGAAGCAAAACAAGTGCAAATAAAATATCTTCATCATCAGAACTTGCAATTTTCATGTAACTTCTTGTTGCCGTAAAAAATAAACTCACATTTGAGTTAGTTTGTTTTTAAGTGGGAACCATGAAGCTTTTGTAAACAAAATAAACCCACAAAAGTTAACTCACATTAACCCATAGTGGGAACCAAGCTTAAAAGAGTTTTTTAAATTTAACTTGGTGACTCGGACTTATTTGGTGAGTAATCATAGAGATACAATGTCTTAGCTTACTCAGAACACGTTCATCGCCACGGGCAACGCCGGGGGTACTTAAATGATGTATAAAAGTAGGAGTACACGTTTAGTACTTTGTACTTTCGTATAAAATGCTTGGACTAGAATAATTCTAATTTATACAAATGCAAGATGTATGCCTTAACTGAAATATAAGAGGGATCAAAGGAAGCTTTTAAGAAAACCACGATCTATTTGTGATGCAAAGAAAGATCATATGCAGACCGCTTTACTAGCTCCTTGTCTGTTTTAATTCCCCTCTGGTTTTCATCTGGCCTCCTTCTTCTAGCTTTACTTGGTGCCACACTTCAGGTAGAAATGGTAGCCAGCAACTTTCCTTTTTGAAATATAACGGATCAGACAGTTAATCAGTTTTAACTTTCGCCATGCAATCAACCGTAATTTCAACCCGGTTTGAAATAAAAAAATTGTTGATATTTGAATCCGGGTTGAACGTCATGCTGAATTGGATTTTTTCTAATATAATCTCAATTTTTATTCATAAAGGTTTGACTGACGAACCGGTAGTCATGATGGCGCGAGTTATTTATTAGTCGCGCCGTTATCTTGATAAGACGTTTTAGTTGTTAATCCTCGCTACTTAACTGACACTCAGTTTTTTTAAAAAACAAAAAGAACAGGAACGCTAAATCATCGAATCATCATTATACAAACAACGGTTTTTTTATAAGAAACCTCAGGTTTTCCAAAAATTAAGAAACCCCCAAGAAACATAAGCAGGCCAAAACCTTTCAAGAGTTAAGAAACTTTTGTTATTCTTAGTATATGTATACATAAACAACGAAAAATTTGGTCGTGACAAAATAAAGGTAAAATTTAAGAAATTTCTGAGGGTCAGAAAAGATAAATTTTAAGAAACTTTTGAGCTTCAAAATGACCAAATTTTAAGAAACTCGAGGCTCAGCACGTTGCTTAGGTTTCTTATAAAAAAACAACGTGACTGCATTAAGCGGGATTTACACACGCGAAAAGTTCAAGCGAACAAATCTGAGCGAAAAAAATTCTTGAATCTGATTGGTTCATAACAGAACATTGCGTCACTCGAGAGTTTTAGTTTTTAATTTTCGCGCGTTCAAAAAAAGGTCAAACCGAGTGAACTTTTGGCGCTAAGGGCTAGCGAAAAAAGAAATTGAGCCAATGAAAATTCATTATTTTTATAAACAACTTCTGGCTAAACAAGACTTTTAAACAAAAAACATGAACCAAGAAGAACTTTTAAAACTGTTGGAGCAACCTAGTTCAATAATTTATTAAACGTTGTGGGAGTCATCAGAAATTGTTTATAAAAACATTCATGATCAAATAATTTCAAGTTGTGATATTTTCTTTTTTTTCGCGCGTTCAAAAAAAGTTCAAACGGAGTGAACTTTTGGCGCTAAGGGCTAGCGAAAAAAGAAATTGAGCCAATGAAAATTCATTATTTTTATAAACAACTTCTGGCTAAACAAGACTTTTAAACAAAAAACATGAACCAAGAAGAACTTTTAAAACTGTTGGAGCAACCCAGTTCAATAATTTATTAAACGTTGTGGGTGTCATCAGAAATTGTTTATAAAAACATTCATGATCAAATAATTTCAAGTTGTGATATTTTCTTTTTTTTCGCGCGTTCAAAAAAAGTTCAAACGGAGTGAACTTTTGGCGCTAAGGGCTAGCGAAAAAAGAAATTGAGCCAATGAAAATTCATTATTTTTATAAACAACTTCTGGCTAAACAAGACTTTTAAACAAAAAACATGAACCAAGAAGAACTTTTAAAACTGTTGGAGCAACCCAGTTCAATAATTTATTAAACGTTGTGGGTGTCATCAGAAATTGTTTATAAAAACATTCATGATCAAATAATTTCGTTTCGCGCACCAAGTTGTGTTATTCTCCTTTTTGTTGGCGTTCCAGAAAGATTTGTCTGGCCCAAAAACTTCTTTTATTTTTCTCATCATTTCGCAACTCTTAATAGCACTGACATTAAAAATAAACTTTCGCGTTTACTACCTTCCATTTTGAAAAATATAATTTAGAAAACCATGTGATTTTACCACTCACGTTTTCGCTCAAATTTTTTTGCTCAAACTTTTCGCTCGTGTAAATGGTAGTGAGCAAATGAATTTTTTGTTCGTGCGAACAATGTTTTTTAACCAATCAAATTTGAGAGATTTTTTCGCTCACATGTTTTCGCTCGAACTTTTCGCGTGTGTAAATCCCGCTTAAACTTCCCGTTAAAGATCTCAATATCTTCGTGTTTGTCGATAGCAATGCTACAGCAGTTCAATGTACGGTTGAAATTTTAAAATTTTAAATCGAATTTCGAGTTTCATGGTCAATTAAAGTCTGTCAATATCGTGTAACCTTTTTGTGGTATATTCACAAAGAAGTCTTTCGCTTGGTGGTTAATCAAACGGATTGCTGGCGCCATCAACAATATTAATAATATTAGTATTTAGTTACTCTTTTATAGAAACGGTGAAGTAAATTTTACTTGTTATAAGAACAGAATTCGAACCTTGTGGAAGCCACTTGTTTATTTCTAATCGATTACCTTATGTTGTAATTAAAAATGTAACATTTAATCTGTACCGCGAATGACCTAATCTTGCATATGGTGTTATCGTGTCAAGAGGGACTTAGAAAGATCTAAAACACGCAAGTGTAAATTGCATTTATTTTATCGGTAAGCTGATCAACAAAGTTAGCAATCAAAAACGCTTGTATGCCATTGTTTTGGTTAGGTTCGTTTTAACTTAGATGTAAACAAGCATCAGTGGCACAGTGGTCTAAGCGTTGCGCTCAGAATCAAGAGGTCCCTGGTTTGACTCTCACTCAGGTCGAATCTTGCCACATTCCTGGAAGTACTGCGCTCAGTTTGTTTCTCGGTGAAGTTATGTATTCTGGAGTTTCTAGGATTTGTTTCATGTTTCCGAGTTAAGAATTGAGAGAGGGTTGGACCTTATATAACATCAGAATTTCCATGGGTCCTGTAAGAAAATAGACCAAATACATAGGACTCTGTTGAGTCATAGGTCCTGTTTCTCCTGTGTATTTCACAAAAAGCAGAAAGCGAGCATCAAATAGTTCCACTCCACCCAACACCACAAAACTCGATTCTCGTTTCTGTTTAATCTTTCGTCTGGTCTATTATTTGATTTCATATGGAATCTTGTCTGGTCTATTATCTGATTTTATTTCGACCAGCTGTCAATCTCACTTCTTGTTGACATTTATGTTGTGAACACATATCGTTCATATTTCATTCGTTGCGATGAATCTGCTTGATCTCTCTAACATGGTTAACTACAAGGCTGCCGGATGTACCTTTTTGGGGCGTGTTACACAACCCACGAAATTGTGGAAAACACACGGCATTAAATCGTCGTGAAAAGGGCGACAGATATGTCGTGCTATTTATCTATTTCTGGAGTAAAGAATTGAAAAGTATCAAGTGTTGTAGTGCGGGCCACTATGTAGCATAATCCTTTCCCGTGTGCACAGCCATGATAAAAGCAATTTTATTTTTGATTCTGGTTCCTATCCATGCCCAGACTTCAAAAAGTGATGCTGGCAAAAAAAATTGTCCAAAAGGTGTGCTGATGGCGTCATCAAGTTGTAATTATTTTTTTCAAAATTTTCAAAATCCAACTGTACCAATCGATAGAAAATCGAAAATGGAGCGAAAATCATATTAATAACATATCCTGAAAATCAATAGACAATGAGTTATTCACATTTGAAAAAAGTCTAAAACCAGGACCGGTAATTTACAGACCAGATATAAAAAGTCGAATATCTCCTAAACTACTAAACAAAAAGCACTGAAATTTGGTACAAAGTTCTTCAAAATTACAATTTCTATGCTTTCGAAAAAAGCCATAATGGCGTATATTGATAAAAATTTACAAACCAATAATAAAATAATAGAATATTTCCAATAATAAAATATTTCAAAAAGTACTAATCAAAAACTCCTCAAAGTAAGCAATGTCCTTTGAAATTACAATCTTTATGCTTTATTAAAGAACTGATCCATAATGACACCATTTAATAAATTAAAGAACAAATAGAATATTAACATAGTGTGAAACTCTCCACTTTCAAAAGAAAAATAGGATTTAAAAATGTTAATTAACTCGTGAAAGTTACATCAAATCCTCTTCAGTTATTATTAATTGGTCTTCTTCATCATCCGAATGCTCTTGTGTATCATCGTTCTGACAGTCAACACACTTCGCACATCGTCAAGTGCAGTTCAAGTTGTTCTTTCTGCATTTACATCTATTGTTTACGCATTTTGTCTTGCTTGAACACACACTTAACCAATGCGATGGGAGCTGGAAGTTCATCAGTCATGATAGCCTTATATGCATCACCACAAATTTCCCAACCATAATCTAATGGTAATGGAGAATGTTGCATGATACACATAGAGACTTGCGCAGAACCAACGCTACAAAGTTGCATCTAAAGATTTTATTTTTTAGAGCTAGAAACTCTTTTACTCTTTTAATGGAAATGCCAGCTGCCGTTCAAAGTGAAACAGTCTTTAATTCATAGTACAAGCGAAGGTTTAGATCAATCACTTACCTAGCTTTACTAGAGCATCAAGTGTGTTCTCATCTGCTTTTCGAAACTCGTTCCACCAAAACGTTTTTGATTTTCTTGCAAATCTTCCTGTTTGGTCGCATCCAGTAAAAACGTGGAAGCCTAGTAGAGCTCCAGCTTGCGTTTGACCGATTCCCTCATAGCAAGAACGAACATCAATTGTCCTTACGTATTTTCCTTTTCCAGTTTGAAAAAGCAAACATAAAGGAAGAGATGGGTAGAAATGTACCAAGAGTAAGAATACGTCTGTATCAGGTGAATACACAGTACACGTTGTGAACGGGTCACGTCTCGCGACATCGGAAAAAATGAAGGATCAATAACGTTTCGCCTCTTCATGGTTGTGTGTCTTCATTTTTTCAGGGAGGTTTTTGATGTTGCTTTCACTGATTTTATCGTATGTGACCACATATTGTCGATTAGCAGCTTCCAATGCAGATTTGGTCTTCTCTGCTAAATAGACAGTGAGTTCCTGCTTTGTATCAATATGTGAACGAAGCGATTTCACTGATATAGTGGCGATCTTGGTAGAATCAAAGATTTTATAGCAAATTTCGTTCCCCGAAGTACGTTTTCGTCTCGTGCGTGCCTTTAAGGAGTCGCTGATATATCAATCAAATACTAGACAAAGTTCTGTGTGTTTTGAAGCCATTTCGATCACTCTCCTTGTAAATGCAGTGGCCAAATCCTTTAAGCATGAAAATATTATGAAAATGATACATTAGGGGACATGAAAACCAACGGACAATAAACAGGATAGGATTGGATTCAGTCCACGATTTCTAAATCGAGCTCTGGTATTGACGATAGTAGTCAGGATTACCGCTCATATAAATAATCAGACATCACGTTCAAACCAATTACTTGTCAATATTCATCAGATAGTTAATACCCTGTATGAACGCAACGTCCTTTCAACGTCCTTACAACGTCTGGATAACGTTAAATAGACGTTAAAACGACGTTGTGTACTTATTATTATTGTCATTATTTTTTACTAACCCTGCAAGTTTCCATATCTTTATCCTTATGAATTTGGTTTAGCACGGCCATACCATCTATCATCAAGACGCTTTTTTCGGATTCGTTTGACTCATTTGATTCATCAGTTGATTGGTCAGATTTTTTTTCTTGCAATTTTCCTAGTGCTTCTACATGGTGTAGTATCTTTGATTTATTTGTGCATGCAATAGGCTCACCATCAGACTAAAAAAGTGACCATGGAACAACGGAGAATTCAAAATTGCCTAAACAGTGTTCAAGGTTCATTTCGCGTCTTTTTCGAGACGTGATCAAGAATCTAGACAGCAAAGACTTTTCTTCTTTAGGCTGGATCACCTTTCCGTCTTTTTTCTTTCGGATTGCTGCGGTCTGAGATTTGAATGGTTTTAACTTCCTTTTGGACATCTTGTCCCAAATCGATTATTTACCTTGTATTCTTGTGATTGATACAATTATCATGATATCAAGTTTCATGGCAGGTTATATTTAAATTTAGAGGTGCCAAATCTGCAATACATTTGATCATCAATGAGTTTTGTGTTAAACTTAGGGTCAAGCAATTAGCCCCCCGTCGGCACTGTAAGCCCCCTCGTCGGAAAAATCCTGGCGCCACCCCTGTAAGTAGTTAAGGAAATTACCGGTCCTGATTTTAGACTTTTTTTAAATGTGAATAACTCATTGTCTATTGATTTTCAAAATATGTTATTAATATGATTTTTGCTCCATTTTCGATTCTCTATCGATTGGATTTTGAAAATTTTGAAAAAAGATTTTTCTTAGCTTACAACTTGATGACGCCATCAGCACACCTTCTGGACAATTTTTTTTGCCAGCATCACTTTTTGAAGTCTGGGCATGCATAGGAACCAGAATCAAAAATAAAATTGCTTTTATCATGGCTGTGCACACAGGCATACATAGTGGCCCGCACTATTGAAAGCATGACTTGGACATGAATAAAAACACTGTTTTTGATTGGAGCATTTACATGCGTGGAATTTGTGCTGCTATCCTACTCGCCAAACCTGTAGTAATTGGAGGGCTCAGCTCGACTGTAGAAGTGTACGAAAGTCCGTTTACTCGAAGAAAAAATCACCAGGGGCGTCAGTTACCACAACGATAGGCAGGGCACCGCGATAATGTCAGATCTCTGGGCCACCTATAGTGGCATACAAGCCATAGTACAGTATACTCTCGTTAAGTGGGACACTCAAGTGACGGAGGAAAAATGTACTACTTAGCGGGCGTCCTACTTAAGCGAGTCTCCTCATGAGTAGGATTTTTATCAAATAGCTCAATTTGTCCCAGTTATCGAGAGACTTTTTGTTTGTCGAATTTTTGAGTGACTTAGAGAGATTAATAAATTCATAATCAAAATATGGTGATAAGTAATTGTGTTTAATTTTTCTCTTTCTATATCTCATCAAACCAAGAAAATAAAGACAAGACCAAAGTTATATGAATCCTAAGCGGAGAAAAAGTCAGTTAATTTAGTCTGTTTAGATTGAGTTAGTACTTCTTTCTCAACAATTTTTGAAGCCTTGATTGTAAGTGTTTTTAACTCTATGGTATCGATCATCATGGAGTAATTCATCAAGGTATCAATTGCATAGAGCAGTTGAGATGTAGTTAGCTTCTTTAAAATTTGGTCGGTATCTTGGTCAACATCTTCCTCGTCTTGAATTTCTTCGACATCGTTTCCTAGAATATCGGACAAGATTTCTTCATCCCATCCCTTTTACTCAGTTGACGGAGGTTATCATTAAGTGCATAAAACAGGTCGTCAGATCCTAATGTGTTGCCATCAACCTCACAAAAGCTTGCTTTTTTGAAGCAATTTTGAATGGTTTCTCTGTAACCTGATCCCAAAACAACACAAGCATCTTCGTTGCATCTAACAGAGAAATTTTAGGTAATTTCTTTTTGTTATCAATCGCATCAATCATCTTTTGGATCACTTTCCCTCTGTACTTTGCATTCAAGGAACGGATAACTCCTTGGTCCATCGGCTGAAGGGCTGAAGTTGTGTTAGGAGGAAGGAAAAAAGATCAATAGCTTTTAATCCCCCAATTTCGGGATGAGCGGTGCAGTTGTCAATAATGAGAGCGATTTGGCGACCATCTTTCTTCATTTTTTCGTCAAGATCTCTGACCCATTCTTCAAATAGTTTTGCATCCATCCAACTCTTTTTCTGGCCTCGATAACGACATGGCTTTTGTTTTAAGTCTTTAAAACATCTTGGCTTCTGCGATTTCCCGATCACGAACATCGGGAGTTTTCCTCCTTTCATGTTAGCCGCAGCTAAGCCAGTTATTCTGATTTTGCTGTGCTTACCTCCGGAACATTTTTCATCTTTTAAATGAAGCGTTTTGTTTGGTAAAGCTTTGAAGAACAATCCAAACTCATCAGCGTTGTAAATGTCGCACTCCGCATAATTGTTCAGAATCGTCATGAGCGTGGTTTCTTTCCAAGGGTTGGTCATTTCATCCGTGACATCCTTTCCTTCACCTAAAAAAAACAGATGATAAGGGGAGTTTACTGTATGCTTTTAATTCCCTGCAGCTCTAAAATGTATTCGTCCATTTAAAATAAAGATTCGAATGTTTTCAAACAAATTTTTGCAATGCACGCAAATTTTTTCTTTCTCTTTTTTTCTCTCACAAACGAGAAAATTTAAATGAAAATGATGAAATGTTAAATGCATGTATGGAACCACATAACAAAAAGGACAAATTTGCTGTTTCTGTTCATGGACATGAAATGTATTTAAAAGTACCTGATATTGTTCTAAATGAAACGTTAGTCTGCCAACTCCATCTCCTTTGCAAAAAACAAAGCTTTAGTTTTCAAAACAGAGGCTGACACAGGGATGTTCTGAGCCCTTGCATTTACGAGCCATTTGTAGCAAGCTTCGTCGAGGTGTTCGTACGTAGATGTTCTGAATCTATGCCTTCTTTTCGTTGATAAATTTGAATCAACAGACTCGTAGATTTGTTTCTTCTTTTTCAGCCAATTTGAAATGGTCTGTTTTAATTTTTTCATATTTCAAATAATGTCATAATGGCGGATACGACAATGAATTATAAAGTTTGCAAGATACTTTTAAAAACATTGAGAAGACCTAACTATTTTTTTATACGATTACAGAGTTGAAGAGTAATACCAGCACCTACATAGGGTTTTTTGAGGCTGTCCTGAAAATTTCAGACCAAAGGCTTTAGTATATCAAGAGATATTGATGTTCTTATTGAGGACATTGTGCGAAAAAGCCAGTTTTGAGAAAATTGCATTTGAAAAAGAAATACTATTAAAAACCATTAAAAATTTCCAGCAGAATAAGCTTCACCACCTTCTTTGTCCTTTTCAATATCTGTAAACCTCTTCCTGATTGATCTCAATGTTTTTCTCCTTTTTTTAACCTCCTCTGACGACTTTCTACCCATTTGACTGAGCCGGATAGTGTTCTTTTTATAAGCACCACTAACAAAATAATGACCAGGTTGAATGCCAAGCGACTGAAAAACTGATGCCAATGACAAGAATCCATCATTGTAGACTATGATAGCAGAATTGACTGCCATTTCAACTATTGTTTTAGATGTGAAAACACTTTTCGGACGATTCTATATCAGCTGGTTGAATGCTTCATTAGCAATCTGAGTCATTCCGTGTAAGCATTTTCACAGCATATCGGCATTTGCATATTAACACTGTCAAAGTTATCACTGATTAATGAGGGTGGCATGTTCATGATAGATGTAAACGTCACCATACCATCTCTTCCTTTCCAAATCTCACAGAACGCCATAACACTTCTAGTATTCACCTCCAGAGGATTTACACCTTGTTTATCTGTTTGGGTGATATCTGGAGAAGAATTTAATTGATCTGCAAATATTATTTTTTTTAATTTTTCTTGTTCAGCAATTGTTATGTCTTGTTTTACTTTCTTTGAACTCCTGGAACAGCAAGGTTCAACTTCATCTGGAGCAGTATTTACAGAAGAAGTCGCTGCTACAGGTCGCCTTCTTTCTCCACGAAACTTTCTCTTTCCAGGGCAAAGTTAATTCTTCCTGTTTGCCATTTGAACTATTATATTTATTTATTATCAACTAGATAGTAGTAAAAACAATTTCAAAGCAGAGAAAACAGCAATAAAATTACATTTAAATTCAGCATAAATCCAAAAAATAAGCAAGTGTCAGGCTGACTTTCTCACTTTGTACTTCACTGATGTAGTCTTTGGATTGTTGTGATTTGTTGCATTCTGGGTAAATGTGCCGTAAAGCAAAGTAGATTTTGTGAGAACAGGCGTTTGGAAGGGTGGAGCAGAAAAGGACACAAAGCCTTTGAAAAAAGAAGAACGCAGACAGAAAATAAAACGAAAATGGCGCATTTTTGACCAAAATTTTTACAGGTTTTCTTCCTACACATTAAATAAAAATTAAAAGTATGACTTTTCTGTGAACTTAAGTAAAAAAATAATTACGCCATCCATTTTAACAATAAAAAAATGGTACTATGAACGTCAAAACATTTGTTGGGGAAAAATTGAAATTTTGGTCAAAATTAAGGGGGGGGGGGGTACCACCTTAAGCGAAGTTTTTACTTCAAGGGACCGAGAAAAAAATGTACTACTTAGCGGGCGTCCTACTTATTCGGGGTCTCACTAAAGCGAAGTTTTTTTGCTTGAAAAGGGTAAGGAAGTTCAAGGAACGGAGAAAAGGCGTACTATATAGCCAGGGTCCCACTTAACGAGAGTATACTGTATATACATTGATGTGATATTTTACATGCCTTTTGAGGCTATAAGACTTTGAAGGGCGCCTTTGAGGCCAATTAGAAGTGGTAGGGTGGTGTGGAAAAATTGGTAAGTTTCTGTTGAAAAATGAGTGCGACCGTGCTAAAGCAATGCTAATGTTTTTATTAGAATCAATAAAAGAAAAAACAACGGTTAGAAACCAGTAAATTGTTTACACAAAACTCAAGTATTGCGACTGCAGTGCAGGAAGAAGTCAACTCGATATTCCGCAAATCTGAGCCAATTAAATTACTTGTCAATAACAGATCATGAAATGCATTGAAGATTTAACGCCGTTCGCAAGTTATTTAATTACCGCCAAACCTTCGCCGCTTTACTTACTTAGCATCTAAAAAAAACGTGACACTCAAATATGTGTGTTTTTTTGAGAACATTTATAATTCGTCCCGGGGGTTGTCGATTCATTTGAATGGTTTTTCTTTTAAAAGACTTATGATTTAAGGATAATCCGTGCTTTATTGTTTTTATTTATTCCCCATTGAGAACCGTTTATTCTGTAATCAAATAAGCAGTACATTTATTTACAAAACAGAAAAATAGCGCTATTCACAAATATTGGTTTAATAACTCTCCACAATGACCCCCTGTTAGCAAATACGAGCTTAATACTTTGTACAGTTATCCTTTGATCGAATGCAGAAATACAAAGACAAGAAGAAGAAAATAACATGCGGTCAGCTTAGTATTAGCATTAAAGCTGTCGTTAAAATAAGAAATACATAAACAAATCTTTGCTAAAGAACGACTTTTCCACCAGCGTATTCACTTCGGGTAGGTTTTGGAAGTTTGTTTATGAAATTGTTTTGATTAATCGAATCAGTTGATTTAACATGGCGGAAGTAATATGTTTTGTAAACGCGGAACTGAACCATATCTGTTTTGAAAACGCAGAACTTCCTTGTTTGCGATTCAATGTTTTTAGCTGAAAGATGCGAGTATTGTTGTTGCTTTTATCAAATATGTCGTTGAATTTACATCGCTAGACATTTTCAATGTTTTTTTATTAGCTATTTTGTAAGTTTGTAGTATCAATTTGTAATAAAACCAAGTTGCATGTATTCGTGTTGCAGTATTTATTCAAAAATTAATTTGCAAAAATTAAATGAATTAGGTGAATTTTAATTCACTGTTTACGAGGTAAGTAAGCGGATTTCCGGTCTTATTCGCAATCGAGTAGGATTTAAAGACACTCCTTCGAAAACAGAACGGACAGCTCTCACGGGTGTGAAAAAAAATAAAAGATAGGTTTATCGGAGAATTTTAAAGAGAAATAGTACCGTGTTTTTTGTTTTATTTTATGATCTTTTTTACAGACTAAAATTTTCTTTATGGCTATTTCCAGTATTTTACAGCGTTTTTTAAATGTCGTGTTAAACGTCTTGTTTTGAAATTTGAATTGATATGCATTTATCTAAAGGGTTAATTGATAAAAACTTAGGTCGATTACACGTATTTTTTTTAAAAGAAACCCGTTTATAAGAAACTTGAGACTTCCAAAAAATAAGAAACTTTCAGTACAGGATTTTTAGGCGCCAAAAAATTAAGAACCTAATAAAAGCATTTTTCATGATATTTTGTACATACGCTTGATAGAGAGATAAGTCGATGTCTATTTCATTCGATATGATCCTGATTGAAAAATAATCATTTGTCATTTACAGTTATTTTCACTTGATAGTTATGTACTTTTGACAAAGTTACATATGAAAATTCATATAATCGCATGTTTTCCCAATCCTTGTTTCGATCAGAATACATGTCAGCTTTTAGGTTATCTGAATGCAATCTAAGTTAACCAAATAAGAAATTTTCAGTACTAGAAAAAATTCAGCAACTGTCAGTACTAAGGCCTTTCACTGGTTTCCTTTTTAAAAACATACGTGTAAAACCCCATATAATTCCGCTATCATTTTTAAACACCAAATTACGTCATGTATCCATGGCAACGATAAGTCGCCCGCTGTGTACAGTTGACCTGTCATAACTTCCTCATTCTTTCGTGAATCGGATCGCACACTTCACGGAATATTCTTTTTGTTAGAATAATGTGGTAAGCATTATTGATTTCGTTAACTTGTCTCTAGCAATTGTGTTCTGGTTTTCGTCCATGTTCATGTATCAGTACATGGTACACCAAAAAGTATCTACAATTCCCGATTTTCGGGAGAAATCCATCAGTCCTTTTGTTGTTTTATATTTTATTTTTTTTACATTTTTTAGAGCGTAATGGAGGAGGTCTCTTCTACAACCCAGGTGAGAATTTGTTTGTTAATTCTAGAATATCAAAACGCGATAAAAAATTTCACAAATATAAATAGTAGCCGCCTGTTGCGCGGGATATCGCGGGATATTGCGGGATTCTTGATCACCTTTGATGCTGTCTATAAGTCGAACTTTTATAGGAAACCTCCGATTTTATGGATCTTACAAACCGATTTCTTGTCTCCCTTTGGAGTTCGTTAGTCCATTGCAATACCTGTATATAAACACAAACTAGACCAGTCGTTATATCTTGGCATAAATCGCAAAAGTTGAAAGGGATTTTTCCCGCTTGTCTCTTTCGCAAACGAAAGCGTTGATGTTTCAAAGCAAAAATTATAAATAATCTTCGCCCTTACTTAAAGTCAACAGCGGTTTTATTTGTTAGCTAAGCTTACAGCAGCGCAACTTTTTTAACGCACATTGGTCTAAAAGCCGAATGATTTTAAGAAAGAAAATTGGTAGATATCCGGCGATAGCGCAAGGTAATGGCGTTCGGCTCTTAACCGAAGGGTTCTGTGTTCGAGACCATGCTATCACAAAGTTGTTCAGTGAGCGGTTATAAATAAAAACGCCGTTATTTCATCAGAAATAACCGTAGCACAAATGGGAGCAATTAAATACACTAAAACTTTGGGTTGAGGTCTTCATGATAATGCTTAATGAGCGTTCTGGAAGCCTCGTTAAAAAACAAACGAACAAACAAATTGTCTCTTAGTTAAACAAACTTGGTTCAATTGTTTTGATGTTTGGAGACTCTTTTTGTGTTTCCATTGTTAACGAAACTAAAACATTTTTCGGATTCTCACGGTATGCACGTGTTTCATAGACCAATTATTCATGCACGAGAAACGAGCTCGCTTCGTACAATAGAAGTGCATGCAGAAATATTCATGATAATTGTAGTGAGTTTGGTCTTAAAAATTGATGCAAGGAACACATCGAAGCCGCAACTTTAAATCATCTAAAATTCACTCCCAACAAATTTGTTTACGAATTTTTCGTGCAAAACGCTGCCGTTCAATGCGCGACTCGATGAAAAATGAATGGAAAGCTTGTCTCACTTCACGTGGGAATGACAGAACATTGTTTTGTTTGCTGTTTTCTCGCTGCATACTTAAAGAGGTTGACAATGCGCAGTTTAGCTTCTATCTATCGAACGGCAAACGCTTCGAACGCTGCATTATTGATAGCACGTTTGATTTTTATGTAGCTTAATGTATCTGTTGTGACGTGCATGAATTAATTACACGTTCGTTCAATCGGAAGCGTTCTTCCGAGTTCTTATCAAGAGAATGTCACATAATTTATGCATGGATCGATTCACGCCGAATAATTCAGCATAAATTAGCGTTTGAATAAGCACGTGTCTTGTGTCGATTCAAAAGCATTGCGTCGTTGTAATTGCTTCTATTGCTCTTTTTCTTGGAGCGGGAAGAGTTCTGAGAGTTTTCGATAGGTATTCCTTATTTGTTTTTTACTTCAGCAGCTTATGTGTAATTCTAATGTATATTAACTTGTTTAACTATGGAAAGTCAGAACAACCTGGTGGTACTTTAAATGGTTTCTTAGGCTGACCTTCCAAAAGTGAGATATAGATAGTACCAGTTTTCTGCCATCGTATAGCTTTGATTTAGTGCACAAATAATTGTTGGCTTTCTTTCTTTTGGATTGCTGGTTCAAATTTCGTGTTTCCGTCCAGGCAATCGGCGAATGTTCGTGCGAAACGAAAATGCTGCGACAACCGAACGCGTACAACTCGCGCGTGGATTTGGCCGCGCTCGACAAGATTCGCGACGAAGAGGCTCAAACTAAATTACCGCCGTTCAAATATTACTACGACCACCTCAACTACGAGTTGGCGTCTCGAAGTAAAATGGAGACGTTTGAAGATTGCAACAGCAGGAGGTTCGGTTTCCCGAACAACGCTGTCCCCAACTACAAACCCGCGTTTTACAAACAGCAACAGCTCGTGGAGAATTACTTTCCCGCGTTTTCGCACTTTCTACACCCGTTCAAGAAGCCACCACCCGCGGGATACCACCCGAAAGATTACTTGAACTTCGGGCCACCGTATAACAGCGCGAGACGGACGGATATGGTGACTAAAGATCAGTTAGCCATGATCAGTCAAACGAATTACGAAAGCAACATCTACGCGAAGAACCGCGGGTTTTTATTCCACGACAAGAACGGTCGTTTCCCGGAATTAAACGCGAGCTTGGAGAAAGAACCACAACTATCCACCAATTCATTTACCTCGCCCACCATCGCTGATATATACACTGCCTGCGCCAATTTGCCGGCTGCCGAAACGCATTCAGTGCAATGTTCGAAAATCGATAGCACGCGCACTAGCGACGAAATTAAATATGGCGTCGGCGGGTTGCTAGGGCTAACAATGGTTGCTAACGAGCACTTGGGACCGGTTCTTGTTAAGGAGAAGAAAAGATCGAAAAGTAAGTGAAAAAATAAATAAATAAAATTGGGAAACAAATAAAACATATAAAGGCTATATTTTTACTAAACCGGTTCCAGTTTTCCTGAGTAACTTTCCGTTCGGTACCGTAGAAATTGTTTGTGTCACTCGCAATGTGTGTGTGTTTATATCAGTTTTACAGTTCTATAAGTTAATTATAAATTTGAATTCGTAAATTTGAAATAAAGTCTATTAGTGAATACGCAAGAGTTAACTCTTTAATGTGTCTGTAACATGGAACCATTTTAACACACACGAAATGATTTGTTTCGCAGACAACAATTGCCTGCACTTGTGGCAGTTTCTACGCTACATGTTGAACGAAGAACACAATAAAACGAACCGCTGTATCGAGTGGACTAATCGAGACATCGGCGAATTTCGGCTCATCAAGACCGCCGTCATTGCGGACCTGTGGGGACAGTCGAAAAACAGGAACTGCATGACGTACGAGAAAATGGCGCGCGCCATGAGATACTATTACAAAATGAAAATTTTGGAAAAGGTGCCACACAAAAGACTTCATTTTCGTTTCGGCGAGAAGATGCTTTCGAAGGTGTTGGAGGGCAAACCCCCGGCACACAACTGCGCGAACTTCGCTTTGCCCCGTAAATTACCGATAATCGAGAGTAGCGTCATTAAAAAAGAGCCCGGCCTCGTTGTCGTTTCCAGGGGCGCCACCGACCCCAGCAGTTTAAGTCATTCGGTGCACGTGCTCATAAACTCGAAACGTGACGTCCGCGTGGACGTGGAGCATTCTTCGGATGAGGACCTCACAGGAAACAGTTCTTGTGGAACGCCCGTAAGCTCCAGCGTCAGCGAGGAAGAGACGTAGCCGCACGGTTGCTTTGCGTGTTACCATGGCAATTTTGTTATTGCTATAACAACAACATTCGAAAGGCATGCGCGATTAAACTCGTGATTTTGTTTTCGAATTGCTCGTGAAAAATGAAATTTATAACGACATTTGTCGAAGAAGTTGACTAATACATTTATTTAATGTTATTTACCATCCATCTTTTCAGTCACGTGAAAAGTGGGCACTTCCTTGGTAAGAGGTCAAGCTATACATGTTTGAAAAGCTTATTATGTATGGAAAAAGTGAGAAAGTGTTAAGACCGCTATTTTACTTCAAAACTTTAGTTCCTTAACACTACTAGCATAATTATCCAATCTACTAGAAACTCTCTAAAGTTGTTTAGGGCATGTTACAAATTTTATTTCTGAAAAAAAAGCTTGAAGTTTACTTGTGATAAGAAAAAACGTGCAAAAAATGCTGATGTCACCATTTTTTGCTCACAACGGCAAATAGTACCAATTCAACCCCCCTGGGGAATTAATACCCTGCCAATACTCAGGTCCTCAAATAATGTTTTTACATGCTTCTTGTATGGCAACGTTTTTTACTAATTTTGTCAAAATCGACAATAATGCAGAGAGCGTGTTTCATAAAGGGCACGCGCGTACTTTAGTGTCATCACATGTGTTTACTGTGCCAAGCAAATTGAACTTGCCTTTCTACTCGAAATGCAAGCGGGTGGGTACTTAACGCGGTTGGCTTTGACCCGCGTTAATAAAAACATCCCTTAATTTCTTTCCCGCGGTATTTTAAACAGCGTTGGGTTTAGCTTTGTGTAAAAAAAACAAGTTTTAACGATAAAATAACGGAAAGAAAATAAAAATCGAGTCGTTTTAAACATTTATTACACCACCTCTACTAGTAACGAAATATTATAAGTTAGTCCATAATCTCAGTATCTTCTTCGCTGTTTTCATCCTCGGTGTAGCCATCGTCATCATCATCAAGGGTCTCAACACCCTCAGGACTAACAAGCTCTTTTAGAAAGTTCTTTTGAATCTGTCAAGTAATTGGGTATTTTATCCCCTTCACTTTAGTAATATAAATTGAGAGCTTCTCTACCAGAGACCAAACAACTGTGACCCTTATTGGTCATTTCGATTTTACCTTGCACTAAGTGGAAGTAAAGGTCACGGAAGCGCTTCGTCAAACACGTGAACAACAAATAAACAGTGTAAAAGTTAAACCCATTGGAATATAAAAATAAAATAGATGATATTGCTGATAAAAATGTTTGTGTCCAAATTCTTTGTCTGACAACCGTGTTAATTACTACACGCCTAGACGCTCAAGCTCCTCGATTCGCGTTAATCACCACACTATTACAAATTTGGTTCACGAGTCCGCGTTAATACCTGGCGCGCTAAACACGTATCCGCTTACATTTCGTGTAATAAGGTAAAGAAAAAAGCAATAGATATGAACAAATCGACGAAGATGAAGATAAAGAAGTCACATTATTTGTAGATATGCTCGATGTTTTCAATAAATAGTGTCAAGCAAAAGTTAGCAAACTTACAGACGAACTTTATGTTAGTAGCTGGGCTCATTACGATCGTTTGCCGGATATATAAGAAAGCCCATTTTTATTCCAAACTCCTCCGGCGTTATTCTGCGTTGCAGGGCGAATTCAAAATCTTCATTGCTCATCGCAAACATTTCGGACTTGAATTATGTTGATATAAAAACCACTGCTTCTTCTCTGTTAAATCCATTTTCGTGTTTTCCGCGAGTTGATATTTCATCGCCAGAATCGATTAATGCTGGCAGGACAACTACCAAAGCATGTTTGGCCGCCATGTTGAATATACTAATGAATGGATAGCGTTAATGTTGGATTGGGTGTGCAAACGGAACACATTCAGCATTCAAAATTAAAGCAGAAGATAAAGAAACTAGTCCAGTAGCCAGGGGGGGTCAACCTTGCAAGTCAGGGGTAGATTTTGAGACCTATATAGTTGGATTCTACAATGTATAAGGACTCTTAAAAAAGTTGTTTGCCATTTTGATTTTATTTATAGCGTGCATTTTGCAGACCAGATCAAATATACATTATCAAATTTACAACCCAGTACATGTTAAGAAAAAGGAAACATAGCTGCAAAACCTAACATTATTTGAAGGTAAAACTGTTTTTTTTTTAATTATTGGAGATTGCTCAAAACAAGGCCTAAAAGGCCACTTGCGAGTAAAGAGCTACAGGCGAAGTTAAGCAGATTTAAGGTAGCGATGAACATTAGATTTGAACAGTTGAAGGTTAAATTCAGGAGGAAAGCATGTAGATGGAAGAGAGTTCCAAAGTCTGGACGTACGCGGAAAAAAACTGTTTTTATAAAAATCCCTACGACAATTTGGAACACAAACAGTCCATTGGTGAGACGAAGAAGACAACCTAGTAGAACGAAGAAAAATTTTGAGAGAAGGTGTAAGAGATGATAGTACGCTTGAACAACGACCATAAAAAAACTTGTAGAAGAGACAAAGAGACGCTGCGTTCCGCCGGTGTGAAAGGGAGTCTAATTTCAAAGAAAGGTTTTCGCAAATTGCGTTGCAAACACGCCGTTGAACACGGTCTAACAAATTCAGGCAATTTTTTGGTGCACCTGCCCATATGTGGCAGCTGTATTCCATACATGGACGAATTGATGATTTGTATAGATAAAGGATTATTCAGGAGTGAGGTAATTCATTTCTCGTAAAAGAGAACCAACCTTCATGGCAGTTGATTTAGCTATATTTTCAACATAAGATCGCCATGAGAGGTCGCTGGTAAATATAAAACCAAGAAGACGAAATGAATTGCTTTCAGGCAAATGAGAACCATTTATCAAAATTCGAGGTAAGTAAGCATGATTGAGATGATTAATGGAAAGAAGATTAGTTTTAGATGGATTAAAATTAACAAGCCAATTCTTACCCCATTCAACTACTGTATTGAGATCTGTTTCCAGATCAGAAGCCATTCTAACTTTATCACATCATCTGATTTATTAAGGCAAGAATACAATGTTGAATCATCAGCATAAATAACGGTTTTGGATGATAAATTGTTTGGGAGATCGTTAATGTACAGTAGGAACAGAGTCGGACCGAGAACTGAACCTTGAGGAACACCAGCATTGATGGAAAAATGGAAGAAGAATGACCGTTAAAAACCACCTTGAGTTAACGATTGGAAAGGAAGGAGGAGATAATATTTAAAAATGGACATTTTAAACCATATGCCTTAAGTTTGTGCAGTAGCCCCCGATGCCAGACTTTATCAAATGCCTTGGAGATGTCAAGGGCAACTGCTCGCGCTTCACCAGAGACATCAAGGGCACGATAAAAACGTTCACTTATAACTGTCAAAACGTCAACAGTGGAACGCCCAGAACGAAACCCATACTGGGAGTCGTAAAACAAATTATTTTTTTCAATAAATTCAACTAAGTTCAGGTTAATTAAAGTCTCGAAAACTTTGCTTAAGATGGAAATGAGGCTGATTGGTCTATAATTAGAAGGATTAGATCTCTCACCACAATTTTTAAAAATTAGAATAACAGAGGCAAACTTCCAAGATGAAGGGAAACAGGATTCATCCAAACACTTTTTGAAAAGAGCACACAAAACGGGAGATAACTCAGTAGAACACCTTTGAAGTACAATTACAGGAATGCCATCCGGTCCAGTAGCCTTATTAGAATCCATTTTGTTAATAATCTTAGAAACCTTATCAGGAGATATAAAGCAATCATGTAAAGTCTGGACAGTTTTGGAGGAGAAATAAGGGAGATCATGACCAGAATCATCGAGGATGGAATGAGAACTGAAGAGTTTAGCAAATAGTTCAACTTTATCCTTAGATAAACTAATGACTTCAGGACCATTGAAAAGTGGAGGTACAGATGTTTTAGAACTACCCCGGACGTTTTTGATAATACGCCAAAATTTGCAAGAACCTATTTCTTTGGATTTGATAAGATCTTTAGTCCTTTCAGCAAAAACAGTTTTAGCTTTACAAACAACATATTTACAATTATTGCGCGAGTCAATAAACAGTTGTCTGTTATGATCAGTCGCATCACGACGGTAGCGATGAAAGAAATGATTGCGATGAGTTATGGCTGCAGCACAAGCTGGAGAAAACCATGACGAAGAATGAGGTTTTAACTGATATTTCCCTGACGGAACAAATAATCGTATTGCTTCAGATATTATTGAAGTAGTTACATTAACACAATCATCAACTGAGTTGGAAAGAATTTTTTCCCAAGGGACAGACTGAATGTGTTCTTGAAATTTTAGCCAATCCGCAAGATCATATCTAAAAAAGGATCTATGCATGGGATGTTCATGGGAAACTTGCCTATTGAAATTAATTTTGACCTCCAAAACAATATGGTCAGAACGACCCAGTGGAGCGCTATGAGATATCTTACAAATTTCAGGGTTAGAGGTCAAAAATAAATCCAACAAGAAGGGCGATTGACTTGAGTGATCAGGAATGCGGGTTGGAAAATCAACCAATTGCGAGAGAGACTGAGATACTGCAAAGTTATAGGTTTCGACACCAGAGCTACTTGTTCCATTCGAAAATCTTAGCCATTGTTTATGGTGAATGTTAAAGTCACAAAATACAAAGATGTTGGTTGAGCGATGATTAAGAAGAGCTAAGTCAGCAGACTTTGAAACTGATTTGATAACAGAGCAGTCTTGAGAAGATGGAGAGCGATAGAGAAAGAACAAAAAACTAGTTGAATGTAGAAGAGACAAACAAAAACACATGAAAGGATGATTGGGGTCTTCCAGGTCAATTTCATGAAATATTGGTAAAGTTTCCTTGACATAAACTGCTCGAATGCATATGAATAGAGGAGTCCAATCTAAACAGAGGTAGGTATCTAGGAACAAGGAAATCATTAGAAGATATACCAGCATTTAGGTTAGATTCGCAAAGTGCTAATAAATCCGGATTATTTTTTATTAAAAAAGCCTCCACATCCGAATAATTGGTACGAAAACCACGAATGTTGCTAAAAGCTAAGGAGAAAGGAGGATGAGTATTCAACTTTATTTTGGCTTTGTTGTTGCGTTTTAATTTAAAGAGGGGTTTTTCTTTATTTGTTTTACAAACAAATTCCACGGAGGACCTCTTACTTGGTAGACCCATTCCCCCAAACTATCACCAGCCTCCCTCTGTTTAGCTTCAACTCGAAGTTTGTTGAATATATCCCTTTCCTCCTTGCTCCTGTCTGGATTAATAAAAATATTTCCATCAGCTTCTTTCAAAATCCATTTGCGATTTAAGATGGAAATTTTTGTGTCATAATCACGCAGAGTAACTCGTAACGGTCGAATTTTAGTGGATTGCAAAGGACCGAGTCTTTCACAAATTTTAATATCGTCAATGCAAATATTAAGTCTAAGCTGATTTTTAATGAGACCCAATACCTGCAATGAGTTACTAACCGACTCAGTCTCTTTCAAACCATAGATTATCAAATTATTTTTGCGCCAGTTGTGATCTTCAATATTTTTAAAAATTTTTTTAGTTATAGTATGTTTGGAGTCTAAACAATCAACCTTGACACTATTTTTTAAATTGGAAATTAGAGTGTTTAGATTCAAATTGTCATCAACTAATTTTTGAATTAATGAAGCGTTTTTCTCAATGCTGTCTTTGATGCTGGACAATGAAGATTTATATAAAGAATGAGACGCTTCGAGAGAAAAAAGGCGAGATTCAATTTTTTCAAAGTAGGCTGCGCATCTGGATTCAATATCTTTTTCTACGAAGATTGCATTTAGAGCAGGTTTAGTGCAGTCCGGACAGAACCAAAAGTTATCAACTTTCTCATTGAGAAGCTCAATGATGTCCCTACTGAACTCACAACACTCACTGCAATAGTATTTGGAACAACGTGTGCAGTGCCTAAAATAAATAATGCTGTCAACACTGGTGCAATTTTCGTTGAAACAATGGGCACTCAGATTGGACCGATTTTTATTGAATCTGTCAGGTTTTTTCAAAATTCGACCGAAGGATGACTTGTTAGATGACATGATAAATGAAATGAATGGAGTACAGTTTAAGACAAAGATAAAAATTTTATATACAGTAATTTAAAAGTAAGAAAGGAAAAAAGGATTGTTAAGCAATTTGATTGACTCAACAGGGTGTAACGATAAGTTAATAAACAATTAAAACGATCAATTAAAAATTTTTTGTACTAACAATTGTTAGTAATTATGTTGCAAATGGGGCAATTATGTTTAAAGGATTTCTGTGTGAAACACAGGAACTAAAAGTACTTAAGACTTTTGAACAGTTGAGAGAATGTAAACTTTGATCAGCAAAAACAGAAAATACCAACTGTTTTAAACCACGTTTCAAGGAATTTTACAACAAAAATAACTTCCCCCTCTACACCAAACCGACTCCACAGTAATCAATTAATACACTCCAATTCGAACAAAAATTCAAATCCAAAGCAACGGCGAACAGCAAAGAAACAGCAAAATTTTGAAGAGCTTCTCAAAACACAACTACTCTCAGCAATTAGCAAAACAAGATATGATGCAACTGTGCATGGGTATTGCCAATAGTTAATAGTATCTTCCTAAATGTTTATTAGAAAATCCAGTGGTTAAAAAGGTGCTGATGTCAGCATCTTTTGACGTTTTTTCTATTTTTTTGTCGTAAATTGATAATTTATGACAATTTTAACAGTTTCTTGCATAGAAAACATAGTATTTTGATTATTTTAAGAGTTGCAGGATAATCTAAGATTATTTGGAACCTTTAGGCTTCGCTATGTAACTTCATTTTGTACATTTTACAGACCAAATTAAAATGGGAACGTCAAAGTCAATGAAATATCAAATTTAGCAATTTCTAGTATACCATTAAAATTGTTCATGTTCTGAAGGTAACCATCGGAGATTCTGACAAAATATATCTGCTGGTAGTTCTTTTAAAGAAAATGGTCAATTCAACGTGACATCGGTAAACGTACATTTCGCCAAACATTAAAGCTACGATGATGCTGCAAAGGAATAGGCAAACAAGACAAACATGGTCAACTGAGACGATTGCTTCTGGTGAGTTGCCACAACTCGAATAGAAATGCAGCTAGGTTTTGGATGCTATCAAATCTGTCTCAATGCATGCGAAAACACCTACCTACACATGCTACGCTAAAACAGAATTTCCCAGTAGTAAGATGTTCTGAAGCAAAAATGCGTTCCTAAGTATTGTGTAGATTTATTCGCGAGTAGATCATATAGCTACTGTTACTGTTTTTTCTAGCTTCGGGTTATTCTGTAAAATATTTACGCTTTCTTTCTTTTGTATATATTATCGTGAAATAAAAATGAAAAAATATATTATATGAGTCACCAATGGGCTACGGGACCCTCTTTTTCCCGCCCTGGGCTTCTTGTCTATGTGTCAATTAGAATTGATGATCCACATCTCCTTTTAAACATATGCGTAGTCCGATCACTAAGTGTTTCTTACCCCTGCCTCGATAAAGGCTAATTTACACTTGTTGAAATATTTCCGTGGCCGTGAAAGTTTTCCTGTTAACGCATGCGCTCAATGTGTTTAGCCAATTTTCATCAAAAAGCGTCAAAACAAAAGTTAAAATATTTCAACTTTTTAAAAACATTTCCATGCCGCTTCCGTTTTCGACCAATCAAATCACGGGATTTGTGCATATCTCAGCAAAAATAAAATAAAAAATAAATTCAAGATGGACGACGAGAACGAATACACAGAGTTGTCGCTCTCAGAGACTGAAGATATAAATAGAAGTGATAATGAGCTGGTTCATGGAGCACAGAATATCTTGCAAAATATACGAGCAAGTCAGCAACATTATCACTATGATCAACATGCAAACGAAGAGAGTTACTGTAGAGCGACGTAGCTTGCCTACGAAAGCTTTTCCCTTTTGCTCGTCTTAGAACGGGAGAGGGGGACTTAGGCTTAGGTCTTGAACGGGAAATCAGAGGAAAACAACAGGTTTAAGCTCCAATTTGTACCGTTTAAACTGAAATAAATTATTCAGAGATATAATTAGTAACAATCATTCAGAATATGTAATAAATTGCTTGGCATGGCAACAACAAAGGGTCCACAAACAAATACCATGCAAAGCCATACACTGAATACAAGGTAAATTTCTTATAAATTAAATATTCTTAAATATGTTCCTTATAAAAATTAACCTAGTGGAGCTGAACACAAATGCAAAAATGACGAGCTGTGAGAATGAGAAAAACAAAACAAAGCCTGCAAATTGAAAACAAATCTTACCAGCTCGCCTATGCAAAAAGGCTGGACAATATTCCTGTCCAGAGCTGCAAAGTGTGAATGTGTGAGTGAGTGTGTAGAATGATGTGTGCTATTCAAAACTTCAACTTTAACACGTAACAAATTTCAACAGTGTTTCCATTTTAAATCAACAACAAAATTCTCAAATCAAGTGTTCATGGTGGGTAAGTTTTTTCTGTAAATAAAAGTCAACACCCCAAAATTAGTGGGTTACTTTACAAATTAGCTAGGGAATAATATAAATCTATCCTAACCAATCAAAATACATCAGCAATCACAATACAAGGAACATTGTTAGACATACAAAACATTTAACATTTGGTCAGCAAATTGACATGATTACTTTAACATAGACAATCCATATGACAACTCTACAATAACATTAAAAACTAGAACAAAACATTGCATACTAAACAAACGTAGTCATGACAGTAAAGACATCACAAACATAATGCCATCATTAAAAACAGTAATTACATTTAACAGTAATTAACACACATACATACAAACAATAGACATGAAACATTAAAACGGATTAACGACATTACAATGCATATACAGTATATTCAAAACGGATTTAGACACTTATAAAAGAATACAAGTATAAGAAGAGAGTTTACAAGAGAGAGTTTAACATAGAATATTTACAAGAGATTAAATAGCTATATATAACTACAAACACAATATATACAGGATAAGCTGATAAATAAATTTCTAAGTCTTACAATTTGTGATATAAAAACTTTACACTCCCGCCACAAGAGTGAAAATTTAATTTTATTCGCTTTTCAGGAGTTCAGATTCTTGCAGTCCATTGTACAGATCCTTGAAAAGTGGTGTTTCATCTATTTTGTGGATGACAACAATTTCACGCGACGATCTTGTTGCTTCGCAGGTTGCGTTTTCAGATGCGTTCTTGTATTCAACGTTCACTTTCCGCACTTTTCCGTCTGAACTTTTTGTGATGCTCTTCACCATCCCATATTGGTACTGCCTATTCAACGGGTTTTCCTGTTTGGTGAACAGAACGATGTCTCCTTCGGTTAGGTCGTATTTGTGCTTGAACCACTTAAGCTGATGCATTAGTTTCGGCACGTGACATTGAAGCCAGGTTTCAAACCAACAATTGAAGATCTTCTCATTCTCTCTCAGGAAACCACGCGGATTTGTTGTTAGTTTGACAGGAAGCATCGGGCTTCGGTCATTGTTTCTTCCCAGCTTCAATCGGTTGGGTGTGAGAAGATCGGATGACTCAAAGTCGCTCACGTTGTTCCCGAGGGCGAGTGGCATATTGGTTAGTGTGTTTGAGATCTTTGAAGCTAGTGTTTCCCATTGAATCACAGAGTATCTTTCGTTGGACATGATCTTTTCAATGGAATTCTTCACTTCTCGGATCTTTCGCTCGACGAGGCCATTCATATTATGACCATCGACAGGGCAGGTCTGCAACCTAACACGCTTGTCGACGAAGAGTCTTTGCTGCAAGTCGGTCATATCCAGCCGCATCGTGCTACATCCATGGACAAGTTGACTCCCTTCATCTGTGATGACCCTTTTGGGGTACCCGACTTCACATGATAGTCTGATGAAGGCTTGTATGAATGAGGATGAGCTGTAATCCTCCATGACTTTGATGATTGTGGTGGTCGTCGTTGCACAACAGAACACGGCGAGCCAGATCTTCAGGGTATTTCGACGGTAGACTGGTGAAAATGCTTTGAAGGGTCCAGCAAGATCACATTGGGTTACGTAGAAGGCAGGTGCGATGCATAGCCGATCAACAGGTATTGATCCCATGGAGATGTCCAGTGTTTGCTTCAGTATGTACCTGCATTTTTTGCATTCTTTACGTAGCTTCTTGATAAGTGATCTTCCGTTCATGATGAATGCGGTTTTCAAAACTTGTCTGTACGTCGTCTCTACTCCTGAGTGCATAACTTCGCTGTGCCAGTGGACTTCATTCACAATTGCAAAGGCAATTGGTGATTCTTTGTCGATCATCGGAACGCAGAAAGTTTGTTGTGATAGATCTTTCATCACTGTCGTCATTGGGTCTTTACAGGCGATGACTTGACCTTCAAGAATCCGACCAGTGTAGTAGAGTATTTCATCTTTCTTGATTGAGATCTTCTCAAACTGCTTCTGTTGAACAAACTTTTCAATTTCACATGTTGCTTTCTTCAAGTAGTAGGTTTCAGCCTTTCGAAGATCACGCTCTGTTAGAAAATGATTTCTGGTATTGGACGTCGAAGTTGGATTAAATCTGCTTGTTCGAGTCTTGAAACTGCTTACAAACTTTAAAACGATTGCAACAATTCTCAATGTGTCTCGGAAGCGGTGCTTGTTCAGATCTACCACATAATTTGAGAATTCATAGCGCCTTTTAGCTTTGTTGCATGTTACTTGCGCTGCGTAGGTAGATTCAGTGCAGAATTAAGGCTTCATTGATTCTTTCTTCGCATCATGAACATCTGTGTTACAAAGTTTGACTTGTTCAGGTGTCAAGATTGGAAAGCTTGTTCTTTTTCCCCTCATCCACTCGAGACCTTTCATCCAAGGCGATTCAGGTCCAATGTCGTCGATCTTTGCTCCTTTCCTTGTTCCAATGTCGGTTGCCATGTCTTTTGTGTGCACGTAGTGCCAGTCTTTGATGTTTGTTAATCTTCCAATCTCTATCACTCGGTTTCTGGCCCATTGCTTCAACTGAATGTCTTGACTTGTGATCCAGTACAGCGCAATCTGACTGTCTGTTAACTTCAGTGACTTCTTGTGGTAGCCTTGGAGGGATCTGTGTACGACTTCACCAGTATGGGCATTCATGACAGCTGCGACGAGTTCCGCTCGTGGAATAGACATGTCTTCCGGAATCATCTTGGATCGTGCAAACACCAATTGGCATGAATGGCCCCCATTTCTCAATTTGAACCGTACGTAGATTGCTACACAAGCAATGGATTTGCTGGCATCAGCAGTATCGATTGTTTCTAGTTCAAGACTCATAGCGTCGAACGGTAAAAATGCTCTTCGGAATCGAACATTCTTAAGTTCTTCCATCATTGCGAAGTGCGACTCCCAAGTCGAGCGAAGCTCATCTGGTATCTTGTCATCCCAGTCAAGCTTTCTTTGTACCAACTCACGAAGGTTGATCTTCATTCCTGCAGTGATGGGAGTAACCTTGCCGGAGAGGTCAAATATCTCAGCAACTTTTGCAACACATTGTCTTCGCGTTAGCCTTTGTAGAACTTTCTTTGCTGTCTCATTTTCAGACTTCTTCCCTCGGATCTTCTTGGCAAAATTCAACTCACTGATGTCGAGTGAAACTTCATCTTCTTTGGAGAACCACTTCATCCCTGCGACACTAATTGATTCTCCATCGTCTGATAACTTTTCACTTGGAGATCTTCCAGAGAAAGTGATTCCCTTCAGGGAGAATCCGCCACGGTTCAACATCAGTTCGAGTTCATCTGCTCGTTTGAAGGCTTGCTTGTTGGTCAACTCTCCAGTGATACAATCGTCCACATATGCACCATTTTGGATGATTGAGTTCACTTCTGGAAACTCCTCTTTTGCAAGAATTGCAGTTTTTCGAAGACCGTACTCAGCTTGGTTGCCGCTTGAACGAACACCGTAGATCAATGTTTTGATAACTTTTTCTTCTGGTGTCTTCGACGGGTCAAGATCTTCCTACCAGAGATATCTTTGAAGTGTCCAATCTTCCTTCTCCAGTCTCACTGAATTGTACATCTTCTGCACGTCAGTGTGGAAGGCAATATGGTGAACTCTCCAACGGATGAATATCTCCAGAAGCTTATTCATATTGTTCCTTCCCTTCGCAACAATGTCGTTGAGACTTGATCCAGAAGATGTGGGTTGAGAAGCATCGAAGACCAATCTGCACGGTGTGTTTATCAAACTGTTTTTCCAAACTGCTCTCCACGGAATGTAGTACTTTGTCTTGCTGTCGTCCAGAATCTGTCTTTCTTCATCAGAGAGATTTTTGACGAAGTCCACATGTCCAAGTGATTGTAGCTTAGCTTCAGATTCGATGACATCGTTCTTGTCTTTTGCGTTCATGTTCAACTTTTTCACTTGCTGATTGAGAACTTTTATGGCAATATTCTTGTTTGGTGCAAGTTTTACTTCAGGCTTGTGAAGAAGCGGGAGGTGCGCAGTGGTCAATCTTTTGACTGTGTCGATAGTTATTGACTTCTCAATGAGACTTTGTTCGACGTCTTCACTGATGCTGACGCTTTCAATTTTCTCATAATTCTTGCAATCGGAGCAAATGTGACACTTAATGCATCGATACGTGATCTCACTCCCTGCATTTTTGACTTCGTTGAAGAGTTTTTCTTGACGAGACACAAACGATTTTACAGGTGGGGTGTTCATGTAGTTTAGGATGTCACTCAAAGTGTCTTTGCATGTTTTGATGCCAAGAAGCGGAGTATCCAAATCCACTTGAAAGCCATTTCAAAAGATGAACTCTGTTGGGTAAGGAAGGTTGTCGTCCCATTGTAGTGTTCTTCTTTAATCTTGCTGAATATTTCATGTGGGCCTCCAATCACTCTTCGTCCACCATCAGCGTTTTTGAATACAGATTGGTATATGGTCAAACCAGATGGGAGTTGGAAGACAACTTGAGGATGATATCGGAGATACTTTATCCCAATCATGAAATCAGTGGCTCCACCAACGACCTGTCCTAATCTTGGGAGATTTGCCTTTCCTTCACTTTTTCTGTATGCATCATATACGTAGGCTTGTACTTCGCTGAGCGGATAGTCCGGGAATGGCATCGTGCATTCCTCCATGCAAGCTCCTGACATAATAGCATCTTCACCATTGTGCTGAGGAATTTGAATGCTATATATTCCATGTGCTGATGAGGTTGACACGTTTCCAACTCTTCCCACTGTGATATTACCATCAAACAGCTTAGATGCTCTGTCTTTGAGGCGAATTACAGCTTGGTGCCTTGACATGAAGTCGCTGCAGCCGGTGTCAAAGAATACTGAGTAGGTTTCACCATCAATATTTATCAGTTGAAGCATGTAGATGGCACGTTCCTTCATCTCCTCAGATTCATCCGTCTTTGAGACTTTAGGCAGGTGCTGATTCGTCGTATGGTAAGACACTTGGATGTTCTTTGAATGCTCAGGCAAGTCTTTCTTTGCGATGAAGCGCTGTTTGAACGACTCAAGGATCTTCTGGTTCTGTTGCGCATTTCAATGTTCCTGACATACAAGAACGTGATTTTGGTTTGGGAACTTCTTGTGGTACGGGAATGGACAGGAGAAGTCGGATTGACATTTAACATCTTTGTGTTTTCCTTCATCTTGTTTTGCACCAGGATAAAGGCATTGAAAGCAGAGATTCTTCTCCTTCAGTAGATCATACCTCTTCTTTGGAGTCATCTTGGCAAATTTTTCACATGCGTAATACTGGATGACCAATCCTTGTTGTCCATTGGTTGCGACATGTCCAGTTTCATTGCAGATGTGACAAACGTGATTTGTTGCCGGAATTTTTCTTCAATGTTGTGCTCTGTTGCAAGCTTCATGAGGTCTTTCATTCCGGAGATAAGTTTTCCAAGGTCCTCAGCCAACCATTCCGATGAGGCATTCTGCATTGATGTCGCACGGCTTACTTCCCCAAGTTTCTTTGCAAGGAGAGATTTGGGATCCCCGTAAGCGGCTTGCAGTCTTGTCCATATCTCTTCGATATCATCGGAGTGATTGACCAGTGAGAGGGCCGGGTCTTCAAGGTAGTTGCTCTTGAGGAGGTCAGGCTGAAGTCTTGATGGGGTTGATCGCTCATGTAGCTTGTTGAATTCGGACTTAAATGTGTAGAAATCAACTGATGAGTTGTGTCCTTTGAAGCGTGGTATGCTGATGTTTAAAAGCTTCGGCTTGAAGGCATCTTCCCTGTCAATGTCACGACTGACCATGGCTTCATTCAATTGCTGCTCGTAGATCTTCTTCAGCTTGACAATCTTATCAAATTTGCCTCTGATTGTTGGTATGATGGGGTCATCAGAATCAAGGTCTTTGTATAGAATTTTGATCTTTGTTGACAGACGCTCAATCCTCGTGTCAACATCAGATATTTTCTTTAGCTTTGTCTTTACTTCTTGATCATTTTGAGACATCAACATCTAGCTCTTCAATGATATCTTCGCTGAAGGTACAAATGCAGGTGTAGTAACAGACAGGGGTTTGTGCAATTCAATCTTCATCTGTTTGGCGACTTCTTTTAACTTCTTTTGGTAGTTCTTGATGTTGCCCAGTGTTTGCTCATAACTCTTCATGTGCTGGCTTCCATCGTAGTTTTGTTCAAGAACATCTTTCACGGCTTGATTCTTGAGTCTGTAATCTGACCTCTTCTTTTCAATCTCTTTCACAAGATTGTCGATGTCATCTATTGTGATTTGATCTTCAACTTCGTTTTCATCAATGAAATCTTCAATATCTTCTGCCATGCAGATTGTTTCCCGGATTAATTGTCGTTCGGCCATGATGTTGGTTTCGACAAGTTCGGGGCTGGTAAGGGCTGTTTGCTGCCAATCTTCGGATATGGTGAAGCTATAAAACAGAGTCGCGAGGTCGTCAAGGCTTGGCGATGTTGCAGTGTTGGGGCTCGTGAGTTGGGTGTTCTCAACGAGGTTTGGTGTCGATAGAGCGTGTCGTACACCGAGGTTGTTGAAGAGTCGATAGTCAATTCGTTTAACACGGGACGATTTCCTCATCTACAGTCTTCACCCCTCTCTTCTTTCGAAAATGTGTTGTCTGTTTAAATGTAGGGAGACGTAGCTTGCCTACGAAAGCTTTTCCCTTTTGCTCGTCTTAGAACGGGAGAGGGGGACTTAGGCTTAGGTCTTGAACGGGAAATCAGAGAAAAACAACAGGTTTAAGCTCCAATTTGTACCGTTTAAACTGAAATAAATTATACAGAGATATAATTAGTAACAATCATTCAGAATATGTAATAAATTGCTTGGCATGGCAACAACAAAGGGTCCACAAACAAATACCATGCAAAGCCATACACTGAATACAAGGTAAATTTCTTATAAATTAAATATTCTTAAATATGTTCCTTATAAAAATTAACCTAGTGGAGCTGAACACAAATGCAAAAATGACGAGCTGTGAGAATGAGAAAAACAAAACAAAGCCTGCAAATTGAAAACAAATCTTACCAGCTCGCCTATGCAAAAGGGCTGGACAATATTCCTGTCCAGAGCTGCAAAGTGTGAATGTGTGAGTGAGTGTGTAGAATAATGTGTGCTATTCAAAACTTCAACTTTAACATGTAACAAATTTCAACAGTGTTTCCATTTTAAATCAATTACAAAATTCTCAAATCAAGTGTTCATGGTGGGTAAGTTTTTTCTGTAAATAAAAGTCAGCACCTCAAAATTAGTGGGTTACTTTACAAATTAGCTAGGGAATAATATAAATCTATTCTAACCAATCAAAATGCAACAGCAATCACAATACAAGGAACATTGTTAGACATACAAAACATTTAACATTAGGTCAACAAATTGACATGGTTACTTTAACATAGACAATCCATATGACAACTCTACAATAACATTAAAAACTAGAACAAAACATTGCATACTAAACAAACGTAGTCATGACAGTAAAGACATCACAAACATAATGCCATCATTAAAAACAGTAATTACATTTAACAGTAATTAACACACATACATACAAACAATAGACATGAAACATTAAAACGGATTAACGACATTACAATGCATATACAGTATATTCAAAACGGATTTAGACACTTATAAAAGAATACAAGTATAAGAAGAGAGTTTACAAGAGAGAGTTTAACATAGAATATTTACAAGAGATTAAATAGCTATATATAACTACAAACACAATATATACAGGATAAGCTGATAAATAAATTTCTAAGTCTTACAATTTGTGATATAAAAACTTTACAGTTATTACGCTGATGTAAACGCAGCTGCAAAACAACAAACACTGGCTGCCATGATTGTTGCAGCTGCCATGATGAAACGCAGCTGCCATGATTGAAGAAGTGAAAAAACATCCCTGTATATGGAATGTTTTGCATCAAGATTTTATAAACAAACCCAAAAAAGACTTTATTTGGAAGAGGATTGCTGCACTTGTTGGCAGTAGTAATGGTATGTATTTCTTTATATTTAACGCCTAGGTCAGAAAGATATTTTGTAAAAACTAAAACTATGCAGTGAAAAAAATATACAGAAAAAATAGTGATGCTTAATATGAGTGGTGTTTATACTTGTACTGTACTGTATGACTCACTTTTGGTTTACAAAATATCTAGTGTTTACTTTTTGCTTTCTGAAACACATAAAAAAATAACAAGACTTTTATGAAAAAACAACTAGCTGTAGTTTACTTTAAATCTTTATTTATCTTTTTCATTTAGAAAAAACTCTGCAGAATGACTGGTCAAGATTAGTCACCAACTTCAAAAAAGCGCTCAAACGTAGAGTGTCAAAGTCTGGGGATGGAGGTGGAAAATGTTTGCCACGATCAGAATTTTTTACAGAAGTATTGTGGCTGAAAGACATCTACTGTCAACAAACATCGTGTAATGTTAATAATCTTCTTTTATCTGAAATACATCACAATGGCAATTCTCCTTCACCACCAAGATTGCCATCTATTGTAAATCTTGGATCATTGCCATCAGATCTTTCCAACTTGCCATCGACAACAAATACAACATCTATAGGAGTTTCAAATACTACATCAAAAGTTTCCCGTACTCCCTTGTCAACAGGACAACCAACAACTCCCGATCAACTCTCTAGATCAGCCGGTGAGTGGGCTTGTTCTCTGGCAGCCAGTTGGAACTTTTGTCCGAGGTGGACATGCGCGCATGACGTTTCCACGCCGTCTGATGAAGGATACTGGGATGAACAACATCACCGAGCTTCATCGTTGCATGCTTGATCAAGTTGGTTGGAAGTTGAGAATTCGGGCAGCGGTCGGTGTCGTTTAACAACGCGCAGAACAATGAATGAACAACTCCCGGCAGGCCAGGCAGTACACAATTTATACCTAATAGTTTAACGTCACAGACAACAGCATCATCTAGAGTCTCTTCAACGGAACAACCAGCAAAAAGGCCAGGCTCCGATTACAGTCATCATCATCAAAAAAAGAAAAACACTTCAGCGGAAGCTTTGGATATTCTTGTGGTGAAAGCTTTAGAAAAAGAAACATCAGTGCAACCACTACCACCACCAGTAGCACCCCCTGATAATGATTCAGATTCTTTATTTTGTAAAAGTCTCATTGGGCAAATGAAAGAACTAAAACCAAGAACTCGAAAAAAAGCAAAAGTGCAAATTTTACAAGTTATGCTAGACCTAGAGGAACAAGATGAAGAAGACTCTTGATTTTATTAAAAATTGTTCACGTTTTTGTTGGTTTTTAATTCCATCTTTTATTCGTTTTATAGTTACGTAATTTTCTTGCAAAAAACAAAATATATATTATTTTTTCTAAAAGTACTATACATTTTTTCTATGAAGTTCATTGTTCCCACTGCCATGCCACTTGACCCTCACTTAAAAAGTAATTTCTGAAATTATCTCGAACAGTCTTTGCATTTCTAGTGTAGTTGTTTGAGCCTATTTGAGAAAGAGGCTGCAAACCAGCATAATTTGTTACTTCTTGTCTCCAATCTTTCTCTCTGTGTCCTTGACATGTTTCCGTATCAACATAACCAGAAGGACAGTATCTTCTTATTGCGACACTTCTATTTGACATTAAAAGATTGTGTAATGCAACTACAGCTTTTGTAATAGAAATTACAGTGTCAACCTTTCCAATAATTGGTTTTCTGAAGATTCTAAATCTAGCAGCCGCTATACCAAAACAATTTTCGATAATTCTTCGGGCTCTGGACAATCTGTAATTGTAGATTCTTTCAGCTTGCTGTAGTGTGTCTCTTGGGTAGGGTTTCATTAGATTTGTTCGGAGAGGGAATGCCTCGTCGCCGACGAAAACGTACAGAATGTTTTGCCAGTGCCAATAATAACTTCGGGTTGTGGAAGATTCAAAATGTTATTTTCACCAATTATCGCTTCTCCAATATTGCTATTACCTAGGACACCACCATCACTATTACGGCCTGTATCCCCAATGTCGACCATTGAGAATTCGTAGTTAGCATTGCTAATTGCTATTAAAACAATTGAGTGTGTTTTCTTATAGTTGAAATAAAAGGACCCTGAACGATGTGGAGCCTGCATTAAAACTTGTTTGCCGTCAATTGCACCTAGGCAATGATTAAAATTCCATCGTTTTTCAAAGTTGTTAGCAATAGATTTCCATTCTTCGATTTTTTGGGGACGCTGTAAAAATCCTTGCTCTAACAAAACGTCCCAAAGAGCAGGGCATGTCTCAGATATGTTTGTGATAGAAGAAGGACTAATTCTGTAAGCGAATGCAATGTCTACTTGCGATTGTCCCAAAGCTATATACTTAAGGGTAACAGAAAGTCGTTCAGAGGGAGATATTGGTTCACGCTTTTGTGATGATTTCACTAAACGTGGAGCTATCCAAGTTAACAGTTGTTCGTACTGAACTGGTGTCATTCTTAAGTATCTAAAAAAACAGCTCTTCATCGTACAGTCTTAAATCTGCAACAAAGAGATTAAATTCTCCTTTTGTTTTTCGTTCTTTATAAATTTTGCGTACCCACATCTTCCTTTTAGCACGTTTATTTTTTCTAGCATTGAGGCGTCTCTTTAAAATCAACAGCAACAACAACTTCCTGTTAAACGCTGCCGCCATGTTTGTTTACCTTTAACAAGTAAAAATTTCCTGTCAAAAAACAAGTGTAAATCAAAATATTCATGTCCGGGAAACTTTTCACGGGAAATGTTTCTTGTCCATGGACGTTTTTCACCAAGTGTAAATAAGCCTTAATGGTTTGTGATTCGAAGGAGAACATTCCCACGGGAACACGCTCTTGTTCGCATCATGTTCTTTACATGTGATGCACATCATGTTCTTTGCATGTGATGCACGCATGGAAAGCATGATTTACGCAATACTTCAAAAATATATATTTTCCTGAAAAAATTTAATTCGTTATAAATATGTCCGTTCATACTCTGCATTTTATAAATAGATTCGAAATATATTATCAGATATCCTTCCCCAAGTAAATTTTTGATATTGTTTTTTTCGCACGTTAAATTCTGTCTGTAAAAAATGAACACGAAAAAATCGACACAGCCTGGAAATGAAATCAGTGTAGAGCAGGCTAGCGAAACTTCGCAAACAGACAAATCACGCGCCGTAAAACGTAGACCAATCGTCTGCCAGCTAGCATTAGTTATCAGCCAATCGGATTCACGATGAGCGGTATGCATGCCAACTGTAGTTTATCGTGGATTGTTCGAGCAATGATTTCAAGTTCGTCTCGTTCCAGTTCCTCAATAAGTAACAAGGAAGCCTTTACGAGTCTGTTCTCGATTACCTTGCCTCCATTACCTGGCAAACCGTCCAATCCAAGGATTTTTTTGGGCGGACCCAACGGAACCTCCGATTGTTTAGATTGTTTAATTTTCAATCGTTCGAGACCAGGTAGCGAGTCCGGCTTCAAAGGCTCCGTAATATTAGGCGAAGAATCCGCATCGCGCTCGTTCGGGTCCGTAGAATTGACGCCGTCGTTTTCACAATCTGCAGACTCAAAAGTTGTATTTTCGACGGATCCACGTTCAATCCCGTCTTCAACAACCTCTGTTTCATTCGCTGTAACATTGGTCAGCGGAGGAATCGGTTCATCAACAAGAGGCTCCACTTTGTCAGCATCATCAGTATGAAAAGTGATATCGTCACTAACACTAGTATCACCACCATCATCATCATCATAGTCACGCCTGTAGGAAATCTTCGGGTAGTGCAAGTAAGCCTCTCCCTCTCGGAAGTAGTCATTACGCATCTTTTCGATGATGTCTCTGTGTAGATTGTTCCCTGACAGCCAGTTGGCGCCCACCCGCCACGGGCGGAGCTCTTGCACTCCATCGCCGATGATGTCCAACCACATGGTGCCCATCCACAGTTCACCCTTCTCCACGCGTGTTATACCCACCGACGACTGCGAGGAAGCAAAGCATGAACACGTAAAAATTATTTTCTACTAAACGAAGTGCGAAGCGTTTTTCAAGAAACTCACATTTCTAAATGTTGGATTTTTCGAAGATGAAAAGAATTTAAAAAAGAAATGTTCGCGCATCAGAAAAACTCGGCGAAAATAAATTTGACCGCCTAAAAGCATACATAACAATTTTTTCGCACGAATGGAAATTGAACAATTTAAATGATAGTAAGTATATAGTAATCGCGTGATTTTACCTGGGGGTCCATTTGCCCCATCCAGCCGGTGTAGGGGGAGACCTCGTGGTTGTAGAAAAACAAAGCGCTGCCTTTATTGGGCTTCACAACAACATTGCAATTGGACGAATTGGGGAAACGTTCGCATTTAAACATCGTGTCTTCTTTCACGTCCTGAAAGCGTGAAGAAAGGAATTTGTTGGTTGCCAAGTAACAAAGAATTGAGGAAAAGAGGCGCGAAAAAAATTCGGAAAAACTAAAAGGAAAATGGAAAAAACTATGGAAAAAAACAATTATATAAATAAAGAATAAAAAATAATAATAAATATAAAGAACAATAATTAATAATAATTACGCAAATTACAAAACAAAATAATTTCCCTTGAAACAAAAAACTTACGCTCCAAGAAAATGTGCTGTTGTCAGCAAATGGAAAAACAACCTCTCCTCCAGACTCCACATCGTTTAAGAACAACATTATCGACATGAATCTGAAAAAGTTATTTAACGATTCAACCTTGAGAATAGTTAGTTTAGTTTAGGAAGTTTCTAGAAAGGAAAGTGAAAGCTTACAAAACCAAGATATTTAAACATATTTATCTTAGAAAGTGTGGCCGATCTTGTGTAGAAGTGAAAGTACAAAAAATTGAACTCCCTTGGTAACTAGAATTCTCATAGCAACCAATCGGTTCTTTCGATGCAAACTAGAAAGCTGATTTGACAAATTTTTCAAATCATTGCGAAGAATGTTCGACTAATCAGTTTCTTGAGGTGACATCAAAAATATTCAATCAGCAAATGTAGCTGCAAAGTGGTTTCTACGGAAACTAAAAGTCAAGCTATTCCACAATTGCTGCTAAATCTATCAGGTGATATGATTTTCCAAAGAAATTCTTGCGATAAACGATTTGTATGAGCAGTTTATTGGAATCATTGTTAACCTGCAGACCCTGCAGTTTATCTTCCCGTACACACAGCATGGTAGAAGGTCGTTCGTGTTCGAAGAATCGTATTGACAATGGGAGAATGCTTCTTCCGAGTAATGTTGAACCTAAAATATACATATATATTTATACTGTAATAGCAACAACAGCAACAACAACAACAACAACAACAACAACAACAACAACAACAATATCAACAAAAACGCCTCCTTCCATTTTAACTCGCACCACACCCCCTCCCCACCCAATCACCGAAGAGGTGACAGTACGTGAACACTAATGTAGATAAAGAAAGTGATTTCGCTGAGAAGACTTTTGTGTAAGTTAACAAAAAAACAGAGAGCTTTCTGTTTGTTCTTGGATTTCACCATGACAACAAACCATCACCTGCATTGGTTCGCTTTGCTCGATCAGCTGTGATGGGATGCCAGTAACGTTTGCAAACCTAAAGAAACAAGACAAATAAAGAGCGGCTAAATAATGATTTATCTTGAACATAAAAAAACGGTTTTCTTAAAGATTTACACAAAACTTCTTAAATATATGTAAATTATGTATCAAGTTTTTTCATTGTTAACGTTCTACTAAATACAATAATTTTAACAAATTTGTGAAACATCATCAAATGAAATATCTTTTAAATTCCACGAGGAAGATGTGGTAATGACAAAAGAAATCAATGTTTTTGTGTTCATATTTTATTAAACAGTTATAACATTTAGGAATTCATTTTTTTGCTGGTTTAGGCTCCAAGCAAGCAATGCATCCCTGAAAACTCTTGTTTGTTTGCTTGTTTTTTAACAAGGCTTCCAAAACGCCCATTAAACATTATCATAAAGACCTTGACCCTGAGTTTTAGTGTATTTAATTGCTCCCATTTGTGCTACGGTCACTTTTGATGAAATATGGCGTTGTTTATTTATAACCGCTCACTAAACAAATTTGTGATAGCATGGTCTCGAACCCAGCACCTTTCGGGTAAGAGCCAAACGCCATTGCCATTGCGCTATCGCCGGATAAATTTTGTCTCAATTTCATGGACGAGACACCTCAACCAAGCTAATAATCCACACAAAACGTACAAACTACCTCTGATGGTAATCTTCTAAGAGGCCTTCGTAGGCTAGCAATTCATCCTCATCGTGCCATAACCACGTCTGTTCAGTGTTCCTCACGCGCTCCTCCTGTCTTTCCATCTCGCGCTCCAGTAATATCCGTTTAAAAGCCAGCAGTCCACCATTAGCCAGTTCCCCATAGCTAATAAATTCTAGAAACGAAGTTCCCCATATTTGCGCAAACAGACTCGATGATTGGTGGAAAAGAAACACAGATAAGGGAACTAAAGATGTATTGACTTATGGTAGGAGACATATCTATTAACACTTGCGATATTAGTAAAACAATCAAATATTGAATTAAAGTAAGTCGGTATCACAAAAAGAGACAGCTACTGTACCATGTGCGAAAGATGATGAATTAAGGTGAAGTTAAGCACAGATTCATCACTAAAAACCTCAGGGCTTCCCAGGACCCTCAAAACTTATTTTCCTATTTTTTCTATAACGAAAGCCAGTTTATTTCAAAAATCTTTTCAAATTCTGTTTCTTATACCCTTAAATGAGAGTCTCAGACGCCCTCAGGACCCTCCGGTTCTTTCAAGGTAGTCTGAGGGCCCTTTCACCAATAAACCACCATAACTAGTATAATTTTAGAACTGGGTCATAAAATTCACAACTTTTATCCCAACTTTACAAAAAACGAAAATATAAATTTACACACCATTATTGTCTGCATCCAAATTTGAATCTTTTATGCTGAAAAAAACAAACAAACTATTTCTTCATTGGAACAAGACAGAAATTGCGCAACATGCTGAACGAAACTCGCAATTAAATACATTAATACCAGTGGTGTATACTTGGTTTTCGGTCAGTTACACATCTAATAAAGTTTTTCACTTGTCCGTAAAATATGTTGACTGTCCGACGCTACAAAATATTACTAACAATTTTTCGAAGTTTTTACGCGATATTCAATTAATCCATTCGCCATTTTACGAGGTTTAAAAAATCTCTTATTATCCTTTCGCTGGATCTTTTAATTGAAGGGTTGGTGCCCTAATGAAATTATCCCATCCGTCAAGAGAACAAAAAGTAACCAACTAAGTTTAAGTTGTTTGTTCCCACATCACCGTAAAATGCACATTTATAAATATTATTTGAAAAATTACCGACTGTCCCGTCGGACAGTTGGGATGTTACAGAATCAATTTTGCAAAAAAAATCGCTCGTCCCGTACCGTCGAGCGTCCGCAAATATACACCACTGAATATATGTGAAATAAATATTTAATTTAATATTTAATTATATTTAATTTAATTTAATTTAATTTTCAATTCAAAACGCTACCATTCTTTCAAGTCTTCCATCGATAACAGCGCAGGGTTAAATTCAGGGATCACATAAAACTAAAAACACGAGTTGAATTTACCAAATAAATAGAACCCATTTGAAGTTTTTGGGTGGTATAAAACTACGCTAGTGAAAAATTATTGTCATTATTTTTGATTAACTTGTACAAGAAGAGTGAGAAACTTTTAGTACCAATTTTTGTAAAATAAGACTTTCATAAAGTCATGTAATAGCTCAACAATGGCAAAATTCTATGACTGACACAGAGTTTTAAATTTCAGTGGGCTGCTATTGATAGATAGACAATAAATTTTCCCTCTTATTGGGGTTGGTGTTAGGAAGGGCATCCAGCCGTAAAAACATATGCTTCAACAAACCATCAGATGATTAAACCTACAAAATTGTGGGGAATATCATCTTTTGGAAACGTGCAACCCACTCTGAGTGGAAAACGTCACGGATGATGATGATGATGATAGCAACTTTAACTACGATAATTAGGTTTCATACTAAAAAACATTGTAATTGAAACCCGCTAGTTTTGTACCTCTGAAAACGACAAATGACCATTGAAATCAACGTCCCATTTATCGAACGTAGACTCGGTTATTTCATCCGGTAAATAAACAAATGCAGGCCGAGCAACTTGCTTTTTCATTCCTTTTTCTTTCGACAAGTCGATTATCAACTCAGTTTCATTTGAACTCAGGAAATTTGTAACTTCTAAAAACAAATGAAAATAGAAGTACAGTATACTACCGATAAGTGGGACCTTTACTAAGTGGGACAGTTTTTCTCGGTCCCTTGAACTTCCTAACCTAATATAGGCATACGCTTAAATGGGACATTCGCAAAGTGGGACAGATTTCGTCAGCCCCCTGAGTGTCCCACTTATCAGGAGTGTTCTGTATAAAGACAAATAATTGAAGAAATTAAATTTCCATTGAAAGAAAAAGGAACCATTTAAAAAGGTTTCACAAACATGAAAGAAAGCACAACAATGAATTTTAATAGAAATGAATAAATATACCAAATATAAGAGGCCTGCCGCTTAAAACTTTCAATCTCATCTTCCTGTCATTAAATTCAATTTCCTCAGTGTATCCCACCTTGTGAAAAAGAATTCAATTGATAAAAAAAACACACATATATATATATATATATATATATATATATATATATATATATATATATATATATATATATATATATATATATATATATATATATATATATATATATATATATATATATATATATATATATATATATATATATATATATATATATATATATATATATATATATATATATATATATATATATATATAGGCTATAGTAAAAAAGAGATGACAAAATCTTATCGGAAAACTGAAAGAGACATTAGAATCCATAATGGCATTTGCATCAAACCTCCAATAAAGAGATGTAACAGAGTGCCTATTTTTCTAATGGACAGTTTCGGTCAATTTATTACAGAATTCTTGGTTGGATAAATCGTGTGATGCAACTTCCATTAAAAATGTTTTGTGACCTTCCCTCATTCTAAATTCCAATAGTATGACCCCTGAACAAATCGAAACAAATACAGATCTAGATCATCTGGAGCACAATTGATGCTTTCATTGTAATTTGCACAATCTTAACTGATTACGAGATCTCTCACTGAGAAGAATGTCAACTGCTACCGTCAATCATCGATAACCTGAATTCTTCACTTTGCAATAGCGTACGGTTGCGGGGTTATAAATAGATTTTACGATTATACACGCAAAGCATGTTGGGATTGAATTTCGTACAAACATACTAAAGATGGCGAAGAAATATGAAGGGTTGCTGCCGATAGAAACTACCAAACATTGTTGTTGGGGAGTTTGCCATTCCGATAGTCGTTATCCGGATAAGTTACAGTCTGGAACATTTTTTATAAACTTTCCTAAACCTGGTAAAATCAAAGAATCGATGACAGATTGGGAGAAAGGACAGCAAAACATGAAAACAGAAGAATGTAAAAAATGGGTTCATGCTTGTGGCAGAGATTTTTTCACTATTGATAGTGTAAAGAAGGACACATATATTTGCTCTTTACATTTTGTTGGAAGAAAAGGTCCTACTGAAGACAACCCTTTTCCATTAAAAGCAAATCTTACACAACAACAGATTGACTCAATTAACAAAAGGAAGAGGAAAAAGCCGACTATTCGTGATGTTAAACCTAAAAAAATTAAACCAGAGCCTGTTCATTTACAAATCAAAAGTGATTCTCCTTCTAATCATATCATATTTATAATATTTATAATGGTGTAGTGAATTTCAGGGGGTAAAATCAGACACATTCAAGTCCAAAATTGAGAAAACTTGAAAATGAAGCCATCCTGGATATGGATAACTGGTCCAAATTACAGCTTACGCCACCCCTCAAAACAATTATTATAACCACCCCTCTAAAGCGCCCCTCTCTAATAAAACTTTAGAAGCGCCCTGGCGCTTATTATATAGTAAATAGTAACAGAAAATATTCAAATTCAATATTAAAAATACAAAAAATCTATTTCAAGACAACAGGCATAAGTTTTCGTGGAACTTTCATAATGAAGTACTCTGGAACCAAAACTTTAGACCAAAACAACTTTGTAGATTTTATAATACGACTTTGCAGATCTTAATTTGGAAAGATTCGCTCAATATGGGGATCTCCAACAGCAGAGTGTAGAACAAAATCACAATACGAGCATTGCGTAACCAGAAGTTGATGTTGAACTTGAAAGTAGTATAAGTGTGACTTCTTTAAAATAAGTTTCTCACCAACAATAGAAAAACATTGTCTGCTTATTATAGCTTTTAATTTTCGATCATTGGAATGTGTTAATAAATCAGAAACAGATCGATTCTTTAAGACTTTTAAACATTTTATTTCAATAATTCCACATAACTTGTTCTCCGCATCATAAATTAAACCATCTGGACTGGCACCCAAATGTGGATAATTTTGGTTGACCCATATTCCATTGGTAACAACATTTCTATTTGTAACGCGTGAATAGTTTTTTTGAAGAAGAATCCATCTTTTCTGCTAAAAGAACAATATTTTTTGATACAGACGCTGTTATGCGACACCATCTTGCTTGATGCCATGTGAAAGATTTTGATTGATCAACAGTTCCAGGAATTTCACCACAAGATATATTTTTTCCAAGAATTAGTTCATTATTCAATAACAAAGATTCTTCAAACACTTTAACAGGTTCTTCATAAAAAGCAATATCTTCATCAGTTAAATTAAAATCATCATAATTAATTTGATAAAGTGTTGCCCACATAGATTGAGTACGACTGCTTTGTGAGGAGATTGATTGGAGATCAATAACAAATTTTGAAACAACTTCAGGATTTACTTTTCGAAGTTCATTCGGTCGAGGATGAAAGAATCAATGTTTTTATGTAGCGCTGTAGAATCTTTCTCTCTTTTTTTACCTTTATTACACTTACAAGGTTGTGATGTACATACATTTTCAACAATGAAACCATGTTCAGCAACATAATCACCTATAAACAAAAGAAGTGCGGTAATATGAAAGCATCTGCCAATTTCACTAGCTCGACAATTACATGAAGTAAATTTTATAGAACCACTAACATTGCTGATAGCCAAAGAAACAAGTAACAGCTTTTTCATAGAATGATGAACATGTCCTCTAATAAAATAAATGTCAGTTTCAGATGAAAAAAATTTTTCTACATTTTCAACAAACCCACTCTTTAAAAGCCACCTTCCTTTACGTAATGGTTTTGCAGTAGAAGAATCATCACAATCAATGTCATCTTCATCTTGTTGCAAGTTATCATGTGACGAGGAGGAAGAAGAAATATAAGCATTTTGGACGGACTCCAAAACAAAATGATAAACATGTCCGTAATTAAAGTTAGATGGTAGATTTCTTGACGGAAACAGTTTCCACCCTACGACAGGAAATGATAAATATTTATTTGTTGATTCATTGGGATTATTTAATATGGATGTAGCTTTAATATTGTACCACCTCCCTCTGTCTACTTTAGGATCGACTGGAAGCTTTAAATCGATTGCTCCCTGGACTCTCAGCGCAAGTTCTCCTCTTTTTCCACCCTTTTTCTGAGCATGACACTCCAGCCAACGTTTTAGCTCATTTACATTGCATTCTGTTGGACTTTTAACCAATTTAGCACCAGGAACATCATCTTCAGAGAGAGAAACATAAGCCACAGCCTCATGTTTCCCGGCCATCTTTTGGTTTGTTTGTACGAGTTTGGGTCTAGGCACTAGTCAGATTAAATTATGATAATAATTTGTGACGTATGCAAAACGGTACGCTATTGCACAATTTATTTGTTTGTTTGTTTTTATTTGTAAGGTCGGGATAGCTCAGTTGGTAGAGTGCTTGCAATTTCGGATTTCTGAGGTTGCGAGTTCAAATCCTGCCGGCCTCGCCGACTCAGCAAATGAGTAGCATTTCGATGCGGTAAAGTACGGTTGTTGATGGTAGGAGTGGCACCCGCCTCAACAGTTACACCCAACGTCTTTTAGCAAAGTCATAACTTTTAAATGGTGTTTATTTATAAAGCAATAATGTAAAAAATGCACTGACAATTAACCCACATGTTTCAAGTTCACACGCAAACATTTCTACAAATTCGTTTTGCCAACATGAAAGAAATTCAGAAATCAGAAATTTTAAAAACATCAATCGATGGTAACACATTCCTGTCAAACATATCATCGTCTTGCCATCTTCACTTTTTAAAAAACATTACTTGGCCAAGTTTTGAAATTAAAACATTAAAATAAACTGAAAACCTGACTGATAGACGTTTTCTAGAAAAATACACTGAAGGCAAATTTATGTCATTTAAATTTATGTTATTAAGAGTTAAGTAAAAAAACACTTTGTCTACCCCATGTTGGTGCTTGTGCAATGTCAGATGAACTTTCTGATTTCTAGGTCCAAAAATCCTTTTCGTCGTCTTCTTTTTATCATTATAAAGTTTGCTTTCTTCGTGCTTACAGTTCCTGCTGTCGCCATTTTTAAGGCACTGATAGTTGTGAGATTGCTTAAATAATCCGCTAAGTGGTAAGTGATTTGCAGAAGATTCCTGATTCGATGAGCCTTGCTGGAAGTTCAGAATTTCACCATTCAACCTTTTCGCGAGATTGAAGAGAAAAATAACATGCACCAAACGCATGACTCAAATGCAAATATAAACACTATGTGTAACTATCTTGTAAGGATTAGCCGCCCATAAGCATAATTTGGGGAATCAAACTCAGACCAATTATGATTAAAAAATCTATTTTTAAATTGGGAAACTTTGTGTCCAACTTTTAAATAATTTTGTTTAGATGTATTTATATAGAATCTGGGAAAGAGGTTTGCTAATGCTGCAAAAAGTTGTACTGCAAACATGCTTTCGAAAACAATGGTTGAGTTATAAGATCATTAGCATCTAGGATGGACGTCAGAAGTTTCGAACGTTTGAATCGAATAAACGAACAACTTCAAAGACCAGAAGCATAAACCAAACATGATTTCAAGAACAAAAACGATTATGTCAAATCTTTTTACTTAACCCCAAAATGGGCGAACTATTTTAAAAAGGAAAATTTGCGATTTTTTTTCCGAAATTGTGACCAGTCACGTTATTTTCAATTAATTTTTTCGATGAGCCCTATTTTATTTGCAAAATCTTTGAAAAGTTGATTTGCACTTTTCCAGCGAATTTATTGTATCAAACTAAACTCAAAACGGTCTATAAATAGATACGTAAGCATGCTGCAATTTTTTGGAAGCTACAGATCTTTACCTCCGGTTAATTCCATGCGGAATAAGATTTTGGTCGTAAACAAAGCAAAAAAGTGCGGCTTTTAGTTCACAGATTTTTTATTGTCGACGAAAAGAGATGGGTTACACATTTCTTCCTTGTCTTTTATTGATATCGTTAATGGTAGCGAAGACATTCGAGGCTAAAGCAGATGTTGTTACCAGAAGGAATCTATTCACTGAATATTTAACTGAAGATATTCCTAAAAACTCTTCAAAAAATGAGGATGAAGTTTTAGAGGTTGAAAAACTCAAAGAGGTTATTAAAAGCCACGAAGAAAATAGTACGAAGTTAACTAAAAATAACACCCAGGAGTATATAAGACTTAAGTTGCCTTCCTTGGATAGGATGAAAGTAGGAAGGGAGATGAATTTGTCTTTACCCGGGGATATGGAAGCTAAACTGAAAGTGCTAAGCGCCAGCCCGGTCGTATTCGGTAAGTCATTTCACAAATTTTCTGTGATTACTTTTAACATTTTAACATTTATTATTTTCTTAATATTTTTTGTTAAAGGACACATATTGATAGCAGTTTATTTTTAAACTGAAATGTAAATATCCTTTTTAAACATTCATAAATAAATAAATAAATTTGTCTCCGCTTTTTATTATGTTTGTGGTCGACAGTTAATAATATCACATTTTAAAGCTGTTTTTTTTTTAACGGTATTTGCACTCTAGTAGACCAGTAGAGAGTTTGAATTAGACCGGTTATTTTTCCATAATGGGTTGATCAGTCAATATTTTTGGGGGGTTTGCGACTAAGCTGAGCTATATTCTTCTTCCGATTCCTTCTTTTTACGTCATTTTCGTGTATCTTTTCTTTCACTTTTGAAGCTACTATCATGCATTGATTCATTTTTCCCCTTGCGCGTTCGACGAGACATCTATTACATTTTCCCGAAATTTAGCTCTGTGTCCGACGAAAAATTTCAAGTCAATATGAAGTTTTGGTTTAATTCAGATCTTGCCTAAAATTATTTTATATTAAACTTAAAATATTTAAAATATAATAAAGTAGCTAATTAAAGAATTTAAATTTAAAAAAAATATTTTATATTAAACGCTCAAAATTCAAATTAACAGCCACGAAATGTCGAAGCATAATAGAAATTTGTTTTATTGTTTTTTTCAAATATTTTTATTTATAATATATATATATATTAGTTATTTCCAACTTTTCACTCCCATATTTAAATCAGTAATTACAATCGTGAACATTGCTAGAAATCGAAAATTTCATTGACGAAGAAGATTGCCAACTTTTGATCGACTTGGCACTCAGCAAAAACATGAAAACGAGCGAGAACAGATTCAGCCATGTTGAATTTAAAAACGTCGAAGAAACTTTTAAAGAATGGGACTACAACCAAGATGGCTTCATTGAACCAGAAGAGGTTTTAAATCATACATTTACTTCAATCTTTAATTATTATTATTATAAATTATTTTTTTTAAGATGGTGAAAATTTAAGGAAAACCGTATTTTTCAATAAATATTTTCAACATATTTGTATTATTAATTATAGAAATAAATATTATTTATTCAATGAGAAAAAATCATACAGCCGCGGACACACTTACCCTGTTTTTAGATCACATTGCTACCTGGCCTCACTGACGTGAAGTTCACAGTGGAGGATGCTGATGATATGTTTTTTGTTTTGAAGATGGATACAAATGGTGACGGTACGGCTTCTTGTTTAGAGATTTACCCGTTTTGAATTTTACAATGAAATTCGGTATTTACGGGTATGTCTCTTGAACAAATACGTGCCTGTTTCATGTTACAAATGCACGGAAAAGAAGATATATTGTGTATCGAGTATACAGTTCTAATCGCATGTACTTTTTTGGTGTTCATGTAACATAGAAACAATTTAACATGCACGAATTACGGTTCCGTGTCATTTACTTACATCCATATATCGCGTTTTGTCTCCAGGAAAAGTTGATTTTGACGAGTTGAAAGAGACAAACCTTGGGGCGGCAAAAGCGTACTTTGACGGCGTCAAACAAGAATTATACCGACGACGTAACATTTCGTCGAAAAACACGTGGATTTGGCACGACAAGGACGAACTGTTGAAATTCACTGAGGACGGCTACTTTGACAAATACCATGATAGGTGGGGATTTAAGAATTTCATTGTTGGTGAGTTTACGGTTGTGCCAGATAGATATTTTGAACAATTTTTGAAATTGCTAAACGCATTCGGTTGAAATATTCAATTTATCTCAACCAAAAACAAAACAACACGTGGTTTTTCAACAAGTGAGCAAACGTTTTAAATGTACATATTTGCTTCGTCCCTTCGACGTTTATTTTTAAGGATCGCCATGGTAACTGACTTTCCTGTAAAGATGATCGAGGAAAGCGAGCCTCTGCAAGTAAGTCTGTTTGGCGAGAATCAGTTTCAGATTATACGTCAGGACAGTGATCCAATCGTTCGAGATATCCCCTGCTGTCTTTATGGCGATACAAAGACGCAATGCAGGTTTTGCAGGTAAAATACACTTAAGCAATCATGCTGACAGTTAAAACGTTTTTTAAAATCTAGAAAAATGTCGCGCGATTTTCTTTGTTATGAAACCATCCTCGTGAGTATGTTAGGAATTAATGAAAATCTTCCGTAGGAATGTCGCGTGTTCACTGCATGTTTTTCTGGCGCAGGTACATTTCCTTCATGATATTTTTAAGCGACGTTGAGGAGGGTGGCGAACTTGCATTTCCATTGGCTAATCACCGATTCCAGGTACGTTTTGATTGGCTAATCACCGATTCCAGGTCCGTCTTGATTGGCGTGAAGAAATAATTTTGATTGAGCGGAGAGAAGAAATTGACATGAGCACGCATCTCAAACTTTTAGAAAATTCGATTACGGAAAAAGTATTTCTGTGATAAGTAGAAAAGAAATTACAGTGGACTCTCTATAACTCGAACATCCTCGGGGAATCAGAAATCGTTCGAGTTAAGGAGAGTTCGAGTAATAGAGAGTTAGTTTTTATGAGAGTTTATTAGGAAATTTCCACCATGCCAGCGAAATTGTTGTTCGAGTTAAGGAGAAATTCGAGTTATAGAGGTTCGAGTTACAGAGTCCACTGTATTAAGTTTCTAGGATTTCGTTCATGTTAAGGATCCATAAAAGGCTTCAAAAAGCTTTTAAGTTCACATTCCAGTAACTTTGTACCAGTTAAATTTCAACAATTCAGACAAAATCTCGCAAGGAAATTTAAATAATGAAATGAGTCTTTGTTTTGCTGTGGCAAGAAACAAAGGTAAAGACTGTGTTCAGTATGAATCGAAATTTTAATTTCACGGTATGAAACATGGGTGAAATACACGCATTAACAAAATAAAAAAATACATAAAACCTTAAATTTTGCTTCTTAAACATTTGTATTTCATTGGTGAGAACAATATAAGATTGTGTTCAAAAGAGTGTTTGCAAATTTAAGACGCGTTACAGGATGTTATGAACAACTCCGGGGAATGGAGAGGTTATTTCACGTACGCCAAAACAACCGGCAACCGATTCTATTACAAAGCCATTTTGAACTTCACAATGGACGGAGCGAACCGAATATTCACGGGGGAAGGGAAAGATGAGAGTGACAGTTTTTACTTTCAAAAGAGCATCATTTTAGGTGAGCAAAGATTTATATTTATTAGACAATTTTATGATATTTATTATCTTGTTTATTACGTATAAAAAATAAAAAAATACGAATTATATTTTAAAGTTTTTTTGCCCGCGAGTATCAAAATACCGCGGGTATCAGTTCAAAATATTACCGCGGGGGAAATCTCAAAAGTAAGAGCCATAGCCGTTACCTTCATAAAGCTAAGTATATTTCACCCCTTTTCTCGTAAGGCACCCTTACAAACCAACAATTAGTGTTACTTGAATGTTCCAATACTAAAAATGTCAATTTGAACTGAATATCTTCAAGTTCTTTTCCCTCTTCCAAGCTTTCAAGTGGTTGATGTATATGGGCCAAATTTGCCGGAACTTGACACGTCAAAATACTATGCATTTCATTTCTCCTCTAAAACCATCAAGGATAAGTAGGGCAAATGATATGATGATATGTTTTTTGTTTTGAAGATGGATCCAAACGGTGACGGTACGGCTTCTTGTTTCGAAATTTTCCCGTTAGAATTTTAAAATGAAATTTGGTATTTACGGGTGCGCCTTTTGACCAAATACGTGCCTGTTTCATGTTACAAACGCATCAAGAAGAAGTAGGGCAAAACGATCTAAAACCAATTTTAACATAGATAGGGAAAACCAAAGTCGAATGGTTCTTATAACAAATTGTACCTAACAAACGAAAAGCTAACTTTTCTATATACGAGTACATCATTCCGAAATTTTTTTATGACAAGACTGTTAATATATTGCTAATTCCATTCAGTGTATGCGTGATACTTCAAGACTGAATAACGCGATACTTCAAGACTGAATAACGCGATACTTCAAGACTGAATACGCAAACCTTATTGAACAAACAAGAATGAATGTACTTTGAACATTTTGTAATCCTTGGTGTAACGTCGCCTCTAGAACTGAAAGGTGCTACTTTATACGAGTCAAAATTATTTCCTGAATACATGCTCCTCACTCATAACCAGTAGAAAACCTTAATAAAGGAACAAGAGTTCCCTCGAAAAACATGGCAGGTTTGCCGAAAATAGGGACCAGCAGCCGTGCCAGGGCGTATTGTAATTGACTAATAAGAAATATATGTTAATGATAAACAACATTATTGTTTCACTGAGGATGGATGAAATAAATGGTAATTATAAAATAAAGCAAAATAAAAAGTGAAATTTGTTCGCATTATTTTTGCGTGGCTTTAATTTAATTTTGTGAATTTGGCCGAAAGGTGGTAAACCCTTCATAGATACACGTGTGTTTTCATATAAGAAACGCGGAATTTGAATTGAGCCTAGAAAAATGTTTCTTGTTTTCAGCCCGTGTTTCTTAAAATAATTTTTTGAAAGAAACCAAGTTTTTTTGCATTCACTCAGCGACTGAATACCTCATGAAGACGTCCTAGTGTTTCTAACAATTTTTAAAGCGAAAAAATGTAAATAAATTAAACGTTGTATAAGTCGCAATAAAGATTTAAAAGATTTAAAGATTTCTAGTTTTACCGATTCTAACAAAATATTGAAAACGTGTTTCTTTTTCTTTTTTTTAATTTCTTCTTTCTGAAAACGGGTTTGTTAATATTTAGAGCCTCGCTCGCACATATAAGAGGATTTGCGGATCATGTAATATCTTTGACCTCAAGGACATAAGCACCCTTTATGCACTGCTGCCACGGAGTTTAAAATGCAAAGTTGGTATCTTGCGTGGGTTAACTCACCACTGTTTTCCTCTCACTGGGGTTGGTGTTAGGAAGGGCATCCAGCTGTAGCTCAGGAGCATTTAGGGCATTTATAAGAAGCGGGCAAATAAAAGAGGGAGACGTTTATAAAATATTTCTGATTTAAAGGGAGCGTTTATCAGAGGAAGGCGTTAAAAAGAAGGGGGCGTTAATTAGAGGATTTGAGCCATTGTAAAATCTTTGTTTGATTTTTGCTGACAACGCAATTCTGCTCTCTCTCTTCAGGTGAGACCGTGAAGTTTGAAAAGGCGTACAACAACAACAACAAACTGGTGATAAAGTATCACGGGAAGATTGTGGAAGGGGCAAAGATCACAGGGAATTGGTGGGTGCCGGGGCACAAGAGGCTCCGCGGGACGTTTTTCATGTGGAACAGAGAGTATGAGGTAGGGACGTACACAAAGTTATATTGAGGACGATATACTCTCTGGTAGTCCAGGCTTACGTTGCCTTTATCATAGAACTACCTTTTAATGCCATTCATCTTTGCGAACATTTATTTGTAAGATTGAGGAGGTTCCTTTCAGAATTTACCATGAAAAAGAACCCTTCTTTTCTCCCATAAGTTTCTCCTACATGTACACAATAACATCAATCTTAGTAAAGTTCTAAGTTCTATACCCGAATACACAACTTTAGAAATTTCTGTCTCGAAAAAATTGAAATTTTGCAAAATTCATTTTTACAATTAGAAGAGTTTTGGAACATTTGCGGCACTCATTTTTGTGATTTAGGGACAAACAAAATCGCAATAATTTAATGCCGAAACATTTTATGCCCTAAAAAAATAATACCCTTCAAGGTAATAGAACTACTCGAAAAAGTTTTATTAACTAAATATTTCGACCCTAAAAGTAGTGAATGATTGTTAGCCTGGAAGGTTAAACCACGTGCAATGTTTTAACGTCAAGTTAGTGCGGAAGTCGATTTTACAAGACTATATTTAGATAGGTACACGCTTTTCTTTTATAAGCATAGACTTGATTTGGCCAGGGTCAAGTATTCTTAATTTTTAACTCCAAATCAGGCTGAAATATTCTTAGCATATTCTTTTTTATTCTACTTAAAATAGGTTGTATTCTTATTTTTTGTACCATAAAAAATTTTCATTTACTTGTCACAATTTATAAATACATATCTTATTTTCTTCTATCAACTTTTGCAAATTCAGCTATATTTCGGTAAAATATTCTCCAATACAACAGAATTCTCACCCTGGGCATATTCTTCAAAAAATGCCCATTTTCACCCTGCTATTCTTATAAAATGAAAAGGGTGTATTCTACTTAAGAGAGACTCATCTACCGTTCTTGCCTAAGATTTTCTCCACACGGGCTGTTGATGAGGTCAACCAACCGAAAGGCTGTCCTAAATCCTCGCTCACGATCAAACCAAAGAAAGGGACGGCCGTATTTTGGTACAACCACCACGTGGACCCGAAAACTGGAATGGTCGGCGAGTTGAACAGAGAAGCCATGTTTGCGCATTGTGACGTCATCAAAGGTGATTATTCAATAAATTAGGCGACCGAGCACGGCCCACTAATATACACGGCCCTATATGTCACATAAAAGGCCGATGTCTGACAGGCTGATTGCTCATATTTGTGCAGCTTTTACTGAATACAGTTATTTTCAACGATGGTTAATAAATGTTCGGCTTTTGGTTGTTTTACTGGCTATGATAGTAAAAAGGAAGTGGAGAAAATTACCGAGATATCTCAATCGTTGATCGCCGTAAATGTCTTCATATCTTAGTCGCAAGATTGCATCATTATTGCGACATATCAGTTTACTGCTCCCATCGTGTAAATAGAAAGCTGAGTAGATGAATAGTAGTTCCCAGACGCGGACAGGTGTTATGCGCATGCGCCGATTACGTCACGAAATTTAACAGATGCCCGTGGGAATTGAGTAAATTCTTATTACTGGCTTGTATATTAGGCTGTCCAATAAAAAAGGAACTGATAACAATGTCTGATGATTGTATACTCAGTTTTTCTCAAGTCTTGTTGATTCGTTACTGCATATTATCCATGAAGCTGACGTCTCGATTGACCAGTTTTCTTATCAGTTTTTTCATAGTTACGTCAGCCTTTCTTGAGCCTCTTTTGGTGATGACATTTAACGATCGTTTCAGGTGAAAAATGGATCGCGTCATCGTGGATCAACATCATTGGCGATGGAGACCTTACCCTGCGCGCGTGGAGGCGCGGGAACAACATGTTACTACAACACCGCCACGCGCTCCTCTCCGTCCTCGGCGCGAAAGAGAAGCCACTCGTACACGAGGATTACGAGACCGCGTATTTACGCGAGACAAGCGCGGGGAATCGCACGGATCCCGCGTACAGCTTTTACGAGCATAAGCCTGCATCCGGTGCACTGCAAGCGTTACAAATACTTTTTAACGACATGGATAACAGACAGCTAGCTGCGATTGCGAGCACTGTTCATTATAAACTAGGCTTGACATGCGTCGCTCTGGATAATTAAGCAGAACGTTTACACTTGCACGAAACTATGCGGTCATGCTACTTGCACACAACGACACATGCACGCAACGATGCGGTCGGAACAAAAGACTCTTATGCACGCTTATAACACGTTTCAAGAACGTGAATCACATTTCGGAAATGTGACGGAGATTACAAACGTTGAATGTCTTACTAACTCTCAGATCTCCAGAACATTTCACGATTGAAGTAGTTTCCCTTGTCATTAGAAAGCGGCAAATTTGTAAATAAAATATTTTTTTAATGAAGGAACTACTGTATTTATTTCTTATGACAATATAGAAATACGAATAAATAATATTTGTTTACTGGCTTTATAGGCTATATAACGACTAGGTCTCCTACGGTTTATGTCCAAATGTTCATAGTATCAACTGAAGGTATGTATATGGTTTGTTTTTGACTACAGCAAAGCAGAACAATCGAATAGAAAAGTGTTCCGGGTTATGAAAAAGTACTCAAAACAAATAACTCGCATGTTGTATTTGAAATGCCATGAATTTTACGAACTACGTCAACAACAACAAGTCAGACCAGGCAGGCTCAATGTTTCTCAATGGTCATTTGAGCCTCCATGTTTCTTAAGATTTTGGGAATCGGAGCCTCATGTTTCTTATTTACGTGTTTCTTAAAAAAAGACACATTGTTTTGACCGCGGCTATCCAATTTCCCTTTTTAACAGTTGAAGTGCTATGCAACTATAGAAACGACTCCTGACTTTACCTCGGAAACATCAACAATACAGGATGTACTTGAATGGGATATCTTACCACGAAACAATCTGGATCGATTACACCACTTACTAGATGAAGTTTGAAGGCGAACATGGACTCGATTACACCACTTATTAGATGAAGTTTGAAGGCGAACATGGACTCGATTACACCACTTACTAGATAATGTTTGAAGCCTAACATGGACTCGATTACACCAGTTACTAGATGAAGTTTGAAGCCAAACATGGACTCGATTACACCACTTATTAGATAGGGTTTGACGCCTAACCTTAGAACAAAGACACTTTTATGTCAGAGGCAATTCGTGTATGTCAGAGTGTTTCTATGTTACACAAACACAAAGAAAGGAGCTACAAGTATTTCCGTCTAAAGACTATTTTTGTCTATCTTCACATGAATTCGCGGATTCAATTGTTGGCATTGCATGAGAAGTAGACAAAGTTATTCATAATTGCAGCTATGTTCATTTTAACGTGGTTTTACGGCGTAGAACAAACTCGAAATAAAATGTTGACGTCTAGTTTCTAAAGAACAAAACACCTACGATCACGTCTCTTTGATTACCCTAAACCATGCGAATTAGACACTGGGTGACGGTTTATTTAGCAAGCGATTCATGAAAATTAAACTCCCTTTGAAGTATCAACATCAACTACTTCGGCTAAAAGTGTGTTTATACTTCCGCCAGAAGCTTACGCAAGATTTCGCCACCCGTCGTTTCTTCGGCTACCGTATGTTTTTCGCGCAAGCCGAGGTCTTCTTTGATGCGTGACGTCACAGATTCGATACCAGTCTCCAGAAGGCTAGTCGAAAAACAAATGATGCGATCACAATGTATTCAACGGGAATGTTTGAAGACGGAGAATGTTACATGCTACAATAGGAAATGTTCGCGTTAACATATACGCGTAAAAATATACGCGCGAAAGAGTGTAATGGAAATATCAGCTGGAAACATCATCAAATACAACAAAAGTGTCTTGAATGACTACAGCTACGTTTAGAGTTTTGCTTTTATCTACCGAAAAACACTTTCGACAACCGAACGGAAACAGTCGAAAGAAATATCGATGACGTCATGAGTCTTTCCCCAATTTTTGATAATTCTTTGATATTTAAATAAATAATTAATTAAGAACCCCGATAACACGAATACGCGTTATGACTCGCGATAACACGAATACGCGTTATGACTCGCGATAACACGAATACGCGTTATGACTCGCGATAACACGAATACGCGTTATGACTCGCGATAACACGAATACGCGTTATGACTCGCGATAACACGAATACGCGTTATGACTCGCGATAACACGAATACGCGTTATGACTCGCGTTAACACGAATACGCGTTATGACTCGCGATAACACGAATACGCGTTATGACTCGCGATAACACGAATACGCGTTATGACTCGCGATAACACGAATACGCGTTATGACTCGCGATAACACGAATACGTGTTATGACTCGCGATAACACGAATACGCGTTATGACTCGCGATAACACGAATACGCGTTATGACTCGCGATAACACGAATACGCGTTATGACTCGCGTTAACACGAATACGCGTTATGACTCGCGATAACACGAATACGCGTTATGACTCGCGATAACACGAATACGCGTTATGACTCGCGTTAACTCGAACTGTTTTCCATTCCCTTTCCTCATAGTTCCTCATAAAAACTCGAACATTCATTCATAACATTCGTTATCTCAAACTAGTCTACCCAGTCCCTTGAGGGATAGAGTTAACGGGATTATACTGTAGTTGTAGAGTGGTGTTTTTTCGAAACTGCTAAAATATTTTTTATTTATTTATTCTGAACCTTTATACAGGATTTACATTTCAGTATTAAAACTTTGAAATGACTATCTTGCATAAATATTTGTTATAAATAAATAAATAAAATTAAATACTGCTATAAATATGTGCCCTGTGGGGAATTTTACCGTTTTGTAAGTATGTTTATCAACGCTTAAAACATGTCATACTTGCTAGATCGTAACGAACAACGTACCTAAAAAAACTAGAACTTCTAATCATAAAAACAATGACGAGAGCTGTGTTCAATGTGAACAAGCATTCTAAATAAAAAAAATGCATTCTCGTACCTCACAAGCACGAACGAGCCTCGATTGCATGCTGCCCAATCAGCAAAGTATCCTCGAGGCGTGACGTTACATAGCATGTTCGAGAAAACTGTTTTGTCTCCTGCCACGAACGAAAAATCTCAGTTGAGTTAAAAGAAAACGCTGGCTGTTTATATGAAATAAATATTGACACGTCATCAGGGCGGGAAAAGACAAACATTTTAGGCTGAAAATAAAGCACAAGACAACATCAGTTAAGTACCTTATACCCTGATCAACTAACGTTTTGCAGTAAAGCAAATGCAACCTTTACACCCTGATCAACTACGTAACGTCTCTCACCTCTTTCGACTCTCTGCTTGTCCTGTTTGATGATGTTTTTTATGACGAAATGTGCGCATGCGCTGTTCACGAGAACCTCCTATGGGAATTATAAATAAATATAAAAACACATATTTTTAGAAATATTTGAAAAATAGTTTACTTATAATATACTACAGCCAAAACGTCAAAATATTTGATGTATCTGTAACACGCGAACATTTTAAAACACACGAAATCCAAAATTAAAGGAAATTGCCAAAAACACACATAGTGACGTCACAAGGAACACAATGAACTTCATACCAACCTCGTTACCAGCCTTTTTAGAAGAAGCGGCGAAGAGTTGAGCGATTTTTGTTAACAGTGCAGTGGATTGTTCGCGTTCTAAAACAAACCACATTCATTGGCTAATTACATTACATCCGGGTATTTTCGCTCGAAACGTAATGTGATTGGATGAGATGAGAGAATAAAAACAAACCGCATTCATTGGCTAATTACATGTCTACATCCGGGTATTTTCGCTCGAAACGTAATTTGATTAGATGAGATGAGAGAATAAAAACAAACCGCATTCATTGGCTAATTACATTACATCCGGGTATTTTCGCTCGAAACGTAATTTGATTGGATGAGATGAGAGAATAAAAACAAACCGCATTCATTGGCTAATTCCATTACATCCGGATATTTTCGCTCGAAATGTAATTTGATTGGATGAGATGAGAGAATAAAAACAAACCGCATTCATTGGCTAATTACATTACATCCGGGTATTTTCGCTCGAAACGTAATTTGATTGGATGAGATGAAAGAATAAAAACAAACCACATTCATTGGCTAATTACGTTACATCCGGGTATTTTCGCTCGAAACGTAATTTGATTGGCTGAGACGAGAGAATGAAAATGCAACCTTTCATGATTTCCAAAGCCGCCAACAAAACCAATGCAGCGCTTTTATTCAGTAGAATGCTCTGAGCGTGTGTGGCCATGACCGTCAAAATATGTGGTAATAAAGCTTGACGCAACTCATCCTGTCTCACACTGGCTTCCTTTTTACTGGAATGAAAAGCAGAGAAAAAAAAATTAAAAAATGGAATGGCATTCGGAAATAAATGTTTCATCGTTACCTGTGCGGGTTACCATCTCCCTGCTGTAACAAATTTACGGTCACCGGGTTGAAATGGGATTTAGCTCGTGGTTTTAGTACATACAAAATCACTTTCCGACCCCACGAATCCTCAATCAACGTTTGTAGGTTGTTTATGATCTCCTGTACAGAAGAGAAAATAGGAACTAACTAGAGGTCTGGAAACAAAGCTGCAAGCAGAAACCTTAAAAATAAAAAAACCTTTTTTTGATTATGATCTCCTTTACAAAAGAGAATATGGGAACTAAGTAGAGGTCTGGAAACAAAGCTGCAAGCAGAAGCCTTGAAAATAAAAAACCTTTTTTTGTTTATGATCTCCTGTGCAAAAGAGTATGGGAACTAACTAGAGGTCTGGAAACAAAGCTGCAAGCAGAAGCCTTGAAAATAAAAAAACCTTTCAGCCTTCTCTGTTACAAAAAAATAAATAATAGACTTATTTAAAATTTAAATATTTTTTCAAATGAAATACGTGGTCACACTTACCGGAAATATAATCTTTTTGATAAGCACAGTGTCATCTACGACATCAAACAGAGCTAGCATGACCATGTGACCATACTCTTCCTAATAGGGCGAAAAACATTCATATTTATTCTAAAAATAGTTTTGAATTTTAATATTTTGCTAATTAGTATCGAAATATGCATGTATAGATTTTTGGGGAGACCTCTGAACTTGGGGGACCTATTCTCTCTTTAGTGTACTTGGGGAAAGGGGGAGGGGGAGTTTAAGACTTTCACTCTCAGGTGAATCTGCAAAAGGTTTTAGCTTACAATATCGTTTTTCGAATTCATAACGTCATCAGCACATCGAAAGCTACTCAACAATTTTTGTTGTTGCGTCCTTTAAAGATCAAGTCTACCAGGCGATAATTGACACTTCCCAACTAAGTATATTTCAGTTCAAACTAAATTTGAAGCACTGAGAATTAAATAAATTGATAGCATAGAATCAACATTATACTTTAAATATTTAATAATATGTATATTTTGAAAGGTTATAAATAATTAAATACGTCCAATATCAATCAGGCCCTGAAATAAATATTATAAGCTCATCGGTCACGTTGACCGCCGTACTCATAAATCTTATCGGTCATCGAAGTTCGCCGTCGGTCAAAACTGACCGACATAGGTAACGTTTCTATCGGTCAACTTAACACCATGCATTTGCATTTCAAACAATAATCTCTCTTTAACACCATGGAGACATGCCTACTTAGTCAGAAAACTTTGGGAAAAGACAGAGGGAATTAACTAAATATCGAGGTTGAACGGAATAAATAGCAACATCAACAAAAACACAAATCAAAAGAAGCTAGTATCAGTCTTCTCATTATTAAAATTGTTGCGTAAATAAGTATGATTTTTACTGTTTCGCGTATATTTTCGCGTAGAGATATTTTATGTTTTACCCTTCATAATTTGTTATACACAGTTATTCTTTCTCATAGAACTAATGAGTGCAATTTTAACGGGTTATATAGTTAGCCTAGTAGATTCTGCAGTGCTCCAATTAGTTGTTCAAAAGCGATTCGCGAATTTTTGCGAAGCCATGTGCATTAATTAAGTTAATTCATTGTCCATTGGCGCATTTTTATGTCTCCTTGCAATGTGTTTGTTAATCACTACTTAAGCTGTTGCAGGCCTGTCAGTAAGAATTTCGTCTGGCGCGCGACTCTTCATGCGCGTTAACTCATCGAGGCACGCTATTTATTTTTCCCCCTCAGATTCCCAAGGCAGGGTTGTCATTCTTGAGCTCGCGTAGCGAGCTTCGAGGCGAACTTTGATTGATCACCTCACGTTCTGAAAAACTGTTCATGGCGATCCTTTTTTATTGTTTTTTTTTATCGTTTTGATGATTTTGGAAGATTTGTTCCTTCTCTAAAGTATTATATAAAATATAATTTTAATTTGATAAATCTATAGGTTATTTTTTTACAAACTACACATACAATCTATTAATCGATTCGACCTCTGTCTGTAGCGTTTAAAGTTACGGCAATAAAGAAAAGTTGAAGCCGCTTGAGATTGTCGAGACAACTTTAAACAAACATAAAAAAGAAGAGTTTCTTTTTTTGCATGATTTCTTTACCAATAAAAATATCTTGTTTAGGCTTTTTTGCGTTTAAAAGCACACCTCAAATTATTTTCTTTCCATAAGGCGACTCACATGCCTCAATTATACATGGCTACCTGACAAAACACCCCAAGACAAAACACCCCAGGCAAAACACCCCAAGACAAAACACCCCAAGACAAAACACCCCAGACAAAACACCCCAAGACAAAACACCCCAGACAAAACACCCCAAGACAAAACACCCCAAAATAGTACTTTTTGGTAAAACAATATTTTAGCGGCCTATAAACAATATAAAAATTAAAAAAATTTAATGTATTCCGTTGGCTTTGAAAATTGGTAGATTTACTAATTAGAGGAGGCTGATTTCAAATCAAGTACCAGAATTGGGATATTTTCACCCCTAATACCTTATTTGGGCCCAAAGTTTGAAATATTCTGTTGGCTTTGAATATTGGTAGGTTTACTAAATAGAGGATGGAACTGAAATCGTTCCTGGTCATATTGTCTTGTCATTACATGCCATAATTAATGAAGAGTGAAGATTGTTGTCGTTAACTTCGGAAATCAACGATTTATCAAAAACCCTAAAGTTTCAAACAACTGTGAGGTACATTATAGTTTAGACGCATTTCGGGCTGATGGGATTGATTCCAAACGATGGAAATGCCCGCAATGTTCAGTTCGTTTAAAGCTGTTCAAGAAGATTCTTTTTTTTCGAGAACGTGGGGTCATTTGTTGAAATTGAACCGCGCAATAAAAAGGTAGAGGACTTTTACATCATCCACAAACTGACACGTGTCATATGCTCAGCGTTCCACAGGTCTCATTATCACCTCATTAGCCTTTTGTTTACACGTTTACTTTTGTATATATTTAGGACGACAAAAACTTCCTCTTTCTTTTGTAAAGAGAATGCCAATGTGGATTGAGCGAAGTAGCAAGATAGGTTGTGAAGTTTTTATTTTTTGTATTAATGGTTCAAACTCACGAAGCCTTAAACTATTAAAAGCTCTTCTTGATTCAGTACTATATTTTATCCATGTACTAGATTACATCGGTTTTAAATCTTATATCTAATGTTATGCCCAATACCTCTTAAAAATTGGGCTTCTGCAATGTTTTCGTCATTGAGTCTATTGCATAATAATTTAAGACAACTTTGCAATTCCTCAGTCTTCTTATGGACTCTTTTCTTTAGGGGGACACCTATTTGGGATTTTTTTAAAGCAAGACATGATGTCATGCAGTCTTTTTGAATTCCTTCAATGCATGCCCAGATGGTAGCATAATGGTGACCAATGATTTTATTGAAGGAGCTGTTCCAAGCTTCGCACAAGTTGTTGGTACGTGCTCCATCTTCTCTTGTTGCTTCGTTTACATTCCAAACTTGAGGTGGAAAAAGAGGTGGAATATTTCGAAGAACAACATTCTGACCAGGTCGTGCTATACGACGAAATGTTCCAGAAACATAAATTCTGTCAAAGTATTCGACGAAAGGTTCAAACCCAGCTGGCGTTTCATTAATTAATAATTGCATTGCACCAGGGACGCTTGCAACAGGAAGGAACGCAAGACCATCTACCATTCCACAAAATATCTTGACTTCATCATCGTCTAAGTATCGCTGAGAAAGACCGAGCTCTTGAATCTTTCGCCATGAGCTTTGACACAGATGAAAAAAGCATCCTTTTGTTTGTACATGGGGACCAAACACTTCAACAATCGCATTCATGGCTCCTTTTTCAAAATCAAGCATTAATGAAGTTGGATCTAAATGGAGATTCAATTCGTTGCACTTGTCTGTGATGATCGTAAAGAGTTCACAGTAACTTTCTTGAGTTTTGTGAGTCATGAATGCGTAAACTGATGAAATGGCAGACTCATCAAGAGGAGCACGAATAACGTATATTTGTTCAAAAAGAGTTGGCACCACTTTAAATGTACCATCCATAAACCACATGTTTGATTGGCTCAAATGATTAAGACAATTTTCGTGCCCAAAAACAATTATTCTGTTTTCGTTGTTGCGGTTGTCATGTATTAGTAACATTTCTTTATCAACGTCTCTAGCCCAAACACCTTCAATTTCCAGTTCTTCAAGGGACTCCGGATTTTTTGGTCGACTTTTGGCAATATAGCGGTTAAAGCTTCGTTTGTTGGAGTTTGCATTACCAAAAGCTGTTCTTTCTTCATGAGTAAGTCTACATAAGTTATTAACAAGAACTTGATGGGTTGAACCGCCAGCAGTTGATGTTTGTGTTAAAACGGCTTTTATAGCTTGTTTTGCTTCTGCTACATTTATATCAACATTGCTACCAGTGTGACTGTGAGGTGTTTGTCATAAAATTAACTCAGGATCATTGATATCAACCCTCAAAAGCCCGTTGCAACGGAAAGCTGTCTTTTGTGAACATTGCCATTTAACTGAAGTATTCGTTGTAGCTTTAACGGTATACATGTATCCATTATAGCATAGTTTCCTTTGTTGTTTGTAATGTAATTCATTTTTCAACTACAAAATAAATATGTAATACCAGAACCGCCTTTAGTCTAAAAAACAGCCTAGGTATATAATAGATGTCTAGCTAGCTATACATATATATACTGTAAATATAATAGCTGTTGTCTGTAAAAGACTTTAAGACTAAGAACAGCTAATTGAGGCGGAGATCACATATTAATTGCAATTTCCTAACCTAATTAATTTAACATTTTGGTATAAAACCGTTTTCAAAAACAACAAATTCTGTATAAAATCTTGTATAACATCAAATACATAAAAATAAATACAACCGAGACCGCTTTCTGCACGTGTGAATTCACTTGTGAATTTTTCACATTTAATTACAAAGTGTTCTTTTTTATACAAAGTGCTGGCATATCATACGACAACAATAAAGTCCAAGTAACACTGTGATTAATTTTGATGCGTAATAATCGACAACATGGTTTTTTAATTACGTGCGTGCGGGTGAAATTTACACAAAGTGATTTCGCTAGCTACAAAATCATCGGAGCATAAAAATAGATAAATATACACTCCTCCATTGTGGAGAATTGGGATTTCCAAACACGTTTTTGATCAAAAAAAATTTTTTTTGGACACACAAGATTATACTTACCCATTAGTAATAATATTTACAAAATAAAAATAAGAATCTAAAAATAATCACAGTAAAAGAAAACGTGCAATAAGCGTTTTTAAATAATTAGTCAAATAAACGTGTATTATAAAACGTTTATTAAACGTCCGATTGTAAAATAAACCGAATTTAAACGTTTTAAAACATCTTGTGCCCACTGGGTACAGAACTTACACCAATGAACAACTTAAATAGTAAAAATTTGTGTTTTGTCTTGGGGTGTTTTGCCTGGGGTGTTTTGTCTTGGGGTGTTTTGTCTTGGGGTGTTTTGTCTGTACACCATTATACATATCGCGTTTGTTGTTGTAATTTTCAACTTATTTTGTACTGAACACTAAACGTTCCGAATATCTAAAAAATATCAAGTTAAGTCAAAACAAATTTAGAAGTTGTTTTGCGTGCCCGACCGACTCTAACTTTCACAAAATGGAATATCAATATTACATATTGCCACTTCCAAAAATATATTTTCATTTTTGTTGCTTACCTACTACAGATTAATAAAAAAGTTTTTAGATGTTAAGAAACTGGTCCAAACACAATGATAAGAAAAAATGTTGTTTTGCTTCGGAATGTTGCACGTGTTTATGGTGAAATTACTGACACAAGAAGATATTTGAATGGACATTTGTACAATGCAGAAAATGTGGCTTCTTTCTTCCACTTTGTTTTTGTGATTTTTAAAAACTTTTTCTTCAATTTCTTACCTTAAGTAAATATCAACTTTTTTCTACATATTTATTTATTACATAAAAAAGGGAAATTCATATAAAATGTTTACTTTTTTGTCGTGGCAATATTCTATTAAACTATGGAACAGTTCCAATGTTATACACATGCATCATCAACCTCATTTGATACAAAAACAAAACAAATAAGAACCGGGGGTGTTTAGTAAAACTCATTTTTATTGTATGCAAAAAAACCCGGAAAAATTGCATTACTCTGAAATTTAAAATTTTCTTGAGAAAACAACATTAGATGTATTTTGCACAATAATTAAAAACACGGAAAATCGCGATTCTTTTTCACAAAAACAGTAGTGTTGTTGTTGAGATTGAGAAATATCCACAAGAAGATGTTTGAATGGACAATGTCTGTACAATGCAGAAATGTGGCTTTTTTTCTTCAACCAGTTTCTTTGCCGTTTAGTATTTTTTCTTCCATGGAATGCAGCATAGTTCTTCTGCATTTATCTGTCTTTATGTTGAATGGAACTTTTAAAAACCTGTAGCATCGCGCGTAAACATGTCTGTCGGTTCTCTTCCTTTTTTCTATGATTGACGTCAAACCTTTTGAACAGTTAATAATTGATAACAAAATTTATCGAAATTAAAATTATATATAATACTTTAGAGAAGGAAAAAATCAAGAAAAACTGACTTTAGAGACTTACAATGTCTAAAAAACTGTGAAAATCACGTTAACTTATTTTGCTTAGTAAGGGGAACGACCGCGTGTGGAGGTTGAACGGAATAAATATCGAGGTTGAACGGAATAAATAGCAACATCAACAAAAACACAAATCAAAAGAAGCTAGTATCAGTCTTCTCATTATTAAAATTGTTGCGTAAATAAGTATGATTTTTACTGTTTCGCGTATATTTTCGCGTAGAGATATTTTATGTTTTACCCTTCATAATTTGTTATACACAGTTATTCTTTCTCATAGAACTAATGAGTGCAATTTTAACGGGTTATATAGTTAGCCTAGTAGATTCTGCAGTGCTCCAATTAGTTGTTCAAAAGCGATTCGCGAATTTTTGCGAAGCCATGTGCATTAATTAAGTTAATTCATTGTCCATTGGCGCATTTTTATGTCTCCTTGCAATGTGTTTGTTAATCACTACTTAAGCTGTTGCAGGCCTGTCAGTAAGAATTTCGTCTGGCGCGCGACTCTTCATGCGCGTTAACTCATCGAGGCACGCTATTTATTTTTCCCCCTCAGATTCCCAAGGCAGGGTTGTCATTCTTGAGCTCGCGTAGCGAGCTTCGAGGCGAACTTTGATTGATCACCTCACGTTCTGAAAAACTGTTCATGGCGATCCTTTTTTATTGTTTTTTTTTATCGTTTTGATGATTTTGGAAGATTTGTTCCTTCTCTAAAGTATTATATAAAATATAATTTTAATTTGATAAATCTATAGGTTATTTTTTTACAAACTACACATACAATCTATTAATCGATTCGACCTCTGTCTGTAGCGTTTAAAGTTACGGCAATAAAGAAAAGTTGAAGCCGCTTGAGATTGTCGAGACAACTTTAAACAAACATAAAAAAGAAGAGTTTCTTTTTTTGCATGATTTCTTTACCAATAAAAATATCTTGTTTAGGCTTTTTTGCGTTTAAAAGCACACCTCAAATTATTTTCTTTCCATAAGGCGACTCACATGCCTCAATTATACATGGCTACCTGACAAAACACCCCAAGACAAAACACCCCAGGCAAAACACCCCAAGACAAAACACCCCAAGACAAAACACCCCAGACAAAACACCCCAAGACAAAACACCCCAGACAAAACACCCCAAGACAAAACACCCCAAAATAGTACTTTTTGGTAAAACAATATTTTAGCGGCCTATAAACAATATAAAAATTAAAAAAATTTAATGTATTCCGTTGGCTTTGAAAATTGGTAGATTTACTAATTAGAGGAGGCTGATTTCAAATCAAGTACCAGAATTGGGATATTTTCACCCCTAATACCTTATTTGGGCCCAAAGTTTGAAATATTCTGTTGGCTTTGAATATTGGTAGGTTTACTAAATAGAGGATGGAACTGAAATCGTTCCTGGTCATATTGTCTTGTCATTACATGCCATAATTAATGAAGAGTGAAGATTGTTGTCGTTAACTTCGGAAATCAACGATTTATCAAAAACCCTAAAGTTTCAAACAACTGTGAGGTACATTATAGTTTAGACGCATTTCGGGCTGATGGGATTGATTCCAAACGATGGAAATGCCCGCAATGTTCAGTTCGTTTAAAGCTGTTCAAGAAGATTCTTTTTTTTCGAGAACGTGGGGTCATTTGTTGAAATTGAACCGCGCAATAAAAAGGTAGAGGACTTTTACATCATCCACAAACTGACACGTGTCATATGCTCAGCGTTCCACAGGTCTCATTATCACCTCATTAGCCTTTTGTTTACACGTTTACTTTTGTATATATTTAGGACGACAAAAACTTCCTCTTTCTTTTGTAAAGAGAATGCCAATGTGGATTGAGCGAAGTAGCAAGATAGGTTGTGAAGTTTTTATTTTTTGTATTAATGGTTCAAACTCACGAAGCCTTAAACTATTAAAAGCTCTTCTTGATTCAGTACTATATTTTATCCATGTACTAGATTACATCGGTTTTAAATCTTATATCTAATGTTATGCCCAATACCTCTTAAAAATTGGGCTTCTGCAATGTTTTCGTCATTGAGTCTATTGCATAATAATTTAAGACAACTTTGCAATTCCTCAGTCTTCTTATGGACTCTTTTCTTTAGGGGGACACCTATTTGGGATTTTTTTAAAGCAAGACATGATGTCATGCAGTCTTTTTGAATTCCTTCAATGCATGCCCAGATGGTAGCATAATGGTGACCAATGATTTTATTGAAGGAGCTGTTCCAAGCTTCGCACAAGTTGTTGGTACGTGCTCCATCTTCTCTTGTTGCTTCGTTTACATTCCAAACTTGAGGTGGAAAAAGAGGTGGAATATTTCGAAGAACAACATTCTGACCAGGTCGTGCTATACGACGAAATGTTCCAGAAACATAAATTCTGTCAAAGTATTCGACGAAAGGTTCAAACCCAGCTGGCGTTTCATTAATTAATAATTGCATTGCACCAGGGACGCTTGCAACAGGAAGGAACGCAAGACCATCTACCATTCCACAAAATATCTTGACTTCATCATCGTCTAAGTATCGCTGAGAAAGACCGAGCTCTTGAATCTTTCGCCATGAGCTTTGACACAGATGAAAAAAGCATCCTTTTGTTTGTACATGGGGACCAAACACTTCAACAATCGCATTCATGGCTCCTTTTTCAAAATCAAGCATTAATGAAGTTGGATCTAAATGGAGATTCAATTCGTTGCACTTGTCTGTGATGATCGTAAAGAGTTCACAGTAACTTTCTTGAGTTTTGTGAGTCATGAATGCGTAAACTGATGAAATGGCAGACTCATCAAGAGGAGCACGAATAACGTATATTTGTTCAAAAAGAGTTGGCACCACTTTAAATGTACCATCCATAAACCACATGTTTGATTGGCTCAAATGATTAAGACAATTTTCGTGCCCAAAAACAATTATTCTGTTTTCGTTGTTGCGGTTGTCATGTATTAGTAACATTTCTTTATCAACGTCTCTAGCCCAAACACCTTCAATTTCCAGTTCTTCAAGGGACTCCGGATTTTTTGGTCGACTTTTGGCAATATAGCGGTTAAAGCTTCGTTTGTTGGAGTTTGCATTACCAAAAGCTGTTCTTTCTTCATGAGTAAGTCTACATAAGTTATTAACAAGAACTTGATGGGTTGAACCGCCAGCAGTTGATGTTTGTGTTAAAACGGCTTTTATAGCTTGTTTTGCTTCTGCTACATTTATATCAACATTGCTACCAGTGTGACTGTGAGGTGTTTGTCATAAAATTAACTCAGGATCATTGATATCAACCCTCAAAAGCCCGTTGCAACGGAAAGCTGTCTTTTGTGAACATTGCCATTTAACTGAAGTATTCGTTGTAGCTTTAACGGTATACATGTATCCATTATAGCATAGTTTCCTTTGTTGTTTGTAATGTAATTCATTTTTCAACTACAAAATAAATATGTAATACCAGAACCGCCTTTAGTCTAAAAAACAGCCTAGGTATATAATAGATGTCTAGCTAGCTATACATATATATACTGTAAATATAATAGCTGTTGTCTGTAAAAGACTTTAAGACTAAGAACAGCTAATTGAGGCGGAGATCACATATTAATTGCAATTTCCTAACCTAATTAATTTAACATTTTGGTATAAAACCGTTTTCAAAAACAACAAATTCTGTATAAAATCTTGTATAACATCAAATACATAAAAATAAATACAACCGAGACCGCTTTCTGCACGTGTGAATTCACTTGTGAATTTTTCACATTTAATTACAAAGTGTTCTTTTTTATACAAAGTGCTGGCATATCATACGACAACAATAAAGTCCAAGTAACACTGTGATTAATTTTGATGCGTAATAATCGACAACATGGTTTTTTAATTACGTGCGTGCGGGTGAAATTTACACAAAGTGATTTCGCTAGCTACAAAATCATCGGAGCATAAAAATAGATAAATATACACTCCTCCATTGTGGAGAATTGGGATTTCCAAACACGTTTTTGATCAAAAAAAATTTTTTTTGGACACACAAGATTATACTTACCCATTAGTAATAATATTTACAAAATAAAAATAAGAATCTAAAAATAATCACAGTAAAAGAAAACGTGCAATAAGCGTTTTTAAATAATTAGTCAAATAAACGTGTATTATAAAACGTTTATTAAACGTCCGATTGTAAAATAAACCGAATTTAAACGTTTTAAAACATCTTGTGCCCACTGGGTACAGAACTTACACCAATGAACAACTTAAATAGTAAAAATTTGTGTTTTGTCTTGGGGTGTTTTGCCTGGGGTGTTTTGTCTTGGGGTGTTTTGTCTTGGGGTGTTTTGTCTGTACACCATTATACATATCGCGTTTGTTGTTGTAATTTTCAACTTATTTTGTACTGAACACTAAACGTTCCGAATATCTAAAAAATATCAAGTTAAGTCAAAACAAATTTAGAAGTTGTTTTGCGTGCCCGACCGACTCTAACTTTCACAAAATGGAATATCAATATTACATATTGCCACTTCCAAAAATATATTTTCATTTTTGTTGCTTACCTACTACAGATTAATAAAAAAGTTTTTAGATGTTAAGAAACTGGTCCAAACACAATGATAAGAAAAAATGTTGTTTTGCTTCGGAATGTTGCACGTGTTTATGGTGAAATTACTGACACAAGAAGATATTTGAATGGACATTTGTACAATGCAGAAAATGTGGCTTCTTTCTTCCACTTTGTTTTTGTGATTTTTAAAAACTTTTTCTTCAATTTCTTACCTTAAGTAAATATCAACTTTTTTCTACATATTTATTTATTACATAAAAAAGGGAAATTCATATAAAATGTTTACTTTTTTGTCGTGGCAATATTCTATTAAACTATGGAACAGTTCCAATGTTATACACATGCATCATCAACCTCATTTGATACAAAAACAAAACAAATAAGAACCGGGGGTGTTTAGTAAAACTCATTTTTATTGTATGCAAAAAAACCCGGAAAAATTGCATTACTCTGAAATTTAAAATTTTCTTGAGAAAACAACATTAGATGTATTTTGCACAATAATTAAAAACACGGAAAATCGCGATTCTTTTTCACAAAAACAGTAGTGTTGTTGTTGAGATTGAGAAATATCCACAAGAAGATGTTTGAATGGACAATGTCTGTACAATGCAGAAATGTGGCTTTTTTTCTTCAACCAGTTTCTTTGCCGTTTAGTATTTTTTCTTCCATGGAATGCAGCATAGTTCTTCTGCATTTATCTGTCTTTATGTTGAATGGAACTTTTAAAAACCTGTAGCATCGCGCGTAAACATGTCTGTCGGTTCTCTTCCTTTTTTCTATGATTGACGTCAAACCTTTTGAACAGTTAATAATTGATAACAAAATTTATCGAAATTAAAATTATATATAATACTTTAGAGAAGGAAAAAATCAAGAAAAACTGACTTTAGAGACTTACAATGTCTAAAAAACTGTGAAAATCACGTTAACTTATTTTGCTTAGTAAGGGGAACGACCGCGTGTGGAGGTGCGCGAGCGCGATAGTTATTCTGCATTTTTATTGAATATTGTAAACAAAACTGAATGTTTTGTGTTTTGATTTTTTTCTTCCATCAATTGCAGCATACCTTAAGCGGATAAATTTTTGCGGACGTAGGTTTTCGTAGTTTTCGCGCGGATTTAATTTCGCGGACGACCAAAGTTTGTGTTATTTTGCGCGGATTTAATTTAATTTCGGTAAATTATGGTTGTAAAAGAGGGAGCTCAACCATAGCTACTAAGACTGCTGTCACAAACACAACGAAAAAACACGAAGTGAAATTGAGAAATATTTGAGAGCTCTTTAAGCGAGGCAAAGGTGTTAATTTAATTTAATTTCGCGGACGGCGAATTATCGTGGCTTTCGTGCGGATTTAATTTCGCGGAAAATGCCTAAATCCGCGAAAATTAATCCGCTTAAGGTAGTTCTTCTGCATTTTAATGCGTTTTTCATTCTTTTTTGTATATAAACAAAACTGATTGTTTCTTTGTGTATTGATCTTTTTTTCTTCCATCGAATGCAGCGTAGTTCTTCTGCATTTATCTAAGTTGAATGAAACTTTTAAACAACTTGTAGCATAGTTCCAAATGGTTACAGCGATATGACGGCTTCTTTGACACGCCAGGTCATTAGGGGGTTAGGATGTAGACACAGCATGCTCAGATTTTCATAACTAAAAACGTGTTTTTCTTTTTTTCTCTAAATGCGTACGCCATAGAAATACGTTACGCTTGGCGTACGATAAATACCAATTCAGGTATCGTACGTGCCGGCGAGCTGGTTTGTGAAAACGTACGCAAAAATGAGAAAACTGTAGTATATTCTATCTTTATGTTGTAGACTAAAAAAAATGAGTTTAAATGAAAACAAACCATTAATAATAAACATAATTCAAGGTCCGATAGATTCACGCCGGTCGATTTTTTGAATTTTAGTTCAAATAAAAAGTTTGCAAAAAGTCATCGGTCAACGTGACCGTTGATATGCGCATATACGTCGGTCAACGGCCGTATTTCATCGGACATTGACCGATGACCGACAGCTATTTCAGGGCATGCAATTACCATTAATTAACATTAATTACGTACATAATTAATAGAAACAAAATCAGAAACTCAAACAAAATTATAATATATATATATATATATTGTACGTTATCTTATTTTTACAGTAGTTGATGTATTTAATTATTTATAACTTCGGTTTTCAAAATAAAAAAAAAAATAGCTTCCCACAAAAAGTAGACCGTAATGTGTGATTTTCTCATACTGACCCAAACGAATCTGAGAAAAGGAGAAAATGTTGGTGGCAAAGTATTTATTTTTTTAGGGAGAAGAAGGGGGATAGACTGTTAATTGATCTCATTCCTTTGGGAGGACATGGAACCCTCTAGATAACATAAAACATACTCCTTAGAGTCCATAAATATAAATACATCTAACAAAATCAAACCTTGCAAATTTTTCCGACAAATGTTTTGAATGTTTTTATGATTGATTTCCGATCCTGCCAAAAAAACAAATACATACATTAATTTATTTAAAGGAAAAATAAAACTAATATAATTACTGTCAACAAATTCAATGAAAACATTTTTAAAAAACTAGTAAATAGACATTAAATATTAAAATAGAAAAATATCTTATTTACAGTAAATAGCAAATAATATCCCCTAAGTAACTTACTTTCGCTGTTGCTAACCACAGACAATGCATAGCAACCCTAGCGCCATCTTTAGTGTGAAGAATATGTGGTATCTTCTCTTTTAAGACCTCACCAACATCCTGCAATGCAAAGCTGCCATGTAAATTACAGAACAGCAGATTTGATGTTTTTTGAAGTCTTTTAATAAAATACGAAAAATTATTTAACGCTGAAAATAATACATATAGTTGTTAGGAACTTATAAAAAATAAAAATGCTAAGAGTAAAAAAATTTCTAAAAAATAATTAGACTCGCTAACCCAACAAACGAGCACTATTATTGGTTAGAAATCTGAAAATTCTTAGAATGCCACAAATTTTGTAATAACTCAAAGTCGTAGCCATGGTTACAAAAGATATTTGAACAGGTCATACGTGTTTATCTTTGAGACTGGCATGCTCAAAGTACTGTAGGAGGACCTTGTGGACTAAGCTGTACGTAACCACGTCTCTGCAAAGAAAATTAATAAGTTGAGTTTCAGAAAAGAAGAGAAAATTTCATTTAACTTTCGTTTGCCTGCCAATTTATTTAATTAAAAATTAATAAAAAAATCTTTTCTTTAAATTTCAAACTGGTGTCCGCCGCAAATGGGTCACTCAGTTGCTATTTGTGATTGTTGCAAAGTCCAAATTTTTTATTATCAAAGAACACAAAGTCAATCTCTCTCTCTAAACACTTCTGTAGGTTAGTATCATTTTACCACGTCATTCAGGTCGACGCCCTAATTTTAGGAAGACATTGTCAGGCTTGAAGAGACAACTTGCAAGCCATAATTTACGGTAATTACTAAGATCCAAAGCATATATGCTGACAGAAGTAAATGTTTTTAAAAAAGTCCACAAGCCATCTAAAAAAATCTCTTTTCAATGACCACTGTTTTAAAAAGAAATTTCCACAATTTCTCTGCCGTTACAATAACGATGTTATGATAAGTTTTCTTATGAAAGAACTCAGATTTCAAGCATTACGATATCCCAGGGGCTGAAAATGCCCCGAAATTAACTCGAGATTCCAAGATGGCGTTCTTACTTCTGGCACATGACAACCAGTGTGTCTCTCATGTGCTTTAATATGAGATCCTTCTTGTTGCTTTTCGCGAATATCGCAGCCACTCCTTCGCCTGTGAGAGTCTAAAATCGAACAAAATAGACATTTCTTGCACTTTTCAATATCTTGTAAAATAAAAGTAATTTTAATGATCTTGTAGCCATTTTATTTATATAGTAACCATGGGAACAACTGTTTACTACAAATGGCGGCAAATAATAACAAACCCAAAACAGTGAATATAATAATTATAATAAACAATTAAACGGTTAAGAAAGCCAACACATGTTTTTATTTCATTGCGAATGAGAAAGAGAAAATAAAAAGTTTTCAAATTTCAATTTTCTTATGAATTATTGATTATTATTATTAATTATTACTATTCTAATTTCAATTTTAACACTTAACTTCAAGTACAAACAAAAAGAAACGAATCAAGAGACAGATATACACACAACCTTTTGGACAATAAACTCGGCGCCATAGAGTTCCTGCACCAAAGCTTCTTTCTGCGAATTGCTGGCATAATTATCGTAGACTTTGTCCAAAACTTCTGCGCCAGCCTTTAAATAAGAGAATCTAATCACTATGGAAACATCATTTGCATATGACAGCATTCAAATTAAAGGAGATTTCAAATAATGAATGTATCAAACCCAACGACAGTAGACAAAAAGCATATAGACATAGACACAGATTAAATTCATAATTTTGTACTTTAAATTTCTAATTTATGTATTACTCTTAATTAATTTCATTTATTTATAAAAATATTTCAAAATTTCAAAGCATCATTTTGGTTTGCAGACAATACAAATCTTTTTGTAAACAAACTTCTACGCTTGATTGGCATTGACAAAACCAGAAAGTGATTTTCAAATATACAAATATGTATATTTTTTGTTGTTATTTTACAAACAAATTAAATTTTATAAACAATGAAATATTTTATTCCATAAATATCTAACTATTAAATAACATATCATTGTTCCATTGTTCCTACAAGCCCAATCAGAAAACGTGTGAGGCAAAAATGTGATAGACCTTTTGAAAATTTCATTAAAAGTTAACTTTTAAAATATTTTATGAAAAAATACAAATAGCATAGATATATATAATAAGATGGGATACTTTACCTTATTTCGAAGTAATTTGCCAACTTTACCATAAAACCCCTCAATGATTTTATTTTTTTGTTCTTTTGTACTAAAATATAAAAATATAATTTCAATTGTTTCAATGTATACAAGATGTAATGTCACTGAGTTATAAAGCCGACTTTGAAAAGTGTTTCCATCTCTCTCTCACCCGTAACCTCAGAAATATGATATCACTTCACTGAGGTATAAAGTTGAGTGTGGTACTTCCAGAGACTTTGAAAAGTGTTTCCATCTCTCTCTCACCCCTAACCTCAGAAACATGCTATTCTTAAACATTGCTCAAACAACATCTTTGTATTTGGTGACTTTAACATTCACCATAAACAATGGCTAAAATTCTCTAACGGAACAAGTAGCTCTGGTGTTGAAACCTATAACTTTGCAGTATCTCAGTCTCTCTCGCAATTAGTTGATTTTCCAACCCGCATTCCTGATCAATCCAGTCAATCACCTTCCTTGTTGGATTTATTTTTAACCTCTAACCCGGACATCTGTAAATTATCTCATGGCGCTCCTTTAGGTCGTTCTGACCATGTTGTTATATCGGTCAAAGTTAACTTCAATAGACAAGTTTCTCATGAGCATCCCATGCATATAACCTATTTTAGATATGATCTTGCGGATTGGCAAAAATTTCAAGCACACATTCAGTCTGTCCCTTGGAAGGAAATTCTTTCCAACTCAGCTGATGATTGTGTTAATGAAACTACTTCAATAATATCTGAAGCAATAAGATTATTCGTTCCTTCAAGGAAATATCAGATAAAGCCTCATTCTTTCTCTTGGTTTTCACCAGCATGTGCTGCAGCCATAGCCCATCGTAATCATTTCTTTCATTGCTACCGACGTCATCCGACTGATCTTAACAGAAAATTGTTTATTGTCTCTCGCAATAACTGTAAATATGTTGTTCGTAAAGCAAAAACTGTTTTTGCTGAAAGAACTAAAGATTATATCAATTCAATAAAAATAGGTTCATGTAAATTTTGGCGTATCATTAAAAATGTCCGGGCAATTCCAATTCTAAATCATCTGTGCCTCCACTATTCAATGGTCCTGAAGTCATTAATTTATCTAAGGATAAAGTTGAACTATTTGCTAAACTCTTCAGTTCTCATTCTACCCTCGATGATTCTGGACACGATCTCCCATATTTCACCTCCAAAACTGACCAGACATTACAGGATTGTTTTATATCTCTGGATAACGTTTCCAAGATAATTTCCAAAATGGATTCCACTAAAGCTACAGGACCTGATGGAATTCCTGTAATTGTTCTTCAGACATGTTCTACCGAGTTATCTCCTGTTTTGTGTGCTGTTTACAAAAAGTGTTTGGATGAATCTTGTTTTCCTTCATCCTGGAAATTTGCCTCCGTTATTCCAATTTTTAAAAATTGTGGTGACCGTTCTAATCCTAGAAATTATAGACCGATTAGTCTCATTTCCATTTTAAGCAAAGTTTTTGAGACTTTACTTAACCAGACCTTAGTGGAATTTATTGAAAAAAATAATTTGTTTTATGATTCCCAGTACGGGTTTCGTTCTGGTCGTTCCACTGCTGATGTTTTGACAGTTATAACTGAACGTTTTTATCGTGCCCTTGATGTTTCCGGTGAAGCGCGAGCAGTTGCTCTTGACATCTCCAAGGCATTTGATAAAGTCTGGCATCTGGGTCTATTGCATAAACTCAAAGCATATGGTTTAAAAGGTTCCTTTTTCAAAATTATCTCTTCCTTCCTTTCCAACCGTAGACTCAAGGTTGTCCTTAGTGGTCATTCATCTTCAACTTTTTCCATCAATGCTGGTGTTCCACAAGGATCAGTTCTCGGACCAACCCTGTTCCTACTCTACATAAACGATCTCCCAGACAATCTATCATCCAAAACCATTATTTACGCTGACGATTCCACATTGTATTCCTGTCTTGATAAATCAGATGATTGTGATAAGGTTAATTTGGCCTCTGTTTTCAATAAAGATCTCAATTCGGTAGTTGAATGGGGTAAGAATTGGCTGGTTAATTTCAATCCATCTAAAACTAGTCTTCTTTCCATTAATCATTTCAAGCAAGCATATTTACCTCCAATTTTGATGAATGGTTCTCATTTGCCTGAAAACAATTCATTTCGCCTTCTTGGTCTCATATTTACAAGCGATTTCTCATTGCGTTCATACATTGAAACCATTGCAAAATCAGCTGCCATGAAGGTTGGTTCTCTTTTACGAGAAATGAGTTACCTCACCCCTGAGTGTATCCTTTACCTGTACAAATCGTCAATACGTCCTTGCATGGAATACAGCTGCCACATTTGGGCCGGTGCTCCTGCGAATTGCTTGAACTTGTTAGACCGTGTTCAACGGCGTGTTTGCAACGCAATCGGCGCAAACTTATCTTCGAAACTGGACTCCCTATCACACCGGCGAAACGTAGCTTCTTTGTCTTTTTTACAAGTTTTTTTATGGATGTTGTTCAAGCAAACTATCATCTCTTACACCTTCTCCCAGAATTTTTCACCGTACAACTAGGTTTTCGTCATCTTCTCATCAATGGACTGTTTGCATTCCAAACTGTCACAGGGATTTCTATAAGAACAGTTTTTTCCCGCAAACATCCAGACTTTGGAACTCCCTTCCTTCTACATGCTTTCCATCGGTCTATAACCTTCAACTGTTCAAATCAAACGTTCATCGATATCTGAAAACTGCGTCCCTTTCCCTGTAACTTTTCTAGCTCTTTACACTCAAGTGGCCTTTAGGGCCTTGTTCTGAGCAACTACAATAAAAAAAAAAAAAATGATATCACTTCACTGAGGTATAAAGTTTAGTGTGGTACTTCCAGAGACTTTGAAAAGTGTTTCCATCCTCTCTCAATTCCAACCTCTTACCCATGCTCCATAAATTTCTCCAGCAAAAACTTCCCATATTTTGAAGTCACCAATGAGTAGGTATTTTCTAAAGAATTGTTAAATGTTAAACCTGGTATTCATGAATTCAAATCACTATTTTTAATAATGTTGTCATTAACATAAACCAATGTAATAAAAAAAGAGGAGTTGAATGTTGAAAATCATATATTATAAATATATATATAAATAAATATATAATATAATTATAAATTATAAATTCACAACTTGTTGACTTTGCCTTATTATATTTTTTCAAAATCTTGTTTTTCGTTTCCGTCGGCAACAAACATATTTATGATAGGACATTCCCTATATTTCAACAAAGAAGTATTTACTGTGAAACCAGAAAAACAACCAATCAGAGCTAGACTTGCACGACACAATAAGTTTCGCTCGATAACTCATCCGTAAACATTTAAAGAAATAAGGTTTTTAAAATTGTTGGTGACTCACATCAAATGTAGCCTGGTAGGTGCTATTAGCCTGGCCGTTCTTGCCAACAAAAAAGTAAAAAACTACATTTCTTCATCTAAGTTCCCAATTTCGTTTTTAACTCGCTGAATACACCCAAGGTTCAAATTTACATAATACAAAGCAAATAAAAGATTTTCTGCCAAGGTAAAAGCCACAGAAAAAGAAACTCTTCGAATTTTAAAAGTGGAAAATCGAGCGAAGAAAAAAATAACTAACATTGCCTTGTGAATTGCTTACTTGATTTAAATCAGGTGCATAAGCTACCTACATGGTTCAATTGCTAACTTGAATTACAACATCAACATCGTAAACAGCAAATCATTTAAAACAAAAAAAAGAGAATTTTCAGAACAGTTTTGAACATACCGTGAAATAAATGAAAGAGAGAAGTGCGGTGTTCTTCTGCCCCGTATTTAACGCACATTTCCAGGACCCGGACAGTGTCATGTTTGTATATAACCTGAATACCCATAAAAAAAATCACATTCCAAAGTTCAAAAAAAGTGTCCGTACAACACAACAGTTTATTCATCAGGCAAGCAAATGCACTTTAAACAGTAACAAAAGCCATGAAAAGGGTACAAAAGGGCGCAAATTAGGTTCAAATTTTAATGTTTATAAATTTTCATGATTGCTCCAAGTTCATAAACCAGGATATTTAAACACAACAGCTCCATCTGTTGCTCACAGACTCAACACAGTAAATGTTCATTTCATCTTCAGAGTGATAAACTAAAGATTTCATTTATCAAACTTTTGTACATTTTTTTTTTTACCTCGCTTTCTTTTCCTTGAACAATCTCAATAACTTTCTTGATTAATTCATTGCGCTCATCAACTTGCAATTTTTTTCTATTTAAATAAAAACAAAAAAAATTTTACAAATAAAAGGAATATTGATGAAATTGACTTGTAAGGGACTTGTATACCTTCTAAGTTTTTCATAAATTCCCATTAAGGTTTCAGCAATTTGAGATGTCGGGTTCTTCTTCCTGCTTTTGGCATCAACCTCATCTTCACTATTTTTCAAACCTTTCCTTTTTAGTCCCATCTTTTGTGTTCCATTGTCTAAATATTAGATATATCTGAACTTGACATTATATTGTATATACTTTTGTTTTTTAAAAATAAAAATCAGTTTATAAGAAGAGTTGAGTTATGTTGCAGAAAATTAAGAAAAGTTGAACTATAAAAATAATAAATATTCAAATTTAAATTGAGGAAATTAATAATAAAAATAAATAATAAAAATATTAAAAATAAAGTTTAGTTGATTTCATGATATATCTCTTAATGGTTTGTATTTGTATATATTGTTGTATATATATAGTCTAGAATGACTCCATTAAGAATGCTAAGGTGAAGAGAGGTGCCATATATGTTAAGTTATAAAAAAACTGCCACAGCAATGTATACAACCACTATGCCAAAACAATTAAAACACATGATTGAAAGAGAGTCACATACTCGTACACCAATTGTTGGGAACGTAGGTTTGCGAAATTGTTTCCTTTAAAGTACTCTTAAAACAAAACTCATATATATATATACCTTTTTCCTTTTTCTTTGCATTTAATATTTTGGTTGAATCAATGTGAACCTTTTTCTTCGGTGCTGTAAAATTTTTCCTTTTTTTAGGATTTCTAATTAATTTTTTTTCTCCACTTGATTTTCCACTTTTAAAATTCGAAGAGTTTCTTTTTCCATGGCTTTTACCTCCAGCAGAAAACTTTTTATTAATTTGCTTTTTCATTATTTAACATATATAACCTGAAATATACAATAATATCAAAACCTACCTAAAGGTAGACCAAGAAAGACTTGTAATAAGGACTAGGATTGCTACAGAGAAATTTGAGTTTATATCAAACTGGAAGACAGCCATTAATATACCCCATCCAACCCATGCTAACATAGAAAATGGATGTTAATAGATAGATACTAACATACACTTTTCAAGATACATGCATTATTTAGGGTCAGTCGCATATCAATTTTTCACATGTTTGAATGACACTAATGGATTTACAGTGACACTAAAAAAATTGATAGCAGATAATGATTTTTGAATAGTTTCGCAAAAGCAAAAGGTTAAATTAAAAAAGGTTCCTTAGCTTAACTTTATAGTTGTTCTCATACAAATATATCACTGAGGCTGGGGAAATGCAAAAATATTTAATTGTGAATCTTTTCTCTCTGAAATAATAAATACAATGAACCAGTCATGAAGTTAATTAGTCTATAAATCTCACTTTAATAAATAGGGTTCATGATATGAAAATAATATATAAATAATATTAATAAAGCTTTTTTGAAGTTGTGACGATAAAAAAGAAGGGTGGGTTAAATTCTTAATGTCCTTCGCTGCTTTATCTTGGCTTCTTTTGCACTCATTCCAATGATATATTTTAAAATGTTCTTCGGTCTGGTGAAAATTACAACTACGAAAAAAGACAAAACAAAACACATGTTTTCACCTATTTTCGGACCTGTACGGAACAAGCCGAAATAATCCATAGATTCATAGATTTCTATTTAATTTCAATCTTCTGTTTTCAATTTTTTTATGACAGGTTTTCGGGAGGGGACGGTTTCTTTGTCAGTTTGCATTTACTGTTTTAAGCAATGATGAAGAATCCCAAAAACAAACTATTATGTTATCAAAGTTAAATCCAACATAAAAAGGCAGCCTCCGGAGAGATTTGAACTCTCGACCCCTGGTTTACAAGACCAGTGCTCTAACCACTGAGCTACGCAGGCTGCGCTAACAGTTTTATTTCAAGAATTTGAATTAGGTTTTTATGTTCCCTTATCTATGAATCTTCTTTACCGTATTCTCCTTAATTTCCTCTAATAAAAGACCCCCTCACATACTAGACCTTCTTCTAATTGTTGTCCCCTCATAGAGGTCTGTTGTAGAGATGAAAGACCCCCTCAAATACTAGCTCTGTCTCTTCTAATTGTAGACCCCTTCTTTCAAGATTGGGCCTTAGTGACCCATCTTATATTGGAAACAGTATAACTTAGGCCGTTGATTTGCAGCGTCATTGACTTAGGAGTAGAAGAATACAATTTAACTCAAGTGAAAGAGCTATTCTGCATACAATACGATAAATTACAGAATCATTGGGCCTTTAAAATAGTCTTTTTCAATTGTTAATTCAAAGTATGAGAAACGCTCTTTAAGTTCCTTTAATTCATCGTGCATAATTCTCATAACTTGGCGTTCTTTCTCACTAATACCGGCTGTAACAATGTACAGACACGGGACTAAGCCTTATTTCTCGCTTTCTTTTTCCTGTAACCTTTGCTTTCACTCGTGATCTTCGTGGGCCTTCAAGAAGTAAAAAAGATATCTAGACAGCTCAATTGGGATTAACTAGCACTTCATTCCTGTAAACACCAACGGCATGAGCATCGTGAAGTTTGGCTTCTGCACGAAAATCCTCTTTGCACGACAAAAGTTCTCCTTTTGAAGGTGACCATATTCCACGATAAACATTATGCCTTCTTATAACTGTTGAAATATTGCATCTTGAAGTTACATTCCAAAGCACGAGCCATTCTTTGCTGCTAGGTAACAAGCAAACAATTATGTTTAAATGTCTCGGTAAAGTTCAAATGTTTCGGTGAAATGTTGTCATAAAGTTTAGTTGCACGCTTTCTTTGATTTGATCGTGTTGAAATAAAGTCATCGTAATAGAGCCAGAAAAAAGGAGAAAGTGTTATGGACTCTCTTTTAAAATATAGGTTACTGAATATGCTAGAGAACACGGGACTCACCCTGCTGCGCACAAATTCGACATTTCAACAAAGATGGTTCGTGATTGACGAAAACACCACGATGCTAATCACATCAAAGGCAAGTATAAAAAATAATATCAGGAGGTGGAAGGCCTTTCGCAATACACCTATTTAGCTAAATCACGATGCGTAATCGAGCAGAGAGTTGGACCCGATGAAGGGGGTAATATTTAAAAACAAACATTTTGTTTTTTTCTTGAGAAAAGTCTAAACAACAACTTAATACAACTTATATTTTTAGAATGGATTTTGATATGGTTAATAAGATGAACGTAGATGAGTTAAAAACATTTTTGAGATTGAGAGGGTTAAAATTAAGTGGAAAAAAGCAGAGTTAGTAGCTAGAGTATTTATTGTTATAGAAAACGGTGTGGAACAAATAAGAACAGCAGTTGAAGGCGATTTGCAAAATGAGTACTTGAAAAAACTTTGAATTGGAGAAATATTAATACCTGATCCATTTAAAGTGCCTCATGGTTGGATGGAAGAAAAAGAAGGAATAATTTTTTGGCCAATGGTCTTGTATCTTGATATTTTAAACTACTTGATGTTCAATCCATCAGAATTAGCTTGTCATGATCTTAACGACTACAAAGATTCGAAGGAAGAGTGAAGAGTTGCCTTATATCGGAGCATCTCCAGACAGAATCATAAGTTGTTCATGTTGTGGGAATTCTTGTTTAGAAGTGAAATGTCCATTTTCAATAAATTACATGTCACCTGAAAATGCTGATCTATCTTATTTGATTAAAAGTAACAGTTGCACAAAACTCAAAAGCTCGCACAAATACTACACTCAGTGTCAACTGCAGATGGCCGTAACTGGATTAGAAAAAAATTATTTTGTAGTCTGGACAGTTCATGGCATGATTATAGATATAATTTTGTTTGACAAAGAGGCATGGAAGGACACGAAAGAAAAACTAATATATTATTATACAAAATTTTATTTGAAATCTTTTTTTTCTGACTAAATACTGTAAAGTTACATATAAAAGTTATATATATATAATATATATAATAATTTCATAAAAATGGATTATGTTTTCTTTACTGTTTTAATAAGTTTTGGTTTAAGGTTGCACAATGCCGCACATGAAAACACTATGTCATCAGCATGTTGTAGAATAGAAATTGGGAGTGTTCCTTTTAAAATCCGATAAGTCTTTATTCGGTTAATGGCACGCTCCACATGTATCCTCAGGTTCGCAATAGCTTTGGTTTTTTCACATTCAGCAGGTGTTAATTGGCTCTTCATTCGAGCACCAGGTGGTACGACTAGTCTGCAATATTTAAACAAAAGTTCTTCTCGAATTTGGAATCCCCTATCCGCCATTACTTCGTCATCGCGCTCTAGTAATTCCAAAAACCCACTATCATTTGTTATAAATTTGTCACTGGCTCTGCCACCATAACAATGAGACATGAATGTGATATAACCAGCTGGGCTAATACCAACAAGAAACTTTATAGTATTATGGTGTTTGTAGTCGGACCATGTTGCAGCCTGATTATCTAAGGATTTTGGTCGATCAATAAATACCTCGGCACAGTACAAAATAACACGACACTTTCCATTACCTGCTTTGATGAATGCATTTGGCAAATTATCATGAATTGACTCTCTCGGCAGCCAAACAACTAATGCTAATCCAAGAACTTTACTAATAAGCCTGATCCAAGTTGTAAAGGTTCTTGAGCATAGAGCATTAGAAATTCCAAAGCGATCTGCAATGTCTTCATTTAATAAACCTAAGCGAAGTCTCATCAGTGTTAAAAAAAATTCATCTTTGTGAGATAATTTTTTGAACAAACTGGATTTACGTTTTGAAAGTTTACTTTTGTTGATGGTTCGATTTTGGTAAAAATATGGACTTTTCCAATAACCCATGTTTATTAAATACGGTTCAAGTAACAAAAACACAGTATTAAAAAGAGCTTTTGATGACATTCCTGTGTAAAAATTCATTTTTGCATCACTGTTAATTTTCTTCCAAGTAAATGTTGATGAAAAACTTCTCACAAACTTTCTTTCTTTAGTTTCTTTCATTGTTATTGCATTAACTTTGTTTACCAGTGATTTTATCAATTGGTTTTTATCATTGCAAGAATAACATGGTTTACTACCCTCCACTCTACAATAGTCATGTCCATTTTTAGGGTTATAATAATTTGTTTCTAGTTCTATCATGTTGTTGCTAGTACCTTCATTATTTCCACCAAAGCTATCAATATTTTTAAAATCTTCTTTTCTTTTTTTTAAAATTGACTGTCGATTAATTTCTCTTCTCAGTTTATTTTGAATTTTCATATCATAACCCATAAAAAGTGTTGGAGATGGGTTATTAGCTGTAGGCACTCCATCAGAAAAATGAACTGACCAAACTCTATCGCTGTCTTTAGGTTGCCATGTAGATTTATTTTTATTTTCTCTCTTCATAGCTTGAATCCACGACTTTCGTTGTTCATTATTTTTCAATTTGCTTGGGAAACAATAAAGAAGAAACGGTCTTTCACAACAACAATCCGATTTCTTTAATGAATGAATTTCGCACTCTTCGTTTTTTCACTTATTTAATTCATATGTACTATTTGAACATCCAAAAACAGCGCAGTTGACTTTAGGCATGGTTAATATAAAGAGCGAAGCAAAATAATAAATATATTTATTGCTACGACCTGATGTTTATACTTTGTTTTCTCAAGTAGAGGAAATGTTTTTATTGTCTCTAAATTTTTACCCCTCTAACCGGGTCTTGATAAGTCAAAAAATAATGGCGGGCGTTTAGGCTAAATCGGTGTATGGAAAGATTAGATAAAAATGTTCTGGAATGGATACTCCATCAAAGATCGAGACTGTCTACGTGTGTCAAGTAAACTGAAAAGCAAAAATGATTTATGATGAAAGTTAATTGATAGGATCGTATATATCCTTCAGTTTCGCCGTTTAAAGAAACGCTTTCAATATTCTCCGGGCAATGTAATTGCTATAGAAAATACAGGTGTCTTGAATGATATGGTTGCCGAGACAACGGTTGAACAGGAAGGAATGAAAATTGTTTCACTGAAATCTACGAGACATGAAAAAATTCTTGTTTCTGTGTGCTTAGCAGCCAGAGGTGATGGCACTAAGCTTAAGCCTTTTGTTGTTTTTCGTGATGCTGTCAAAGAAGTTCAAGTTTGCATGAAGAGTTCAAGAATAAATGTGTTGTAGCATCGTCTAAAAATACTTGGAAGAACGAGGAGCTCACCCGAAAGTGGGTTAAACAGGTTGTGGGAGCGTTTGCTTTCAATTGACGCTTTTAGCTTGGAATTCGTTTGAATGGTAAACAGTGTTAAATCAGACTTGAATAAGTCCTTTGTTGAACAATCCTTTCAAAGCTACCAAATGTACAGAACAATACGCCAACTGGTTAGCTAATGGATGAACGTACCGAAGCTGGAAATCTCCGCCCGGTGCCTCCAAGAAGAGATATTTTGAAATGGATTTTATTATCGTGGGAAAGTCTATCAAAGCAAATCATTGTAGATTCCTTTAAGTACTGTGTACTGTCACTACCGGTGGAACCGTTAATAATGACTCAACTAAAATAATGACTCCCCGAGTCATTATTTACTAGTAAATAATAACTCCCCTTGTAAAATAAGTACTCCCCTAATAAATAATGGTTTAATAGTTTATTCACTAATAACTTATATTCTCAAAATGTGCTAAAACAAAAAAAAAGTTTTTTTAAGGTTTCGAACACTGCATTTAATTTATTCCTTTTACTTTGAATGTTCGATTTTAACAAGTTGTGTGTTTTTTACTACAACGGAATTTAAATTTACACAATATGGCAGATCACGAGTTAAAAAGTATCGAACTATATATTAGAGAAAAGATTTATCTTGAAATAGTGGGCGATGAAGGTAAAAAAGCGAATTTCCGAATAGCAAGTTTTCTGTTGTAAACAGTCAGCAGTTTTTGTATAGCAAAAAAGAGTTGTTGTTTCATCGAAGGAGCGTCAAATAATCGTGGATACATATTCATGCTGGCCTACCGTAAATGATCGAATAAGCCCTCACTCCCGAATAAGCCCCATGGGGACTTATTTGAATTCACAGTAATTTCAATATAGTTGATAGGGACTGAGAAAATAAACAATTGATTAAATGGTATTTATTTTGCAGGTTGAGGTATTAATAACACTCGTGGTTATAACATCCAATTCTAAATTAGGGTGTTTTTCTTTTTACTTCGTGCAACTTGTCGAACAATATATTCCCGAATATCTTGCTCCTTGTCAAAACAACATACTTTGCTGGAACAACAAGTCCGACCTCCCTTTTTCTCTTTCCAAATTTCACAAATGCTGTAAGTTTGTTTTCATGGGCTGCATTTAGAATGTTTGTAAGTAAACAAGAAATTTTAGCCCTGTCAGGCTGGTCTTGCAATGGTCAATGAGCAAATACAACTGGTAAATGAGTCGTAAGACAACCCATTTATCCCAGATGCCGAGGAAATGATTGATGCAGCTCCCTTAGAGACGATCGTAGACGAGAACGAAGAAGACGATAGTGATATAGAGATCGATTAGTGTTTGTTTTTATTACAACTGCATGGCCTTTATTCGAGAATCGAGGATAATGTCAGGTCGACCTTCATCTTTTGGAAAGCCAAACACTGGAACTGCTTCTCCACTTACATAATTTGAGTTCCATATAACAACACAGCACTTATTCACCATTGTAATTTCATTATATTATATTTTATTTATATTATATTTATATTATTATATTTTATTTATATTATATTCAAATAAAAATTTGACACAACACGAGGTACATGTTATTGCAAAATATCGGTTACAGGCCAACTCGGCCTAGATTTCCGATTTACATACAAAATGAGGGCTCGACTGTTTGGGCGGGAATTGGTTATGACGGTTGTGTTTCTTGTACAAACTAAGTTTTAATCAAGTTTATTTATTTATGAGGTTTCTAGACCAAGATCGGCGGAATTAATAAAGAATAAGAAAAAGTCCTGATTGGTCAGATATATCGGAATTTTATTTAAGAAAAAAAATTTGGCCTTGTTTACATTGATTAGACAAAATATGAAATAAAGAAAGCAAGTTTATTTTGTTCGTTAAAATTTCCTAACATTAGGACTTAGGTCTACTAAATAGATTTTTTTGCCTATCATATGACTGTTATGGGTGATATTGAACCTGGCAACGAAGTTGGCACACGTAGTTCGAAGTATGCTTTCGTTTCGCCGAGCAAACAGACGAGTCCTCATTTTGTACGTAAACGACACAGCCAAATCAATATGGCTGCCGGCGTTCGGAAATCTCGCTAATATACCAACGAAAAGTCTTCTAAAGATATCATTAGCGGACCAAATGTATTGATGCTCACATGATAGATTGAACAATAATATATAAACATATTGAGGCAAAAATAAATGAAGAATATAGTAAAGGAAACGTCAAATTCATAGTTAGGCCGAGTTGGTATCGGCTTAGGCCGAGGTGGTCGTACACCAAAATATCTACTAAAGCGAATGACAAACATAGTCATATGCCGTGTTTACTAAAACAAATTTTTCACTGAACGCGGGATTCTGTGACTCGAATATTTTAAGAAAGTGAGTCCACGCTTCATAAACAACGTTTATATACTGGCCTTCTATTTTTTTTCGATTTAAGCAAGATAGAAGGACGTATATTAAGTAGGCTATGGACGCAGCTAGTAAATTATTAAGAAATATTGTATGTAAAAATAATAACAACACGAAGTTACATATCTTAAAAAAAAGAACAATAATTTTTAGAAAAATCGAAACTAGAAATGATTTTCAACGAAAACCTTTTGGTTGATTTTTCAAATTTTGGAAATTGCGTCACAGCCCAAAATATATTCTTTCTAGTTTAACCTTTCTTTCTGTACTTTTCCGATGAATAAACTGTCCAGAGCAAATATTTCGCCTATGTCGCCAAGGATATTCGCTTTTAGTTCTGGGTTCGAGACCATGCTATCACAAAGTTGTTTAGCGAGCGGTTTATAAACAAATACACAATTAAATACACTAAAACTCCGGGTCGATGGTCTTCATGATAATGCTTAATGAGCCTTCTGGAAGCCTTGTTAAAAAACAACAAACAAACAAAACCCACAATTTTTCCTTTCTGTACCTTAACGACACGACTCCCCTGTAAATCAACGTCATCCAGAGAGCAATACTCATTTTGAAAATAAATGAAAAGAATTCTATGAGTGAAAACCGCTGACTTGACAAGAACTTTGAGGTTGAAATTTGTTTTAAAAAAAAACGAGTGTACACTTTCTTCTGCTTTAAAAACAATATAAAAATGTCCGAAATAAATAACAATTCTAATAATAACTATAATTCTTCTATTTAAGGTTATAAAAACATTCCTTTATATTTATATACATATAATGACCTTCGCAATTATTTAATTTGCAAGAAATATTTTACGCGCTCCTAAGAAAATCCCATACCATGGAAACAGAAACTAGCTCAATGCCGGTTAAGAGGGAATACCCCAAGGGACCAAATGATAGCTTACCTACATGAAATATAAAAGGCAGTTTCATATTTTTGACTCGTAAAAACATACTCGAGTTGAACTCCACGGCCTCTGCTGCGCTTTCTGATATTTCTTAAACGACTCAATCAGCCAATTCTGAAACGTACCAGCGCCCGACGTCACGATGTACTGCGATCGAGTCAAAATCTCCATCTCAGTCAGCGCCACGAAACCAGCGTCGTTGTAGATCAAACCACGTGATTTGTTTGCGAAAAACGATACGGCGTTGAGCGCTCGCAACTTCGACTTGAAGTAAGCCTGCGCTTGTGTGACGGCTGAAACGTTGAGAAATTTAAGGCTGTCCGAACCGTGAAGGAGCATGTCCGAAGCGACGAACACGTGACGAATGAGTTTCGTGGACATGAGCGTGCGCACGACTTTCTCGAGCAGGTCCAGACAGTACTTAAACTTCTCGACGCTGTACCACGCGAGCTGCCGCTCCGAGCGCACATGGATGCCGATGTACGGCTCGTCTCCGAAGTGCCGCTGCACGAACTCGTAGACGTCGCGTTGCAGCAACGCGCCGAACTCGATGCGCGACAGGTAGAACTCGTGCGGTTTCTCGAGCGTAAGGTTGAAGTGTGTGCGCTGGTAACCGATGCCGCGCCACAGGAAGAGCGACACGCATTTCTCCGCGTGTATGATCGTGTTCAGCTCCGCGACGTTTTTTATGATTTCAGGGTCCACACACAAAGCCCTGCTGATCGAGATGTTCCTCAGTCGGGCGCTAGTTTTAATGGCGTCCTCCACAAACAAACAATCTATCCAGCCGCGGCTGCTGGCTAAAGCCATCTCGATCTTCCTGTATTTCTCTTCGCTCAACTGCAAATAACGCTTTGTCTCTTGTTTACTGCCAGCATAAAAGTAATACACCATGACCACCTCTTTGCACTCGCGCGTGAACTGCTCGAAACTGACGATATCAGCTAAGCGAGCCTCCAAAAATATCCTATCAAAAGACGTTGTGCTGAAATAATTCTCCATGGGCAAAAAGCGTCGAGTGGTTTTACGGGGTTGGCCGGTCCAACCCATTTGCAGGCCACAAAAACGTGAATTTCGTACAAACGGCTCAACGATATTACGCTTGAGCTGTGCGGCCAGGTAACCGGCGTGCAAAAAATTAACCGTCGTTTTACCAAGTTGCTCGTAATGCCCTAACAGGAAAAGGTATTGCTGCGAGCTCGTCTTGCGGTAGGCGACTCGATTCGAAACCAATATTGTCGGATCTTTCTTACTGCCGTTGTGCTTGAAACGTGTTGATTTTTTTGACTTTGGAAGTTTTTCGACTGGAAACACCTCAGAATTTTCTTCAACTAAAGATAAATCAGTAACAATCAATAATGGTTGATTATAGAAAACCACTGATAATCAATGACTTTAAGTAATAAAATATAACGCAGCAATTAACAAACAAATCATCATCATCATCATCATCATCATCATCATCATCATCATCATCATCATCATCATCATCATCATCATCATCATCATCATCATCATCATCATCATCATCATCATCATCATCATCATCATCATCATCATCATCATCATCATCATCATCATCATCATCATCATCATCATCATCATCATCATCATCATCATCATCGACATTCGTTTTTATATTTCTTTTCCACTCAGAGTTAACTCTTAAATTTAGTTAGTTAGTTAGGCCGTCCGTCAGGACGCCCCACATCTTTCACACGATTCTTCCATTCCGCTCTGTCTTCCATGATTGTCCTTAGCTTCTTTACGTTATCAATTCCAGTGTCATGTAGTAAGTTGTCTATGTAGTTGACTCTTCGTCTACCTCTTCCAGTTCTTCCTTCTGTTGGCTGCCAAAGTACCATTCTATTTGCTATTTCATCAGTAAGGCGTATACAATGACCAGCAAGTCTCATTCTCCTTTGTTGAACCTTCGTTGATACCTTTGGTAGCTCTCCGTAGAGTTGATCATTCTTTAGGCAACTCTTCCGAGATACGTTCAGTGCCATCCTAAGCATTCTGGTGTCAAGTTGGTGTCAACACCCGTCAAGTTGCTTAGTCAGCTTCTTTGTGAGTGTCCATGCTTCTGATCCATACAACAATACTGACTCCACTGTTGTAATATAGAGTCTTACTTTTATCTTCCTTGATAGCTTTGAACTCCACACCTTCTTCAACTTGTGACACACACTCCATGCTAATGCTTTTCTCACAGCTAAATCTTTTTCAGTGCTTTCCATCCTTGACCCAAGGTACTTAAAATTTTCCACTATATTCAAAGTATTTCCATTTTTCACATTGATCTCTACTGGTAAGTCACGATTAAAAATCTGCATCTCTGTCTTTTTTGCATTGCAGTAGAGACCAACTTAAATTTCATAACTCTTGAAACTGCAAAGTACGATCAAGAAGCCTAAATTTCCAGATGATAGATTGACAAAAACTTGAGTTAGATTGGTTTGGCGGGAAAACAATAGGTATGAAACAGTCAAAAAACAATTAAAACCATAAAAAAAATTGAGAGATAAACTACTATATTAGATTTAAAAAGAAGAATTGCTTATTTTCATGAGGAATGAAGGTCATCCGCCATCTTGTAGTTTTTTTAGAGCAATAACACAGGAATAAAGCAATAAATGGCTTTCCGCAAGGTTTTCATGAGATTTTGGGATGGGAAAAATGATGTACGTTATGGGCGGCACAAATATCCAATTATCCTTTCACATTGTGAATACGCTTAGAAACAGGCATGTCAGTTTTTCTTTTTAACTTTATGGATGTGTCAAACGAATCAGAACAATGGTGTTTAAAATGCTTCGTCAGATGCATTATTTATATATATTATATATATATATATATATATGCAAGTAACAAATGCATGATTATTACAAACAAATATATATGTATGAAATTGCATGTACCAAGAAATTCAGTATCTTTTAACCCTGGAACATCATTGTTGAGTGATCCATGAAGCTTTTGTTTCTCTGTAAAATGGTCCGACTCTTCAGAGATATCACCCAACACGTGAAAGAGCACGAGGAATAAAAACCAACAGAACACAAAAATAAGGAGCAAAGCACGGCTGCAACATCGTCTCTGTTTCTTGAGCATAAAACATTGCTTGTTGTAGACGCAACGAATTATTGATTTCATGTAAGCTTCATAGAGAGCTAAATACTCATAAAATTGTTTAGCAGTAATCATCAATCTAAAGCGTACGTACTCACTCACACAACAGTGTTTGTATGGTTGGTGGATGTTCATATAAAGTGAATGGTGTCAGCTAAACTGTAACAGTGGTATAACCTAACATTTTGGCCACTCGTCCTGTCGGACGAGTGGAACAGCCTTCTAATCAAAAATTGGTTGTCCGCAAAAACTTCTGGTCGTCCAACTGAATTTTTATTTTGGCCTTCTATTTCATGTTTGCCTCCACACACGCCGTAATCTCCTAAGGCGTCCGTTTAAAAGCTCTCCTCAAATTATTTTCTTTGCATAAGGCGACTATTTGCACGCTTCAAACATATCACGTTTGTTTTGTTTAATTTTCAACTTATTTCGTACTGAACATTAAATGCTCCGAAAATATCAAAAAAATATCAAAATTAAATTAAACAAAAACTTAAACAAATTTACATTCTCATTCACTTAAAAATGACCATTAAAAACACGCAATGATTGTTGTTTAGTGACGTAGTTTGTACAACATTAGTTATGCTCCTTCTGTATGCCTAACTTGTTACGTCGAAAGATGCGCAAAATGTTAGGGTTTCATTCGTTGATTTATTGTCAACATGTTTTATCTTTTGATTTTCTATCTTGTTACAGAGAAGTTCTTCTGCATTAGTTTGTCTTTGAGTTGAAAGACCTGTAATACATTCAGCTAAATAAGTAAAACTTATTGACAAAAAGCCTTGTTTTAAAAAAAATTGGTTACAGATTTAAAAACATTGATGACGACAGACAGAAGTGTGTATGTTACTATGGTTACTAATCGTATGATTAGAAGAACTAAAGAAAATATATGATAAATATGCTGAAAAAGATTTTTAAAAACACAAACACAATATGTGCTTTAACTGATTGATTGTTCAGAAGAATTCAAATCACAAAACCATGCTTTGTTTTTATATACTAGAGCTGCATGTTTTTAAAAGAGGTTTCAGGTTTTAAAGATATTTTTGTATTTCAGTTTAGCTTAAAATTATTCACTAACATGAACTAAAAAGGTTAACGCTTTCGTCCTCAAGTTTTAATATAGAAGAAGGCAATGTAAACAAGGAAGTTAAGGCTTTGAGAGTCAGACTTGTACTTGACGCTTAGCCCTCGTGTTTGGGGTTCACGAGCATGAACGTCCCCCACTTATTTACAACTTTTAAAAGATAAACATTTTTGTTAAAAGCGCTTCATTCTACTTAGAGGTCATCAGTAATATATACGGAAAACAATAGTAAAATAGATAGTTGTAGCCGAATGTCAGATGCTTTGTTGTTTTTTTAAATTTAAATCATAAATATACAACAACTTTTCAATATAGTCGCGGAAAGAGAAATATTTTATTAAGTGATAAAAATGTTCTGCGTTAAACATCGCGTACGTAAATCATAAAATAGATATTCACAGCACAATATGTAATTATGACATAAACGACCAAGTCAATGTATTTTCAGATTTAAAACCAAACAAGAAACATGCTATGTTTTAGAAGTAAAGACCGCGCATGTTTTAAACAACATATTTCAGAATTAAAAAATGAGATTAAAAATTTATCGCGCAACATCACATGTCTAGACAACTTCAGGCGAGTGGATATCGCACGCCTGAAATGTTTTTAACTTTGGTTAGGCGTGCAAAGCACCACACACCTAAATTTTTCTTATGAGAAAGTCTGGCACAGAGGTTTTCATAGAAACAATTTTAATATTTAAAACAAAAATAAATTTATTTGGGAATAATAAGTAATCGTCCCATCGGACAGTTGGAAGGCAATGATTTAAAAGTTTCACTCGTCCGCGGCAAAATTTGGTCGTCCCGTACGATCGGACGACCGTTAGGTTATACCACTGTGTAAGAGGTTTATTTCTAGAGAATAGTAGACTTTTTGTGGACTAGTGAAAAGACACCAACGCAATAGATTGTTGTTGATTGATTTTAGGACAACACAAGTGTTATTTTGATTAACTAATTATATCTAGAAATAATTTATAAATTAAATGTACACTAAATAAGATAAGTCACCGTAAGAAATTCTGCAAGAAAGTGATACACCAGAAAAAACCCATAATACCTTAATAATTGAATCAACCCTGATGTGGACACACTCATAAATCATTGTTTTATAAAATACATATGTTTACAGATACTTTCTTTCAGAAAGAGTGAATTATTATATATTTAAAAACATAAAGAAATTGTGAATTATATAAAAAAAAATGATAGAACACTTAGGAACAACGTTCATAACTTGCCACAGAAAAAATATAGAGGCAATTGTCTGGTCCAGAGTACGTACTTGGGCACGGAAGTCACTACATCAAAACCTACTAGCTACTTTGCTACTACTAAAAAAAAACGCCTGTCTCTGGCCTTTATTAGAAAATATAAATGTATCTTGAGAACACAAAACCATTGTTCTTTGAGACATATATATGCTACTTATCATTTTTTTGTCTCCTTCAAGCTCATTCACAATGACTTTGAGATTTTCTTTCAAAAGTTGTTTATCTTTTTGCGAGTTCAAAGAACGGCTAAAAACACAAGTTTTGCTAAACAACAAGAAGCTGTGAACAAGAACAAAAGAAACTGAATCATTCTAAAAAGCTTGCTATTTTCTTGTCAAAATCCGGATATATTAGGAACAGGGTCGGATTCAGGGGGAGGGGGTGTGAGCGACGCATACGCGTAACCATTTTTCAGAAAAAATTATTTACATATATTTATTTAATCACTTTTGTGCAAATTTATTTTTTTCAAGTTATTTATGAAAAATATTTTTGCATATTTGCAAGACATTTTCGAACCGTAAGAAACAACCTTCGCTTGATTTTTTGTATAAATCGTATTTTATATAATTGTTATGGCATCGAATTTAAAACTTTGTAATTAAAAACTTTACTAAAAGAATAGCAGTCGTTTCCCGAAAATTCATATCATTACGCAGCTATCGTAGGTAGTTTTTTTGTGGTTAATGAATACATTCGATCCCTAATTAGGTATTCACTTGACGACCTACGTCCCGAAAAGGTTTTGTCATCCACCTGTTGAGAAGTTCAACCGATGCCATGGAGACAAACTCGAAACTGTTACTAAGAGTGTCGCTAAGGAAAAATTAAGTACACCACTTCATTTCAAGCCTAAAAATTATAAAAACTAAAAACTAATTCGGGTCATTCTAACTTCTGTTATATCATTTTAGCGTTTGCCAAAAGAAATGCTACATCCGCCTCTGAGCCTTCCCATTTAATTAAATTACAATAAGCTTGCGGTAATTAGCAAGGAGATAATCTATGTAGCAATATGTGGTTTCCTTCCGTCTGTATTTGAAATTAACTTCGCACAACGTGGAGTACTAAATGGGAGATTAAAACAGATTTTCACATCTCTAGAATTTTGATACACAAGTGAAAAAGACTTTACATAAAAACATTTGTTTTTTAAACGACAAAACGAGGGGTTTTTTACTCTATAAGAATCCATAGGAATCCATAAGAATTCATAGGAATTCATAGAATTGCGACTCTATTTTTATGAATACTTCATTAATATTATTTATTTTATTAACTACTAAATTATTGTTATTACTAAATCATTGTTATAATTGAGGGAATACAAAAAAGACTTCTTCGTTGGAGACAACATTTTGAACATTTCGTTGTCAGAAACATAGTCAATTTCGATAACTACATTTTTCATTTACGCATTTTCTTGAACTGGTTCTATTGCCTCTTCTTGACCTTCCTTCCTATATCATCATTTGTTCTGGTTCCGGTTGTCCTTCTTCTCCGTCGTTCACGTCGTTCAACTTTATCTCGACTACATTTTCATCATCACTGTCTTCGTCTTCACTTCTATTTTTCTTTCCTGTATACTCGTAATCATACGGGGTAGTCGCGAATTCTTTCATTTGTTCAAATACGTCTTCATCATTCACAGAAAACGTCAGAAGTAATGGTACCTCAAGTCCACCTGCAGGAATAGGAAAAGGCTTATAATTTGTAAACAATAAATGCCCAAATATCAGCCAACGCAGTAATCCAAAGGATCGAAAATCCATTTATAAAATAAGAAAAATACATGAAATTCCACTTTTGTATTTTGTTTTGTTATTTTGACTTAAAGAAAAATGCTTATGTTATGTTTTTTGTTAGATTAGTTAAGAAACTGTTACCTTTTTGTTAATATTTGTTTCAAATTTGTAAAAAACGAGTGTCTTGCAAATAACACTGATGTTATTTATTCTTACACCTATTCCCTTTACTGAAAATTTTGAACTCATTTTATGAAAAAACAGAATAATTGCAAAGAAAATTCAATTTTTTTAAAAAATCGGCAAAAAGTGGTAGTCTGCAAAAAATATTAGTCACCTAGCGAAAATTTGGTCACTTTTTGCCGACTGTTTTTTACCGATAAGGTATACGCGATTTTAATTAAAACATAGATTCAAATCAGCCACGTGTATCATCTAATCGATTGTTGGATCAACATCGCTGCTATCTTGGATTGCGGTCTCTTATTGATATAAAACAACAAATACCAAAACGTATCACAATACTCGCGTATAGGACTCACAAACTATGAAATAAGTACACGAAGTGACACCAGTCCAGGTGTGTGTAAGTACGGCCATTCGAACCCACAAATCTATTTGATCTTTGACTTGACAAATGACTTGACTGCAAAGTTTTCGAAGGAGATAACGCACGGCGAGTCAAAGTCCGGCGATAGCGTGTGGACGAAGCAGACAACGGAGGAGTGACAGAGGAAGAAACGACGAAGGCGAAACGAAACACACAACAAATAAAACTCAAAGGGGAACGCGTTTAATGAAGAAGAGGAAATCCCGCTGAGCTATGTGGCGCAGAGAACCGCGCGTAAACATCATACATTTGAAGGAAAAATGTAACGAAAAGCGAACAAGAAGCCGTCGACTCCGGTCAAAGAACTAAAGAAGAAAATAGACGAACGGTAAGCCGGACCTCTTTCTTTTTCTTTTTGTCTCCATGCGCATCAACAGCATTCATTCTGGGGCTTTTTTCATAGGGGCATATTACCGGGGGATATTTTCCATGGGGGGGGGGGGATTTTTCCTAGAACCGTATTTTCCAGTGCTTTTAAAACGAACGTCTTAAGCTCGCATAAGGAGTATTGTTGGCCTTAACACTTAAACACCAGGGTACAATGCGCATTGCAATATTATGCCGAACAACGCGTACTTTATCGTAAACAGTAACAATGATTGTGCCACTAAACAGCTGGATTTCCTTGAAGGCTTTGCGAAAACGACAATGTTCTTAATATTGTTTACGTTTGAAAAGTTATTACAGTGGACTCTCTAAAACTCGAACCTTTATAACTCGAATCTCTCTTTAACTCGAACGATTTCGCTGGCACGGTGGAAATTTCCTAATAAACTCTCATAAAAACTAACTCTCTATTACTCGAACTCTTCTTAACTCGAACGATTTCTGATTTCCCGCGGATGTTCGAGTTATAAAGAGTCCACTGTAATTCCTTTTCTACTTATCAAAGAAATATTCTTTCCGTAATCGAATTTTCTAAAAGTTTGAGATGTGTTCTCATGCCAATTTCTCCGCTCAATCAAAACTATTTCTTACCTGGAATCGGTGATTAGCCAATCAAGGACAATCTCGTGATTTTGGTTTGATTGCCTTTATGTTTTCTTTCATGGTAAAACCAATAAGAGATTTCGTGAAGAAATTAGGTTAAGAAAAAGACATAAATAAAATTTTCTAGTCAAAATATTTCCTCTAAATGCGATTGCTGTTGCATTCCCGCTATTGACAAGTCTTTCCTATACGGTGTCGCCACCAAAATCGATTGTTAGCATTAAAAACGTCAGCGAGTGACCATGCATATCTGCCTCCCACGTGATCATCAATTGAACTCGTTGATTAGGTTGTTAATTCCGCAACCTCGCTACTGATGCTACTCGTCGAAAGGTCTTGCAACTCCACGTGCGGAACGTAGAGATGGTTATTGCTACGCCTTCTGCTGCCCTCATCGCAAAGCAAAATATCGCCGTCAATGTCTTTTTCGTGTATCATGTCGCACGAATCCAACGCGGTTTGGCAATCACCGTTAACGGCGAAATGGTTGGTTTTTTCAAGCGGCGCTGAGCAATGTCCATTAGCTATCGGCGCCGTATTCTCTTCCGTTTCGCAGTTTGAGATTACAGTTTGAGGAATAACATGTCCATTCATAACTGTCTCCTCTTTTATTAGCTCCGACTTCCCATCAAACGCTTCGTTCACTTCACCCATCCGCCCATCCACGTTGGCTTCGTGATGGAAGGTGGCATCTCTATTAAATGCGAGTATATTCCCTTCGCTTTTGGCGCGCCGTGTCACGGTTTGACGCGGCGCGGACGCGTACAACGAGGTGCGATATGTGGTAGATCTAAAAATACTTTCATTTAGGAAAAATCAAAACGGTAAACGCGAACAAAAAACTGAAAAAATCTGCAAGCAAAAAATTCACTAATTTATGTATATAAAGGAGTAGACTATGTATGTTCCCTGTATGTATGTACATATGTAACCCTAACCCTGATAGGCCCACCCCCTCTCCAACCCACCCATATATATTCCTGGTCAGGGACTCCAGGGCATGTCATAAGAGGTATAAAATTGTTTTCCCATTGGTGGTAGGAGTGGTATCCTGTTTTTTACTAGGGTTTGTCTTAGGAGTAAGGGTAGGTTTTATAAGCTACGTCTTAGGGTAAATCAAACTCGTTTTTTGGGAAACTGAACTTGATGTTTTCACCTTTCTCTGGGCTTGATGTTGGAGTTCGACAAGTTGCTTGCTTCACTGCAAAAGGACATCTGAGTGAGCTGATTCGGCTCGGCTACTAGAGCGTTTGCCGCCCCCACCAACACACTTCGCTTGTGTATCGGGTGTTTAAGGCGAGCTTGGGCGTAATGATAGAACAATGTAAAGTTGTTACCTGGAAAAATGAAAAGTCTGGAAATTTATTAATTTACATTGTAGATCATTAGGACTTCTTTTGTTATCTATTTTTTTTCTATTACTTATTTATTTTATTGTTTATTTCTTTTATTATTTCTTTCTTTTATTATTATCCGTTAGCTCAATTCTCAAGCAATATTTAACGCAGTTTGAAGAAAGATCTTGTTTAAGGTTTCCCAAATTATAGTTTTTTATCCTTTTGATATGATATGTTATATGTTATATGACCAATCAAATTCTAATAAATGAGACAACGTTTTTTTTAGACCAATCAAATTCTAATAAATGAAACAACATCTCTTTTAGACCAATCAAATTCTAATAAATGAGACAACGTTTTTTTTAGACCAATCAAATTCTAATAAATGAAACAACATTTTTTTTAGACCAATCAAATTCTAATAAATGAATTGACATCTTTATTAGACCAATCAAGCCGGTCACACCGGTCTAATAAAGTCATCTAAAGAAGTTGTATGATTGCTAAGAAAAATGTAATCGTCAATAACTCAATGATTAGTAAATGCTGAAGCTCGAGTGTGTTCATAAGCTCTCGCCGTCACACAAATACAACATTTTTTTTCTACGGTTCTCCTGCTAAAATGCCCCACTTTATAGACTATAAATTCATGTGACAATTTAGTCATCTATGGATGATTGTTTTAAAGAAGTCAGGGCTAGACATTTCTTGAGAAGAATGACAATGCTTATATGTTATTCGGGGGTTAGAATTAGTCAATCAAATATTAAGAAATCTAGATATGATAATATTGTAAAAGCGAAGCACCCTATCCAACGAGACTCGCTGAAAAAGGTGGAGTCAGGAAGTTCAACTGGATAAGTTTCAATGTACGCGAAAGATGTCATGCAAGCTGCCTAGAATTTTATTTCCGTATGTTTGCATGTCTAATACATGCTTTATGACGTCATTTTTAGCTAACATAAAGTAACTTATATTATATGCATATTATATGTATTTTATAGCGTTTGTTGTAAATTGTTAATTAGTAAAATATATGAAATGAAATAAGTAATAATAATAATAATAATAATAATAATAATAATAATAATAATAATAATAATAATAATAATAATAATAATAATAATAATAATAATAATAATAATAATAATAATAATAATAATAATAATAATAATAATAATAATAATAATAATAATAATAATAATAATAATAATAATAATAATAATAATAATAATAATAATAATAATAATAATAATAATAATAATAATAATAATAATAATAATAATAATAATAATAATAATAATAATAATAATAATAATAATAATAATAATAATAATAATAATAATAATAATAATAATAATAATAATAATAATAATAATATTGTAAGTTGCAAAACTGAATATTATGCTCAAAAATGAAGTAAATTTTCAAAATGTGTTAAGGCTGCATCCATGGAAGGCAAATTTACAGCTGTGCGTTCTGTTATTCCACCAAGTTTTGCAGCTAAAATTTGACGACTCGGATCGTTTGATGTTTCTGCTCGACGTTTAATTCCCGCTTTAACTTTTGTAACTTCACAATTTACTTGCGATGGAGCATGCGTATGTTCATTGATTTGTTCCACAACTTGATCTATTATTGTTAGCTTTAGCTTGGCTTTACAATATCCCTTTCTTCTATCAACACATTCCCATGATGTCAAGTCATTTGCAAGATGTTTTTGGAATACATACATATCTTTTAACAGTTTTCTAGCACCTTTTTCGGTTGTTGTGAACTCCATCACTGCTTACACGTAACTAACGCAAAATTCCTGTTTATTGTTGACGCATTCTGTTCTTCCCTTTTTCCCATTGTAGGTATGTATGCCATTCTGCAATTTCAGCGGGGGGCAATTCACCAACGGAAAATCTTCCAGGAGAAAATGTTAATGGGGGGGGGGGGCAATTCACCGGGAGGCAATCTTCTGTGGGCAATTTTAATGGGGGGGGCAATTCACCGGGGGGCAATATTCCAGGGGCAATTTACCGGGAGGCAATTTACTGGGGGCAATTCACCTGGGGGCAATTTGTTGGGGGCCAATTCACCGGGCACGGGGTTGAATGCACTAACCACTAAGCTACAGTGACTAGTTATAAAAACGAAATTAAATATAAAAAAATTATATGAAAACGTCACTTTCTTACTAAAATTTGATCAAAGAAAAAGACAACGCTAGCAATTTTCTTTATTGACATACCGATGATGGAGACAGGCAAAGCAACAATGAGCACGCTACACAGTGCGCAGACGGCTCCAAAGGTTTTGCCGATCGTCGTTTCGGGAGACATGTCGCCATAGCCAACCGTTGTCATAGTGATTATAGCCCACCAAAATGATTCGGGGATGGTGCGGAATTTCGTGCCGGCAATCTAAACGCACGCTTTTTGTGACAGATTTATGTAAGTGAAATGTGAACATTTTTTTTTCAGGAATGAACTGTTTGCACAGACGCAAATAGATTTTTAAAAAAAGTGATGTAACAAACAAGTTGTGGTACGCATGCGCTTGTTGTACTTACCAAGCTTTCGCAATAGTAGACAATAGTGGCAAAGATAGCGACGGGTATTGCTAGCAACAATAGCAGCAAGAGTAACTCTTTAGAGCTGGCGATTAAGGTGTGCTTGAGAATCTGCAGGCCGGTGGAGAGGCGAAAAAAGCGAAACAAACGAAAGAGCCTGGCGCAAGAGACTATCTGAAACCACTCCCACATGTGGTTTTGTGGACGCAGCATGACATAGTTGCTGTAGCGCCGTTGTATAAAATGACCGATGTACGGAACAATGGTAATCAAATCGATGATGTTCATAATGTGAGAGACGAACGTGATTTTGCTTGGACAGCACACGAAGCGCAGAGTGAGTTCGATTGTGAACCAGAGAAAGCAGGCGATGTCCAGCGCTAACAGCAGGTCCTTGTGCGTTCTGTCGATCTCTTCGCGAATCACCAACATTGAGTGGAAGCACAGAGAGAGCACCGAAAGTAGAATGAACATAAGAGAGACAATGGAGATGACCTAAACGTAAAAGGCATTATTTCTTATAATCATGCATGGACGGGTACCAGGAAAAAGAGGTCGTGGAAGGCCAAGAAATAACTGGATTTCAAATATCTCAAACTGGACGACAATGAACATAAATACGTGGAGAGACATATAGTGAACTCACAAAAAGTGCACATGCGGCCACTTGGCTATGGACATTGATTGATTTGAATAGACTTATTTTCTGAAGGAAAAACAGTCGCTTCCTCTTGGCGTAAAACACCATCAAAGCACTCACCCTAGCCGATAAGCTGGAATTGTGTTTCTCAAACATCATCCAGGTTTTCTTCTGAAAGCGTGCAAATATCGTTTGTTTTTGCGTTGTTTCCGACAGATGCGGGTCGAGGAGGTTTTGAATGGTCTCTTCCTCCTGTGGATTCAGCATGTGGTTGTCGAACACCTTCAAGTTCTCTTCGGCGTCTCTGTGTTCGGTGTACTTTGACCAACAGCATGGTTCCATTGCCTTCTCATCCAAGCCCCAGTAAGAAAGCTCTTCTTCGAACAGCGGACCGCAGATGTCGGACGGGGCGTGTAGTTTCCCTGATTATGCATGAGAGAAATTTATCCAGAATTATTTACTGTGCATTATTCAACATTATTCTAGTATAGCAAACTGTATTTCATTGGATTACAAGTAAACTAATTCAGCCTAAAATATATATAAAATACAAGCTGTAAAAGTGGCACATGGACAATAAGAGACAACTCTGCGAACGTTGGTCGTTTATATGGACAATGTGGTGCGCGTATTACCTGTGCGATAGAAGTTGATGATTTGCGCGAATGCGTCCGGGTGCCGATCGAAGAAGTATTCATCGCGCGCGTGATCGTACGCGTCTATGCTCGCGTTCCCTTTGATCGCTATCCAACCGAGACGCGTGTCGGGGAACATACGCAAGGTCGAGCGGAACGTCTCGTGACGAAACCCTCCAACGTTGATGACGATGCGATCGTTTTGTTCCGAACTTATCGTAGTGCACACCGTGTCATGTTTGAAGGCCGGGTTAAGGTCCGGTGACGCCACGGGGGAGTCCTTAAGCACAGACGTATAGCTAGAAAAATATTGTACCATGGTATCATCACACTAGGTGTGAATTTTGTTACTTGATAAAAGCTGGGGGAAGCTACATGTAAGAAATACCGCATTACTAGCGGTGGTTACAGGTGAAAACCCGTTAGGGGTTAACCTTACATTGCAGCCATGTAAGAGTGACATACATTGGTATAATGGTTAAAAAGAGGAAGAAAAGAAGCTGTTTTCTGGCTGTCAGACAATAGCAGGTCCAAATATTTCAAACTGTTTTTAGGTCGAATAATGTTTAAATTCTGGAAATTACAGTGGAAAATGCTGAATGAAGAAACAGGAAAACAGTACACTTAATTCAATTCAAACACTCCAGGTGGAAGATCTCTCAACATATTGAAGTATTTGAAATGACCCTAGGCTCCATTTGTTGTTCCAGTCTACTATTCCCCGTTTCTTTTGTTTAAGAATTTTATAGCTATTTACAGGGAACAATATTGAACTTCCACAGGTCGACACTCTGCGACTTGACGTGTTACTTCTCAGTGACGAAGAAAATCCACTGCGACGCTCCATTCTCCCATGATGCAACACTTCGTGCGATGTAGTTCGTGACAGTTTACACGGAGTTCCCAATCGGAAAATCTCGAAGTTTTTTAAACTCTCCTTTTCGATTTTCATAGCGTTGATTGTGTGTGTTTGCGGCGATACTACGTTAGACATATATAAATAGAATGTTTTATCGATTTCCTGGGACTTTCATTGTGACATCTTACGAGGATTGTGCAAACATCAAATGAAAACATTTAAAATAGATCTCAAAACCTCTGCTGGGATCATCGTATGCAGAAAACAAGATTAAAAACATTCGGCCATTAGCATGACGTTTCTACAGAAGCTGAATGTTATTGAATAGTTCGCAAAAGAGAAAAACAAAGCTTTTGTGTTTGTTGATGGCAAATATAAGAACAAGACTTGACTGCGAAGAAGTCGTAAAATTTAAACCGAACGCCACTCTTAAATTGCAAAGTCAAGGATTTTAAAAGAAGATTTTGTTAAAGTTTATATTACATAGCTGAATTACTGGAATACTTAATAAATAATAATAATAATTTTTCACTCAAAATAAAACGATCTATAAAAGAAGACATGCAATGGGCCATTCTTTGATATCGTTGAGCGATTGAAATATAATATAAGAAATAAAAGATCCAAACATACATATCTGCATCATTGAGAAAAATAATGCTAAATAAATATGACATATATATATATATATATATATACATTATCGAAAAAGAATTTTTGTTATTTTTGAATTTGTTATTACGACTCAATATTTCATTTGATCGTATTTTTTGATTCGTATTTAAAGATTCTTGCCATTGTGTTTACAAGAGAAACCTTGGAAACATCCGCGACAAGCTTACGCGCAAACCAGCAATACCAGCATATCGCTCGGCTACTTCAACTCTACGTCTTTTATTATTTGAGCTATTGTTTGAAGAGTTTACACCTAGGGGCAATGGTTTCAAACCAGCTGCATGGAGAATGGAGAAAGGTGTTTGTGTTATATTCATTAACAATTTTCACTGTTGTTCACGCGTTAAGATACTGGATGTTTGTTTCTTTTGTTAACGCTTTTCCAAGGATTTTCCGAATTTTCAAAAATTGTTTCTTTGACACTATGGGATTTTCTTTTTATCCGAGCCAAACCTTTTGTTTACTTATTACTTGGAATATTTGTACAGGATAGCATATACATACATAAATACGATTTTATCTCTTTGAGGAAGCAAAACATCAAAGAGGAATTTAGTTAAAAGATCACGCTTCGTTTGAAGGTTTCCTTATAGGTGTAGATCTAAGATATGGCTACTAATTTACGCGTCTCCGCGACGCGCGCATACATTTTGTCGCGTTCGCGAGGCTTCTCAATTTTATTTTCGAATTTAATTTATCAAGGATAAGCTGTTAAAGTTGGATGTTTTTTCGTGCAATCTATACTTTTTGATTCCAACACTAAAGAAGAAATCTTGCAGCGGCAGCTGAAACTGTTACAAAAATCTCCTTTTAAATAACCGAACCTTTTTGTCGATTTAAGTATTAAAGATAAAAATGAAACCAAAGATTTACCTTGACAGAGATTGTAAAGATTATGTTTAAAGGTGCTAGTATAATGCATTGACTAACTTTTCAGCACACCTTCAGCTCTGTGCAATATTGACTATGTAGAAATCTGATTCACATTTGCTCTCTAACTCCTATATGTACTCGTTCATGACGTTTTCTTTCTTTAACACTTGTTAAACATATTAAAAGGTTTTTACACTTATTTTCTTAGGTATCATCATTATCACCTGGTCGCACTTGTTCGCCATTCTACAACACGTTTCTTCTATCCTTGTTTATCCTCCATGGCATTTGGTAATTTCTCTATCTTGCACCTGGTGTCTTCCATCAGTTGATCAACATAGGTTTTCCAGATAATTTCCTACCAAGGATGGGTTTCCAGAACAGCACATCGTCCACAGGTTCTTCTTAACCGCAGTGTCCTAGAAATCGCATTCTTCGCTGTTGTATCGATTTGCCGATGGGAGGGATGTTGCCATGCAATTATTTATATGATATGATCTATTCAGGGCATCTCGCAACATCCTTGTGTATGCTCCATCAACCCGCATTTCCATTTGCACTGTTAAGGTCTATGATACCGAAGCATACACGAGGATAGACCCTACGGCAGCTCGAAAAAAGGTTTCTTTGAGAGTGTCTAGAAGATTTGAATTCGATATCATGTGGAGTTGGTTTTGTGATGTCTTGCTCAATGGAGGCAATGTAGCTACCATCAAGGTTGTTAAAATCTTCCACTTGTTTGATATCATTGATATTGAGGCTTGCTTATTATTATTATTATTATTATTGAGAATCTTTATACAGGTTAAAAACGTCAGCATGTAAAAATTAAGATAAAATTCACAACTGTTATCAATGTTCCACCTGTGTGAAATAAATGAATAAGAATGAATAAATAAAGTAAGGAGTTAAAAAGTCAGTTTAAAAGCATGAAAAATGTCAACTAAAAATTAAAAACCATAAATCAATATTAGTCTAGTTTTAAATATGCTCTTAGATTTTTTTCAAAGCAATCAGAACTACGAATAAAAAGTGGAAGATCATTAAAAAGTTTAGCACCACTTTATCTGAAAGACTGCTTTCCAAGTTCCAGTTTAAACTTAGGAAGAACAATTAGATGACCATTGTTTCGTGTAGCCACACCATGTTCACGTATTTGGAAATAATTTTTTAAGTTGTCACAAACGTTGTTCTCCAGTGATCTCTTAACAATGCCGAGCGCCTCTTTCTTCACCGAGTTATGAATTCCAGGAACCGAACGACCAATCACTTTTTTTGTTCGACGTTCAAGTGACAAAAAGCGTGTTTGTTGGGTGTTGGTGTAGGTTAACTTCACTGGGCCTCTGTAAGTTAGTAGAGGAACAATCATCATCGTGTAAACTTTGTAAGCTGCTTCCATTGTCGGAAAGTAACGAAGACGTTTTAACAACCTCAGCCTTCCGCTTGCTTTCTTGTAGATATTTTCGAAGTTCTTGTTGAAGTTGAGATTTTGGTCGACGATGTTACCAAGATACTTGTACTCAGCAACATTGTTTATCTGTTGTCCTTTGTATGAGACATGTAGATTATTGTTCGCAGTCTTCAGTCGTTTAGCTGTTCCCAGAAACATCCCTTACTTTAAATTGATTATAAGTTCATTTTCATCAAAATATTCCAAAATTTCAACAAGGTCTAGATCAAGTAACTTTTCGATATCCCCTTTCACTTTTCCACTCACATACACCACTGTATCATCAGCGTACATGATGGCTGTACAATGCTTTAAAAATGTTGGGAAGTTGTTGAAAAATATGAGGAACATCAAGGGTCCTAAAATCGAACCCTGAGGTACACCACCAAATAATTTTTGTTTTGAAGAGAACGTATCTTTGACACATACAATTTGTTACCTGTTAAAAAGGTAGTGTGTGAACCAATCTAACTCAATACCATTTACACCATATTCTTGTAATTTATTCAGTAGTAGCCTATGGTCAATGGTGTCAAAGGCTTTGGTCAAATCGATGAACACGGCTCCTACCATGTTGCCGTTGTCGATACTTTTTCTTATGTCGTCAAACAAGAAGGTTGAAGCCAGTTTGGTGGAGCGCTGTTGCCGATAACCAAATTGTGAGTCGGTGAACAGTTTGTTTGTTTCCAAAAATCCTAGAAGCTGAGTTTTAACCGCACGTTCAATGATCTTAGAAAAAGTTGGCAATATAGAGATTGGACGATAGTTTTCTGGTTTTAAATGACCTCCTTTGTGAATCGGTATCACCTTTGCTTTCTTCCAGATGGAAGGTATTCTACCGGTGTTGATTGATAGGTTGGTGAACAAAAGCAAGTGGTTGAGAAACCTCACGAGCGCAGTCTTTGATCATTCCCGGTGGGAGTTCGTATGTATTATGATGTCGTCAGGAATCATAAATACATGAAAATTTACCGGAATATTCTTCTATATACTTTTTGAAGGAAAGAGATGTCGTTTTAGAATTTTGTTAACTTTCAGTGCATTGCGGGTCAAAAGGGTTCTAGAAAACAAAATAATGAAGATTAGGGTTGGCGCTATGGGGTGTCATTGGGGAAGCAGTTGCCCTCCAAAATTCTTAATGACACCCTATCGGCAGACCAGTATAAAAAAGAAACCAAAACCGTCTGCACTTGGAACTTCTGTTCAGTGAAGGATATCCTGCTAAACTTTTCCTGTTTGCAAAATGTTGTGTTCTGTTCCGGTCTGCAAAGTGACATGTGTTTTACGGTCTGCAAAGTGACATGTGTTTTCCGGTCTGTAAGGTGACATGTGTTTTCCGGTCTGCAAAGTGACATGTGTTTTCCGGTCTGTAAGGTGACATGTGTTTTCCGGTCTGCAAAGTGACATGTGTTTTCCGGTCTGTAAGGTAACATGTGTTTTTCGGTCTGCAAAGTGACATGTGTTTTCCGGTCTGCAAAGTGACATGTGTTATTATAATTACGTTAAACCAATAATTAGATGTTCTGAAAATTTGTTTAAAAATTAATGTAACATTTTGACCAATCAAAGACGTCCCTGGGGGAGTTAGGGTCTAACGAGACATTGGCGTAAAAGCCGAGAACAAATTCAAAGCTCTTCTTGGGCAGAATAAAGGGAAATAATGTTCCCTTGAACCTTTAAATATAATGCTTCCATTTGTCTTATGACGAGCAAAGATTAGTGGAATTGTGAAATACTCCAAAAACAATAGGCAGACACAAATTTACCACGTGGGTCCAGGAAACGATTCTCATTTGTTTACATTCTCAACCGCTGTCAATATACAAACTTGTTAAAACCAATAAATCGAATAGCGCCTTGATAGGATTGGCAACGTTGAGAAAAGAACAACCCGGGGCTTAATTTACGTCAGCTTTCTATTGAAAAGCAAACGCTCAACAAACGCTTTCTTGTTTTGTTTTTCAATTTCTCATGTCCTCTTGTTTGCCCGATTACGTCATAACTAACTGTATTATTCGCTCAGCTTGTGTTTAATAATTTCATTTCAGAAAAAAATATGTCGTCCATTGAATGTAATCAAAGCTGAACCGTTTGTGAACGCACAACCTTGAAAGCGTAAGTCATAAATAAAATAACCTTGAGTTAAGAAAAAAAATTATTTTCTTTAAAACAGTTGTCAACAAAAGATTTGTTCATGCCCGTGGTTTCGATATTCTATCTTATACCTTTACAGTATTTATTTCTACCTTTTAAGTAACTCAATTAACGCGATTCAAGAGCCACATCTACAACCCCCTAGTCAAGAACCACAACCACAACCCCCTTATCGTGTGGCATACACTAATTTGTAACTGTTAAAGTTTAAAGCGAACGCCGTTAAAATAAGTTCAATGGTCAATTAGAAATTTTACGCGAGTACTTTATGTTGTAGCATTTTATAAAAATATGCATAAATATATTATAGAAAGATGCGCTGAACGCCATCTTTGTTTCCAAGGTGACCAAAATCGAGAGTAGATCACGCCTATCGTGAGTTATAGAGAGTGGACAACAGCTTTAAAGGGGAAATAAATTTACGCAGAAAGTGTATGAATCAGAATAAATGTTCTACTTTCAGTGACTTTTTACATTCTTATTGCTTATTTAACTCGTCATTTTGGGAACGGGGAATTTCTTTGCCCGACAAAACATTGATAAGGATGCTTATCAATTAAGGGTGTTTATTCGGCCACATGTGTTTAAAGAACAGTGATCTATATTTAGGCATGCAAAAAGAAAATGTACGACTAATTCCCATATCAGAGAGTATCAGTTTTCAAAAAGAAAATGTACGACTAATTCCCATATCAGAGAGTATCAGTTTTCAAAAGGAAAATGTACGACTAATTCCCATATCAAAGAGCATCAGTTTCAAAAAAAAAATGAACGACTAATTCCCATATGAGAGAGTATCAGTTTTCAAAAAAACCAATTTCATTCGGTTTTAAAAAAACAAACGAATACATGCTTTTTGCTTTGACTCACATGCACAAAAGGAGCCGCTTTCACCCGATATCTCATTTCCTCTTCACTCCAATTCCAGTTCCTTAATTTTGCTAAAGTTCTAAGTATGTTCGTCTCCACATTCATGTGGTTGATTAAAAATATTTTTTCGTAAACAAAGTCGCTCATCAATAAATAATGCAGGCCGCGAAGTTTTTTTTTTTTACGGGGAAACGAATTTCAAGAAGGCAAATTAGCCATTAATAGTGGGAAAAAAGACATGATATATAATTCATTAAAGTTACTTTTCCTTTTTGCTCTGGAAACGACCAGCACAAACTACCAAAGAACAAAGATTGCCCCCATAATGACGTCACTAAGATCGCCGCGTTGTTTTATTCTCCTCCGACCTCACTCGAGCCTTCCGTTATCCTATTTTGAAAGCCGCGAACTCCCCGTCGAGTTCCTTTCCTAGATTCCACTTTTTATGTATATTTAGTTGGAACCGTTTAAATATTAATCTTGGTAAAACAGTGAACCAATTCCGTTGACCAAAAACTCATAGGTTACACTAAGTCTAGACAGCGTCCAACAAAAAGCTCTGAATTGTTTGAATTTCAGGAAATGAACACGTGGTTTGACCGATACCAAGAACCCAATTCAGTGGAATTACTATCACGTTTCAAATTTTTTGTTTTCATATTGTTCTACTTAATCAATAAATGTTCGCAATAGTTAAAGAGAAATTTTTGTGACGCATGCCTTCTTGGAACTCAAGTAAGAGAACTGAGGGATTCTTGGAAATCAAGTAGCTAAGAGAACTAAAGGATTCTTGGAAATTAAGTAAGACAACTGAGGGATTCTTGGAAATCAAGTAGGAAAACTGAGGGATTCTTGGAAATTAAGTAGCTAAGAGAACTGTGTGACACTTTGAAATCAAGTAACAGAACAGTGGGAATCTTGAAAATCAAGTCGTGGGATTCATTAGCAAATTCGTTGCACAGTTTGCATAAATGCTACTTTTAACGGAATTTGTGACACAATGCAATGAACTGTATCTTGAGACAATATTTAAATGCAGCATGGGAGTTTTACAAAATAGACGCGAGCGAAAAAAACCGTAATTTGAAATACGACTGTATATAATTAGCATAAATAAGAATTTATTAGCAATCAGGAATAGTTGCGTGCAGACGTGAGATTTTAACAAAAATTGATTTGCACATTCGATGAGTTCAAAGCAATTTATTGTTTGTTTATAAAATGAAGGCGAAAACAGCTGTTAAAAAGGCTTTACGAGAATAGCATATATATAATTTTGCCGGAACGCACCCCTCCGCCCGCCCATTTTGCTAATTTATTAAGACATGTAGACCCTGTGTAGGGTCCCATACAGAGTGATTATATAATGACGTCACATAATAAAATAATAATTTGCAAAGCAAATTGATAACACGCACCTCGTTCAATTTAGTGCTAACCACCGAACGCCGTCTATCACGCCTGTGATGGAGAGCCAACGATACATATTTGCTGTCCAACTCTCCTTCGTGTACGTCTTTTCGCTTTGCGTGTTGGAAACTGTGATTACGCAGTGAAATGCGTTTAATGTTTCTATAAATACAAAGTCTTCTTCACAGTCGAGTTTCACAAAGAAAGCGTTGCTTTTATCAAATTATATATATATATTAAGAACGAAATAAATACGCAAATAAAACCAGAGAGATGGAACGATTAAAAATTATGCAATATATATATTAAAAATAATTATTTAATGTAAAATCTAAAGACAAAGACAAGCACCATCGAGGCTTCAATGGGTGGAAAGACAAGCACCATCAAGACTTCAACAAGTGGAAAGAGAAGCACCATTGAGGCTTCAACCAGCGGAAAGACAATCATTTTTTCAATGTTTATTAGCTATATACGCGCTAGACTTGCTAACTATATATTCTCAATTCCATCTTTTATTACCTTGATTATACACATGTGCCATTCGCTTATTTTCCAATCATGCCTCCATTTTTCTTATCTTGAAACGATAAGGTAAAAAAAAAACAGGAAATTTTTGTTTTGTGAATTACGCAATCAAACGGCTGTTGAGAGACGCTAATAATTGGGCGTTTCCTATCGGAAGAACAGGTTTACTAAAAACCAACAGTTTACTTGAAAGTATCATTTAATTTTTGTTACGGCCCTGACGTTTGAGAAACAAGAACCACTACTCCTTTAACACCGTGCAGCTCAAAACGCATTAAATCTATTTAGAAAATACCACATTAGTCGTTAAGCTGGATTTCCGTATGGAATTTAATTATGCAATTGTCATATAAATTATGCAAATTATGTATGGATGATAATCTTTAAAGGCAATTTTGCTCAACGTCACGAGCTTCCTTAAAGTTCAAAAACTGTTTTATTCACGAACTTAATTGAAATGAACAATACAATATACCAAACTTAAAATTATTTACGCTAAATAAGGTGTTATTAGAATTAGTTACCCTACAATAATCACCTCGCTTCCATATCCATCCAACAAAACGCATGCGCATATATTGTTTGTGTGCAAACAGTAGCGAATTTTAATTCTTTCGAATCTCGACAGCTCAAGAAGAAAAAGTGGAATTCATTTTCATCGAAAGCAAAATAGAGACCAGGAGAAAAATAGCACAGCATAAAGAGCTCTCCATCCCAGGAAACTGACGCACAGTTGGCAACACTAACACGCGTGATCTTCTTCCAGTCGCCGCGGGGGAGTGCAGTGTTGTATGGTAGATATAAAGCCTTATAGATTAACGTATGGTTAGAAATATCAAAATGCAAATTGGAAATGTGAAAGGCGAAATCTGCGCGTATTTAAACGCCTTTTAAAAGTAGACCGTGCAGTATGAAAATATCTTTGCGACTGCGAATCAGTTTTCTTAAGGCCGATTTCCATTAAGCGGGTGGGCGGAATTTTCCGCGCGGAATTAGTTCTAAGCATGCGCATTTTAAATAATGAGTCATCGCTAGCGAAAAAATATTTTGCGAGCGGAAGATTTTGAAAGTTCAGAATTCTAAACTTTTTCAAGCGGAAAGTTGATAGCTATTAATAGCGACCAATTAAATATTTGTATTTTTTAAACAGCCAATTAGATTAAGACAACGATTTGCGATTGTTGCATAGTTTTTAAAATGTAAACATTCAAATTCGAGGTTAAATTTTAAAAAGAGAGACAGCGCAGCTAAAAGTTATTCAAAGTTCTTTGTAAAATAGTTTTAAATAATGGATAAAAATAGTAATTCATCTTCTACAAAAAAACAAAGGTGTTCGAGTCCAACACCTTTCCAAAATGTTAGTATGTAGTACTAGCGACTAGAGCTCTGTTTCTGAGCTCGTTTTCTTTCCATTTGATAGAGCGCTATAATTAACAGCAACATTTTTTTTTTGTATAATAAAAAATTTAAAGCAGCCATCTTTTTTTGTTGTAACTTTTTTCTGATAATCGTGTATGTTTGCACATTTGTACAGCAAGTTCAATGGAAATTAAAAAGCGGACGGAAAATTGCGCTTGAGCAGAAAATCCCGCGTGGAAAATTCCGCTCGCCCGCTTAATGGAAATCGGCCTTTAAGGTCCTTACTACTCACTAATTTCCAACACTCCTTGAAATCAACTCGTTTTTTAACGTATTTAGCAAGCTATATCTTTGTTACTGTTATTTATATTATATGCATAATAGTATGTATTTTATTTTATAACGTTTGTTGTAAATTGATGAGTAGAAAAATATATGAAATGATGAACGAATGCGCTAGGTTCCGATTCGCTATTTATTCATGAATCCCACAATATAAATAAATGGTTTCTGTTACTCGAATAACAAAAACAACACTCTCTGCTATTGATACGTCAGCAACTCATCTGGTGATAGCGCAATGGTAATGGCGTTCGGCTCTTACCCGAAAGGTTCTGGGTTCAAAACCATGCTATCACAAAGTTGTTTAGTGAGCGGTTATAAATAAATAAAGCCGTATTTCAACAAAAATAACCGTCGCACAAATGGGAGCAATTAAATACACTAAAACTCCGGGTCGAGTCTTCATGATAATGCTTAATAAGCGTTCTAGAAGCCTCGTTAAAAAACAAACAAACAAACAAACTTTAAAAAACATTTTGCATCTGGTATTTTCCAATCGGACATCTCGGATCCATTTCCACTTCATATGATTTTTGATAACATATGTACAAACTCCAGGTCCAAAAAAGAGGCAATTACTAGAAAGATACATGTAGTAAAGATAATGAGATTCTAGACAGTTAGAAAAAAAAACTTGAATGACGTCATAACAGCAGTGACGTAAACAAGCCGAGTCTAATTTCAAAAATTGCTTGCATTTATAACAGCACCTGTCCAATTGAAACAATAAATAGCCCGTGGATAGACATGGCCTTTAAAAAAAATGTTTAAAATATAAACAAAAAGTTATATAACAAGTTTATCAAAACTCGTAACGAAGAAAATTGAATAAAATATAAAAATTACGAAACACACTATAACTTCCTTCTTAAATTTTGAAAAAGTTCAAAAAACATAAATTTGATGTTAAAAAAATGTGGGCTATATTAAATAAAATAGTCGGAAGCAACAAATATATAAGACTAAATATCTAGCCCCTCGTCTGAATATAAATGGAATGGACATCTTTGAACCGAACATTATTAGTGAGGAATTCAACAAACATCAGCTTCGAAAATAGCCCCTCCAAGTAGGACCTTGTTTTTTAACTAATCCTACCGTAAATAATATTAACGCCGTGGTTACAGTTCCGAGAGCGGGTCTTATATTTCTATAAGTAAGGGTTAGGGTTCTTAGGGGCTGTTTATATAGAAAAAATTATCCCGATTAACCGGGACCCTCGCTTAGGTAAGATCTCGTATTCCTTAAGAAATCCTTATAAAACGTCTGTGTGTTTATATGAGAAGTAAGCCAGCCCGCCTAGCCGAGATCTCGGTTGAAACTGTCGGGATCCCGGCAAGGCGGGATGGAATTTTATGATATTTTATGAATGATATAAACAACTTTTCCAGCCCGGTTTGCCGGGATGAAAAATTTTCATGTAAACGCGGAATGAAATGTGTCTTGGCTAGCCGAGCCAGCCCGGTTAACCGGGACAGCTCGTCTCCATATAAACAGCCCCTTAGTAAAAAAGTAAATAACTGATTTACAACGAAATGTCGGATCTATATCCGTAGAAGGACGTTGTCGAAATAATATCCGCGGTCTAATATTAATGCATCGGAATATGAATTTGAAATAGCTATTTCTTCATTAAAACACAATAAAGCAGCTGGTATCGATACTCCTAGCAACATAATTATAGATAATAAAAGATGTTTATTTAGACCTATTATTTCTAAAAACAAGCAAGTTTCCTGAACTACTTAAAATTTCTAGCCTTATATAAAAGCTCTGATTGTGCTGAAATATCAAATATGAAATCAAACTTGTCAAAAGCGTTCGCCGCGGCCAATCACGAGATATTACGGAGAAAACTGCCATTTTGCGGAATTATTGAGAAAATGTACGAAATCTTTGAAAGTTACTTCAAGCAGTTTGTGAGCAACCAAAATAGCGGCTTTTTATCTCTTAGTCGTGGTGTCCCTCAAGGATCCGTACTTGGGTCTTGATGGGTTTTAATTTATGTGAATGATCTCCCTAAGGCTTCTCAAAAATTGAGAACTATAATGTTTACGGACGACGGATGTTTGTATTCGCACAATGATGAACAATGAATTGGATTTATTAGTACAGTGGTTTAATGCGAATAAATTATCGGTTAACGGGGAAAAACAAATACAGTACAATCCTGATAACTCGAACCCCCTTTAAGTCGAACTCGCGTTAACTCGAACTGTTTTGCCATTCCCCTCTCCTAATAGTTTCTCATAAAAACTCCCGATAACTCGAACATTTGTTATCTCGAACTATTTTACTCGGTCCCTTGGAGGTTCGAGTTATCGGGATTATAATGTACTTATTTTTTCATAAAAACCGACAAAACAAATATTTAATGTCTAATAACAATAACATATTTAAAAGAAATAAAATAATTAAAAGTGATAATGTTTGCAAATTCTTCCTTTAATGACGAAAAACTTAGTTGGGCCAAACATATCAAGTACAGAGAGTGCAAAGTTAATAAAACCATTGATGTAATATTGACCCTTTATGAATAGGCAATGTTTCAAGTTAATTTATGCCAGTTTAATATATAGTTATCTTCACGAACCTTAGTTGGCCAAGTACTTATAAAACAAAATTAGAAACTATTTTCAAAGCTCAGAAACACACCAGCCGAATTATTTACAACAAATCAAAATTTGAAAGCAGTAAACCGTTTGCAAATGCAAAGTTTAAAAATATATGTTTATGGAATTAATCATTGCAAATACTTTAATTTCTTTAATAAATAATTTAAACATTTATGATTAACTGGCACAATCAACTGACACCAAAAGTCTTCGATGATCAAATTGCAAGAAAGCAGATCAGATACATAGACAATTTGAAAGATGACACTGGAATAGAGAACACGAAGGAACTGAAGACTGTTATAATGGATAGAATTCGATAGAGGAAACTGACAACATAGTAAGTAAGTAAGTAAGTAAGTAAGTAAGTAAGTAAGTAAGTAAGTAAGTAAGTAAGTAAGTAAGTAAGTAAGTAAGAGCGTATTTTTACAATCCAACCATTCTTGCGATTATATTATACCAAACAAAAAGTTTTATGATAAATAACTTTTCGCTTTCCTATCGAGCTTATTTTCTTGCGACCAACTATTCTTGAGATTATAATCCAAAAAAAATATTTTTTATCAAAAATAAGATAAGCTTTCTTATCGAGTTCCAAACCGTTGGAAGTTTTTTAAAGTAGATGAAATCAAATAGTTGGCAAGTGTTAAAACTTTTAAACAAAAATTGGAAGTTTTTTATTGTCTACGCAGTTTCCCTGCTTCTATAGGAGAACGCCTTAACCAATGCGCTATCGTCGGATAATTGTTAACCGTGACGAATGTTACGAATATGTTTTTAGCATTTATTGAAATCAATATCAGGGTTTCATGAAGGAGGCGTAACGGCTTCTAAAGATCCTAGCTACATTATACACCTTCTTCATCCTAGGTTGAATACATTTGTATTTGCCTGAATATTTATTTCCTCGTAACGTAATTTGAGAAATTTGTAGCATAATTTTTAAAATGGTGATTGCAGCAAAAAAAAGAGAGAAAATAGTTACCAAAACAGCTAAAAGTCCACTGAAGCGGGCATATATATTTTGACTGTCTAGAGGAAATTTTCCAACTCCCATTTGCTAGCAATTTTAATTAGGGAGTGAGTAAGAGACTTGTAGCAACCCTTTCGTTGGGTTTGTGCAATTTTTTTTATATTCACTAAAAGTAGAAAGTGTAAAAAATAATAAAAATGATTACAATTATACTCAAATTAAAATGTCAGAGATAGTGCGGAGTCATAGAAGGTTGTTGTTTTAACTCAATGTTAAACACCTTTTCATGGAGACCGAAACTAATCTAATTATGAATGAGTGTTTTAAAATTAAATTAAAATTAAATATCGCATATATATATATATATATATATATATATATATATATATATATATATATATATATATACAAAATGTTAAGTATGTGAGCAAACTTAAAAAGGTCATAAAAGCGTTCAAACATACGCTAGTCAACAAGACGTAACTTACGTGCGCTTCTCGATAGGAAATATCTTAAACTCGTTTCCATTGTCATAACTGAACGAGAACGGTATCTCGAGTCTATTCAGGGCGCTATGTTTTAAAGATGGCTTCTCATTTCTCGTCTTTTTTTTAAAACAACCACCAGCCATTAATAAACTCTTTTAAAAAATTTTTCAACCGAAGTTTTTACGCCAGCCTTTTTAAGTCCATTTAAAGCACGCTTTGACGTGACGTTGCAAATAAAATTGTGCACGTGCTTGAATGCGTGCAGTTGCCAGGCAACGCAAAGTAAGAGCGTATGTATGAACAGGGTAATTAAACACGTCAATAACACTGATGTCAATTAAAGGCCTAAAAATGTCGTTTCATGTGTTTTCGAGCAGCATATATGTATATATTTCGGGTACATTATAGCTAGATATCTTATCAATTCTCAATTCGAATGCAGAAGCGAGGAAACAGTAAAAATAAATGATCACAAATTGCTTAATAAAAAGTGATTTTGTTGCTTAATTTAAACGATAGAAAGTGCGTACGTACAGTTATGTTATTTCGAGATAAAATTATATACAATTATAAACATTATTCAATTAATAGAACAGGTGTGAACTGTCGCTGAAATGCAAGCCAGTTTAGAGAGATTTGTAAACATATGTTGGTGACCATAAAAACCTTATCAAATGCGTGACAACAAGGTAAACATAAACAGAGTGCTGATAAAGTAAATCCAGAGTTATAGATAATACTTGTACGTGTGACGTACCCATTAGTGGGCAGTTTAATATCGGGTAGGAATATCTCCTTTTATGTGTGTCAATAATTAATATCTTGATGAGAGGATCATTGAAGCTTACTTAATGATAAGGATATGATCACATAGCAGATTTGTAACATAGATTTTTATTTCCGATGCGTGATAGTTTTGATAGAAAAGTTTTTTGGAAGACGAGGTGATGAAATTATGGCTAAAAGTTCGTATAACTAGGTTAAAGGGTTTCGTCCTTTGGCGGTTAATTTATATCTTTTTATTTTAATCGAAAAGCATGTTTCAAACATATTATTCCCATGGTTGAGTAATTTTGGAAAACAAAATATCTTGGACAACATGGTTTTCCTTTTACCCGCAACACGTCTTAAACAAAAGTTCCTTGGCTTGACGAAGAAACTCGCGAGATATTACAACCTGAAGTATTGACTCAAAGTTATTCAAGTTTCAATAAATAACATCAACATTTGATTTTGAGAATATCTCACCGGATTTTCTTCTGAAGTGATTTCTCAGTATACGTCGTGTCTCTTCCCACTTTCTTTGCCATTTCAATGTTGTTTTCAATGCGAATAGAAACCGTCCTATTACATTCAATGCACGGAGTTATGTGGAAACGAATCTATAGGTGACATTGAATACAGAAGACACCTTTTTGCAATTCATTCATCTTAAAGCCGTTCCTGCTAAAAAGACCATTGTTTTTATTAAAGCAGTATCAGAGTTCATAACTTGTTTTGACACATAAAAATCGTGTTCCGTGATATTGCGTGCAATAACAATTACAGCATTTAAATAGAAAATTGGCCAGTATGATTACAAACAATCGATATTTTTTGGAAAGGTTTCGTCTAATTGATAGGTAAAACATGAATGGAGAAAACCTCTACTGTGGCATAGAAACGGAAAATGTCTAACTTAATTAATTATTTAAACGCAGAATTGAAACGATTCTTCGGTTATAAGTTTTAAAATGATGAGAAGAAAAAAATGGGCGTAAATCTAGTAAAGATCGCCATGACGTAATTCAATAATTTTCTTGTATTTCATAAAAACTCGTGTAATTAAGTTAGTGTAAGAACGCGATGTTCTATCTATTTCGTGCTTTTATTACCAAAAATAGCTCTGTATTGTATTCCTTACACTAGCTCCCTGGTAGAGATTTGAATTTACGATCTGGGTCAATGTAGGCTGGGTAAGCTGTTCAATCACATCACAGGCTGAATATAGGTGATCAATTTGCAAAGTGTGACTGAAGGATGGAAGGGACATTGTGAAAATTCGTCAGAGGGATAGCCGATGTCATCAATACAGCCTTTGTTCAGAGAGGTGGCAACGTTTATCTGACGGCTGAAAACACATAAGAACTGTTGCATATAAATCAACATGAAATCCAGAATCACCAGTGCAAACAAACTGAGAGGACCACGAAGCAAAGTGCACGTGTGTTAAAAGGGGTTTTCAACAGAAAAAAGATTGTGGGACCAGAGTGAAGGTTTTGACTCTAGTCGTTTGAAGACAAACGATTTTGCAGTAATGTGAAAATGGATCCGATAATTGGTCATTCCCAGTTAAAGCGATGATTGACTGCTGTGGTGGAAATCTTTATGTGGCTGACTGCATATATTATCATCAGCGCAGTGTCCATTTTTGCACTATCCGCGAACACTTCCGTTTCGACCTGATTCAACGAGTATGAAATCTAGACGTCAATCCCGGAAATCTAGTTGGCGATCCCAGAAATCTAGACGTCATTCCCGGAAATCTAGTTGGCGATCCCGGAAATAAGGTTAACCGTTACGAGTTACTCTGCGTGATTATGACACAAAAATCTCCATCTTAAATCACAAATGGATTTTGAAAGAAGCTGATAGAAATATCTTTATTAATCCAGACAGGAGCAAGGAGGAAAGGGATATATTCAACCAACTTCGAGTTGAAGCTAAACAGAGGGAGGCTGGTGATAGTTCGGGGAATGGGTCTACCGAGTAAGAGGTCCGCCGTGAAATTTGTTTGTAAAACAAATAAAGAAAAACCCCTCTTTAAATTAAAACGCAACAACAAAGCCAAAATAAAGTTGAATACTCATCCTCCTTTCTCCTTAGCTTTTAGCAACATTCGTGGTTTTCGTACCAATTATTCGGATATGGAGGCTTTTTGATAAAAAAATAATCCGGATTTATTAGCACTTTGTAAATCTAACCTAAATGCTGGTATATCTTCTAATGATTTCCTTGTTCCTAGATGTCTACTTCTGTTTAGATTGGACTCCTCTATTCATATGCATGGTCTAGCAGTTTATGTCAAGGAAACTTTACCAATATTTCGTGAAATTGACCTGGAAGACCCCAATCATCCTTTCACGTGTTTTCGTCTGTCTCTTCTACATTCAACTAGTTTTTTGTTCTTTCTCTATCTCTCTCCATCTTCTCAAGACTGTTCTGTTATCAAATCAGTTTCAAAGTCTGCTGACTTAGCTCTTCTTAATCATCGCTCAACCAACATCTTTGTATTTGGTGACTTTAACATTTACCATAAACAATGGCTAAAATTCTCTAACGGAACAAGTAGCTCTGGTGTCGAAACCTATAACTTTGCAGTATCTCAGTCTCTCTCGCAATTGGTCGATTTTCCAACCCGCATTCCTGATCACTCAAGTCAATCGCCTTCCTTGTTGGATTTATTTTTAACCTCTAACCCTGACATTTGTAAGATATCTCATAGCGCTCCATTGGGTCGTTCTGACCATGTTGTTTTGGAGGTCAAATTTAATTTCAATAGGCAAGTTTCCCATAAACATCCCATGCATAGATCCTTTTTTAGATATGATCTTGCGGATTGGCTAAAATTTCAAGCACACATTCAGTCTGTCCCTTGGGAAAAAATTCTTTCCAACTCAGCTGATGATTGTGTTAATGTAACTACTTCAATAATATCTGAAGCAATACGATTATTTGTTCCGTCAGGGAAATATCAGTTAAAACCTCATTCTTCGTCATGGTTTTCTCCAGCTTGTGCTGCAGCCATAGCTTATCGCAATCATTTCTTTTATCGCTACCGTCGTGATGCGACTGATCATAACAGACAACTGTTTATTGCCTCGCGCAATAATTGTAAATATGTTGTTCGTAAAGCTAAGAAAGGACTAAAGATCTTATCAAATCCAAAGAAATGGGTTCTTGCAAATTTTGGCGTATTATCAAAAACGTCCGGGGTAGTTCTAAAACATCTGTACCTCCACTTTTCAATGGTCCTGAAGTCATTAGTTTATCTAAGGATAAAGTTGAACTATTCGCTAAACTCTTCAGTTCTCATTCCACCCTCGATGATTCTTGTCATGATCTCCCTTATTTCTCCTCCAAAACTTTCAGCCATAGCACCTTACTACAAAAACTACCATCGTATGGCATAACAAACAATGAACTTAACTGGTTTGGTCATTACTTACGGGATAGAAAGCAGTATGTTAGCATTAAAGAACTGAACTCTAACCTAGCACCAATCGATACTGGAGTACCACAAGGGTCAATCCTTGGTCCCTTGATGTTTATTATATTTTTCAATGACTTTGTAGACAATATTGGACACTCTAATGTGTTAATGTATGCAGACGACACCGTCAATTTTAATAATTTGTCGTCATTACGAAAATACGTTACCACCAAAGCTGCAATGAATATTTACAAGTCAACTATATTTCCAATCATAATATACACTGGCACATTAAAGTTAAAATTTACAGCAAACCAAGCAAACCGACTAACATCAATCCAGAGGAGAATTAGTTGGCAATGCAAAGTACAAAACCAAGCAGAAAGTATTCAGAATATCATCAGGAAAAGCGCAAATTTGTAAACATATGTATTTCAAATCAAATGTTGGAAAATTTTGAAAGTTATTTTGAGTGGACGAATCATAAATTGTGCACACGGAACAATAACGCATCGTTAAGACCACCGAAAGTGAGATTAGAGTACGGAAAAAGAGCATTTCAATACATTAGAGCAAAATGGTACAACGAATTGCCTCGTGACATACGATTGAAAAATGGTGTAGATTTCACAAGAGCGATAGATAAATAGTTTTGTACATAGTGTTTTTATTTTGTCAATAAAATTATTTAAAATTTTTTTTTAAAAAATTTTACTTATTAACGTATTGCACCGTATATTTATTTATATCAATGAGGACACATATTGATAACAGTATATTGTATTAATTTATGATTTTTACTGTAAATGTTTTTATCCTCTGTAAATATTCGTAAATAATAATAATAATAATAATAATAATTGTTAGAATCAAAATCTCATGACGAGACAAAATATAACAAAACTGAAGAAATGTCAACAATTTATATGAAAGATTTTCACGTTGCCATCGATGTTCCTCATCTGCCAACCGTCTGCTTGATATGGTACGATAATAGCTCCCAGAAGATGCCGACTCGCACATTCGTTCTCTGTAATTACATGTGTCGTACGTCGTGTCGTATTTAATGCGGATCCATCGTGACTTTAATGCTAAATACTGATTAGAACATTAAAGACACTAGTAAACCAAAAACTACGTTTCTATCACAATTATTTAGGAAGTAGAGACGAAAACCACTAAAACAACTTTTTGTTGAGCGTCAGGTGGTATATTGGGATTTTCTGAAACAATAACTAGACCGCTAGTTGTTACCATGGAAATACATTACCTTTAAATTCTGTAAGTGTAATAAAAAAACAAAGAACAATTTTCAAAGCTATTTTTTTTGTATTTTATTATATGAAATCTGATACTGTTTGATTGAAACCCGAAATTCTCATGGAGAAATCTTCAAAGCTGTTAAGTGATATTTAGCTAAAAAGTGTTAATTTATTTATCAACGAATATTTATGTACAGGATAAAACCATTCAAAATATTTACAAATATTCACAAAATTCTGTTCTTCCATGGGTCCTGCAGTAAGTTTAACTTACAAAATCGAAAATGTCAAAGTGAGACTTGGCTTGGCTTAGATTGGGACTGGGTTCGACATTATATCGACAGGTTTATGATCATATGCGCAAAAAAGTAAAAAGTAACTCATTCACGTTTAGATCAAAACCAAACAGTATAAACCATTATTGTTTACAATTGCACGGGAGCGAATCCCGATCGCACGGATTTCATGGGAATTTTTGTTGATTTCGAATCTAGAATAAAAGATTTAGTTTGATTTGTGAAAGCGCTTACTTAAAGTAGTCACGTGAATTACTTAAAGTAGTTTCAAGTACGCAAACAGATGTGACGTCACGATGAGTCAGCAGATTCCATGCTAAGCGAGTATGAAACTTGCAGGTTTTTCTTTTAGCTACTTTACAATGAACGCATCAAATGCGGCACATTATTCATTTATACATAGTGTCCTGTTGTTCCAGTCAATATTATACAAAATGTAAAATTTATCATTTAAATTTATTATTATCGTCGGCGCATGCGCAATGGCAATGGCGTTCGACTGTTAACCGAAAGGTTCTGGGTTCGAGACCATGCTATTACAAAGTGAGCGGTTATAAATAAGAAACGCCGTATTTTATCAAAAATAACCGTAGCACAAATGGGAGTTTAATTTTAGTTTACACTAAAACTCCGGGTCGAGGTCTTCATGATAATGCTTAATGAGCGTTCGGGGAGCCTCGTTAAAACAAACCAACTTGCCCAATTGACATCGATTGCCGATTTAAGGAAAATTCCATTCAATGCACAATAAATGTCCGCTTGATAGAGATTTCTCTATGAGAATTTCTCCACAAATCCATCCGTACGTGGAATTTTTGCCATAGCTGCCGTAATATATATTGAATAAAAAGGAAGGGATTTATTTCAAAGCAATTTTTATATTATGTATTTTATTATATGAAATCTGATACTGTTTGATTGAAACCTGAATTAACAAAAGTAACTTTTAGGAAACAAACCGAAATAAGCATACACCTATTGTGAGTTTCACGCGGTAAGACAATTGGTGAATTGAGGCAAATTAATTTAGGGGCGAAAAAGACAGACAACTCGACGGAATTAAGGAAACTAAATATAGACAACAGATTGGTATCATTCTCCGTAACATCACTTGGAGGTTAAACAAATATCAAAATTTTAAAAAATCACATTTTTTGAACTCAATTTGTTCCTTGGCCATTCTTCTACATGGTGTCATACTTAATATTGTGCAAATAAGTGGTTCAATCTCACTTTTGGTTGTTTTAGAATGGTACATACTAGTAAAATATACATTCATTAAAATTTCAAGCTCGAGTACAGTACCGTATAAAAGCTCTCAAATGAATGAGAAAGTGTTCATTTTCTTTTCTTTCGTTTCTGTCCTGGTGTAGAGAAGGGGGTTTACAGTTACAAACACGGCTTTATAGTGTAAAAAGGACCTTAAAAGTTAGATTGGATTTATCAAAATTGTAGTGGTGAGATTTTTCATAAACTCAACACAACATCATCATCACGTTTCAATGGAAGAAGGAAAGAAAGAAATCGCACTAAGTATAAGAGTTTAAGATAAAAGAAGAGGAAAGAGGAAAGGAAATTTGATGAAAGTTGCAATGCAACAAAATCCACAGGTGGTAAGTGAGATTGTCTAGAGATTTCACATAAATGGGCTACGTACACACCATGGTCATTTCGCGAAGTATGACAATTTGTTGGTTTTCCATGTTGGAAAAACATCTTGATTATACTTTTTCTTATTTCTATTCCTTATATGAAAGATATTAGATTGTGTAAAAGCAGACAAAAAATGAAGATCCATCAAAATGTAGATTAAAATTGCAAACAGGATAAACATTTGATGCATTAAAGGTTGGAAGGTTTTTATGGTAATAAAGGTTCCAGTGGAGTCTTGCGTTCTGTCGTTGCCACAACATCAACTGGAGGAGGTCTGACTAGCTGGAGAAGATTTTGTACAAACTTTAACTTACCTGAGCCAGAGGTGACCATCAAATACAAACGTTAACTGAGAAAGAACAAAAAGATGGACAAAGCCTATATCTCAGGAGGTCTTCTACATCTTGAAAACACGATTTCTCAGTTACCATGGCAACCGTTGCTAGGAAATAATTCCCCCATTTAATTTATAGAATACAGTGAGTTGATTATCCCTACCAATTTTCAGCTTTATCTGAAGATAAAATGTCGCAAAACGCTCCATTCTTCGGTGTTGCCAGGCATGGCGCTTAGCAACAAGGTGAAAAAAGTTTTTTTATTATTTCTTGTAATGTTATATGAAGTACGTGCTTTTTTATAAATAAATTTTATCTGTGTTGTGGTTATACTTTGAGTTTTGTCTTTATACCTTAGTTTGACATTATTGGGTCTAGGACCCCCTTAACTTTAGTTCAAATGATTCTTTTTGGAATCCAGGCCTCTGTCAACGAGTGTCATATGTAGTTCGGATTTTAAGCGTTAAAATAGTCTTTTCGTTTTCTCAGAAATTTTTGAAAAGGCCTTTTAAGCTATTTTTATCGCCCAAAAAGCGATATAACAGCTTATATAACATCAATGAATGACGTCCACGTCGACCACGTCTAGACATGCCTTTTTATAAGAAACACGTAAATAATAATAATAATAATAATGGAGTTTTTACGGGACTCTCCACATGTAACAGTGGCTCTTCTTATCCCAAGGTTTAGGTCCTGGCGTACTTAGGGCACCCATTTGCACCTACGAAGTCGCTTCACCAGACACCCACCATTTGAGCTAGGCTTGCATTACGCAATGAGTTCCGCTCAAGAACTCAACTGTAACTCAGAAATCAAAATGTGTCCGAGCTGGATTTCGAACCAGCACCGTTTGATTTTGTGGGTTGAATGCACTAACCACTAAGCTACAGTGACCTTTGTACTTGTACTTAATAAGGAACACGAGGCTCAAATTCCCAAAATCTTAAGAAACAAGTAAGAAACATTGCCAGGCTGAGATAGGGAAATAAGACAAGAAATACAAATAGTCACATTATTATGTTAAGATGTGGAACGACTATATTTCATAAAAGTAAACTAATAACGATATAGAACAAAATTATAAGGAACAAAATCTCCAGAGTTAATCTTCAAAATTATCATCTTCATGTATGTAGGCTTCTCTACCCAGTTCGTTATCAAAATTCGCTTATCAACCCCATACCATTTGTCTGCAATTTCTTCAGAAACCAATCTTATTATCAATCTGAAGAAACCATTAAGAAACATTGACCCTGCCTGGTCTGACTTGTTTCTTAAAAAAAAGAGACGTGATTGATGTGTTTGTTCGGACAGGCCACAACATAAAAAGTTTGGAGTTGAGATATAACATGCGTCAAAGTAAGGTACAAAGTACGTTGATGTGAACATATTTGTTATGTACATATTTCCGATTTACGACTAAAAGACCCAAAGTTCAAATGTGCTTGTACCTACAACTTTGCAAACTTTAGTACTGTAATTACGTAATTTACCTAATAACTATAGGGAATGATTGTTGACGTGATTACCTTGTGTGTAATTTAATGACCCATCGTTTGTTGCGGCATTTAATGATCAGATTACGAAAATATGCAATAAATAGTGTAATTCTAAAAGTTGAAATATGCAACATCTTTTGTTAAAACCACTCAGTTAAGCGAGTTTTTGTGTAGAAGAAAGTGAGTGATCATTTTTTGGACACTCCGCCTTGGATGGTCGTTCACTTTGGTGCATGTTATAATTCACTTACTACAAAACGTGGGTTGTTTTAAATATGGTTGTGATCGTATTCTTTCCGTTGATTAAATTTAACAAACATAATCTTTTCAACATCAACTGATGGAGTCATAATCTGACTTTATGTTCGTAAATGGTTACTTCGGTTAGTGTTTTGTCAAAATTAATTCGAAAATCATCCTCGTATTTGTCAAAAGTCATCGTTATGTCTGACACTGTTTCGAAAAAACCTGTGGTATTATTTGTTTTGGGAGGACCTGGAGCTGGGAAAGGAACGCAATGTGGAAACTTAGTTAGAGTAAGGATATTTTAATAACAATAGTTGACTATATTTTTTATTTGTACTTGGTACCAGGCAAGAAACGATAAACAATTTTTAAATCAGACAGGTGACAGATAACATTAAAGATTCTGATATGCAAGTTTTGATATTTGTGAAGGTAATTTATTGAAAGTATGCATACATGTTCTATTTGATATCCACATTTATATAGTAATGCAGATATAATTAGCATATCGGTGAAGATGAAGGCATTTATCCGCAACCAAGATGTATATACTCCCTGATCGATAATGGCGATCATACACCTTCCTTAGTCCACGTAATGGTCTGGACCGTACACACAGCTTATATTATGACCAGACACTGATGAGAGGATGGATGGGAGGTTGTGAACAATGATGGCTAAGATAAGCGTAGATAAATCTAAGACCAGAACTACAAAGAGAAAGAAAGCCACACAAATATAATAGCTAACGTCACAAGTGAAAATATTTAAAAAGGGAACCCCGTGTTCATATTGTTGTGAATAGTCTCCCTGGGTTGGCAATTAAACTAAGTAATGATGATAAATCTTTACTGTCTTCGCAACAAAAACCCTTTGAAACCCAAATTGTTGTGGACAGTTGATCTTGTTCTTGTTGATGCTGTTAATTCATAACCAATTAAGAGCCAGTCATCAAAGAAGCTCTCATAGATCTACATAATTTAGATTAGGCATGGTCTAGTGGTCGAAACTTATTCTGGTCGCAATGTCCCAGGTTTGATTCTCGCTAGATACAAAAAAAAATTATTCAAAACAAGAATTACCTGAGTGCGCGACACCTTTGGGAAGTGCCTGAAAACCAAAGCCTTGCGAGGGAAATTTGGGAGACTAATGGTCGAATGGACCACAGGAGACTTCCAGGACAACACAATGTATATATTATCTATAATCTTGTATATAGTATTACGACTGAGGAATGAATAATTTATATTTATTAAATATATTTATTATATTATAAATATTTGAGAATAATAATAATAATAACCTTAAGTTTTGTGTATTGAAAAATGTTAGTTTTAATTTTAAATGTTAGAATGAATCATTAATCATTCTCTAATTTTTTCGTTTCAGGAATACAATTTCATTCATTTATCGGCGGGTGACTTACTTAGAGCAGAGAGAAACAGCGGTTCAAAAAACGGAAACTTGATTAATACGTACATCAAAGAGGGAAAGATCGTTCCCGTGGAGATAACTGTAGGGCTGCTTGAGAATGTATGTTTTATCTATTAATCATTTTGCTAAGTTCAATTTGTAACATCTTTGACCTCATGTGGATATAAGCACCCATGTCTTCTATGCACTGCTGCCACAGAGTTTAAAATGCAAAGTTGGTATCTTGTGTGGGTTAACTTACCTAATTTTCCCTCTCACTGGGGTTGGCGTTAGGAAGGTCATCCAGCTGTAAAAAACATCTGCTCCCAATGAATCATCAAATGTTTCACGTTTAGACGTGAAAAATGTAAATGATCATGATGAGCCTGTACCTTGGTGATTAGGTTTCTAACACGGCCTATACCCAGGTGCTTAGGTACTAAAGCACACATTGCTGTATTTTTCTTCTTCGAAATTTGTTAACACAATAATGTATATATTGCAGAGTATTTCTTTTATGCAATGTTGTGAAAGACTGGCACTGTACACGTTTAGCCCTTGTAACGGCATCAGCAAAGCAAAAGAAACATCGAGGAGCTAGCTGGTCACTAATTCTCAATTTTGAGGTGTGAACCGCTACCACACCTCATCCAATTGTTTCCATCGTCATTTTGTCAGATTTTGAAATTGCATTGCTCTTGTTAAAATTGGATTCAATTCATTGATTTTGATCAACATCAACATTTAACTCATTTTAGGCGATGAACGCTCACCCTAACTGCAAGTTTCTTATTGACGGGTTCCCACGCAACGAAAACAACCTAACCGGCTGGAACAACATGATGCAGAATAAATGTGATTTGAAAGGTGTCCTCTACTTTGACTGTCCGGAAGAGGTTAGCATATTTTCTTTCTTTCTCTGTTTTTATAACAAATTTAGCCGCATCATTATCAGAAAGGATCTCCATGTTAGGGTTGAGCACATTAAAAAGATCTACAATCGAGTTGTAATCATCTGATGTCAAATCCTGCAGAAGAGGAAATTGGTTTTCTCAATTTTTCTAAATACACGTTGTTGTTTTTTATAATAAACCAGTTTAGAAACCAGAAACCATAGGCTCAGGTTTGCCAAAAATTCGAGAATTTTATAAGCGCAAAGCGCCGCGTGAAATAAAGTTAGGATTTTATACTAGAAAATCTAAGAGAATTTATGGTGTGACCCAACCCACCCAACTTGTCTGACGAATATGTTTACTATTTTCAGGATATACTTTATCCTAACTTTATTTCACGCGCCACGCTTATAAAATTCTCGAATTTTATACTAGAAAATCTTTCAAGATTTTATGGTGTGACCATGGTCCAAAATTGGCCTAAGTAGGCCGAGTTTGGCCATTACCTTCCTTGTTCAAAGCTTTAACCTATTCCAGCATAATTTTCTGAACTGTCACAGACTCAGATGAAATTGGCTTATTATAAAATCTTTGCCATGTTGAACTATTGTTCCAATTGCCACAGGCTATAATTTCCTTAATTGAGGCCCCATTGTATGTGCTTTAGAAGACGAAGCTGATCTTACAGAATGAGCTGTAAACCTTGAAACGTCTATCCCTGTTGTATGTAATACAGTTTTAAGCCACCTGCCGATGGTACTTGTTGTAACTTGTTTGTGAGGGTTGATAAAACTAAGAAAGAATTTTGACGTTTTGTTTATTTCTTGCCAATGTTTTGTTCTCTCTTCGTAAGCCTTGATTGTAGATACTGGACATAAGCTTTTGCCTGAAGCTAGAAAAATGATTGGGTCCGGTTTCCTCCCTTGTTTTATGAAATTTTTGGGCTTACTTGCCAGTTGGAATATGACCTTGTTTTCTCCCAATGCCATATATTTTGTATCTAACATGTTCAACTCTGAACAACTTTTCATAGATGTGAGTGCTAGTAACATAACAGTTTTCAATGTAAGATCTTTGTCTGATAATTCTTCCTCAGGGACTAATTGTTTTAGAAATTTAGTCACTGTATCTACCTCCCAGATTACTGTATATCTAGGTGTTGGAGGACGGAGATTATCTATTCCTGATAATAGTGTGCAAACCTTGTCTACCTGAAGTTTCTCCATCTCTTCATCAACACTAATGCTCTTGTGGTGCCCTTTTTTTTTTATCTAAAAGGGCCCTCATGAAGGGGTCCAATTTTGTGGCCCCCTTCACATTTTTTGGAACAGAAATCTTAACAAATTCCTCTAGTTTCTTCTCGCTCATATGAGATTGACAATGTTCTTTAAAGAAGTCTGCCAGTTCCTGTGGAAGTTCCCAGTCTTCCTTTTTGGAGATAATGTTAGGTAGTCAATACACTTTCTTCGGGGCGACATCTGCCCCTTCTTCTCCTTCACTACTTTCTGATTTTTTTCTCTTTCTGGGGTTTTCTTTCTCCCCTGTAATATCGCCACTAATAGAAAGTACCGTTTCCTCTGTTTCACTTTCGTTCGTGATTTGAGATTCGTTTGATATTTATGGATATAAATCTTGATTTTATTTTCGTTTTTCTTTCACTTGTTTTGCTTCTTGTTCCTTTCTCGATGGATTTCACGCAAGGAAGGTAATGGCCAAACTCGGCCTACTTAGGCCAATTTTGGACCATGGTCACACCATAAAATCTTGAAAGATTTTCTGGTATAAAATTAAGAACCTCTTAAGAAACTTAGGCAGACTGAAACTTTTCTAGAGTTAAGAAACTTTTGTCGACAATGAAAAATATTTTCTTATGGAACAGTTCAGCCTCAATTATTCTTAGTATATGTATACATAAACATCGAAAAATTTGGTTGTGACAAAATTTGGGCAAAATATTATTTTGTTTACATTGCGTCGATCGAACGTGTTTAAACAATCAACACAATCGAAAGAATTAAATTAATTTAAAGGTGAAATTTAAGAAATTTTTTAGGGTCAGAACAAATAAATTAAGAAACTTTTGAGCCTCAAAATGACCAAACTTTAAGAGACTCGAGGCTCAGTCCATTGCTTAGGTTTCTTATAAAAAAAAAACGTGTATTAGCAACAACCGTTTATGTATGCATTTCTCAGTGTCCCATTTTTTTTTAATTAATACTTTTGTTGAGATTTTTCCTAGTAAAATAGTTGGAAGGTAAAGAAAATGGGTTTCGTCCAGTGAAACTAGAAAATTGAAAAACAGATTTGGTGCCGAAGAGGTTGCCATGGTGTCGAAGAGGTTGCCATGGTGCCCAGATGTTGCTTCTAGGTGTTCATGGATGCAAAATCTTGGGAAGGGTGTGGCACCTAGACGCCTCATATAAGTGACACCTTTGCTTTTGTGTATGATGAAAGTTTTGTTCATTGTTGCAACTCTCTGGTTCAGAATCACTGCAGATTTAATCAAAACCGCGAATTCTTCTCAGTTTGCATTACGTTTGTTAGGTCCCTAGACTTTAGAAACTATACTCTTAAGTCAAACGACCATTATGTGTACCTTAGGGCCATGGGGATAGGCGAAAGACAACAGAAACATTTTATACATTTTGGCCTCTTACGTCAACGTAAGAAACATTCGCTACTTTGTGGCTTCTTGTATTGTTTGCATCAAACCCACCACCATGTCTATATAAATAATGTTGGCAGGTATGCGTACAGAGAATCTTAGAAAGGGCGCAGACAAGCGGAAGAGTGGACGACAACGAAGTCAGTTTACGTAAAAGGTGAGAGCTATTATTGTTAACAGCTTCAACTAATCAAAATGCAACTTTCGTTCTTTCAGATTCCAAACGTTTTACAACGAAACCATGCCAGTGGTGACGTTCTTCCGCCAACGCGACATACTTATGAACGTGGACGCGATGCCGCCGCCCGATGAGGTAAGTGTCCTTACCATGGCAACCGTTTCCGTGGCAACGAAATAGTGCACCTCTTATTATTTTTCAGATTTTCGAGGCGGTGAAGTTGCACATGGACGAGCTTTGAGGTTGTAACAACAAATGTGTTCTTTTTTAACTCTAGGCGTTTTTCCCATTATTTATTTCACACATAAGAAGCAGTTATTTATTAGGGTCTGTTTGTCTTTGATTCTAATAATGGCCTCCATAAGAGCTTTGCCAAATCAAAAGATTGTGAGCCATTTCATGCTTTCGTTTTCTCGATTAGTTTTTAGTAGTCTACATAGAAGAACATTTTTTTGGGAGTTTTGGTCCACCACTAGTAATGATTTTTAACTTTTGTAAACTTTTATTTTTTTGCGACAAAAGGAAGGACAACTGAGTTGCTGTTTTTCTTTCTTTTTGATTTAAGAATATTTTAATGGCTGTATTTTTTTTACTCATACGAGAATAAAGGTCAAGTTAATGTCGACATTAATGTTGTTTTTACTGCAGAACTTTAGTTGAAATAGAAGTTTGAATGAAAAATAATATACATGAATTCTTCTCGGAATCGGACAAACTAAATTTTTGTCTAGTACCCATTTTGGTTCTAACTCCTTTCTTAATTTTTTTTAATAAAAATAACTAAGTAAGATAATTAAATAACATTATTCGATTGTTTACCATTATAAAGTTCAATGTCTTCTGTTGTAACTTGAGATCGATTCCGTGATACTTTGACACATAGATATAAATAAATATAACATAAATATTTCTTTTGATTTTGCGATAACTCATTTCTGATTTTTATGCTACGTTAAATATATGCAGGGCACATATATTTCGTGTCTATAAGTGCGATGTGCTCTATAAATTACCCCCATAACAACACAAATGAAAGTAATGACTTAGAACTTAGCTCGAGTTTTATTTTCTCTATAGTTAGGGGCTGTTTCTGTCATTTGCACGCTTTACAGAAATACACGTTTTTTATAAGAAACCGCAGGCTAGGGTTTGCCAAAAATTAAGAAACCCTTAAGAAACTTAGTCAAGCTGAAACCTTTCAAGAGTTAAGAAACTTTTGTTGTTCTTAGTACATAAACAACGAAAATAGAAAATTGAGGGTCAGAACAAATAAATTTAAGAAACTTTTGAGCCTCAAAATGACCAAATTTTAAGAAACTCGAGGCTCAGCACGTTGCTTAGGTTTCTTATAAAAAAACAACGTGTAATTGCTAACTTTGACTTGCTTTTCCCCTAATAGCATCTCATTTTTTTTCAAACCAAACTGTTAATAACCCGGACATTGCTACAGTTATTATATAAATAAAAATATATTCTTCATATTTACTGGGTGATGTATATATAAATTATGATTTACACAAAGTTGTTATTCCAAGAAAATTTAAAGAAGAATTAAAACTTAATAAACCTGTTCTTAACTTCAATATTTGTTCAACCTGTTCAACTTCACTCAAACCTGTTCATCGCTTCACCTTATACTTCACTTTAATACACCGTTTGCTGAAATTCTTGTTTTGCCAAAATGCTAATCATTCGGAGGTATGCGTGTATCACGTAACATCTTCTCACTGCTGCCACGGAGTTTAAAATGCAAAGTTGGCATCTTGCGTGGGTTAACTCGCCACTATTTCGTCGGGCTTGGCGTTAGGAAGAAAAACTGTAAAAACATATGCTCCAATATATCATCAGATGATTAAACTTACACAATTATGGAGAATAACATCCGTTAAATGTGAGCAATACATTTATTTCACTTTTTATCGACAATATATATTCATTACTTTTCTGTGTAGTTTTCAGCTGGAAATGCACCCAACAGAAGTCAATGGGCCAGTCAGGAAAAATGACCCCAAAAGATATGGAATGTCCGGGAGAGGAGAATGCCTGCACAATAGACATGTGGTGAACAAAACGTCAATGTAACTACGGAGAAACCAAAGACTTGACAAAATTTCCGGAAGCCTACACAGTTGGCTACTACACAGTAAACGAATAGTTATAAAATAATAATTATTTCTCTCTTTCTTTCTTTTTCAATCGAAAATAGAACAAAACACCGAATGAATACTATTATATTTAGCAATCGTGCCGAACGGACCTGTGTAATAAACGCGGGTACCGCGGGTCAAGAAAAAAACAACGAAAGTAGTAAATGCATTGAGGAACGAGGGTCAAAAAAGAAATAAGGATGGCGAATGCCACATTGGAGCTGTTTTAGCAACCAACTGGAAGATTCTGTCCGCCGTTGTGTTCGTTGTATTTTTTTTCTTTAAGAATATGTAAACGCTTTTGTACATTTGCACGTAAGTATAATCACTTTCTATTTTTTGTTGCGCCATCCTGAATATCACGTGACTTTAATGTTTATTTTCATCGCAATAAAGCGTTACTACACTTTTTTCTCGGAGAAATATCCAGCCAATAAATGGAACCGTCGTCAAATTGGAAAACATTATATACAAAGTCTGATGAAGACCTACACGAAGCAGGTCGAAATATTACTAGAATAATGGAGTCATGCGAACGGCCATTCACATGTCTATTAAATATTAAACAAACGTTCGTGTCAAAATGCCATTAAATATATATATATATATATAAATACAAACTGTCATTCGGATGTATTTAGTTTGCAGAATAACATTTAAGTGAAAATATTTTGCATTTAAGATTATACCATGATTACCACGATTGAGGACATTTGAAGAGGGTCACTAAAGAACTTTCTGAAATTTGCCTGATTCTTACAGAAAGTAAGAATAAGTTTTTTATTTGTATGTGGTTTTTGAAAATAGTCGAAAGAAGTGGAGTTGTAGGAAATAAATAAATAAAAATAGCTTCTATTTCGTCTGAAATAGTCTGAAAGTGTTATTTTTGAGTTATAAAAGATATGTCAAATCAAATGATTTTGATGTAAACAGGCCCTAAACTTATAGATGAGTTATTATAGTATAATTGGCTTCTTAGTTGTAAAATAAAAACAACAAATATTCTAGATTAATGATTGAACTTGGTATCATTTAATTCTGCAAATTAAAAACATCCGAATGACAGTTTGTACATATTGTTTTCCCGTCAAATTCTGCTAAATACAAGTAGGAATTTCAATACATTCAATTTCTGTCAAAAGCAATTTTGATATATTCAACTTAATACAGTTGAACTCATGTAATTCGAATCTACACGGGGTCTCAAAATTTGTTCGAATTACATGAGTTTTCGAATTATAGGAGTTCCAGTTTTATTGGATAAATTTTGAAAAAACATTGGTAAAGGGTGGTTATTTTATGCGGTGCAAAATCTTACACGAGCTTACAGGCTAAAGTAAAGGTACAAAATATTTGTAAGAGTCATTTATCTTTTTTAACAAAAAAGTCAGTAATAGAGCTTTGCTTCATTCTTTCAAATCTTCTTTGATTGATTTGGTTCGAAACTTTCAACAACAAAGGATCAAGCTCCGAATCAGCTGTGAACAAGGTTAACTTATCCAGGGTTTCAATTGCCTCATTGACTTCATTTTGCGATGGTGGCGATATGGGATCGTCGGCAAAGTCATCCTCGTCACTGCTAATATCTTCGAAGTCAACTGTTTCAACCGAATGTGGTAGATATTCACTAACTATTTCGTCAACAGACAATAGCCGAGATTCGTAGGTCCCTACCTCTATGTCAAAATTGATGAGTATATTGGCATCAAGATCTTCAGGGACCAGGTCTGGTCTGGTTTTGCAAAGTCGATCCAAATCAAACTCCAGCTCTTCTACAACAGCATCAGATTCCTCTTCATCAGCACTATTGTCCTTGGCTTCATCAGTCATCTCTTTAAATGTGTCATCGTGATCATCTATAGCACCTTTCCGAGCACCCTCTGAGATTCCTGAGTTTCAAAAACAATTAACAATTGTTTTGTTGGTCACCTCATCCCAAGCTGTCTTGAGCATCATCATAGCTTCTATGATCGATGTTTGGGGCAATGGTTTATTCTTCTCTAATTCTCTTATTATCTTACGAATAACAAGAGATCAGTATTTAGCCTTTAATGACCTGAGAGAGAAAAAAATACACTTAATCTTGTTTTCTCAAAAATTGTGTAATTGTTAGTAACACGCATGAAATTAAATTTTCACAAACATAAAGGAAACAAAATTTTTATTAAGGTATTTATTTTAGTGATAATTTTTTATACTTGACAATATAATACTTAAAGCCTACATAAAATAATAAATTTTGGGAAATTTAGCCTATCTTTGATAGAGTACATTGTGTATCAAAATAAACCCGACCCACCCAACCCCAACCAACTTTAAGTATAAAAAAATCAAGTGAAAAGCACAAATTAATGGGAAAATAAAACATTGCCCATCAAATTTTGCCTGCCTTTAATTTTTCTCCGAGGGGGGCGAACCGAAGGTGCAAAGAGGGGCGAAAATTTTTGAGGAGTCTTAATCTACTTGTGGCTATTTTACGACCACTTTCGAAGAAGCTCCTCATGGAAAGTGTTGAATCAAGGTTGCAACCAAGATAGGTGTAATTGTTGGTGGTTTGAACTCGCTCCTTGCCATACATCAGTTCCATTTGTCGTTTGTTCGTTAACCGTTTTGATGAGCCAAAGAGCATGCATTCGGTTTTGCCCTTTTTAAAATTTACAATTAGTTCGTTAGTTTCGAAATACTTCGCTATGCGGGAGAGTTCGTCTTGTAATGCGTTTTCGATAACGTTTAAACAGCTGTCCGCAAAATAGACGATCGTGTCGTCTGCGTATTCAATGTGACTGCATCCTTCCCTCCACCTTTTTCTCAATACACGGGGCATGTGTATTAAAAATTGCGAGCAAAGTTTTGGTAAATTCATTCAATGCACTGTTTACAACACGTGCTGTGAACATTCCATCCCAGGTTGTCTGCAAAATTTCTTTATTCATGATGTCCTTGTTGTAGCGCGAATAATTTCGACATTTTATTGTTTTTGAGTCGAACCTCATGTTGTTGATCTTTCTTATCGCGAAAACTAAGTCATGATCGCTGATACTTGTCGGCAAAACACCACTACTGACGATGTTTTTTGGTGAATTTGTGGCTATAATGTCGATTATAGTGGCTGAATTTCCGTCTATTCGCGTAGGTTGTTTTATAAGCTGATGCAAGCCATTTAACTTCACAATGTTTTTAAACTCAATGTTATCATTAGACACTGCATAATTTACATTAAAATCGCCCATTACAATAAATTCACGATCTAAGCTACTTAACGCTGTAAATGATTTATCAAATAACTCATTAAATCGTGAATGCCAATGTTTAGACGTGTTAGCTGATCTATAAAAGACTGATATAATAACATTTTTCGATTGTTTTATAAGAACTTCGATAACTAGGTTCTCCAGTTCAGCGCATTCTAAGTCTTGTTTCCTTTGAAAATCCACTCCTCACATACACCGCCACGCCTTCACCAATACCACTCGCACAGCTACGTTGTAGATACGCGTAACCTGGTATTTTGTATAACTCATTGTTGTCGTTGAAATCAGAGACATGCGGAGCAGCGTAATAATATCGACATTTCGATTCGCGTCCACGAAGCTTTCGAGGTTTGGAAGGTTTGTTAGCAAACCACGAACATTCTGATGCACCATCGATAACCCAAGCTGCTTGATATCTTGTGGACCGGGGCATTTTTCTATATCAGCGCAGATTGATTTTTTACTATTTTCTGGTTTGAAATCTTATTTGCTATTTAGAGCAAGTTTTTTCGGCAGTATTCCCGTAAAATTCAAGTTCATTATCAGAGCAACGATAATATAGCACTTGTCTTTATTCTTTGTATACCTTCAAAACCGTTTCATTGAGTTGCGTTTGAATGATATTAATAATTATTGAAAAACGAGAGTAACTAATCAACATGACTAACTATCCAGACAGTTGATACTGAAAAAGCATGAAGTGAAGCAGGCGATCCTCTCTCCATCGTATATGTATAGTACATTTGCATTGGTTTTGAGGATTATTGTTTGTGAAAGTTACGTTGGACATTAGTGATACTGTTGGTCGATGTTTTTGCGAACTTGCTGGTCTGGATTGTTGTTTGTTTTGTTTTGCTGATCGGGTTTAATTTCTCATATCTTTTTTTTTTCATCGAATAAAAACTTCCTACTTTCTAACGAATTTCTTCCAACCCTCGTAAAACGACATAATTACTTAATCATCTTTTGATCTCCATCATCATGCTTTTAAATCAATACTTTATAGATTTTAACGCCTGACTGCTAGCCACCGGGCGGAGTACTTCTATATAAGTATTTAAATAAACACAAAAACATTCAATAAATTTAAATAATAAATTAACTATAATATAAAACTTTATAACGTAACTACAAAAGTTATAATAATAATAATAACTATTAACTAATACTCATAATATATAGCTGAATAAACTCTGGAGTACTAAATTTTAAAATTTCTTGTGGTGTAACTTAAATTAATAAATTGAGTCAATATTTATTATGGCCTTGAATGCTGATCAACTCAATAAATTTAACAAGGGCGAACTTGTTGCACATTGTTTGAAAGTGCAAGATGAATATTCTCTATCAAAAGTGAAAACAATCTCCTTAGAAACACCCTCAGATCATTACAACTTCAAGTTGAAAATTTGACTGCAACAGTTGAAACCCTCCGAAATTCAATCGGTAGATTAAGTAAATCAACAGGATTGACGAATAACGAGGAAATTTTGGACCAATTAATTCACATCGAAAAAGAAAATTACAAACTACAACAATATTCTCAGCGTGATTCTATTGAAATCGTAGGAATACCTTTATCTGTCCCCGATAACTTTTCGGAATGAAAGGTAATAGAAATATCCTCAAAACTCAAGGTTGATCTGATGCCAAGTGACATGCAGGCTTGACATGGCATGTACGACAAGTCTCGTATAATTGTCAAATTTGTAAACCGGAAATCTGCCGTGGCATTAATAAAGTCGCGTCGAAGCCTGAGAGATGCGAAACCTGGCGATTTGGGTTTCAATAATGGAGCTAGACTATTCGTTAAGGAAAGTATGTGCTCTCATTATCGCATGATTCATGGCAAAGTTAAAGACCTTTACAAAAAGAAACAGATTTTTGCGTTCTGGATTGCGAATGGAACCGTTCGTTACAAGAAGACTGAAGAAGGAAGGTACACCGTAATCCGACATATCGCTGAGCTTATCCATGATTTTGGTGTCCATTTAGAGTAAGAATTTTTCAACTCATTTGTGTTTATTTTATTTGTGTTTATCTTTCCTACAAGTGACTGCATGTGATATATGTCCCGATGCCAAATTTTGAGAAAAAATAATAAATTTTTTTTAAAAAACCTTTGACAAAATTTAAACGTTTGTTACACCACAGAAAATGTAGCTAATAGATTTCACTTCTTGAATTTTTCTTCTGAATATAATTCAATGAACGTTTGTTTATGTAATGTATGTTCGAAGACGGTAAGTTACATTGATTATAACAACCTACTGACATCAACTAAAAGTTGGTTCTGTATTTCATCCTTAAGTGATTCTCTTCCATTTTTTTTATTATTATTATGTATAAGCTTACAAAAGTATAGGCATAATATATTGCCTGTCAGCCTGTCATAAACTAGGGTTATACGTTATATACTAGAACAAGTATCGAGTATCAAATAGAATAAAAAAAAACCAAATAAATAGATTGCCACTAATCGTAAACAAACATATCACATCTCCAATGAGCGTCTAACAAATTTTTAAAAGAATTCAGTGAACCCGCGTTTACAATGTTGGCAGGAAGACGATTCCACGCATCGACAACTCTAACGCTGAAAAAATGACGTCTTACTTCAAGTCGAGCATACTCTTTACTAAGTTTAAACGAGTGACCACGGGTGATTGACTGATGACATAGCTTTAACGGGTTTTGTTTGCATTGGTAGACGGAATGTAACCATTTATACACTTCAATCATGTCTCCCCGTCTAAATCGGTAACGCATACTTGGAAGATTTACTTCCCGTAGACGTGATTCGTAAGGTAAGTCTTTTAAACCTGGAACAAGTTTCGTAGCTCTTCTGAGAACATTTTCGATGCCACGTTTATCTTTTAACAACCTCGGATGGTATACTGCACTACAGTATTTGAGGTGTGGACGTACAAATGCAGAGAAGAGAGTTCTGAAAGAATACTTATCAAGATAGATGAAGTTGCGTCTAATCATACCAAGTAATCTATTTGCTTTGTTGATTTGGGTGGAGGTATGATGGGAGAATTTCAAGTTATGATCAACGTAGACTCCTAGGTCCTTCTCGCAAGTCGTAATTTTCAAGGGGACAGATTTAGCTAATTCATTGTCATACATGGTATAGTTGAACAACGGCGTTATGTTAGCGTCTTTCCACATCTGGGGAAGAACGCCAACTTCGAATACTCTGTAAAATATCAGTGATATTGGAACAACGATAGTTTCATTTGTTTCTTTCAAAAAGCGAGGATGTAATTTGTCAGGACCTTCAGACTTTGATACATCAAGTTTGTTAATGTAATTTTTTATTGTCTCTATTGAAAAGTTTATATCGTTCTTCAGATTGGTAGCATCGAAATTGCTGTTGAATTCAGGTATCTCATAGATATTTTCACGGGTGAAAACACTGCTAAAAAAGGTATTAAAAGTTTGCGCTTTTGAAAAGTTTGTTTCTGACGGTTGATTGGCGTCCAGACGAATACTGGGAAATTTTTCTTTAGTTTTCGTTTTATCTCGTACGTAAGCATAAAAGGCTTTCGGGTTGTTTTTTACGTTGTTCGCTAACTTCTTCTCGAAAGACTTTACTGCATTCCTGCATGCGGTTTTGGCTTGGTTGCGTGCTCTGGTATACTGTGAATATGTATCATCATTGCGCATTGAAAGGTAATTTTTGTATTTTTCTTGTTTCGTTTTTATTTTTTCAAGAACATTACCGTTTACCCAAATAGATTTTTTCTTCTTGATTTTGGATTGGATTTTTGGGACGCGTTCATGAATTATAGATGTAATAAATTTGTGAAAGTAATCCCAAGCTTCGATTGAGTTCATGTTGTCTAAAATATGCCAGTTTTGACTACGAATTTCTTCATTTATTTTGGTGAAGTCGGCGCGTGAGTAGATTAAATGTGATACATTAGTCGAGCTCGTTGTACTGGTGGTGTGTATATCGAAAAGCAGTTGTTGATGATGACTAAGACCAATGGGTACTAGGTGATTAATGTTGGTAATCATATAATTTTCGGATGTAAAAACGAGATCAATTAGAGTTGACATTTGTCCAGGACGATGATGAGTCGGATTGAAAACATGCTGGAACAAAAAGGTGTCATGTAAACTATCTACAAACATTGATGCTTTTTTGGATCTAGCGATTGGATTGAGCTGATTTGACCAATCTATATCGGGAAAGTTGAAGTCTCCGGTAATAACTATGTCAGTATAAGAGTTACATTTCTCTTTTAGTTCGTTAAAGAGAAGGATATTGTTTTCGTCGCTACTGTTAGGAGATCGATAGATACAGCTTAGCAACAGTTTCGCACTGTTACACTTCACCTCGCACCAAACAGATTCTGTAAACGAGGATCCAGCATTTAATTGTGTCGATTCAAAAGATTCATGAATGTAGATTAAAACACCTCGATGGCAAGTTTTACAGTCGAAGTTAGAAAAACAAGTGTAACCTTTTAGCTCGAATTCGGATTTTGTGACATTGAATCGTTTGTTTTTCGTTAATACTTCCGAGAGACAAATCACATCGGGTTCATAAGTAGTTACTATATGCAACAGTTCAGGACGTTTATTTAACAAAGAGTCAACATTCGAGTAAATGCATTTCAGTTTAGATTTAAGGGAACGTTTTGTGTTTGCGATGCTTGTACTTCTTCTGAAGGGGACCCATCGAATTTTTGATGCGGCTTTGATTTTCGTTTTTCTCTGATAATTTTGAGACTCAGCGACGAGCCAGTGATACGAAAAAACCATTCGTTGGATTTATCGTTTGCGATTAACTTTTTTTGTTCGTTCTTCACTTCTCTAAAATGATCGCGTTCAGCTTTGCTCTTGTCGTTATTGATGTAGATACTTGGCGAATTTTGCTTTAACTTACTGGCGTTTCTAAGAATAGATCTTTTAGTTTCGATACTATTTAATTGCACAAGAATAGGCCTTGGTTTTGAATTCGAATCTCTGGGAGGGCCTAATCGTTTCGCAGAAATAACAACGGATGACTGAATCTGTAGCTCGCATCCATTTTTGACTAGTTGAATAAAGTCGTTCTGTACGTTGCTACCTTCGGCTTCAGGATAGTTGAAAACAATAAGGTTGGATTCTATATTTCTGCGGTGCTGAAACTCGTCAATGACTTCGCGAACTATCTCTTTAGTAGATTCGTTATTGGAATCGCTCGCAATCAACGTTTTATTACCCAACATACATTTAGTCACATCAGCATAACTATTAGTGATTGCTGATTGGCCATTTTTGATCTCATCTTTGACACTAGTCACGTTTTTATCAATATTTTCAAGCATGTTTAAGATGGTATTTATAGGAGCATCAGTTATCTGGTTTACGTGAACACATTTAAGTTTGCAAACATCGCAAACCCAGAACAAATTAAAGGTTGTTATTGCAGTGCATGCGTCATAGGAAACATTGTGACAATGAATGTGGTGCCAAACTGAGCAAATGTCACATTCAATGCAATCAGAGTTGTCATCAAGTAATTGTCCACATTTTTTGTCTTTGTTTCCAGGACAAATCTCTGCGGAAACATTTATATGAGTTTGTGACATTAATGAAAAATTATGTAAGGTTATAAAGGTTTAATGAAAAATTTGTGGGTACAAAGTGTTGAGAAATGGCCTATGGCAGATATACTTCTCCTACAAAGTACCACCTCGACCGCTTACAGCGACCCTTGTGGGTATGTAGGTTTTTAAAGCTGCTGTAGGGTACAGTTCTCAATTTATGACGCACAGAATATTGAAATAATAATAATTAGATAATTTTAAAACTGAAAACAGATGTTGAAGAAATGTTTTGATTTTATGGTACTAGTATTTTATGAAAGAGTTGATGAGTTGAACTTTTAATTAGATGCAATTATAGTGGAAAAAGGTAGGTAGAAAATAATGAGTTACAGGAAGTTGAACTTTTAGATGTAATTGTAGTGGGAAAAATGGTTGGGAGAAAGTAAAGGATGATCAACCAAAACACACAATTTCTGGTACTTTCTTCACTAATTTTTCACTAGGAACAATGAGATTTATATGCCAACAACCAGTAAGCCAACAGTGCAAAAAACCAAAGAAATAAGCACAAAAATAAACCCAGATCAGCATAAAAACAACAACAATGCCAATGTAGTTTTGCAGCTTTTCAAACACACCTTCAACCAACCAAAAGCATAGAGCAATTATGAAATTTATCATTATCATTTTGTAATTTGAATAACGATCAATTTTTATCACACTTATCTTTAAAGAAGAATATGAACATAAATTCTTGTTCCACTAAATCAAAACATTTTATGAATTCTTCAAATCCTAAATTATTTAATTATCAGAAGTTAACAAAAATAATGAATCAAACTTAATTAACTGTCAATACTATGATATTGATGAATATAATTCAAATGTACTTTACAATAAAAATAATTTTTCCCTTTTTTATATGAATATTTTGTCTCTCCATGCACACTACGATGAATTAAATCAAATACTCTCACCCCACTAACTAATATTGAAATAGAAGGTTATTCGATGGAATTCACTCCAACTATTTCATCTTGTGGAGGAGCTTTGCTGATTTGTATTTCTACAAAGCTGAATTATAAACTAAGACAAGATCTAAATATGATTAACGATAAATATATTGAATCAATTACTATTGAAATTGAACATGGGAAAAAATCTAATGTAATAATAAGTTGCATATATAAACATCCATTGATGGAGATAAAAGAGTTTAATGATGAATATTTAATACCTCTCCTGCAAAAATTATCTCTTGAGAATAAAACCATATTTTTGCTTGGAGATTTTAATATTAATCTCCTAGAAAGCGACAAAAATCAAAACATTTCTAACTTTTTAAATTTATTATCATCGAATAACCTTTTACCGCGTATCACCCTACCAACTCGAATAACAAATACTTCCAAAACAATCATTGATAATATCTTTACCAACTCGATATCAGATGATCTGATCTCAAGAAACATAATTTCATCCATATCCGATCACCTACCACAATTTGTAATAAATTGATTAAATATTAAATAGAATCCTGATATTTTTAAATTATCTTCTGTTATGCCTATCTAAAAAAAAGATCAAAAAAGGTTCAAAATTTTATTGCAATAATTATAGACCAATACCTCTATTATCCAATCTCGGTAAAATATTTGAAAAACTTATTTATTCTAGAACCTACAAATTTTTAAATAGTTTTAACTGCTTTAGTAAGCAACAATTCGGTTTTCTTTCAAAACATTCCACATCGCATTCTCTTTTATCGATTACCGTAAATGACTGAATAAGCGCCCTCTGCCGAATAAACGCCCCTGCCGAATAAGCGCCCCTCATAGAAGTAAATATATTAATAAGCGCCCCCCTGGGTTGTAAGGGGGCGCTTATTCAAACAAACGTATAAAAGACAAAAATTGATATTAAAACGATATTATGATGTTATTAACTATTAAATATAGGCATTTTTCTTACATGCTGATTTATGTCAAATTCTATGTCAAAATGTGAATATGTTCTTGATTCGTGGAATTCATTATCCCCGGAAATGATACGGAATTCGTTCCAGTCATGTGCGTTGAATCTGCCAACTGATGGCTCAAAAGACGAGAATATACATTGTTTTAAGGAAAATCAGCCATGCAAGAAGGGCAAGGAGATACTGGCCTCTCAACTGTCCATTTTGACAGAAAAAGATGAAAATCCTTTCACCGAAATTGACGAAGAAGATTTCAACGAGGCTACTTCAAACTTTTTGCAAATTGACTCTGACGACGAAGAGGATGACGATATAGATATTTGCAGCTAACATTTTCATCAGTTTGTAGTATTTGAAATTTTATTTTGACTTTTATTAGATACTATGTTATTTATATGTTTATCGATTTCTTGATTCAAATGAATAAGCGCCCCTGCCGAATAAGCGCCCCTGCTAAATAAGCGCCCCCTCTGAAAGTTAAAATTTCTAATAAGCGCCCTGGGCGCTTATTCAGTCATTTACGGTACAAGTAAAATCCAAAAAGCATTAGACACGGCAAAGTTTGGATGTGGAGTCTTTATTGATTTGCAAAAAGCATTTGACAATGTTGATTATAAAATTCTTCTAAAAAATAGAATATTTTGGTAGTAGTCTTGTCTTGGTTTAAATCATATTTCACAAACCGCAAACAATTTGTAATAATAAATGGCTTTAACTCGCATCATAAACAAATCAACTATGGCGTACCTCAAGGTTCAGTATTTGGTCCTCTTTTATTTTTAATTTACATCAATGATTTTCATGCCGCTGTAAAATACTCATCTGTACATCATTTTGCAGACGATACAAACTTACTTTTCTGCGATAAATCATATATGAAAGTAGCATCTAAAATTAATTGGGATTTAAAAAAATTTCAGACTGGTTAAATGCAAATCGAATCTCGCTGAATCTTAATAAAACGGAATACATTTTTTTTCATTCTCCAAATAAAACAATGGATTTGAATTTTAGAATTAAATTAAGAGGTAAAATAATTTATCCTTCAGCCGAAATTAAATACTTAGGCATAACCTTGGATAAATACCTGTCCTGGAAAAACCATGTAAATACCTTAACCAATAAGCTAAGAAGAACGAATGGGATGTTGAGTATCATACGTCATTACGTAAACAGAAAAACTTTAACCTCAATTTTCTATGCGATATTCTTCTCGCATCTCTCATATGGATGACTTGTCTCGGGACAGACAAAAAGTCCAAACTTAAAAAAAGGTTACATCCCTTCAGAAAATCGCATTAAGAATAATGAATTTCTCTTCGCATAAACAACCCTCGACAAAGAAATTTAAAGACCTTTCAATTCTTAAATTCAAAGACCTGATTAAACTCAACAATTGTTTATTAATTCACGACTTTATAAATGATTTCTTACCAACAACCATATTGCATCGTTTTATTAAAACTTTAAATACTCATCCCTATGCCACCAGAAGTACAGTAAATTCAAAACTAGCCATCGATACTTTCAATACTGTAAGGTACGGAAAATCTTCAATCATTTACTAGTGTGTTAAATACTGGAATGATATGGTAGAAAACATTGACTCAATTTTCAAGAACACCAAAAATATTGAAATGGTAAAGATCAATGAAATTTCTTGATATAAATTTAAAAAATGTCTTTCTCAAAACATAATGTCATCGTATGAGTAATACCTTATTAATTATTATTATTACTTATTGCTCTCTTCGAACATACATCTCAGTTTTATATTATTTTAATATGTTATAGTTGTGGATATTTTTCTTATTAATACGCTCTTTTTTGCTAGTTTAAATAATAAATTAGACTATATTTCTAATGGATTTTTTACTTGAATTGCTTTTGAAAATATGCTTACTCGCCTAAACCTTTATTTTTAAAAGGTGTCATTTCTTTGCCTAGTTAACTTATTGAATGACACATGATATGACATGATATATATTTCCTTTCACTAAAAATCAATCTTTTGTGTTAAATAACTTTATATTATATTGAAGAGAGAGAATGTGTATATCTGTTGTTTTTGGAAAATAAAAGTTTTGTTGTTGTTGTTGTTGATTGCTTCAAAAATCAGGAACCGCTCCCCTAAATCTATCAACCAATGAGCTTGGCTCGCTTAAAAACAAACAAAGCAATCTTTGACTAAACGTGTTGTTAAAATCATCCAGTCACCAAGTTTTCACGATCTGGTTTCTACGTGAACATTATGCATCATAAGCACAAATATTACCAAACCAAAGTATTGTCACAAATGAATGTCAAAACAAAACACACGTAAACAAATTAAAGTCCTTTTTTGCTAAATAGTTGCAAAACATAATATATAGTTACATCGAAACAAAGGTTTATTGTTTTAACATAACAATCAAGAGGGAAAGGATTAAGAGGTCGATTGTAAAGGTTTTATTCAGTTGTTGTAAAAGTGTAGCTATAAAAACAAGCTGATAAGCTTTTACAAAAGAATTTGAGCGCGTTTGAGCGTGGAAACCATCCCTCCTTTCGATGAATATAAATAAATGAGGTGTTTACTCGTTGTAGAATTCGTATATTTCGTTTGTTTGGTGTGCTTCTTTCGGAAAATGAAACAGCTATTCCTTCTTTTGGCTCTTACTCATGCAGGTGATATATTTACTCGCTTTTCGTTACAACGCCAAACGCATCCGTAAAATTGCAAAGAAATATTGATGTATTGTGAATTTATATGTTTCTTATGTTCCATGTAAAAATTATCTATTCGTTTGATTTTGCAAAACTTTTTTAATAATACTGCGTTAAATATGTAAAAGTTGGAAAGGCCACACCTTTTGTCTGTCTACTTTGTGCGATACAATTTGGAAATTAATCTCGAAAGTCTACATAGGACGCATTGACGTAATGGTTTTTTTAAGCCAAATTGTTAATAACAAGGACTTTGTTATTAGTAGTTATTTTAGAAGAATTTTTTTCACTTTAGGACACCGTTTGCTGAAATTTTTGTTTTGATAAAATGGTAATAAAGAGCATTGAAAATATATTTTTATTTTGTAGTTTTCAGCTTGAAATGCACCCAGCAGTCAACGGACCAGCAAGGAAAGGCAACGATCCCAAAAGATATGGAATGTCTAGGAGGGGAGAATGCCTGCGCTACAATCACAGTGGTGATGAAAGCGGGATCTAAGCCTACTGTAACGAAGAAATGCATCAGCATAACAGAAACCAAGAAATGTGATTTTGAATGCGATATAACGACCGATCCTAGAATGACGGCCGCGACCTGCGATAATTATATTTAAGTCAATAACTACTCTAGTATCAATTTCCGGGAAAATCTTTCGTTACCCTAAAAGATAAAAAGAAAATGATTAGGTAATCAAATCTCGACAAACACATTCAAAGCAAACCTTTGCACAATGATGATGTAAACGGGTTTTTTTATTTTTGTAGTGCTGTTACACTGACTTGTGTAATAAGGCATGTCCCGAAGGTCAAAGAAGAAATCAAGACGGTAGTAAATGCGTTGATAAATCAGCATGTCCCGCGGGTCAGGTAAAAAATGAAGATGGTAAATGCGTTGATGAGAAGAAATCATGTCCCGAGGGTCAAAAAAGGAATGAGGAAGGCGAATGTAGCGCTGGAGCTGTGTTAGCAACCAACTGGAAGATTCTGTCCGCCATTGTGTTCGTTGTATATTTTTTCGTTAAGAATATGTAAACGCTTTTGTACATTTGCACGTAATTTTAATCACTTTTTTTATGTGCACATTTGACACGTGATCTTGTCAAATTCTGCTAAATACAAATAGGGATTTTAATACAACATCAATTTTGGTCAAAAGCAAAATCTTAATATTGGTAAAAAAAACAGAAACTCCTTTTAAATTGTCTTCTCTTGAAAACTTCCAACCATAATCTATTAGTTTAACCTAATCTTTTTTAAGTCGCATAAATAATGAACCACGATGAGTCCTCAGAAGCTATTACTGATTACGAGGAAATGTCAGAAAATAAATGCGGTGAATTTCCTGGGAACAAACCCTATACATTTTTAGAACGAGTGCAGTCTCCTCTCCCCCCCTGCGGACAATGAAACAAGCTAGATTTTTTTATAGTCAAAATCACGATAAAGTTCAATGTCTCAAATTGCCCAAATGTTATTCGTGTTCAATTATAGAAACATTTGAAATTTTGGGCAGTTTTCAGCATGCCCTAAGTCTTAATCTGTTCCATTATATTTCTTGGTAAGGAATCCGAAGAAAAAGTTTTGACAGAGAAAAGGTATCATTTTTGTAGCATATGACCTGCCTAAGACGATAAAAAGTGGACAAGGTAAAACGTTTGTCCAAGTAATGAAGTACTACACCTCAATGATTTGTATGAATCCAGGATATTGGGGAACAAAGAATTTCCGAGTTCGAAAACGCTTTAGTCAGAAAGATTTTAAGTGAGTTGAAAAGTGATGTGACAAAAGTTATAAACAAAGCTTTGCAAGAACAACATCAAAAGATCTTGTTGTTAGAATGGACAGTGGAGATGTTGCGTGAGCAGATTAAATCAATAAACATCAACAAGTGAGGGGAGCAATAAGAGCAGAAGAACTGGAGCAGTATGGGAGGCGTGATTGTTTGAGATTTAGTGAAATGAAAACGGGATAGGAGAACGAGACATCGGATGATATCTTAAAAATTGTGACCGCTGAAATAAAAGATGCTGGTCTGCCAATACCTGACGAAGTTATTGATGGCGCTAACAGAACAAAGAAAAATCCAAATGTCAAGACATCATTATGCGGTTTACCACCTTTAAACATCGTTCGATTGTCTATAATGCGCGTAAAGATCTGCAATTTGCTGTGGTTCGACTCGATTTAACCAAAAAGCGATTCATTCTACTTAAAAAAGCCCGAAGGCTGTTGGAAAATAGGAACAAATACCTATTTGCTGATATAAATTGTCAGTTAAAAGTGAAGACTAAAGATGGTTTCAGATATTTTGATTCCATGCAAAATTAAAGTCAATTTTAGATAAAGAAGACGAAACCTTGCGCTTGTTTGAACTCGTTTTAACTTAAAAACGTGCTAAAAGAAAAATACAAACAAACTACGTGAAAAAGAATACAAAACAGAAATACTAAATCCAGACAGTAAACAGAAAGAGATGAACAAACAAAGTAGAAATAAATATAAAACTTACTAAACAAATAATCCACAAAGCAGGGAAGCTTTAGCACATCACATATACACATATAACGCCCACTAACACGACAAATCTACACGCAACGTGTACACGTATACATATATGAAATGTAAGCTAATTTCCCTAAGGACAAATGACGATAAACTAAGGCGTAAAGACAATAGAGAAACACAAAGGAAATACACGCACAGAGAAGAGACAAAGTCGAAAACTGAATGAATTAAAACGTAAACAAAAACCCATAAAACACAAAGTTGTTCTCGAGAGGAATCAGACGCAGATACCACAGCCTGACGAAAACCGGGCAGCTACATCTGGCTCCCCTCAAGAAATAATAATTATCTTGAAAAAATTTAACATATAACCAACCAATAACTAATAAATAAATAATCTTCTTTGATGATGAGCTGGTGAATTCTTAAAAAGTTTCCATGCAAGCATTTACATGACTTAACAGTTTACTAATGGCTCCTCGACGGGGAATCGTCATTTCGCTGGATTTTCAGATTCCACGAGAACAACAACTTTCGAAATTGGTCGAACGAGTGATGTTTTGCCATGTTGTAGCCTGACGCTTCGAACAGAATCGTTATCGCCGACGTAGACACCGTCCACTCTACACATTTTCCATTGACTTCTTGGAAGGTTTTCGTCACGTAGCAAGACGATATCATTAACTTGAAAATTTATTTGCTTGTGAAGCCACTTTTGGGGAACTTGAAGCGTTTGTAGGTATTCCTTTTGGAACCGTGTCTAAAACTCGTTCGTAATGTGCTGCACTCTGCGCCAACGCTTTCGACTGTACAAGTCATTTCTTTGCAAGACGCCAAACGGAGGAAGAACGACATTTGACCTGGTTGTCAGTAGTTGATTAGGAGAAAGCGGTCGTTCACTCGTAGGATCGCACAAGGTGTTTGAAATAAGTGGCCGCGAGTTGATCACCGCTTCGACTTTGACTAACAGCGTTCGAAATGATTCGTCATCCAAACTGCTCAAGTGGGTACGAAGCAATGCGGACAGTATTGCTCGTGCAGATCGTATCTGCCTCTCCCAAACTCCACCAAAATGGCTTGCTGCAGGTGGGTTGTGTTTCCATTCAATCCAATCTGCGCCTGTTTCCAAGAGAAAGCTTCGGATTTTCTCACCGTCCAGTCCTTCTAGCGCTCTTTTCAGCTCGTTCTCCGCACCGACAAAATTTGTTCCGTTGTCACACCGTACCAATCAAACCGGACCTCTTCGACTGAGGAACCGTCGCAACGCTTGTATGAACGAATTCGTATCCAGCGAATTCCTACTTTCCAAATGAACAGCTCTACATGCAAGACAAGTGAATAACGCACTGTATCTCTTCAGCTCCTTTCGACCATCTTTGATGCAAAACGGTCCGAACATATCGACTCCAACGTATGTAAATGGCGGAGCTCGATTTACTCTGTCGGCAGGCAAATCACTCATTTTTTATTCACCGATCATCCCACGAAGGTGCCTGCATGTTACGCAAGTTGAGATGACATAACGTACTTCTGATGCACCGTTTATCACCCAGAATCCTCAACTTCTGATTTCGTTTAGTGTCGCTCCACGTCCAGCGTTCTGTACTTTCTGATGACACCATCGGATGATTGATCTCGTCGTGGGACACTTCTTCGGCAAGATGATTGGATGCATCACCTCAAGCTCTACGTTAGCTTTTCGTAATCTACCATCGACTCGGATGATACTGTGTTCATTGAGGAATAGATCTAATCGACTCAAGGCATTTCTTTTCATCATTGTTGTAGCGTAAATCGAGTTTTCGTTTCGTTTTCGTGTGTCTTTGAAATGTTTGGATTGTAGAAGTCTGATGATTATTCGTTCTGCTCTTTGTAGTGCTTCCACATCAATGATTGATGTTTGTCTTGACCATCGTAACATTGTTGCTACCACTATCTTCATTCGATGCCAGCTTGAGATGTCTTCGAGTCTTGATAGAAGGTTTGGCTCGTTGGAAATATTAACCAAGTTACATTTTAGCTTCTTCACTTCTAAATCTCTATCGTCTACACTTGCACTAAATTGCAGTGGCCAATCGGTCTTACTTTCTCAAAGAAACGCAGGTCCTTTAAACCAACGGCTATTGTTGTTGAAACGAGAGTACAGTAAACCTTTTGAAGCATCGTCTGCTGGATTGTCTTTTGTCGGTACATACTTCCATTGAGTCAGGCTCGAATCATCCAGTATTGTTTGGACTCTGTTTGCGACGAATACGTGAAATCTTTTTTTAACGTTTGATAAATAGCCCAACACAACCTGGCTGTCAGTCCAAAAGAATTCTTCTACGTTCTCGTAATAAGTAAGCTCTTTGCGAAGACTACGGGCTATTTTCACTGATACCGTCGCTGCAGTGAGCTCCAGCCTGGGGATAGTAGTTTTCTTTAATGGGACTACACGTGACTTGCCAATCACAAAACTGCAATGAACTCTTCACCATTAATAACTTCCAGGCGCAGATAGGTTACCTGCCCATAACCGACATCAGAGGGGTCTGAGAAGTGATGGATTGAAACATTTTCGACTTTTCCGAAACTTTTTGGTTTGTAGCAACGATCGATTTGAACTTGTTGTAACATGGGTAGGTGTAGTCTCCATTTTTCCCAATCGGCTTGATGTTCAGGTGAAACCTCATCGTCCCAACCTCCATGGTCGTTGCAGATCTGTTGAAGTATCTTTCTACCTGCTAGAAGAAACGGTGCAGCAAATCCAAGAAGATCGTATATGGAGCTGATAGACGACAGGATACCTCTTCTCGTAAGTGGAGTGTCTTTCAAATGGATCCTGAAACCAAATAAATCGTTCTCAACTAACCACTTCACTCCCAAAGCACGTTCGGTGGGTAGCAAATCTTTGAAGAAATCGAGGTTCTTTACAGCTTTAGCTTGTTCGTCTTCTGGGACCGATGAGAAAACAGTACGACTATTCGAGATAAACTTGGTTAGACGGAATCCACCTGCTTGGCACATCCGCACAACAGATTCAATCAGCTGAATCGCCTTATGTTCGTCTTTGCAGGATTTTAACATATCGTCAACGTAGAAATTTTGACGTAAAGTTGATGCAGCCTCGTGTCTAAAAGAGTTCTCAAAATCGTCAGCAGTCTTCTTTAGTGCAAAATTTGCGCAACTAGGGGATGATGCTCCACCAAAGAGATGAACACACATGCGGTAGTCCTCAAGTTCTTTATGCAAATCTCCTCCCGGCCACCAAACGAAACAAAGAAAGTCTCGCTGATGATCGGGTACATGCACCTGGTGGAACATGGACTTTATGTCTGCCATGATTGCAATGGGTTCCATCCTGAATCTCGTAATCACACCGATAAGTTGATTCGTTAGGTCGGGTCCCGGCAATAATTTACCGTTTAATGAGTAACCTTGATATGTTGAGCTGCAGTCAAAGACAACGCAAATTTTACCACGTTTGTTTTCCTTGTAAACACCATGGTGGGGTATATACCAAGCTGAATCTGTATTTGCCTTATCGACCTTCGTAGCATACCCTTTTTTGATGATATCGCTTATAAACGTAACGTAATGTTTATGCATCTGTTCGTTGTTTTGAAGTCGTTTCCTCAACCACAAGGCTCGTTGTACTGCTAGAGATCTGTTTTTTGGCAGTTCTGGTTTAATTTTTTGTAAGGGAAGTGGAAGTACGTAATGACCATTGTCCATAGTTGCATGCTTACTCATGATTTCCAGAAAATCTCGATCTTCACGTGACATTGTCTTTTCGTTGTGATCTTTGGATTTATGGAAATCTATGTTATAGATATTCAACATTATATCCTTTAAACCAGTTTCCTCTACTGTGTCTTTGATGGTAAAGAAATGATTGGTCAATGTTTTATTACTAACGTCTACAGCAGCAATTCTATTACATGAGACGTTCTCGGGCGCATTCTTAGTATCTACCAACATGGGACCAGAGATGCACCATTCTAATTGGGATCTGAATGCATGCGGACCACCATTTGCACTAGATATTGTTTCCAGGGGCTCCATTGCTTTCGGACAGTTACCACCAACTAATATACCAACTTCAAGGTGACTTTTAATTTTTGGAATGAGATGAAAAATCGGTTGAAGATACGGCCACTGTTTGATCTTTTCAGGTGTAGGAATTTCTGTCTTGTCAACCGGAAGTGATGAACGTGAATACGCCTTTGGTAGAGAAAGTGGCTGAGCCTTGGCATCTTGCGAGCTGGTGACAACCAAACCATCAACTGCAGCACAAACTTCGGTTTCTTCACCAGTGACTGTCCTTATCTTCAATGAAGTTTGTGTACCAGTAACTTTGAGATCGTTCAGTAAGTTCTTTTGAATAAAGGTGCCCTGTGAACCATTGTCCAGAAGTGCAAATGTTTCGATGACCAGCTCAGGATTCGATTTATGATGGATCTTTACAGGTACAATGCAAAGACTGAAAACTTGAGCATACAACCTCGTAGTGCTCGTTAATATCGAATTTTTGTGAGAGCGTTTCTTCTTGGGTTGAAAACCATGGAAAGCGGTATGGTGATTCTTGTTGCATACCTTGCATACTCCTTTCTTTGTACACGATTTGACTGAATGAGTTGCAGAAGTCGGTGCTAAACAGCCAAAACAAAGACGTTTCTTGAACACGAACTTATGTCTTTGTTCAACATCCATGGCCAAAAAATCTTTGCATGTTTCCAATTCGTTATGTCTTTCACATAACATACATTTCGTTTCGAGGATCCCAATTTGAAAGGTTTTAACAAAGTTTCTTTTTTCTGCTAATGGTCTGTTGTTAAGATCCCCCAAAGCGCCTCTAGAGAAGAGAAGGTCATCCAGCAGAGCTGTTTCTTCATCGAGTAGACAAATAAAGTCTGTCAAACCAGCTTGTTTAGTAAACGTTTTTCGAATTTTGAAAGCTTCACGATTCCATCAATCTTAAAAATACGTCGGCAACTTGCTTTGAAGTGTTTGCAACAGTTCCGGGTTGCAGACTACAGGTGTAGACAATGACTTCATTGATGCATGAAACTTTATTAAGTAGTTCAGGAACTTGACAAAACTTTGAGGATCATTTGGCTTGAGCTTGGGCCATGCTATTAATTGTTTCCTGTGCTCAGCAACTATGTGATAAGGATTACCATATCTTTTCTGGAATAGTTTCTTAGCCTCTGTATACGCCTTTTCTGGTGGTAGGTAAATGCAACCTTTGATCAGTTCTTTAGCCTCGTCAGTTGTGTATTTGATCAGTCGAGTAAGTCTGCCATTGGGATTTTGAACGTTGGCCTCCACTGCTTGCTCGAAAGTAGCCATAAAATACTGAAAGTCAACTGGATTACCAGTGAAAACATCAAGGTCCACTTCAGGTGCCTGTGACTGTTAGAGCGCTACAGCAATCTGACCGACTCGATTATCTTGTTTAACTACGTTTGAGTTAGACTGTTTCACCCGATCTTCTTCAAGCTCAGATTTACCTTCGTTCAGCCGTGCAACATAGTTGTCAACGTAGTTTTCGTCTATTGGCAGGGATTAGAGGACACTAGAATGTTGATTTGGAGACTCTTCGTACACATTGATTTTAGCATCAGCCTTTGCCATTTCTATTTCAATTTCAAGTCGTTTTGATTCAATTTCTGCTTCCAGTTTTGCTGCTTCTTGCTGTTTTTTCTTCTCCAGGTACTGAGCCTCAATCTTTAATTCTGCTAGTCTCGCCTTTTGTTCTCTAGCTTGTCTGTTAACGGAGCTTCCGCTAGATCCTAATGCTCTGGAGCTTTTGGAATTTGCTCGTTTCGTTCGACTATTTTCTGAATTCTGATCGTTACTTTGGACTTTTTCACTAGTTTGATCTTGTTTGTTGTCATTAAACCAGCCGACAAATCTGTTTCGGGAATCATGAATGTACTGGTTCAACGCCTCTATATCGCAGGGTTGGTCTTCATTGTCTGATTTCACTAGCTCCTGACAATGTTGATGTACTTTTAAGTAATCGCTGAAGAAATCTTCTAACTTAAGAATTTCCTTCTGTAGTTGTTGAGCACTATTGCTCTCTACATATCTGTTCATCAATTGAACTTGCCTATGAAGAGCTTTTTCCAATTTACTTCTTCTCAACTGATAACCTTTCAGTTGATACGATCTCCCTTTCTCTGTCGGTGTTCTATGTTTTACTTGTGACAAACTTTCTGGGCGCGACATGACTATACGATCTATGTATACTTGTAACTGAACTAAGAGCCTTCCCACACAGTATTTGTTTACGATAAAGAAGACGAAACCTTGCGCTTGTTTGAACTCGTTTTAACTTAAAAACGTGCTATAAGAAAAATACAAACAAACTACGTAAAAAAGAATACAAAACAGAAATACTAAATCCAGACAGTAAACAGAAAGAGATGAACAAACAAAGTAGAAATAAATATAAAACTTACTAAACAAATAATCCACAAGGCAGGGAAGCTTTTGCACATCACATATACACATACAACGCCCACTAACATGACAAATCTACACGCAACGTGTACACGTATACATATATGAAATATAAGCTAATTTCCCTAAGGACAAATGACGATAAACTAAGGCGTAAAGACAATGGAAAAACACAAAGGAAATACACGCACAGAGAAGAGACAAAGACAAAAACTGAATGAATTAAAACGTAAACAGAAGCCCATAAAACACAAAGTTGTTCTCGAGAGGAATCAGACGCAGATACCACAGCCTGGCGAAGACCGGGCAGCTACAGCAAGTGTTTACTTTATTATTATTTTTTTCGTTGCTGCTTTCTTTAAAATACCCATTGCTTTGCTTCAAAGAGAGTCAACCAATCCAAAACACTCCTTAAGGAATGAAATAGAAGCATAGATAGCGTAAAATCCGTGCCAAAATGATTATTTTCTAATGCAACTTGCACCAAAGGGTGGTGTTGAATTAACCTTTTCACAAATTTTCAGTGGCTTCTTTTTATCTTTTCAAATGGAAGGTTCGAAGCAAGAAGTATTCCGCTGTAAGAGACGCGCATAACTCAATAACTCAGTCTTAATTTAAACTTGTTAATTTATGCAATATTTTGTTCACGCCATGTTTTTATTATTGTAATAGATTAAAATGGCTGTGATTTATGACCATTGTCTTACATTTAGGAGAGTGAAAGGTGTGAATATTAACGAGGTGGAAACTGTTCATATGAATAAAAATTTCCTCTTTCATTTATTTTTCAGAAGAGATTTCGCTTTATCAGGAATTCACTGTTATAATTGAATTGTGTTCGTATAAGGATCTTATAATATAAAATAAAGAAAATTTAGAATTTTTTTTTTTTAACGTTTTAACATCCTGTAAATAAATACAAATACTGTTGGTCAAATCATGTATGACGTAAAACAAATAGTACCAGGCAACATCTTCTTTAAATATACTGTTTAATGGAGAGTCCTATCATAAAACCAAAGATCACCTCTTCTGATTGTGAGTGCGCTGGATAAATATCATTCAATAGTATTAGGTTTCTTATACATAGAATGTTATGAACTAAACAAAAGACAATTAAGAACATATAATATGATTATCATACATGCCCCTCCAGTTTGTTAACCGGGTGAGCAAACTAAACCCAACGTCTTGTTTCTGGCTCATACCTAGCTGGACGTCGCCGTGTGCGAGTCGGACAAGAAGAGGCTTCCGAGGTATTGTCCTTATTAGAAGTCGGGGCGGGTTCTCTTGCAACCGACCATTTTGCATGTCGGCGGGACGGAAACATCGACAAGCGTCGTTCGATCGCAGCTTTTGGAGCGTGCATTGTGACGTCTGGTGCGTTGGTGACGATGAAGAGAGGAGAGATGGCGAGTCACTGATGCGTCTTCTGCAGCGATTCTGTAAATGGCGTCTGATGAGCCGATGTGGCCTGTAGGTACAGAGTAGAGGAAGTTACAAGGAATTTACGAGTTGTGATGTCGGGCAATGCAGGGATTATTTTCTTTTGTGTCACTTATATTTGTGTCATTCTACTTGATCCGTCCACCTTCCAAAATGTAGCTGTTGTTCCCGGGTATCTCCTCAACTGTACCAGAATGATCCCATCTATTTGGGTAGTTGCCAGCCTAGTTTTGGATGTAACAACGATCACCCTGTTTCAACAAGAGTAGTAGCCAAGAATGATTGTTTCTCAGCAGATTGATGGAAGCGTTCACGTAGCGCCTCTTCCTTTTCGGCCCACGCGTCTCTTCACAGGAGACAAATATTTTTGTTGGTAAATTTCTCCAAGCAATTCAAGAAGGCTAATGCGTCTCTGAACGGACGTCCAAAAACAATTTGTGCAGGAGACAATTCACCGTCGCGATCTGGGGTGTTCCGGAGTTGCACCATTGCACGTAGAATGCAATCCGTGTTGAGGCTATCCGACGATCTTGTGTTTGAGCGTAGGAGCCTTTTGGAAGATTTTACAGCAACCTCAGCTCTTCCGTTAGACTGAGGATTGTGTGCGGATGAAGGACGATGTTTCACACCCCATCTTCGGAAGAAGGTTTGGGTGGCGTTTGATACAAACTCAGGTCCGCCGTCGCCGGAGATCTCCAAGGGTGCACCAAATCGAGAAAAGTAGTTCTGTAGGCAGGCAATCAACCCCTATGAGCCCGAATGTGGAGAGCCATGAGGTGCCTGGAATACGTCGCACCAACCAGACAGTTTTTTCCTGACGACCCGAGAGTGGTGTCCGATGCAGTCAAAAAAGTTTGCGTAAATCATGTCGAAGAAGTTGATGGTAGTGGTGACACGAAGGATGGAAACTGAGCTTGTGAAGGTGCGCTTTTGATAAAATCATGGCAGCTCTGTCGTAAAGTTTGTGAAGTTATTTAGCTTATTCAGTAGGCTAGTTATGGACTTTAAACGGATAATTTCTCACTCACGATGGAGCCATGCACGGTTGCAATTGTCGAAATGTGCCCTGTGCTGCTACATAATAGAAAAAATCTTTTGCAAAAGTATGCCACATGGCAATAGCTTTATTGATATTGTTTATGAAAGTAACACACATTGCTTGTCTTTTATGTTTAGAGTTAGTTGGACAACAACTTTTAAGATTTAAATTGTTTTCAGTGTTTTAACCTTATTTTGTTTGTTGATACATATTTCATGTACCTTTACATTATTTTTGTTGGCTTGACACATAGGAAACATGTCTATGTAATTGAATTTTCGGAATAATTTATGTTATTACATTTTGCATCAAGTTTATTACAATTTGCGTTATTAATACATTTTGCGTCAACAATATTAACTATATACAGTGTATATGCCCCTTCAATGTGGTTGGCCAAAAGAAGAAAGAAACAATTTCTACTCGGTTTTGATAAGCAACCGCAAAACTAAAAATTTCTAGACAATATATTAGTTATCTGTGAAGATTTGAATGACCACGTAGGCAAAGACCAAGGGTGCTAGAAACGGTGAGTGAACAAGGATCTTCGATATGTGTCCAACTACAAACCTTGTAGCTGGCAATACTTTATTTTTCCACAATAATGTTAGTAAACTCATCACTTACAGTCTATGAGGTTCTAAATTACAAATCGAATCGATCCTTGTAAGGCGCACTGTCCTGAAACTCACAAAACATCGAAGTAATAACCAGCCAGGATTATGCATGCCGGCACTTTAGTTAAAGATATAATTAGACATATGGTTAGACGAAAGATTTTATTTTTATTTAAAAAAAAAAAAAAAAAAAAAATTTATACAGGATTGCCATGTCAATATATATTAATACTGCTATCAAATTGGGTCCTGTTCAATTAATAAGTTAGTATAAAAACTGGTATAAAAACTGGTATAAAAGATATATAAAAATCCAAAAATTCACTCGCCTCCAAAATTTAAGAAAAATAATCGTTTAAAACTTTTATAAAATCATCTTCCCATAACCGACTCCGTACATATACTGGCAACTGGTTAAACACTTTTGACGCCATGAACTTAAAACTCTTCCTCGCTATCTCTAAATGCATCTTTGGGAGTTTCAGAAGAATTCCATTATTTCTCGTTTTGTTATTCAACACTTCGAAATACCCATCAAAATTACTGTCGAAATCGCCAGTACAAACTACTCTACGAACGATAGTACAAGCTCTTTTTCTCCAGATATTTACTATATTTGGTAGAACGATCTCTGTTTTGGATTTTCCGTGAATAATTCTTTCGGCTCGTTCTGAAAGACGTTTTATTCGTTGTTCGTTCGTTGGTGTTATCGACAACTCTATCGTCCCACAGTATGTCAACAGCGGGACAATCATTGATGTGTATACCTTCTGTGAAGAAATTACTGTCAATGATGATCGCAAACGATTCAACAATTTCAAACGACCAGATGCTTTACGGTATAATTCATCATGGAACAGATTGAGGTGTAGAGATTGGTCAAGTTTTACACCCAAGTATTTATACGAGTTAACTGGATTTATCGCTATGTGATTAACAGAGACGTCTAATGTGTTCTTTCCGTGGAGGTTTAAGCGCTTGCTCGTACCAAACAACATGGCCTCGGTCTTTCCTTTTTTAAGATTTATCACAAGTTCATTGTCACGAAACCAATTTGCTAAACGGTCTAAGTCTTCGACAAGTTTGTTTTCAATCACGATAAAATCTTTGTCACTAACATATAAAACTGTATCATCAGCATACTCGATGACACTGGCATGCTTGAGGATACTGGTAAAATCATTAAAATAAATCAAAAACAATAGCGGACCGAAAGTTGAACCCTGCGGGACACCGCATGTTAAAGACCTTAGATTAGATAAAGTGTTATTATAAGATACAACTTGGTGTCTATTGAACAAATAATCTGCCATCCATTTTAATTCTTTATCATGCACTCCAGAAAAGGGAAGTTTTTTCAATAACGCTGCATGACTAATAGTATCAAAGGCTTTCGAAAGATCAATGAAAACCGAACCGATGAGTTTCCCATTGTCGATTTCAGATCGAAGATTATCAACAAACAGTGTCACTGCGATTTCTGTCGATTTTCCCTTGCGATATCCAAATTGTTTATTGTATAGAAGATTGTTACTTTCAAGATGGCTCACAAGTTGTCGATGTACAATTTTTTCGAGAATCTTCGAAAGCACAGGAAGAACCGATATAGGTCGATAATTGTTAATGTCGGAGGATTTCCCAGATTTAAACAGAGGATTTATTTTTGCAAGCTTCCATTCATTTGGTACGCAACTGGATTTAAGTGAGTTGTTGATGATATGTGTTAAAGGTTTTGCGATTTCTGCTGCTCCGTCTTTTAGGATTATCGGAGGAATGTTATCAATTCCTGATGCTTTTTTGATCTTCAATTTTCTTAAGTCATGAAAAACTTCGGTAACGGTTACTTCTTTAAACGAGAAGGTCGAACGAGTTGGCTTTAGGTATCGAGTAGCTTTAGACTGGTTATTCCAAACAAAATCCGTTAACACAATGGATTTATTCTTTAATACACTGGCAACGGTGGAGAAGTAACTACAGAATGCGTTAGCTATTTTCGAGTTACAAGCAGTGTTTTCCCCATCGATTTCAAAATAGGAACAGAACTCATTTCTATTGTGTTTAGACGGATATATGCTTTTTATAGCTGACCAAAAACGCTGTGGATTACCCATGTTTTCGTTTATAAGGTTCTGATTGTATTTATTTTTAGCTTGTTGTAAAAGTCTGTTGGAACGGTTACGTTGAGTTTTATATGAAGCCCAGTCATCGACATTTTTGGTTTTGCGGGCTTTCCGAAGTAACTGGTCTTTAAAATTCATTTCCAATTTGCATTCCTGGGAGAGCCAAGGGCAAATCCGTCCTTTAATTCTCTTTGAAATTATTGGAGCATGTTTGTTTATAGCTTCAAGTAAAATAACTTTTAGCTCTGACCATGATTTATTTACGTCATCGTGCTTATAAATTGGACTCCAATCGGAAAGTTTTAGAGTTTGACAAAAATCGACGGAACTGTAATTCATATTTCGGCACTGGATCGTTCTTGGAATGTATTTTTGGCTATGTGTTTTTCGAACCAATCCGATCATATCATGGTCACTAATGTCACAGGGTATAACATCCGAAGTTATTATGTTTAAATGATTACTCACCGCAATGATGTCAATTAGTGTAGAACTATCTTTTGTTGTTCTGGTTGGTTTAGTTATTAACTGCTTAAACCCATTAATTTTTAAAATCGATTTAATTTCTTTATGATCGTTGGTAATGAGATAGTCGCAATTTATATCGCCTATAATAATTACTTCTTTTCTTTCCATTGTTGTTACTGTAGATAAACACTCATTGAACGTGTTGTTAAAAGACTTTGATAAATGCTTTGAACTGTCCGGGGGTCGATACAGAACGTTCAAAAGAATTCCTTTTGTATGAGGATACATAATTTCCAACCAAACACTTTCTATATCTTCGTGTTCTAGATCTGTACGATGAGCAAAATTAATACCTTCAGATATATACACGCCCACGCCACCCCCAGGACCAGAATGTCTGTTTTTACTTACAAATCTGCACCCCGGGATTGTTATTTCTGAAGCATAAATGCTTTCTGTGAGATGGGTTTCTGTAACAGCAAAAATATCGAGTTTGAAATCTGATAAAATCGCCGATATTTTATGAACATTGTTTATTAGTCCTCGAATATTAAGATGACAAACCTTTAACCCTCGTATTGCAGAAAGTCTTTTAAGCTCCGGTATATGCCTCTGAATATATACTTCTTCGGTTGGGATGGTACGATGCTCAGAGCATACGAAACATAATCTCTCTGTATGTGTCCCTTTAAAACATTGTAGATGGTAAATCTGTTCACACCTCGAGCACTTAATATTTCCTTGACCACGATTGATGTTTCTGATACATGCACTACAAGTTAACGGACCTGGGCAGGTCTCTACATCTCCACAAAGTAGCACCAACAGATGGAAGAATGTTTTCACGTCACTTTTTACGAAAATATCTCTAGGTTTCACCCATAAACTCGAGAAAATATAGGTTTCATCCAGATCAAAATCATCTGAAAAGTTTCGAAACTGTATTCCATACATATCACTTCCACAAAAATGCAGCTGTTTAACCATCAATATAAAAAACAGCAATATTAAGAATCGTACGCCGAAAAAACGTGTGTCCGCCATTATAATTTTAATCAATCAATGAATCCCTCAAATTATTTCTGTACCTAGACTCAAGGTGGATTGGGGGATGTACGACGCGGTTGATAACACAATCAAGCTTAAGGTTAAACTATGGGAAAAGTTTCAAAAAAGAAGTTAATGAATACCTAGCAGCAAAGAGAATGGTAAAATCGTATGTTTACTTTACAAAATCTGCAAATGATAGAAGGTTTGTTGACATAAGAAGTTCTGAACAGCGAACTTCATTTTTAGAGTGGTTTGTAAAATGAAGGATGAACCAGGACATCATTGGTGAGAAGTGTGTTAAAGACTGAGATGGTGCTATGGCCTTCGACTACAGCTCAAAATAAAATGCGCTACAAACACTAGAACTGTTGCACTGAAGAGTTAGTTTCTAAGGCCACTTGAATGCCAGGAATTTTGGCGTTTCGCTCGACACGCAAAATTTAGAACATTTCGCCGCAATTTAATTTCGCGGATTGATAAAGTATACTTGTTCTACAAATTGTAACGTTCAACTTATAGAATTTTGAAAATTATGTAATTGTGTCTGTTATTTGTGGAGAACGTCTAGTCGAAAAAGAGAAATAGAAATGTTTAATAACCAACAAATTTTTTATAAATCCATAAATGAACATTTAATATCCCTCAAATTATTTCTGTCACTATCCGGTGGATAATGCACATCATCATCTTCCTCTTTATCAATCTCAATTTCCTCAAACCGCCTTTCTGATATAGCTCCAATTCATTGATATGAAAACTTTCCTTGTTATCCGAAAAGCTCCGATAACTAATGCATCTAGGTCATTAAATGTATAGTCCTTTTGCGACGCTTCTCATTGTAGAAATGGGAGAATTCTTTGGGAATTTACGTGAATCAGGAAAGGGTAGGACGCAGGAAGAGGTAGGAGGTAGGAAAAGGTAGGACGATATGGGGGAGTCGAGAAGTGCCTTTCGTGGCCCCTTCTATAAGTGGCTTGCTAAAGCAAAACTAAAGGTCTCACACAGCGTAATGCCTCACCCGCAACCACGAAAGCACGCACCCTTTTCAGGGCTAGCATCTGATGCCTAAAGTCACCACGTCACAACTTTCCAGCTAAACATCGTGGGCCTCACACTCCCAAGCTCTACGTCCTGGAAGACCTACTCACCACCACCAGCACCAACGTAATTTTGCTTCAGGAGACAAACCAGAAGAAAAGCACACATATACTGTCCCTCCTAGGTTTCACACTAGATGGTCACACCACCAACAAACACCACGGCCTAACTATCTTCGTGAAAGACGACATCAAGTGGTTTCTGTATTGGAAAACACCAGAGGGTGCGGTTGCCAAGTGTGTAGCTATTATAGTCGCCGACACCATCATTGTGAACGTGTATAAGCCACCTCCGTCATGCCTTGAGCAAACCTCTCTCTCTATCGCCCCAGATCCCGCCATCTAAGCTGAGGATTTCAACTGTGCACCTACGGATTGGGGATACAAGAGAACAATCAAGATGGCAAATTCCTGTTAAACTGGGCCTCAATCTCCGTCGCCACTCTCATCTCTGGCATCAGAGAGCCGGAATCTATTTTATCAGGAAGACGGAGAACCGAGACCAACCATTACCTAGCATTTGCCGAAGTCCACGCGCAAGACCCGCTGCAAGTAAGACGTGTACTGGACAGGCTTCCCCGATAACAACATCCGCGCTGATCCTGTACGTAGATGGAACTTCCAGAATCCGAGAAAGAGGAGGACGTTACATCTCAAAACTTCACAAGACCGTGCACTAATAACATCACTGATACATACTGCAAAGTGCTGACCGATGCACCGGTATTCCGCGGGGGTGTAGAGCCAATCACATCCCGTATTAGGACAAGCAGTGCGAAGACTGCCTGCGCAGCCACACGGAGGCTGAATCTCCCACAGAAAGAACATTGGCAGCTACGGTCCTCCTTGCCAAGCTCAACAAGAAGCGCAAAGAGCAATGGACGGGAACCATCGAGTCCATTGATTTCACGAACTCTAGACGCCGAGCTTGGCAAACCGTTAACAAGCTGACAGACCGTACAAACAAACCATCCCCTTGCCCCCTGCTCATCAGCAACTAGAGATTTGGCAATGCAGGCAAGGTTTTCAACCGCTGCACCACCGCAAAGATGAAGGAGCTCCGCCACGCAACCAGCGTTGTTTTTTATATCTCTGACGACTTCACAACAGAGGAGCAAAGCCGCGCTCAAATGCGTCTAGTCGAACAAGGCACCGGAAATAGACAACTTCCACTCCGAGTTCATACTACACCAGGGCGTTGAAATGGCTCCGGGTGTTCCTATCGACATGCCTCCGTATATCAAAAATCATAAGATCTGGCGTAGGGCAAAGATCATTGCGTTTACAAAGCCTAATAACCCGCCGAATGACCAGAGGAGTTACCGTCCAATCTCGCTTATGTGCGTTGCTTACAAGTTTATAGAGCGCCTCCTTCACGCCCGAATAGACCCGATGATCGATCCGAAGCTGCCGAGAGAACAAGTGTTTCCGACATTCGAAATTACCAGGTTACCCTCTTCATAAATGGCATCGAGGACTCGTTCCAAGCAGGCGAAAGAGCAGGCATTGTTCTCCTCGACCTGACAGCTGCATACGACACAATATGGCTTTGCGGATTCCATCTTAAACTCCTCCAGACATTTTCTAACCGCCAATGTGGAATCTATCACGGAGATGCTTAGTAATGAACGACAGGGAGTCGATTGAGAAGGGGCTCACTGAAGACATGTCTACTCTGTCCACATACCTTCAAATCTGGCGGCTGAAACTCAGCATTGCTTAAACTATGTCATCTGTTTTCCACCCCTACTAACCGAGAGGCAAACCGCCAGCTGTGAATCATGGTGGACGGCAGTGTACTGCCGTTCGAAGCAATACCAACACTTACTTTGGTGTGAAACTGGACAGAGCGCTGACATTTCCACAACGTCTGGAAAAACCTTCAACAAAAACATTGTCCCCAGTCTCCTTGATACGCCGCCTTGCCGGAACAACATGGTGGGCTGCAACTAAAATCTTGCGCATCTCAGCCCAAATCCTTGTCTTCTCAGCAACTGAGTACTGCGTGCCAGTGTGGTCCCGGAGCACACAAGTAAAGAAACTGGACGTAGCCATTAACAATTCCCTGCACACGATCACAGGATCTCTGCGCCCCACACCTGTGAATCATCTTCAAATTCCGCCGGCATCGCCCCAGCCCCATTATGCCGTGAAGCTGCGGTCCTCGGCCCTGGCTTGCAAGGCCAAACGTGAGATCAACCATCTCTTGCACGTTACGGTCACTGAGCCTCTTACACACTCACGGCTAAAATCACGGCACGCTTACGCCGGACATGCGCATAAACGCTTGCGTAACACTGCACCAGACCTAAATTAACAAACCTGGAAGAGAAACCGTTGGCAGGGCGAATGGCGGGGAGCATCGGAACAATCGCTACTCCTCAAGTTCACCGAAACGCCATAAAACATCTTCGGTTCCGTGCTACCCCGCCGCCAGTGGACAACGCTCAATCGCCTGAGATCCGGATGTGGTCACCAAGACCAGACGGTGGACCACATCATTGGTGAATTCCACTGTTTCGACCTCCTAACGGGGAGCAGGTCCTGGCGCTGCTGGACGCTGACACGAGAAAGTGTCTGTCTCCGACAAGGTTGGAAATGTGAGACAGAAGAAGAAGGAAAAAGTATCCTTCTTTTTGGAATTTCTTTTCGCGGATTTGAGGCAAAGGTTTTTTGCGAGATTTTAATTTTGGGGATATCAAGCAAATCCGCGAAAATCGCGAAAATTTCTGACATTAAAGTATATCCCAGTTGAAAAAAGGTAAAGCCACTGGCAATCTCTGGTGTTTGTAATTCTTTATTTCTGATTGGATAATATTACAGATTTATTTTTATACAACTAATTAAGTCCAATATAAAATATAATTACAAAGTTATCAATATAAATACTAAAATAAATAAGATTGTAATTATGAGCATATTTTGCATTGACAAACTATTACTGTGTCTTTAAGTTTATCCTCAAACTTACGTAAAGTCACGGGTTCCTTAGTCGCTTTGGGTAATTTATTCCAAGCTAAGGCACCTCTAACTAAAATCAAATTGACTCCAAAAGATGACTTAACTTTGGGTACAATCAGAGTGTTACCGGTTCTAAAACTGTATGGGATGTTTTTTTCCTTGAATAAATTCCACATAAACTCTGGATTTAGAGCGTTTAGAGATTTGTACACCTCAACCACAAGGTTTACTAAATTCTGATGGTGTATACGTATGAATCCCAATGTACACAAAGTATCATCAAAAGTCAATTCAAAGTTATTTAGAATAGCACGCAAACATCTTTTGTGAGTTTTATCAATAAGGGTAGTCTTTTCTTTCCCACAAAACATCCAAATTAATGGACAGCAATTAAACAAAGACAAGATGAATGCATTTACTTATCTGAGAAACCTTAGTTTGGTCTAAATTACCTCTAATTCGCATAAGTGCTTTGGTACGAATACTAGCGGTTCTACAAAGTGATCTTACGTGGGGAAGAAAGTTTAGTTTCTATCTAGCTATCATTTGTCACTATCTTTATAACGGGTTTAATTTTATCACCTACAATCAATACTTGAAACTTAATGGGGTTTGCGACCATTGAATTGTTATCAAACCACAATAGCTCTTCTTTTACCACCAAGTTCAGTTTATTTACAATTACATTAGTGGAACTATCAATTACAGACAACGTGTTGTTGTCAGCAAAGTTACAGATATTATAATCGCAAAGGAAAATTAGCAAATCATTTATAAATATATCAAAGAACTTTTATGACGCGGATTTAATTTTGCGGGAAGTAAAAATTTAACTTTTTTTTATTTCAACATATAAACATATTTATCTATGTTAATTTACACGATGATGTCGAATGCATTTCTGTCATCAATATCTAATTCGTACTCAGACTCAGAGTCATGCGGCTATTTACATTAGGATGATCTTTCTGCGGATACTCCTCTCCAGAGTTGAAATCTACGATGAAATTATGGGGAGAGATGGAGAAAGAGGGAGATCAACCATAGCTACTTACACTGCCGTCGTCACAAACACAGCGAAAAACGCGAATTAAAATTGAGAGACATTCAAGAGCTCTTTAAACGAGGAAGTGAAGGTGCCCAAAAGAGAAAGGAGACAATATATTGAAGTTATAAATCTGGATTAGTTGTATTGTAGCTATTTTTTATTCTAATCAAAAATAATATAAAATTCAATTCGAACTGTCGTCTTTTCCTATTCATGTTTAAAAAAATTTTTGAGGGGCGGGGAATTTAATTTCACGCATCGCAAAAATTTAGATTTTTTGCGGATTTAATTTCGCGGACAGAGAATTTTTGGAATTTTCGCGCGGATTTAATTTCGCGGACGGAGAATTTTTGGGGTTTTCGCATGGATTTAATTTTTTTTATCTGTAGACGGAGCTCAATTTAAAGCACGAGAATTTACAAACGGAGATTTAAAACACGGCCGAAACAGAGAAGATACCAACAATCTGATAAGTTCAATTGAAACAATTAATTCTTTCCACTCAACTGTAGATATAATAATATGGGAAATTGCTACAGTTGATAAACAACAGTGGGTTTTATGAAAAGGATTGACTGACTTGTCAGCAAGACTTTCTTTAAATCCACGCCAATAATTTCCTACACTGTACTTTATACCATTTTAGCTACAATTTCTTCATTGTATCATTTTGCATATTTATATACTAACAAACTGTTCATTGTACATTTTTATTGGTAAACAAACGAGAAAAAAAGATAAAGTTTACTTATTGTATAATAATAATTGTATAATATATCAACAGGTTGGGGTTTATAAAGGAAGACTTTGGGGAAGTCAAGAAATTGAAGAAGAAGCATTTGATGAACTGGAGGCATTCGCTTGCAAGATTTTAAATTAAACCAAGAAGAATCTGTTTTAACGTTATTTTAGAAACAACTGAATTATCTCGCAGTAATAAGCAAAACTAATATACCTTGAATCGCATTGAATTTACTGAGGCGTTTTTCTTAATATAAAGCATTATATTTGAAATTGCGTTAATAAAATACATAAATGTCAATTTTCGTTGGTTTCTATTGGAAAAGAAGTGCTAATTTTCTCACATTAGAAACAAGCCTAAATTGGTATCCTTGTCATTGTGGCTGGGTGATTGATAGCGAAGAGTGATTTTGACAAAAAGTTTGTGGGTTAAATGGTTCATAAAACCTGTTGTGTGATGATAGTTGCCGACAGTAATGATATCGAAGAAGGACCAGGTTGCTATTGCACTATGAAATATTCCATTCAGTCCACTGATATACTATGTTATTGACTATTGTTCTTGTGTAGATTTTTTCTTGAAATTCAGTAGCACCTGTTTGTTTGGGTTATAAATAATTTCATTTGTGTAATTTAGCTAAGCTGCCACGTACTGATTGATTTTTACTGTCGTTAACTGCGTTTCAAGTTCTCATGTCCCGTGTGTATTTAATCACAAAAGAGTCAAAATACCAAACCTTGAATGTAAGTCGCTTTATATATTTTTTCCCCTAAGATTTGCACTACAATTCGCTTTTTAGGTCAACGAGGAATTTTCTTAAAATCACTATATTTTAGTGTTAAAGACAGAAAAGAGAAAAATCGAATTTTAGCGCAGCTTTTTGTTTCATAAAATGCTAAACGTGGTACTAGGCATCTACACGTTAAAGGGGTGTTGCAACCTAAAATTGAAGCAAGCGTGACTATCTGACTATTGGTCGACGCAGAAAAATAGTAGCTTGAAAAAAACGAAAAAATTGAATGAATTTATTGCAACTGAAGAGAAATTCAATCAACCTGATATCATGTTTGCTTTTATAGCATTATACAAGTAAATATTTATTGTTAGCTTTCTTCTTGTTCAAAAATAGACGAAGGGATCACTCTTTCGTTATGAGTATCTCATTGCAAACAACTAAACGGGTGATGCCACTCAATCATTTTCCTTATGAGGGAGTCCATATATCCTAGTGAATTGGTAAACTCTCGGAACAATATCAATTTTTTGCTATTTTTGTTTTTTTCACCACTTAATATTTTTTTTCATCAGGGTATGCGGGTAACAGGGTATGCGGGTCATGTAACATCTTTGACCTCATGGATATAAGCACCCATGCCCTTTATGTGCTGCTGCCACAAAGTTTAAAATGCAAAGTTGGTATCTTACGTGGGTTAACTCACCACTGTTTTTCCTCTTACTGGGGTTGGCGTTAGGAAAGGCATCCAGCTGTAAAAGACATCTGCTCCAATGAATCATCAAATGATTAAACCTACAAAATTGTGGGGAATATCATCTGATGAAACCTCGTCTAACCCATGCTAGCATGGAAAATAGACGTGAAAAATGTAAATGATAATGATGATGATGATGACTTAAATATAGCGAGAAAGCGCAGATTGACTTTTTCACTATTTTCTGGCTTGAAAACTTATTTGCTATTTAGAGCAAGTTTTTTCGGCAGTATTCCCGTAAAATTCAAGTTCATTACCAGAGCAACGATAATATAGCACTTGTCTTTATTCTTTGTATACCTTGAACACCGTTTCATTGAGTATGCGTTTTAATGATATTAATAATTAATGAAAAACGAGAGTAACTAATCAGCATGACTAACTATCCAGTTGATACTGAAAAAGCACGAAGTAGTTACTGGTTCAACTGAAGCAGGTGATTGCTTCAAAAATCACAAACCGCTCCCTTAAATCTATCAACCAATGAGCTTGGCTCGCTTAAAAAAACGAACAAAGCAACCTTTGTCTAAACGTGTTTTAAAAATCAGCAAGTCACCAAGTATACACGACATGGTTTCTACGTGAAAATCATGCATCATAAGCACAAACATTACCAAAGCTCGTGTATTGTCGCAAAAGAATATCAAAACAAAACACACGTAAACAAATTAAAGTCCTTTTTTGCTAAATAGTTGCAAAACATAATATATATTTACATCGAAACAAAGGTTTATTGTTTTAACATAACAATCAAGAGGGAAAGGATTAAGAGATCGATTGTAAAGGTTTTATTCAGTTGTAGTAAAAGACGTGTAGCTATAAAAACAAGCTTTTACAAAGGAAATTTGAGCGCGTTTGAGCGTGGAAACCATCCCTCCTTTCGATGAATATAAATAAAACAAGTTTGCACTTGTGAGGCGTTTACTGTTGTAGATACCGTACATTTCGTTTGTTTGGTGTACTTCTTTCGCAAAATAAAACAGCTATTCCTTCTTTTGGCTCTGACTCATGCAGGTGATATATTTACTCGCTTTTCGTTACAACGCCAAACATTCGTAAAAATGCAGAGAAATATTGTTGCATTGTGAATTTATGTTTCCTATGACCATGTAAAAAAAATCTATTCGTTTGATTTTGCAAAACAATTTTTAATAATACTGCGTTATATATGTAAAGGGTTTATACATATTTTAAATATCAGTTTTAGCACTTTGTGCGATACAATCTGGAAATTAATCTCGAAAGTCTACGTAGGAATTCTGCATTCTTGACAAACGCATGACGCCTGCGCACATTTTCTTCTTTCTCGTTGACATGCATGTTTTGCAAGATGAATTGCTAAATTGGGCGTTTTTTGTTTTTCCTAGCAACAACTGAATTGACGTAATCGTTTTTTCAAGCCAAATTGTTAATAACCCGGACTTTGTTATTAGTTATTATTTAAGAAATTTTCTTTTCACTTTAGGACACCGTTTGCTGAAATTCTTGTTTTGTTAAAATGGTAATAAAGAGCATTGGAAATATATTTTTATTTTGTAGTTTTCAGCTTGAAATGCACCCAGCAGTCAATGGACCAGCAAGGACCAACGACCCCAAAAGATATGGAATGTCTAGGAGGGGAGAATGCCTGCGCTACAATCAAAATGGTGACCGTAGTGGGACCTGATAAAAAAAAATACCTTCTGTAATGAAGAACTGCATCAACATAACAGAAACGAAGAAATGTGGTTTTGAATGCGATGATATAAGGAACACTCCTGGAATGAAGGACGCGACGTGCAATGTAAGTCAATAATTACTCAAGTATCAATTTCCGGAAAAATTTTTCTTTACCCTAAAAGATAAAAAGAAAATTATTGGATAATCGAATCTCGACAAACACAATCAAAACAAACTCTTCGCACAATGATGATGTAAACGGGTTTTTAATTTTTTGTAGCAAACGTGCTGTTTCACTGACCTGTGCAATAAACCATGTCCTGAGGGTCAAAAAAGAAATCAAGACGGTAGTAAATGCGTTGATGAATCAGCATGTCCTGCGGGTCAAGTAAAAAATGAAGATGGTAAATGCGTTGATAAAGCAGCATGCCCCGCGGGTCAGGTAAAAAATGAAGACGGTAAATGCGTTGATAAGAATAAACCATGTCCCGAGGGTCAAGAAAGAAATGAGGAAGGCGAATGTAGTGCTGGAGCTGTTTTAGCAACCAACTGGAAGATTCTGTCCGCCATTGTGTTCGTTGTATTTTTTTTCGTTAAGAATATGTAAACGCTTTTGTACATTTGCACGTAAGTATAATCACTTTCTATTTTTTGGATGTACACATTTGTCACGTGATCTTGTCAAATTCTGCTAAATACAAATAGGGATTTTAATACGTCATCAACTTCTGTTCAAAGCAAAATCTTAATATTGGTAGAAAAGAACAGGAACTCCTTTTAAATTGTCTTCTCTTCAAAACTTCCAACCATAATCTATTAGTTAAACCTAATCTTTTTTTTAAGTCGCTTTAATAATGAACCACAATAAGTTCTCAGAAGATATAACTGATTACGAGGATTAACGCGGTAGGAAATGTCAGAAAATAAATGCGGTGAGGTTATTGGGAATAAACCCTATACATTTTTAGAACGAGTGCAGTCCCCTCTTCCTCCCTGCGGACAATGAAACAAGCTAGAGTTTTTTACAGTCAAAATCACGATAAAGTTCAATGTCTCAAATTGCCCAAATGTTATTCGCGTTCAATTATGGATACATTTAAAATTTTGGGCAGTTTTCGGCATGCCCCAAGTCTTAACTTGTTCCATTATGTTTCTTGGTAAGGAATCCAAAGAATTTTTGCAGAAAAAGGTTTCTTTTTTCTAGCATATTACCTGCTTAAGTCAATAAAAAGTCGGCAAGGTGGAACGTTTGTCCAAGTAATGCGATAGACGATCTTTAAACACAAAGCAGTTATTCATCATGAAAAATAAATTTGCGTTCCAGTGAAGTAGTATACCTCAAAGATTTGTATGAATCCAGGATATTGGGGAACAAAGAATTAATTTATGACACAAAATGAGCCATGGTAAAAAAAATAAAGCACCAACCTTCGTTAAAAACAACCTTAACGCAAATAAACAACTTGTCAGTGTGAAAGGAGGACGCCAGTTTGTGTTAATATTGATCTTTCGAGTATTTGCCAAAACACTGGGTTCGCATACATTGTGCACGCATTTGTTTTTTGTGAAAGAACAACTGTGTCCACCGCCGCCTTTACAAACTTTTATGTGAAAATATACCAGTTGCTCTTCCTCAAAGAGAGTCAACCAATCTAGAGCACTCCTTAAGGAATGAAATGGAAGCATATATAGCATGAAATTGAATCCGTGTCAAAATGATTCTTTTCTAATGTAACTTGCACTAAAGGGTGGTGTTGAATTAACTTTTTCACAAATTTTCAGTGGCTTCTTTTCAAAGGGAAGGTTTGAAGCAGGAAGTATTCCGCTGTAAATGACGAGCATAACTCAATAACTCAGTCTTAATTTAATCTCGTTAAATTATGCAATATTTTGTTCACGCCATGTTTTCAATATTGTAACAGATTAAAATGGTGGTGCTTTATGACTATTGTCTTACATTTAAGAAAGTGAAAGGTGAATATTAACGAGGCGGAAAATGTTCATATGAATAAAAATTTCCTTATTTATTTTTCAGAAAGATTTCGCTTTATTGGGAAATCACTCTTTTAATTGAATTGTGTTCGTATAAGGATCATTTGCCACCTACAGAGATCTCACCTATTCACATGCGGAAGCATAAAATTCTTTTCCAAATGAACAGGGTTTCCGCAGCAAATCTTTTGCTGAGTCGGCTTATCAAAACATTTTTTGTGTCACGTAAACATATATTTTTACAGTTAACCAAGGATATTTTTACCAGCCTTTTACAATGAAATAATACTACTGTGTTTCAACTGTTCCACATTAAATGAAAAGCAACATAATAGTCTTTTTGCGACGCATTTCATTGTATAAATGCGAGAATTCCTTGGGAATTTACGTTAATCAGGAAAGGTTAGGACGCAGGAAGAGGTAAGAGGTAGGACGAGGTAGGAAAATATGAGGGGAGGTCGAGAAGTGCCTTTCCGTAGCCCCTACCATAAGTGGCTTGCTAAAGCAAAACTATAGGTCTCACACGGCGTAATGCCTCACCCGCGACCACGACAGTTCGCATCCTTTTCAGAGCGAGCATCTGATCCCGAAAGTCACCACGTTACGATTTTCTAGCTAAACATCGTGGGCCTTACACTCCCAAGCTTGACGTCCTGGAATGCCTACTCATCACCACCAATGCTAACGTCATTTTACTTCAGGAGACAAACCAGGAAAAAGACACACATATACTGTCCCTCCTAGATTTCACACTAGCTGGTCACGCCACCAACAAACACCACGGCCTAGCTATCTTCGTGAAAGACGAGATCAAGTGGTTTCTATATGGAAAGACAGCAGAGGGTGCGGCTGCCAAGTGCATCATAGTCGCCAAAACCATCATAGTGAACGTGTATAAGCCACCTCCGACATGCCTTGAACAAACCTCTCTCTCCATAGCCCCAGATCCCGCCATCTACGTTGAGGATTGGGGATCCAATAGAAACAACTAGGATGGCGAATCCCTGGTGAACTAAGCCTCAGTCTCTATCGCCACTCTAATCGTTGGCATGGCATCAAAGAGCCTGAATCTATTTTATCAAGAAGAGGGAAAACCGAGACCCACCATTACCTGGCATTTGCCGAAGTCCACGCGCTAGACCCGCTACCAGTAAGACGTGTACTGGACAGGCTTCACTGATAACAACATTCGCGCTGATTCAGCCGATAGGAGGTAAGCCTGTACGTAGATGGAACTTTTAGAATTCAAGAGAAAGGAGGATGTTACATCCCAAAACCTCCCAAAACCATGCACTGATAACATTAATGATACATACTGCAAAGTGCTGACCGATGCACCAACATTCCGCGGATGTGTCAAGCCAATCACATCTCGTGCTGGGACGAGCAGTGCGAAAACTGCCTGCGCAGCCTCACGGAGGCTGCATCTCTGACAGAAAGAACATCGTCATCTACGGTCCTCCTTTCCAGGCTCGATAATAAGCGCAAAGAGCGATAGACGGGAGCCATTGAGTCCATTGATTTTGCCAACTCTAGACGCCGAGCTTGGCAGACCGTTAACAAGCTGACTGGCCCTACAAACAAACCATCCCCTTGCCCCCTGCTCATCAGCAACTAAAGATTTGGCAATGCGGGTAAGGTTTTTTCAACCGTTGCACCACCGCAAAGGTGAAGGAGCTCCGCCACTCACTCAGCGCTGATTTCGATATCTCTGGCGACCTCACAACAGAGGAGACCAAAGCCGCGCTCAAATGCGTCTAATCAAACAAGGCACCGGAAATATACAACTTCCACCCCGAGTTCATACTACACCAGGGCTCCGGGTCTTCCTGTCAACATGCCTCCGTATATCAAAGATCCCAAAGATCGGGCGCAGGGCAAAGATCATCGCGTTGACAAAGCCTAATAAGCCGCCGAATGACCAGAGGAGTTACCGTCCAATCTCGCTTATGTGCGTTGCTTACAAGTTTATGGAGCGCCTCCTTCACGTCCGAATAGACCCGGTGATTGATCCGAAGCTGCCGAGGGAACAAGCTGGTTTTCAACATTTGAAATCAACGGTCGACCAGGTTACCTTCTTCATAAATGGCATTGAGGACTCGTTCCAAGGAGTCAAAAGGGCATGTATTGTTCTCCTCGACCTGACAGCTGCACGCGACAAGATATGGCTCCGCGGATTCCACCTTAAACTCCTCCAGACATTTTCTAACCGCCATCTTGTGGAATCCATCATGGAGATGCTTTGTAATGGAAGCTTCACTTTCTACATCAGTGACGATCAGTGCACGGCTTAGTGACCTCCAAAGCTAAACATTGCAGATTTTTTTTATGCAACTTGTATTCTCCTGTTTGCTCTAGCATATCTTCATTACTCAGTGAGAAATTATTAACTGCAGCCCGCAACGCCCTACTATGCGAGGTGTTTAATTAAGGAATTTCCTTCCTTGTTTGTAAACATCTAGACAATGGGACAGTAATTAAAACAAGATAAAATGAACAAACTGCATAAAATTTAGCTTTTGAGATGTTTCTAATTCGGAGAAGCCTTTTGTTTTGGAATTCACTTTTGCACAAATTTCTTTGATTTGTGGTAAAAAAATTCACTTATTATCCAGGATAACACCCAATAACTTGACTTGATCAGAGCCAAAAATGCTATTTTTATCAATATTAAGGCTTAATTTCCTGTTCGGGTATCAAGGAAAATAACCTGAAACTTTCCATAAAATTACATTTAAACCAATTAATGCTTTGGTTAAATCATTGTTAAGGCGTATAAGGGCATTATCGATACTACTATCACAAGTATAAATAGTATTATCATCAGCCAAGTAAATTGAAATAATATCGGCCTATTTCAGTTCGTCAGGAAACTGACATTTGTCAATGAAAGAATTTAAGCATTTCTGAAGTATAGGAGCACATTGCTTTACGCCCAACTAAAGAATCTTAATGAGAACATGACCGCTTACTTTCTTAAAACTATCGAGATTAAGAATCTTCTGTTATATGTCCTCAACAGAAAGATGACAAAATTCAAAACGCTGATTTGCTTCGCACTGTTTTTTTTATAGCGCAAATACTTGGATGGTCCGCGTACTTTTCAAGAGAATTGCGTATATTATCGACATTTTTCTGTATGAATTCGATATTCCAAGAGGGAACATCAAGGGTTTCAGTAATTCTATTAAAATATCCATTAAAAATTGCAGCAATGTCACAATCTTTATCAATAATTCTTTCATGTTTAACTAATAAAATCCTTTATGCCATAGCATTTTTAGCCTTCCTCAGATCTTTTGTTAAATGTGGCTTTAGTTTTCAGAGATGCATGTGTATCCAAAGTTTTCGAAAAAATCTATCAAAATCGCTATAATTTGTACTAAATATTAAATTGCGTTGTAAATCAGTCAAAAAATGAATGATCATTAAATTGTTTATAATCACGGTAACATATACGTTTAGGTGGTAATTTCACATATGTCGTGAAAGTACCTAGTAATCCTATTTTTGAGCAGACACAGGGAGACGATCGAGAAGGGGCTCACTGAAGACATGTCCACTCTGTCCACATACCTTAAAGCAACACCGTTCGACAAAACACCAGCACATACCTTGGTGTGAAACTGGACAGGGTGCTGATGTTCCGACAACGCCTGGAAAAACTTTTAGCAAAAACATTGTCCCAAGTCTCCTTGATACGCCTTGCAGGAACAACATGGTGGGCAGCTGCAACTAAAATCTTACGCATCTCAACCCAAGCCCTTGTCTTTTCAGCAGCTGAGTACTGCGCACCAGTGTCGTCCCGGAGCACTGGACGTAGCCATTAACAATTCCCTGCACACGATCACAGGATCTCTGCGCCCCACACCTGTGAACCATCTTCTAATTTTGTTGGCATCGCTCCAGCCCCATTTTGCCGTGAAGCTGCAGTCCTCGGTCCTGGCTCGCAAAGCCAAACGTGAGATCAAACATCTCTTGCACGCCACGGTCGCTGAGCCTCTTACACACACACGACTAAAATCACGGCACGCTTACGCCGGATATGCGAATTCTTGCGTGACACTGGCCCAGACCTAAATAAACAGACTTGGAACAGTAACCGTTGGCAGGGTCAATGACGGGGAGCATCGGAACAATAGCGACTCCTCAAGTTCACCGAAACGCCAGACACCATCCTCGGTTCCATGCTCCCCCGCCGCCAGTGGACAACGCTCAACCGCCTGAGATCCGGATGTGGCTACCAAGACCAAATGGTGGACAACATCATTGGTGAATGCCCGCTGTATCGACCTCTTAACGGGGAGCAGGGCCTGGCGCTGCCGGACGCTGACGCAAGAAAGTGGCTGTTTTCGACAAGGTTGGAAATTTGAGACAGAAGAAGAAGGAAAAGGTATACTTCTTTTTGGAATTTCTTTTCGCGGATTTGAGGCAAAGGTTTTTTTTTCGCGGGATTTTAATTTCGAGAATATCAGGCAAATCCGCGAAAACCGCGAAAATTTCTGACATTAAAGTATATCCCAGTTGAAAGAAGGTAAAGCCACTGGCAATCTCTGGTGTTTGTAATTCTTTATTTCTGATTGGATAATATTACAGATCTAGTTTTATACAACTAATTAAGTCTAATCATGGCCTACTTAAATACACGGCCTGATATTCTGCATTTTGAAGAAAAAAATGGAAGGCCTGTTTTTTTGTTATTGAAAAAATAAAGATTTTCAGAAATAATGTAATTTTTTAATGATGGGCTGGCTAGATACTTAAAATATAAAAACAGTTTTTAACGCGAAATGTTTGTTTTAAAATAAATAATACAAAGGAAATACAATTCATTTATACAGTAAACAGGTATAGCATTTTTCAATTATTTATCAAGTTTCCATTTTTTCCTTTGTCGCTTTTTAAACGTCTTTACTCCATCAACAATAACAGCATCAGTCAAAAGCTTTTTTTTATTATTAAGAAATATATTTGCTATAATTCGATTAGCAATTCTACAACCAAGGGTTCGATGTTCAACACATGTAAAATAACCATTACTCAAAACTATATTTAAAATATGTTCAGCAGCTAAACGTGCAGGTAAACCTGACTTGTTTATAATATCGTCGAAAAAATCCAAAATTGCAAAACCATTGCACACATAATTACTTAGGCTGAGGGAAGGAATTGTTAATCCACCGCTTGATAATAATTGCAAGTAGTGGCTGTCAGAACATTCTGGAGATAAATTACCTATTAACATCATACTGCAACAGTCACGAAAATGTTTATTTAGCTTTTTTGCAACATAACCTGCTATGTGCACACCAACTTCTCGGCTGTCTTCACATAATGAAATGTTATCAGTACTGTTATTTGCGCTTTGTATACTTAATGAAAGTCTTTCAAGTAGCTCACTGTTAGTCATATCAACTTTTACATTTTAATCAATATTCTTCCTTCAACAAACTTTTAATTTTCAGTATTCTTCTGAACAATACACATCTTTCAACGCAACCAAAAATCTTTCACCACTCATTTGGCGATATTGACCAAACCTCCTTTCCGAAGGGTCACTTTGCAATCTAGCAGTTAAAACAAACTTGTATTCTTTCTCGCTCAAAAGATCTTCAATTAACGATGCATGGCATCGAAGTGTACGTTTAAATGCAGAACTAGTCTGCGGAGTTAAAGTAAATTTCTCATGGTGTGAAATTTGTTCAATCTGCCACTGTTCAATCCAATCTGCCATTGCCCTTAAGAATTTAGGCGTATTATCACCTTGTATAGTAGCATTTCCCAATCGATTATTAGAGGAAAATTGGTTCTTGGAGTTTGATATGGTCCACCAAATATTAATTAAATTCAACAATTCAGCTGCATCACTACGATCTGGAAAATATGACTTTATGGCAGTAGAAGTTGTTTCATGAAATATTGCAAGTGCAACTGACAGCTTTGTTTGCAATTTCCAGGATATAAAACCTTTGCAGAAAGTTTTGTTGCCTTTCGTAAATTGCCATCAAGTTTTTTATCTTTCTCATGAGTATCATGCAATAATTTCCATGATATCTCACCTCCACTGACATTAATTTCATCATAAAATCCATTAAATCGGAATGGTGGAAACAAGAACCTCTTATTATTCAACAAATTATTTCGAATATTCTTTATAAGGTGAACTGAGTCGTAAAACAAATAACTCTTATTTCCAAAGAGAGTTATGAAATCATCCTCACCATGACTGGTAGCTAATAATTTACTGTATGCTGAAACATTAGTTGCATGATTATCACACACAATACCACGCACATTAAATCCATATGAATGCAAATTATGAACACACTTGAGAATTTCATTTTTCAACCATTCTCCTTCTATCTTTCTTTCAGGAAGAGCTTTCACTACATATGGTATATTTTCCTTTAAACCAACTATCATAAAGGAAACAATACCTTTAAATAATTCTCCATTTTCGTTTGCACCAATTAACTCTCCTCTACGATATTCTTCACATTTCTGTAAATACATCTCATCGAATAACAGGCCAACATCGCGCGATATATTTCCGTTCTCTCGCAAAAGTTGAGCAGATTTCATTGTATCAATACCACCTTGTGAAATTTTCCTTAATAATGATAAGGACGGCAACGGAAATTCACTTAAAAGCAGTTTATAAGCTTGAACTGATGTATATCTTAACAACAGTGCATAACGTATAACATTAGAGGAATATATAGGTCTTTTTTTGTACCTCAATTCACGTAACTCTTAAAATAATGAGGCATAATTTTCAGCTTGTGATCGTATATACGCAGGGAAATTTTCAAGCATACTTTTATGTGACAACACACAATCTCGACCATGCCGGAACCACTGCGGAAAAGGGATTTGTGATCCTTTGTAGTACAGCTTGACATGCAAGTTTTTGTCAACTCTGATACATTCAGTAATTTCAGGAACCGACATGTCATTTGTTACAGTTTTATAATAAACAACATGATCGTTATATTTAGTACAAGCATAATCTACTGGACATAAACATTGATCAACAGAGGTGAAATCCGTGATAACATCACTTAATTTAAACTCATCGAATCCATCTTTTCTGAAATGTCGTTTAATAGGTGATTTTCGAGGCAAAGATATTGTGGAATTTAATGATGGTTTCGCATTGATTTCTATTGTATTGCTGCTGTATAATGATGGGTAAATTGTTGGAACAGGTTTCAACTTTTTATTTAAACGGGTACGCTGATCGCCTTTACTCAAATACTTGCTTTCAAAATGATTGACGCAAACAACTGAATATGAAGAAGGTTGCCAATCCTTCCTGTTTATAAATTTGACCCAGCGATTCCTCAGATCTTCATTGATTGGGAAGAAAAATACAGCAGTTGACTTCTCTTCTGTCAAGTAATTCCATCGACAATTTACAACGCAACATTTATTCACTATTTCATTTATTATTTAGCTATATTATATATATATATACACCAGCAGCCAATCACTCAAGACAGATCCTACACGTACTCTTTACCTTCTATTTGACAAATAATTATGCAAATATTTCAGACTCGCACGGCTTAGTTTATAAGCTGCTAGTTTAGCTACTAGCAGATCATGTGGTAGCGTGCCATAGGCCTTTGAAAGGTCCATCAAAACTGCACCAATTTTGGCAGATTTATCAAGAGCACTTTGCCAATCATTAATCAAATTAGCTAGAGCATATTGTGTACTGAGTCTTCTGCAAAAACCACACAGAAACTTGGAGAGCTTCTTTTCAAAAAAACTAGTTAACTGATTAAATATTAGACGTTCAAAGACCTTTGATACGGTAGGTAGTAAGCTAATTTGTATATAATTAGACTTTTCAGTTAAACTACCTTTCACTTGGAGAAAAATTTTCACTTCATTTCAAATTTTTTTGAATCTTCCGTTATCGTGTTATAGTAACCATTAAAAATAGTTGCCATTAGAGATTATATTTCCTGACTCTACTAAAATTAATCTTTCTTCTGCATTTTTGACTTTTTTTCCTGACTTTTGAGGCTTGCACGTTTTCCAGAAGCTCTTTTGCGATGTGCTAAAGTCAATATTTTCGAACAAAGATTTTTTTAGCTTTCCTATTCATGTTAACAACCAGGTTTCTTTAAAATTTATAATTTGCCCAAGAACTAGAAATGTTAGAAATGCTATTAGCTTCACAGCAGCATATTGTAGCATACATAACAAGACTGTTTGAACTAACAAAACAGTAACAACTTCAGTTTGTTACTGAAGAAAGAATCCCAGAAGACTGGAAGTTGTCTCACATAATACTGTTACAAAGGCAAAAGCGACCTGCTGGACACGAGTAATTGTTGTGAAAGTAAACTTCTGAAACACGTCATGAAGATCTTCGTGCCATAGAAGATTTCATAATCCAAAATAATATTAACAAAAGACCTTCGTGTAAACATAGGTAAGACCAAAGTTCTTATAAGTAACCGTCTAGTAGAGGACCGGGTAGATCCCATCAAATACACATGTGGAGTGTGTAAATGTGGAGTCGCAAACAAAACATGTTGATCATTGCAATGATAAACTGGAAGTTGTGAGCTCATTCTCTTATCTTGGTCATCACCATTACCGGTGAATCTGGAGGTTTCTTTGATGCGATTACCTTAAGTGGATTAATTTTCACGCGGATTAATTTTCGTGGGCGTAGGTTTTCGTAGTTTTTGCGCGGAATTAACTTTGCGGACGACCAATTTTTGTGACGCGGATTTAATTTCGCGGGAAGTAAAAATTTAACTTTTTTTATTTCAACATATAAACATATTTATCTATGTTAATTTACACGATGATGTCAAATGCATTTCTGTCATCAATATCTAATTCGTACTCAGAGTCATCCAGCTATTTACATTAGGATGATCTTTCTGCTTTCTTTCCAGAGTTGAAATCTACGAATGGAATGATGGAGAAAGAGGGAGATCAACCATAGCTACTTACACTGCCGTCACAAACACAGCGAAAAACGCGAAGTAAAATTGAGAGACATTCGAGAGCTCTTTAAACGAGGAAATAAAGGTGCTCAAAAGAAAAGTGAAAAGATATTGAGGTTATAAATCTGGATTAGTTGTATCGTAGCTATTTTTTATTCTGATCAAAAATGACATCAAAAACTCAATTCGAACTGTCGTCTTTTCCTATTCATGTTTAAAAAATTTTTTGAGGGGCGGGGAATTTAATTTCACGCATCACCAAAATTTAGATTTTTTGCGGATTTAATTTCGCGGACGGAGAATTTTTGGGGTTTTCGCATGAATTTAATTTTTCTGATCTGTAGACGGAGCTCAATTTAAAGCACGCCGAATGTACAAACAGAGATTTGAAACACGGCCGAAACAGAGAAGATACCAACAATCTGATAAGTTCAATTGAAACAATTAATTTTTTGCACTATTTATTTATTTATTTATTATTTATTTTACCAATATTTATACAGGATATACATATCAACAAATATAAAATATGCTGTTTTCCATATGCGTCCTGTGTGAATAGCAAAAAATGAAAATAAGATTGAAAAACGAAATTGAGTGATAAAAGCTTAAAAGAGAAATTGGATCAAAAACGATGTAAATGGAGATTAGTGAAAACTCAAATGCTGCAGTAAAAAGAATATAAACAAGTAGTTAAAAGCTTAGGATCTAAAATTAGTATAAAATCAAGTTAAAACCTAACAATATATAACAATGTTTTGCAATAAAAAACTAAGTAAAAACCTTTTTGACTTTTGACAGAAATTGACTGTATGGGAGCTCACGAATGGTAATTGGCAGTTCATTATAAATCTTAGCTGCCAAAAATTTACTTGATCGCTTACCATATTCAATTTTGTACCGAGGTAGTCTCATCAAGAGTTTGTTATTTCGTGTATTAATGTTGTGATCGATTTTTGAAAAATAACCAAGGAAATCTTCACAAACTTTGCCTTCAATGCAGTTACGCACAAATTTACATGCAGCTATCTTCCTTGATCCAATGATGGTGCGGAGTTTAGTGTTTTTCTTCGGCCGTACAATATTTCTTGCCCTTTGTTCGAATAACTCGTATCTTTTAAGTTGGGTATCAGTGTTTTTAAGCTGTACAAGATTACAATAGGTAAACATGGAGATGATCATGGAATTGTAGATAGCAGCTACAGTTTCCGAATCCATATTGTGACGTAGCTTACCAAGGTAGTGTAAACGACTGGTGGCTTTTTTATAGCTGTTCATAAAGTGAGTGTTAAGGTTAAGAGAACTTTCTAGTGATACTCCCAGGTATTTGTATGATGTGGTTACACATATATCCCCGACATTGCACTTGATTGAGATTTGCCTGGAAAGTTTCTTTAATCGTTGAGCGGTACCAAACAACATCACCTCAGTTTTATTTTTCTTTAGGTTAAGTAATAATTCACAGTCAATACACCACTGGGACAAACGGCTGAAGTCAACAGATAGCTTGTTCTCGATGTCTTCAAGAGATTTCCCACCGGTGTAGAGTACTGTATCGTCAGCATAATGGATAAGTTTACATTATTCAATGTGGTCAACAACTTCATTTAGATACAGCAGGATTAGTAAAGGACCCAACAGGGATTCTTGAGGTACTCCACAGGTCACAGATTCGGGTTCGGAGGTTTTACCACCAAAAACGACTCTCTGACTACGGTTAAAGAGGTAATCAGTAAACCAGGCTAGCTCAGTATCTCGAACTCCATAACACTTTAATTTCGATAATAGCTGACTGTGACTTAACGTATCAAACGCCTTGATAAAGTCAACAAATATTGCACCTACAATATTACCTTGATCGACAAAGTCTCTAATGGTGTCAACTAAGAAAGTGGTAGCAAATTCGGTCGATCTCTTTGAGCGAAAACCGAATTGATTTTTGGAGAAGAGGTTTCGGCTCTCCAGGAAACTTAGCAACTGTTTATGGACTGCTTTCTCCAATATTTTTGATATTATTGGTATTATGGATATCGGCCGGTAGTTTCCAAAGTCACATTTTGATCCCGATTTAAAAATAGGAGTTATCTTTGCTGATTTCCACGCATTAGGAACTACGCCACTCTGCAACGACAGGTTTATAAGGTGCGAAAATGGTTTGGAAATAATCGGTGCGGCATCCTTGATGAAACCAGCAGGAAGTTCGTCCAAACCAGGAGTTTTTTTCCGCTTTAATGATCTCAGTAGCGATTGAACTTCAATAACAGATACATAAGTAAATTTAAAGGTATCAAATGTGCGATTTCTTGGAATGTTCGGGTAGGACCAAGTGAAATTTACCAAAGGAATGGCACACTTCTTCAGCTTATTTACAATAGTACTAAAAAACAAGCAGAAACCGTCAGCTATATGTCGTTTGTTTGTAGTATTTTGACCGTTAATACAGAAGGATGTGGATTGAGCGGTAGATTTTCCAGTTACCGAATATATGGCTAAAAGCCAGTTGACCAGAATTTTGACGGGTCATTTTTATTCTCCTGGAGTAAATTCTTGTTATACGTTGAGATTGCTTTGCGTACGAGAATGTTAACTTTATTCCTCAGGTCCTTATACATATTTTTATCATTTTCGTTCTTGGTTTTTCGACTTAAACGTAACATTTTGTTTCTTTCAGTTAGAAGGGTTTTTATTTCTGCAGTTATCCACGGGCATGGTTTACCTTTGATATTTCTTGTAATTTTAGGAGTTCTGTTGTTAAGTGACTCGATAAGAAAACCATAGAAAACTTCCCATGCATCGTTAATGTTACTTATTGAATAAAAGAAATTCCAATCTTTAGAGGCCAAGTCGTCGCATATTGTATCAGGAGAGTAATTTCGGTAGTCTCGGCAGTTCATTGTCTTAGGAGTAAATTTGATTGAATGTTTTTTTCGTATACATCCAACCATTTCATGGTCGGCGATACCAGAGGGAATTGTTGAAGTTTTTGTGATGTTGTTACTGTGAGTAGATGCGATGATATCGATTAGTGTTTCGGATCCAGAAGCAATTCTCGTGGGTGATTTAACTAATTGCTTTAACCCAAAAAGACTCAAAATCGCTTTGAAATCAGTGTTTGAGTTTTTATTGAGAAAATTGACGTTTACATCTCCCATAACAATCGTTTCTTTGTATTCTTTCATGACTTCCGATAAGTTGTCAGCAAAAAGCTTGTTAAGATTTTTCGGCAAGTAATGAGAAGAATCCGGGGGTCTGTACAAAATACCTAGCAAAATATTTTTAGTATTTTTTATATCAATCTCCAGCCATAAAAGTTCAAGTCCTTCAGTTTCGAGGTCTTCACGCCTTTTTATCGGAATTTTTTCGGAAACAAAAGCAGCAACTCCTCCTCCCTTCCCATTCTTTCTTTCTTTGCTGAAAAAATTGTACCCCGGAATTTGAAACGAGCCGCAATCTGTTGACGAGATGTGAGTTTCGCTTGAGAGAAAAGATGTCTATATTTCTATAATTTTGAAAAATGATTTCTACGTATGAAATGTTTATCAAAATTCCACGTATATTTTGGTGAAATAAATTTAACCCTTTGTTCGATAGCAGTGTAGACAACTCAGGAATCATAAAGTCAGGTCCTGGACAGCTCTCGATATCTCCAGCCATTAGTAGAAGTAGCGATAAAAACAAGTTTCCTCTAGGACAGGACAGTTTCATCCCTTTAAAACTCTTCCAGATACATCCAAACGGGATATGTAAGTTCGAATTAACCATAGAAATATTTGGCGAGTACTTTTCACGCTGAAAACTTTGAAAGTTTACCAGAACAACAGCAAAAATGACAACAAAAACTCTAGTTAATAACCAGTGTGTGTTCACTCCGACCGGCATCATGCAGAGGATCTTTCCGCTGTTATCAAAACAACCAGTTTAACCACAGTTTTACAATATTTAGAGCTAAATCCAGAAGAAATTTCTTTGTAAAAGTCAAACAAATCTTCTGCTCGTTAAACACGTCTGTACGCCCCGTAAGTCATTATCATTATCACTCAACTGTAGATATGATAATATGGAAAATTGCTACAGTTGATAAACAACAGTGGGTTTTATGAAAAGGATTGACTGACTTGTCAGCAAGGCCTTCTTTAAATCCACGCCAATAATTTCCTACACTGTACTTTATACGATTTTAGCTACAATTTCTTTATTATAACATTTTACATATTTATATACTAACAAACTGTTCATTGTACGTTTTTATTGGTAAAAAAACAAGAAAAAAAAAAGATAAGGTTTACTTATTGTATAATAATAATTGTATAATATATCAACAGGTTGGGGTTTATGAAGGAAGACTTTGGGGAAGTCAAGAAATTGAAGAAGAAGCATTAGATGAACTGGAGGCATTCGCTTGCAAGATTTTAAATTAAACCAAGAAGAATCTGTTTTAACGTTATTTTAAAAACAACTGAATTATCTCGCAGTAATAGACAAAACTAATATGGCTTGAATCGCATTGAATTTACTGAGGCGTTTTTCTTAATATAAAGCATTATATTTGAAATTGCGTTAATAAAATACATAAATGTCAATTTTCGTTGGTTTCTATTGGAAAAGGAGTGCTAATTTTCTCACATTAGAAACAAGCCTAAATTTGTATCCTGGTCATTGTGGCTGGGTGATTGATAACGAAGAGTGATTTCAACATAAAGGTTTGTGGGTTAAATGGTTCATAAAACCTGTTGTGTGATGATAGTTGCCGACAGTGATGATATCGAAGAAGGACCAGGTAGCTGCTGCACTATGAAATATTCCATTCAGTCCACTGATATACTATGTTATTGACTATTGTTCTTGTGTAGATTTCTTCTTAAAATTCAGTAGCACCTGTTTGTTTGGGCTATAAATAATTTAATTTGCGTAATTTAGCTATGCTGCCAAGTACTGATTGATTTTTACTGTCGTTAACTGCGTTTCAAGTTCTCATGTCCCGTGTATAATTAATCACAAAAGAGTCAAAATACTAAACCTTGAATGTAAGTCGCTTTATATATTTTTTCTCCTAAGATTTGCACTACAATTCGCTTTTTAGGTCAACGAAGAATTTTCTTAAAATTACTATATTTTAGTGTTAAAGACATAGAAAAGAGAGAAATCGAATTTTAGCGCAGCTTTTTGTTTCATGAAACGCTAAACGGTGTACCAGGCATCTACACGTTAAAGGGGTGTTGCAACTTAAAATTGAAGCAAGTGTCACTATCTGACTATTGATCGACGCAGAAAAATGGTAGCTTGAAAAGGACGAAAAAATTGGATGAATTTATTGCAACTGAAGAGAAATTTAATCAAGCTGATATCATGTTTGCTTTTATAGCATTATACAAGTAAATATTTATTGTTAGCTTTCTTCCTGTTCAAAAATAGACGAAGGGACCACTCTTTCGTTATGAGTATCCCATTGCAAACAACTAAGCGGGAGATGCCACTATCCTAGTGAATTGGTAAACTCGGGAGAGCTTTTTTGAGAGGAGTACTTTGTGACACCAGAGCAATAGCAATTTTTTGCTATTTTCGTTTTTTTCACCACTTAAATATAGCGAGCAAGCGCAGATCGATTTTTTTACTATTTTCTGGCTTGAAATCTTATTGGCTATTTAGAGCAAGTTTTTTTGGCAGTATTCCCGTAAAATTCAAGTTCATTACAAGAGCAACGATAATATAGCACTTGTCTTTATTCTTTGTATACCTTTTCATTGAGTATGCACTTCAATGATATTAATAATTAATGAAAAACGAGAGTAACTAATCAACATGACTAACTATCCAGTTGATACTGAAAAAGCACGAAGTAGTTACTGGTTCAACTGAAGCAGGTGATTGCTTCAAAAATCACAAACCGCTCCCTTAAATCTATCAACCAATGAGCTTGGCTCGCTTAAAAAAACAAACAAAGCAACCTTTGTCTAAACGTGTTTTAAAAATCAGCAAGTCACCAAGTATACACGACATGGTTTCTACGTGAAAATCATGCATCATAAGCACAAATATTACCAAAGCTCGTGTATTGTCGCAAAAGAATGTCAAAACAAAACACACGTAAACAAATTAAAGTCCTTTTTTGCTAAATAGTTGCAAAACATAATATATATTTACATCGAAACAAAGGTTTATTGTTTTAACATAACAATCAAGAGGGAAAGGATTAAGAGGTCGATTGTAAAGGTTTTATTCAGTTGTAGTAAAAGACGTGTAGCTATAAAAACAAGCTGTAAAGCTTTTACAAAGGAAATTTGAGCGCGTTTGAGCGTGGAAACCATCCCTCCTTTCGATGAATATAAATAAAACAAGTTTGCACTTGTGAGGCGTTTACTGTTGTAGATATCGTACATTTCGTTTGTTTGGTGTACTTCTTTCGCAAAATGAAACAGCTATTCCTTCTTTTGGCTCTGACTCATGCAGGTGATATATTTACTCGCTTTTCGTTACAACGCCAAACATTCGTAAAAATGCAGAGAAATATTGTTGCATTGTGAATTTATGTTTCCTATGACCATGTAAAAAAAAATTATTCGTTTGATTTTGCAAAACATTTTTTAATAATACTGCGTTATATATTATGGGTTTATACATATTGTAAATATCATTAAAAGTTTTAGCACTTTGTGCGATACAATCTGGAAATTAATCTCGAAAGTCTACATAGGAATTCTGCATTCTTGACAAACGCATGACGCCTGCGCACGTTTCCTTCTTTCTCGTTGACATGCATGTTTTGCAAGATGAATTGCTAAATTGGGCGTTTTTTGTTTTTCCTAGCAACAACTGAATTGACGTAATCGGTTTTTCAAGCCAAATTGTTAATAACCCGGACTTTGTTTTTAGTTATTATTTAAGAAAAAAATTTTTCACTTTAGGACACCGTTTGCAGAAATTCTTGTTTTGTTAAAATGGTAATAACGAGAATTGGAAATATATCTTTATTTTGTAGTTTTCAGCTTGAAATGCACCCAGCAGTCAATGGATCAGCAAGGACCAACACCCCCAAAAGATATGGAATGTCTAGGAGGGGAGAATGCATGCGCTACAATCAATATGGTGGCCGTAGTGGGACCTGATAAACAAAAAATACCTTCTGTAATGAAGAATTGCATCAACATAACAGAAACGAAGAAATGTGGTTTTGAATGCGATGAGATAAAGAACAATTCTCTAATGCCCGCCGAGTCCTGCGAGGTAAGTCAATAATTACTCAAGTATCAATTTCCGAGAAAATCTTTCTTTACCCTAAAAGATAAAAATAAAATTATTGGATAATCGAATCTCGACAAACACAATCAAAACAAACTCTTCGCACAATGATGATGTAAACGGGTTTTTAATTTTTTGTAGCAAACGTGCTGTTTCACTGACCTGTGCAATAAAGCATGTCCCGAGGGTCAAAAAAGAAATGAAGACGGTAGTAAATGCGTTGATGAGAAGAAACCATGTCCCGAGGGTCAAGAAAGGAATAAGGAAGGCGAATGTAGCGCTGGAGCTGTTTTAGCAACCAACTGGAAGATTTTGTCCGCCATTGTGTTCGTTGTATTTTTTTTCTTTAAGAATATGTAAACGCTTTTGTACATTTGCACGTAAGTATAATCACTTTCTTTTTTTGATGTTCACATTTGTCACGTGATCTTGTCAAATTCTGCTAAATACAAACAGGGATTTTGTCATACGTCATCAATTTCTGTCAAAAGCAAAATCTTAATATTGGTAGAAAAGAACAGGAACTTTTTTTAAATTGTCTTTTCTTTAAAACTTCCAACCATTATCGTATTAGGTTTACTTAATATTTTTTTAAGTCGCTTAAATAATGAACCACGATGAGTCCTCAAAAGATATTACTGATTACGAGGATTAGCGCAGTAGAAAATGTCAAAAAATAAATGCGGTGAATTTCCTGGGAACAAACCCTATACATTTTTAGAACGAGTGCATTCCTCTTTCCCTCCCTGCGGACAATGAAACAAAGTAGAGTTTTATACAGTTAAAATCACGATAAAGTTTAATGTATCAAATTGCCCAAATGTTATTCGCGTTCAATTATGGAAACATTTGAAATTTTGGGCAGTTTTCGGCATACCCCAAGTCTTAACCTGTTCCATTATGTTTCTTGGTAAGGAATCCGAAGAATTTTGAAAGGGAAAAGATTTCATTTTTCTAGCATATGACCTGCCTAAGTCGATAAAAAGTGGACAAGGTGGAACGTTTGTCCAAGTAATGCGATAGACGTTCTTTAAACACAAAGCAGTTATTTATCATGAAAAATGAATTTGCTTTCCAGTGAAGTAGTACACCTCAAAGATTTGTATGAATCCAGGATATTGGGGAACAAAGAATTAATTTATGACACAAAATGAGCCATGGTAAAAAAAATAAAGCACCAACCTTCGTTAAAAACAACCTCTAACGCAAATAAACAACTTGTCAGTGTGAAAGGAGGACGCCAGTTGGTGTCAATATTGATCTTCCGAGTCTTTGCGAAAAAACTGGGTTCGTATACATAGTGCACGCATTTGTTCTTTGTGAAAGAACAACTGTGTCCACCGCCGCCTTTATGAGCTTTTATGTGAATATATACCAGTTGCTTTGCCTCAAAGAGAGTCAACCAATCCAGAGTACTCCTTAAGAAATGAAATGGGGAAGCATAGATAGCGTGAAATTGAATCCGTGTCAAAATGATTCTTTTCTAATGTAACTTGCACTAAAGGGTGGTGTTGAATTAACTTTTTCACAAATTTTCAGTGGCTTCTTTTCAAAGGGAAGGTTTGAAGCAAGAAGTATTCCGCTGTAAGAGACGCGCATAACTCAATAACACATTCTTAATTTAAACTCGTTAATTTATGCAATATTTTATTCACGCCATGTTTTCATTATTGTAACAGATTAAAATGGCGGTGATTTATGACCATTGTCTTACATTTTGGAGAGTGAAAATGAATTGAATATAAACGAGGCGGAAACTGTTCATATGAATGAAAATTTCCTCATTTATTTTTCAGAAAGATTTCGCTTTGTCGGGAAGTCACTCTTATAATTGAATTGTGTTCGTATAAGAATCATCTGCCACCTACAGAGATCTCACCTATTCACATGCGGAAGCTTAAAATTCTTTTCCAAATGAACAGGGTTTCCACGGCCAATTTTTTGCTGAGTCGGTTTTTATCAAAACATTTGTTGTGTCACGTGAACATATAATTTTACAGTTAACCAAGGAAATTTTTACTCATATGAACAGCCCCTAACAATGAAATAACACTACTGTGTTTCAACTGTTCCACATTAAATGAAAGGCAACATAATAGGCCCAATCTGGCCCAAAACAATCATACTTCTTACACATTTCTTTTCTTTCCGCAGTGAACAGAGTATGTCTGTCGCTTTCAAAACCTTGTCTTTTGAATTCATTATAGCCTTGTAATTCTCAAGAGCATTAATTAAATTGTCAATCATTTCATCCCGTTTCGGTGTTATATGGGGAGAAAACATCACCGTCTAGGCGGAATGCCAGTTACATGTATCAACAGTTGCTGTTGTTTGTTTGTTTTTTAACGAAGCTCTCAGAACGCTCATTAAGCATTATCATGAAAACCTCGAACCGGAGTTTTAGTGTATTTAATTGCTCCCATTTGAGCTACGGTTATGTTTGATGAAATACGGCATTTTTTAAATTTATAACCGCTTACTAAACAACTTTGTGATAGCATGGTCTCGAACCCAGAACCTTTCGGTTAAGAGCCGAATGTCATTCCCATTGTGCTATTGCCGGATACTAAGTTGTAAAGCAAAGAAAGCTGGGCATTACTAGGAACTTTAAGCATGAACAACGATAACTATATATATTATATATATATAAATATATATATATATATATATATATATATATATATATATATATAATATATTTTATCACCACCATTCATTGGCCACCATATATATATATATATACATATATATATATTGAAGGAGGAGAGAGAATGTTGTGGTAAGTTTGGTTTGTTAGCTGGTATTTACAAACTTTGTACCGGAATTAGAGTTGATAAACTGGTCGTCGTTGATTGACTACATATTGGTATTTGAGTTGACATTGTGGCTGGGTGAAATCCTGCTAAAAGTGTAGTTTTAAATCACAATAAATATTTCGTGTTTCCTGAAGAACGTTACAAATTTTGGTTTTGCATTTCTTGTCTTATGATTTTAAGCACCTACAGTGGAGTGCTGGTTTAAACATTATAAGTAGTCAATTAAAACAATTACTTGAAGTTTCCAAATGGAAACTTATTTAAAATAAAAAAATGGGAACTAGTTGAGATCATTAGTAACATTCAATCGGAATCCACAAACGTTTCCAGTAGCAACGATCAACAAAAATACATTGTTGATAAGCTAGATTCCATTGTTAATGCTTTACACTCGTTGGTAGACTTGACGAATACGAATAAAAGTTATCTCATATAGAAACGTTACGCGTAACATAGAAACTATTAATACAAAAATTTCTCGCCTTGAAACCACCAAGCTGTTTAATAAGCACTTAATCGTTAAACTTGAAAATAGCCATGTTAATTTTCAGCGTCGTCTTGAATCGACTAAAAATAGTAACGCAGCTTGTATAAACTCTGTAGTAAAAGAAATCAAGGATAGACACACGAGAGAGAAAAGGTTGTAGTATTTAATTTGCCGGAATCAGATACGTCAACGGATGGGGATAAGTTTGTTAGCATAGTCAACGAAACTTTGAAAGGAGACATCAATAATGATGACGTCACTTACTGTGAGCGGCTAGGTGCAAAAGAAAGTGGTAATCCTAATCGACCCTTGTTAGTTAAACTAACCAGTTTGTCAATTAAATCGAAGGTAATGCGAAACCTAAATCTATTGCGACAGCTGGGCACATTTTATAAACGATCATCGCAACAAAGAGCAACGTGAAGCTTTCAATCAAATGAGAGAAAAAGCTAAGGAACAAGAAAAGGCTGATAGTTCGGGAAACTGGATGTGCAGAGTACGAGGTCCTCCATGGAACATGTACATAAAAAAGATAAAAAATAGATCTGAAAAACTCAAATATGAATATACTGCCCTGAATTAAACTAAAGTTTCTTATAAATATTCATCGATCAGATTTAATCACCATATTTAGATCTTCTACAGAAAAGAATATTCCAAACTCTCTACAAAGTTTAAACGACCCATCTGGATGAATAAAAGCGCAGACAGCGTAGCGTAGATTCCTGATTACGAAACAAGGATCTGACTACTTAGAGTACACAAGATCCCGCAATCAAGTAAAATGAGAATGCTGAAAAGCTACCAGGTTCTTTGAAAAGTCACTCGCAAAAGAGGTTAAGCATAATTCAAAAGCGTTCTCCGCGTACGCCAAGTCTAAGACGCGGACCACTGGTCAAAAAAGTTCTTCGCGTACGCCAAGTCTAAGATGCGGACCACTGGTCAAAAGAGTTCTTCGCGTACGCCAAGTCTAAGATGCGGACCACTGGTCAAAAGAGTTCTTCGCGCACGCCAAGTCTAAGATGCGGACCACTGGTCAAAAGAGTTCTTCGCGCACGCCAAGTCTAAGATGCGGACCACTGGTCAAAAGAGTTCTTCGCGTACGCCAAGTCTAAGATGCGGACCACTGGTCAAAAGAGTTCTTCGCGCACGCCAAGTCTAAGATGCGGACCACTGGTATTCCAGACTCAGTTCATCAAGATGGAACACTCTCTAGTACCGAAGGAGATAAATGCAAGTCCATAGTAGATTTCTTTACGAGCGTATTTACACTAAAATGCAACAAACACATTCCTGAAATCGAATTGCGTAACTACGAAAACAGTCTAAATAACATCGACATTAGCGAGGATAGTGTTTACGAAAAGCTAACGAATCTGAAGACGAATAAATCTGCAGGTCCAGATGGACTCCACTCGCGTGTTTTAAAAGAAGTCGCATCCGAGATAGCGTTGTCATTAAAACCTATATTCGAGAAAACATTTAAATACGGTATCCCTCAAGAATGGAAAGACGCGGATGTAACTGCTCTGCATAAAAATGGTGATCGTAGCTCCCCAGACAACTACAGACCAGTAAGTTTGACGAATATAGCATGTAAAATCTTGGAATCAATAATTCGGGACAACATAGTTAAACATCTAATTGATAACAACTTCACCTCCGACTGCCAACACGAGTTCGTACCTGGTAGATCATGTTTTACGAATTTATTAACAATGCTTGACTTGTGGACTGAAGCACTGGACAATAGTTTAGCCTTAGATGCGATTTATCTAGACTTTTCAAAAGCTTTCGACTCCGTTCCGCATCAGCGTCTCCTATTAAAGTTGAAATCGTATGGTATCTGTGACCACCTTTTGCAATGGATTATTAGTTTTCTTGCAAACCGCAGGCATCGTGCCAAAATGACTTTGAAAATTTATGATTTGAAGTTGCTGGTCGGAAAAAAACAGCCGTGATATACTGGCAATTGTTTGGGGAGAAATCTTTCGGTGGTTTTTGATGAAAAAGAATATATCTAGATTTATTAGGATTTAAAGACAACTTGTTACACTTAAACCAGTCGTTTATAAATGACAATTCCATGTTCATTATCGAAAAGATCTCATCAATATTGTCACCTGGCGAAAAAAGATTTGTGTCATCAGCGAATAAAATTGCGGACGTATTTTTAGAGACGTTTGAAACATCGTTGATGTGTAATAAGAATAGTAACGGTCCTGAAATAGAACCCTGAGGAACACCGCATAATACTGTTAGTTTGTTCGTTTGTTTATTATTGTAACTGACGAATTGTTTTCTTTCTTGAAGATAATGGTCCATGGATACCGTAGAATTTCAATTTACACAGAAGAATTTTGTGATCCACGGTATCGAAGGCCTTCGATAAGTCTACAAACACACCCAGAGTGAATCGTTTTCCGTCAAAGTTTGATAAAATATCTTCCGATAACTGTAGAACTGCATGTTCAACACTTACACGCTTTTGAAATCCAAATTGATTTTCGTTTAGCAAATTGTTGGTAGATAGGTGTTCATACAGGCGGTTGTAAACTATTCTCTCGGGTATTTTAGAAAAGACAGGAAGAATGGATATAGGTCGATAATTTTGTGGGCATGATGTATTTTTAGATTTATAAGTAGGGATGACCTTTGCAATTTTTAATTTGGTGGGAAATATTCCAGTTGCTAGACTCAGTTGAAAGAAATAGAAAAGGGGATCAAGTATTTCGTTGAACACATTTTTTACAACTTTAGGTAAGTCATTGGTGTACAGAGGTAAACTGCCCGATTTGAAATTGACGATTCGAAACCGGACGGTTTGAAACAATATCAAAAGATTTTTCATTTACGAATAGAATGCAATTTTTTTTAAACGCCCCTTTTGATTAAACGCCCCCTTTTCTAACAAGAGTGAATTTTCATGGCGAGGTTTCGAATAAACGCCCCTCCCGTAATAGCCATGCAAAGAAGGAGAAAGTAATGTTTATTGTTAGGAATACGCTATATTTATTTCCACGGAAACTTACAAGTTTGAGCTTCGTTTTTTCAAAATTCCATTCAAAATGGCTGTATTTCTTTTTGATTTCTTGCAGCTTTTCGTATAACACTCTTGCCATTTTTCCATACTCGCACCGAGCGACATATTTTCCAGGTACCACCAAGCCAAGATGATGATGATACTGACATTGAAATTTGAGTTTTAACAGTTGTAATATCATTTAACCGTCGTCTACTTGCTTGTGACTCGTAATATCATTCCAGAAAAAAAGTGGTGTGATCCAAGCAATGTTTTGCATTTTGAAATAAACGCCTCTCTTAGTTAAACGCCCCTTTCGAATAAACGCCTAAATCCGCCCGGGCCGTTTAATTGATCATTTACGGTATATAAACATAGGTGTTTTGTTAATTTTTGTTTCATATTGAGGTTTATTATTTATAGAAGAAATTGTAAAATGGTCCGAAATATACCATTTACAGATGTTCTTGTCGCCCTCGTTGGACGCGTAATTGCACATGGCGTAGGAGAATAATATGTGTAGAAAGCAATTTACTTTGGTGTCTGTTGCGTAATTTGAACAATTCACAATGAAGTCGCCAACAAAATAAATTGATTTTTTATTCACTTCAAGTAAAGATTTTCCTTTTCATCAAAATGTAGCACAAAAATATTAATAAATAATAATAACAACATTAATATTGATATGTGTTTGATTTCAGTTAAGAAAAGTTCAGTTAATGAAAAAGTTTATCGCAGCTTTTAAAAAGGAATAAATAGATTTCAACGGTTTATTTGGAGGTCTATAAGAAATAGAGTAGATAATAGAGCGTTTCCTTTCGCCCTCGTGTCTATGGACTTCAATACTTAAAATTTCATTTACTAATCATTTATATCAGAGAGCTCATCACAAAATTTATATTGAACAAATACACACACAAGCTCCGGTCTCACATGAACGTCTGTACACCATCAATCCCACAAAACACGCTCTTAGCGGTTTCCTAAACCACTTCGTAAAACTCCGCCCTTAACCCTTCGTGAGCCGACGATGGTGGAATACCTCGAAAGGTCAATGGGGTCCCAGAAAACCCCATTCATTCATTTTATTTCCCGAACTATATATGAGAAAATATTTAATATTTAATAACTCTTATAATGTAAATATGTTGCAGAATTTTTTGTAAAACGGAGCCTTAATTCTGCAGCAACATTATTAATCGCGATAACAGTATATGTCTTAACAGTAAATCTTCTTTATAAATAGTTAAACTATCTTTTCGACGAGAATAAAAACCAATTTGGAAAAATATGGCTTTGTGATAAAACTGAAACAATCCTGGCTCTTGACTAATTTGCAACTTTCTTTGAATTTAAAAAAAACATATTTAGCAAGCTATATCATTATTACTTTATTTACATTATATGTATGATCGATTTTATTTTATAATCTTTAACATTTGTTGCAAATTATTTAGTAGTGAAAATATATGTAATAATATAATATATAATAATATATGTTTGTTAACAAAGATTATAGTAAGAGAGATTAGAAACTTTCTTTCTGATTGTATGCAGTAGTGGTATGGAGCAACATGTTCTGAGTGGAGTACCCCCATGCATCTGTCTTAGCTAAACTCCAAATTGCAATCAATAAGCCAATGATAGTTTTGCTCCACCGTTGAGCAATTTGCTGACGGCTCTAAAATCGTCTTTTACCCTTTTATCCAATTGTAAAATGAAACCGGAATCTTAGCGTCCGCCATCATGATTCGTTCTTCATCTTGAAAACAAACATTATGACGTACACATCATCCCTTTCATCGATAAGTCAGAAAATTTTGACATTTCGTGCAAATTAAAATGACTCCGTGTTAGCAATGCCTGAATAAGGAGGCACATTAAATGAGATGGGACGACTTTCAAGCGTCATTTCTCTGACTATTTAAATCTATTGGAATCGTACTGTAAGCGACGGATTCCATTAAACCATGGGACAACCTCGGGACAACCTCGGGACAACTTCGGGAGAACCAATTCCTACAAAGACAACAAAACAATAAATAATTCAGAGTCGCGCATAGAAAGAAAATTATATCAGATAAAATGTTTTGTTTTGAAATTTGAAAGCTGAAAAAAAAGAAAGCGCGTCAGAGGCTCCAGTGGATTATTGTGGTTTGGCGATAGGAGCAGCATTTGTGTGTTGAGGTAAACAGTGTATCATGCATTATTATATATTGTGTCACTCTTTTCTTTTCATAAGAACCAGTAAAACTGGGGTTGAGGCTGGCTGTTCTTAATTTTGTCAGAATTTTCAGGCTGAAATGTTCTTAATTTGTTTTTATTTTAGAGAGCCTATTTAGAGTTTTAGTCTTTGCAGGCGTGTGAATAAAGATAAGAAAAACACAGAATATTCGGCAGCAAACCCAAGATAAAATGGTAAAGCTTTATACAACTGAATCTATATGTACATAAAATCGTAGTGAAAATGTACAAGACAAAAAAGTCAAAGATAACTCGCACACAAAATGAATCTACTGTATTTATCCCAGACTGAGGTTGTTCTTAATTTGTTGCATGATTCCAGGCTAGTGTTCTTTTAAAAAAAGATTGTATTATTATTATTTAAACCAATGGAATATAATTATTATATATTAATATACTCTGGTTTGTTCAAATCAGAAGGAATCGATTTAGATAAAAAATTAAACTTTTAAACGAACATTGATATAGAAATATAGAAAACATGAACAACAGAAGTAAGCAGACAATTTATTATTTGAGCATCACTGGGATGATGCCAATAATGTTATCCTGCGATAGCGCAATGGGAATGGCGTTCGGCTCTTAACCGAAAGGTTCTGTATTCGAGACCATGTTATCACAAAGTAGTTGAGTGAGCGGTTATAAATAAACAACGACGTATTTCATAAAAAATAATTAAAAAAAAATAAATTAAAAAATAATTTATCTATTTATTACAGATATATATTTAAATGAATAAATAATAATGGTATCTACTATTAAATAAATACAATAAAGATAGACGACTAATTTAAAGATTCAAGAAGAAGATAAGAACGGAATTTCTTCTCCAATTGTTAAATTTACAAAGAAGAACTTTTCTACGACTACCTAAATTCCAGACCAGATTATTCGTTTCAGATGGGCCCAGTATTAATCATCGCTATTGTCATAGCAACAACGGATTTCTCGTGTGCCAATCTCGAGGGTAAGTAATTTTTATTCGATTCTATGATTCTATCATGTTTTGACTTTGTTAAATTAATTAACTTTCACATGCGAAATCAAAAATTAACGAAGTAAAAGAGCTAATCAGATTATCATCTTTTGAAACCATTACACAATCTTGAATAAATTATCAGAATTAGATTAATTTAATTTAGAACGACCATCTAAAATACAGGGCCGTAACAACTTGAAAATTTGGAAACCTTAGGAAAAATCTTAGAAAAATTGTCGACCACCATGGTTGGCCGACGAAGAAAATTTTCTAATCTGAAAGCTCTAAAAACAGATTATAAGTCTATTTCCATCCCTTGAGAAGAAAATTAATTGTGAAATGTTTCACTTCCATGAAACTTAAACTTACTTAATATGTAAAGTATAATCGAAAAGATTTTTTTTTTTTTGGAGGGGGGGGAGCGCATGGCCCCCTTGGCCCCCCCGGTTGTTACGACCATAAAATATACAGAAAAAGCCTAATTCAATTCGTGCAAGTTACAAGATCTAATTAGTGCGACCGCCCAATGATTTTTCTGTAAAAACATCTGCTTCAATAAACCATCAGAAGCTTATAGCACAATTTTGGGGAGTGTCATCTTTTGAAAACATGCAACCCAGCACTCAGTGGGAAAGGTCTAGTATATACTACTGAGCGAAGTAGCACAAATTTGCGTAATATTTTTTAAAAAAACAATTTCCATTCATCAAAAAGCATTTTTAAGACATTATTGTCAAGCTGTAAATATATTTGGCGTTGCTTAATATAGGTCGCTGAAGAGATTGTTAATTGTTATTGAAAAAAGTGAAATGGACGCCGACAAAAAGGATTATGAACTGGTTTGTTTAGTTCAGGGTTTCTCCCATCCTATGTGTAATGCCTCCTTTATTTGAAGTTGGTAAAAGGATCGTGCTGAGTCTAAAACAGAAAACGAATCTTTAGAGGCGGCTTATAATAGTATACTAATATAGTAGAGAACTCGAAATTCATTTGCGTAAGGTGCATTCATACTTTGGAAAAATATGCTGGCTAAGCAATTTTCGCGACCAACCAAGTGGGAGGACATAAGGATAAAGTTGGTCAGAACTGATCACGATGTAGTTTTTATTGGTCGGGATAGCTTAGCTGGTAGAGCGCTTGTAATTTCGGATTTCTGAGGTTGCGAGTTCAAATCCTTCCGGACTCAGCGAATGAGTAGCATTTCGATGCGGTAAAGTATGGGTGTTGGTGGTAGGAGTGACGCCCACCTCAACAGTTTTGCCCAACGTCTTGCGCTAAGGAAAAGGGAATAGACACCCTCGTTTACGCCCTTTACCAACATTAGAGTTAATTCGCAAAACTTTTTTATTGTTTTTATTTTGACAAACTAATTTCAATGTTTTTGAAGTAAAAACTTTGTTGCACGATCCATGTTTTCAGAGCTTCGATTGCGCGAGATATTCCGAGAACGAGGTTTTTCGGACAGATTGCGTCCAGTGAAACATCACTACACGACCACACATGTTAAAATGGCTATTGATTTTCGTAGTATTGACGATTTGGTAATTTATTTTCGTAGTATTGACGATTTGGTAAATCGGTTTATTTTTTAAAGAGAAATCTTTTGGTTAATATAATGCTAACAAAGCTTTTCGAGTTCTATTTGAAAAGATTGTTCCGCCAAACATATACAATAATCAACGCTGGCGAAAGGTTTATTGTTTCGTCCAGTAATATGAACATGATTCAAACAATCAAACTTTAAAATTCGCGTTTCAGGATGAAAAGAAGCAGCTGTTGAGCACGTCGTCGTGGCTGAGATTGGTATGTGACGTCATAATGCATAAATTATCTTCCAACTAATAAATTACCTCAAAACACGCCAATCCTATTAAACCAATTGTAATGTTTGAAGGCTAGCTTGTATTTTAAATTTGTTATTATTTTTTTTGAGAGGGGAAGTAGACTTTATTATAAACTTGAAATAATACAGAAATTAATAAAAATTCAAATATTTAAGAGACTGTAGTACTACAAAACCATTTCCTAAGAAACCTTAGTCTGGCTCTCTATAGCGTCGTAAACATGCTAACTTGAAATCGAATGTTTTAACGGGATGAGCGGACATTGTTGTCTGAAGTATAAGGTACTTAATAAATATATAAAAGGTATAAAATATAAGGTATAACAAATAAATACAGGTTACACATTTTTAACGTCTGTTAATGATAACTAACACTTATACTTTTATCATTATATTTACCTCACCTCACCTAGGTCAACAGGCAAGACCAACCAACCAATTTTATGATTTAAGAAACTATTGATACTTAACCACTTCTAAAATTAAGAAACTGCAACTACTAGGGCCTTTGCTTAGTTTCTTAAATAAATTTTACTGTCATTATTTTTTGCTGTTCACCACCCATTTTTACCTCACTTAGTACTGGGACTCCGAGGTACACACATGGGACCCAAAGGACTTCGGTAATCTAAAAGAAATCTTCTACTACCCCGATGAATTCTGGGTACCCGATGTCGTTCTTTACAACAGGTTGTGTACTAACTATATATACTTCATACCTGTTCTTTACAACAGGTCGTGTACTAACTATATATACTTCATACCTGTTCTTTACAACAGGTCGTGTACTAACTATATATATACTTCATACCTGTTCTTTAAAACAGGTCGTGTACTAACTATATATATACTTTATACCTGTTCTTTACAACAGGTTGTGTACTAACTATATATACTTCATACCTGTTCTTTACAACAGGTTGTGTACTAACTATATATACTTCATACCTGTTCTTTACAACAGGTCGTGTACTAACTATATATATACTTCATACCTGTTCTTTAAAACAGGTCGTATACTAACTATATATATACTTTATACCTGTTCTTTACAACAGGTTGTGTACTAACTATATATACTTCATACCTGTTCTTTACAACAGGTCGTGTACTAACTATATATACTTCATACCTGTTCTTTACAACAGGTCGTATACTAACTATATATAGTTGTGATTTTATTGTAATTCCGTAAAATTAATGAACATTAGACTACAAACTACAAAGACATTGAATGAGCCTTATCATTGGATAAGATCTTGTAGTATAATCCCTTCATATCCTATTGTCACTTCGTCTGTTTTAAATTACTGATAAGTAAACAAAATATAAAAGGAAACATGGTGCCATTTTGATGGGGTTAGCATTATATAAAAGGTTCAATTTGCAAATAGGGAATTTCCGAATTCTTCCGAAATAATAAACATAGCAAATTAAAATTTTGATTTTCACGCTTTACTCACTCATAATCCTCTCTGTTTTCCGTCACGTTTCCAGCGGTTCCGGTGATGCGTTATTCTCCGCGATAAAAACACCGATAAGTGTGACGTATGACGGCAATGTGACGTGGAAATCGCCGTTGACGGCACACTCGTCGTGTCGGTTGGATATATCTTACTACCCGTTCGATAATCAGCGCTGTTCGTTCATCTTCGGATTGTGGTCAAAGGATGGCAGCGTGTAAGTGCAGAATTTCATTGTTCGGTAAAATATCATCATATCAAAGTTTCATTGATTGGTAAAATATCATCATACAAATGGATTATACAGTTGACTCTGTATAACTCGAACACCCACGGGGAATCAGAAATCGTTCGAGTTAAGAAGAGTTCGAGTAATAGAGAGTTAGCTTTTATGAGAGTTTATTAGGAAATTTCCACCGTGCCAGCAAAATTGTTCGAGTTAAGGAGAGATTTGGGTTACAGAGGTTCGAGTTATAGAGAGTCCACTGTATTAAGTTTCTAGGATTTCGTTCATGTTAAGGATCCATGAAAGGCTTCAAAGAGCTTCTAAGTTCACATTCCAGTAGCTTTGTACGCGTTAAATTTCAATAATTCAGACAAAATCTCGCAAGGAAATTTAAATAATGAAATGAGTCTTTGTTTTGTTGTGGCAAGAAACAAAGGTAAAGACTGTGTTCAGTATGAATCGAAATTTTAATTTCACGGTATGAAACATGGGTGAAATACACGCATTTACAGTCTCAGTTCCGGTCCTTGTTTTTATGCAAAATGTATTGTTTTCAGCTCATTTTGCAAACAAAATCTCGAGCTCAACAATCCTATTGGTCAAAATTCTGTCTAGAAAACAATAGAAGAGGTTAATAAGTCAGTCCGGAACTGACACTGTAAACGCGTGTATTGATCGGCAAGTGTGGGTTAAAACTCTTAAATTCCCTGGGAAATAGATTCTTTTTATGCCCCTTTAAAATTCTCGTGTTTGGCGCTACCAAAGTTACTTTCAGATTTCAAGTATATACGTCGTCAAATTATTTAAAGCTCGAACTAACGAGGGTTTTAAAACGATTCTTTCAAATACATTGAGTGTTTGTATCGAACAACAGGAAGTATGCTGTCAATAAAACCTCTCTTCTATTCGCTCATTTAGCGTAAACATCTCTCTCGTATATGAAGACTACCATCCCGACCTAACCAGGTACCAACGCAGCGGTACCTTTAACCTAATGGGTTTGGAAACAAAACGAAATGACGTCACATACATAATGAACGGCCGGCCGACCGTTGTACCTAACGTTGAATTCGTGATGTTCCTTCAGCGACGTTCGAAATGGTACGAGAAAGGTATCGTGGCTCCATCCATGCTGCTCGGAGCGCTGGCTGTCATCACGTTCGTGTTGCCTGCCGCTTGCGGAGAGAGGGTGGGGTACTGTGTCACGTTGTTGCTTACGCTCATGGTGCTGTTGCTGACCATCTCCGAGCAAATCCCTGAGACCTCCGATTCCTACCCAATCATTTCGCTTTTCCTCGAGTTGATGTTGCTCTCCCTCACGGCGGCTCTGCTTGTCTCCAGCATCACGCTCAAACTGCTCTTCCATCAAACGGAAAGCGTGGAGGAGATCTCGTGGTTCATTCGAGTGTTCACCAACAAATGGCTGGCCGTGCTCACCTTCGTCGACGGCGTCTGCTCAATTAGATGCAAGAAACGCGTAACACGTGACCTGGAGGTCGTCCGCCTGACCAATAGCCAGACGGCAAGCTCAAAGAAGCTGAACAACGCCCTGGAAAGGATTGTGAAACACCTAGATGAGATGAACGCCACCGAGGAGTGCGATAAAGAATACGTGAAAGCGGCTAAGATCTGGGATCGCATCTGCATCCTTCTTTACTTGGGAATGATGGCTGGGACTTACATGTGGCTGAATCTATCAGCACCTATATATAGTACTGCTTGAACAATTCCTTCGTTTATGCCTTAGAAAACTACTCCACTCTGCGAAGAATCTTTTCTGGTGAATTAACTGGGAAGGCGAGCCTAAAAAGCTGAGTTTTCCTTCAATAAAATCCGACGTTGCTCCTCAATTGGTTTCTCACAAATTATCTACATGTAAACCATATATGTACAAAAAAAATAGTGACGCTGTTTTCTCAAATCATTCATAAAAAATATTCTCATTTCAGGGTAAAGCAGAAAAGTCGCGCGCGTTGTTTAAAAAAACTTGCTAATAATTACAGAAACCTATCCGATTTCATCGTGTTGGCAATGTCAAGAAAATGATTTTCTCTTCTTAGTTAGTTAGCAACTATAACGAAATGTTCCTTTCGACTTCAAGTCGGATTGTACATATTCATGTTCGCATAGCTCACCGGTTTTCCGTTTAAAATGCCAACTTGATTCATAACCAGTTGGTTGTTTAGGTAACTACGCGAGTTGTCATAGTAATACTCTAACGCTTGTTGGTAACCGGGGTTAGTTAGCGTCGTGTCTGACTGGTAGCTTGTCATTGAAGCTGTTGAAATTTCAGAGCCGCAGGAGCTGTTGAAGTCCATGCTTTGGTTGTAGAGGGGTGGTGGCGGATAACCAGAAAGTACGGGCTGTACGGTAAGAGAATGAATATTAGGTGGTCGTACAAGTACATTTAAACAATTCATATTTTCGTGAAAATTACTTGGAATACCAAAGTTTGGTCGGAAACTATACGCAGAAACCATTAAATTCTCCAGAAGATCGCTTTACGAAATAACGCGGCAGAACCACGTTTAAAATGTACCGAGAGAAGTTCACCTTTTTGAGTAAATCGCGAACAATTTAAGTACAAACTCGAAGATAATCTATCTGTATACTTAGGTAGCCGGCCTCCATTTTAGATTCGAAATAGAAACGACACTTAAACTTTTGAGTCACTTACATTCAAAATGAAGGCGTAATTTTTTTCTACCGAGTAACCATTTTAAAATGCAAATTAGCTAACTTGTATTCAATCACTTCTTAGACAACATCAAATGGAAACTTATAAGTGGAATTCATGAAGAACCGCGAACTCTTGATATGAAAGGAAGCCACGCTTCAGTTTAATGTTGTTTTTGGCCACAAGTTTCGCCAATTTCCATTTCGTTTCAAAGTGTGAAAAAGGTGGAAAACGAAAGTCGTCGGGCAATCTGTTTTCTTCACGTAAACTTACCTGGTAGTTACTGATACAATGTTGTTGGTAGTTACTGCGCATGTCACCGCTCATGTTATTCTGTTGTCTTGACAACCCGCTCTGTGGGTAGCTGAACGTCATCGATTGTTCCAGATCGACTCCGATCGAGTTCGAGAAAGATGGCGAGTAGTGACGGGCGGCTTTCATGGACACACGCGCTCGACTATCGTTGGTGTAATTGAAGGGCTTTTGTTCATCGAAAAACTCGCCAATGTCCATTGGAGACTTGTTGTCTACAAAATAAATATATATATATATATGTTGTCGAAATTGATCTAAAAACTAGAAACGAAACAAACATTGTGAGAAAATTCAAAAAGCATTTTTTTAATTTAAAAAGTCGTGATTTTGTGCTAATATACGATTTACATAAATATATGTATATATATATATATATATATCAAATTTACAACATTGACAACAGCCTGTAATCTACGTCTTTGCGGTTTCTGATATTTTTGACCAAAACAAAACAAAACAACAAAAATGAAGCAAATGAAAATTTATTACTTTGTTATTTATAATACAAAGAGATATTTAGGGACAACATAAAGGGATAATTAAGAACAATATATAGAGATATTTAGGAACAATATATAATTTACATTACATGAAGTAAATTGAAAATCACAGAATGTGAAATATGGATTACCTCCTAAAGAGGATTCCTTGTGGAGGATTGGGTACGAGATTGCTGCGGCACGTTGAGAGACGAACGTATCGTTGCAGTATTGATTGTAGACAGCATCGTGGCTTGGCTTGCTCTCGTCCTTTGAGTCTGAACACCAAGACGATTTTAGCGGTCAAAAGAAATTAAAGATGGCGCTTGATTCTCAACCATGACGCGTAATCGATGAAGATCAATGAATAAAGAAATGACTGTATGCCAACAAATGACGACTTTTAAGTCGTCTATAAATAAGGTTGACACTAAAGGAACTTAACGGATGGGAATGTTTTCAAAGTTCTACTTTGCGGGGATTTTGGAAACGTTCTGCTTCACATTATACAGTTCTTTTAACATGACAATGGGACCAATAATACTTACTTACTTTTAAGGTCTCTTGTTCCATATGTAGGGTTGGACGTAAATGATCAAATGATTATCATTAACACACACTTTTTTATGAGAACGAGTAAAAGTTGGGTCCGGGATTGTTCTTATTTTTCTATTGTTTTCAACGAAAGACTTATTGTTTCCGAGAGCAAATCTGAAAAGCAGTGTTCTTATGAAAGAAGTGGGTAGTGCGCCAGATGTGCGCAGCTTTGAATGTTTGATCTAATCAAATTTGGCTATTACTACAAAATAAGTAGAACATTGGAGAAAGGAAAAATTATATCTTTGGAACTACAGTAGAACCCAATGAATGTCCTACATGAAAAAAGTCAGTAATAGAAGATTGCTTCATCCTGTCCAATCTTCTTCGATTGATTTTGTTAGAGACTTTCAAAAGTAGGGGATCTAATTCCAGTTGTCAATCTAATCAAAATTTCGATTGCCCCGTCAACTTCATGTCGCGATGGCAGTGATACACTTTTTTTTATAAGCATAGACTTGATTCGGCCAGCGTCAAGTATTCTTAACTTTTAACTCCAAATCAGGCTGAAATATTCTTAGCATATTCTTACTTAAAATAGGTTGTACTCTTATTTTTTTTTCCATAAAAATTTCTTTTAAGAAATGAAGTTTTTTCTTTTATACTGTGTACATGTTTTGATCGCGTATGTATTTATAGAAGACATTGCACAACTTGTCACAATTTATAAATACATAGCTTATTCTCTTCTACCACCTTTTGCAAGTTCAGCTATATTTCGGCAAAATATTCCCCAAAACAATAGAATTCTCACCCTGGGCAAATTCTTAGAATATTCTTCAAAAAATGTCCATTTTCACCCTGCTATTCTTATAAAGCGTATTCTTATAAAAAAAGTGTTATGCAATTACACCCAAAAAAAAAACTGCTACTGTTAACAGCCAAATAAATTCTCACTTGTGCTCTTATCCTCGTTGTTGTTGACATCACAAATGCTTTCTGTTCGTGGATGGTGATCAGGTGACGCATATGGGTGCGGTCGATCATTTATTCGAATCGTTACCGGCGGCAACTCCTTGTGAAATACACCGAGGGATGGGTAATAATTGTTGGCTGCGTTTTCTAAAAAGTGTAAACATTCTAATTTCGGGATCGCAAAACCAGTCACTTTGGAAAAAGTTACCATATTACCATATTACGGACAAAATACCTTTTAATGCCAAAGCATTGCTGAATAGAACAGATCAATTGAAGGTATTGTCAATACTTTTGACATGAAATATGGAACTCATGCTTGGATTAATTTTCTATCTTTGATTTAAATAGTAAACAATTTTCCCAATTAATCAAACTGTACTTTAAACAAATATAACTTTTGACATGATTGGCTATACTATTATTTACTGTCTTAAAACTTACTTATATTTTACGGTGTCACTACTTTGTTCAGCTTTAAGCTTTTGAGTGGCACCAACCATATATCTATACTTATTTATTTTTTTTAGGATTTTTGTGATATTTTTATGTTATGGTAAACAAATTAATAAAAAAAAAATACGACCTTTTTGCGATGGACGATGTTGATCTTTTAAAAATATACCAGTCAAGAGAATGTTTGGTGTACTTTCAGTATCTAAAGGAAGACATTCCAAATCACTTATAATGATGGTGACAACAACAACAACAACAACAACAACAACAACAACAACAACAACAACAACAACAAACACCACCACCATCACCACAACAACAACAACCACCACAACATCAACAACAGACACCACCACCATCACCACAACAACAACAACAACCACAACAACAATAAAAACAACAACAACGACACTAAAAGGCTTGAAAATGAAATAAGGTTATTACGTACTCTTACGCAACTTCAGGTGATCAAATTCATTTAAAATTAATCCACAAATGTAGGGACTATGAATAACCAACCTTGTCTGTACAGGTTATTGGACAAGTAAATATCCAAGCCTTTTGCAACCAATCCTAAATGTGTTAGATTCACGCAGAGAGTTTTGTTGCTGCACAATGGAATCCTAGAGAGTCGTTCTCCATCAGTACTTTCCAACGGGGCCGCATGAAACAGGACCATAATCACCAAGTCCAATCTAATAATAAAAAAAATTTACATTATACATTCTTTACGCGTTGAAAGGTTAAGGGTTGCCTTGAATATCTCAAACACATGGACTTAAATAAAAATGTTTTTAATTCATGCATTACTAACAAGCACAAATGGGAGAAATATCAAGAGCCGTATATCACGAATTTGGGGCTATTTTCGGGTAATTTCGGACCATTTTTGGCTAATTTTATGCACCGATGGATTCCAAACACCCCAAAACTGGTGGAATAATACTTGGGCATATCAGTTTTAGTTATTTAGAACCATTCATCAACATTGGGGATTGCTTGCCTGGAAAAAGAAAACTGGCCTTAAGTGTTTGATAGTGGATTTTCGAAGCCAAAATGTTGATTTTTTTTTATTTTCTTCTTATTTTATCATAATCCTTAAAAAAAAATGGTACAATGATAGGCCCTCATACCTCCTACCCCTAGCATTAGCAAGCCTGATCCATAATCAGGGAGAATAGAGACACTGTCACCAACAAACGATTAACGCCATAGGTGTGCTTCTCTAGACACACCAGAAACTATACCCTCACCTCCATACTTTATCTGCTTGCCGCAAACAATCAATTCTGCGCATCTTTCCCTTTTGATCAGGATTCGAAATAACACACTCTGTGTTTGTATCCCCTTTAACAGCTTTAATAAACTCTGCCCTAAAATTAATAGAATCGTGAGTTGCAAAGTTGCATTATCTCTACTCAATCATTTTTGGTCAGTGGAATGTATCTCTAATGTTTACTACGTTTTGCTGTATTAATAAAAAACCCAAAAAATGGCTGTTTATCTAAAGAGCTTTGAGGACGCGATTGTGCAGTTTTGCCTTATGAATAGGATATTAGCTTAGGTACTAAAATGATAATTTTCATGCTAAACAAGTTAAAAATCCAGGCTATAAAGCAAATAAACAACAAAAAATGTAAACAAAACTTCAAAGATAACAAAATGTATGACATTTCACGTTGTTAGGGGAAATATAAACAAATAAAAATAGGTTTATGCCACGTGTTGAAAATCATCAAAACCATCTTATATAAATATGTATCAATCAATATAAAACCTAATTATTCAATTTTTTTTAAAAGGAAAAGCCTGGATAGGTAGACCATTTCCCATATTAAAACGTGAAGTATGTTTACATTCCTGTCCCAACACATAGAGTCTAGTCCAGGCTCCAAACCACACTGCGAGTTGGAAAGGTGTATTATTAAACATAGAAACAATGGAATACCTTGATTCATCTTTAATGTCTTTTTTTAATTTCCTGAGAAGATTTTTAGCCCATTTAACTTTCTCCTCAAGCAGCTGACTTTCAATATCTCGTTTTGTTTTTCGCATCATCTCCGCTGACATACGAATTTGATTTTTCTTGAAATATTTTCTTTTTCTTGCTTGGTAGTTCATCCATAAATACGCAAAGTGTAATTTGAGGCGGGGTAGACATTCTTCGATAAACGGTTGCACTTCGTCCTAAAAACAATAAATACGATTTCTAGCTAGCCAGTTGTTTACAAGTTATAAATTCGCAAACGCATTTTCCCGTGGTGGAAAATTTGAAATTTGGAAGACTTTTCGTGATTTATGCGATTTTTAAGCAATTTCATCTGCGGTTCACACGGAGTTGTGAATCTTGGGTAATTTACCGAATCATAGGTGAACTCAAAGAAAGAAAAAGAACAAGAAGCAAAATATGTCGGGGCAAAAATGATCACCGAAAAACGGCAACTTGGACATATTAAAAGGAAATTCATATAAAGAACATTCTTTTATTGATTTGAAGTCAAACGACGCGTGGCTTCTTTCAACATCGCTTTTCGGAAAATATAACGGGCACGAGAAGGATCCGCGCCTGGGCATGGTCTGCATTTTGTTTCTACTTCGTTCGGTTATCATCCCCGTTTGTGTTCAGCGTGACCACATATCACACTTCAGGTTTTGTTCAGTGTGACCACATATCACACTTCAGGTTGTGTTCAGTGTGTGACCACATATCATTTTTTACACAAAGTTTCATCCATGTTTTATTTTTAGCTGTGTATCACGATGTGGAAAAATTTTAGAAATTTTCCCTTCCGATTTGATGGAAAAGGATTCTCACGGAGTTTATGCATAACAAAAGAAAGTCGGGAAACTCTCTTCTGATAAAAGGTTTTTAGTTCCTTTAAGAATTTCTCAACATAATTTAGTACAAATCAGACTTTTATCAATAACGGAGGATCATTCATCTTTCCAACTAACGATTCTCTTGCTCTATTTCCTCCAACGGAGGATCATTCATCCCTCCAACTAACAATTCTATTGCTCCATTTGCCCCAACGGAGGATAATTCATTCCTCCGACTAACGATTCTCTCGCTCTATTTCCCCCAACGGAGAATCATTCATCCCTCCAACTAACAATTCTATCGCTCCATTTGCCCCAACGGAGGATCATTCATCCTTCCAACTAACGATTCTATTGCTCCATTTGCCCCAACGGAGGATCATTCATTCCTCCAACTAACGATTCTATCGCTCCATTTGCCCCAACGGAGGATCATTCAGTTGGAAGGAACTAACGATTCTCTGACTTCCGACTCTAAAACTTTCTCTTCCAGCCATTTCTCCAAATTTTTGTAATGTATTTTAACGGAAAAAAGACTATTGGCGATTTGCGTCAACAAACCAAAAAAAACACACACACAAATAAAATACCAAAATAAAACGTGTAAAACTCACTAAATTATTTCTTTGCTCGCATTTGCCTTCGCCCATCGCGCTGAACCTTGCTAGGAAGTTTTAGTATTTTACACTTCACAATGGAACCTAAAAAGATATATTTCGCGAAAGTTTTCCAAAGATATTCAGCAAACGTCGTCTGCGCAAAACAAAACAAACCAAAATTTTAACACACAGTAAACAGTGAAAATTCTCTTAAAAACAGCCTGCAATGCTCGGACATATCTGACAAACAAATTCAAAAAAAAAAATGCGCAAACAAGATATTTCCTGCAGTCGCATTGCAACACTTCGAATGACTTGTTTTTTACGACCGACTTGTTTTCTTGCGAGTGTGACGTCATAGGGGAAAACGTTTATTTGCTCAACGGAGTTGAGTGGCTTTGAGTCATGGCTTTTTGACGAAAGAGGGAGAGAGTGGGAGAGGCGCTATAAAATAAATACTATCCTAAGACGCCGGTCCATGCTTTAGTTGTCTATTGGGTTATTTTTGTATATTCGTCCAACACCTGGCTAGTGACGTCACCGACACGAATAATGCGTGATTTCGAGGCATGCTGAATTGCTGCACGCCACTCAAAAGGAAATTTCTTTTCTCAGAGAAGTCACAACCTTTTCCGTTAATATCTTCTTTGTGTTGTCAACTTACAACATTACATTGGCGACATAATCAAAACAATCAGCGCTCCATTAACACTAAGTAATTTGAAGCGCTTATCTGACTACCGCCTCCCTTTCTGTAACATCATTAAGTACGCATGTCATCAATAAAAAACGTAAATCAATTGTCATAGACTCATGATGTTGAAGCCATCATTATGTTTTTACGATAATGTATGGACCGCATTCCAACGTTTAAGTGACAGACGGTTAACCCTTTCATGTTACCGCAATGAAATTTGACATAATCAATTCAATTTCCTAGCCATCTTACCCTCTTTCCGTGTAATAATCCCGACCGCTGGTAACCCCGAATGCGTGCGTTTCAAAATCATCTTTATTGCACGAGAATGACAATGCTGTAGAATAATAAAATGCGGAGACCACCACAGAGCGAAGCATGTTTCACCGCTTAAAATCTAGGATTTCTGTAGCCGAAAATATTCTTTTGAATGTTGGTTTAAATATTAAATACGACTATAAAAATTCTTTTCTCAAATAAAAAATTAACATTATTATGCTAGGGAAGAGGGCGTGACAAGACTTCAGTACTGTCAACAAAATCACATTTTGCCTTCAGCCTATTTCAAAGCACTTCTTAAAACTTCGTTCAACTTGAGGATCAACTGGCTGCAATACATCATCTTAAATTACTAACAAAGCAAATCAAGTGGATGGTTAAAACTAACGCTGGGTAGCTGAACTAAATATACTAACATTCAATCGGATTAATCTCCAAGAGTGGTCACACTCGACAGCCCATTTACACAATGAAAACATGTTTTATAACTTGTCTCTTAATTTTGTCGCGTTGTCATGTTTTTAAAACGTTATTACGCCAATTCCTCTACGTATGTTGAAGACGTCATTTTTATCATTCCATTCCATTGTAGAATTGGAAGTTAAGCTCACATTACCTCGGAATGTTTTTCCATTCCCCAATCCTAATAGCTTCGTGCTATTTTAGGTCCCTTAGGCTGTCGAGCTATCAGTATTTTAGGTCCCTTAGGCTGTCGAGCTATCAGTATTTTAGGTCCCTTAGGCTGTCGAGCTATCAGTATTTTAGGTCCCTTAGGCTGTCGAGCTATCAGTATTTTAGGTCCCTTAGGCTGTCGAGCTATCAGTATTTTAGGTCCCTTAGGCTGTCGAGCTATCAGTATTTTAGGTCTCTTAGGCTGTCGAGCTATCAGTATTTACAGCAAAATGAATCGGGAGTTTATTAATTTACTATTTATTTATTAATATTTTCCGTAATATGTCCATGTCACCTTAAAGATTTTTTGTTTTATTTTGTTTTTGTCTGTTTGTGTTACTGTGTTTTTTATAATAATATCCCATGTAAACAAACATTTTTAAAAATTAAAAACTTTTATCGTATCGTAGTTTCACTACCATAACAAACACGAATGTAACAACAAAGTGAAATTGCTTGCACGTATGTTTACCGTCGTCTGCATTGACACCATATTAGCAAATCTATTTTAGAACTGCGAACAGAATTTTCCCACGTTCGTCAAAGTTTGTTTTGATGTTTTGACAAGTAGCAAAGAAAATCTCGGAAAAGTCGTTTTGAGGTGGTTGGAGAAACGTTGTTTCGATGCACATTCACGTAATCCAAGCAACTCCAACTCGCAAAAAGATTTCAGCAATAACATAGTTGTACCTCATAGACTGATGACATCAAGGTTAGTTTATACGAGGGACAGTGCCAGTATTTACAAATCCCGTGATTTCATGGTCGCTTCCAAAACAAACAGATTAAAGTTCCGCAAATCTCGGATTCTGCATATAACAGGTTTTACCGGATTGTCAGAGTCGAAGAAAAATAATAATAACAAGGCCGTTTATGAACGTTTATTTGCATGACTTACGCCTTTCGGAACAATGACTGACAAAAAAAATCAATAAATGAGTAGAAAGAAACAGAAATAGCAAATGTTTCAGCCAATCCAGCAGTCGTGAATCGCAGGTGACGCCATCATAACTTCTGTCCGTTATGTGCGTTTAAGGTCAATGAGTCAAACAAAGCAGACGACCCAGAATCAACAAATATCTGTCATTTAAAAACATATTTAGAATTAAAAAATATATGTGCCATTTAAAGAGAGAGAAAGAAAGACCCGCGCGCAGTTTGATTTCCACTCACTTAGCTTTTGTACTGCCGTTAAAATGCTTTTCATCGCGCGATATTTCAGCGCTTCATCCAAGTATACTCTTAGACATTTCCAGTTTCTTTGAGAGGAAGCGCTTATTGGTGACACGTGGAAAAAGATATAAATTTATACTAGCACAAACAAATATAAACAAATATTCAATAAAAATAAGAGATAAATATTTATGCCCCTTATTTTTCATCCTCGTTCCTATCATATGTTTTCATGTTCTCACGTGTTCACGTGTTATATGAAAATGGTGTCACTTCTGGTGCCAAATGCCTTTTCGTGTTTTTGTAGACGTTGTTTGGTTGCAATCTGAAATAAACCTCCTCTTGTGTTTGATAAAAATTACACGCGTTACGAGGCATCAATTGATTGGTTGCACGGGTGACGAGTGATCAATTGATTGGTTGCACGAGTGACGAGTGATCAATTGATTGGTTGCACGAGTTACGAGGTATCAATTGATTGGTTGCACGAGTTACGAGGTATCAATTGATTGGTTGCACGAGTAACGAGGTATCAATTGATTGGTTGCACGAGTGATGAGGTATCACTTAATTGGTTGCTAGTCTGCAATTTGGATACTTTACTATATTGAAAAATATTATTACTTTCGACGTCACTAACTTATTGAAAGTACACTAGAACAACCGACGATTGCCGATATGTCGACGTTAATAACTCATTGAAACATTCTCAGAACGAAAAACAAAGCTGTTATGCTAGATAGAGCATTGTTAATCAGGTTAGTTAGCGGTATAGGGAATCCATTTTTAAGGTAAGTAACACAGACGACGCTAAAACTTATTTTTAAAACCACTTTGCAACCCACTCACGGGTTACCTTCCCAACTCCTAGCCCTCAGCCCATCGACCCACCCACTATTCACTAACAGATCACTGTTCTTATCTCTCGCAGTGAAAAGAAAATCACGGTTTGGTCTCCCTTCCGACAAATATTTCACCCTTCCCACGAGCATTGCTCCCGAAAATCACATCTATTCTGCACCTATGGCGAGTAATAGGTTTTTCTTTATGAGAAGATTAAGGTAAGGTCGTAGAACCTCTCAGCAAAACATTGCGCCGTGTAAAACCAACGAGTTTATTCCATCACTGATAACAGGAGCGTACAGCACCTCCTATTTTGGTGAAACTATCAAACTTCCAATCGGACATAACAGTTGATTTATGTAAGGCGATTAGTTCAACTAAAGATAAGACGAAATGAGCTGCCAATAAAGTCAACTGTTTCACTGCATCCCCATTAACTACAAAACAACAGGTATTTACCAACTCGAAATTTGAAGTTAGTATTTAAGTGCTCTTAGTTATATTATTAAAAAACAAATTGCTGACCGATTATTCAAAGATTTTTAAATCCTATTTATTTACTTATTTTCTTATAATTTCTATGTTAGGTAGTGATTAAAAATATATAAAAACGTAAGAATATAAATAATGAAAAGTACTTGCGGCCAACTTCTGTCAAAATATCGGTGAAAGATAGCTTATCAAGGCGTTAAGCAGTTATTTAATGACTAATAAAATGCATGGTCCGTAAATTAGACAATTCGAATTCGGCAAATGACAAACCGCGTGACACGAGTTCTTCGTAAGAAGCGTAATAGCGTAACTCATGGAATGCAATAAGATTAGCAACAAGAAAAAAAATTATTTATGAGTTTAGTACATTTGAGAGTATTTGTGAATATATTTAGATAAGATAGTCAAATATAACAAAGTTGCCAATTTAACGTCAAACAGGATGGGTTTAGAAAAGCATTTTTAATTGAACGGCAAAACAGAAATCAGATGTACACGCCTGCAAATAGTGGAAAGATTAGACAGCTTGCCAAGAAAATTATCTGCCTGCGCCTTACGGAAACGCTTCTAGCATACTCAGATTAGCTGGGAGATGCTGTTACGTGTCGCATGACACTCAAACCCTTTTCATTGATTACAGCAAGGCACTTTAAGAGGGAAGGCACTTTAAGGTGCCCGGTACGTATACCTATATATAGCTAAAACAGCGGATTTATGGTTTATGGTATGGTTTTAAAGGACTTGAGTCATCGAGTCATTATGTTATTGATAATGTTCGTGATCACAATCAAATGCAAATAATATACGCTCTAAGAGCTTTTCTATGTTTAAAAATCATTATTTGTTATTTTGTTTTTCTGGTCATTATTTTAGTGTGCATTTTTTCTTATCTCTTAAAAACCTTTTTCGCATTGAGATATGAAGCGGAAGAAAATTGCTATACAAAAGCCAACATGTACTTTTGTTTCTATGGAAATGCCTCGGCAGCAATATCCGTGTTCCGGTTACAATAGGAACAAACGAAACATTTTGATATCATTAGTCGTAACGTAAAATATAAACGACTTATGAAAAACAGCGCGTGGAAATTTCTACGTGCAACGAACAAAAATGCACGCGTTCGTGATTAGATGGAATTCGTCTTTACATTTAAACCAAACGGCGCAGCAGGCAACATCCTACGCGCTTTCACAAAAAACCTCTCTCCCATGCCTGAAAGAAGGCAATTCAATAAACGGAATTCATAAATGTTTGGATTATCGGGATATTTTTGCGGTCTTTGTTTTCGAGTTTACGCGAAACACATAGCGGTTCTGTTTTGTTTTAAATATGTAACTTCTGCTTATTCGCCTGTGCATGTACAAACACAAATATGGAAAACTTGACATTGAGTTAAAAACCTAATACAAAATATGAAATAACAACATATCATGTTGAAAGCGTGAATTTTCCAAGAGTTGCCTAAAACGTGTTATAAATATCGCGGTGAACAAAAAATTTTTAAACTTAAAAACTGCAATAATTGACGAGAACAAAAAACTTAAACATTTCCGCGCTTACAGAAAACCGTTGATAAAATCAAACATTTACCATGTTATCAGCAAAGCAAGGACGTTTTACCATGTTAACACACGCGTACACGTTTACAGCGTCACTTCGTTCATTCGTTCAAGAAGGAGCCGTCAACATAAATTGCGAGCAGCTTATTTAAAACGAAGAGCAAATAAAGTGAGCATCTTTTATCGACGGCATTTAAGCGTTAATCCGGACATGTAAACAACGATTCGATTCAGTGACGATCGCAAAACGTCCATATCAAAGTCAACAAAGAGGGGTATAATTAAAAACAAAATATTGCGGTATTTTCTTGGAGACGTGTCGCGAATGTGAACGATACCAAGGGTCATTGCATTGGAAACCAAACAGAATCGATGTTTACAACGAGTGGTGAGTAGTAAGCGAAAAGTATTTCGCGTGTTCGAGTATTTTGATGCGTGGGATCGGAACAACGTGGGATTAGCTGCACAATGATGGACCATTGTTTGGGCAGCTTTATGCAATTAAGAATCGTATTTAATTCGGTGTTAATTATTGACGTCATAGCATTGGTTCAACTTATCATTCCACGCTTCGCCAGTGCCATACACGTCTCCCTGCTGGATCATAACGTACAATATCATTCGTGGCTTGGTGCAACAGAGTTTAAAAATACAGCGATTCTCTCTACACGTTTTTTTTTATAAGAAACCTAGCGAAAGCCCTAGTATAAAAAGTTTCTTAATTTTTTAAAAATTTTAGTCCTAAAAGTTTCTTAACTAGTTTCTTATTCTAACGTTTGGTTTACAAAGAAAAAAACGCAAAAAAAGAAAATAACAAATTCGTTCGATTACACGTTCGATCAGGATGGTTTTCACATTTATAAATACATAGCTGCAGTAGTACAGAGTATAAACAGTGAAAAGAGAAGGCTTTTATCATTGGAAAAAATTATTTACGTCTATACAAGTTGCTTATCTAAAAATAGCCTGTAACTCTTGGTTCCAAAAGTTTCTTAAATTTTGGAAGGTCTAGTACAAGGTTTCTTATAAACAGGTTTCTTATAAAAAAAAAACAACAACGTGTAATTCGTATTTCAAAGAGAAATTCAAAATCGTCGGATTTACAGAGATTTTCGAATTATGGCTTGCTTTTTTCTTTTAATTACATTGCTACAACTACGCAACCCGGTGAATATTACAGAAATCATGTTGCACGTGTTTTAACAAAATGTATTCTGCAGAATATGCAAGGGAGAGTATCAAAGCATTCTACAAAATATGCAAGGGCGAGTTTCACAGCAAACTCGTTTGACTTATAAACGATCTTTATTTTTTTTAAATTTAATATCCTTTCTATCAAGTATCTATTTTAACATTAAAAAACGCGTTATTTTTGAATTTTTGCTGACGTGTGATTGGAGCTTGTTACTGACTTTCTGCATGCATTTAAAAAACCTTGAAAACAGCAATGTAGTTCAAAATCGCTTTAAATAACTTTCTCAAGTGTTAACAATATCTCTCAAAATGTCACAAAATAGGTTAATGTGGTATATTTGAAATTAGAGTAGCTGGCAAACTTCACAGATTTTTTTTTGTTAGAATAAAACTTGTTTCCCATTGCTTAATCTCAGATAATCCGCTGTAATACCGAATCTAGCGTAAGAAATGAAAATCTTGTGAACAGACATTTCCTGTTACGATTGTTGACCAGTGTGCGAAGACGTTTCAACACTAAAATCATCGGTAAAACAAACTGCAATTTCTACATCAACAATTGCGAAATCCTTCTGAAAAGAGCTTTCTACTGCTGTTGTTGCTTTTAAGAATGCACGCAGCGATTTTAGTTCACATATGTAAACGAATCAATCACGTAAAACAACAAAAAAGCACGAAAGAATTTTAAAAATAATGAAAGCAAACACTTTTTTTATATCAGTAAATAGAATCAGGCCTGTGATCTTCAAAGTTGCTTGAAGTAATTTTTTTCAGTGCTCATTTGTTAAATTAAAAGGAATTTCATAATACGTATGCGGTAGTAACCAAAGCATGTTGCGCACTTATATCTGGGACTTCAATATAATCATAAATGCTTTGTTATGCGACTTTTTGGGCAATTGGCTTTCAACGCCACAAATGTAAATCAGACTCTGTTTTGGTATTGTTCAAGTTTTGGTACACTTTTTTTATAAGAACAATTTTATATGAACACTAAGGCTTAAATTGGTCAAAAATTAAGAACAAACTAAGAACAAGGCTAAAGCTTAATTAATAATTAGGTTGGTGCATTTGCAACTGTGTAAGACCCCATTACGGAAGAATATTCAAAGATATAGGAAGAATAACAGGTGCAACATAAATTTAGTATTATTCTTCATGAATATTCTTCAGTGTAATTGGGCCTGTACGTCTTTGTTTTTTCTTTTCTTTGTAGATGTTTATGCAACTTACGGAGTAAAAACACAAAACCTTTTTCTTACATATATTTAAGAACAGAATAAGAACAAATCGAGGCTAGAATCAGCTAAAAATTAATAACAGCTAACGCTGAACTCAATTTACGTGGTTCTTATGAAAAAAAGTGTATTGTTCAAGCCGAACAAATCAAAGAATGCTTACCGCACTAACAAATTCTGTTTATTTGTAGGATTTTGCTAAAGGCAGCCTAAATATTGACTGTTTTTAAAGTAGCAGTGACCACAAGAATATCAATAGAATCAAGATCGCATAACTCGATTTACGGTTTGAGTTTTGGGATGGGAAGGCCGCCGGTGTGGGAGAGAACGCTAGTGTGTGTGGGAGGAGGGGACAAGTGTGTGTGGGAGGGGGGAGGAGGAGAGGAGTGTATGTGTGGGAGGAGGGGAGGATGTGTGTGTGGGGGAGGGGACGAGCGTGTATGGGGGAGGGGACGAGTGTGTGTGGGAGGGGGGGGGGCATGGGACGTGTTTGTGTACATTGCTTCCGATGTTGGTAGAGACATCGAGATTATAATCTGATATTACGTTAATTGTCTCTAAGATCTTATCATCTGCTTAAATACCTTAGCACACTATCGTAATACACGCGTACGCACGCATTCTTTTTGTCGCATCTTACGTGTACACACGCATTCTTTTTGTCGCATCTTACGTGTACACACGCATTCTTTTTGTCGCATCTTACGTGTACGCACGCATTCTTTTTGTCGCATCTTACGTGTACACACGCATTCTTTTTGTCGCATATTGCGCGTGCACACGCATTCTTTTTGTCGCATCTTACGCGTACACACGTATTCTTTTTGTCGCATCTTACGCGTACACACGTATTCTTTTTGTCGCATCTTACGCGTACGCACGCATTCATTTTGTTGTAACTGACGCTGGAGAAGTTTATATTTTAAGTTTATATTTTTATTATATTTCATTAGTTTATAATAATGTAAATATCTAACTAAGATAACAAAGCTAATTGTATTTATATAGGTTGAGGATGTTTAGATGAATTGATAAGTAACCAACTGATTGTGCTCAATCTTTAGCAACAGTAAATCAATTAAGAAGTATTGTCATCTTTCCATCACATTTTAAGGCATCTTCAGTGGCGTAGGCAGGGGGCGACCGCCACCCCCAAGAAATATCAAACACAAAAAAGGTCCACTTTAGACTTGAGTAAACATGGTTGTATCATGCGCAATTTATCGGATTTGGAGTGGATTTTAGCCAATCTAGAAAGTTGAAATTTCAAAGATTTTCTCACCCGTCAACACGGTGGCGCCTCTACAGTCACTAAATACGAAAAAAGGCCCATAATTTTACAATCTCGCCTGAATACCTGTGGCTCTGTTCCTACGGAAACATCATACTCGATGTTCCGCAAAGTATTCCAAAACGTTCGTTTAAGTGATTCTAGGACAGTTCCCCTGAGACATTTCCCTACACGAACATTTTCCGGCGGACAATACCCAGAAGAAAAACAGTTTTAAAGCCCAACTCAAACACTATTTTATTCTGTATAACCTCATTAGAACATCTGTTCTTTCTACAACACTTTCACACGTTTCTTACATTCCTTGTATCACAATTACGAAGTTAAATTTTATTTTTTTATCATTTAATAACGAGCACATTTCTTTTGTTCTGATGATGGCTAGAACTTTGCCGAAACATGTTAACCAAAATAAAAAAGTGGGTTATTTCCTAAAAAAGACCATAAAAATGTATATAGTGACCATAAAAATGATTCCCGCGGAAAAATATCATGTCGATTAGAAATTTCTCTTTTGATAAACAATGGCGTTTAAAAGTGGCTGATAGGAGATTTTACGACGGATACAAATTTATGGTGATTCAGAGTCACTATGCAACATTGATCTAAAATCAATATTTTGGCTGATGTTAGCAGATTTTGCTAAAATTTTATCAATTAGTAAGGCCATTAATAAGGCAATTTTCCGCTCCACCATGGGAAGGGGTTCATAGATTGCATTGGAAGGAACATTAAAGAATCTTGTCTATTCTTTCAACTTCTGTTGCAATGAATACACTAAAGCTTGTAACTAACGCTATTCTTTACTCCGACGAAGTCAGAACAACAAATCCTATCCACACCACCATAAAAATCCACAAAATTAGGCGTTGTAAAAATGAACAAGGCGTCTTTTAAAATCCGGGTTTTTTATTATGAGTAGTGACGAGCAGCCATTCTATATCCAGTGTCTTAGAATGTGGGCTTTCTTGTTGTAAGGGTAAATGATCAGACATGCCGTTATTGCTTTGGAAGGTTTTGCTTTCGACCACAGTTATTGTAAATGATCACAGAAAATTCGATTACATTTGACGCTTTAAAAATACTCTCCAAACTCTTCGGACTCTCGACTTCAACTCCTGGTCGCTTGTTCGCGACAGAACGGTTGCAAGATTAAATCATACCTCAAAAGGAGAACAGCGATGTTGAATATTTTTGGTTGCCGTTGTTTTTGATAAATGTTATGGCATTCATTTAAGCTCTCTATGCACGTGAATTATTTTTGCAATTATTTTGGAAGGTCAATGGGATAACAAGAACTATGCTTCCTAAGGGTGCCAGTATTACAGTGAAAACCATCCCACGTTAACCCTATTAAGACCGGGCTTTTTCAGACCCTTGCCCGCGCCGGGTTTACCTCAATAACTTGCGAACCATAAAAGATATTTTTATGAAACTTTCCCAAAAGTAAGAACAACTATATAGAAATTTATTTTTCAAAAAAATATCATATATGACGTCACCAGGTCAGGTGATGACGTATTTTTGACAATAACCAAATAATTGCTTGAACCATACAGGGAATTTCAGATGACTAAGTGTTTTCAACATGAAAATATAAACACATAACCAAAGTGATAAAAACCCAAAATATGACCTAAAAAATATGTTAGGAGAAAGTAAAAAATGATCAGTTTTTATAAAAGAAACGAATTAACTGTTGCCATGAATAACTTTGCATTCAAGAAAGCTGTACCCATGATATTTTCAGCAAAGTGACTTCAAATTATTTCTATCAATAATACCTTTAAAATTTCTGCATGACGTCATAACGTCACGTGATTGACTATTTTTTCATGAAAAACTCTCAAATCCTTAATTTTTTTGAGACTTGGAAATCTTTTATCAATTGAATATATGTACATCAAAATAAAGTAAACTATACAAAAATAAAAATAAGTACAGTTAGATAATGCACAGCTAAGAATGGTTAGGAGAAAATGAAAATGATCACAACTGATTATAAAGTTAGTTATATTGTTTCCTACATAGTTTTTTCCCCGTGAAACATGCACCTCTGTAATTGTAATTCATCACTGTCTATCTTTGAAATTCGTTTTTTTCTTTACGAACTGTCTTTCCTAATTTGCGTCAATTATCTCAAAAGAATAGAACGCTTTCAGAAAAATAGCGTAGTTTCAATATAGTTTATTCGCTTCTTCTACTCATATAAATTTCACCATGATTTTTATTAAATATGTATCTAGATCAGGTTTCAGCTGAATATAATATTCTTCTTTTCTAAACGTACTGAACTATAAAAACTAAAAGTCTCTTGGTAACTGAATCGAATGAATTGATATTGCAGCGAGGGCGGACAGAATGGGCGTTGAAAGGGGCGCAGAAACAGGAGTCAGATTTGATAAAGAGGGCTCGAAAGAAAAACAATCCAAGTCCGTATCGTATTATGAAATATACGTACAATATATACGTTTTTAGCTAAAATCATCAGAAGGGCGGTTGTAAAGATCAGAAAGGGCGGTCATATAAATATTGTGGTTTCGGCTTATGACTAAAATCTATCAAAAAATATGCCATTATCATGTTATTGTGCGTCATATCAAACCGATAGAGTATAATTGAAAATATACATTTACTAAGGTTCCAGAAGGGCGGGAACCCCAGCGAAGTAGAAGAATTTTTGAAAATTTTTTTAAACTAAAATGTTCTCAAATAAAAGTGAGGAAAAGTCACCAAATTTCAGGTTCATATCATAATTGGTTCAAAAAATATTTACGAAAAACTGAAGCACTGTATATATATATACAGTGGACGCTCTATAACTCGAATCCCTCCTTAACTCGAACAATTTCGCTGGCACGGTAGAAATTTCCTAATAAACCCTCATAAAAACTAACTCTCTATTACTCGAACTCTCCTTAACTCGAACGATTTCTGATTCCCCGCGGATGTTCGAGTTATAGAGAGTCCACCGTTTAATCTTTAATTAAATGCTTGAGCTGGAAAATGTCAAGAGTTGTAAGAAAGAGTATATTAGAGGTCTAATTTCTTATTATTTATTTTGATTGCACGTGCATATGCGACGCTAAATTACTGCTTTAGCAATTAGCAAAAAACATTAAACGAAACGAAATCATTTGACCTATAAGACCCAAAGAAAACTGGAAACAGCATCTGTTTCATTATTGTTTGCCTGCAATTTTATGTGAAAAGGAGCCGACGCTTTCACCATTATCCAAATACTTTAATAATGTTCTGCATACGATTTAGCGACACCGCCAAAACAAGATTCTACTTTGTAGCATGTCATTTATTCATGTTGTTTCTTCAATGCTTGTTAGCCCGCGGTTACGCAAGGGCTTTTGAAATGCAACTTTTCTATCTAACAGATTTTCACTTCCGTACGGGACACGCACGTTTGTTTTTTTTGTGTGCAAAGCGTGGCCTAACAATTCCAAGCATTTTGTCAGTATTAATTTATATTTTTGTTTTGAGACGTGTGATAGGGGGCCGTGAAAAGGCAGATTAAACTTTCCAGAATTTTATCTCCATTACGACAAGGTAGTTTTAAAGAGAGTGGTAAGAAGCTAAAAAAAAGTGTTTGCTTATTCGCTGTAGTAGCTTTTATATAGCCGTCTGATCTGTTGTTTGTTTGTGTTGTATTTTGTTACAGTTTTTTATTTGCTGTGTGTAGTGTTTTTAAAGCTTTAACTACAGGCACTGCAACTGGCTGATTCTGATCTGATTTTATAGTCATCACTGACGCCATCACTGGCATATTTTCATAAAATTGTCATCACTGACGCCATCACTGGCATATTTCCAAAAAATTGTCATCACTGACGCCATCACTGGCATATTTTCAAAAAAATTGTCATCACTGGCTGTCTCTCTCTCTATACATTTAACGTCTATTTTCCATGCTGGCACGGGTTTAAACGCCATCATATAGCTGCATTGTATTCATTGTTAAGTGCCATCACTGGCATTATTACTTTTTAAACTTAAAATATATCAATGCTAGCTATATACAATTTCAAAAACTTCGATATCAAATCTGCAATAGTTATCAACCTCGCTAGCTTTATATACTTTATCAATACTTGATCTATACCTTTAAATTGCAAGAAGAAATGCTTTTATACCAGTTGCAAAAAGTAGTTCAAGGTTCTTTTAATCAGGCTAATTCAATGTTTGGCAATAGCGCAGGTCAACAATGTTTGTAACTCTTTGACTGCAATTTGTTGGTCTATTTTAAGAAAAGTTTCACTTTGGAAGTCGAGTGACCTTAATGAGGTGTTAGTTGTTGGTGATGCATTGTATAAGTCATTAAACTTAAACCGCAATCTTGGTGTGGAAGATATCCCGAATGAAGTTATTATCAGCATCAAAGCTTTTGTGTACCAAACCACGCTTTTTTTAGCCCGCGGATACGCAAGTGATTTTGAAATGCAACTTTTCTATCATCTAACAGATTTTAGGTACTTTACGCAAACACAACGGAGGAGCTCTTCGACGGTGCTCAGAATGTAAACATTTATAATGTGCAAGTAACTTTAAAGAATTTAATCAAGGCTTTTGTCTACCAAACCACGCTTTTTATATTATTATTTTTAGGTCCAGCAACCTTTATCTTTGCATTTCCGCGCGGGCTATGTCGCCTCTTGGCGTCTCTTGTTTCAGTTTATATTTGAAAAGTTAATTCTCACTTTATATTACTGAAATATATTATCAACTACTAATGTAAGACGTAAAATGTACTCTGCTACCTTCTAGTAGCGATGTTGCGCTAATCTTTCTAATGTTTTGTCCTTGCCAAATTCTTTCAAACGCTATAGCCCCATATGTCTACGCCGCACAACACCATAGGAGTATTTTTGCTGATAATATAAACATCCGATCCCGTCATTCCATCGCAAATTTTTGTATAGCTTCTGTCGGTTTTCGTTGTTTTATCTCCATTACCGTCGCATAAGAGACCATCCACGCGAAAATCAAAACCATCCAGATCGTCGTTAGGAGAATCAACGCGACGCCAAACGACAATCTTTAAGAACAAAGTTAAAAGAAGAAACAAATGTCAAATGATATCAGAAATAACTTACCTTTTCGATTGCGTGTCTATCTCTTAACTCCAAGTTCCACACCGCAGATTTTCCAGCTGGCTGTTTCTTTGTGCTCGCGCAGCCACCACTGGCCATAATTCCATCGTGCTCAACTAGAAATATACTGTTCCATTCAGGTTCGAAATTAAACAAGGACATGAAGTATGAAGGAAAGAAGAGGAATGTGTATAATATAAGGTTAATGCAAATGTGATAACTTCTTACTCCCAAGTGGACGAAATCCTTCAATAATTTTAGCATCATCTCCGGTTCTATCGATTGATGACGACATTATGACGTTGCGACCACCGAATGCGGATAAATTAATAGGAATCTCTGTAAGCAAAACAATAATAATGATAATTTGTTTACATAATCTCAGCAATCTTCGGTGTTTTTCAAGTAAATTTTATTCCGACATTTCCTACTCATTCGACCTGATTTTTTTTTTTGGCAGATTGGAAAACAGAATGTTGACTTTCTACAAACATATCATAACTTTATTTCGTATGAAAAGTTTACTTTTTAATGGTGAAACAAATCCAATGGTCGATTTTATATAAAGTTTCTTCATCATAAATCCAGCCACGCCCTTCCCGTCAATGTAGGGGAACTTGGATGGTCCGTGCAGTGGGCCAATATTCATGCCGTTCATCGTCTCGAAGAACACCGTTTTTTTTCCAGGAACCTCTATCGAGTTAATGCGAGTTGGGTTGGCACCCGACTCGGTTTTCCAGTCGCAACCCTTTTGCACCATTTGCATAGACACTGTACTTTCCGAAAATCTGTCACACTGGCCACCGAAATTCACCTTCGAACAAACCTTCACCTTGTGCTGTGCGTTTTGGGAAGGCAAGACACGATTTATGACAAGAGACCTCCACGATTTAGCACCGCACACACGTGGATATATGTCCGAGCCGTAAAAAGGACCGTATGTCGTTCTGCCACCTTGGGCTGTTACACTTAAGCCAGCTGGTATGCGCATAGACTGAATGAGAAATCTGATATCCACGCCATATGAATGATCCAATGCAACGTTCACCACATGTTCATTTTTCGGGACTCGAATGTTCAAGCAGAACTCTAAAAGACAATAGAATTTGGAAACCTTGGCATGAACCGCAACATTTCCTTCGCAAAGTAAAACCTTCCTACTGCTCATACGCACGCAGCAACGCAAGCACGAAATAATCGATTTATTCCGGGGCAAACAGATGCAATCCCCGTGTACTTTTATACAATGTGAGCGCAAAAAAAGGATGTAAAAACTGTATTATTTTTTATGGGATTGTCAAGATTTTGTGACCTGTTTAATGATTAACCAGAAAATGACAAGAAACAAATATTCCTTTACTCACCCTTTGGGCTCATGTTCTCCGCCAAACAAAAGACAACAGCTTCTGAATCATTGCCTTCATCCAACACAGTGATCTCGTCCCAGTCAGATTTAAAACGTTTGAGATCTTCCTCCAACCTCTTGCGATGATGGATCTCAAAGTGAACACTCTCAAAGGCTGTTAAAAGGTCAATATACTGGTACCAGTGTTTTATTGACCACGAATCATATTCTGCACGGTTTGCTTTTATCTTCGCGTAACTTCCTGGAATCACCCCCATCACCATCGGCCCAGAAAATCGTCCGTGCTGATCGAATCTACGAGGACCTGAACCTGCTTGCAACACAAAGCCGTACAGAGATTTTCCAGCCGGAATGTAAACGGACATGATCTTGTCTTTCCATCCCTCCATATCATTTCCACTTTTTCTCTACAAAGAAACAGGAAAATGAAATAGTGTTCAATCAATGTCGCAATAAATTAGATTCTTTTGATTGTATAAAGTAACCATATTCAAATATAAATATAAATAATAATTAATAGATTATAATAAATAATTTTACCCCCTCAGAGAATTGGTTACAAGCCCCGTTTAACATTGGTGCAGAGCAAACCATGACATATGTTTCCTTTGGCCTTGCGCCTACAAATTTTCCCAGTTTTTCCAGATAAGCCGACAGTACCGGATATTTGTACTCCTTATCCCAAAATTGTGCAACAGCCCTTCTGTAGTCGGCCTTGTTGAAAGGATCGTAAAAAAATCTGAAAAATTTTGCGTCAGACTTCTGCTCCTTTCTGACGAGCTCGATTAGGTTTTTTTGAGTGGCCTTCAAGTTCGCATGGTTGCTCATAATAGTAGCCATGTCTGCCAACAGGAAATGACGAGAAATTGACAACTCAGCGTAAATGGTAGAGAATGTTAAGCAACGGTCGACGATTGTCACAACCGCTTCTATCTGTTGCTTGGTTTTACCTAAAGACACAAGTCATAACAGATTTCGGAACGATATACAATTGAAATTAAGCATGGGAATAGTTATGGAAATAAAGAAATGCAATATTATTCAATTGCAAAGGATTATGCAAATATCATTTAAATAAATAGATAACACAACATAATAATCACCAATGCAATTCAGACATTAACTAATTAATTAACTTTAACTAGAGACTATCAACTAAATGTTCAAAAATGTCTTGAAAAGACGATGCAATTTAACACTATTCGGAACAATTAGCTCTCAGCTCTAGCATTTAATTACGGCATGTGACATATTAATTGTGAACGCCCACGACACCATATTTTTTATATAATTAACCTGAAGCTTATAAAAAAAAATGAATTACAAGGAAATGGTAACAAAAAACCAAAAACATAGAAACTGTCATCAAAATCGAAATAGCAGTGATTATAGATGAATCATACCGACTGTGTTTGCGCTTCCACAATTCTTTTTAATGTTTTCTTTTAACTTTCCAAACACTTCTAAATTCATGAACGCCAAATTGTACAACTCGCTGGCTTCCTCAGCAGAGATGGCAGTCGATTTTCGTAACTGGCGTACGGCAGCAAGAAACTGGCTGTACAGATCTTTTGTGCCGGAAGCTTCAAACGTGAACTCCTCCACGATGGCATCTTCCAATGCCGTTTCCACAACTCTGAAAACAAGCCGCCCTATATACTATATTGATTTTATGCAATAGAATGGAACAACAAAGCAATCATTTAGACATTGTGAAGAAGTTGAAAATGTGGAAAAAATAGAAGGGAGTTTTTGGGTTTTTTTAGTAAGGAAATACACAGGAGGCAGGGCCTATGACTCAACAGAGTCCTGTGTATTGGAAAGAGAGATCAGTAAAAGAGACATAGACTAAGTAGAGGGTAAACAAAAGAGTAGATGAGAAATAGAGGGCTGAAATAAGGTTAAGAAATTTTCATTAGGTCTAAACAATTTATCCCTTGTTTGAAGCCTTGGAGGTGGTAACACATGGCTTTTGGGAAATACACTGCATGGGAGCTTTTTCCACCAATTGGAGACCCGGACAAAGAAGGAAGATGAGTGCATGATAGTTCTTGAGGAGGGAACGATTGCAGGGTGAATAGGTCCACCAGGTGTTAAGCTGCAAACAAAACATATTCCCTTCGGGGAATACACAGCATAGGAGCTTTTTCTAGATGTATATATATATGAAGAGCAATGCATTTGTGAGACATTTTGAATATGTATTAAATATGCAACCTTTTTATCATGTCTTCTTTTGACTCTGCTGCTTCCTGGGACGAGAATAAGGACATAATTCCTGAAATCATACCCAAAACTGAAGACAAAATTTGTCCAGCTGGTCCTGCTAATGTACAAAGGGCTGCAGCGAAATTGATAGCACCCAAAATAAATCCCTTTACATCTCCAGCTTTTATGGCATCAATCATGGCAAATGCACCCTCTCCAATGCCAGATATTGCGCCAGAGATACGATCAGCTTTATCCTCATCTAAGTTTGCAATCTTCGATTTCGTTTCAACGAGTTTCTGACGGACCTCTGCAAACAAAAGTATATAATTTATTTATAATTAATTTATGTATTTTAAATGATAATACATACAAGCCAACAGAATTTAGCATTTGATTATTCGTATTATTCGCATTATTGAAAAGTAGTCTTTCCTGTTAGTCCCCCGCCAAAATAACATTTTTACATGGTTTTATTTCTTTATGGTTAAAAACTGAAATATAAACAAACTATAAACAAACAATTATTCGCGAGGTTCATGTAACATCTTTGACCTCACTCATGGATATAAGCACCCATCATGCCCTTTATGCACAGCTGCCACAGAGTTTAAAATGTGAGGTTGATATCTTGTGTGGGTTAACTCACCACTGTTTTCCCTCTCACTGGGGTTGGCGATAGGAAAGGCATCCAGCTGTAAAAAACATCTGCTCCAATGAATCATCAAATGATTAAACCTACAAAATTGTGTGGAATATCATCTGTTGAAACCCTAAACCCATGCTAGCATGGAAAATAGACGTGAAAAATGTAAATGATGGTGATGATGATGAATATACAGCGATATCTTGGAAGATCTTGTCGAACAAATTCTCTGTCGACACATCCATTTACACATGGAAGAGTCAAGCATCGTTCTATGAGTTCCGATTTGCTTCTTGTTGCGCTTTTTTGCCAATTTCCAACTGTTCTCAGACATGCTGATTACGGATTATAGGCTCTAAAATGGCTGCAATTCTGTCCGGAACAGCGTACATAAAACACTCTCTGGTCTCTGATCTCCTGTCGACAGATATCGCCACTGTTGAGGAAAAACATTCCTTGGTGATTTTTTCTTCGCGTGAACTAACTCTCGTCTATGTCCACTTCGGAATTCGGTCCACCAATAGCAATTGGATTCTGGAGCAAGTCTATCGCACAAACATCGCATAAAAAGTTATTCCAATCAACAACTGTGTTTTTGTTTATAACCAACTCGCGTTCACAAAACTTTATCTATATTTTACCTTTGTAATTCTGCAAAATTATGAATTTTTCAACAATTTTTGAACTTGTCGCTTTTAAAAACATTTTTTGCCGATCCTGCACCTAGTGGCGGGTATTTTATTCGGGGCCAGGGCTCTTGGTGGTCAGAAGGGGTCCCGCGCCCAAGAAAAAAATGAAAACAATTTTTTTTTAAAATTTTTATTATGAGTAGAAGAAACGTACAAGGAGAAATTTAATCAACACATCTAGCACTTTGAAATTCAATGACGTCACAGGAAAATATGTGAATAGAACTTGTTTCTCTTATTTAAGGTGGTTACCCTATAGATATAAAAATTCGATTTTTTTTTGTTGTCGGTTTTAAATACTTTCAATACCGTAGATTACAAAAATGAACTTAGTTTTTAAAAATTTACTCATAAATTGGTGTATTTCATTATTTTTTAGGAAGAGGTATAAAGAAATTACCTTGACAACGCACATAGCAAAGCAGATATATTTAGTTTTACACCTCAAAATCAACGAAAACTAGCCTAATTAAGATAAGTGTGGCTTTTTGTTTCTATCCTGTTCCGTTTCTAAAAGCTATACCTTAACGTCAATTAATTCACGCCATTTAATTCTGTTTAGCATTGCGTTCGGAAGTTCATATCTGTCTCTGACGGTCTTCCAGGATCTTTACGACCATGAGATGGATTCCATCAATCACTCACTGACCATTTCTTCTTTGCTCCGATAAGAATGTCCAATGAACATAAGCCTCCTTTAGTGAGTATCTAACTTCTGTTATCAGTGCCAGTCTATCATGTAGCTGTGCTCCAGTAGGGTGGTTCTGCCATGGGCAGTTATCATTGAGGATGTTTTCAGGGCCAGGTTTCTGAGGCCAGGATGATGATTTGAACACCAGGACAGATTCAACTACTGCTCTGAAGAAGCTTTTCTTGACACCGTTTGGAAGAGATGACTTCCAAATAACTGATAATCGTTAAGAGATGGTCATGCTTTGCCTAACAGTGTTTATGAATTGAACTTTTTCTTTTATTCTCATATCCTGCCATTTAGTGAAATAAACTATCTAGCATTCGCCATGCAATTCAGCGGTTCAGTAGCTCAGTGGATAAGTTCTTCGGGTCACGAAACCAAACCGCGCCGATTCGAATCTCATCTCCGGCAAATCTTTATTTCTGAGTTCTTGAGCAAAACCCGATGCGTAATGCAAGTCTAGCTTAAATAGGTTAGTTGTCTGGTTGAGCGATTTTCGTAGGCGCAAACGGGCGTCCTAAGTACGCCAGGACTAACCAACAGGACACACAAGGTAAGAGTATTTTATATACTGAAGTGTAAATATCATCCTGTATAAAAATAGATAGACATCCATGCGACCGACGCTGGAAATGGAGCATTTGCTTGGAATTTTTATGGTTTGTTGTGTGCAGAATTTATTATCAAAAGGTGACGTTGAGTACATGTTGGTTTATGATAAGTGGAAATGCATTTTGCACGGGGGCATTCAATAATGATGCTTTATAATTAAATTAATAAATTTTATTGTTTTGTTATTATAGATAATTGACTTTAAAAGTGAGCGTTCGCATAGCTACTATTTATTATTATTATTTTTTTTTTTTTATCTCTGTAAGGTTATTGGAGGGAGGTGAAATTTTCTACCTTTCTCGCTCACTTACTTGCCATCTTTCCTTCCTTTTTGATGCTGACGTCGTTGGTTTCCTCCGAGGATTCCATCGCCAATTCCTCGATTTTCGGCAAAATATCATTCTCGAGCTCATCAACCTCGCCTTTCACTTTTTCCACACTGCTTCCGTCATCATCTGCAGCAATGAGCAAAAACGTGACACATAGCACCAAAACCCGCATCCTCTCAACAACTGCGCACAGTACGATTGTTGCAAGATGCTCGTTAAGCTTTATAGAAGCTACCAATTCACGGCGGGCATGATTTTCGTCATGGTTATGGTCAAGCTATAAACAAAAACTAAGTGACGACACCTTCTGCCATTTGACAAAAGCTGTTTTCTCATTTCTCTGTGTTTTATATAGTCAGGTATCATATATTCTACCACGAAGTAGGTAGTTTTCAAACGCGCTCTTGTCTCTTTTTCCTTTTTGGTCTGGTAACCTTTTAACTCTATACGGGTTATATTTCCTAAATTAAACTTCCCGTTAACTTCACACCTTTTATTATATTTCGTACTAGCTCTATAAACCCCGTGTTTTTAAAAATCAGTTTTTGGTTTCAAATGTTTTGAAACGTTTAAATTTGCATTGCTCATTGTAAGAAATAAACTGAAACAACTTCTTAAAAAAGATTGTTTATCATCTTACATATACTAACTTTTAATACCGCGATTATTACTACGGTAACTGCTGTTTTTGTTGTTATGTTTATATCATTCTTGTTCTTCTCTAATATTTCCATATTCTATTTTGCTAATACTCAGATGTAGTTTATTCATTACCTTTCTTGAAGGGTTTGCTTTTGTACATATTGTTGATAAAACTCATTGATTGATTGAATGAAACCATGGCGTTCTTAATAACAGGCCTACAACACACGCATGTGAATCCAAAAACTGGGGGGTCAAAATAAAAAATCTGTAATGTCATTATTTTTTACCATTTCGCATTAAAATTTTTACACATAACTCTACAAGAAGTTTGGTGAAAAAATAAGAAATTCAACAAGAAAGAAATACAGAGTTTTTAAAGAATTGCAAGAAAACGTAACAAATGTATACCATAATAATATAAGTTCAGTCATAACTAAGTCAATTTTAATACTTTGAGAGAGGTTTCTTTTGAGCTTCCTGGAGTTGAAATTCTGCAATAATTATTCAATAATACATTGGCCAGGATACGACAATGATGCTTTTGCATTGAAAACATGTAGTATTCACTGACATCTGCAAATACCTCCATGAGCGAATTTCTGCACACTTTCGTTTTGACTGATTCAAACATAATGAAGCAGAAGACGCACCATTGAGCGGCAGAGTCAATCGGGATTTTCAACCCACCACGATCCAATTCATCTGTAAATCCCCCATACTTTTCGTAATAAAATGTTGTTGTTGTTAACAGGCCATTTTCAGATATCTCCCCATCTTTTCTGGTGACATAGCCGGCTATGTGGACCAGTGCCATTTTTGTGTCAATTGTGACAAACTTTTCCAATTCTTCTAAGTTATCGAATATTTCTGTACTCTCTTCGTTCAGTTGGTATTCACAATTTGAGCATTGATGCCCAGGGAGAATGGAATCATCGATTTCATCACTTACTGAAAGGATGTTAGATGCTTTAGCAATGTTCAGCTTCTCTAAAATTTGCTGTACTGTTATAAAGTAGGCACCTCCTGAACTCTGGCGAAATTTGGAAAATTCTTTCTCAATGTGATCTGATGTGAAAAGACCAACACAAACATATTCATGTGATGTTGAAAGAAGGTGATGACACAAGTCCACTATTCCATGACATGTTTGGTATATAGCTTTTGCTGTGTCCTGTGTCAGTTGACGAATTCGACAATTTGTGGATTTTTTCATTTTCATACACATGTTGCCAAAACTCCTCAGGTACTCTAGTCTTTCATCAGTGGAATCAGAAATAACTGCTTCTAAAGGGTCATTATGTCGAACATCTGCCCCTTTTGATTTGACATTAATGATTTTCCAAAAGTCAACAATCATCCTTATAAATGCTGCAGTATCCTCCTTGCCCTCGATGTCAGTCATACCGGGATGTGTGAGTAGACCAGTTATAGTAAAGTCACAGAACACTTGGAGGCATATGTTTACTTTTTGACGCTCAATTGGCTTCGGAAACACAGCTCTTTCATTAAGCTTCGATAATTTTACCACAGATGTTGATTCAAGCCTGTATAGTGTCTCTAAATGTGACCATTTTGCTGTTTTTTCCACACCTGCATCATAAAAGGTGAGTTGCTTTGTCTTTTCAGTGATCCAATTATTCCTAATACTTTTTATAAGATGCACAAAATCGAACAAGAGGTATTGACCATCTTTTGCAAGCCAACATTTTTCTGGCACAGTTTCGTTGAGCTTGTAAAATTTTTGGTTCACACGATTGTTGTCGCATACTAGCACCTTCACAAAACCCCCTTCTACAAAATTGATCGCTTCTGTTGTTTGGGAAATTTCACTGTTTACAAGTTCAGAATCTAAATTAGCTACTGGCAGCATTTTCGAGAGAAACCTTGGACCTCCAAACATACAAACTATCATCACGCCAAGAACTGTTTTGGCCAGCTGACTATGATCATTGACTGCTCTACCAAACACTGTACCTCCATGTAGCAGCAATGCTTTCTTTACATAAACTTCGTCAAACACAATTATGCACAGTCTTTGCTTTTCGGTTACATTTGTCAACAATTTTTTGACATAGGAAATTTCATCTAATTTGCCAACCTTTGAAGTGATTTTTGTCAATGTTTGAACAGAGGGTAAGGCATAGTCACTCCGTAATTTTGTGTAGAGAGCACGGGAAGTACAAAAGTACTCAAATGCCCGAATAATCATTTCTGGAGGATATATTTTTTGGCCAACGCTGATGGGCCCCATGGCAGTGAAGTGTTCTTGCAGAACAACTGTTTTTCTATCAATATCATGTTGATTCAAATATCGCAATGCCTCCTCCAACTGAGACCAAGTATTTATATAAACAATTCTGTTGCGGCTTAAGCTTGTAATATGTATTCTTAGTCCACAATGAAAACTCTCATACCTGAGATCTTCGAAAATTTTAAGGAGAAATTTAGGCATACCATTTATGTAAAAGACTGATTGGAGTAAAACTTCTTCACGATGAATAATGATATCGAATTCAACCTGAAATTGTTTCGTTCTATTTCCAAACTCATTTTTCAATCCTTCAAAGTCAAATGTGTCTGACTCTATAAAACTGGACAACTCATCAGGCTGCTGATTTCTGGCAACAAATGATGTTTTTTCAATATTTCTTGGTGGTGGAAGTGGCGCTGGTATAATACTGGTCGGAATATCATCAAATACTGACGGTGGATTTACAGGCCGTAGCTTTCCATAAAACATAAACATTTCACAGTTCTCAGGCCAATGCTTTCTGCAGATAACTGTGTCATTATTTACGGTTAAATTTGCATTTATCTTTTTCACAGTGTCAATCCATCTTTGTCTTTCTAATGGATACTTCTTCACGTTTGGAAACCGATATACTGGAATATTCACACCAGATTCTCTGTTTCTTTTTTCTTTTTTATAGTTGGTCGAACAACTGTGCATGCAGCATGATTTAACCATGATTTACTTTATCTACAACAGAACAACAATTTAATTTCGGTGCACATTGCCAATTCCAAAATATGTACAACATGACAACAAATTAAATTCATGAGCGTAAAACAGTACTACAGTCAGTCAAAACAGTGAAAATTTGACCAGAAAATACATTTTCTAATGTATGATCTCATACATATATAATTCACAATAAGAATTAAGACAGATAAACAAGATGTCATTCTTTGAACATTTGTTTAAAGATGGCTACCGGTTCACAGAAATTTTTTTTTGACCCCCCAGTTTTTGGATTCACATGCGCGTGTTGTAGGCCTGTTATTAAGAACGCCATGAATGAAACGATTGAGATCCTACTGGACAAAGATTGAGATTCTGGGCTATATCAAGTCCACCAGAATCGGTGATTGGAAGCTACATCTCAGTAGTATGGAAGGAATTCTGTCGTGGATTCATGCATATGACAGGATCAGGGGCGTCGAGAGGCAGCACGGGCCCCGGGGTATACAAGCTCCTTGGCCCTTGTGCTCATATATAAATATATAATACATACACACAAATAGGGGCGCCAAGATCCATAAGATCAACATTCCTTAATATCGTTCATCCCGATGAAAGCGTGGCATGTTATCCGTTGCACAAATCTGAATGTTTTGCCTCACACACTTTTCTTCAACATCAAATGTTGACGATTCGGGTCGATGCTTCGATCACCAAGTTCCTGTCGCAATAGTCTTGATGCCCGAAGTAAGGTTCAACGCACACAACGTTTTCAAAACACAACGTTTATGTACTAACAAATTTTCTGGCCCAGATGGCATACCTGCTATCCTACTAAAGACATGCGCAAAGGAACTTGCCCCCCATCTCGCCATACTCTTTAACCTCTCCTATTCCACCGGCATTTTTCCTTCCTCATGGAAGTTAGCACATGTTTTTCTAATCCCCAAAAAGAGTGATAAATCATTACCATCTAACTACAGACCCATTGCCTTAACATCGCTACTCTCTAAAACAATGGAATCTATAATTGTAGACAATCTGCTAGGTCATCTCGAAAAACACAAACTGCTCTCCGACCATCAATACGGTTTTAGAAAAGCTAGATCAACTGGTGATCTACTTACTTACGCCAGCGATGTCTGGTCTTCTGCAATAGAAACTTTTGGTGAAAGTCACATTTTATCTATCGACATCTCCAAAGCATTCGACAGGGTTTGGCACAAAGCTCTTCTTGCTAAACTTCCTTCCTTCGGACTGCCCGCAAAGCTTTCAAACTGGATCGAAGATTTTCTAACAGAAAGGTCCATAGCTGTTAGAATTGATGGCCACCTTTTTAGTATGCATCGCATAAACGCAGGAGTTCCTCAGGGCTCAGTGCTGTCACCAGTTCTCTTTCTGATGTTTCTTTACGACCTACTGTCCCTCTTATCCTCCTCCGTACATTCCTACGCTGACGACACCTACCTCCATACTCCTTACTCTTTCGCTCGTGTTAGTAAGGCTACAGCGAAAAACATTTCTCTTAAAAGATCTGAGGCTGCAAATATTCTGCAAAATGACCTAATTAGGGTTACGAAATGGGGAGACCACAACATGGTCAAATTTAATATCAAAAAGACCGACCAAATAGTTGTCTCCAGAAAGCGGAATCGCTCATTCCCAGATGTAGTTATGGGTAACGATACCCTCCCTTTCTACTGTCACCTACCTCAACTCAGCCTACTAGTGAGTTCTGACCTACACTGGAATGAGCACATATTTGGTTTGGCCAAAAGAGCTTCGCAGAAGTTGGCGTTTCTGTTCTATGCCCGGAAGTATTTCCCCCCTGACAAAATTCTGGTTCTGTATAAATCCTTAATTAGACCTCAGTTAGAATACAACTCACCCGTTTGGGGCGGGGCTTCTAAGTCTGTGTTGGAAATTCTTGATCGTATCCAGCGCAAGTCAGTACGATTAATTGATAATCCCAGGTTAACAGAAAACCTTCAACCATTGGAACATAGACGCAGGGTAGCCGCACTTTATTTGTTCTATAGATACTTTTTTGGTCATTGCTCAGATGAACTGCACTCTACTGTCCCACCTATTTCTGTATTCCCCAAAAACACGAGGTACTCTTCTAACTGCCACCAGTTCAATGTTTCCGTTCCCTCCTCAAGAACCATCATGCACTCATCTTCCTTCTTTGTCCGGGTCTCCAATTGGTGGAAAAAGCTCCCATGCAGTGTATTCCCCAAAAGCCATGTTTACCACCTCCAAGACTACAAACAAAGGATAAATTGTTTAGACCTTATGAAAATTTCTTAACTTTATTTCAGCCCTCTGCACTTATTTCTCATCTACTTCTTTGTCTACCTTCCATTTAGTCTATGTCTCTTTTACTGATCTTTCTTTCCAATACACAGGACTCTGTTCTGAAGAGAAAAAGAAGCATGGGTGCAGAAGTGTAGTTGGGCCAAAGAAGTCGCAACTAGTCTGTTTGCGTTCTTGTTGAACAATTGATAAATTCTTGTGGACTTTTTATGATTATCTTTGGCTTTCAAATATTTGCAATATGCTAAAAATAGCTAATTTTGGTGCATATCGGTATCTCAGAAACGTCATAGAGAAAATCTGACTTCATGTTTGAAATACGCGACCCAAATTCAGTTCAGAACACCTATTTTCACTATCAAAATGTAAGCAGTTTTTGCATTGCATTGCAAAGCATTTAAGCCCATTGCTAAACAAAATAAAAATTGTTTCAAATATTTATGGGCCCCTGTTTAGCATGGGCCCCGGGTACTTTGCCCTCTCTCGGTGTGCCTGAACAGGATCACTTTTACGTATTGTTGGGCAAGACTAAAGGAACTTCCCGAAACGATGAATTTCAAATTGGCAACTTTTCTGTGAAAAACGTTCATTTCCGACGGTCGTTTCAACATGTTTCAAGTAATCGAACAAACAATCAATAAAGAACAAAAGGGTCCGGGCGGCATCATTGGAATCAGCACTTCAGTTGGTTCAGTTCAAAGATGGGTCCTTTCCAGCCATTTCGTAGCTGCAATGATGGTTTATAGAAAACTGACAACAAGGAGAAATTCAACGATCCGATAAAGAAAAACAATCTTCCAACTTTCAGTAGCATGTTAAAGAAACCAATTTTTAAAGCAAAGAGATTGAGGATGGCACTGAGATCTAACAGGGAAACATGAAACATTTCACAATTAATTTTCTTTTCAAGGGATAAAAATAGCTTTCAGATTGGAAAATTTTCTTCTTCGGCCAACCATGGTGGTCGACAATTTTTCCACTCCCTTATCTTAAAGATTTTCAAGTTGTTACGGCCCTGTACTACCACTTTCTTTGGCGAATGCTGACGAACCATTATCGAAAACAATTAAACCCAAACTATTTACAGCCTTGTCAATTCCAATAGCTGACCACTGTGCCGTACCTATATTTGATGGAATGGTACTTTTTCAAAAAAAAACATCTACGCTATCAACCTTTGGTGATATTGCTGACTATATTCTTGAAAAAATCCCGAGTAAGTCTTACAGAGTATTCCTTTTTCGTAACTGACATTTACTTCTATCCGTTTCTCGGTCCGCACTCATTCTGGTCTGTAAAATACACGTTGGCAAGAAAATTCAGACAGGCAAGCACCTTTTTTATGAAGCCCCAATAGTATACCAACCCCATAGCATAGGTAAGAACAAAATAGGCAGAGCATTTGCAATTTCGGATTTCTGAGGTTGCGAGTTCAAATCCTCCCGGCCTCGCCGACTCAGCGAATGAGTAGCATTTCAATGCGGCAAAGTACGGGTGTTAGTGGTAGGAGTGGCGCCCGCCTCAACAGTTACACGCAACGCCTTGCGCTAAGGAAAAGGGGATAGACACCCTTGTTTACGCTCGTTACTAACATTTGGGTTAATGCGATAACTTTGCTTTTTTAGCCCCCCGGTCCCGAACTAATATGCTTATATAACATGACTAAATTCGGAAAATTTCTCTTGATGGACGCGACTGAGACGCCGAAAAACGGGATTCCCCTGGGGTAAATTTATGGGCTCCTTTCAGAAATGCTTTCTGGCAAAGAACCTGTGCTAGGACACAGTTACAGGGGAATTTTTGTGGATCAAATAAGCGCCTTGATTACACTTGACTATTATGCATAATCGATCAGAAAATTTATAAAGAAGTAAAAAAAAATAAAAGGTTTGCCAGTTAACAGTAAACATTAACTTTTTCATTTACTGTTAAGAGTCACCCTTTTAGATATGACAATAATATTCTGCAGAATCGTCTTCAAGGAATGTAGCAATCGTAGTGATGGAATATAGCATCACTTTTCAAGGAATATGTTCTTCGTACCATCCATTATTCCGATAAAATGATCTCCTAATTTTGCGATTTGACGTATCCCGGACTGTCTGATTTCTTCTGGAATGACTCGGTTAGATGAACATCGTGATACAGGCAAGCGCTACGTCGAACCAGAGTGCCACACATACAATTGTAAACGTGAGGGGAAAATCACTGCCATTAAGATATTTTGGTTTGAAGTATTTAAAATCCAGAAGCCGAACGGCTTCGAAATTGCAGCGGCGGATGTATTGGAGAGAACTGCAAACCGAATAAAACCCGCAGGAGAATAGAGCCGCAAGAACAACGCTAAGAACATTACTACAAATGTAACTGTTCTTTGAGCTAATCGGCCAATATCCTTTACGCATCGGGTAGATAGATTGTACTAAACATAGCAAAGAAAACATTTGTCCGACGAAAAACCCATGACATATTAACGAATGACCGCCGATAAAGATCCTTTCCTGTTGAAAGATTTGCGCGAACATGAAACAATGTCTTCCGCACTGAAAGTAGAACTTGACATAAACAACCGCCGATATTACTGTCACCAGTGTACGCAACGCAGAGCAATAAATCCTCATTCTTTCGAATAAACGCAACATAGAACAACGATTCTTCATTCTTTAAGGTGGTACCTATAGAAAAAAACGAAATCTTAAATGGCTAAATGGTAACAAACTTTTTTTAATGGAAATGTGTTTATACATGTTTAGAAGGATATTTTTATAAAAAATTATTTTATCATGAGAATATGGCATAAATTATGCATAAAACAGCTCCACACTATAAACGTAATATCTCATGACCAAATATTTCAATTCAACTGAAATTTTGAAGGAATATCTGATATATAGAAACACATCATGTATAGTATAGTAAAATATAAGAGCTAGAGTCATGTGAACAGTTTTTATGAGAAAAAAGCCAAGTTCATGATTTTTGCATCATATCATACATACTAAAATTGTAATAAAACTTGATATTTTTTAACAGGATGTATAGTAATGCATGTGTGTAATAATATGTATGGTAATGTATAGTAGGATTTTAACAAATGTTATATATATCATGTTTATAGTCTGATAATAATGCCGCAAAAATCAAAGGTCTAATTAACGCAAAATAAAATATAACTAAAATCCACCAGCAATATATGATTCTGCTGGTTATTGTTATTTTTTTCTGATGATTTTACTTCTGCTTTTTGTGTTTTTTTTGTATTGTACCATGCTCCATAAAAATACCCATCTTAATAGAAAAATATGACAACACTGAATTAATTCCACGCGAACCTTCATTATAATGCAACAATGCAGAGTTTACTCCAGTTTCTTGACGGTTAACAGAAATTGTTTTTGGACATCTGGTCCAAATAATGTTATTAAACGATTCATTCGGGTTTTGCGTTTCACCATATACGCACTTTCTCAATAACTCATCATTTGCTAAATTATCAAATACTGGGCGAATAATGTCATGAACCCACTTTGGTAAACTAATAGAGGCTGTGTATGTGTTTTTTTAAGTCACTTTGTCTCTTTGGAACTTACTCCAGCTATCTTTACCGGGGGGGGGGGGGGGGATGACGGAAATTCGCTTGTTTCATGGCATATATGTTCTCTAAATTTTGATGAATAGCCAGCCCATAATAGTTTTGCATGCTATTGATGACTTTCTCGTGCAACTTGCCAGCAATAGGTGATTTTGTACCCTTGTACTCTTTCACTTTATTTCGAAGGTGTGTCCCCAACCTTTTTTGCACATGGCCAACACACTCTAATTTTATCGGAGTCATGTTGTAATCTTGGTATGGTTTTGCATCCACAACAGCTTTAAAAGAAGATGTATCACCATCTCCTAAGTATATATTCATGATAAAGAAGATTGTTTTTAGTAATTGAACGTTGAAACATCTTAACTGCGCCCGCTGCTTCCATTGGGCCAGAACTTGATGTGTGGTTTACCAAACAAACATGGTCATTTTTCCATGCATCATATTGTGCAGTCCCATATCCAATTTCCCAAATTTTACACTGCTTACAATGTGTAGATAAAACATAGGTATCTACACATTTATTGCCAACAGTCACAGTCACAACACTATTAGCTGACGAGTGTCCACGTTTCTGCCAAGCTCCATCAATTTTAGCTCGTACCAATGAAATACCACTTCCATGAGTCAGTAGAATGTAGAAGAAAATGCAACTTCATCTGCTGCTTTCCTCATACTTTCATTAGCAGAAATTTCATATGCATCAAAAAGTTTATTATTAATGTTTCTGTATGTCGGATCAGAAATGGAACACATGTTCATACATCGAGCAAATGTTGATACCGATTCAAATCCTCAACCAATCTCACGGCTATAACGCTTCGTACATTAACTTCAAACATGTTTTTTCCCTGTTTGCTTGTCTGTTTTCCACTTTGCTTCGAAGTGAAGAAGCTGTTTTCAAAATTACAATTGGAACATAAAAGTTTTAATTAACTAGCAAATCCCATTCGAGCATCATGATTATTAATTAGTTGTATTTTAGATTGATGGCATTCTGGACAGGCAAGTAATGTTTCCAATGACTGTTTTAATATTTTAAAGTTCATAAACAAATAGTAATCATCCTCATCTAGTTGATTCAATGATGTAACAGATTCATTCAGGCTTTCTTTTAGCTTCTTTCTACGAGAACATTCAGCAGACACAGATTGGTCACTTTCATTCATACTAAGCACGTTTTTGGTGTTTCCCTGAAAGCGTCTCTTTCGTTTTCGAGCTGTGTTTTTGCCCATTTTACTTTGTACTTTACTCTGATACTGTCTTTATTCTTCACAATGTTATATCTATATTTACTAACAAGCTAAAGGAACAAAAATAAAAACAACACATTTTGAATCAAATCAAAATCAAATCAAATGTTTTGTTTACCACACAATAACACAATTTAAATAATACAAATACAAGTGACAAATATAGCTAGCTAAACATGACAATTAAATACTTCATACTTTTTTCCAATATGCTAAATGAACTATACACCATTGTTTGAATTGAAAAAATTCATTACGGAATCCGAAAATAACAAAATTTGTTTTCGACTTTTGCACTCTTGCAAAGATGCACAGCCAATAAGAATAGACCAGTACGCGGTTAAAATGCATGCTGGGTAATCAGGACAAACAAAAACAAGGTCACTGTAGCTTAGTGGTTAGTGCATTCAACCCACAAAATCAAACGGTGCTGGTTCGAAATCCAGCTCGGACACATTTTGATTTCTGAGTTACAGTTGAGTTCTTGAGCGGAACTCATTGCGTAATGCAAGCCTAGCTCAAATGGTGGGTGTCTGGTGAAGCGACTTCGTAGGTGCAAATGGGTGCCCTAAGTACGCCAGGACCTAAACCTTGGGATAAGAAGAGCCACTGTTACATGTGGAGAGTCCCGTAAAAACTCCATTATTATTATTATTATTATTATAAAGAAAACCATTATTTGCGAATACATCAGTCGACTAAAACACTGGAAAAACTACTACAATTTTATACAACAACACAGTTTAACGTCACTGTTTTGTCGCTTTGTTTGTCCTGATTACCCAAGATGCACCGCGCAACCGTAAACAGGTCTATACTTCCGTCCGTGTATATAGATAGAAATAATTATATAGAAAAAATTTAATTTGCAAATATAAATATATAAATCAAGAATCCATGCAAAAATGATTGAGGTCAGTACTTTTCACAGCAATGATTCATAATGCGTAAAGGTTTTTTTTAATTAAGAGGCGTTTTAAAGCTTTTTTCGAATTTTTTATATTTTTTAAGTTAGTATACAAATATTGCAAGAAAAAGCGTGTGAATATCTTTAGAGAGTAAAAGTACTCCGTCCGGTGGCAAGCAGTCAGACGTTAAAATCTACTCTCGTGGGAATACGGTACGCGAAGAATCAGCGATGGAGTGCAGTGAATTGATTGTAAAAGCGGAAGATTTTTTTTAAAGAGAGAAAACGGAAGTTTTTTTTTCAGACTCGAATAAGCGAATTGAACAAAATTCCACTGAAACTCTTCAAACGCAACCTCAAATTTCCTCAACAGTCGCAGTAAATGCCCACAAATATATATAACCAGCAAGTCTATATATCGCAAGAACAAATAATCCACGGTAACAACCAAAACAAGCAAAACAGCGGAGCGTTCGAAAACACGTCTTGCTCGTGCACTCTCTCTCGAAAAAAAGGATACTTTACTTTGTCTTTTCCCATCTTTCTCATCCCAAATTTCAAAAATAAGTAATTTGCAGAACAGAATAATTATCCACCAGCTTGCACTTTACAGACCAGAGAATAAGACATTCAAAAGAGGGTAAAAGAAGGGAAAGAAAATTATTTGCTATGCGGAAACTAAGAAATTTTTTTGCCTTGTTTAAAGGAATGCCAATTTTCAAACATTTCGGTTTAAATTCTGTAAAAATGAACTATACAGCATGTAAAAAATGACGTGTTAGTGTTTAGCGCACGCGCTAGTGCCAGTTTTCGTGTTATTTTAAACTTGTTTTAAACTACGTGGCATGTGGCAGTAAAGAAACGAAAGAAAACCTTCGTGTCGTTCGTGTCTCCCAAATTTTTATGTTTTCTAAATTTGGCGCCCGATGAGAGACACGAGTTTCTATGGATTGATTGTGTTTCTTAGTTCAAGATTTTACTCAAGTTGCTGAGAGTTTGACGTTGTTTTTGCAGAGTTTACGGACGTTGATTCACGTTTGTTTGGAAAATAATGTTGCTGAAAGTTTGACGTTGTTTTTTGCAGTTTACGGACATTGATTCACGTTTGTTTGGAAATTAATGTTACCGAAAGTTTGACGTTGTTATTGCAGTTTACGGACATCGATTCACGTTTGTTTGGCGAGTTGTTGATTTGGTTGTTGTTCTTGTGTATTGTTTTGTCATTTTGCAATTAGTCGCGTTAATTACTCATAGTTGTATGCTCCTTTTGTTCTGTTTTTTTGCTCGCTTGGTTATCGCTTCTTATGAAAAATGTTTGGGTATTATCATTTCGCACAACCACTACAACCACACTACAACCACCCAGACTTTGCGCTACCACCCCACAAAAGACTACTACAACCACAAAAAAAGACTACTACCACCCCAAAAAAGACTAGATCTTTGATCCAAGATATAATAATTATTATAATATTTCCACATACCTTAAGGGAAGGAATTTTCGCGAGAAGAAATTTTCGCGATTTTGGCCCCAAATCACTGCCATTAAGATATTTTGGTTTGAAGAATTTAAAATCCAGGAGCCGAGCGGCTTCGAAATTGCAGCGGCGAATGTATTGGAGAGAACTACAAACCGAATAAAACCCTTCAAACGTTTCTAACGTTTTCAAATAAAACGCAACGTAGAACAACGATTCTTCATTCTTTAAAAAACATTTTCTTTGTCGAGCGAAAATGCTTCAAAGCTATGAGCATGCCAACCATTGAGCACATTTTCCGCAAAAAAAAGGGAAAATTCGTGTTTTGATGTGCATTTTTTGTTTTTCACATTTCAAATCCACCAAATATAAATCTCTATACACATACCTTTCCAAATGGAAAATATACATAATACATTAGCTAATTTTATTTAAAAAGATTAAAATTAATGCTCAATACTGTGATCACGGCTCCAACAAAAATATACTCAACAAGATGTGACGCCATTTATGTACAACAGTTCTGTAAGGAACTTAGATTAGTATAAAATAGTGTTCTGATACACCGCGCGTTTTCAGTTTCAGTTCCGGTCTTTGTTTTTATGCAAAATCTATTGTTTTCAGTTCATTTTGCGACCAAAATTTCGAGTAAACTCAACAATCGTATTGAGAATTGGTCGAGATTTTGTCTAGAAAACAATAGAAAAAAGGTTAATAACGCAGACCGGAACTGACACAGTAAACGCATGTATTAACACCAAAAATCATAAAATTTGGTGAAGTATTTCTCGATCTCCCTTAATATCCCTCCTCTTGTTTGCGAAACCAAAATAAGATTATTCCGCGTAAAAACCACCTCAGTCTATTGTTTTATTTATTCCCGTCTCCCTTGTTCTCTCGTTTCGAAATTCCGAATTCACCTTTCTGTTTTGAATCTCATGCGTTCTTGCTTGTTTCTTTTTTGAGACAGCAGATCAATAAGACATCTACAAAACACTGCGTGACTTCATGTTGAGCACCTCAGGATTTGGAAAAGGGTCTCAACATGGGTCAAGAACAAAGAAAAACCTGTTAATGTTACTTTTAAATGATGCCTAAACGTGCGAAGTGACAATGAATGTGCCATTTTTTGCTTTTCTGATTCGACGTAGGAAAGAAACAAACAACATAGCATTCAAAACTGTGTCAAAAGTCTATTACGTCTGATGCGTGACGTCCCTCCCGACTCTCTTGTCAAACTATGATCTGAAAAATATCTACACTGAGGATCAATTCAGACTGTTTTTTTTTTCAATGCCTTCCAAATAAAACTTATCAACGAAAAAGTTCTTATCGGAAAAGTGCTATGGAGGAAAGCTAAGTAAAACACGTCTCACTGGCTTGACAGCAGCAAATGCTGTTGGCGAAGTCTATGTTTGTACTTGGAAAAGCCAGAAACCACGATGCTTTAAGAATGCCAAATTCTTACTCTGCCGGTAGAGATGTCAGCGGAAAATTCGAGGCATCATATATAAACGATTTTTCGTCAAATGAGATAATGTTGAGATAAAATCTCTGGTGAGATAAAAAGATTCTCACCAGTGCTTCCCTCTAAATACTTCTAGAAACAACAAAAACACTTAACAAACTGCGCGTGCGAAATGGTCATTGGGGACATTGCCTTTTGTAACGCCAGAAAACCTGTTAGAATCAAAGAAATCGTGCGTTACTAAGGCAATGTCTCTGGGGACACGAAATCAACATAACAAAAATTACAACAATGGCCGCCGTGCAATAACAGTCGCCGTTTTTGTTCTTTTGTCGCTATTGTTTTAACAAATTTGTAAAGGCAATATTTACTGTGAATTAAAATTACAGCATTGCACATTAAATAAATCAGGCTTCACCGGGGGCTTTGCTTCATCGTCGAAGCCCAAAGTAGTAAAGGTTTTAAAAAAATTGTGCCGTTTTCATTCTTAAGTCCGACCCTCCCCCCCCCCCCCCGCTTTTTAATTTTCACGGTACGCCCCTGCTTTAGTAGGTTTTGAAACAATTTGAGCGAAATTGGATTCGTCCATTATTTTGCAATACCTTTTAGCTTCAGTTTTATTTCGATCATTCAAATTAATGTTAAAATCGTCTGTTATAACAATTGCTCCAACTTGATTTTACAGCAATTATTAGTTCTTCAAATTTTGAAAGCCAATCAAAAATGTTCGAAGTGGTAGGGCGTTACATTACACCTATTAGTGAAGGCCAGTATGTACTAGAATAATCCTTCGTGTGCAAGGACGTGTTAAAGGCAAACTTTTTGTTGATTCTGTTTGGTTACCTAACGGGGATCAAGAATTTCATAGGTTCCACATTTTGGTCACCCCCTGGTTTATGTGATATGACGTCATTGGTTCTCATTGCAACAAATTTTTTTTTGAGAAAATTTGAAACAATTTTTATACCATTCAAAAAAACATTTAAAATAGATCAAAGTTTCCAAACCGTACGGTTGTTAGCGGCGAAGAGATCTTTGATGATGATAAAATAGCGTCTTCCATTAACACTTTCTTCACAAATATTGGTCCATCTTTTGCCTCAAAAATATCTACTAATAAAAATTCTGTCACAAACTTTCTTGATACATGTAATAAATATATTGATTGTAAAAAACAGTTAACTATACCGTAATGTCTCGATTAAGCGCCTGGGCGCTTATTTAATTTTCGAGACTATAGGGTGGGCGCTTATTCGAGGGGCCACTTATTTGCAATTCAGAAAAATTGAACCTAAATAAAAAGCGGTTTTTAATAGAAACAATTTTTTTCTGACAAAATATCTATTTCCACATCTTCGTCACCCTCTTTGTCTTCGTCGACGAGTAACATATCTGGACTCGTGTCAGCGATATCACTCTCATCGGCTTGAAACGGGTTTGCTTCTTCTCCGTATACATATATTCAGACTGCTCTTTCAGCATTGCACGGTCTTCGTGACAAGGTTTACCCTCTTTGAAGCATGTGATGTAATCATCTTGGCTAGCACCCGTAGCGCAAGTCACTGCACAAGAAACAAATGAATCTCGAATCATTTCCTTCGGCAACATATCCCATGATTTCAGAATCCACTGTACAACTTCTCTTCCCGGGGGTGCCTTCAATTTGCCACATTCTGTCACCTCGTTTAATCTTCGCGGTTTGCTCATTTAATAATAAATCAATCAAAAGCATTGCCTCCAACTTCTCCATCGGTTGACTCATTGTAACACTCCCATTCTGATGTCTCATCCTCACTGTCTTGACCTGCCCTCCGTTGGTATAAATCAAGCTCTTTTGGAAACAAGGAGGCATGACTCAATGCTTCAATGGGCTGACAGCACAAGTTAAAGTTAAGGTTTTGGGTAAGCATTACAGAAGAAGCCCTCTAGTTCAAGGTGGACTTGAAGTACCATGCAGAATAAAAATCAAAATGGTTTGGAGTATCGTCAACCACCTCCTCCTAATGCGATAGAAGTCTCTCTTTAAAGAATTACACACAAAACCAAAAGATGAGGCAATAATCGCAACATTTCTTTCAATAAGAAACGAACAAACGAATGAAGATGATGAAAACGACGAAGAGATGGATATCGAGGTATTGCAAAGAGCCCGACCGACGAAAAAAACTAAAAACATCCAGAAAAAAGAGGTGAATTCAAGACATTCGCGATATGTTTGAAAACGCCCGTCGTGATTCACGAAAAGGAGATCATGTAATTTTTTAAGATGAACTATTTTTATTGAAAAAAGAAAAATAAGCGTGTCTTAAATTGAAGTAGTTTAAATTTTTGTTCTATAACCGCCTGTTTTTCACACGAGTAGAAAATTACTAGAAATTCGATTTTATATAAAAAAAATTTCGCATGTATTAATTTTCGCGGTTTTAAAAAATCCATTTTTTAAAAAAAAGTAACCGCGAAATTTAGTACCACTAAGGTATTATTCTTATTACACATCAACGATATTTCAAATGTCTCTGAAAATACGTCCGCAATTTTATTCTCTGAAGACACAAATTCTTTTTTGTCAGGTGACAATATTGATAAGATCTTTTCGATGAGGAACATGAAATTGTCACTTATAAACGACTGGTTTAAGTGTAACAAGTTGTCTTTAAATCCTAATAAATCTAAATATATTCTTTTTCATCCACAAACCTCCGAAAAATTTCTCCCGAAACAATTGCCAGTGTTAAGTATCGGCAATTGCAAAATCATTAGAGAAAAATACAATATATTTTTAGGAATATATCTTGACAAGAATTTACCATGGAATTTCCCTATATAATACCTTAGGAAGAAAATCTCACGAAATATAGGCTTAATGCACAGAGCAAAATCATTCTTAAATAAATCATCTTTAAAGCAAATTTACTTTTCATTCACCACAATTATCTTATATACACTAACATAGTATGGGCAAGCACACATAAATCTCAACTCAAAAATCTCCTTAATAAGCAGAAAGAAGCGGCTAAAATTATAAAAGGCAAAAACTGTGACATTTCATCCCATGAAATATTAAAAGATCTAAAGATTTTAAATAGCTACCAAATAAATATCTTTCAAACTCTGATCTTTATGTATAAAGTAAATAATGGATCAATTCCAAATGTTTTCCAATCTCAATTTCAACTTTGTTCTAATAAATATAATACTAAAGGAATTCTTATTATAAAATACAAGTACCCTTTCAGAAAAACCACAAAAGGGCAGTTTTCAATAAGATACCGAGGTCCACGCTTGTGGAACAATTATGCTTATAACACTGAGTGCGGTCGTTACAGATCTTCAAACGCCGTTTTAAAAACGAACTTTTGAATTCGAATAGTTATTTTTTTTATCTTTTTATTATTATTTTTTATTTTATTTATTTATTTATTATTATTGTGTTTTTTCTGTGAAATTTTTTTTTTTAATTTTAAAATTTTCACGTCTAAACTCTTGTTTTTAATAAATAAATGAGTGTATACAGGTGTCCAATAAAAAGACCGCTTGGTCTTCTATGGATTCCTAGTCATTTTTTCTTGTTCTGTGGTTTATATATCACGCTCTGATTTGTATGTCTTTTATTTGACGAAATAAACATAACATAACATAACACCCGTCCGGATATTTAATCCGGGATAGTTTGGCCGCCATATTGTATTATAAAATGCAATAGCTACCCATAGCTTTGGTTTACCTCAAATTAGGTCATTATATCGTTATTTACCCTCGTTTTGTCACGAGGCATCTGTTTATTATATGTCTCTTTGTAAATAACAATAATAATTTCCACTTAAATCAATTCAATTAAATCGTCATCTAACCAAATTATTGTGTTAGTGAAAATTATGGACATGATCATGAATAGCAGAAGTGATAATAGTATGAAGCTAGATTGCTTTGTTAAAAAGGAGATTTTTAGTGTTACATTAGGCTCATTCTGTGACAAAACACCAATTTCCCCCAAAAAATTTAACCAATGGTTTCAAAGTTGTCTCATTTTTTATATTTCATGTGATTAGTGAGAATAATGACTGACCAAGATTTCAGACCCTAATTCCAAGTTGTTCTGTGAGTTACTGTGTATTTTGTAAGCACCGGGGTCCCCATATTTTTTCCTCACAAAGAATTATATATCATAGAAGTATAACTATTGCTATTGGAAGTCATCAAAACATTTCATAGCTGTCGAAATCAGCTTCTTTAATCTTATATTGACAACCAGTTATAGTAATAAGGAGTACAGATAGTGCACACTATGTGATCATTTGGAACAATGTAAATGTCTTCTTGGATTGGCCAATGGTGGCTTGGGCCATGTGGTGCATGAACTGAACATCAATGTAATTTTGATTAGTGTTTTAAATTGAACTAACTAGTACTAACCCACCATTGTCTGTCATATACTGTATTTCCTCTTATTAGCGCCGGGCCTCATTAGCGCCGCACCTTGGAGCAAAATTATGTTATTAGCGCTGCCCTCTAATTAGCACTGCACCTAGAAAGGTGGCGCTAATTAGAAAGAGAGCAGTAACCCATACAGAAGGATAGTTATACAATACAATACGTTTTTTTAGCTTCTAAATTATTTTTTATCTTTCATAAACCAGGGAAATTTCATAATTTTCACAAACTCAGGCTCGGGGCTCGGTTTGGGGTGATCTTTCTTTAACGGAAAATCCGTTTGAGAACGCTGATGAAAATATTGAATAATTTCTTTTGGTGGATATCTCCGATGACGAGGATGATTTTATTGACATTTTGTAGTATAAAAGCATTACTGATTCTTTTGTTTTATTGTTTTTGAAGAGCGAGAAAATTCCATTAAATAAAATTTATTTCTATACCATTTTGAAAATTATTTTATAAGCGCCACTCTCTTATTAGCGCCGCACTTTTTGAGTCAGTTTTTAAATAAGCACCGGGGGCGCTAATAAGAGGAAATACGGTACACAGATTATGTACTAGACAGGCTTTCTCATAAGAAAAATTTAGGCGTGTGGTGCTTCGCATATTTGCCGAATATTATTCGCATATTATTAGACGTGCCATATTTGCTTGCCTGAATTTGTCTAGGCGTGCGATGACGCGCGATAAATTTTTAATCTCATTTTTTAATTCTGACATGTCATTTAAAACTTGCGCGGTAAATGTTCTTTATTTCTAAAACATTTCTTGTTTGGCTTTAAATCTGAAAATACATTGACTTGGTTGTTTACGGCATAATTACATATTCACAGATTTACATATGCGATGTTTAACGCAGAACATTTTTATAAAAAATAAAATAAAAATACTTAATAAAATATTCCTCTTTCCGCGACTATTATTGAAAAGTTGTTGTATTTTTATGAAAATTTAAAAAACAACAAAGCATCTGACATTTGGTTACAACAATTTAAATGATCTATTTTACTATTGTTTGTCGTATATGTTACTGATGACCTCGAAATGAAACGCCTTGTTTATCTTTTAAAAGTTGTAAACAAGTGGGGGGACGTTCATGCTCGTGAACCCCAAACACGAGGGCTAAGCGTCAAGTACAAGTGACTGACTCTCAAAGCCTTAACTTCCTTGTTTACATTGCCTTCTTCTATAAAGCTTTTCATAAAAAATGATTTTGTGATTTGAATTCTTCTGAATGATGAATGAATAATCAATCAGTTAAACACATATTTGTCAGTTTTTAAAAATCCTTTTCAGCATATTTATTTTCTTCAGTTCTTCAAATTATACGATTAATAATTTCTGTCTGTCGACATCGATGTTATCTGTAAACAATTTTTTTTAAAACAAGGTTTTTTGTAAATAAGTTTTACTTATTTAGCTGAATGTATTGATGATACTTTGAGTTCCGCAATAAATATTTTTTAATATAAGTTTATTTAATCAAACTCGGTATTTAGAGTGAGTGAATTACATTTTTTTGCTTTCATTTTTTTTTATCGTGGACTTAAACACGGTCTATATTAGTTTTATATCCAAATTCCAGACAGTCTACCAGAATTCAATTGCACTACGCTTCGAAACTGCCGACTCGAAACTAGCCCTTTCGAAATTTTCGTTTAAAACTTATTTATTTAAAACCAAATTGGCTAGAGAATTAAAACCCAGCCAGCACAAATATTTTAAAAAGGAACTGTCAGACATGCTAACATGATGCACTACAGGTTCTTTCAACTCAAAGACAAACCAATGCAGAATAACTACTCTGTAACACGATAGAAAATCAAAAGATAAAACATGTTGACAATAAATCAACAAGTGAAACTTGAACATTTTGCGCATCTTTCGACGTAACAATTTTAGGCATACAGAAGGAGCATAACAATGTTGTAAACTACGTCACTAAACAACAATCATTGCGTGTTTTTAATGGTCATTTAAATGAATGTGAATGTAAATTCGTTTAAGTTTTTGTTTAATTTAATAATTTTGAGATTTTCGGAGTGTTTAATGTTTTGTACGAAATATGGGGAAAATAAAACAAACGTGATATGATTGAGGCGTGCGACTACTACTTACGTGAAGAAAATAATTTGAGGAGAGCTTTTAAACGCACGCCTCAGGAGATTAAGGCGTGTGTGGAGGCGTGCGCATGCGATCGCACGCCTCATATGAGAAAGCCTGACTAGATATAATAATTTTACTTCTATTGGAATGTTCTGATGTTGTTTGCCACTCATGTCATTATGTAATCAGTTTTATCATTTGAGCGTTTCATGCGCAATTGAGTATCACCAATAGGAACAAAATGATGAAAACTACGTGTCTCTGGTATTGTAGACAGATTATCAAAACATGGTTTAAGTTCTTTTCTTGTTTTCTCCATTGAGTGAGAATGATTTTTGTTCTGTTGTTGGCTGCGTTTGAGCTTGCGTTTTGCGGTCCGCTGAACAGTATTCAGGACTATCATCACACAAATCCCGAGCGTCTGTGTCCACCCATCTGTCTTATGGAATGCCCATTTGGTTGAAGTCGATGTCAATGGTTGTAATAATAATAATAATTCATGTTTTAAGTAGATAATCCAGAAAATCCAGACCACGATAAAGTGCTGTAGTTGATTCCACTGGGGTCCACCGTTGGAAATTACATTTTCGTAACTTATTATTTGATTGTTAGTCCACCAAATTTCCCTCACAAGGGTTATGGTCAACCCGTGGTAAGTTTTTCAGGCATTTCCCAAAGGTGCCGCGCGCTCAGGTAATTCTAGTTTTGAACAATTTTATGTATCTAGCGAGAATCGAACCTGGGGCATTGCAGCCAGAAACATAAGTTTCAACCACTAGACCACGCGCGCGCACATCAAAACATCGGCTTATGCAATATGTAAATGCAGATGCCCTCTTGTGTGCATAATGTATTGTCCATTTGGCAATGTGAAAGTGAATGGATGCCCTATATGTGAATGTAAACCAAGATGTGGAGACGTGTATGCAATAGGGGTTTGTAATTTGTTTGCATGGTAAATTTGTTTATTTAGAGAAAATGCTGGCTGAAAATTTGCTGCTTTTTCAATCATTTCATTTTCTCTTTTGTTTTAAGTATGAACTTTGTGATTTTGCTAAATATAAGTGGACAATAAGCTTTAGTTTAGCTTTAGCAAAGACTCTACTAATGCGTCCACGTAGCCTGAGGTTGACATAGTTTGCATCATGAGCTTGCAGCGATCAGCGGTTTGTCATTGATTGAATATTATAGAATCATCGTCACTGGGACAATTATGACATTTGTAAATCATGCATTCTCTGTTTTCAATACTGCAAAACAATAAAGCCATTAAATCTCTATGTTTCACTTGTTAGTGCACTGACTAACAAAATTTGTATTTTGGTGAATAGTATATAAACTTTTCTGCATTATACCCTTCTTCCCTCTTACTGGTGTTGGCGTTAGAGCATCTAGCTGTCAAAACATCCGCTTTAATGAACCATCAGATGATTAAACCTACACAATTGTGGGGAGTATCATCTTTTGAAAACATGCAGCCCACTCTGAGTGGAAAAGGTCACGTAAAAAGGATGATGGTGATGATGACGATGATGAACCGTTTTCAGCAACACTGACAGTCTTTTTTACCAGGCATTTGTCGAGGGTAACTGTTGTGTTGGTAGAACTCATGCACAATACCTAATGTGTCCACTAGTAAAATGTTGTTGGATTTTTTAGGATTGGGTTCAGCAAGCAAACCCTTTTTGGCTAAAAGTTTTCTTGATGTAATGGCTGTATATAATATTAAATGTAGAAACAACTTTAGCAATTGACCACGACTGAGGAGAAACTCAGGTTAACAACTGTATTTGATTTTTATCAATAGTTTTATTTTTGCTTAACTTAACTGTAAAGCATTGTTAATCAATAATTTCATAAGGATGTCAATATAAATAAAGTGTTATTTTGATGTCAATGTTTTTCCAGCAGGTATATATATATATAAAAAAAAACTTCTTTCTACAATGATCCTGGCTTAGCGAAATGAACAAACCAGAAAATGTCCCAATTGCAACTTTGTCAGGTGTTGCCAGTTTAACAGAAGGTTAGAAATTTGTTCTTGACTTTATTTTTTCAAAGTTATGTGACCAAGTTGTTTTGTTATAAAGGCGAAATTTGACGTCAACAATGTGTTTATGTCACATTACTCTCTGGTCTCTAATAGACGTCCCCGCACGCTTATTAATTTTGACAAAAATATCCAGCCATGACATTTGTTATGTATTGTTTTTTCACGATTGAGATTTTTACAAATAAGACGATTTGAATATGTGAAGTCGTCGCATTGTAGTTTCGCAAAGAAAGATGTTTAAGATTTGATCAACAAAAACACAATAAGTAATAGTAAGGCTATTAATTTGCGATCTTTTTTCTAACCTCCCTGCTATTAGAGACCAGAGAGTAATTTGATTTGTATTTTTCTTTACAATTCTTCTGTATATTATGACTTGAAAATATTCCTGTTATTTTCTAGTGGTTGGTGAATTGCCGCTCCCATCGTTTGGGCAATCGAGTCAACAGGTGAAACTGTTTCCAAGTGAAGAGCAATCCCAGAATGCTCTTGAACATATTTACAATCACCATGGCAATGTGTCACCTGAGATTTCCGGTTTGTTATCGCGCGTCAATAATGCTTACTTGTAAGTCATGGATTTTTTGTGTTTTGTTTATCAGGCTACAAAATTCAACTTAATGATAATAATAAAATAGGCGAAATGATTGGTTGAAATGATGATTCGTCAGTGTATAGTTAATTTTCCGCAAACTGTATTTTCTTTTGTTCCCTCTCTCTCTCTCGTTTTTGCAATAATCATTTTTTGCAAAGTTATTTGCACATATAAGGCACTAGTGTACCCACAGAAAGCTGTTTTACATTATCAGCAAAATCCTTGTTGCAGAACTTCTCCGCAATTAATTCACATAAAATTTCTATGTATTTTCCTTGAATTTCTGCATATGAGAAAAGATCAATGAGAAAATCAAAATATTTATAGTTGTTGTTTATGTTTATAGAACTATTTATAAGTACCAATAAAAAGTCTTGAATGTGCCAGTTTTCAATGGTATCTTTTGAAAGTCTTTTGAAAGTCGGTAAGTTTATTTACGGAAACTCACTTCCGCATGACTTCTTTTGCCTGAAAAACATCTGTAACATGTGATGGCAGCTTTAAAATCATAAGGTTTTCTTGCTGTGCTAATTCGATTACGGTTAGACTAACATGAGCGGTGTGTCTGTCAACAATAGATTGCCAAAGCCGTGACGTCACTCCTCATTAGCAATGGTGCCTCTGGTTCTAAACAATCATTTTTGTGCGTTAGAAACCACCATGGTAATGGTTGCGTTCTCGATCAGCTCTAAAGAAGATGAAATCTTGTGTTTTGTTCCAACTTGTTTTAACTTAAAAACGTGCTATAAAGAAAGATATAAACAAACTACGTGAAAAAGAATAGAAAACAGAATACTAAATCCTACAACAAAGGAAACACAAAGGAAATACACGGAGAAGAGACAAAGACGAAAACTGAATGAATTAAAACGTAAACAGAAAGCCATAAAACACAAAGTTGTTCTTGAGAGGAATCAGACGCAGATACCACAGCCTGACCGGGCAGCTACAACCTCTCTTCTTACTTACTTTGCTGAAATCCATTAATAGAGGCGAAAATCATTATTAAATCAGATCATGTACAATCATTTTCATACCTACGCAGAATTATGTACAAGCAAGCATGAAAGACATGGTCCATACCGCATGTCACGGTAACAATTGTTGTTTCCTAAAGGCTTGCGTGCAGCCTAGTCTATGTGTTGAAAAGCTATGATAGCTTTTCAGGAGGAAGATGAAAACTCACGAATGGCGAATGAGGAAGTTTGTGTGGCGAAACTTAAACAACGCAAACTACAAGTTGAAAGGGAGGATATTGCTAACTCTAGAATCGACAAAAAGAAACATCCCTCAATACAACACAGTTGACTTTTCCGCCACTACATCGAAATTGTCCACCCAAAAGTCAACCCAATCCAACTTTGGATCCTTCGCCAGCAGGTGTAAGTGGTAGAATAGATGCATTCTATTGATTGGACTTTAATTGCCTGTGCTGTTTCGATTTCGCAGGTTTGATAATCTAATAGTCTAATTTACTTGTCATATCAAGCACTGCTTTAGATCCAGTTATGTTGTGTAAACCAATAGCTACTAAGAAATGTTTTCTGTAATTACTCTTCCACGTGTCACGCCATGAACTAAATCGGCAGAAGCAATGAGTCAATACATTCTATCTGCTTGGCATGTTCTTTTTGAATCCGATAGTGTTGAAAAAAATAAATTTATTGACTGCGGAGGCTGTCTTTCTTCTGATGATAGTTCCTTTGGTGTTGGGAGCCAAGACATCTCAGGCAAATCTCTTGCAAACTGTGCTATATCATCTTTCAGAAACGATGCAGCCTTTGTAATGCATGAATTTTTGTCAAACAATTGGTTTGCGTGATGTTCCAAGGTTGCATCTTTACTGGTTACCACTTCAGGGACATTACTCTTGAGTGCTTATCTTTATCTTAATACAAGTCTTAATAGTTGTAGAGTTGCTTGAAAACTAATAAGCGTGGGGGGGGGGGGTTATTAAGTATGGGGGTGAGAACAAGGGGTTAACACTCTTAACTCCTTTTGGCGGCATTATCAATCTTAAGAGCTGCTTTAGAGTTTTAGGGCTTGTCACAAAATTCTTTCAACTGATCTCCAACTAACGTAATGATTCTTTCCAATACTAAATAATCTTCACTGCCATCTAAAGCGTTTGTTACCCAGAGGGCTTGGAAACAGTAAACAACAATTTCCAATGAGTTGAAACTTTCTACTAACATTCTCATAATTTCATTTCTGTTTGGTTGAGGAATCTTTTTGTGGGTCGGCTCTCAACCAGTCTAACATCCATTTTTGTTCTAGCTCTCAGTATTTTCCTTTCAGTGTCATTGATTTGGATGTCACCTGTTACTCCACCACCAGTGATATAGGGAACATAGTGTTTCAGAAGTGCTTCTTTACTTTCAGGCAAGATAAGAACACTGTAATCATCTGAGACAAAGATGGCGTAATTCCTGGGTGTGAAAATGTTAAACATGTTGGGTAAATTTGAGATCGTACGTAGCATTTGCTCAAGGCGATAGGAACCTTTGGGGGCTCAGTTAAACTTAATGCCTTCTGGTGGATGAAGTACAGTGAGTGCCCTTTTTTCTTTGAATTCAAGCTTAAATATTAGATCACTACAGAGCTGTGCGAAAACAGTAATGCGTTTCTCGGTTGTAGGTTCCCTTAACATAAGTGTCCATTCCTGTAAAGTTAAGTGCTTTTTGTGTTGAACTTTCATTTCTATGTAAGGGCATTTGGTCGCCGTTAATAATGTGAGGATCCACTCCGTAGTTGTCTAAGAAAAACTTATGAACTGTCTAAATGTTCTTCTGGTACTCTGCTCCTCTTGATTTAAATGCAGCAGTTGCAAAGTGGTCTAAGTGTTGTGCTCAGAATCAAGAGGTCCCTGGTTCGACTCCCACTCAGGTCGAATCTTGCCACATCCCTGGAAGTACTGCGCTGAGTTTGTTTCTCGGTGAAGTGGCTTATTCTAGAGTTTCTAGGATTTGTTTCATGTTTCCAGGTTAAGAACTGAGATTGGGTAGGACCTTATATAACATTATTTCCAATACACAGGACTCTGTTGAGTCATAGGCCCTGCCTCTCCTGTGTATTTCCTTTCTAAGAAAAATAAAAACATAAATTTGTAAGCGCTTGTTGGGGTGTCTGACACCGTATTCACTCATCCAACCCTTTATCCAGCAATTAGGGAAGACGATCTTTTTATCTTCAGGTAGTTCCTCGGGCTGCTGTGCAAGCCATTGCTCGTAGAAAATATTGCACTGTGTTTTGAACATTTTTCTAGGCAATGGAGCCTTCAAAGTACTGCGAATGTCGATAAACCAATCAAATAAAGCTTCTCTCACACCGGGAATAGTTTTCTATCTTCCACCACCAACTCTATGGTATTTTGATTTCTGTGTATAACATCTCTTTTCGAGTTGGATTGCTGCTTTGAGATTTGAATCATGACGCTTAGCAAGTCAAAAATAGAACTCTCGAACTTGCAAGACTATGTTTTTCGAGGGAGTTGATTTGTATTGTTTTTCCTCTTTATTGTAGTTCACTTGTTGAAGTACTTTTCGTTTTTTCATTGAATTCTAACTTTTACTTCTCACACAACTTGCCTAATGCATCTTCCCTCGTTCTTCTCGAGAATACTTGCGATCACTCATACCATTTATTTATGAAATAAAGAACAAAAAATAATAACAAGAATTTTCACAAATTGACTGTTGTGACAAAAAGTATTCAATATAAAGCACAGAAGCCGAATGATAAGGATGGTGCAAACTGTTGGTTTAGTTACTTAAAGCTTGGATGTAAACTATCAGGCCCACGGGTGATTTAGAAGTTTTGAGTTTAGATAAATAATTTTTAATGTTGTCAATTTTGTTCAGCAGTTGAGGGACGAACCTATTTAGAGCGAAAGATGAAATATTGGTAGGATTCTTGTGACTGTGACTGACGAGAACTATTTGTTAAAAATTATTTGATGTATAAGCTTTTCTTTAATGTTACATGCAGGAGATTTTCGAATAAAGATTTTAGCATGTTGACTTGGACTTGATTGGTTTTGCGCTCTGGTGTACCGTGCTCTTTGTTTTCATTCACAAAGTGTTCTCTGCACTTGATATTTTTCCTTTTTATTTTTACAAAGATACTACATTAGCCCATAGTGAACGTGGTTGAAAATATTGATTTTGGTATGTTATTGTTAACACAATAATTTGTTGTGAAGGCATCCCATGAGTCGAGGTCGCTCAGATCAGAAATCTCAACTGGGTTTCAAATTCAAATTCAAGTAAATATTTTCTCTTTCATAAACTACAATTTTCTTCTTAACATTAGTATGTATCACAAATAATATTATTAAATAATGATAATAATAATAATAATAATATTAATATTTATACGTGTTTGATTTCAAATAAAAGAAAAGTTTAGTTAATGAAAAAGGGGAAATTTGTGAAAAAAGTGGAAATTTGTGAAAATTCTTCACGGATGTCATGGCCTTAGAGACGCCTTACAGCTTTACATTGTAATTGTTCATTCGGATGAAGGATCGAATTCTAAGATTTGATGATGATGAAGAAAGGATGTTTGAATGGTTTCAATGAAAAGTTTTTTTAACATCTTGGCATTTTTGGTATCGCTCCAATCGATAGAAGTCACCAAGTCTCTGATTCTTTAATACTTTTGTGTTGCTGATAGTACATCATGATTTATCAGTTCAACATTCTGAATATTGCTATTAGGTGATCTGTAGATGAAAATAGATTCGTTAAAAAGACGTAGTTCACAATTTACAGAATAGAGAATCTTTAACTTGCGTAGCGTTAGAACTTTCCTTGAAGTAAATATTAACTCATCTCTGAAGGCGGATTTCCATTCAAACTATTTCCACGCGCGCGCGTAAATTTGATCTCATGCGCCAGCGCAAAAATACGTTAGGTAATTTCCATTCTTTTTTCAGTTTGCGTGCGCGCGCACATGTTTAGAAGTATTTCAAGAAAAATATGGCTGCTGTAAACAAACGATACATTTACTTGCTACTCCTTCTGCGTTTGAGAAATCGTAGGAGTAAATATAAGAAAAATATGTGGATTCGGAGAATATTCTTGGAACGGGAACAAAAAAGTGAATTTCACCTGTTGGTAAAAGATATGTACCTTTTTGACCACGAATACTTTTATAAATGTTTTCGGATGAGTCCAACAACATTTGAACTGTTATTATCATGGATAGCTCCTTTTATTACAAAATGTTCGCTAAGAAGAAGTGTAGCAACTCCTGCGGAGAGGCTTTGTGTGACACTAAGGCACTTGAGCACGGGTGATGCCCACGTTACACTTGCAGCAAGTTACAGAATGAGTCCATCGGTCATTGGTAGAACAATCAAAGAAACTTGTTCCGTCATCTGGGATGTTCTTCTTTCCAAGAACTATTTTACACCTCCTAGCCAATGTCAGGAATGGATAAAAATAGCACATGAATTCGAGCATAATTGGAACTTTCCACATTGTTTAGGGGCTATAGATGGAAAGCACGTAATTATTCAAGCACCACCACGTTGTGGATCCATGTATTTCAATTATAAGAAAACTCATAGTGTAGTATTGCTTGCTATTTGTGATGCTGCTTACAAATTTACCTTAGCAGATGTAGGAGATAATGGTCGACAAAGTGACGGAGGTGTGTACTCAAATAGCAAGTTAGGATACGCGATTGATCACAATCTTCTTAATTTTCCATCTGCTGATCGTATAGAAAGCAGTGGCAATGATATAAAATATCCTTATGTGTTCGTTGCAGATGATGCATTTTCCATGAAGTCTTACATGGTTAAACCTTATCCTGACAAAAGTAACGGTGATAAAACAAAAGTTATATGCAATTATAGAATATCACGAGCAAGAAGAGTTATTGAGAATGCATTTGGTATTCTTGCTACCCGTTTCCGTATTTTTCGAAGACCTATAGCATCAAATGTGGAGTCAACTTGTAACATTGTCAAAGCTACTTTAGTTTTGCATAACTTCCTAATGAGTATAAATAATGTTGACGATATATATTCTTATGCGCCACGAAATTTTGTTGACACATACTGTGTAAACAGAGTTACTCCGGGCAGTTGGCGAAACGAAATAGGAGATGTGGTTGGTCTTGCTGGATTACACCAAAGTGTTCGTGGTTCAAACAACTATTCGAATTTAGCAAAAGAAGTACGTGACGCATACAAGGACTATTTCAATTCTCCAGAAGGTGCTGTACCTTGGCAAAATGACATTCTTTCATCAACAACAAACACATTTGACATATATTAAAGCAAAATCTGTACTATGTATATGCTAAATATATCTGAATATTAAATTCTTGAAATAGAACGTACTTTCAACTTATATACTTGTTATATGTATTCTTTATATATATCTTTAAAAAATGTAAATGAATTTCAAGCAAACTCTATAGGTTGTTTTAAAAATACTAACTAATCATCATCCTCCTCGTCACAGTGGAATAAGTTAAGTTTATAAAGTCTAAGAAACGCGATTTTTGCTTAAAAGAACTTAAATTCCGCAAGAACTAATTCACTTAAGATAACTGTAAAAATCTTATTCATCCTCTGACATTTCAAGTTCAAAGATAATGTCCTGTATTTTTTTTCTAGCCACACGGTTGTTTCTTCTTGATAAATGTTTCATAGATGGTAATAAGCTTTTAAAAAATAATAAATCACTATTTTCTCCATCCTCCTTCTTGGGTATTTTTTCGTTGGAAGCCTTTTCCAAAAAATCTAGCGTCAAAAGATCAATACGTTGGGACATTCCTTGTTTATTTTTTAAACTACGCTTCCTTGTATTAGTGCTAGTATCTACAACAGCATCTGCGCTGAATGATCCACTTGGCGAGGATAATATACTGCTGCAGGACAAAGGGCTTGGATTACTTTCATGATTATCACTACCTTTTGAAATATCGATGTTGCTTTGTGTTTCCTGATTACTGATTTTATCATCTAAAAACATCAAGACGTCAAAAAATTTGCACTTTGGCAAGGTATGGGCTGCAGCACCAGATCGTGTTAACCGATTGCGTTTATCAAGGCAACGTTTCATTTTTTCCTTTATGTTCTTCCATTGTTGTTTAAGGAAATCCACTGAAAAAGAAATAATTCAACGGTTGTTAGAAAAACGTTATTCCTTTTGATCCCTTGGTATATAATAATAAATCATTATGCCGAAAGAATCATGCTTAGAACAAAAACTTATTAAACACTTACCATCTTTGTCAAATATTTTCGAGATCTTGTTCCATGCATTTCTCTTCTTGTTTTGTTCCTTGTAAGCCCTACACGCAGTATCCCATATACAAGGCTCTCCTTTGATTAAATCAATCAGTATTTCGGGATCATATGTTACACCTTCTGGTTCGTTCTTCTCCTCCTCCCCCAAAACAGCATCATTGATTGTCTCTTCTGCAGTAACTTCTACATCCTCATTAAATTCAGCTACATGACAAAGTTCTTCTTCATTGTTTGCAATTAATGCAGTAAGATCTCCCAGATTTCTCTCTCCATTTTGCTGTAACGCTGCCAAAAGCATATTTAAATTTACTTGCGGCTGCTCTTGAGACGCCATGATGATTTACGATAATTTTAACAATGTCGTAATTTGTTTATAGTTTCTTGCTTTTTGATTGGCTTATTTTTTCGAGAGCATTTCTGTGATCGCAAAAGTAGAAATGGTTTCTACTTATTTTTACGCTCGCGCGCATGCTGAAAGGATGATGCAATCAGTGTTTTGACACATATTGCGCATGCGTTAACTGATTTTCTGTCTCAAAAATGCGCGCGCGCGTGGAAATAGTTTGAATGGAAATCTACCTTGACAGTGTATTGAAGTTAACTTGGAGAAGAGGTTTAGGCAAGTTCTTTCGGCTGGAAGGGATGTTGAGTCACTTCTTGGAAATTTGCGCTTTTCGTTAATAATTTGAAAATCCCACTGATGGCCGCATATTGTAAAACCATTCCCCCAATTTATCTTCTTTATTCAAGTTGTATATTTCTTCTTTTGTCTCATCACGATTCATAAAAGTTCCTTTCATGGTTTGTCTTACTGAGGCTTTTATAATGTGCCACATATAGGAGAGGAGGAATTGAGTCATGGAACAAGATACTCTCTAATAAGAATATAAAACAATCATTTCTTAATGCCCTTATTAGATCTAGATTAACATACGTTTGCCATGCTTGGCATCCAACAAATCCAGAACTATCTATATTCTCCACTACATATAATTCCTTTCTCAGGTCTGTGATGTATTAAAAGAGTATCTCCATCAACAGATAACGACCCAAATCTTAAAATTGATTGATGCTATGGAATCACCAATGAACGGCTTCTTCAAATCACCAAGACTTTGTCACTTCAAAAATACTTCCAACAGAATTGGATAACACCAGAAGGGAGAACAAGAAAAGTACTAAGATTTCACAACATTTAAAAGTATAAAAGGTACACCAATTAATCAACCAAACTTAGTCGTTGATAGGAAACGTCAAAGAAAAAAAAAAAAATATGCAATAAAATTTCAACCAAATTAATTTGGTCAATGAATGCCTAATGTTCCCTGAATGACTGAATGCACCATTACCATTCTGGTTTTGTAGTATTTATGTTTGTAGTTCGAGAAGCTCTTTTCATCATAGCAGACAACCATTATTCCTTGCAACCATATCCAATAACATTCGAGAGATCAATCGTCACTTTTGTTGAGCTCGCTAATGGTTTGAATTTAAATGGTGTCGGTGGGGTGGGGAATATGTTTTCTTTGGAAATTCCGATAGGCTCTTAACTACTTCATTTATTATGATCTTCAGATATTATGATCTTCAGATATTTCTTTTTGCATAACAGTTTCTTTTTGCATAACAGTTGCAGGTATGCGGGTCGTATAACATCTCTGACCTCATGGGAATTAGCATCCATGCCCCTGATGCATAGCTGCCATGGAGTTTTAAATACAAAGTTGGTACCTTGCGTGGGTTAACTCACCACTGTTTTTCCTCTTTCTGGAGTTGGCGTTAGGAAGGGCATCCAGCCGTAAAAACATCTGCACCAATAAATTATCAGATGATTAAACCTCCATAATTGGAGAAAATCATCTTTTGAAACCGTCCAACCCATGCAAGCATGGAAAAGCGACGTTAAAAGGATGATGATGATGATGATGATGATGAGTTAATGATAGTTAATGATAGTATAAAGATAAATTTCTTGAAAATAGAACAAATGTATAAAAATATTTTAATAAATCTTTTGCATTAGCGTATATTTAAAAAACGTTTATTAGAAACCAATAAGAATATAAGATAATGTTTAAAAGGACCACGCCTACCTTTTAAGCTTTTGTCCAGTTTTTCGTCTTCGTCGCATAGCAACTAAAAAATTTGAGCACAAGATTCTCGAAATTGTGGAAACTAATAAAAAGTATGGAAACATTATATACACGAATATAAGTGTATATGTGTTTAAATTTTTGCGGAAGAAAATTTTGCGATAGACAAGTCTAAAAACTGTGAATTTCGCGGAATTTAATTTCGCGGTTGAGGTAATATATCTGAATTTGGCTGAATTTATTTTTGCGGTGGGCAGAGTTTCGGGGAATATTTAGTACTGTATTTTCCTATATTTTTAATTGTATGTTAAGTGACACTAAAAAAACGAAAGGAAAATTTAATTTCACGGAATAAATTTTTGAGGATAAGGCATTTTTATTAAGTTTTGCGAAATTAAATTTTGCGATTTGGGGCCAAAAACCGCAAAAAAAGTTTCTTCCTGCGAAAATTTCTTCTCTTACCTACCTACCTGTGTGTTCCTCCATCAGACATTGTTGCAGTGTGTGGGCGTGCAGTTGCGTCGAACTTAAGCAAGGAGCGTTTCAGTTCTGGCAAGCAAGATAATTTCTAATAATCAATACCTGTTACCTGTGTATTCCTCCATCAGACGTCGTTGCCGTCACGGAGTCGAACTGAACCGTTGCCGGACCAATTCGGCGAACTCTCCTCTTGACTGTGTCAATCTTTTTGCTTGATCCGTGGATACTCCCAACAGTTCTGATATCTTTAGCCATGGATCCCTGTAAAATTTCTTTGAAGGTTTTGCAAACAGCATTTTCTTTGTGATCGAGGTGTTTGGAGATCGACATACAGGAGCAATGTATTTCAAGTATTGAGTATAAACAACATTACGGAGAGGCATTGTTCTTATTACTTGTTCTACTTCTATGTTGGTGTATAAGAAGTTAAAGTTTTCTTCCTCAAGATTATCTGAGTCTCTCCGTGCCCATCCTCCTTTTATCATAATCTTTAGCAGACGATACCAGCATCCTTCTAACTTCTTCATCTGTGTTTCATTTGGTAGAGCAGCCTGTGTACCATACGTCAATCGAGAACGGACACATGCTTCAATAATCTTTCTTCGTGTCCGCATATATACATTAGTATCTATCAACACTTTCCTTAGTTCATTAAATTTGCTTGTAGCACTCGCTATCCGGTGTTCTGTGAAGCATAGGTTTTTATCAGTTGTTACAACATGTCCAAGGTACGTAAAGTCCAAAACATTCTCAATGTCATATTGAATATTAAACAGTGATGGTTTCTTTGCCAATTCCAGGTTGTTGAACACTTGGGTTTTAGTCTTCTTAAATGATATTGTTAACCCAAATCTGTTACATGTGGTGTTGATGATGTTAAGAAGTTGTTTAGCCTCATTAATTGATTTACAGAAAAGGACTTGGTCATCTGCATAGAGTATCCACCTGATTATTTCTAAACCACGCATCTTTCCCACCTGCCGTTGCTGTTGATTAGTACAGGTGTGTGGTATGTTGTATTCAAATGCAATACCCCATCCATCTGGGAATGTTTTTTCAATTTCATAAGCTGCTTTTGATCCTTTGATCGATGCTGTTGTTCCTTCATATATCTTCTTGAGGATTGCAACTAGGTGTTGCGCTCCTGTGCGTAGCTTCAACACTTTGAAGAGAAAATCTCTTGGAATATGGTCATAGGCAGCTGCAAGGTCAACATATACAGCTATTAAGGTATTTCCAACTTTTTCCGTAATCATCTTCACAATGAAAATTCCATCTGATGTCAATCTATTCTGACAAAATCCGTATTGAGTTTCACTGATGTGTGTTTCATATGCAATCTGGAAACGGTTCATAATAACCTTGGCAAGAATCCGACTCATATTTGCACCTATGGACAAACCTCTTTAATTAGCAGCCACATTCATTAGTCCCTTCTTATATAGACAATTGATGCTTGAATGTAACCAGCTAGTAGGAACTTTGATGAAGGTCCATATCAGGGTGAGCAGCAATACAACAGCCTTGACCAAGTTGTTACTATCATTGTACTTCAAACCCTCCGTTTTCAATCGATCTGTTCCAGAGCTCTTGTTGTTTTTGAAACTATTGAGTACTTTTTCCACTTCTTTCTCGTAGGGAACTTCTTCATTAATTGGTATTTCTTGATCAGCGAGATATAGATGCTGTTCAGGATGTTGAAGTTCAGGTGGAAGAGACAATTCTGGTGTCTTTGCTGCGAAGTGTTTTCAGTGTGTGTTCAGTTTTTCATTAGAGATTTTCAGTCTTGTTCCTGCCTTAAACATTGTATATTTCTTTGCCAAGGCAAATTCTTTCTCAACTACTCTTACTTCTGCAATGGTATTGATGTTATTAGCAAGTTCTTGGTAGTAGTCATTCTTCAATTTCTTCTGTGTGTCCTTGATCTTTTTTTGGAGTTTATGGATTTCCTTGTTGTCTTGTCTTGCAGCTACGTAGTTCCTTTATTTGTTCTTGTAATATGATGTCTTCCCATGGTTCCTTCTTTTTGATTGTGTCAACTTTTGGGCACACCTCTTCCACACACCCTTTAACTGTAGATGTGATCTTTTCGTTTACTTCATCTACATAAGTGCTTCATCCAACATAACTGTAAGAGTTTGACGCGCATTTGGGTTGTTTCGCAGCTCATCAAATTTGGTTAGTTGTTTCGGTTTGTTAGATTTGGATCTGCTCAGTTGGTGTGTGAGGTCAATCTTTTTGCTTGGGAAGTTTATATTCATAACTAGCAGTCTGTGGTCAGTGTCGAAAAGAGAAGGGGGTCCAATGAAGACACGGCAGGATCTTATGAACTTTGATACCCATTGTGATGTACATATATAATCTACTTGTTTCCATTTTCCAGTTGCCGCATGTCTCCATGTCTCCCGGTGGATTCTTTTGGTTTTGAAAAATGTGTTGATTATTTTCATGTCGTGCTCAAGACACCATGCAAGCATATGTTCACCATTGTTGTTAGTTTTTACTCGGTCGGAGTTGTTGTGTCCTAATATTGGGTCCCAAGCTGAAGAGTCTTTGCTTTGAGATGATATAGTCACATTGAAATCACCTAGTGTTATCAGCTTGTATTTCGGATTTCCATCTAACACCTTCTTTGCTTTTCGTAAGGCTGAATAGAATGCAGATTTTGCTGCATCTGATTTAGTAACATCAGTAGGTGCATATCCATTGAGTATGGATAATCTCATGTCTTTTACTCTTATGGTTACTGATACAAGTCTTGCAGGCAGGTGTTCTTGATACGATTCCAGTTTTACATGAGGAGCGAGTAAAATTCCAACACCATGTTCTTTCTTTTGTTTGTGCCCGCTGCATACCAATTGCCATCCCTTCAAAGTTGTATCATCGAATGTGAACAATCCAGAGGAAGTACGCCTTATTTCTTGCATTCCCAAAACATCACTTCGGAGATTCTCAGCAGATTGTATAGCTGTAGCCAGTTTGATGTCATCTTGAAGTGTTCGGACATTGATTGTTGCTATTCTTATGTTATTATTATGCTTATGCTTCAGTTCTTTTTTATTTTTGTCTTTATGTCTGTTGTTTCCATTATTATTGACAGTCAAGATTCGATTTCTTGTACCTGATGTAGTAGCGACAAACTGTCACAGCCAGTAGCACACTTTTCGATCCCAGCCTGGCTGGTAACTGAGGGACGCGACTTTTGGTAACCCGCGCGACGGTCGATGCGGTATCTTTGATTGATATGTCGTACCATCTTATGTGCTTTTCCTTTTACAGACAGGAAATCTGAGTGTTTTTCAAGTGACACCATCACTTCGCAGTAGCATACTAATGAAGCTGATTGTTCTCAACCATTGACGATGTCTCGTTCCTCTGAATGACGACTAGTGATTTGACGTTAGTTTCAACTAGGAAATTCATCCGCCATCTCACTTCTACTGTGCTGCTGACCACAGTTTCACTGTAACCCAGCTAGGGTGGCTACCGGGTGCTATGCCTTACCAAAGGGCAACCCGTGATTTTGTCTGGCACTGCTTATTGGATATTTGCAGCTAACCTCTATATCTAGAGGCCGTTCCCCTATCCGCAACCTGGGGAGCCGGTGGATGGGAGTTGTCATCACCACGCCACAAGGTATCTTAAAACAACAAATACTGCGGCCGAGCTAAGCCATAAGTGATAGTTAAGCTAGGTTAAAAAATATAAACATATAAACAACAAATATGGCAGATCTACGCATGCAAAACGCATTAAAAAGAATAAATTTAGAAAGTCTTATAAAAGTTTTTGAAGAAGAAAGACTGGACTGCACTTTAATCTCTTCATTATCAGATTCTGAATTAATCAGATTAGGGGTGACTACTTACCGATTACGTCTTCGAGAAGAATGCAAACATGGCATAAATAATGATGACGACACCACTACCACTAGCACCAGTAGTGCAGCAAGAATTTGTGATAATAGCAGCAGGAGTGGAATCTTGCAAAGCATTTCTGATGAGCGATCACTTTTATTTAATCCTGCTTCCTCTGCTAGAGACAAAAGAACTGGTTGCAACAGCCAACGACGAACTGTCGGTAGGTTAACGAAGTCACGACCTAAGAAATTGTGGACTATACAGTTCATTTGTCTTGCAAATTCTTTTCAAACCAGAGCTCCTACAACAATAGAGAAACAGGATCTTGCCAAAGCTGGATTGGGTTACAGAAAGATTCAGCTGGACATTTTACTCCAAGGAGTTCCAGCTCATACGTTGATGAAAGGTTAACGCTATCCGGGGTTATTTTTTCATTTTCAAACTGTGGAATTAATTCTCCATGATGAAGATTTTTCAGAACTAAACCCATTTGCATGTCAGCCATTTTGATTTAATGCTGTTTTGGTTTTCCACGATTATCCTTTTACTTGTTCTCCTATTTAACACTCTTCTCCACATAAAGAAACAAAAGTATCATCAAAAACAAAAAATGTAATAAAACAAGTTTATATATCAAATCTAATATGTACATAAGGACTAAATTGTTAAGAAGTTTAATAAAGAAATAATCAAAGGGGATAAAGAATACAGAACTTGCATAATATAATAAAGTCATGCATAAGGTAAAGTCAAGGTAGTATAACACAACAATAGATTGATGTAATGTACCTTTATATTTGCATAATATCATGGTTCATTTGAATAATTGAGTGAGTTGTTTAGATAAGCACGCATCGTAACCATACATAAAAACTCAATATCACATAAAACAACAATACCTTCACTACATAAGGCAGCAAGGGCGTTCCATATTTATGCAACATTTTATTTTTGTTAGTGTACATACTTCTTTTGTACCTGATGATGTATATATAGACGTACGAAAAGCTTTGTGCTATATTTTATGATCTCTTTTTGGCAATAATAGCTTCATTTGAAGATTTGTCGCGAGATTATAAGCTCGTTTTTCTACATCTGCCACAAATCCAGAACAATGAAAATTTTGTCATAAGTTTCCAGAGATATAGCTTGACATTTACTATTTAGAATTATTTTAAGTTTTTATTTAAAAGTCATTCACTTTCTATTGTCTTCTTTACGAACGTTCGTGTTACGAAGACAACAAAATAATTTAATTTAAATATTTTCATAAATAAGGTGTAATTGCAGATGCTTCAAGATGATTTTAATGAAAATGATTGAATGAAGGGGTCCACAACTGAAATTTTTTGAATTTTATGTGTCTACATTGCTGGAAAATGCACTTCCCAGGGGATAATACACTCATTATCCAGTGGCATAACATAAGGCTTTTTTTTGTGCGGACGAATGAAGAATTAATATTTTACCTTCTCACTCGTCCGATGGGGCGGAATGGAAAAAGAGGTGTAACAATTTTTAATTTGCATTACGCAAGATTTAAACTTATTTTAATTTTTTTAATCTAAACAAAGATTAATTTGAATATGATATAATAAAGGTATTTTATAATATCCAAAAGCTTTTAAAACAACGCCATTTTGAATAAACTGCACGAATCATAACTATATGCTCGACAGACATGTTTACACGCGATGCCACAGATTGTTTAAAAGTTCCATTCAACTTAGAGACAAACAAATGCAGAAGAACTATGCTGCATTCGATGGAAGATAAAAAGATCAAACCGCAAAGAAACATTCAGTTTTGTTTACAAAAATTACTTTAACAAAACTAATTAACATGCAGAAGACATGTAAGGTAATAATGGTTGCCGTGCAATAATAGTCGCCATGTTTGTTTACTTTTCTCATTTATCCAGTTTATCTTATTCAAATAATTTAAAAGGTTCTCCTTCGTACAGAGTAGTTAGTTAGGCATTAGGTAACCAAAGATATCTGTAACTTGTTATTTTTGTGACAAACAATTGGTTATAATGAAATGTATAAGAGCTAAAGTTTTTATAAAATGTATTTATTTTATACTGAAATAGCATTGGAAGATCATATATAATGTAAATGATATGTTTTAGATATAGATATCTTAAATCTTCTTGGTATATAGCTATGTAGTTTGCTACCTAATGTTGGAATTTTTAAGTATATCAAATACCTATAGTATAGCTATCTAAATCTAAATTTCAAACTTCTTTTCTAACAATTAAGATGTATATATATAAAAACTGTTTTTATAAATTGTTTTTAAACCTTTTATAAATATAAGATGTAGATCTATATGTGACTATCTATGTATATGATATATTCTCTGAATTTGTAGTGAGATTTACCACGACAAACATTTTATAACATTTACGTATAATGCAATTCTTATTTTAGTTATATATATATTATATATATATATTTATGCTTTTTCGATAAATTCTGTTTTAAAATAATATTTATATACTAGCTCGTTTTCAATCAAAAGTAATTCAACATCTTTCAACGAGAAAAAAAGTATTGAATTTACGATCATTTATTTCATGTGTTGTTTCAATGTTAACATCCTTTTCTTCCATTTCAAAGACACATCTTTTGCTCAGAGAACCAGCGGGTAGTGATTGTGATAAACACCTGTATGAGTTCTTTCAATTTTGATTCGTTCAATCGTGGACACATTTGGACCCCTGTTATTGGGGAGAAATATTGTTGCATCCGAGAGCTCGAAAATAAGCAAGACAAGAACATGATTGCAGTTTTCACAAAGAAAGAATCGTTTTATACATCCGTATAGTAGTATTGAACAAAGTTAATATGTTTCAAAGTCTTTCAGCATCATTCTTGAAAGCAGAAGAACTGGTAAAAGAGTTAACCGAGGAGGGAATATGGCTTGGAAGTCCCTTGTAATTATTGCATGACGGGTCAAGAGAAGGCCATTGACTGGATAAAACAGAGAATAACTACTATTCTAAATGAACATACAGCTGTTGTAAAAAAATGTTTAGGAAGCAAGTGAATAATTAAAGAAATATCTGTTTTAATGTCTACTAAGTCTTAGTCTTCTTTCTACTAAGGTCAATTTTAGCTGAAATGTTCACGCAAGACCTGAAAAAGTGTCCGCTTTATGGAGTACGCATTATATAGGTGTCAGTTTGCACTGTGAGAGTTTCTTTAAGAATTCGTCTGAGACAAATAAACGCTCTGCTTCAGAGTGTCTGCTTTAAAGAGGATCCACTGCACATAAGTTTTATTGGATCCGCGCACGTTATAGCAATTGATATGCTTGTAATATTTAAGATAAAGGAAGAGTATCATCGAAAAATTTGAAGAGAAAGTCTGTTTTTATATGTAACCGTTGAGGGGCTGCAATCGTTGTGCTTTTGTACAGCAAGTTATTGCATTTCCAAATTGGGTCCGTGAAAAAGTTTATTTCTTGTTCTCTTTCAGTCAGTTGATGCGACTACTATACCAAACTACAGTATACTCTTAAACCACGAGTTACCAAGTAATTTTTATGAAAAAGTATTACGGAAGGGGTTGCAAAACAATTCGAGAACGCGAGTTTGAATTATCTTGTGTTCTGGTTACCGGTATTATACAGTATGATGTATACAGCTTCGCTCTGTCCTTAAAGTTATACGAGTTAATTTTAACTCAAGAATCGAACATTAAAAAATTTGGAAGTATATAACTTGTCTTTAAATTTTTTTTAGATCAATACAGAGATAGGCACATGTGTATTGCAATCAAATTATTAGAAACTATAACGACATTTGAATTCCGCCGCAATACCCAATGCTCTTTTTACATAAAATTATGGCAACTGCTATATCAACTTTAAATTCAAGAAAGAAGTAAAAGTCGTTGTATCAAATGTTTTCTAAAACATTGCTATTATTTTGTAAAGCATTTAAAAAATAATATTTACTGTCGATTTTATAACACTAACTCTCCGTTGTTGATGGCAAAATGTTGCAACACTTTTTCTGGATGTTTGTCTCGATAAAACCAAACAAAACAAAACAACGACCGTTGTTACCTTACAGACACCCTTTAAAGAAGAAAATAAATATGACTGTTCAGTTTTCTTCAACCCTTTTAAAGGGAAACTAATTCCTAATTTCAGAGAAATAGCTATCACTGAAAAAGTCGTCCTATTATATTTATCAAATATTTCCAGCAAAAACAATATATTGCATATGTAACACAAATATAGCAATTTAACACATATTTACTAATTAACATGCTTTTAAATTTTGCTATACGGGTTCCTATTTTAGTATTTTTTCCTTGCGAATTTTTGGGAGAGCTCAATTATCAACACTTATGATAAATTTATGCAGAATGTATTTAATTCTGTACAAAAAGCGTGCAACAAAGATCACTGTTTGACTTAAATTTAACTGTTAAGTTTAACCAACGCGATAAAACAATTTGCACGTAAAATGTCCTGTAAGTGAAGGAAAAATATCTAAAACAGAACACGAAACAAATAAAGATCAACATTTATAAAACCTTTTTTTTGCGTTCATGTCAATTGAAACAAAAAAAGAGTGTACAAAATAGATTGAAAAACATAGCTGAATAAAGAAAAACATTTAATGTTAGAATAAATCTTTGATAGTGCATTTTTTTAATTTTCGAACATTTTTTTTTTTGGGCGCCGATACCGCACTCGCGGTATCAAAATCCCACTGGATACGTCACTGGGATATGTGGCAGTCCTCTGGGGTTACAACCCAAGCTCCCCAACAACCCAGAAAAACTTGATCAAAATCATTGATGCTTGGCAACATAAAATCAACTTTAAAAAGTGCAAATACAAACAATTAAGAAAGAGTACACAAGTGTTAATTAAGAAAGATAAATAGATAAATAAATAAATTGATAAATAATGACATTTTTTGTTAGATTATTATACTGAAATCTATTTTCAAACAATGCTGTGATATTTCTGTGGTTTGCTTGCTTGTAGAGACTTCAAAAACACTATTTACAATCGACCTCTGCATGAGAGCGACTCAGTTGCACCGATGGTGACATCGCTACTGAAACAACACCCCAACGTCTTCCAACCTCAGTTTGAAAACTACCACGGTAAGCTCATTCGCGAAAGATATCAACTTGAATGTCTCATAATCAATCTATTTAAATCTAATGTTTTCAATGGTTTTAAGTAAGTATAGCTTTTCTTTCTGTTATAAAAATAATTTCTATTTCGATATGCGATATTTTCCAAGGGATATAATTTTACTTCTCCATCTCCATTCTCCATACTTAAGGTTCTCCATTGAAAGGAAGTGGTATGCAGGCATACTCCACCAACCAACGTCACGCCTTCTACCTCCACCACCAGCCGCCACCGCTTTGTCACGCCGCTAACCTGTCTCCACTTTTCCACGGCTCCGCAGGCTCTTCTTCCCCGCTGATAAACAGCCCGAACATGGCGCAAATTCTTACGGTAAAAGTTAATTAAAAGTTGATATAGAGTATGATATACCTCAAATTGAAACTTTTAAGACTCTGAAGTCTTTTGGAACAAAACTTGACTTTTTTCCAGATGAAAATGTTCTTTCACAGATAATGGAAGGCTTTCCCAACTATGACATGATGCTGATTCCAGCTTTACAATTAGATCAGTCATTCCACATGGAACTGGTGTTTTTATTAAAAATTCTTTGTTATTTTTAGCATTAGTCCAGGTTTTTATAGCATTTCTAAACGAAATACAGATCATTCTATCCCTCCTCCAATCGCCTTTGTGTGGATGACTCCTCAACTTTTAATGTGTACAGATATTTCAGTGACCAAATGTTTCAGCACTTTTGGCAGGGTGGACGTTTCGGCCGCGACAATTATTTTATCGAGTTCTCATTTGAAAACTTTGGAATTGTTTAACAGAATGTCTATCCACACATCAAATATTTTTATTTTTAAGCTAGTATTTCTCGTGAAATGTGCAAAAACGAAATACGATTATATTTAAAACGATAAATTATTATAACTATTATAAATTATTGCGTTTAGCTTTGATCGTTATTTTAGAAACGCTGATTAAAATACTTGAAAAAACCTCAAATTGGTGGTTTGTCCTGTTGATCATAACAAATACATGGTAGACCTAAGGCTTGGTAGTAGTAAGGGTTGTAAATTTATTTATACAAGAATTCTCCCTTTCGCAATCGCAAATCAAGTTTGCATCATTTCTGAAAATACGAAGCTGTTTTGTGCGAAAAAGAACATAAATTTTGCAAATTTTATAAAGTATTGTTCAGTAGTAAACACCACAGATGCTGTCATGATATCTAGCACATAAAGTTGTTTACATCGCAGATAAAGTTTCACTCCATTGAGACAATTATATTCGTTCTTGTTATTGTAATTATATTAATGTCTTAGGATTTGAGTAGTTATGTTTAATAGCTACATTCCTTCATGTAAGATATCCCTAGGCAATTTATAAACATATATACCAGACTTATTATATGAAAGATAGTATTAAACTAGTAATGAACTTATGAGCAGTTAATACCAGAACCCAAATCATAACAGTTATGAACCGGCATGTCTTCTAGTGTTAACAAAAAAATGTCAATGCTGAAATGTCCACATTCTAACAATTTCAAAGAATCCACAAATTAGTTTATCACACTGTTGTGTTGATACATGTAACAGGATATTATATGGTGTTAGGTTTTTTGTAGTTTTTCAGTTGATTTCTTCTAGTGATCTAGCATTAACTTAGAAAAATTGGTTGTTCAATGAAGAAGAAAAATCAAAATTGTTCTTTCTCAACTGAAATTTTGTTTATTATTATTTCTAATGAGGCTTCCAGGACGCTGATTAAGCATTATCATGAAGACCTCGACCCGTAGTTTTAGTGTATTTATTTGCTCCCATTTGCCCTACGGTTATTTTTGATGAAATATGGCTTTGTTTATTTATAACCGTTCACTAAACAACTTTGTGATAGCATGGTCTCGAATGCCATTACCATGGCGCTATCGTCAGATAAATAAGCTATCCTAAAAGCTAATAACTTTGTAAAGAAAAAAAAATACAACCAATAGTACTATGTGAACAACCAAACACAACAACACCTATCAATCTTCTCTCACAGTCACCTCGTGGACAACAGCAACATATATCAAGTCCAGCCTTTGCGTACAGGAACATGTCCAGCCCTCAATTCGTTGACCGCGCCTCGCAAAACATAAAGTCCGAAGCAAACAGTCACATACCGAGACAGCATCCAGTTCTCTCGTCTCAGGTGTGGATAATTAAATTTTATGGATTGGTTACCACTTTATAACTCATACATACATAGATATATGTTTTATGAAGGCAAACATGAATGTCGATGGAGGAGGGGGAAGGGTATGCAGGTGTGAGGGTGGTGGGGGAGGGTGGATGGGTGGGTGGGTGGATGTGAGGGTGGTGGGGGAGAGTGTGCGAGGTGTATCTAATTATATAGGAAATAAAAATTATACTAAAGTCAAATTTTGTTGTGTTTTGTTTCAGACCAATTGCATTTCACGTTTGCGGCCTACTCCTGCTGCCACAACAAGTACGTCTTTAAATTAAAACATTGTTATATGTTAAAAGCTCCCAGGTATTTAAATAGGTTAATAAGTTAAGAGGCTGTGTAAAAATCTGTAGAATGGAAATGTGTAGTGGAAAGTAGATGGATAATAAAGACTAAAAACACCTGTGCAGTATATAATGTTGAAAATCCCCTGGCAGTTCAGTGTATAATGCAGTAAACCCCCTGACAGTACAGTGTATATTTTTTTGTCAAGCTCTGAAAAACCTAAATTTATTATTATCTTTACTGAAATTAAATTTGTAAGTATATCTTATCAATATTTTTTTTAAGCACCCTCGTCAACTCAACAGAATAACCCTGCTCCCACCTCGTCTTTGAAATCAAAGCCACTTGTCAGTAAGAAAAAAACAGATAAATTGTTAGTTAACGGATGCCATAGTCCTATGGATAAAACACTCGAGCTGAAGGTCCCAAAACTCATTGTTCGCAAAGTCAAGCGTTTTGACGGTGATCGGGAGGTGGAGACACTCGAGGTGTATAACTCGGAGAATGACCGTTCCTACATTACTACGCCAGAGAAGACGCTTGACCCTAGTAAAGGAATCAAACGAAAGAAGATATTGAATAGAAAGTTATCGGAAAGTAGTGATGACAACACGACTCAAGGTAAGGTTGAAAGTTGTTTGAAAGCGAATGAACAAGTTATTTGTCACGTAAATCCTGGACAGAGGCACAGAGGTCTGAGTGAAACTGGACCTCGCAATATCATTAATTTTGTTTGAAGTCCTCAGTAAAATTTTATATTACTGATATTTTCTTACATCCTGCAGAATTTTTCATGAACATTACAAGACTCTTAGTTTTGCATTTAGCTCATTTTCTTGTAATCAAAATTTTTTTTTACTTCAGATGCAAAACGGTCAAGATCACTGGATGATGATGACTGTAGGTGCAATTTTAAAAATGTTAAGATTGAAATTTGTGGTAACTTAGTTGCCATAGCAGAAAGCAGACATCAACATGTAATGTTAACAAAAACATGAAATTTGTATATAAATAAACTTGATAAATAAACTAAACATCATGCTTCATTAAATATTCTCCTTTTTTAAATATACACAACATTAAGATATTTATCTGAAATAATTAAGATATTTATCTGAAATAATTAAGACATTTAACTGAAATAATTGAGATATTTAACTGAAATAATTAAGATATTTATCTGAAATAATTAAGACATTTAACTGAAATAATTAAGACATTTACCTGAAATAATTAAGACATTTATCTGAAATAGTTGAGATATTTAACTGAAATAATTAAGACATTTATCTGAAATAATTAAGACATTTACCTGAAATAATTAAGACATTTATCTGAAATAATTAAGACATTTAACTGAAATAATTAAGACATTTACCTGAAATAATTAAGACATTTATCTGAAATAATTGAGATATTTAACTGAAATAATTAAGAGATTTAACTGAAATAATTGAGATATTTAACTGAAATAATTAAGACATTTATCTGAAATAATTAAGACATTTACCTGAAATAATTAAGACATTTACTTGAAATAATTAAGACATTTATCTGAAATAATTAAGACATTTATCTGAAATAATTAAGATATTTATCTGAAATAATTAAGACATTTAACTGAAATAATTGAGATATTTAACTGAAATAATTAAGATATTTACCTGAAATAATTAAGACATTTATCTGAAATAATTAAGATATTTATCTGAAATAATTAAGACATTTACCTGAAATAATTAAGACATTTAACTGAATTAATTAAGACATTTACCTGAAATAATAACTGTATTTGACTTTAGCAATAGAGTTCCAATGTTACGAAAACCATAATAGTTTAAAGTTTTCTTTAAAACAATATATTTATTTTCTCAATAAAATAGCACAAAGCTTTTCGTACGTCTGTACATCATCAGGTGCATAAAAAATATGTACACTAAAAAACTAAAACGTTGCATAAATAGTATGTAGATCGTAAAAGAAATCATAATTAAAAACATTATTTACACAAAATCTCATGGGAGCTATGTTACACCATTTCTAAAAAGTTGTAAAAATCTAATATCTAGTTGGTCATTAATGCTGGGTCTTTGTTTTACAACATAAAAAGCTTCTAATCTTTTTCTTTTACGAGAATCTCCTGGTGCATTAAAAATAACTTTCCAATTAAAAGCATGACCAGTGTTACTCAAAACATGCTTTGACGGCTCTGATTTTCCAGATAGCTGATTATGTTCACGCCAGCGGATTTGTGCGTTTCTTTTTGTCTCACCAATGTACACCTCGTCGCACGAACACTTTCCCACATAAATTACATTCGACTTGTGAGAAACTTTATCTTTCAACGGAAAAATAATAGTTTGTTTCTATTCTCCACTTGGCAAAAACACAATTAAAATATTTATTCAAATTTGTCGAAGCTGTTTAGTGTGAAAGTAATGAAAGTGCGAAGTTGTATTTGATAGCAATGTCATAATTTAATTAGTCTTTCGTTCATTAGTAACAATATGAAAAACGCAACGCTATATTCTATGAGGAATTTAATAATAATGAACACTGATAACAGATTTGTATATATATATATATATATTGATATGTATATAGAACTGAAGTATTTTGTATAAATATTCGTAAATAAATAAAAGCTACGTAATTTTATAGGCATTGAAGAGAGAGTTGGTGTGAAAAGGTTTGCGTATATCTTGAACAAGATCATTGACCACGAACAAGAACTGGTCGCAACGGGGGTGTTGGATATCACCGACGACATTGGGATACCGCCAGAAACGCTCATACCCAGACCTTTGATTTCGAAGCTTTGCGCAGAGATTTGTAAAATGAAAGTGTGCGGAAATTTAAAAGAGGTGTGTATTAGTGAACGTAGGATGTCAAAACTTGCTGATGATGATGATGATGATGACGCTGTAGCTCAGTGGATAAATTTTTCGGCTTACGAAACCAAACTCGCCGGTTCGAAGCCACTTTTGGCAAATATCTTTATTCCTAAGTTACAGTTGAGTTCTTGAGCGCAACTCATTGCGTAATGCAAGTCTAGCTTAAATAGGTTAGGTGTCTGGTTGAGCGATTTTCGTAGGCGCAAACGGGCGTCCTAAGTACGCCAGGACTAACCAACAGGACATGATATATGATAGCAGTATTTGGTACTGAACAGTTTATCCTGTATAAATATTCACTTTAATAATAATATATTAGGATGATGATTTAACAAGTCAAACAATGAAATGAATTTAAATTATTCAAAATTACAAAAGTAACGACATCCTCATCTTCATCGTTTTTCTCGCTCTGTTTTATTTATGTATTATTATGGTATTTTGATAGTCAACCATTTTATATTTCTTTCATTATATTTCTTTTATATTTTAGATGTCAAATTAAATATTTACAATTTAAATATATAAAAAAATACTTTTATTCATGATTCAACCAATCAATGATAATCAATTCAATCAATTCAACCCATGGCCTACTATAACTACACGGCCGGATATCTTGCCTTTGCGTCAAAAAATTAGTGGGGTAACATTTGAAAAAATTATCATTTGTAAATATAGTTTAAATCATGAAGATTATGTATTTCATAACAGTATAGAAATATTTTAATGTAATGCGATGAAAAATATTGAATAATATCAGTAAAATGACACAAAAAATACTGAAAATATAGTTAATATATTACAGAAAAATACAACAAAGTAAAGAGAAAGAACTCAAACTTTTTATAGTACTCTGAGTTTCGTGTGTTAACACTCTTCAGCTATATATTCAAATGAAAAAATTGTTACAAAAACATATTATCTAGAAACAAAATTCACAAGGGAGCGTAGAATTAATTACAAATGCGTATAGGGACCTAATCTTTTGATTTATAATTGGCTAATAAAAATTTATTAGTATGATGACATTTTGATATCAATTCACTACGCTTGTTAACCCTTTACCTCCCAGATTAATTTAAAAAAAAAATTGTTTCCAATTTTTTTCATTTTTGGATATTGTTATAATTATAGTTAAGATAATGTCCGTTTAAAATTTGATGCCTGTTGCTATAGCAACTAGCCAGATACAACACGTTACCATATGGTAACGCTAGTAGAATACGGGTACATTTATTTCAAGCTAATCTCATAGTAAAAAACAAACTTTGTTTTTGAAAAGTCAACACTATATTTGTTAGTATTGGCAATGTACGATCACAGCATAGGCGCCAGAGCAAAGTTTGGCATGCCACGTTTAAACTTGCTGTAGGTTTACGTAGGGTAGTGATGCCAGTGTTGCCATTTGATATGTTTGTATGTCAAATTTCACAAACCTCCATAAGATTTTTTGAGTTTTGTTGTTGTTTGCTAGTAGGCTATATGTGTTTGATTTCACCTAACATGCAATAAAAACATAAACCAGATTTATTAAATTTGGTGAATGATAATAGCCTACCAAGTGGCAACCCTGGTATCATCTGCGCATATCTAAAGCTAGTGTGAACGCATCGTGATTTATAAAAGAAATCAATTTGGCACTGCGTTATTTTACAAAAAAGAAACAGCAAAGTAATAACTTCTGTAGTTGCGGAGTATTTACTTCGTATGATATACAACAAAACATTTTACGCACAGTCCTACATTGCATTTTAAACATTCGTTACGTCCGTGTGATTTGCAGTCTTGTTGTGCGCACCTCCTCCTTTTTCCATCCGGTACTGGACGCACAAGATGGCCAGTGCCATCATAACGTAGTTCACCACTACCTAATGCGTTTATTGGCTTTCTTCCCGCAGCTTTTGGAGCAGTTCCAAATCTTGTTATGTAGGACATAGCAATTTCACGCCGAAAGTTCAAATGTGTGATGCCACGGTTATGAAGCTTAGAAAGTTGCCAAGCATTGTGCACGGTGCTATCCAGCAGCCATGTGAACAAACTCCACCACCATTTTTTCCCTCTAACTCCAATTCGGTAAGCGTTGATGTTTTGATCCATGCGATCTGTTCCTCCCATCTTTTCATTATATTGTCGAACAGCAAATGGTATGGGAACATCAATTCGTTGCTTGGTCGCTTTACTCCAGCGTCGTACATAACCTGTTGGCTCAGCACCAAACACAGTTGATGCCACTGTAACAACAGCATTGTCCTTCCACCGCGTAAGAAGGACATCTGTGTTGTCTATATCGACAGATGCGGTGGCAAAATAACCCCGCTCTTTTTTGTCCATCTGCTTGCAGTCCATCAAAGGGCAACTTTTTGAAGTTCTATTTGAGCGAATCGTGCCCACATACTCATAACCACGAGATTTCAGCTCTTTGAGGAGTGGCAAGGTGGTGAATAAGTTGTCACAGTACAAGCAATATGGTAAAGGGCCTTTGTCATCGCTGTATTGGTTCAGAAGATGAAGAATTGTTGATGGACATCGTCCAAACTTGGTCTCTTCTTCAGAATTTCCTTGGTATGTTTTACCTTGATATGGATCAAACGCAATAAGGTAACCAGATGGTGTATTTTGGCACCAAATTTTGTACCCGAATCGGATTGATTTATTCCTAAGTGCTTGCTTACAACTGTGTTTCCCAAAATATTCCACCATGGCTTCGTCATGAGAAATGTGTTGCGACGGTACGAAATGTTCCATAAATTTATTTTGCAGATGAAGTATGAGAGGTCGCAGCTTGGTATATTTATCCTGGCAATCTAGTATCGCATTATTGTTGATGTGGAGGCTTCTCATTATATGATCGAAACGGTTTCGTCTCATAGATTGATAAACCGCTTCATTTCGAAGATCGTTACCTCCGCTCCAAAACAGTGCTTTGCTTGGAAGCGAATTATAGCCAGATATAATAAGTATTGCGAAAAATACTTTCATTTCTTCCTTCGTTATTTCAGGTGCCGTTAAGTTTTTTGAACGGCCGTATATATTGGACTGTTCAACTATAAAATCAATCAAATGGTTGTCAAAATATAGTTCAAAAAGATCACACGGAGACAGTGTTTCATATTGAGCAAAACTGCATTCTGGAAAAATAGGCAGATTTTTTCTGCCCTGACTTTGTTGCCATCTATACTGTGCAGATGGCCGAGCACGTTTTTGTCGTTTTTTAGGTTGTTGAGGTGTAATATCTTCTTCCTCACTGTCACTACTGAAGTTATCATCTTTGTTTCGGTAACTGATCTTTGCAGGAGCTCGCAACTGATTTCCACACAAGTTGTCCGGACTTTGAAAAGTGCTATCATCTTCACTACCTGAATCTTCATCTGTTAATTCTTGAACTTCAGGGGGCTCAAGAAATATATCACACGGATTGTCTTCATCAAAAACTGCATCCAGTGCTTCATTCAATGTTAAAACCCTAAAATATAAATAACATATCTAATTCATACATAGTAATTTCAAAAATTGATTTTCAAGTTGAAAATGTGACTTATTTCTTTCTAAGCACTAAATGTACTCATATTCTACTAGCGTTACCATATGGTAACAGCGGTATACGTACAAATTTCTTATGAACTAGAATCGTTAGAATTGTAAAAAATCGTAATTATACTGTCAACTCAATGCTTTCCAATATGTATTTGCCAAATTATAAAATATCGTTAAAAATATGTTATAAGTAACTTACCTTCTAGTTTTACTTTTAGCTTCCATCTGTCTAAACAATTTTCTTCGTGCTTACATCAAGATGTAACTGTAAAAACTACTAAACTGTTTTCTAACCCTTGCCTGCAGTTGTACTAACTAGGTTAATCCGATTATAAGTTGATCTGACCTCGATTTAATTCTTAAAGAACAAAACAAAATTTTAGAGAATGCGTTACCATATGGTAACGCTAGTAGATAAAGGGTTAAGAAGGCTTTGTTTATCAGGGTAATTTAGAATTTTGTATTTCTCCTGTAGACAAAGGGCACAAGCTTGTGCGTTGATAGAATAACTTTTTGCGTGCTTTATCACAGACCATTTCAAAACAGGCACTACCCTGTGGATTTCCTTTAACTCCCAGACGTGGGTCGACAATGGCGTGCTGTTCTTGTATTTCTTATTGTTTAGGGAAAGTTTATGGCCATTCCACAGTGTTTTAAAGGCTTTTTCTGTCAATCCGATATAGACTTTATCGGGAAGGTTAGGTGCCGAGACATCGCATTTGTAGACTACCGACGCCTGTTGGCAGTTACCGTTGAGTGGGCACTCCTCTTTTTTTCTGCAGTTGCACTTTGGTGGTGGTTGACGTCTTGGTTTGGTTACCCTTGCGTTGTGGCGGTTGATTATAGTGCGCACAGTGCAACTATAACTAACTTTCACATTGTTTTTGTTGGACAGCTTTTTCAAATGGTCGCTCTTGAAATGCTTTGCGATTAGCAACAAAAACTTTTTTGCGACGTTGGTAGACACATTTTTCGAAAAAGGTGGGTTGAACCAGATGATGTTACGGTCTCGATTTCTACTACACGTTGCGGGAGTTCTGGTTGAATATTTGAGGCTGACATTAGGGTATCCACTTTTTCTCAAGGCGTCCTCATATTGACCTTTTGATTGCTTGAAAATTCCATCATCTGACGAGTTTTTCGAGAGGCGGTCGGCTATTGACGTTGGAAGCTGCTTCAGAATTTGCGGTGGATGGTTGGATGATGTGTGGACATACAACAAGGAGTCATTTGGCTTTTTGAATGGCTTGTAGCTGCTGGATCTCAGGTTCAGAGTTACGTCGAGGAAATCAACAGAATGTAGACTTGTCACAATCTCGATCTGCAACTCGATTTCTTTGAATGTGTTGATGATGTTTTTTCTCAGCTTGTCCATTGACCGACCTCTCATGTTGCGCACGACTATCAGCCCATCATCTCTGTACAAACCCATTTCAGCTTTGTTTGTCAATGATGTCAATGATGACAGTTTTTGGAGGATAAGGAGGCCAACCAGCTCACAGAAAAATATAATATAAACTTACAGACAAACTTGAAGATTATGAAATACATCTCTACAACAAATAAACGTAGTTTCAAATAAAAGTGAAAAAGTAATATATTATAAGTCTTTTGTTCCATTCAGTTCATTTAGCATTGCAGTCATCGCATACACAGATTCATGAAAAGTTTGAGAAAGATACAAAATAAGTACAAAAAATTCATGATAAAAGTAATAAAAAAACTCAATTACGACGTCATAATAACTAAATTTAGGAAAAGTCAAGAAATTTGGAGTCAATATCATTACCCGTTCAAAAGATAATAAAATTTTTGTCTGAGGGGGGGTGGATGAATCATCCCCCGGCCTAGATAGGGTTAATAAATTTATAGCATCTTATTATTAGTTGTTTATAGCATCATCATCTACTCTAAAAATGAATGAAAAACAAATGAACAGATGCCTATCAAATAATGATTTATATGAACACCTCATGGGCTTGCCATGGAACACCTATATACAAGTCAAATGATAAAAATAAAGATAAAAACAATATCAAATGATAGTGTCTAATTAATGCCTTAGTAAAATCAATCATATTAAAATTCAAGAATAGTTCACTCTTCCGTTCAAGTCTTTGACTGCATCTTTTCTCACAGTATCACAAAGACGTTTTTGTGCGTTATTAAAAAATAGATTTTTTATTGTTCGGTAGATATACTTTATTAAAACAACATGATCAGAACATAAAAAATCAAAAGGTATTTCAATGTAATTTCTAAGAACATATTCAGCTGAAAATCTTTCAGAAAGTTCAGATTTTGTAAATAAATGACATGATGATGTATCTAATGTGCAAAGGACTTAGCTACAAAATGTGCAAAGTCTTTGGTAGGTATTAGCAGACCACCTCTTGAAAGTGCATTCAAGAATTCATTTTTCTCATCTTGCTTTGCAATTGTACAATTTTCTCCAGATTATATGAGAAGAATATTGCATTTTTCACAACTAACTTTGTCTAAACATTTTTTGCAACATAACCAGCAAATGAATTGTTTTTTTCTGGTTTCCTATAACCTGTGGTACAATTGACTACACTGCAAGTTCTAACCATAGTTGCAACAAAAATAATCAATATTCATCAAAGAAAATAGATGTATATATATCATATCAGTAGTTCAAAAAGCCATGTTACATTATACCAACATCTTGTTTACAACTAAAAATTCAGCAATCTTAGATTTTTACGCGCACTTACTTAAACAAATATTCCGTAAAGATTTTAATGTTTATTATTATTCATCTGTGTAGAATTGACCACGGATGAGCGCGAATTAGTGGAGCAAATGTTCATCCACTAAAATGTTACCCCACTAATTTCTTTGGCGCAAAGGCAAGATATTCGGCCGTGTAGTTATAGTAGGCCATGTTCAACTAATGAATATTCATTATTGAGATGTTTTTATTCATGATTCAACCAATCAATGATAATCAATTCAATCAATTCAACCAATGAATATTCATTATTGAGATGTTTTTATTCATTATTCAACCAATCAATGATATTCAATTCAGTCAATTCAACCAATGAATATTCATTATTGAGATGTTTTTATTCATCATTCAACCAATCAATGATAATCAATTCAGTCAATTCAACCAATGAATATTCATTATTGAGATGTTTTTATTCATCATTCAACCAATCAATGATAATCAATTCAGTCAATTCAACCAATGAATATTCATTATTGAGATGTTTTTATTCATTATTCAACCAATCAATGATATTCAATTCAGTCAATTCAACCAATGAATATTCATTATTGAGATGTTTTTATTCATCATTCAACCAATCAATGATAATCAATTCAGTCAATTCAACCAATGAATATTCATTATTGAGATGTTTTTATTCATTATTCAACCAATCAATGATAATCAATTCAGTCAATTCAACCAATGAATATTCATTATTGAGATGTTTTTATTCATCATTCAACCAATCAATGATAATCAATTCAGTTAATTCAACCAATGAATATTCATTATTGAGATGTGTCATTGAGTGGTCACACTAAGTTAATTATGATAATTTATCGTTTTTAAAACTTGGTTATTCAAGGAGTTCACAGTCTTTGCATGCTGTTTTTTGTTTATTGTTTTCTCTTGAATATCAAGGAATACAAAGGGACTGTGGCTTCTCACGAAAGCGCAACTCCTTTTTTGATTGGTCATCCCTTTGTTTTTAATAAACAAAGAAAACCTAGCTTGGTTCGAGTTCAAACTTTGCGTTGTAGCAAAATGGCGGCCAAAGCGAAAGTTTGAATTTCGCATCTTTTTTACAAATGTATTTGATTGTAGAATTTGTTTTGAAGAAACAACAGTTTGCATGATATATTTAAGTTTACAAAGGAAGTTAATTTTTCTTGAAATGCTGGCATTGAAGTAGTTCTTTCAACTTCTTTATCCTGCTCTTATTCTACGGGTTTGTTTAAGTTGTCAACTACTACCATTTTCGTCGATAAAAACTACAGATGGAATAAGTTGAAGTAATTTGTCATTTCCGGTACTCTCTTCGCTGAAACTAGGAATATTTTCTTCTAGAAACTTTATACAACAGATTTCCTCCCCCTTTGTTGATTTCAAAAACACCAATCACATCATAAAAATTCTACACTTGTACACGCCATTATTTCGTTCTCTTTGCTCAAAACTGAATGCAATTTAGCACTTATTTTCGTGTTTACAATTTCCATACGTTTTGATTGGACAATTATTTATAGAACGCATAATCTGATTGGTTGTTAATGAAAACATAAAATTCCGAACATTTTTTAGAACAATGCTCTAACCAAGCTGTTTCAGGTCGGACAAGGATACCTTGTAAATATCAAATAATAAATTGGGGTATGCGGGTCGTGTAACATCTTTGACCTCATGGATATAAGCACCCATGTCGTTTATGCGCAGCTGTCACGGAGTTTAAAATGCAAAGTTGATATTTTGCGTGGGTTAACTCACCACTGTTTTCCCTCTCACTGGGGTTGGCGTTGGGAAGGGTAAAAATCATCCGTTCCAATGAATCATCAAATGATTAAACCTACAAAATTGTGGGGAATATCATCTGTTGAAACCTCGTCTAACCCATGCTAGAATGGAAAATAGACGTGAAAAATGTAAATGATGATGATGTGCTCCCTATAGAATATGGTTTTTGATATCAGTGAATATCTTACATATTATTTACGTGTGTGTCTGAGTGGAAAAGGTCATGTAAAAAACGGATGACGATGATGACTTCATTGAAAAACGTTTCTCGTTCAGGTGCCTGTATCCCACCTCATAATGGTCATCATGTCGATGGACAGACACGTTCGCGAGACTCAACATCTTGTTACGACACAGGTGTGTTGTTATGATGGAAGTCATTGAGTCAAGTGCCATGTGTTGTACAATTGTTTAAATTTGTACATTTGTTTGTTTACAATTTTCATTTGTTTGTTACAATTGATGACTAAATCTAACCTTATTTATTTATTATTATTTTTTATTTATAATTATTTAACATTACTGTTGAAAATAGAGGTTGAAATTGGCAACATTGATCTTGCAAATGCAGATTATAGTTTTGCTTCTTTTCTACTAGGACACAATTGAAGACGAGGGCAAGAAGTGGTCGCTCATTCAGTTTGATAGAATATTGCGATCGTTGGAGGCGGCGTCTGTTATCCTTAATATACGAACCGCTTCCAACATGCCCAAGCAGGTTTACGTGGAGGAGGCGTTAGAGAATATATTAACCATGTGCCAGCACCATCTCGAAAACACGGTGTTCCCAAGCATGGACCCGATTTATAAAATCCCTGGCGCCAAGAATGACGGTAAATGAATTTGACTGGATTACAAACATGTAAAGTTTCCCACTCCTCTTCTTTCAACACTATTGCTGACTTTATGAACCAAATTTTAGTTTTTGTAAAAGAAATTGAATAGTCTCGATACAAAGATATTATATTAAAGATATTAAAGATTATTTAATGTTTAAATTTTTTAATGTTTGAAAATATCATGAACAATAACTAAAAGAAATATCGAACATAATTGAAAGCAAAACTTAAAGGTCTGTGTCTATTTCTAATTTATTTCACCAATAAAACCACATTTCATCAGTAAGCCTACCTTGCGCAGGACAGATTGGAGTGGAGAAAAGTCATCAGGTAAACCTGTCTAACCCATGCTAGCATGGAAAATAGAAGTGAAAAATGTAAATGATGATGATGACGATCAAAAAAAAAAAAAAAAAAAAAGAAGTGAAAAATGTAAAAGAATAATAATAATAATAAATAATTTCACTGAAAAATGTATATTTATAAATATATATTCTGTATAGAGCCATCATTTGTGACGAAAGCAATTCGATCGAAAGCCATTGGCACCCAGGACAAACACATGCTGCAAATTTACAACAAGCTCTGCGAAATTGTCTCGTTGTTGGTGGATACTATTGGCATGGAAACGCTCAATGATTCCACCCTTTTGAAACTGTCGCAAGTCGTTATTTCACCGTTTTTCGTCGAGTGTGTCAACGTTTTGCAACTGAGTGCATTGCGAGTTGCCAGATCAATATTCCGACATTACGTCAAACATCGGGATCTTATCATGGACGATATACTGGTCTCGTTAGCACGCCTGCCATCATCTAAAAAGAATCTTCGAAGTTTCGCGTATGTCTTTTTAAAACTGAATATATAGTATTTCAAATCTTTGAATTTGAAATTCAAACGCCAAAAACTCCTTGAAACTGATCTGGGAAATATAACAAAGAAAAATACCATATTATTTCTCCTTTTGACTACAAAAACAACCAATTCTAATGTAACTGCAAACAATTTTAAGAAAAATTGCAATTTAATATAATTTTTTTTTCTAGGCTGAAAGATAACACCAACATCCAAATGTTCACAGCGCTTCTTTTACAACTGGTCCAAAGCATGGTGCAAATGCCTGCCGCCGAGGCCGACAACACAGCTGTTGATGCTGACGTCATTATTGTGAAATCGTATGAAGATGCTCTGAGAGTAGTGCAAAGGTTCATGTCTGTTTTCCTGAAAAAGTATGTGTTTTTTTTTTTGTGATTTTCTCTCATTTGTAAAGTAGCCAATTTAACAATGAAACAAAGTTGTCAATCATTTTATTCTTTAATTGCTTAAGTTATCTCACAAGGGGGGCGTCTATTGATGGTTGTATCTAAGAGATGTTAGTAACGTTTTTGCCAACCACATCTCGGCTGTTAATACATTAATTATATTATATTATATATATATATATATATGATTTTTGTTTAAAACACAACCATGAAGGAAAACATAAATTTTTTAAATAAATTTCATAAATTATAATTATTATTATTATTATCATATATATATCATATTATTATTATTATTCAAGAGTTGAGAAGAAAGTAATATATATATATTAAATTATAATTAAATAAAATGATTTGATTGTCTTATTGTTGTTACAGATGCAGCCCAACAACATCTCGAGATGACACGGATTATCGTCCGCTCTTTGAAAACTTCCTTCACGATCTATTCGTGACATCCAGTCTCCCCGAGTGGCCCGCCGCCGAAGTACTCCTGACGCAGCTCAGCCACCTGTTGATGGTCACATTGAACAACAACAAAGTGGAGGCAAGCCTCCGATGCTCCGCGCTTGATTATCTCTCGCAGATCGCCGCACATCTACGCAAGAGCTTGTTAAGTATGCACTCAGAAGAGAAAAATGACAAACTTAAAGGGATCGTTGAGAAAGTAACTTGCTGTCTTCTTGTCATGATTAATGTTTTGATTTTAATTTACTTGAAATTGTAAACTAGATCGAGTCGGGATAACTCATTAAAGTAGTAATCAATACCTTTTTCCATCCCTCTTGGAATAATTGGGTAAAAAATTCAAAGATTTAGTTTCAATATGACTTTCCTATCAAGTCTTCAAGAAGTATTGCGAAAAGAGGACATGACGAATTCTTCTCAACTCTGAGTTCAATCCTCATAAAATAAATGCAAAGGTCAGATGAGGTCAAAAATTCAAATTCAAAATTCGATGACTTCAGATTCATTTCACTGCGAGTAAAGTACAGGTTTCCAGGACGGAATGTGGGGGGCTACTCATGCCCCAATTATTCAACCCCCATTTATGCCTGCTGTTCAATTGGATTGATCAGTTACTTACTATAAATGATGTTGATTTATTATTTATAGCTCATCAATGATGCAACTACCACTGAGGAAATTCCTATTGTGGATGTAAGTTCTCATAAATTATCATAAATTATCATAGATTATCATAAATTATCATAGTTTAGTAAATCTTCTGTTTTTATCAGGACATGAGTGTTTACGAAGAAAAGATGCGCAAATGTTTGTTGTTTTGTTTGAATAACAGAGGCAAAGATGATGAGTCGTTCAAGGTCAGTGAAACCAAGAAAGAAATCCAACCAAATTCAACCATTGACATGTCATCACACATTTGCATGGTCACACTCAAATGTTTTAATTGTTGTTTCGATAAACAATGCAATTTTTAACTGTACACAGTTTTAAAACAGTTGCAGACATTAAAAAATGTTAGGTAAAAAAGTTTCTTCCAGAAGTCAGGAGTTTGTTTAACTTTCAAAAATGATATGAAGATCTCGAAGGGAACAAGGGAAGCAGGAGCAGGAGCAGTTTCGTTGACTGTGCGATCAGGGCATAATTGAACACATTAAAGCTGATACAATTTTTTCACAGTGAATGGAAAACCAACTTCTTAACCACAAATGTTTCTGCTGTTCAAGTTTCATTTACAATTTATATAAATATATTCTTAGTGCTAAGATCACAATCAACTAAGATCAACGTGATCAAAGTTAGAACAAGCCAATGCAACCGCAACTGACCTTAGACGTTAAACAGCTTTTAGGATGCAGTGGATTAAGGAAACTTAAAGGGATTCCCAAGTTCTCATACATACTTTATTACAATAACTCAAAACCGAATGTAAAGAATAATACAATAACTTGTTTTTAAAGTCGCTATCTCTAATCCTCTAAAACAACGAAGAAAGTCTCGTGTTTTATCCGCCATTAAAATTTTCACGATGTTTACATTTTTAAACCTTGGTTCAAACCTCTTTGGTATAACGCGACCTGTGACGTACAAGGTATGTAACATCGTTGCGTATTGTTTGCTTTTGGAATAGAAATGTCTGTTTAATCGCTTTGAGCCAAACAAAAAAAACTTCACGGAAAAATAAGAAACACGATGATAAGGATAAAGAAAGTGTGAACGGCAGTGAAATTTTAGACATTGTAGAGTCAATCGTTGAACACATCAATCACCGTGAAATCAACCAAATTCAATTTAATGATGGCATTACTATAAATATTTACCTGTTTACTAACTTTGTTGTGATTTGCTTTGTTATTGTATCAGAAAATTGTTCTGTCTATTTTTTCTTTATAACTTCCCAGGTGTTTTCACACGTTATGCATAATTTAGCTCATCCATGAACGAGTTTCAACGTATTCAATTTAAATTCCAGACATCTCTTGTGTTACACAGCACGAATCTTTTGCGCCTGTATGTCTAAATCAATATGTATTGTGGACATGCATTGTAGGTCTGAATGACAGAGAGGGGGCCTGGCTTCCTCCTAGAGATAACATACCCCTGTTTGCATTTGCGTTTAACAAATTATAAATCAAGTAGTTTTGTTATGTAAATCTGTATATTTCAAAAAATAGAAGAATTAGATATTAAAATTTGCATTAGATATTTTATTTCAGATCGTATCGATACGCAGCATATCGCCAGTTTAACTGGCTTATCTAAATAAAGCTTGGTTGTTATGTACAACGAATAATAGCAACCTGTATTGTCACGAAGATAAGGGAGGAATTTTCAGAACCTAGTGGAGTTTATGTTACCTTTAAAGATTAGGATGATGGTGGAGATTCTGAAGTTGTTACATCATGGGAATATATGGAAAATTTTTGAAGTGAAGAGGTGGAAGTAGGAGAGATGAGGAGGGGGCAATAAAAATGAAGCAAAATTTGTGGCCTTAAAAATAAATATTGAAGCACCAAAATGTTAAAAATTTATACAATATATTTCAGGTTAATCAATCGAGGACTTAAAAAAAGTAAGAAACAAATTGCAACTCATAGAAAAACAACATTTCGTTTAACAATGACCACAAAACAGAATAAAAACTAAATTGAATTGCGTGAAGACGTGAATATTTTCTCGATCGCTCAATGATATTGTCTTTTGTTTCAGTGCAGACTGGAGCCATGACTTGTTTCTTACCAGTTAGTGCTCGTTTATAAACGCTGTTTTTCATCAAGCAAAAGTAGTTGTAGCGCTTTTACAACAAATATATGCAGAAACCGGCTTACAAACTATATGGCTTAATCTCATACATCAAAACTACCTACCATGTATGTCACAATAAATGATTACCTCACTTTTTTGCCTTATACGGACAATGAGGTCTGAACCCTAGTTAGAAATAAACATCGCGGAAAGAAGGTCAAAGAGAAAGCGTCGCATTGAACAACAACAATTTAAAAAACAGAATAACCAGTTAAGTTGTTATTTGTTATGTTTGGGACAAATTTGATTCTTCTTTTTTTTAGATTTTTATTTATATATGTTAAATATGTATGAGAACTTGGGAATCCCTTTAAGGTCAGAGGACTGTGTATTTAAGAAATTCGCTTTTGTATGACATTTACTACACATTTACTTACCACATTTTTGTTAGTTTGCGCGAGAGTTTTACATTGGCCAGTGGCTGCATAACGTGCAACTACAAATTGAAAAACATTCAGCTACTGCATCAATACCAGGTTCCTCTGATCGGCACGGCGATGATGATGTCGTGGAAACAACCGAACAAATCGCTGAAAAGATGCAGATATTGCAAGAAAGGAAGGAGTTCTATCGTTCGTTGATCAAAGATAATAAGAAGGTGACCATCAGGCAAAAGTGAGTTAGTTGTTGATATGTGTGACCATTTTTTTTAAAATTGTTGTAAAAAAAACATCTGCTCCAATGAATCATCAAGTGTGAGAACGAGAGAAAAATTTCTTTCAAACAAGATTTTTTTTATTGTTGTTCCTCAGAACAAGGCCTTAAAAGCCACTTGTGTGTAAAGAGCTACAGTTTAAATTATAACATGCGGCCGATTCAGGAAGCGGATCCATCGTCATCTGCCTGTTGAGAAAAAAACATTATGCAGACCAGATAACTTTGCATTATTTTTATTATCTTAGCTGTAAAACACGTCTGCTCCAATGAATCATCGAATGATTAAACCTACACAATTGTGGGGAATATCATCTCTTGAAATCCCGTCTAACCCATGCTAGCATGGAAAATAGACGTGAAAAATGTAAATGATGATGATGATTGTTTTCCATTGCTTTTCGCTGGATGTTTCTTTCCTTTTCACAATTATTTACTTCATCCTATTTGCCATTGTTGTCTACAAAAGGGAAACAAAAATTATTACTCTTGCAACGTTTTCTTTTTATAGTTCCTCATTCCTCAATAAATATAAAATGAGTTAAATTACTATAACAGGACATAATCCATAATATTACATTGTCTTTCTTTTAAATATTTCAATAATAATAATTTCAATATTTCAAGCACAATCCAAAATTGATGGAGTCTGAAATACTAAACTAATTATTAATCATTGAGTCTCTATAAATATAAATATATATGTGAATATAATTTTAGTATAAAACAATTTCAGTATAATATATATGTATATGTAAGAAAAAAAACTTTCCTCCGTTGACTCATATTCACTCAAAACTCCTATGTTTTCTTTTTTACAAAATTCCGAGACGATTACTCACCTTCATACTTAAAGATCAAATGAAGGGACATTTATTTCTGTGATGGACAAACAATTGTTTACTTCAATCTTTTACAAGTTGGGATTACTTTCTTGCAACAAAGCATACTTCTGTTTCAATTTTAGATATTTGATTCCTTGTATAACTTTTTCTATATTTGTGATATTATATAATATCATTAATATATAATTAGTATAATTTTATTGTCTAAAATGTTTCACAAATCTCATTTATTTGCCTCGCTTAGATCATTGTATTGCCTCACTTACACGGAATGTTCGATTGTCATTGATCACTTGAGTGTGACGCGATCTCGAAATTTCGACCTTTACATGAAGCAGATCTGCAGAATGCTCAATGAGCAAGTGATTGGGTTGCGTGCCAAGGCCATGAAAGCTCTCACAGCTATTGTTAGCGTTGATCCATCCATACTTGCACAAGTAAGCTGTAAATGATGAGATGATTATGTTGCATCAGTGATAGACATAAAACATGGTTTTTATACATTATTTTCAGCGGAAATTAGCTTCGCATTTGTGCTGTTTACTACGAAATAGTAATAATAACATTTGCATTTATATAGACTATCTGCTTCGTGATTATGTTCTTTTCGCACAAAACAGCTTTGTATTTTCATTTATGGAGATGATGATGATGATGATGAGATGGTTGTGTTGCATCTTCATTTAGTCATTATCACGATTCATTATTACTGTTTTGTTTATTTTTATACATTTGTAAAAATTTTAACACTAATCTCGCAAATCAAAGACAATTAAAAACTTTGATTCAAAATTCAACTTTATTGCGAACCGAAACATACTCAAAACATTTTCTTTCATCAAATCACGTCTTGCGCTTGAACTGTTCTGGGATTCGATCTTCGAAATCTGGCTGTCAAACGTTTGCATTGGGTAGGCTTGTTGATCAGATCAGCTCACCATAATACACGGTTATATGTTGATCAGATCAGCTCACCATAATACACGGTTATTTGTTGATCAGATCAGCTCACCTTAATACACGGTTATTTGTTGATCAGATCAGCTCACCATAATACACGGTTGTTTGTTGATCAGATAAGCTCACCATAATACACGGTTGTTTGTTGATCAGATCAGCTCACCATAATACACGGTTATTTACGGCTCCCATTCTCAGCAGAAATTAGCTTCGCATTTGTTATGATTTGGGTTCTGGTATTAACTGCTCATAAGTTCATTATATACTAGTTTAATACTATCAGATAATAAGTCTTGTATATATATGTTTATAAATTGCCTGGGGATATCTTACATGAAGGAATGTAGCTATTAAACATAACTACTCAAATCCTAAGACATTAATATAATTACAATAACATTAATATAATTGTCTCAATGGAGTGAAACTTTATCTGCGATGTAAACAACTTTATGTGCTAGATATCATGACAGCATCTGTGGTGTTTACTACTGAACAATACTTTAAAAAATTTGCAATTTATGTTCTTTTTCGCACAAAACAGCTTTGTATTTTCAGAAATGATGCAAACTTGATTTGCGATTGCGAAGGGGAGAATTCTTGTATAAATAAATTTACAACCCTTACTACTACCAAGCCTTAGGTCTACCGTGTATTTGTTATGATCAACAGGACAAACCACCAATTTGAGGTTTTTCAAGTATTTTAAAAGCGTTTCTAAAATTGCCTTGGGATGTTGTTGCAATGTGCCCTTTCCAGTGAGAGCCATGGAGGATTAGAAGCTTATTGGATTTCCAGTTTGTCTTTTTGTTCCATGTGTTTAGATAAGCAGAATTGTTTTCAAATTTTTATCTCGGTTCGTATTAACAAGGAGGAAACAGATGACAGAACAGTTGAACGCACGGGTCCTGTTGCTTTTTAAGACATCGAAGCATTCATTAGAATTTTTAGTTCTAAAGTTTCACATTATATTTTTTATTATCATTAATTCTTTTCGTTCTTCTTTGCTATTTATTCAATTCATATTTTAGAAAGATGTCAAAGCCAGTGTTTACAGCAGGCTTCTTGATCCATCAACTAATGTGCGCGAGGCAGTGATTGATTTGATTGGTCAGTTTGTGCTTCGGTCTCCAGAACTCGTCAATCAGTACTACGAGATGATTGTCGAAAGGATCCTGGACACGGGGGTTAGCGTTCGCAAACGTGTCATCAAAATACTGCGCGATATTTGTGTGGAGAATCCAGAGTTCGACAAGATACCTGACATTTGCGCTAGGATTATAAGGAGAGTTGATGATGAACTTGGAATCAGAGTAAGTTAATGCTCATCATATAGCACTTCTGTATAAAGTTGAGTGCGGTACTTCCAGAGACTTTTAAAACTGTTCCCATCTTTCAACCCTAACTACAGAAACATGATATCACTTCACTGAGGTATAAAGTTGAGTGTGGTACTTCCAGAGACTTTTCAAAGTGTTTGTTCCATCTCTCTTAATCCTAACCTCAGAGACATGATATCACTTCACTGAGGTGTAAAGTTGAGTGTGGTACTTCCAGAGACTTTTCAAAGTTTCTGTTCCATCTCTCTCAACCCTAACCTCAGAGACATGATATCACTTCACTGAGGTGTAAAGTTGAGTGTGGTACTTCCAGAGGCTTTTAAAACTGTTTCCATTTCTCGGCTTTTTACAGAGGTTAGAATGTTTTTTATTGCAGAAACTTGTTACAGACGTTTTTCGCACCATGTGGTTTCAACCGGTTGCCAATGGAAAAACATCGGCTGCATTGATATACCAGAAGGCAGTGAACATTGCAAAAGTTGCCGACCTATGCAGAGATTCTGGATTTGAGTGGGTGGAAAGTCTACTACATAGCGTAAGAAACGTTTGAAGATTTAAAATAAGATTTTTGAATTAACACGCTGATTATAGCTTTTGGATCCGAAAAATCCAACATTGCGTGCCACAACGTTAACTGCCTGCCAGCAGCTCGTCGATTGTCTCTTCCAACGACTTCTAAAACCCGAGCTGAAACCCGGTCGCACAATGACCCTATCTTGCTTGCTCACGCTCAACCTTTTCTGTAAGGCGTGTCCCGCGTTGTTGGTCCCGCACACGACCAGTTTACAGCCGTACCTGAGCACGAAAATTTCCAACCTCTCCGATCTCATTATCATACAGCAAGTGAGCAAGATACTCGAGCTCGTGGTGCCGCTGATGGAGCGACCCAACCAGAAGTTTCTCGTCGAATTGGAAGAGGACATCATGAAGCTCTTGCTGCAGCAATCGCAAAACGTCGTTCATTCTTGTGTCAGCTGTCTAACGACCATCGTTATTAAAGTAACGCATAATTACAAGTTTGTGATTGATGCGTATAATCGTTTTTTGCGTAAGTTTGTTAGTCTCGCTTAGTTTTTTATTGACGTAGGGTTAAGGTAGGGTTCATGTATTAGGCATGTACATTGTTTGGCATCTATGGAAACCCAATGCATTCTGGAATCGTACACATGACAGGGGAAAGCGTGACGAATATAAAACCATTTTTGACTATTGTTTCCGTTTAATTCTTTTTTGTCCGCACCTCGTTTGCCTATTTTGAAACTTTTACGTAACCAAAATCAATTTTGACTTTTTCTACTTTTAAACTTTTTTTTTCTGGTTATTTCATCTTTTAATTTGTGAGAAAAAGTATAAATTGCAGTTTATAGATTTATAGAAAGTACTAAGGAAATATAAATGCGGGTATGTGGGCCATGTAACATCTTTGACCTCATGGGCATAAGCATCCATAGCATGCCACAGAGTTTTAAATACAAAGTTGGTACCTTGTGTGCGTTAACTCACCACTGTTTTCATCTTTCTGGGGTTGGCGTTAGGAAGTGCATCCAGCCGTAAAAACATCTGCACCAATAAACCATCAGATGATTAAATCTCCATAATTGGAGAAAATGATCTTTTAAAACCGTCGAACCCATGGAAGCATGGAAAAGCGACGTTAAAAGGATGATGATGATGATGAAATAAAAAGTAAAACTATGAATTTCTAGAATTCCTCACTGCATATCAACGAGAATATTGCAAGTCTCCAAGCCACCAAGTCCTCAAATCAAGACGTCCCACACTATTGCGGAGCCTGTTTACTATTGGTTTGTTTTGTCGGTATTTCGATATGGATTATTATTCAAACGAAGAACAAACAAGCGTAAAGGTAGCTTCATTTGTTCTCTCAATTATCTTTTGTTGCTTCATTCCTGCAATAGAACGTTGAAGTGTTTTGTCCGTGTATGATCTTCAAGTTATATATGTTTGTTCAGCCCCTGCAACAAACCATGGAAGTGTTCCGTTTGTGTATGTTCTTCACTGATTCCAGTGATGAGGAAGTCTCGTTAAAAGCCCTGCAAGCAATTGGTAATTTGTTAGTTTTTTGTTAAATGTACCTGACATTGAAACGGGGATATCGAAACAGGTACACCAAAACGGGTACATTGAAACACCCTGAACCTAAATGTATTAGGGTATTAGTTACGGGCCGGGTATGCGGGTCATGTAACATCTTTGACCTCATGGATATAGCACCCACGTCCTTTATGCACGGCTGCCACATAGTTTAAAATCCAAAGTTGGTATCTTGTATGGGTTAACTCACCACTATTTCCCTCTCACTGTGGTTGGCGTTAGGAAGGGCATCCAGCTGTAAAAAGCATCTGCTCCAATGAATCATCAAATGATTTAACCTACAAAGTTGTGGGGAATATCATCTGTTGAAACCCATGTTACCATGGAAAATAGACGTGAAAAATGTAAATGATCATGATAATGAATTAATTAATATGTATGAAATATTTTGTTTTCAATCTTAATCAAAGTAGGAAAGCTGGTCACTCTTCTTCTTACTTAGCATCTTTCTTTAGGGTTCATTGGGGTGCGCTACCCTCAGTACCTACTTTTTGCAGAATGTAGGGTGCTGTATGCAGAGGTACTTGGATCATCTTCACTGAAGGCGAAGGTCAACATTTTGAAGAGTTTACAGAATCATCTCGCCGAGGAAGAAACAAGAATGAACGTAGAACCACAAGGTATAGATTGTCTGAAAAGATGTTATTCACTAAGATTTGGCTGAGCAAGGAAATATCGTTTGAGGTCATTGAGGCCTACAATTTTTAGCTTAAATAGCAAAATACCATGTGTTGGAGTTGCCTGGTGCATCGTCATCACAAACCTTCTGGTTCACCCCTTTAATAAAGAGTTTAGTGTTTTGTATTCTACTGTTTTTCAGAAAATGGGAACATCCCGCAAGACACAAACGGAGAATCATCCTGCGCAAAGACCTCAATTAAAGAAATGGGGGACAACATGTCAGGGTATACATACTGAAGTCTATGTGATCTAGTGATGCAATGAAAACACTTTCACTTTCACTTACTTTTTCACACTCATAAATATGCTTTCTTTGTTGCTCTTAGCAACAAGGCACCGTTGTTGTTTGTTTTTTTTGTAATTGTTGTTTTGCTTTTTTCGATCTTTCATATACTTATGAAATATATATATATTTATCATATTTAGTTTTTATATTTATATATATATATATATATATATATATATATATATATATATATATATATATATATATATATATATATATATATATATATTTATTGTATTTAGTTTATTCGATCTTTAATAATTTTAATTCCACTTTATACCGTCCTTTGTATTTATAAATATCAATTTATATTTTCATATTTGCAAAGGCGTTGGCTTAGATGGTTTGGTCATATTGAGAGAATGAATGATGATAACTGGGTTAAGAAGTGTAGAGATTTAGTTGTAGATGGTAAGTGTGGCAGAGGCAGGCCACGGACAACATGGAGCCAGGTTGTGAAGAAAGATCTCGTTGAGAAACGTATTCGGCCTGGGTTGGCGCAAGATAGAGTAGGATGGAGGCGTGCCATCAGTAAACCTGTCTAACCCGTGCCAGCATGGAAAATAGACGTTAAATGTATATATATATAGAGAGAGAGATTTATTTTTGTCAATATCCATATTCTCACAAATGAATTCTCCAGGATAATGAGGTAGATATATACGCGTGTAAGAAACTTCATACAAAGACTGGCATGGATTTTAGTGAAAGATGGTATGCGGTGGCTAAAAGCGGGCGAAAATAAACTGTCTACACAAATATCGATCTCGAAAAAATAATACACACTTTGGGATTTCATTAACATTTCTGAAGTATATTGCTCGTATTTGCCCCAATAATGAAAAACTAAGTATGTTTTTTTTTATCAAAATCAAAATTTCTGGATCGCTCAGTGTACAATCATCGAGAAACACAATCAGGAGCTGGTTCCGCCACACTTCTGGATCGCTCAGTGTACAATCATCGAGAAACACAATCAGGAGCTGGTTCCGCCACACTTCTGGATCGCTCAGTGTACAATCATCGAGAAACACAATCAGGAGCTCGTTCCGCCACACTTCTTCCGCATAAATATAATTTTCTTTCAAATAATAATAGTATTTATATGAAATTTTTTAATTGTAAAAGCTGTTTTAACCTTATTGTTGTTATTTTGTAAATGAAATCTGACTCACGTAAGTTAGTAGTTTTATATCAAGTTATATAGTTATTTATATCAAGGACAATAGCAATATTGTAAAGTACACTTTTTCCAAAATGGAGGCAGAAGTTGTTGCTTATAGTGTGAAAAGCGTGATATCTCCATGGTTACTACATGCACCTAGCAACAGAGTTAGTTGACTTTGTTTGTTTTACAGGTATACGAGCGAGCTTGTGCAAACTCTATTGGTCCTTGTTATGAAAAACTTTTTCGACTCAGACCAAGTTGTGCGCATATCCGCACTGCAGGTTGTTACCATGGTCTTGAGTCAGGGTCTCGTCCATCCAGCTCAGGTTGGTTGCGTCTTGTTTATTCAAACTTATGCAATTTATTTGTTAGAAATATATCCTTAGAGAACTAACAAACCGTAACTCAATTCTGTCTGTTTTAATGACATCAAAATTTTTTGTGTTTTGTTTAAAGTAATTGTGCTTATTTTTCAACCAACATTATACTTTAGGGTGTCCCCAACTTGGTAGCAATATTATGTTTTAGTGTGCCCCTTACTTGGTAGCAATATTATATTTTAGTGTGTCTCCTACTTGGTAGCAATATTATATTTTAGTGTGTCCCCTACTTGGTAGCAATAAGTAGTGATTCTCAGAAGATCTGTCAAGTGAAAGCCGAGCAATGCCTCACTGGCCTTGACAGTCGTTTCCCTGGATTCCTTCCTACGCAGGCGTTTCACGGAGTCAAAATGGCGTACGAGCTACAAAAAACTATACAAAAAGTAACTTTGAACAATGCACTTAAAAAAATGTATAAATAGTGATTCTGCACCAATAGCTGATTTGTATGTCAAAGTGTTGTTGTTATGGTAACATGTTAAAATCCCTCTCGCTTTTTGTTGTAAGTTCAAAAAATACCGTTCTAAACCTATTTTGTAAGTACAAAATAAATACGATTTTTACTTACATAATTTATTGGTAATTTGCAGAACAACAACGACGGATATTTACCAGGGTTTCGGGAGACTGAGAACAAGGTTGCCTTGATCAACCACGTCTACTCTCTGATTCGTTCGAATAAACAAAATAGAAGAGCGTTTCTGAAGGCCATCTTAAAACTCGTTGAGGTACTTGAGGACATTTTGTTGTTATATAGCTCAGGATGTAATTCTATTGATCTTTAAAGCATGGACTCTAAGAAATTGCAGAACAGCAACACTAATTTTCTCTACAACTCCTCTCTGACAAAAATTTGGTCCCACTCAAATTTTCCTCTTCCCTTTTTTCCTTCAACCAATCGGTTTCGACCTTAATTCTTGTTTGTCAGAACGATAATATTTGTTTTAAGATTTGAGATAAAATGCCTGAAAAAACCTATTCTTATATACGCTCAGTTCTTTAACCAGGTGTAGTGGGAAATTAAGACCCCAGGAAATTTGGACTTCAACGTCTTGGGTCAATCTCTCGGTCATCAATTTGAAAAAATATTCCTTTACAAAATTCTCGCTAATTGTTCCGCCGAAATTTTTGGTTCTATAGAAGTCCTAATTCCCTGGGAACTTCTGACTAGTAGCGAAATGATCTTTCGATTTCAAGAGATTATTGGAGACTTAGTTTAACGATCCACTCTTAATTTCCTGGTAAATTTAAACTCAAAAAGTTCTTATTTCCCAGGAAACTTAGACTCAAAAGTCTTAATTTCACGGGTCTTATTTTACCGCGACACGGGGCTTTCGTTCGAGTAATTACACGGCACTGACTTTCGAATTGGCATATTCTAGATAAACCATTCAATGTAAAAATATTTCTCTCTTAGCTGATTTCCATGCGCTCATAAAGTTATATGATCTCCTACTAGTGTAATCTCTCGACACTTTCTACGCTTTTGATTGGCTCTCGACACTTTCTACGCTTTTGATTGGCTCTCGACACTTTCTACGCTTTTGACTGGCTCTCGACACTTTCTTTTTAATTGGCTCTCTATACTTTCTACGCTTTTGATTGTTGGAAATATTACACAATATATGAATTGCGCATGCTCACAACCGTCGACTAATGAGTATCAGCTTTTAGGTTTTTCATCTGTTGTCCCTCTATAAACATGTTTTGATCCATCAGAGCGCCACAAAAGACATGGCGTACTTCCTCGTGGAGAATCTCGCCTACCTCAACTACAACGTCATCGAAGAACCCATGTTCATCATTCACACAGTCAACACTTCCGTGGCAAACGCTGGCGCTTCGATACTTTATAACTTGAAAGAGGTAACCGGGTCACTAGGCTAATAGGCCAACAGTGTTACTATGGTGGCAAGTAGTTTCAACTTTTTTAAATGTGGGGGTTTGGTTTGGATTTTGAGATTCTCTGTCAGCTTCTTAATGCGGTGTTAGAAGACGTTGGTTTCTTAATTTCTGTTGCTGAAATTAGCGATGTAAATTGAAAATTGTCGAAAAAAAAGTCTTGTCATAGCACGAACAAATATCGCTCCAAAATATTGTTTCCATAGTTTTTCTTAAAACAATGTATATTTTCTCAATAAGATATAGCACAAAGCTTTTCGTACGTCTGTACATCATCAGGTAAGGAGTATTGACAGTAAAAAACTAAAACTTTACATGAATAAATAATTAAAAACATGACTTCATATTTTATTGTTTTAAGAAAAACTTTGAAGATTAATTTAACTGCATCTTATATTCGTGTATATAATGTTTCCATACTTTTTATTAGTTTCCCCAATTTCCAAAGTCTTGTGCTGAAATTTTTTAGTTGCTACGCGACGAAGACGAAAAACTGGACGAAATATTAAAAGGTAGGCGAGGTCCATTTCCTTTAAACGTTATCTTATATTGTTATATGTTTCTAACGTTTTTTAAATATGCGAAAGATTTATTAAAATATTTTTAAAATACATTTGTTCAAATTTCAAGAAATTTATCTTTATAGGTATTATTTTGCAACATTATTTTAAAATATAGAAATTTTTAATTAAGTATGCGTGAAAATATCGTAAAATTTGGGAATAAAATTTTAAGTTGCGACAGGATCATTTGTGTTGATGTTAATAAGCGTGGAACTGAAAATCGCATTCATCTTTTAACTAATCAGGCGTCGACGTTGCTGTTATGCGGAGGCTGGTGACGTCATCGTACAACTACGTCATCCTATTGGAGTTGAAGAAATACCTGAAGAGTCTGTACGGGATCACAAATAGGTGGGTTGTCTTGTTAGCCCTCAGCCGCGGCGAGTAACTTGTCTTGTTAGCCTTCAGCCGCGGCGAGTAACTTGTCTTGTTAGCCCTTAGCCGCGGCGAGTAACTTGTCTTGTTAGCCCTCAGCCGCGGCGACTAACTTGTCTTGTTAGCCCTCAGCCGCGGCGAGTAACTTGTCTTGTTAGCCCTCGGCCGCGGCGAGTAACTTGTCTTGTTAGCCCTCAGCCGCGGTGAGTAACTTGTCTTGTTAGCCTTCAGCCGCGGCGAGTAACTTGTCTTGTTAGCCCTCAGCCGCGGCGAGTAACTTGTCTTGTTAGCCCTCAGCCTCGGCGAGTAACTTGTCTTGTTAGCTCTCAGCCGCGGCGAGTAACTTGTCTTGTTAGCTCTCAGCCGCAGCAAGTAACTTGTCTTGTTCGCACCCAACGACCCTCCCCCTCTTTCAAATGCAATAAATACTTAATTTGCGCGCGTCCTTACATTTCAGCAAATGCAATAAATACTCGCCGAGCGAACCGTCGAAGCTGTACGACAAAACGGTGACGAGAAAGCAATATACGAGTTTCACATGCGACCACAAATCTCTCATCTTCTGCACGGAAAGTCTCTCCTTGAAAGAAATGTTCGTCTACTATTTAAAGGTGCTCCCAATGATATTGTTGTCAGCTTTCGAAATCGATTTTTATTACGTTTTCAGTTTAAACAAACGATGGCGTCGTTAGACCCTGACTCCGCCAGCGATTCTGAATGCGATCGAACCATAAAAACAGAGTCATTGACAAACAGCCTTAATTCTACGCAGCCTCTTATTAATCAAGACTTGATTAACCACACAGTAAGTCTCGCTTGCTCAGAAAATGAATTGATGCCGTATTTTTATAACCAACATGACTTTAGATTGACATCTTCGTTTGTGGGGTGGGGGGGGGGGGGGACATTTTTCATATATTCTGAAAATTTATTCCGACGAATGGTACCCCTCTAATTAAACAGAATGCTTTTCATCGTTTAATTGTAGTGTGATTGATAACTTTGTTCAAACTTCAAATAAAAAAATTGCAAATCAGCGGCTATTTTTAACAGGACTCATGGGAGAACAGAAATTTCTGTATATAAATATATATTATATTGTACGTAATTTTCGAATGATTATCCTGTATAAAGATTCGTTTATAATAATAATAAATATTTCTGTTGTAGGAAGTGAAGCCACAATCTGTGCGCACGCGCAGAAGGAGTTCACGTTCCAGTCGGTCATCGTGCAACACCGACCTCTAGTTGTTATAGTAACCATGTGTTTTAACATCGGAGTTTTTTTAAATGTCGGTTTTGCTCCCTCTTATGCTGGAGTAAGATCGACAAATGTTCCTACTTCGTATGTTGAGCGTAGCTATAAATACGACACATTGTTTCCATCCGTTCTTTCATAACTCTTTCACGACAAAAAACGACAATTTCACGACAAAAAATGAAAATGTTTGGTTGGTGTTTCTTGCTTGTATTTACGTGTAAATATCGTTTTTTTTTCGAATATTATGTTATTATGTCGGAGTTTTCAAACGTTCGAATACAGAGCTATTTATATGAAACCCTCTCTGTTGTCTCTCTTGATCTTCTCTGATCGACACATACCTTTCATATTTCCACCTACATATTCAACGGTAAAGTTACAAAGGCTTTTATAGAGATCACTGCATTGCCTATACAATTAAGAACATGAAAAACTATCTGTCATTATTCGTGCAATATACCCCTTTCGAGATGTAAAACTTAACCAATTCCTTCGTGTAATATACCTCTTTCAAGATGTGAAACTTAACCAATTCCTTCGTGTAATATACCCCTTTCGAGATGTGAAACTTAACCAATTCCTTCGTGTAATATACCCCTTTCAAGATGTGAAACTTAACCAATTCTTTCGTGTAATATACCCCTTTCGAGATGTGAAACTTAACCAATTCCTTCGTGTAATATACCCCTTTCGAGATGTGAAACTTAACCAATTCCTGACAAAAAGAAGTTGATAAAATAATTGACAGCTCAACCTTAACTAACAAAAGAGGTTTAAAAAGTGATTGATAACTCAACCTTTAACTAACAAAAGAAGTTCATAAAATGATTGACAACTCAATCCTAGCTAACAAAAGAAGTTCATAAAATGGTTGACAACTCAACCCTAGCTAACAAAAGAAGCCCAACCTAAGCATTAGATGCTACGGCATTTGATATCTATATAGTCAGGTGACAGAACTGAAATTTGTCTCTGAGGTGTGTTTTTGAGTACATACACTATTTTATTGAAGATTCTGACCAATTAGACCCCACTTAACTCAAATCTGATGTATGACATTTTGTTACCCTTGGGCAATTTTTTTTATGGGCGAAATTCGAAATGGCCGCCATCGAAATCGATTGTCCGTCGTAACTCGGCTAAAAATTGAGATAGGATCGAAATTTAAGATGCAAACTCCGTGTTTTTGGGGTCAAGGATTACAGTAAAACACATATATAAACTATAACATACATAATTCTAGCCTGAATGAGATTGCTGATACAAAATAATTAAAAAAACTCGGATAAATCTAAAGATATCAGGCATATTCAGGTCAAGGTCAGAGGTCATGAAATATGGTAATCCACATAACAGAACTATATTAATGCATACTATAAAGTCTTAAGTAAATTTATTGGTATGCTGCATAAGGTTATTGAACATTAATATTTAAAAACTAAATAAAAAAAATCTGCTTGACACTAAACAGTTGAATATATATTTTAAGTTTGTAAGTTTTTTGCAGCCTGAAATAAAATAGTTCTATCAATTACAATCTCATGTATTCATAAGTCAGTCGTCAGTGGTTTTGTGCAGAGCAGTTTCAACGCCGTGCAGTTGTGCAATAATGGCTGTCATGAAGAGCAACTTTTAAAACCGTGTCAAGATATCAAGTTACAGTTTAACCTTTTGAAAGAAACATGTATAATTGCTTTTCAAGTAAGTGTTTGCTTGTTGATCAGTAGAACTCTCATTATTGGTAGATTATTTTCATTTTATATAGCCTGATATTTCCTTTGAACATTTTCAACAGTTTTTTTAAAGTATTTAATTTTTATCTATTCTAAGAATAATGCTTGACATAAATGATGGATCTTACATCTGCTGATATTATTTTATGATGGCAGCACAGCCAGGCCAATCTTGTCTGTTCAACAGTCGCATGCAATGCAGTACTTGCAAGCAAGCATTGACACCAGCTGGACCAAAAGGGCTTCATTCCATCATAAAAGCTAGCAAACAACGACATGATGAAGACCTGGAGACCTTGTTACACAATAACACTGACACATTATACACACACAAGGATTGCGTTTCTACGTACACTTCCAAACTGCACATCAAGCGTCACTTAGCAAGAGCACAAAAAGGAGAAGAGCCAGTTGTGAAGAAAACACGCCAAACAGATACCACCTTGTTCAAATTCAAAGAACAGTGTCTAATTTGTGGTGAAAAATGTGTGTCCATCCCAGATAGAAAACATCCAGACCGCTGGCGACGCGTTGTTCAATGCACAACTGCTGATCGAGGACCCAACCAGGATACATTCAAAGATGTCATTCTGAAGACATGTGATCAGCGCAACGATGAGTGGGCTCAACAAGTTCGACTGCGCGTTGAGGGCGCAGTCAGTGATCTACATGTGGCAGATGCCCAGTATCACAAAGACCGCATGTCTGCTTTTCGCGGCCTTTGTAATATGCAATCATTGGCCTCAAAGGGCATAAAACCTGAAGACGGAGCATTCAATTGTCTGGTGAAGGACATCTTGAATGATCGATTTTACATTTGGAACTCAATGGAAGTGCATAACTTGTATTATTCATACAAAGGAGAGATGTTATCACGGTGGTAACTTTTGACACGGCTATCTGAACACTTTGGATCGGATCTCCTTATACTTTCAGGTAAAGGTGTTGCAAGCATTTTCGTCTTTCGAAGTAAAGCTTCCAGTACTCTGAGGTTAGCTGCCAATGAAGAGAACGATTATGATGCAACAGTGGCGAAGGTGGCCAAACGCATTGTATATGAATGCAAGGTCTTGAAGCAGGACAAGTTCACATACAGGACAAGGATCGATCTCGATGATGTGTTGAACACTACAAGTGCGACACTTCAACATTTAATGTCTGCCATAACATCAAAATTAGACTCAACATTACAAGCCGGAATGGTGGGAAACATCATCACCAGTGTAGTTACAAACAGTCCAACCCCACTCCAAATAGCTCTGGCTGTAGCAGTAAGAGACAAGTCAAAAATTGAGTGTTTGTATGATTTTGGCGTCACATGCTTGTATGATGAGATTTTGCGCTTCAAGGCTTCTGCGGCTCGCGCAGCTGCTAAAAACCAAGACCATATAGGTCTATCCCATAGTGGTGGGCTGCTTCAGGCTGTTGCTGACAATTTTGATGCCAGTATATCTTCACAGAATGGTCTCCAGTCCACACATGCCTTGGAAATTTTGCTCATCCAACCACAACAGGATCAGAATGACAGAACCATCCGATCTCAACGCGACTCTTGTATCAAACGCATAAAGAAGGACGAGATGTCAGTAGATGTGTTACCTTATGTGGCAATTCAGAAATACAAAGGGCCTAAGAAGCCAGATATGCCTGCTGATACTGCCACTAAATCGCCCCTCCCACTGAAGGTGTTAGCGGCACAGCATGTCTCATTGTCAAGGGCCAAAGAGACAGACTTCTTGTTTGAAAGCCACTGTGACTGAATCTGGTACACCAGAGTTCAATGGCTACAACATCAAAATTGCTTGAGAACAAGGTCACACAATACAGCCAGGTACTAAGGCTGTATACCTTCCACTACTGGGCATGCCCCCAGCAGAACAAGACACAATGCTAACTGCAATGGTGGGAGCCAAGCGCCTAACTAACTCGATAGGCCAAGTTTACACCATCTTCACAAACGACCAACAGCTGTATCGTGTGGCAGTGAGCATGACCTGGCATCCAGAGCTGTCCCCAAACTTCATTCGCAGATTAGGTGGGATGCACACCTTGATGAATTTTGTTGGAGCAGTTGGTGTTTTGATGACGGACAGTGGATTGAAGAGCATCCTTCAAGCAGCATTTGGTGGTGCGATACATATGCTATCTTGGAAGAAATTTCCGCAAAATGTCCGAGCACTACGTCTTTTGGCTGAGGAACTTCTGCGCAGTATTATTGATGGCATGGACAGTCACGAAAGTTACTCCAATTTGATCTCTCTACTTGATGAAATGGAAGAGCATAGTCGCACAAGCAAACTGTGGGTGATCAACTTCATCAAACCCGTTCTGCTGATGACGATGTTTGTCCGAGCTGAGAGAGAGGCTGACTGGCCACTACACCTTTGGGTCATTCTGGAGATGATCCCATACTTCTTTGCTGCTGGTCACTTCAACTATGCCAGGTACATAAATATACTGTCTTACAAAAATTATGCATGTATATTATAGTTATCGTAAATGATTGATACCAATACGTGCATAATAATATAATGTTTGATTATTTAATATGTTCATCATTCTTCCAGGTACGCTTTATATTACCTGCGCTCAATGGAAAATTTGCCAGAGCCGTTGCTGGAGGAGTTTCTCCGAGGACGCCACGCGATGAGACACAAACCAGGCATATCGAATGCAATATGGTCTGATATGTTCATAGAGTCAACGTTTATGAGGTATGGACACAGTCCAGGTGGAATCATCGGGCTCACCCTGAACCCATCATCATTGAAAAGATGGGCGCTGTCTCTCCGTATATGCAGTCAGCTTGTGAAGGATGTTTCTGAAATGAAGGAGAATGGCTCTCAAGTTTCAGTAACAGTCCATAAGGAGGAAATGCCCTCTCAGAAGCAATCAGATGCGGCTGATAGACAGAATCTACGGGAGAAGTTGGCCACATGTATTGACCCTCTGCAACTAGAGAATCACCCAAGCGGACTTGTGAATGTTGTAACTGGTCGACTGAGTCCAAACGTTGTAAACGCAGACACCTCTGTCAGCATAGGAGCCAAGCAGATGAAAGAATATGAAGAGCAATGGCCAGAAAGCTTTAATAAGCCACTAAGCCAACAAGTAGTCACAATGGGAGTGTCCCAAAAGCAGAAAAAAGTTGGAAAAACACCAGTTTATGACACAGGACTCATATATTCCAGAGTGTTGGGACTTCAGTCAGTCAGGGATGTCAACCTAAAAGATGTTTTCATGTTTGAAGACAGCGGTGACATGCGAATTACAAAGTCAAAGTTACAAAATCTTGAAGCAGAAAATGCAGGTTGTAGTGTCTGAGAGGTTATGCCCTACTGTAGAAGCAATCATCATCGATCGATGTGCTATGCTTTGGGTGATTCAGTGGCCAATAAAAGTAACAGTAGAGAAGTATGTGCAGAAGTAGGCTAAAGATATGCAATACATACTTAGTTTTTGATCGGTATTATGACAACAGCATCAAGAAATTTACACGGACAGCTCAATCAGGAAAAGACGCCAGTCGCCGGTACCAGCTGAACCTAACAACCCCACTTCCTGCACAGAAGATAGTCTTAACGATGACGGAGAATAACGTCCAGTTGATAGAGCTCATTTGCAGCTATATCAAAGATCATCCTGAAGCCTTGTCCACTACCAGCACAAAGCTCGTACTCACTGGGCCCAAACCAACACCTCTGGAATTGGAGGCCAAATGACAGAAAGGCCCGACTTACGAACGACTCAAGAAGAAGCTGATGTTATCATGGTACAACAAATGGTACATCAGGGGCGGATACAGACATTTTAGCGACTATATGAAGATTTCAAACAGCATACGTGTTTACTAAGGCCGCCACTATGGTTGGCGGCAGAAGAAAAATTTTCGACTTTGATCGATGTTCGACTTTGGCACTTCCGGGAAAACTGGAGTTAATTGAGATTTATTTATTTAATCATTTTGCCAAAACAACAAAAGTTACAATGGAAACTTATCCAAATATATACAACAAATATACACACATTTATTTAATGTTTCGTGATAGTCGGTAGGAAACTCAAAGAAAACTTTAAGAAGTCTTATTATAGAGTACTTTATCATAGAATTGTGGAACTCGTTTACCTAATTCTGTATAAAAGCATCTAAATACTATATATCTGTACAGAAAAGTGAAACTAAATTTATAGAGATGTAAGGAAAATATGTCGAATCAAATATAAAGTAATTATCTCGTTAAAAATGTAAAAATTAGACACTTTCCGATAAAATGTTGACAAGCACAATTATAGCAGAATTCTAGCTGTAAAAAATAAAATTCCGTCGGACTAAATTCATCAAACCAATGATTTCTATAGAGAGAAATTCAGTTGTAACGACATCTTCAAACAAGAGAACATTCGATATAAAAAGGAGAACTTGCAAACACATTTCGAATATCAAATTAACTTGCTAGCGATTCATCTAAAAACGGAAAGCATAAACATAGAAAAGTAACAGTCACGAATTAAAGTTATTGATCGACTGTATCTAGAATATTCTTTAACTTAAGTCTATGAGGATAATCTTGAGCAAAAATATTAAGGATAGCGTCAAAGTCAAGTTCTATTTCTCTGTGTATATTTATAACAGCAAGGCTTGAAAAACGTTCTTGTGTCATGTTTAATCGTAAGTATGTTTTAATAAGCCTTAACTTAGAAATTGAGCGTTCACAAGAGTTCGAGGAGGCTGGTACAACTGCAACTAGAGTTAAAATGCGATAGATATTTGGAAACCATTCTTTTTTTGAGTCAATAGACAATAACGTTGACGATATAGTGTCCGGTACTTCTTGGTGTATAATTAGTTCTCGTTTCCAATATGATTCCCATTGATACATCTCTACAGAAAGGTTTAGAGGTTGCGGAAGGTCTTCGGAATACTTTGAAGCAAACAGACGAACATATTGTTCCCATTGATTATTTGAAAGAACTGAGCTTGGAATAACAAAGTTAGCATTGTAGTGAATGCGATGACTTTCGCTAAATCTGGTTTGCAGTTCTGAAAAAGCTTGATCCAGAAACGGTATAGTCAAAGCCAACTTAAAGTATACTTCGGGATCATCAGTGGTATAATTATTGCGTTGTGTTTGCTTGGTTACTACTCGCTTGATAGAGGGATCAACACCAACGTTTTCTTTTGCAACGAAACAGCTTCTTGATACCATTCATTATGTTTCAGGTCTACATTGTTCCGGCAATCATCAAGGGTCTCGATTACAATGTCAACTGCTTTGTAAACGGCAAGGACATCGATTTTCTTCTTCTGCAACTCGTAGGTTAATGGTAGTGTATAGGAAATAACGCTGCAAACAATTATCAAATAAACAATAAATTGAAAAGAATGGAGGGTCCAGAAAACACCTTGTGCGTCACTCCGGGCTTCATATGAACCGTCAAGATTATTTGTTATTAACTCAAGAGTATTGATAATTGGTAAAAACATTTCTTGTATTCTCTCTAAACCATCAATTCTCTGTACCCACCTTGTTCTGCATACATCTAATAAAGTTGTTCTTTTGTCGTTTGGCGTGATTTTGTTGATTTGTTCCATAAGTAAGGTTTTCTTCTTCGGCGAAAAATGGAAGATATCACTGCACTTCTTCACTGCGTCCATCATGTTTATCACTCCTCTTATTTTACAGCAATTTGCAATTACTAAATTTAATCGATGGGAGGAACAATGAAAGTATAGCGCTTTTGGGTTCTCTTTAAGAATTCTAGTTGAAACACCTGATCTTGAGCCAGCCATATTTCCAGCTCCATTGTACGATTGCCCGCGAAGGTTTGAAAATTCCAACGGTAGCTGATTGATAGACTCTCTTATTTTATTGGTTAAACTTTCACTCGACACAGAATTGCAGCCAATGAATTCCATAAATTCCTCGCGAATTTCACTATTCCTGTCAATGAATCTTATTATCAAGGAAAGTTGTTCCTTCTGACAACAATCACTGGCTTCGTCGGCGATTACAGAGAAATACCTTGCCTTTGCAATTTCTGAAACAAGATGACTTCTTATATATTTAGCACACGATGATATCATTTCATTTTGAATAACCTTTGAACGGTACGTAGCATTCTTTGGTGCAGTTTCAAAATGGTGTTTCAATATCTGATCGCCACTGTCAATACGGAAATTCAATAATGACTGGAAGTTTCCCGGATTGGACGCTTTCTCTAAGTGTTGCGCATCGTCTCTGTGTCCTCTTAATGCTATGTTTTGACGTCCACAAAATGCAACAGTTTTAAGTATAGGTAAAAGCTTCAAACGGTTTGATTCTACCAATCTCCGTTCTTTTTCATTTAGCATCGTTTCAATAGATTGTATTCTTCCCTTCATCTGATCAATAAAACCTACCATTTTGCACCAAACCATCTTATGAAAATTGGAGGAAGTTTGGTGATCATTCCATCTTTTAGGGGCACCATTCCAACATGTAAATGGTTCCATGAATAACTTCTGTAACCTCGCACCCGTATATCCATGTCCAAAGGCAACACAAGGCAAGCAAAACACTCCATCAAAATAAGCAGAATAACATAACCATGGAATAAATGAAGATGTTGAGTCTAGATACTTCCGATCATTCTCCAATGTCGTTTACAATGGACATGTTGCGGGAAAATATAATCTGAAGGCGGTTTCCACACATTTTTAACTATGTTAAATTTTCTGGAATTGGAAAGTTTGTGAAGCGTTTTAAAATGTAGTCCAATGTCATTTGGGTGACATTCATTTGCTGCTTTAACAGGCTGACCACGAGTTAGAGATTTTCCAGTGCAACATAAGTTTTTGCAAGTACCCTTTCGCTTTTTCTTCACAGGTTCGGCTACAGAATGTTCATTATTTACAGAGGAAACTGGAGATTTAGAAGCGTAATTCAAAGGATCGTTTGCATATGTTGAATCTGCTGTTACTGCATGCAATAAAGTTAAATGATCTTTTCTAGATTGAGATGTAGTCGATGATGGAGTAACTGACGTAGTTTCATGATACAATAAAGATTGAGATGCCATTGGGGGAGACGACTCCGGTGTAGATATTGTTGACGAAGACACTTTTGAATTTGATGATTTAGATTGAGTTGCATCTACTTTTAAAAATTGGATTGTGGTTTGTCTTCTACTTTTAAATATATCAATCAATTTACTTTTAGTGGAATTTGTCACAGAAGAAGAAGCAGAAATAGGTGAAGTAGAGATTAGAGTGTTCTTGTTGTTTCCAACACATAAAACAAAATGATTTGGAGTTGTTATAGGTGTATCAGTACTAGTCCACAGTAATGATAAAGGAGTTGAAATAGTTACAGCTCTTGGCCTAACAAGACAAGAAAGTAATTGAAATATTTTAAGGTTACTTCTTGGGCTGTAAATAGAATGAATTGGCTGCTCAATAACTGAAGCAAGTGCAAATATACAAACCATGCTGGAGAACTTGGATATCTTGCAATTAAGTAATGCTTCCTTTTCAATTGAGAGAGTCATATTCTTAAGACAATCAAGTTCGTCAATGGATTGAAAACTAAACAAATGCTTTACTGCAGTCAAGTCACATACAAATTCATGTTTTTTTATAACTTCCACAACCAATGATTGATAGTATTCTTTGTGTTCACATAATTCAATCGATGTCAGCAATCTCAAAACCAAATTTAAGTGTTCATTACCAGATATCCCAACAGATACAGCGTTGTACAGGCAGTTAACATCTGCCGAAATTCTAAATAAATACAAGTAGCTGTATATCCTAACATAAATTGGTAAAACTTTCTGAGAAAAGCTTTCACAAAAAGAATATTTTATAATCTGTAAAAATCATATAATTTACCGTAGTATTAGAATAGGACATCGTCTCAAACAGTCAATTCAATGTTGTGTCGTCTATGGTTTTTTTTATGTCTCAGTCAGGTTGGTCCTCTGTTTTCCTTGTTAAAGATATCAAGTTTTATAAGTTTAAAGCACGAGCAAAAGCAAGTAAAAATTATGTATATATATAATAATCATATCTCGATAAATATGATATGATATCATGGCATGTCAAATATACAAAAGTTAGCAGTATGGAAATGAAATAATTAATTATAATAATCTGAAATTGATAAATAAACTGATAGCAAAATATACAGCTGATATAAAAGGTTTTATATACTGAAATTGAGTTGCAATGCTGTCTGTATCTATGTGGGGGAAATTGTTATTTTTAAAAATGGCTATATATACAATATACCGATACTATATCTATACAACTAATCATATCTTGAATTTGCAATCTGTTTCTATCTTTTTTTTGCTTATATATATAGTGGTGAGCCGCAAAAGTTAGAAATCATTGTACGTAAAACAAAAGAAAAAAAATCATTAAGCTTTACAATACAAATACAACTATGGGAGGACCCCACAACCATGGACCCTCCTGGAAAAAATCGACCAGCTATACATATGTTGGAATGTTATAGAGAGGTTCTCCATGAAAAAATTATACTCTATATCAGTTACCGGTATATAAATGGACAATGGAACTGGCGATTTGCCTGCTGGAGGGTGATATCACACACTCCTACGGCCGGCTCTAAGCTTTGTGCTGAGTGATTACAACATATATTAGCACACTAATTTTTCTATGACAGAAATTTTACAATAATACACAATTTTTTTTTATTAGCAACTGCTTTATAAGCAACAGTACTCGAGTTCAGCAAAAAACTAAGCAACTCCACTACTGAGCTTTTATTACATAAAGCAACTGGTGAAAAATATTTATACTAATCATAGCCACTTTCTTCAATAGCAATAACTTTGCCTTGTATGTGTGTATTTTAACTACATATGCGTATACACCAAGTGAAGACATTGCATTGTTATTTTCTTTATTTCGAATGTCTGTCTTGTTGATTGACGTTTTCTCACCTATGAATCAAATTTTGTTTGTAACCTATTTCGAAAAATAAGCAACCAGTTAAACAACTTGAGTACCTATTTCGGCATAAAATTTAAGCAACACGAGTTCTACCCCAAATCCTAAGTTGCTTATGAAAAAAATCATGTAGCTAGATAGCTAGCTAAAATATATACCCACAAAAAATATATTAGCTGTATGTATAAATATCAAATTGCTAGCTCTAAATTTTAAGGGGAAATATACTAATAATAAACTTACTGCAATGGCTGTTTTCATTTTTTATCAGGGTCCAAAAGAAGTTCATCTAAACAATTCACTTTAATAATATGCTCAGCCTTTTCATCAACATTGAATTCCAAATTTTCTGTTGTCTTATATTTTCTACTTTCATTGATAGCTTTTTTAAAATTATTTTTATATCTATTCCCCAGTTGTTTTACTGGTGTTGATAATGATGGTAAAAAAATGCATTCTTTTAAAAAAAACTCCAACTTGTGTAAATCAGATTTCACATTTGCTCTGCTGGATGGAAACATTATTCAGTCTGTCTACAACAACTGTGCCATTTTTAAAATACCAAAAAAACAAATTTATAGCGAGCATATAATCTATCTTCATACACAAATATTTATCTTCATAACTTTCATAAGGTTAAAAGCTCGCTTATTCTGATGATGTGCTTGAAATCATAGCACTTCTTTCTGGGTTATCAAGGTCTAAAACGCACGAAATGTCCATGAGACTGATGAAGATGAAAATTAATGCTAAAAGTAGTATCGCAGAATGAAGGGTAGAAATTAGCTTAAATGAACGCACGTTTTGCTGTTGCAAATAAGCAAATAATACACGATGCGTGCTAATGCTACGTGCGTCGGCGGGCCACAAACCGGGTAAAATTAACACCGATTCTTTCATTTTATTACATTGAAAATTTTGACCTTATGAAATCATCATGTTCATAACGTCTGTATCCGCCCCTGTTACATCTGGCAGTATCAGGAGTTTCCAATATTCGGGTCATTTCAGAAGACACCGATGTTTTTGTATTGCTGCTGCATTTTTATCACCTGAAGAACTTAACATGCAGCCATGTGATGGAAGGGACAAATCGTGGCAGATCGTCGGTTGACATCAAGACCACAATGCAGAAGCATGTACATATTGTCACAGACATTCTGGCAGGACATGTCATATCTGGATGTGACACAGTTTCCTATCTATGGGAATAGGAAAAGGCACATTCATCAAGCAGCTCAACAGTGGTCATTATCTCAAGTCCCTTGGATATCTCGATACAGAATTACCAGATGTGATCTCTGAAGCCACGAACTTCTATGCGGCGTGCTACGGATCGCAGAAAACCGGAGACATGTCTGCAGTTCGATTTGATGTATGGTCCTCAAAAATGGCCAACAAGAAGCTGACAGCAGCACCAGAGTTAAAACCTCTGCCACCAACATCTGCAGCATTCGCCCAGCATGTACACAGGACCCACCTCCAGGCAGTCATATGGCGGGCTGCATTAGAACCTGACCCACAACTTGTTGATCCAACAAGCCTTGGATGGTCGTATGACGCTATTCCAAACACACTTCTTCCTGTGTCACTACCTCCTGAAGTTATCAGAGCTCCTGATAACATTCTGAAGATAATCAGGTGTGGCTGTAGCTCAGAGCAACCATGTTCAACGAATAGGTGCAGTTGCTCTGTTGCTAGACTCTCATGTTCTATGTTTTGTAGCTGTCATTGTATGGGCGAATGCCGGAATGATCAAACCAAGTCTGCATCAGCAAGTGAAGCCATTGATACTAAATGAACACAAGTAGATCATCTACATCTATGTATATCTCAAGCTCTTATGTATGAACCTGGATGTAAGCGGTATCTCAAAATATATCTATTTTCAGTCGATTTGTGACCGATTTCGGGTTTGACAGCGACCATTTTTAATTATTTTGTATCAGCAATCTCATTCAGGCTAGAATTATGTATGTTATAGTTTCGATATGTGTTTTACTGTAATCCTTGACCCCAAAAACATGGGGTTTGCATCTTAAATTTCGATCCTATCTTAATTTTTAGCCGAGTTACGACGGACAATCGATTTCGATGGCGGCCATTTCGAATTTCGCCCATAAAAAAAATTGCCCAAGGGTAACAAAATGTCATACATCAGATTTGAGTTAAGTGGGATCTAATTGGTCAGAATCTTTAATAAAATGGTGTATGTACTCAAAATCACACTTTTCACACACATCCTCGCACTAACTGAGACCAGTCTTGGTACAAATACAAAAGTATTTGTATTTATGATGTATTTAAATGCATTTTCGAAGTATTTTTTCGATTGTATTTGTATTTGGGGATTTTCAAAGTGATAGTATTTGTATTTGTATTTAGGGATTTTCAAGGTGAAAGTATTTGTATTTGTATTTGGGGATTTTCAAGGTGAAAGTATTTGTATTTGTATTTGGGGATTTTCATGGTGAAAGTATTCCTGTTTGTATTTAAATACCTTTTGAAGCTTGACTGAGACACATGCCAAAATTAGGTTGCAAGATTTTAGACAATGATGCTATACTGGTATACTCGGGTTAAAAAGTGCATAAACAGAGGAACATATGTGACAACTTTGAATTAAAAACAGACATTATTTCTGAAGTTAAGGTGGGCCCCGCCAAAATGTGCGGATACCAAGTGCTCAGCCAAAATAGGGTTGAAACACAAGTTATATTAAGATAAGTGATGAACACTGGCGTCTAGAAAATAGTTTATCAATAGTGCCAAATCCGCAGATCTTTCAGGAAACGATGTCAATGCGGTTAATGATCTATTTGATTTATGACGAATATGTTCGTGCAATTTCAGTTTCGATAACGTAATTGTAATTCTATTTGATTCAATTTTAGTTGATTTATCCTATATATATATATGTGTGTGTGTGTGTATAACCCAAAGCTTTGTATAGATTTTTCACAAAAATATTAAATAACAGTTTTTACTTTTAAAAAACCAATTCACTCTAGCTGATAATAATCTGGAAATTACGATTGTGCAAAAGGAAATACCTTTGGAAATAAATTACGTCAATTACGAACATGCACTGTAAAATGTTGTATCTCTCGAAACGCGGTGCCAATCAAACGTTTAGTCAATAATTAAATACGATCCGTTACGTAAACACAGAATGTGCTGTTTTCAGCATTTCATTACGTCACAATCTAGTGTCTGATCAAAACAGGACCTGGTTTTTATATGCGAAGAAATTTAACGTTTTATTTACAGTGTAAGCAAGAATAATTTATATTTGTTCATCTATTGATCATGGGAAATTTTCCGGGATTTGATAAAGAATCAAATATCACGTCGCAAAAATCAAGGACTCGCACTATTAATCTCAGAAATATTTGACTCTCTGACTCCAATCTCCGGTACCGTTCCTTTTTATTTTAAAACAATATTTTTTAATTCTTACAAATGTCCCAGTGACTTTGTGAATGGAAACCGTCTTCCTTGATTACCTTCATTATAAAAGCTGCGAAACATTTCAAAGATACGTTATAACATTAACGTGCAATAAAAAGGTCACGAAGGATGAAAGTCATACTTTTAGTTTTAGCGATCAGTCATACAGGTGCATTCTCATTCTTTATATTCCATTGCACATATTTAACGACTCGGTTAAAATTTCTCAGTTAACTCTCGGATTTATTTAACGACTCGGTTTTATGTTTTGCTATTATTATTTCACTGTACGATTACGAAATACTCTGAGAAACTTATGTTTTCAATTCACAATGATTCTTGTATTACATCATGAAGCTAAATTTACTTTTAACTGTACAATGTGTGTACCTCCAATGTCTTTCAACCTAACCCACTATATAGATAGGCTATTGCTATATACTAAATCGATAATGATATTTATCTGCCTGTCAACGAAATTTTTGTATTTTTTAACTTATTTAGAATTCATATTTATATATTTTTTTAAAAATTCTCAACTTTGCCTATTCATTTTATTTCTGTTAAACTGAATGTGATTTACTGTAATCGTGGTGTTAATCTCCATTTTTCAGCTTTCTGTCTGAAATGCATCAATCAGACGATTACCGATTACCGATTACAATGTCCACAAAGATGTCAATGATTGGGATATCAGTAAACGTGAAAACTAAATCGTGTAAAAGCAGTATAGTATCATGCGACGGCATGTGTGGAATAATGAAGGAAACAGAATTGTTTGGAATGTCCGTTGACTCTTGCAAGGTACATATGTGTTTACAGTTAACTTTGTTCGTTGCAAATTCACCCAATTTACATTTAAACTTTCTGAAAGTTCCGGAGAAACCTGACCCTACAGTTCCTTACTATTCAATAATGCATTTTGTGTTTATTGTCTTCTTCCTTAAAAAACTGAAAATAGCTTTTCTGGATTGTCGCCTTCAATAAACTAACTGTCTTTGGTCCTTCACCTTTGGTTTTCCACCTGTGCCCCCCCCCCCCCCCATTTTTGATCCCCCCTCCCCTGTGGGCCCTTATCTTCAGCTTCACCAACAAATTTTCATCTTTTCTCTTATTTTATGACAAAATCTTTCCTATTTAAAATGAGACGAAATCCATTGCTTTTCGTTTATTCCACGAAAACGATCTACATAACTGCTCATCAGATGCGCCTCTTGGAAGAACATGTATAATCCGAAGAAAATGTTTGAGAGTATACTGTTCCTTCCTTTTTTCAAATAAAAACGTTTTTAGGCGACATGCTGTAAAAGCGATCTATGCAACAAACATGGAGATGGATATATGCTATCCACCAATTGGAGATTCGTTTCTGTGATGCTGTTTGTATTTTTTTACGTCATCAAAAATATTTAAATTTTTGTAACTGCGAGTGTTTTAATTCGAACATTACATTTAAAGCATTAATGAAAATTTGAACTTTCGGTATTTATGCCGATTATGTTAAATAAGTCATTTTGTATAGTTGTATGCGGGTCATGTGACATTTTTGACCTCATGGACGTAAACACGCATGCCCTTGACACCCCCAAACACTCACAGTTGGCATCTTGCGTGGATTAACTCACCTAATCTCACTAGGCGTTAGGAAGGGCATCCAGCTGTAAAAACATCTACTTCAACAAACCATCAGATGATTAAACCTACACAATTGTAGTGAATATCATCTATTGAAGACACTGTCGAACCCATGCTAGCATGGAAATGGACGTTAAACAATGAGATGTTGTTGTATAACAATAGATCTATACCATGAAAAATTACAAGAAAACTTCGTCATTCCATAATACAGATATTCCACTTAGTAAAGAATTCCCAAAAAAAAGGTTGGCTTTAGATTAGAAAGTTGTTAGTTTCGAGACAGCAATCCAATCAAGATGCAATAAAAGAGTGTTTGACTGGCAGCAAAGGAATGATATTGTGTTTGAGGGAAGTGGCGTAATTGGGGAGGGGCGCTGGGTGCAATCGCACCGCCCTCGGAATAGGCTTGCCCGTTTTCTTACCAGGCAATTTTTTTATACGACATCATTTTACAAAATGTTATAAGATAATTAAAACTGTGCGCATGTGAGTAATCTTTTGTCAGAGGATATAGAAATAGCCTTATCACCTTATTATAACAGCGTCAGGGGCGGATTTAGACTGTGTGAAATAAGTGAATTCACACAGTGAAATTTCAGTGAAAAATATCTTAGATGAAAGTTAGTTCGGAGAAAAATAGCGAGAATAAAAAACATTTACATTGCTTGCCATCCTCGTTTGTTTGAAACTAAGCAGATTTGGATCTTTCACCATGTACGGTGAGAAAAATTCCTTATTCAACCTATTATTTCCCCTGAGAGCAGCTCTGATAGGCTGTGAATTTGGTGACAATCTTATATGTTCACCATATGTTTAATCGCAAATTTTTACTCAAATATTGCATTTTCTGTGTGACTTTACACGAAAAAAACTCGATTTTCCAGTATATTATAACTGAGATTTTCTAAACATTTTTGGATAGTAGAGTCTAAACTGAGTGAAAGTGAGTGAAAGTGAGTGAAAGTAAAATCAAAACAGACAAGAGTGAAAGTTAGAGAAAAAAGAATCAAAACGAACAAGCAAGAACAAAATCAAAATATAGAATTGGCATTAGATACAAAATAAAAATTATGTTAATATAGATTATTAATTATTTTTTAGTTGATAAAGTATTTTATAGAAATGGATATAATGTCAAGAAGAAGAAACAACGAGTAATTCCAAGTGATGTCGATGTTAAGGCTGACCTTGATAGGTTAAAAATCATTTTGGATAGTTCTACTTTATCCCCCTCCATATCAACAAGCGCGAACATTGAAATTCTGAGAAATTGATATTTATGTATTTTGGAAAAGTCGAAGAAACAAAGTCAAAGGAATGTTGTGATAAGATTATCAGAGGTTGATGATATTGCGTCCAACTTGATGAAAGAGGATAATCTGAGGGAATTTTTTAAAGGCCAAGCTGATTTTGAAACCCATAAAGTTAGCACTATTTAGTTTGTATGAACACACTTCATCATAAAAATGATTCTTTAGGGTGACAGCAAATGGGAATTGTTTGTTCAACGCAGTTTCGTTGCATCAAACTGGGGAAGAATCGTTGAACTTGGTACTCAGATTGCTAACAAATATCGAACTAATTACACAATGGGAGCATTTAAAATCGATATTGGTGAACATGTTAGAAAATGAGAATGCTGTTAAGAGAATATCTTTAACAAAATCCTTCTTTCGATCTATAGATGTATTTACAGACTCATCTAAATATTTTGAGGCATTTAAATCAGAAGCTATTTCGAACACTAAACCGGGATCATTTTCATCCCTTTCATGTCTCATTGCACTGGCATCTGTTATTAAAACTCCCATAAACTCTGTATATACTCCTCGGAAGAATCACAAATTGTTTAGCCTCGAGTTTTCTACCTTCAATTTATTTCAAGCAATGATATTGTGCCCATTTTATGGTCTACCACCAATCAGTCCCTCAACGGTTATCAGAGTCCAAATCATTTCGTTTTATGTTTTTATATGAAGAAAATAATGACTCCTTTGACTCCATATCAGCTTTTTCACAACCCTTACTGGAATCATTTGAGAAACGGAAAAGAAAACAATCTGTCATTGACTTTTTTATAGAGAAAAAGAAAATCATTTATGTTGGAGATTCTGTGTCATCAGCATCGAGTCAAACCGTTGATAAAGCATTCTCTGAGACATCTAGTTGTTCTGCAACAGTTAACTCATATCAATATAATGTTTCAAGTGCAATTGGACCATCAGCTAGATCGTCTCATGTCGATACGGTGTCATTAGTTGAAACATCTAGTCATTGTGATACTGATACTGGGAGGTCATTTGTTGGGTCATCTGCTGGACCATCCAATCTCACTGTCAGCTCATCCAAGCATGTTGAAACTGTTGAGTCCTCTAATGTGCGAGGAAAACCATTGTTAGATCCAAGCCAGTGTAACCCTCTGGACATCGGTTTAGCTAAGGATAGGGTGCATCAAATGAGTGATTCAGCAAAGCTTCATCTTGTACATAATGTCTGGAAGCCATCATTTGATTATACATTCCCACAACATTTTAGTTGTAAAAGGCGATGGAGATTTAATAAAGAGTACATGACACTCGGTTCAAAAAGATATTATTCATGGATAGTTTATTCATCTTATTTTGACGGAGTTTTTTGCTTACCTTGCGTAGTATTTGGTAAGCGGTCTGCTGGAAAGTTGCAAAGGTTAATGACAGAGCCATTGATTAGGTGGAATGGGGCATCTACAAAATTTTTAGAGCATCAAAATTCAAGCAAAGTTTACTAAGACGCCATGGCTCACATGCAAGGTTTTGTAAGTCAAATGGAGGGGAAACAAGAAAGAATCGACGTAATTATAAACAACAATTGAAGGTAACGAATAAGAAGTAGCCGTTTGAAACTTCTTCCGATATTGAAAACAGTTATATTTTGTGCGCAGCAAAACATTCCCTTCCGTGGTCACAGAGATGATGATTTAGGAAAATCTGGTTACAACCCTGGAGATTTTCAAGCACTTCTTTGTTTCCGAGGCGATTCTGGGGATACGGTATTGAAGGATCATCTAGAAAATGCGCCAAAAAATGCCACCTACAGATCTAAAACGATACAAAACGAGTTAATTTCATCTGTTGGAAAGTTTATCCGAGTAAAGCTTTCTAATGAAATCAAAATAGCGCGCTTTTTCTCCATCATTGCGGATGAAGCCACAGATCGCAGCCAAAAAGAGCATTTGTCTTTTGTTGTCCGATTCATTCATTCAAAAAGTGAGATTAGAGAGGAGTTTATCGAATTCGTTCATTGTGAATCAACAACTGCTGACAACCTTACTTTAAGTTAAAAGAATCAATCAAAGATCTATCACTTGACATTAATAATCTGCGTGGTCAAGCTTACGATGGTGCCGCTAACATGGCTGGTGCAAAATCTGGTGTTAGTACTCAGATTAGAAACGAGTTTCCGAAAGCCCTTTATTTCCATTGTTCTTCTCACCGTCTCAATCTCGCAGTTGCTTCATCGTCTTCTATTAGGGGTGTAAAAAATATGATGGACTCAGTCAGAAAATGTAGTGAAATACTTCATTTCTCAGCAAAGAAAAAAGAAATCTTAAAGAGAAAGATAACAGAAATGATGCCTGAAGATGTGAGGACGATCTTACTTGATGTTTGTCGAACACGCTGGCTACAGCGGATTGATGGTTTAGAGAGAGTACAGGAATTAATACAACCTATTCTTTCCACGCTAGATCTAATTGCCTCGAACTATGATAATTCCTTCTCGCAAGATGCTCGTTTTGACGCTCGAGGTGTGTATTGGACATTCCGATCGTTTCAGTTTGCCGCGCACTTAATCATTGTTCGTCACATTATTTACTATACCTTACCTCTAACTTATGAATTGCAAAAGAAACAGATAGATGTATTGACGGTGTACGAAACTGTTGATACAGTAATAAAGTCGCTACAAGATTGCCGAAATAATGTTGATGTAAAACATGCTCTTTGGTACGAGGAAGTTGTTAAGTTCGCCAAAAACGAGCTTGACACTCTGCCATCGATAAAAAGAATTACTGGGCAACAGGCACATCGCGAAAGCTACAAAACGAATGATACGAGCAGCTATTATCGATTTAGTCTGACGATACCTTTGCTAGAACGCATCATCGAAGAACTCCAGAGCCGATTTTCAGAAGAACACAAAATTCATTACAATGGCAACTATATTGTGCCAACTGTTGTCCTTGAATCCGAACACGACGACGTTTGGAAAACAAAGCTAAGAAACTTCGCTCGAGACTATGAAAGCGATTTACCGTGCAAAATAAATTTAGGGACAGAGATGGACCAATGGAAAATTTATTGGAAGAATGAGCTATATGCTAAAAAGTTTATTCCCGCTACAGTTACGGATACTTTAAACGTTATAGAATTAAAGAAGAACTGGTTTCCTAACTTATATCGAATTCTTTGTCTCATCGCTGTAACACCTGCATCGTCAAATTCATGTGAGCGGTCAATTTCGAAACTTCGTTTAATTAAGACCCATCTTCGTTCAACAATGTCACAAGAGAGACTTTCCTCGCTTTCTTTAACCAACGTCAATCGGGATGTAGAATTAGACTTGGGACGAATTTTAGACATCTTTGCACAGAAGAATCCTCGTAGACTGGAACTATTTGATATATTATCAGACGAATAGAATTTTGTTGTAAAGTTGTATATTATTTTTCAGTTTCCCTGCCTCTGAATACATTGAAAGAAAGGTTCACCATCCAAATTCGAAAGCTAACCAACGTAATAACCATGTTATCTGGGTGTATAAAATAAACTAGAGTCAATATTTTTACCGATTTAATAAATTTTAGACCTTTGTCATAAATTTTTACCCAAACAACTGATGACTGTTAGGCGTATTTTATACTAATTATAAGCTATAAAAGCGTCAGCTTCCGGAGGTTTTTCTACAACGAACCATCCTAATGGTTTTCACACGGTCTAGAATAGTCCTGTATTCGCTCCTGAGCGTTATCGCAGCTGTGTTTCATTGAAGACAATGCATTGTTTGCACAATTCCGTAAATGTTCCGTTTCATTTTTTTCCATTTTTTGTGTGTTTGGCCGCTCAATTCATTTGAATTGTTTAGTGACAAAAAAAATGTAAACATTTAACGTTATTATGCAATAGTCAAGTCTTTGTCATTTTTACGTGGTCCAACAAAAGAAATTCAAGTAAAAAGTTTAGACTTGTACAATGTAATTGGACAGTTTAAACCAGCTCAAGTAAATTTGGTCTCAATTCGTGAAGACAGAGAACTAGACTATTTTCCATGTTGTTTTAACTATGCAGAAAAAATCGCTGGTCTCATAGGTCTTTCCTCGTCCATGCCAGGAATAGCAGATCGTTAAAACCACCGATCAAATGTAGCAATAGAAGAAAGTACACCATTTACCTACTACCGACTAAAAATGTGTTTTCCGTTTCTTAATCGCCTCATCAACGGTATCGATGTACGTTTTGATAAATACGGTCAAACTGTTATATTGATGGCTGGATTAGTCCCCTCAGTGGTAGCAGAAAAATATGTGTCTATCGAAGAAATGATTAATTTAAATGACTTGCCAAGCCCTATTCATTGTGAAGAAGAGTTTCTTCGTTGGAAAAGAAGATGGACTGCACGCAAGATGTCAAAACGACCCGATTTCATTGCAAAGGTTTTGAAAGAGTGCGACGAGGATATGTATCCAAATCATTTCGTCTTGTTGAAGATTGTCGCTATAGTAGGTGTCACTTCATGTGAATGTGAAAGGTCTGGAAGTGTTTTAGAAAGATTAAATACTTACCTGCGTGCGTCTATGGGACAATCGAGAATGAGTGGTCTTGCTTTCATGCATATCAACTATGATGCAGATATTGACGTCAACCGAGTGTTAAAAATCTTTTCGCAAAACCTAGGGCATTGAAGTTCCCTAAAATATGCTTGTTTTAGTAAGCTTTTACTTTTGGTTGTATTAGTCTTTATTTTTGAATCTTCACTACTATTGATAATTTGAGCATTACAAAGAAAGAATAGTATGAAGAACAAAAGGTGATTCATCTAATTTCATTCATTAATGAAATTTCACGAATTCAGTCATTATTTGCCATAATTTCTTCTTGCTATCTACGTCAGATAATTCTTATGTATTTTTCTACTTAACATTTTCACGCGAATAATGCCAACGTATAACTTGTGTTTGTTTATATTAAAAAAAACATCATTTGTAATATTTTAGTCGTTCGATTTCATAGAATAAAAATGTAACTTTGAAATCACATATGATTAATACTTGTTGCTGTCGTAAATATTTCCCAGGGTGGTTTGCAATAAATTTGTTGATATGGTAATCAAGTGTATCCAAATATTTGAAAATCGCACTCGCCCTAAGTTCAACCCAGTTACGCCACTGAAGGGCAGATCGTAATGACACAGTTACGAAGTGTCTTTGTATCCATCTGTAATATATTTATGTTTTTGCGTTGAAAAGAAATACTTTATTCATCCTGATGACATTAATTTAACGTTAAATACAAAAGAATTATGCGATGGTGATTTATAGACAATTATTACAACTTTAATGAAACGAAGATAATAACATTACTCAAAACATTGCTTATTTATATCGTTATTGTTTATGTATGACTAAACCCAGGACCAGAACACACAACATAGCTTTCACTCGAAATTAAGTGAATAAGTTTTATCAAAATATTCCAGGAAATTATTCTGAATTGACAGTTTTGTTTAAAAGCTTTGAAAATGTCAATGTTTTAACTCTATTCGATACATAATAATAATAATAATAATAATAATAATAATAATAATAATAATAATAATAATAATAATAATAATAATAATAATAATAATAATAATAATAATAATAATAATAATAATAATAATAATAATAATAATAATAATAATAATAATAATAATAATAATAATAATAATAATAATAATAATAATAATAATAATAATAATAATAATAATAATAATAATAATAATAATAATAATAATAATAATAATAATAATAATAATAATAATAATAATAATAATAATAATAATAATAATAATAATAAGAATAAAAACAACAACAACAACAACAACAACAACAACAACAACAACAACAACAACAACAACAACAACAACAACAACAACAACAACAACAACAACAACAACAACAACAACAACAACAACAACAACAACAACAACAACAACAACAACAACAACAACAACAACAACAACAACAACAACAACAACAACAACAACAACAACAACAACAACAACAACAACAACAACAACAACAACAACAACAACAACAACAACAACAACAACAACAACAACAACAATAATAATAATGGAGTTTTTACGGGACTCTCCACATATAACAGTGACTATTCTTATCCCAAGGTTTAGGTTCTGGAGTACTTAGGGCTCCCATCTGCACCTAGGAAGTCGCTTCACCAGACAACCCCCCATTGAGCTAGGCTTGCATTACGCAACGAGTTTTGCTCAAGAACTCAACTGATCACGAAGTTCTATCGTTATTCCAACGTCGTTAAGCGACCGTGACTGATTTGCTGCGTTATTCCGACTTTGTTAAGCGACCGTGCTTGATTGGCTACGTTATTCCGATTTCGTTAAGCGACCGTGGCTGATTGGCTGTGTTATTCCGACTTTGTTTAGCGACCGTGGCTGATTGGCTGCGTTGTTCCGACTTCGTTAAGCGACTGTGGCTGATTGGCTGCGTTATTCCGACTTCGTTTAGCGACCGTGGCTGATTGGCTGCGTTGTTCCGACTTCGTTAAGCGACTGTGGCTGATTGGCTGCGTTATTCCGACTTCGTTAAACGACCGTGGCTGATTGGCTGCGTTATTCCGATTTCGTTAAGCGACCGTGGCTGATTGGTTGCGTTATTCTGACTTCGTTAAACGACCGTGGCTGATTGGTTGCTCTATTCTGACTTCGTTAAACGACCGTGGCTGATTGGCTGCGTTATTCCAACTTCGTTAAACGACCGTGGCTGATTGGCTGCGTTATTCAGACTTCGTTAAGCCACCGTGGCTGATTGGCAACGTTATTCCGACTTCGTTAAACGACCGTGGCTGATTGGCTGCGTTATTCCGACTTCGTTAAGCGCCCGTGACATGATTGGCTGCGTTCGGAAGATTGACAATTTGATTTTCAAACATAAAATAATAAAGTGTCGAAAATTAAAATCTTTGGATTGGAAACCCCTTCATAATATGTCAAATGTAAAGGAAGGATGATATTTCCTGAAAAAAAACCTTTAAATGATAAACTTTGTCCGTGGCCAAACGGAGAAATCAAATCATGCATGAACAATAGAGACAAGATATTGAGAGTAGCATGAATGAAACACACACGCAAGATGGATAGCTTATAAACAATCTACAAATCATTGCACTGATTTCGTAAAAAAACTCTAAACAACAGTTAATAATTAGCGCGCGTGGTCTAGTCGTCGAAAGTTATGTTTCTGGGCGCAATGGCCCAGGTTCGATTCTCGCTAGATGCAAAAATAAAGAAAATTGTTCAAAACAAGAATTACCTGAGCGCGCGGCACCTTTGGGAAGTGCCTGAAAAACTTACCACTGGTTATCCAAAGGTAGACTAACGGTCGAATAATAAGTTACGAAAATGTACTTTCGAACAGTGGACCTCAGTAGAAACAACTACAGCACTTTCTCGTGGTCTGGGTTTTCTGGGTTATCCACTTAAAAGATGAATTATTATTATTATTATTATTATTATTATTATTGATATTATTATTATTATTATTATTATTATTATTATTATTATTATTATTATTATTATTATTATTATTATTATTATTATTATTATTATTATTATTATTATTATTATTATTATTATTATTATTATTATTATTATTATTATTATTATTATTATTATTATTATTATTATTATTATTATTATTATTATTATTATTATTATTATTATTATTATTATTATTATTATTATTATTATTATTATTATTATTATTATTATTATTATTATTATTATTATTATTATTATTATTATTATTATTATTATTATTATTATTATTATTATTATTATTATTATTATTATTATTATTATTATTATTATTATTATTATTATTATTATTATTATTATTATTATTATTATTATTATTATTATTATTATTATTATTATTATTATTAAGACAACTGCTTGTATGATACATTCCACAGATAGCGCGAATGCGATAGTTACTCTAATTCATCTTGGCAACCCTACTGAATGCGGCACGTATAAGAAATCATGCAACGATCTTGGAAGTATCCAATGAAGTACAAGGAGAGGAGGTTCCTATTGTGCAATACCATCAAAAATGCAGAAGCATGTTTACAGTGAAAAAGTAAATTGCATAATTCTTATTTATTAGAACAGTTATAAAATCTCATGACGATGATATATTTGTTTAATCGAACTGCTCCTAGACCCGCAAACCGATTTGAATGAAACTTACCACGCATACTCCCTAGGTATCTGGGAGTGTCCAAAGCGATATAAGGTCGAAGTAGGAGAAAAAGAAGAATTTCGGAAAATATTTTTACTATGTTGAATCTGACGTTAGTTTGTGACACTTTGGAGGTGATGGTGACGACCATTGGAGGTGGTGGTGACGACCTTTAGAGGTGGTGGTGGCGACCTTTAGAGGTGATGGTGACGACCTTTTGAGGTGGTGGTGACGACCTTTAGAGGTGGTGGTGACGACTTTTAGATGTGGTAGTGACGACTTTTGGAGGTGATGGTGACGACCAATGGAGGTAGTGGTGACGACCTTTGGAGGTGGTGCTGACGACCATTGGATGTAGTTGTGACGACCTTTGGAGGTGATAGTGACGACTTTTAGAGGTGGTGGTGACGACCTTTAGAGGTGATGGTGACAACCTTTAGAGGTTATGGTGACGACCATTTGAGGTGATGGTGACGACCTTTGGAGGTGATGGTGACGACCTTTGGATGTAGTGGTGACAACCTTTGGAGGTGATAGTGACGACCTTTAGAGGTGATGGTGACGACTTTTAGAGGTGATGGTGACGACCTTTAGAGGTGATAGCGACGACTTTTAGAGGTGGTTGTGACGACCTTTGGGGGTGGTGGTGACGACCTTTGGTGATTCTGCTGATCGGTTTGAAACTGAACTTTGTATTATTTTAATTCGCCGGTTTTCCTATCTTAAAAGGAAAAATGATATTTTGCAGACCCGAAGCAATAATGCAACAAAAGTTCAGCAATGTTGCTCGATTTTAGGGAAAGTTGTCCGAAGTATACGAAACATGAAACGAACTTTATTTTTAACTAGCCAACATGCAATATCGCCTGCTTCTAACACTTACTGTCTAAAAGGAAATTTTTTTGCTATGGGTTTACCAAAAAACAACACATGATGGAATGATCAAAGTTGCAAGCAACAAGCAAAAATAAATCGTCCTACACTATGGAACGCGGGGGATTATGGGATTATTAAGGATTAGTTTGAGATACAATTTTAAATAACCTTTTATTTATATGGATCCTGTTCTTTATAAAATTAGCAAATATTAGTTTTAGCTCAATGATAAGTCTTGTAAGTTTGTAAAAAAAAACACAAAAAATCGAAAGCGTGGTTATGTACTTTAAATTAATTATACTCCGAGGTCTTCATGATAATGCTTAATTAGCGTTCTGGGCTAGCGCCTAAAAACAAACCGACATAACAGGTCGATTTATAGAGCTACCATCATGCATTGGTGAGGAGGGAGGTGGAACTGGGATTCGGACCGTCAAATTGAGAAAGTGAAAGTACTTTTATTCTGACTTTTTTGAGAGAAATTGTAGCACAATTTCGTGGCTTATTATATGTCGAAACAGTTTTGAAACAAAGAAAGACGATTAGCATTAGCAAGAGAGATAATACGCCAGCGGAAACAAGCAGTAAATAAAAACAGAACTTGTTTTTTTATCGTTCACACAAATCTATTAAACACATAGACTTATTGAAAGAAGAAGGAGGTATCAAACGTTTTCTTAATCGTGTTTGCTTGACTCGTTTAAACCAGCCTATACTATTTGTTTGACTCGTTTAAACCAGTCAGCGCTATCAAATCAAATATTTACTTTTAAAGTGAAAGCGAAATTCATTTTCAACAAAGTGACGTTTTTGTTTCGAAAGTCATGTTTCATACATGTTCGATAATACGATATTGTGTTTTTAAAACATTCTTTATACAAAACTTGATAAAAGTGATCTTTACACGATTTTTGTTACTTTATTGCAAGAATCATTTGTAATAAATATCTAAGCTACTAGTATAAAAGGAGGTTTTGTCCAAGTACTGCTTAAATGTTGCTTATTATTTTAAATGTTGCTTATTATTTTATTGATTTCAAAGTTCCTTATGCTGAGTGATATTTTAGATATTTTACGCGGGTGTGGAAATGAAAAACATAAACATTAATATATATATATTATATAGGTGAATTTAAATAGTTACGTAAATGCTGTTGCTAAATGCATTTTAATAAATGAAAATTTCAATTAATATATTTCAATTTTCATGGTTGCTTCTCTTATAAATGATTATTTAGATTTGGATTTTGAGTGGATAACCCAGCAAACCCAGCAAACCCAAAAAGATTGTTGCACTTGTTTCCACTGGGGTCTATTGTGGTGTATTTAGGCCGACTATTTGCACTTACAAAGTAGTTTTATTAGGCAACCCACCATTTTGAGACCATATGCATATGTGTAGATATTTTGATAAATATATACACATTTTACGTAGTAACTAGAAAATGTGATGTAAACATATACCCAACATATATATTTTATATAAAAATGAGGTTTTCATGAATCCCTCTAGGTTATATTATTTAATATGGAGTATTGATATATATGTAGATATATTTAAACCTATTTTCTCTTAGTTTAATAATTAACTTTGGAGAAATGTCTAACATGATGTCCAAAGTCACCAGGGTCAATCCAAGGCAACAGTAATATTTAATACAGTTTTAAAAATCAGAATGTCATTGGTATTTGCTGAAGAACTGGACAAACGTCTATTGGTGCCGCCAGTTAAGAGCCCACCAACTCTTCCTCACAATAAAAGTTTAATTCATTCTCTGAAACCAGTTTCAAAACCTGCTGACTTTAATGCGCAAGATCCGTCAAATGACAGGAGTAACACGCCAGAGTTTCCGAGAAATAAATTAACACCCCCAAAGAAACAAGCTGTTCGCCCTTCAAATGGCAGCCATCCAGTGATACCTTCAAAGCCATCAATTGCTCCTAAACCCTTCCCCAATGATTTTAACGTTCACAAAACTGCTGAAGTGTTTGATAATACAGAAGATACTGGTGATTCTAATGTGACATCCTTCAAGGCTAGCAAAGAACTTTTCGAAGACCATGTGAAAAGGCACAGCCAAATAGTACCTATGATAAAACCCAAAATGAAAGCTAAACCAAAAGGTGTGGCACAAAAGATAGAACAGCTTTCTTATGTTAACATAGGAAATAACTTGTCTAATTTTTTTGGCAAACAATCTCAAGAAGATGGTGTATTGCTACCGTTGACCGATAGCAACATCAAGAGACCTCAAACAGCAAAAGAATCACATAATATTGATGTTGGCTGTGACCAATCAGATGGAAAACAATCTATTGTAATGAAGGAAGAGGCAGACAGTTGTGTGGAAGATGACGTGTATGATGGGATTGTCGAAGAAACGCCAAATCCTGAATTAATTCAAGAAGCTGGAATCCACGTGGAAGACGACCTGTATGATGGAATTGCCGAAGAAACGCCAAATCCTGAATTAATCCAAGAAGAACTATACGATTCGATCTTGGATGAGGAAGGGGCACCTGTGATTGCTCCTCTTCACCAATTTGTGAAAGCCCTGAAAAGTTTTTCTGCTGTTGATCCTCAGCTGTTTCAAATCCCAGATGGTTTGGAACATTGGCTCAAAGAAATATTATTGAATAAAGCGACTTTTTTTAATATCAACAATTCACAAGGAGGACATGACCTTATAGGTTTGAAATATTTTTTTGAAACTGCAAGAATATTTAGGTCATAACAATATATAATTTTTAACTATAAATAGGGACATAAGTAATTTTATATTTTTTAAATATTAAAGAATATTTTTAAACTTTTTTGAAAAGTTTGCAGCCCTGAAAAGAAATTTAAAACGAAAATTGATCTCAAACAATAACGAAGAAAGACTTAATAAAAATTGAAAAATTTGATAAGTTTTGTTTTATCAATAATAATAATAATCGCAATAATTACAATTTGATCACATTTTAGAGGAGGATGTGTACGACACGATTGTTCAAGAAGAACAAGTGTATGTTGTGTTCATTTCGCAATATTAGTTGTTCATTCCGCAATATTAGTTGTTCATTTTGCAATATTAGTTGTTCATTTTGCAATATTAGTTGTTCATTTCGCAATATGAGTTGTTCATTTTGCTAAGTGTTTCTTCAAATTGTCTCCCTACAGAAGTGTTTTTAAAAGCTATTTTAGAATTTTTTTGTGGAACCAAGTTTCTTAATTTGCATCTAATCTGTTTCTTTTTGTGCTAACTAAATAACTGTTGTTAGTTTCTTTGCAAATGTCTTTTATTTATTTGAATTTGCAGGACACAATTTATGTTCCAATTCTTTATAATGGTTATATATTAATAACCTTGTAATTTATTATTTTTATGTGTTTGCAAATTTCAGTCAAGTTCCGCCTCGGCCAACGAAAGGTCAAAAGAAACAATACAAAGACAAAATTGAACAGGAGAAGCGAGACCGAAAAGAAAAGGAAAAGGAGAAGAATGAACGAAAAAAGAAGAAGAAAGAATATGGAAAGTTCAAGGTGAGCATACAGGCATTAATATTTGCCGAAGTGATTGCAATAATAAGAAATAAAATAAATATATATATATATATGATAAATATAGTGTCAATTCAAAGTTTTGGCGCTTACTGAAGTTTATAATGTTGGCTAAGAATCTTAAAAGCAAGAGCGGATCCAAGACGGGGTTCGCCCCCTCCCCCTATTTTCCGACAACTGATGTTGAAAAAATTTTATTCGGATTTCAGACTCACTATAATCCGGTAATTCGCCTTGAAACACAACCTCGTGTGAACTGCAAATTTCAAATTTTGATTCGCTTCGATCAGTTTGTACCCCTCCCCCTCTATTTCCAAACCCTGGATTTGTCCTTGGAGTACCTGTACAATACCTGTTTTGCAGCAAAAGCTTTTCGGTGAAAGATATTTAAAAAGCAGTAATTAATAAAATAATAATAATAATATAATAATAATAATATGTCTCGTTTATTTCAGTTGAACATTGAGAATGATCTGGAAGTGATCCGGGAAGTCGAATGCAAATCATGTTACAAAGCAAACTTGTTTGGACAGTTGGACCTTTCCTATCAAATAGGTGACAAATTGAAAATCATAGTGGCCCCAAGCTGTCCCGACGATAAATTGCTGGCCATGAGATGTACTGATGGAAAATGTAAGAATTTATTCCTTCATTCCGAAACAAAAATAGGAAAAATAAATGTAATAAAACAATTAGTAACAAATGTATAGGAAAAACTGGACTTTGAAAATTTCTCCAATTTTTCTATTTGTAAAGAAAGAAAACACTTTTTTATTTTCGTTAACATTTTTTGTTTATGTTCTGATGATCACTAGAACATTGTCGAAACATGTTCACGGAAATAAAAAAGTGTTTCTTTACAAATCATTATGCAATTTGTGCAACAAGCACATTTTTATGTGTTTATTATGTGAAAATGGGAAGAGGTAAAACAGCACGGTTCAAAAGAATGCGTTTTAAGTTTTTGATTCATTCTTATATGACAGAAATCATCTGGATGTGCATTTTTGCGATATACACCACAATATACAAAAAGATCAACAATTTTACATTCTTCCTGCTCCATCATTGAAGAGTTGGCGTTGTTTAAGCGATTCACTTATGTCAACAAGGCATAAGAAACTGCTATAAACTGCTATAATCCGAGCAGTTTCTGCCTTTTTATTTTCCCTCTTTAAACTCTTAACTCGGAAACATGAACCTAGAAACTACTTCACTGAAAAACAAATTGAGTGCAGTACTTCCATAGACGCCAATGATGATATTATATCTTAAAATGGTTTTCTTTTAGCTCATTCGGGAAGCAACAAACTTTGTTTTGATTATATGTGCTTGCTTTCTTTCAGTGGGCTATGTGTTTAAAAAGACATTCGAAGCTCCCGAAGAAATTACGGTAGGAATCAATAAGGTTGAGCTTCTTTTGTTAGGTTGAGTTGTCAATAATTTTATGAACTTTGTTTGTTAGCTAGGGTTGAGTTGTCAATCATTTTATAAACTTCTTTTGTTAGCTAGGGTTGAGTTGTCAATCATTTTATGAACTTCTTTTGTTAGCTAGGGTTGAGTTGTCAATCATTTTATGAACTTCTTTTGTTAGCTAGGGTTGAGTTGTCAATCATTTTATGAACTTCTTTTGTTAGCTAGGGTTGAGTTGTCAATCATTTTATTTTCAATGAATAATGATGCTAGGAATACTTCAACATCATAGTTACTGATTCTACCAAAAACAATAGCAAAAGTAAGACAATTGGTAAATCAAGACACAGGTTTTGGTGGAAAGTTGAGAAAATGAAAATTAAAAGTTCCTGATTATTGCTAATTATTCCTGATTATTTATGCTAATTTATGCTAATTCATCTTGAAATATTCAAATTGAGAAATTTTTTTTAATAACCAGACCTCTTTCTGTTGGCGGTCAAAAGTACTAATAGTAAACTTCTTAATGTAGTGAATGCCGACTGGTAATATTATTGTGTTATGATTATAAATTTTGTTTTTAGTGTCAGCAATCACTTGGTTCAGTCAGGTAACACTACTCCCGCTCAACTAATGGGCGTTTATTGCTCGATGCTACGACTTTTTTCTTTGTTCATCATGTATTACTATTAGAGTATTGAAGTTGTTCGCTCGATGTTTCAGTTTTTGCTCGATGTTTCAGTTTTTTGCTCCATGTTTCAGCCGCATACCAACAGAAGATGAGGAGGCCTTTGAGCAAGAAAATTATGAGGAGATTTCCACTGTCGCCCCTCCCGTCCCCCAAACCCCCCGGCCGAAAATCGCTCCCCCTGAAAGTACGTATTCTTTTCTTAGATAAAATATCGCCTTAGAAATTAATAAAGAAAATCTGGAGGCGTGTCGGCATACACGCTTTTTTATAAGCATAGACTTGATTCGGCCAGCGTCAAGTATTCTTAACTTTTAACTCCAAATCAGGCTGAAATATTCTTAGCATATTCTTATTTGTTCTACTTAAAATAGGTTGTGTTCTTATTTTTTGTTCCATAAAATATTTCCATTTACTTGTTTAGTTGTTCAAAAAAGATATACTGAAAAATTTTTACAATTTATAAATACATATCTTATTTTCTTCTATCAACTTTTGCAAGTTCAGCTATATTTCGGCAAAATATTCCCCAACACAGTAGAATTCTCGCCCTGAGCATATTCTTAGAATATTTTTCAAAAAATGCCCATTTTTACCCTGCTATTCTTATAAAGCGTATTCTTATAAAAAGAAAAGCGTGTAATTATTGAGAACTTAATTCATTATTAACATCGTACGTTTATTGTTTTTAGCATGTTTTGATGGCGAGGTATACGACAGCATTGTCGATGGTAAGGACTTCATTACGATATTTTTGAAGAATGTGATACCGGTGTGATAGTTTTCGCATTCGGCTTCCGTAAAATCGGCAATTTACTCGCTAACAAGGCATCTAATTGAGGAATTATAAATGTTACGAAAGTGAACGTGAAAGTCGTTTGGTTGGTTTGTTTTTAACGAAGTTACCAGAACGCTCATTAAGCATTATCATGAAGACCTCCACCCGGAGTTTTAGTGTATTTAATTGCTCCCATTTGTGCTACGGTTAATTTTGATGAAATACGGCGTTGTTTATTTATAACCGCTCACTAAACAACTTTGTGATAGCATGGTCTCGAACACAGAACCTTTCGGTTAAGAGCCGAACGCGATTATCTTGCACTATCGTCTGATAAAATGATCTAATACTAAATTCTCCCAACCCGGTGACTATAAAAGACTGGAATTTTTGCTTAAAGCAAGCGCTATTGCGATGGGTGACCTTTACTCAATTTATCAGACATCGGAGAGACATGCTTTAGATGTTGAAAAGGTGTCATTATCATACGACAGTGTCTTTATGATCTGATAACTTTGTTGTTTAATGTAAGCAAAAGTAATGCAGTGTGAGATATTCCATTCGTCGGCAGTTTTTACTAGTTTTAATTCTGATTATTTCTTCCGACTTTCGTGCCATGGAATGTAGCTATGAGATTGACCATTTGTGTCTATCCTTAATATCGAAAGGGTGGGAGCCCTTGCAGTTGTGTAATTATCATGGCAACAATCAATTTAAAGGACTTCCCTACCAGCGATTCCCTTGAGATTCAAAAGTCAAAATAATTTGTATGCCCCTGGTGAAAGTATACCTGGGTGTTGTGGAGGTCTGCTCTTAAAAACACCGGTCGTATGACAGCACACCCAGGGCACACCTAGCATTTTTTGTCAGATATTTATTTGTTTATTATTTATTTATTTACCCAATACATAAAGTAGTGTGTCCGTGGTCTAGTGGTCGAAACTTATGTTTTCTGGCCGCAATGGTTCAGGTTCGATTCTCGCTATACATCAAATAGCGGTCATGTTCTCGCTCGTGAGAAAACTTGTTTTTACATTTACAGTTATTACTGCTGCGTTTTGTGTTAAGAAGAAATATTACCTTTGTTCTGATTTTATTGGATTGAATTGTGATGTTGCAGAGCTTCTTGTGGAAAATCGTTAAAATTATCATGCATCAAGTTTGTGGATTTTCAGAAAAAATGTGGCACATTTTCCTGCTTGATTCTACTACTTTGTGGGGATATTGAAACGTGCCCTGGGCCGACAGAACGAATTCACAAGATTTATCTCAACTAAGGGATTAAAAATTTTCCACCATAATATCAGAGGATTATATAACAACATTGAAAACATCACAGAATTTTGTTCACGACACAAAAACGTTGACGTATTGACTTTAAGCGAGACACATATCCATCATGATGAACCGGGGGGGATTCAACATTAATGCATGGATACACTTTTGTTAGAGAAGATCGCGCGGGTGGTAAAGGAGGAGGCGTAGCTGCATATATATCTAGCAAGTTTATTGAAGGGATGCACTGGAGACGGAGAGAAGACCTTGAAACAGAAAATATTGAAACAATGTGGATTGAGTTTATTCAACAAAAATCGAAATCCTTCCTTATTCGCATCACGTGCAGACCCTCCGATACATCTCGCTATTTGAATGTCAATTTTTCAAAACTTTTTAATAATCAATTAACAAAATGTGTGAACAATTTTGATGAAGTAATTGTTATGGGAGATATAAACGTTGACTTTTTGAAAAGGAATTGCCATGACAACATTAAAAATATATTTCAAGTAAATGGTTTTAAGCAGCTTGTTAAAAATGCTACTCGAATCACCGAACACTCAAAGACGTTAATTGATATAATCGCGACTACCAAACCAAACAACATTTGTGAAACTGTAGTCGTTCTAACCGCTTATAGTGACCACGATATGGTTGGATGTATTAGAAAAAAAAACTTTGTTAAATACCCGCCAAAGATTATAGGTAGCCTTAATTATTGTAATTATGATCACCAAAATCTATTTAATGAACTTAACGGTGTGGATTGGATACCACTCCTCAGCCTTACCAATGCAAATCGATCCGTAGAAATGTTCAATTCTGTCCTGACAAACATCTTCAACCGTCATGCACCTTTTGTCGAAAAAAAATCAAGGCAGGGACGCCCATGGATCGACGGGGCAACAAAAGTAAAAATGGACGAGCGTGACCGATACTTACGAAAAGCCAGAAAAACAAACAATTTAGAGGACTGGAACCGATTCAAATCTTCACGAAATAGCTGTAACAATATGCTACGCAAAGGTCGTTCCAATTACCATCAAAACCTACTAACTGAACATCAGTACCATCCAAAAAATTTCTGGAACGTTATAAAAAAGATATTTCCTACTAAAAGTAAATCTTCTTTCGGCCAATCGAACAGGAATAGTGACAAAGCAATCGAATTCTCAAAGTATTTTTCATCAGTTGTAAATAAACTCAGACAGGTGTCTTTCAACACACACGAGTTTGTATGGAAAAGACCCAAACCAATAACACCGGAGACTGATAGGAGATTTGTTTTTAGCTATGTATCGAACGTATTCGTACGCAAACAGCTTAAAAGTTTAAAGAGATCGAAAGCCACCGGTTTGGACGAAATTCCGAACTCAATGCTAAAAGACTGCCGATGCAATCTCTCCAGTGATAACTCACGTTATCAACCTATCACTAAAAACTGGTATTTTTCCAGAACTATGGAAAAAAGCTAAAATCACCCCTGTACACAAATCGAGATCGATGGAATCACCTGCCAACTACAGACCCATTTCTGTATTACCAGTACTCTCAAAAATCATCGAAAGAGCTGTGCATACACAATTAGTCACTTATCTAGAAGAAAACAAACTGCCAGTTTGGGTACAGAAAACACCGGTCAACAGAACAGGCTACAGTTCTTCTAAGCGATAAGATACGCAAGTGTGCCAACGATGGATGTCTAGTTGGTACGATATTTATTGACTTGAGTCGTGCATTTGACACTATAAACCATAGTACGTTGGTGGACAAACTGAGTGCCTACGGAATTACAGACACAGAGATTGAGTGGTTTAAATCCTATCTGTTCAACCGACGTCAAGTTGTTGGTTATGAGGGACATAAATCAACCGAAGAAGCAGTAACATCTGGTGTTCCTCAGGGATCAATACTAGGTCCGCTAATGTTCGTAATTTTCTATAATGATTTAGCAAAATGGTTAAGTCATGCAGAGGCTATAATGTATGCAGATGATACTGTATTATTATACGCATGTGCGTTGAAGCATTGATGTAATCAACAAATGTTTTACTGAAGACATGAAATCCTTTTCCGAATTCTGCAACGAAAATGAATTAATTCTAAATATGAAGAAGAGAAAAACCGAAGCAATGCTGTTTGGGACGTCAAAGCGAATAGGAGGGGAAAAGATGGAAGTGAAATACCGTGACGAAACAATCAACGAAACAGAAAGATACGTGTACCTTGGCAATGTGCTAGATCCTACATTGACTTTACATGACGACTTCCAAACGAAATACAAGAAAGCTTCAAGCAGAATGAACCTTCTAGTAAAAATACGACCATTACTGACTGTTAAAGCTGCAGAGAAAATCTTTAACATGATGATTGTGCCTTTGATAACTTACTGTGGTAACCTTCATCTTGAATTGACGAAAATACAACAGGATAGGCTAACATCATTGGCAGGCAGATACAAGAGCATCGTAAAGGAATGCGAAGAAGTACGATCGATCGAGAAATGTCTAAAACGAAAAGCTTGTGTTGCAGTGAGAAAATGCTTAAATGGAGACGTTTGCGAAAATTACATTAATTAATTTCAGATAAAACGACACGAAAAGGAAGCAAGAAACAAAAACTCTAATAAAACTACCGAAAGTTAAACTTGAGTATGCACGAAAATCCTTCTACTTTATGGGTGCACACATTTATAACAAGCTCCCCGTTGACACAAGGAGAGAAGAGTCGTTAAGGCAGTTTATATCAAAATTAGATTCATTTTATTTTAACTCCCAATCATTTCTTTTAAATAGTATATATAAATAAATAAATAACTTTTATATTTTTATTTTGTATTGTATTATTAACAGGACATGTATTATAGCAGTATTTAGTACTGAACAGGGCACACATTGATAACAGTTTATTTATAATATGACTGAAGTGTATTATCCTGTATAAATATTCACTATAATAATAATAATAATAATAATAATAATAATAATAATAATAATAATAATAATAATAATAATAATAATAATAATAATAGCGCATGCGTGGTCTAGTGGTCGAATGTTTTCTGGCCGCAATGGTCCAGGTTCGATTCTCGCTAGAGACAAAAAATAAAAATTGTTCAAAACGATAATCACCTGAGTGCGCGGCACCTTTGAGAAGTGCCTGAAAGACTTACCACGGGTTAACCAAAGCCCTGTGAGGGAAATTTGGTAGACTAATGATCGGACCCGGAGACGGGACTTTGTGGAGTTGCGCCCCACAGTCCTTAATTGGCATTGTATAGCCAATTCGGCTCGTCTGAGGACGACCTAGTAGTGATGCAAGCATGAAACTTGGCATAAATGTGTATCATCATGTTTGGAAAATCTTTTTTGGCGCAATCGAAAGTCACGTGATTGCTGACGTCAGCATTTTTTGTCAGGAATTTTTTATACACGCTGCTACTGTTGCTCTTGACGAAGAAGAGGAGGAGGAGGGGTAATCTTACTTTGCCGTTTTAGCCTTGATGTCTTGCCTTGATTGCCTTTGAGAGGAAGGTGTCACGTGCGTAAGAAATGGGAAAATAAAATAAAGACTAAGTTCCTCTCTTTTATAGTGGCCGGTTGGGAGAATTCAGTGTTAGATCTTAGTGGAGAAATATGAAATTTAACTATTAACTCAGTGCTGAGGGAAATGAATCTTCGTGATTTTTTTACAAAGATTTTCTTGTATGTTGTCTTTAGAAGAAGAAAACCAAATCTACGAGGACATGTGATAGTTCACTGGATTTGAGGACATGTGATAGTTCACTGGATTTGAGGACATGTGATAGTTCACTGGATTTGAAGACATGTGATAGTTCACTGGATTTATTTTGTATAATTGTTGATATTTTTGTTGAGTTGATTTACATGATTTTTATACATTTTAAATGTTTTTAGCACTATGGTATATTTTTGTAATACGGCATTTTGCATGTTTATAGTATTTTTGTAATTTTGAAGCTACCATACAATCAAAAATTGATTTTCAAAAATCGTTCATAATATGACTGTTCGTGACCGCGTAACATGGGGTTCTATTGTCTTTCTAAACACACGAAATACTCTTTGCCTATGATGACGGGCAATATCGACAGTCGATTCGTTAGTCGTGAAAATGTACGAACTTTATAATAGAAGCGAATTTATTCGATTCTTCCATTAGCCGGCGCTACAAATTTTTTTTCCGTACATGGTCGGAAGTATCTTATTTTATGGTCAGAAGTATCAAAAACTTTTTTAAAAATTTTCAAAATGGCTTAGTCAGCAACTTTTTGTAAACAATTCAAGATGGCTAAGCTCCCCAAAAGAAGAAGCGCAAGTCAGAGAATTTAGAAGCGGCATCTTGAATTGTTTACAAAAAGTTGCTAAGTCATTTTGAAAAAAACGTGAAAATGGCACTTCCGACCATTAGTTCCGTGAAAATCTAAGATTTTGATACTTCTGACCATCAAATAAGATACTTCTGATCATTTACGGAAAAAAATTTGCATCGGCGAAAGCTACATGTTTTAATGATGCAATGTTATTTTTGATTGCAGACATTAATGGTAGGAGCCCTATTGCATAGCTCGGCATAGCAACCGCGGGCGGGTGGACGGGTCTCCCTGGGTAGTTCCTTCAGACGATGAGATTTCTAAACCACATGTGACATATAAACTAGCTAGCGTTTTATAGCAGTTATAAACATGAAGCGCAATCTCTGGACTAAGAATATTAAAGTTATGAAGCAAAACCTTTCGGTTGATTAAATTAAAAGCATTGTTCGCATCGACCTGTATAATTCCATATGCGTGTCATCCTGATTAAAGATATCAGACATTGCATGAATGTTAGCTTCGCATCCCCCTGCTTGCCCTACGCAAAGTTGTAATCCTCTGTCTGCATCCTTTAAATCTTCATTTAACATTTTCGAAGTCTAACTACTTCTCCAATTCCGATCGGGTGCAATTCCGGATTTTTATCCAAAGGAATTAACCTACACGCAAGGAATGCTTTGAGACTACTGCCATTTTCTATAGATTCCGTGCACAAAGGTTTAGCGAGCTCTGCGATCGAATGGCATAGATCAGTACCTATTTCTCCGAGAAGTTTTGTGCATCAGATGAGGATGGGCCGGCAGAACCTTTCGCTAATGTTCCGAATCATTTCTGCATTTATTTCGTCAAAAATATAATCGGGTTTACTTGACGAGCACTTAGAAGAAGATTCGGCATGATCATGAGCAACGCCAATGTATTTTCGTACTGTAATAACATATGAAGGGAATACGAACCATTACGATGTCAAGTTACTTTAAAACTCATATCTTCAGAGCTTCATCTTCACTTTTTTATCTGTTTTATAACCACTGATCTCAAAAAATAACAAGTTAATATAAGTTATTCTTTTGAGATCAGTGGTTTTGACTTTTCGGCCACACCTATTAGTCTAGTCAAAATAAGAGATTTTGGTGGATTTTTAGTATGTTAAAGTAGATAAAATTGCGCTTCTAACGGTACCAATTTCATCTTTATCCAAATTTTGTCCAGATTAGGCCATTTTGGAGGCTATTTTGACTAGACTATATCAGGCGTTTTTGTTACCAAACTAATAAAAAAACAAAAACTAATCAAAATCAAAAGGAAAGGAAAAAAATGTTTTCGAGGTCAATTGTTGAAATCTTTTTCTCGCTAAAATGTATTTTTTTGTTGATAAACATTGAAATAAAAAAAAAAATAAAAAAACGTTCGAATGTGCAAAAAAACATTCGATTCCGCAATAAGCCGTTAAAAGATTTCACCAGAAAAGTGTTGTTTTTTTCGTCTGTTGATTTTTTCAAAAACATAATTATTGAATCGCCGACGATAAGGTTAGTGCTTTGTATTCTGTCGTTACGCGACAGGAATCTGTGAGATACAATAAAAACAGATATCGAAAAAAGAAATGTTTTTATTTTCTTTTTGTATTCTTGAAACGAAAATGTCAAGGCAACAACTTCGGTTCCCATGGGGTCGCCAAGATTTCGCTTCCTTTTTCGGAAAAAAAGATTCCTTGCAGTTGTTTTAAGACAAATTCGCTAGATTAATGAAATATTACTCCCCTCACGAGCTAACAGTTTCTGTCGGACTGACAGTTTCTTAGGAATATTTATGTCCAGAATATTAAATACAATGTTATACATAGCTACGTATAATAGATAGCTAAAAAGAACTTCGAAAAATCGAAGAAATGTAGCGCCAGAAAAAAGATTTTTTGTTTGTTTGTTTGTTTTTTAACGAGACTTAGTTTTAGTGTATTTAATTGCTTCCATTTGTGCTACGGTTATTTTTGATGAAACACGACGTTTTTATTTATAACCGCTCATTAAACAACTTTGTGATAGCATGGTCTCGAACCCAGAACCTTTCGGTTAAGAGCCGAATGTCATTCCCATTGTGCTATCGCCGGATAAGTTGCAGTCAGTGTTTGTTTTCTTGTATACATGATTGATAGCGCTGCAATATAAATCTTGACTACCGTTAGACTTTGACACTGATAAAAGCACCTCTTGTTGATTGGGTCTTTAATAATAAAAAGTGTAGTTTTTGTTTCTTAGACTCGATGGCAACAGTCTCGAATCAAACGAATACAGGAGAAGTGAATGTTGAGCGAGACAATAATTCGATTGAGGAGCACGTGTTCTCCGATGAAAACACCATCAGAGGTAAAAGTTGCAATTAAATTACAAAATTAGGTACAAAATAAGTACGGAAAATAAGTATGAAAGGAAACAACTTTGGTTTCAAAACCTTTTTTTGTGAGAAATCTAAAGAAAGAACTTGCTCTGAAAGTGTTGTGTTTTCAATGCTGAAAATTTCTTATTTGATTTTAATAACAATCTTTTCATTTTTACCTCCATAGGTAGGTCACTTTAAAAGGAAATACAAATAGGCTGAAATAAGTTAGGAATTACATAATAACGATTTTCCGCAATTTTCAGATCCAAACACATTCGTAGATTTCCTATCGGTGATATTTGATGCAACTCCCACTAGCATGATGGGTTGATAAACTTTCACTGCATAACCGACCAATAGAAAACTGGTGCCGGTTACCAATGTGTTATGCATGAATAGACCCCTTTCAAGATCGCAATGTAGCATAATAACTGTGGGGAATATCATTCCCCAACGGTCATTACAAACAAAAGAAGTTCATAAAATGATTGACAACTCAAACTTAACTAACTAAAGAAGCTAAAACATAAGCCTCGTTTTCGTTATATCGCAAATGGTCTATTCAAGATTACCAGAAACTTTCGTCACAATTTCGCTGAAACCTTGGATACAGTTTCCATGGAAACAAAACATAAGAGTTCCATTTGTAAATATTTCATGTGTATCTGCACGGGGGTTTTTTTTATCAAGCGTAGAAGTTGTTGTTAACTTTTCGCCGTGTTAAAATGGCCGTCAACGCAAACTATTTGATTGATTAAAATGATCAGGCAAACAAGTAAAATATATTATATTTCAATATATTATTTTATATTTTATTAATATTATTCAACAACAAATAATTAAATTTTTATTGATATTTTTAAAACACTTTCCAGTAAATATTTTGATTTGAAAAAATATATATCGAAAGAACATTTTCTTGCTTACAGTCGTTGGTCCTAGCCAATCAGTGACGTCCGTTTATGTGCGGACCAGTGTGGGAACAGTGCGGGCGCACGTGGATAATTCCCTATTGGATAAAGGTTCCCCGCCGTGCGTGTTCGTGTTTGAAGACAATGGACAGTTCGATCACAAGGCGCTGCTTTCTACTGCGGTAGAGGGAGACGTTTTTCTACCACAAACAGAAGAAAGCGAAAGCGGTTTGTCTATTTGTAGAACGAGATTTTCTACTAGAAACGTAATAATACTTTTTAAATCCAGTAAATATTTTCTTTTTGTAGATATTTACAAATCTCCAAATTAACGATGCAATTAATGATCTAATTAAATTTTATTAATTAAATTTATTTCTTATCAAAATCGTATTTACTATTATTAACTTAAACGTTTTTATTATTGTTTAGACTTGTGCGTATTGGAAAAAGCGTCAGTCTACCAAGGAAAAGCACCAGTCTACCAGGGAAAAGCATCAGTCTACCAGGGAAAAGGAAGTTTAAAGCATTACGTCATTAAGCCAGAGCGAGATTACTCTGCATTAAACGAACTGCGAAATCGTAAGTGGAAACCACCATAAACTAGTTGCATAGATACTAGGTTATAGTAGCTACCTGTGATAAACTGATTGGGGCGGCCATTGGTAAGGCTTCCCAGTCTCCAATGAATTTCATGTCTTTTTTATTTAAAACACTTAAATTGTTATGCTAAATACAGCGGATTCTCCATAACTCGAACCTCTATTACTCGAACTCGAACGATTTCTGATTCCCCGTGGGAGTTCGAGTTATAGAAAGTCCATTGTATATACAGAAGTGGATATCAAAATGAAATGGAAGTTGGAAAAATAAAAACAGTGAAACTAAGAAGAAGAGACGCAAGTCTGTGTCATTATGTGTCTTGTTTGCTGTAGTTTTTGTTTGTTTTGATATAAACGCCCCTCTCAGCAAACAAACTCCCAATCTTTTGGATTCAATTAACGCCTCTTGCGTCCGCAATTTTTACATCTCATTACATGACATCGTTACTGTTAAAGATGGTCGTTCTGTTTATCAAAAAAATTGTGTTGACTGTTGCGGAACAAGAAAAGAATTGTTGAAATCTCCCAGTCATTTGATTTTTAAAAGATTTGCATTTATTTTTCATGCACGCTTTTCTGCAAAAAGACAATATCCGTTGGAATGTACTGTTGCCATGGAAAAAAACAAACATTAAGAAAAAAGGAAGGAAGTGGTGTTTTGTATTTTTTGTTGCGGTGGATTAGTGTAAATTATACGGCTAGAAATAATGGGTTAGGGTTAAGCAAGCAACAGCTCAGACTCAGGTTGCAAAAACAGAAATTCAAAAACACAAATAACAATCCTCCATCTATTTCCAACACTCTCTCCATTCAATCTCTAAATACGCCTCCTTTCTACATTCACTAGCTTCCTTTTTGCGATCTCGCTTGGTGTTGACTCTTTACGAAGTTAAACTGAAAATTTGTGTTGCTTTTTTAAGGTCACGAAAGCCATTTGAGTGCAGGGGGCTGGGTAATAAATAAAACAACTAAGACTATGGCAAACAAAGAACGGAAATGCGTATGTAACAAAGATTAATACAAAAATAATTATAAAATTATATTTTTATTATTGTAAATCGATTTGAAGGATAATTATTTATGCCGTTTGAAGGTTGGATGGTCAGAAAAGGCATTTCATGAAATTTGTGTCGAGAGTTTTGGTAAAAAATAAGGGTACTTTGCACATACATTGCGAAGAGAGTGGAGTTCATATGAGGATTTTCCATGAAAATAATGATAAAAGAGTGAGATTACAGCAACGTTGCGACGGTGACAGAGAGTGAAAATAAAGATCTGGACAGACTCGACCATGGAAAAGAGTTTCAGTAGCAGTCCTTTGCGCCACATTTTAGAGAGTATATCAGCAGTGAAATGCGAGGAACGGAATCCATACTTAACGTTAGAGGGAAAGAGACGGTTTTTCATGTGATTCATAATGCGGTTGTAGCTTAAATACTTTATTATAATATAATACTATAATAAATTTAGATTATTGATGAGTCACAACTCAAAACTCGATTTACAAGTATACTCTACATGTATAAAGGCAAATTGAAGTTTTTAATAATGACAGAAAGTTCTCTGTACATATATTGTATTTATTAATCACACAGCGTATGTAATAGTTCACAGAACAACGCATAGATATACTTTTTTCATTTGATAATTGATAAGTAGCAAATTACTTAATTCAAAAAGGCAGAATTTTTTCCAAACTGTTTTTAAATTGAAACGGCAAATTCATTCGAAAGATAAATCGTTATATCCCGCGTGTACAAAAGAACTCGATTGGTTAAAGTTTTTCCCTGGACAATATACGAAAGAATACATCGCCTATTCATTTAAAACACACAATGCACCGCAAGGAATTATGGGCAAGTCTTTTCATACAAAGCGCTACCATTTTTGTTGTTTTGGTTTCACATATAAAGGCGAAGTTCACCTTGGTGATATCAGCTTGTAACTTGGCGACAAATTCGATCCCTTTGCCCAGGAATATAACATTCGATTGAGGTATGTTTTGATAGTGTAAATATCATGTGGTGTCAATTTAAGAACTTTTGCCAAAAGTGATACAGTATTTGCTTTTGTAAGTGATAATAACTAGCTTAAAAGCTAGTTATTATTACATGGGAGTAAAGCGGGGCTTTTTCGGAACAAAATTTCAAACAAAAATACTTTTTGGAGTGATTGGTGTAGAATTTTAAATTCTCAAGCTGAAAGATTTTCTCAACCAATATGGGACTTTATACGGTAAGATTGAAGTTTTTATGTATCTTGATGCAACATTTTAAAAAAGTTGTTGAACAGCATCTTTTTTGTATTGAAAATTGATGTTTTCCTTAGTGTAACATACACATATAATAGCAGCTAGCTTATGTGTTGAAAATGGTTTATTGCTATAGCCTGGGAAATATTTTCTTTTTAGGTTCCATGGAAAGAAACAGCCTTCAGCAGCATTTCCACGGAGAAGAGCAACACTATATAAACAATGAAACAAATGGAAAGGTTATCAATCTGCACAATTTTGTTTCTCAAGGAATCATGCTAACAAGTACACAAAAAATGCAGGCTTTTGATATGCTTTCGCCAATACACACAAGTAATGCAACGAAATCTACGGATAGTTTATCGCAGAGTTCACGGCAAATTTCAGTGCAGAATTCGAATCAGAACATTTTCATAAAATCATCAAAAATAAATTCCATTGGCCAACCGACATATGTTAGCGCCGTTAACATTCCCCACACATCTAGCGGACATAGAGCGATTTTACCAATGCCTAATGCACCAGTAAAAACGAAGGACCTCCAGCCACTTCTCCACACCAAAACTTCTGTTGGTGTTAAAAGCGAAAGTATTATTTTGCAAAAATTAAACGATGTACAAGGTGAATTTAACAAGAATTGTCAAGCGTCTTTTCTTTTCCTTTAAACCTTTGTGGTTAATTAATACAGGAATAAATGATTAACGTAATATATATATATATATATATATTAACTATATATAAATATTAACGTATACTATTGAATTTAGAACAAATAAATTCTGGTGAATAACAGTTTTTTTTTGTTGTGACTGATTTTTAATTTGGATTTCGTCAAAATTTGTTGTACCCTTTACTTGTTGCTTCATTACTTCTTACATGTTGACAATTAGTTGCGAATTTTAAACATGCTTATGTTTTGCCAGGCTTCAGCTCAAGTGATCAGTTGAACTACTCCACGAACCAAACGACAACAGCTACATTGTAAGTTGGTTTGTTGATTAATTTACACTGGTATAATTTTATGATTTCTTTTTTGTTTTCTGTTACTTTATTACTATCTTGTTCAATAAGATGTCCTGTGCAAGTACCCTGCACGTTCGCTATATTAGTGAAGTATTAACCCCTTCAAAGTTAGTTATCCAAGACATTTTTGAAACTCGCAAGATCCTACCATAATATTACATCGATTTGAGCAATTTACTACGTCAGAAACCTATGAGAGAAACAAGATTGATAGGTAAAGTTCTCTCTGAAAGTTGTTGAAGCTATCCATTGTACCGCGAAACAGTTTTTTTGAATTTCAAATCTGTTGATTATTAGAGAAGAGATTTGATTGTAGTGGTAGGGTTATATTAAAGAGATAACACACAGAAGAAAATATAAAGCTGCAATAAGGAGATTGTGAACCTCTTTTAATGTTCCTCCAAACACTCTTTTTTGTCTTGGGAAAAGAATAAAGAAAGAAAGATTATTGAGGCTTTCCGTGAAGGCCATTTGGCAAAGAGAGAAGGTTGATACTTATGGTGATCATCATCATCATTTACATTTTTCACGTCTATTTTCCATGCTAGCATGGGTTATACGAGGTTTCAACAGATGATATTCCCCACAATTTTGTAGGTTTAATCATTTGATGATTCAATGGAACAGATGTTTTTTACAGCTGGATGCCCTTCCTAACACCAACCTCAGGAAGAGGAAAAACAGTGGTGAGTTAACCCACGCAAGAAACCAACTTTGCATTTTAAACTCCGTGGCAGCAGTGCATAAAGGGCATGGGTGCTTATATCCATGAGGTCAAAGATGTTACATGACCCGCATTCCCGTCAAGTCAACAAAGCAAATTCTACTAATGTGGGTCAAAAGAATGAGAAATCAATTATCCAAAACTGATTATTTTCAAGTGATTTAATAGCTACTAAAAAAAAGACACAAGACATTGAAAATCACCCTTTTGTTTCTTTAAATGCGTTATTTTGACTAAAATGTTTGTTAAAAATTCAACTTTCTACAATTTTCTCTCTTATTCAAACTTTTTCCCATCCCGATTCGAATTCGAGCAATTGTGCTGTATAATGTTTTTACGTTAGTAAGATTGATATTGGTTGCCAGTCTGTCCATTATCAATCCATATACAGTTTCCCCCATGATGCCATTCGTTGGATGAATGACTTTTATCCTCTCTCTTTTGAAAGCATTTCTGTTATGTTTGGAAACAATCGAATTAAATTGCACAACGTCCTGTTTTTATTGTCATGGCAACGGTTGTCATAGCAAGTGTTGTGTACGGCATAAAGTGCTTTGAAAAATGTGCCAACTTTACCTGTGAAACTGGCAATGAATGAACTGGCCACAGAATCACCAGGTTTTATTTGCTGAGAAGGTTGTTTGCTTTTAATTGCTTATCAAACCCACTGAAATAAGAGCCAGCTCTACTGCATGCTATTTTTATCTCTGCTAAATTAATATCTTTTATCGTCTAAATCACCAGGAAACAGTAACCATGGCGACAAATCTTGACTTTGCACGATTTTTTGTTGTTGTTAATCCGTAGCAATTAGCGTTGTATTGCTAATCAGGTCAGGCATCTATGTAATGTTGACGCCATGGCGACGTGATTAATGTTGTCACGGCAACATGTATCGTTCTTGTCAACGATGCTTGGGTTTGTTTAATGAAATTGTTGTTTGTTGACGAATGGGTTGCTATCATGCCGCAATTTGCGTATCACGAACTTAAGGACGATTCGAGCTTCTTTCAACATTACGCGCGCAAAGGTAAGCAGCTATGCGCACAGCACTCATCCACCAGCAGTACTAGCGTGACGAGGTATACAGAAGGAACAAAAACACCACCCTACGCGACCGATGCTTGGTAAGGCGAACGCGATTTAAGCCGGCCTATTTAAGAATGTGTGATGAATGTTTTTCTCTCTCTCTCTCTCTTTGTTGCCGTGGTAAACGAACGTTAGAACGGAGAGATTCAGTCTCTATTTCACATCAATCGCTTATTCACTACTCTTTGCATGCATTAAAAGCGCACGGGGGTCAAAATAGGCGCCTGACAATTGCACGCGCATTGACGCAAACCCCCGTCTCGCGCCTCTATGGATCTGTTTTCGATTTTTCGAAATTAGGGTTCATCGTTTCTATTTGCTCTAACAACACTTGACAAGTTGCCGAGTGCCAACTCCTATTCAACTCCGTTCGCTCGCGCATAATGTCAACGCCGTCTCTTGGAAGCTTTACGCGTGACCGTGACAACACATACGAACGGCTGTCGATGATTAAGGACGCGCCTACAGAAGACGAAGCTTACAGGGGAGACTACAGGTTCGACTATCATTCAGAAGTGTTGGACGCGTCGCGTGACTATGTTGTTCGTGACTCAGACTACAGATCGTTGTACAGAGAAAGCGAACTTAAGAACGATTTACTTGTTGGCGGTGTGACCAGATCCAGCCCAACAAACATAAACCCAATGGCTCTGCACCAAGCCTGGTCCTACGGCTCATCGGTTAGACGGTAACCAGCCTCTATATTTCAAATCTTCGTGCCGCATAGTTTTCCATTCTTCGGTTTTCATGAAGACTCTGTATTTGCCACGTAGTGAATTATTCACACGATGGCGATGAATAGTGAATGGCTCCTAGAGATCGTCTCAATCGCTTACGCCGAGTTTATTCGCGTTGCCCGGACAACGTCGAAGCGCGCTAAACCCTCTCAACATCTCCCTTTCATGTTTTTATGGCGACGCTTTCCCTTCTTTCCGTAAAACATCTGACGCGCGGGCAGGTCAACGCTCCACCGAATGTCGTCACATTTTAACGCGCGCCCCTTTATTTTCAGGGGAACAAGTTTCGCGTACGGAAGCTCGCACGACTCGAATATGTACTCGCAAACGTCGAACATCGCCAGCTACCTGGAGGGACACAATCAACTCTACCAGGGCTACCCGAGTCAAGCCACCACCGCCTCGATCGGCGTGAGCGCCCAGGCTATAGGCGTGGCGCAACAGGCTCAATATTTACAGCCCGGTCAGGCTGCCAATCAACGCGTGCCCATATCACACACTACGCGCGCATCGCCAATGACAGTAAGTGGTTGACCGTCGTAATTGGGTTCACCCAATCAATTTCTCTCGCATATCTTAGGTGCAGTGGCTGTTGGAGAACTACGAAACTGCGGACGGAGTGAGCCTACCTCGCAGCACGTTGTACAACCACTACCTCAGACATTGCGCTGAGAATAAAATCGACGCCGTGAACGCTGCCAGCTTTGGGAAGCTCATTCGATCCGTGTTTCTGGGCCTAAAAACGAGGAGATTGGGAACAAGGTTGGTCTTTTTGTTTGTCCTAACATTCGCACGCTGATAATGTGTTGTTTATTTGTTGCAGGGGTAACTCGAAGTACCATTATTACGGCATCCGAGTGAAGCCCAACTCTCCGTTGGCGCGGCTAACGGATGACACGCAAGTCGCGTTGCGAGCGCAACCTGTCGCTTCGAAAAGGTAAATGAATGTCGTGATCTATTGATCATGTGTAATTGTCTCTCTTCGATATCAATTTTGTGCAATTATCGTTATTGTATGATCTTTGTATTTAATTGAAACACAAAATGGATAGTTTGCTGTTAACCTAAGATCGTTTCTAGTAGTTGGCAATAGTTTTGTTGTTTTGTTGTCAGACCAATGAGCAGTGGTTCGTACGATCAGGGATCACGCCTTGACAACAACACTGGTAGCATGTCGGAGGGCGTGTCCGTTGCGTCGCACCAACAATACCTCGGTGATACCTCCGAGGGGCTACCCGAGCTGCCCGCCATTGACCTCAACGAGCGCCTGCCGGAAGGCATCTCAAAGGAGGACGTGAGCCATTTCGGCAATTACTACAGAAGCCACTGTGAGGCGTTGTTGGAAGTGATATCCAACCTGCAGTTTGAGCTTGTGGAGGCTCTCTGGCAGGCGTTCTACAAGAGTCCGGCGTCTGCTAACAAATCAGACAACGGTACTCTTGAGGGTCATGAATACAATATCCTGAAGAACACTGTGATTGTCCTGTGCAAGTACAAACCCATGCAAGAATTCATCAAAGAAACAGATTACGTGCTGTACCAGAAGCTTGTGTCGGTGCTTGTTCCTGACGTGCTGAGAGCTGTGCCCAGTTCTCTTACGCAGGCGATCAGGAATTTCGCGAAGAGCCTTGAAAACATGCTGATCGGCAGCATGTCAGAAATGCCTAAGGAAATTGTGAACATTAAGGTAAGTTCTTCTTGTCTGCCGTCACGTGTCGGCGATCATCACGTGTCACTTCTTTCCCTATTAGGTGACTGCAGTGAGCGCCTTCTCTCAGACCCTCCGCAGGTACACGTCGTTGAATCATTTGGCGCAAGCTGCGCGCGCAGTTTTGCAAAACCCGCAGCAAATCAAGCAGATGTGGGCCGACCTTAACAAGGTGGACTTCAACAACGTTCAAGAGCAATCTTCGTGGGTGTGCCAGTGCGATGAGACACTTATACAAAAGCTTGAGGAGGATTTCAAACAAACGCTTTCTCAACAGGTGAGAGATTGAATTAACAGCAGTGTGTGTGTGTTAACATGCTTTTTTGCAGCAATCTTTGGAGGAGTGGGCGCACTGGCTGGAGACGGTTGTAGCCTCTGTTCTTGAACAGCATCAGGGTCTGGATAGCTATCCGAAGGCCGCCCGCCAGTTCCTCTTGAACTGGTCGTTCTACTCCTCCATGATCATACGCGATCTTACGCTTCGCAGTGCGGCCAGTTTCGGTTCATTCCACCTCATTCGCTTACTCTACGACGAATACATGTTCTATTTGATTGAAAACAAGGTGGCCACGCATTCAGGTAAATCACCGCTGTCAGTGATGGCTGAATGTGTGGGCAACTCTCTCTCGCAAAACTACAACGGTACAATGAATGATGACGAGGAAGATGGTGACAGCTCCAACGATGAAGGAAACTTATCACCACCTGTCATCATTCCAGCCATTGTTCAACCGAGGGTTATGAACCAATCAGAAGCGAGAATGCCGCAACCTGCTGGCGATGAACCGCTTGTGAAGCGCATGAAATAGGGTTTCCATGGGCACACTCGCATATAGTCTTTTTAAATATATCCGTATTGTATTAATTAGGTGTAATTGAAGCCAAGTTGTGTGCTTATTTGTTAAGGCGTTTCTAGTGAAAACGAGACTTTTTATTTCGTCCTTCCTGAATTTTATTCCGGTTTGTTTGCAAAATTTGTTTTCGTACGAAAACTATTCGAAAATCAAAATCAACAAGATTCTGCATGCAGAAGAACTACCACGAACGAATAAGACAACAATATTTGAATTCAAAATAATCATCCCATAATAATAATTAAACGATATATATTTATTAACAACTATTTATCGTTTCTTACCATTCATTATGAATATTAATTCGAAATAATTATTTCAGAAAAACAACGTTTAAATTTAGTTACAAACATAAATAAAAATAAATAAAACGTTGTGAGAACACACAGATAATTAATATGCTTTAAAAAATAATGTTAATCAGGCCAACATTAAATAATGCATTTTTGGTGTGACTGATGAACGTCCAAAAATCCGTAGCATAAATAAGTTCTTGATGAACCACAAGTCTTCACATATCTCCGGTAATAATGCACATGAAATTATTTCAAATCAATCCTGATTAATTCCACATTAAATATTAGAAAACAAACATATATAGCCTTTCTTAAATTACATTATAATTAATATGCTTTTAAAAATATTTAAACCAGGTCAATCTTAAATATTTTTTTGATGCGTAAAACGTTGTCACAAAAACATGCCTAAGTTAATTTAAACAACGCCGCGCCACAAATCTTAACATCATAATTCCGGTTGTGCTTAGATACGAAGTTCGCTGATACAGTAACTGTATAACACAAACGTGTTAGAAGTTGAGATCGCCATTTTCTAAACAAAGTTTGCTTCTTATTGGCCTTGATTGATTAATGGCAGTCTTGAAGTAGTAAACAACAGTCTCGAAGTAAAATAAAATGCAAATCGTTGCATTTCATTGGCTCAAAGCAAGCAGGTAGTCGCATTGTACAGTCGTGTAAAAGAAAAGTTTACAAAGAAAAAAAAAAAAAAAAGAGATAGGAGGGTAAAACAAAACTACCTACTACGTGATAGAATAAGCTTGATATATATATTTAGTTGCTCAAAACAAGGCCTTAAAGGTCACTGTGTGTAAAGACCTACAGGAAAAGTTAAGTGGTTTTAAGATATCGGTGAACATTTGATTTGAACAGTTGAAGGTTGTAGACAGAAGGAAAAGCAAGTAGATGGAAGGGAGTTCCAAAGTCTAGATGTTCGCGGGAAGAAACTGTTCTTGTAGAAATTCCTGCGACAATTTGGAACACAAACAGTCCATTGATGCGAAGACGACGATTTAAAAATTCTGGGAGAATGTGACCACGACCCTCGTGAGAATCTAGGATTCATTTATTGCCAACAGGTTGCACACTTCAGTTTAGGGAGAAAGTTAAAATATTAATCGAATGATAGATAAACATGGATGAATATATATATATACAGTTAAGAAGTTAAAAGATAAAATGATTAGTAATAAAAAAGGATGGAGCTTAGTTAAAAAAAATATAAAATTTTATATGCAGTTTTTTTAAAAAGTTCAATTTAAAACAAGAAGGTAAGCAATTGATAACAGGCATGTAACATTAAGTTACTAAGCAATTGAGACGATCAGTTAAATCATAGTCCGTAAAAAGAAATGGTCTGGTAAACTGTAAAATTCGTGCGCAGATGTATACAAGATTTAATTTTTGTCACGTGACCCAAGAGCCTCCATAACAATCTTAGCAGTCACGGCTCATTTCTGTGGTTTTGATAGTTAATAGTGGTTGGGTAAATGGTGTTTGTATATTCTAAGAAAAAGGCAAATGGTTATTTATATAGTCTCTTCTGTTCCTGTTGCTGTTTATTTACTATATTTTACATTGATTTTTTCTACCTCCATCTTTTGTTTCTGTTGATTTAATGTAATTTGGTTTGTTCGAGACTGGCGATGGTTAGCTGTGCCTTTCCTGGATGTCACGTTTCCAATTCCCCGAAATACCAAGGAAAAAGCCTCTTCCAGTTCCCCACGAGGAAAGATGAATTCAATACCAAATGGAGAAAAAACCTTTTAGATTGTTTATTAAAGTATCGTGAATTAACATGCCAAGAAACAAAACAAATAATGGAGGGTAAAAAAAAAAGATGTATTTCTGTGAAGACCACTTTGAACAATTTGATTACACAAAGGATGGGAAAAAACAAATGGTCTTGCAAGCCATTCCAACCACAAATTTGCCAACTAAATCTGTTGAAAGCATGCCTAAGCCTGAGAGAAAACCTCCAGTCCCAAGGGCTCCAATCGCCACCAAGGTTACGAAAAAACCTACTTCGAAATACCAAAATTACACAGAATTCTGTTCAAAAGTAAACAAAGTTAAGTTGGCTGGGTGGTCACTAGAATTTAAAAGATACACAGGTATCAATCATGATGAAGGTAAAACCATACTCAATCCCAAAGTTACAAGTATTAGTATGTACCGATCTTTATTTTACAGTGACAGTGTTTGGGTTAATGTTACCTGATGACCATCTTATTTATAAAAGGTATTTTAGGACTATGAGGCATGTTACTGTGTCTCAACTGATTAAAGATATAAGTGATTTAGTTGTATGTGGTGGTGTACCATCCAACTTCAATGATGATGAAATCCATAAACATGTCATTTCATGTGATATCAACCTTTCAGCAAATGAGCCAACTTGTACTAAAGAAGTTTATCTTTCTAAAACTTGTGAACTTTTAACTATTGAAAAGACATGTTGGAATTGTAATATACTTACTAAGAAAAAAAATATTGTTGCCTCTACACCAGGGAAAACTGGACCATTGAAATTAAAGTCGCCTTTATCTAGCTCAACCAGAGAACAACTAATTGAGACAGTTAAGTTTCATCGAGCTGAGGAAAGACGGTTACGAAAAAAACTTGAAAAAGAAATTCATGTTAAATCCGTAAAGGTTGACAATGGTCTGTCTGCTGATCTAACAGAAATTATGGAAAGCCACGATAAACAAGTGACACCATTTACGAAGCTTTTATGGGAACAGCAACATAAGTATCCTTCTACTCAAAGATCTGGGTTACGATACCACCCAATGATCATACGCTTCTGTCTTTCACTCGCTGCAAAATCAGCTTCCACTTATGATGAACTGCGTGAAAGTAATATTTTACCTCTCCCATCAAGAAGGACTTTGCGTGATTATAAGAATGCAATAAAGCCTCACGCTGGTTTTAACCCTGCTATTATCAACAATTTAGCTGAAATGACGGCCAATTTTGAACCTATACAGAGGTATGTTGTGCTCTCATTTGACGAAATGAAAATCAGTGAGAACTTAGTTTTTGATAAACATTCAGGAAATCTTGTGGGATATGTTGACTTAGGGGATCCTGAGATGAACTATTCAACATTTGAGGATTGTAATGCTTTAGCATCACATATCATGGTGTTTTTTATTCGTGGTTTACATTCAAAATTAAAATACGAACTTTGTTACTTTGGTACTAGAGGCATGCAAGCTTGCCAAATAATGAATTGTTTCTGGCGTGCTGTTTTGTACTTAGAGGACACATGCAAATTACATGTAGTTGCTGCTGTTTCTGATGGAGCATCACCCAACCGCTCCTTCTATAAAATGCATCTGAATATGAGTCACACAACAAGTGATGTAGTCTATCGTTCCATTAACCTATATTCAGTAAATTCATATTTATGGTTCTTTGCAGATCCACCCCATCTTATGAAGACCACTCGTAATTGCATATACCATTCTGGAGAAGGAAATTATTCAAGGTTGATGTGGAATGATGGGAACAAAATTGTCTGGAGACATATCGTACAAATTGTTGAGAATCAACTTGCCTTGAAAGAGTGTGTTAAATTAACAGAATCACACATTCATTTAAACCCTTACGCATCAATGAACGTTAAGCTTGCCACACAAGTATTGAGTGAGACAGTTGGTAAAATATTGTTGTCATATTACCCTGAAGCATCTGCTACTGCAAAATTATGTTTATATATGGATTCGTTTTTTGATATTTTCAATATCAGATGTGAAAATGAAGGTATTCACAAATTGAAGCCTAATTTGTTGCCATTTCGAAGTGTTGGTGATCTTAGATTCCATTGGCTTGAAAATGAACTCCTTCCATATTTCGAGCAGTGGAAGATCAATATTCAAAATAGGCAGGGAAACTTTGGTCCTTCAGAGAGAAACAAAATGTTTCTATCACCACAAACCTATGAAGGCATAAAAATTTCTGTGCACTCATTGATAGAATGTGTCAAGTATTTGTTGGAGTGTGGAATGCAGTATGTGTTAACAGAGAAATTTAATCAAGATGTAACTGAAGAGAATTTCGGTCGTCATCGACAACTTGGTCGTAGAAATGACAACCCTTCCTTACATCAATTTGGTTATGACTCAAATAGTCTCCATATTTCGCGTTCAGTTATTCCACCTAGAGGAAATACGAAAGGAAAATACAACCGAAAACATAAAAGTAATTGGGTTGATGTTGATGATAAACCCTTACCTAAGAGACAATAATTAAAACTACATATTTCTTTTTTATGTTTGTTAATCAAATCTTAAATATTTTCTGTGTTCAAAAACCATACTAGAATATTGATAAAATGATACAATAGCATGTTGTAGTCCTGGTAAAAAAAAAATGTTTTCGCAATGAACTCTTTTTAACAAGTTTTTGAGTTAGTAGTGTGAGATTCCATCAATAATTTAATTTCTTTTCGTAGTGCTTTTGACTTAACCTTTGACTTCTTTTTTTGATTCGCTGCATAATCCTTCGCAAATGAAAAGGATCTCACCCTAAGGTATAATAAAAGCATTTTTTCTAAAATATTATATTTGAATTCAGTTGTTGAAGCTATGTTTGATGTCATTGTTGTATATATACTGATTATGTCTGGGTTGCATATTAATTTTTCAGTCATATCCTTGATTGGTATTTCTTGTATATTTTCTTCACAGGTGTTGAGGCGAAATAACTCCTCTGCCTTGTAAAATATACTCAGGCATTCTTTAGAGACAGTTTTTAACCTGCCTCTACTTATTGTTTGTATAAAATGATTGTTGTTGTCTTCATCAACCATACATTCTAACAATGCAACTGTCTCTTCTTGAACTTGATGTACATTGCCTTTCCCATATTTAACCTTCTTCAATAAATTATGAATAACATATCCTGACAAGTAGTTCAAGCCATTAAGTTCTTTTTCCATTATTGCTTGTGGAAGAACTTTTGACTTATCAGAATCATCTTGCCTTAGTTGATGGTAGACCCTTTCACCTAGTGTCATCAATAATGCTGTTGCTGTGATATGTGATGTATTGGGAAAATATCTTTTAGAGTTAGCTGTTATCTTGCTAAAGAACTCTTCAAAATATTTCTCAGGGTGTTTTGTTGATTTAAATTGTTTACAAATTGAATTCACCTCAGGATAAATCATATTAATGGTATTCTCTTCTGGGAATATATTAGCAAATGTCTCTCTTCTTTCCCTTGTCAAACAAGGATCATTGCCACACACCTCGAGACTGTTTTTAAATATTTCTTTGAAGAGGTCAACATCTAAATTATATTCCTTGGTAGCTGTTGAGTGTTTTGCATTTTCATGCCTTCTCAGGCCACCAGCAGTCTTGTACTTCTTGTTACATAACCTACACGCGAATTCTCTAGTATCCGATATCTAAACAAGAAAAATATGAAATTAGGATGATTTCACTTTAAGAGGACACTGATACTGGTGAGAGGGGGGTATTTCAAACACAACTAACAAAGTGAATATATAAGTCATGATAAATCAACTAAGAAGGGGAGTATTTAATATCGATACATTTGGCTGGACTTTTCTCCTTAACTGCGGGTTTATATACCTTCGTGTTTAACTGTAGCATTATTTATTTGCGAATTTAAATAAAAACAAAATGAAAAGAGCGATACAAACCTCTTGTACAGCCATATTAAAGTCACTATCTAGTTCATCTTCGTCGCTATCATTCAACCCGACTTCTAATAAGTATTGATAATCATTTTTACTTGCCATGAGGATTAAATGATGATTAGATGGTATCTTAATTTAAGTCTGTTTTCACGCAATCAACCAACTTACTTAACTTTTCACGCGATTCTTTTAAATGTTATGGATGGCGTTGTACCACGTGACTTGATTTTCGGTCACTAGCAACATAGCGCTGTTTGAAACAATAGCTTATCGTTCAGTCTCCAGACCATTTCTTTTTACGGACTATGGTTAAATTATCCAAAAGAAAATAGGAAGTATAATTAATTATGTTGCAAATGGAGCAATTATGATTATTGGATTTCTGTATTAAATACAAGAACAAAAAGTACTTAAGATTTGAGAACAGTTGGGAGAATGTCAATCTTGATCGGCAAAGTCAGCAAATATCAACAGTTTTTATCCAAATTTCAAAGAACTTTATCAGAAATCACCACCACAACTACACCAAACTGACTCCACAATAGTATAATCAGTAAACTCCAATTAGAACAAAAATCCGATCCAAAACTAACAACAAACAGCACAATTTTGAAGAGCTCCACCAAACACACCTTCTGTTAGCAAGAATTAACGGCCCGATATATTGATATCGAAGAAACATGGTCGGTATTTTAAATAAAAACACGAAATGTTGGGACAAACGGTGCACTCTCGGGACCTTAATACAGGCGGAATATATTTAAGCAATTTTTCCCCAAGTTTAACTTTTAGTTCATATTAACAAATCAATGTGCACAAAGTGATATTGTACTTATACGAGTGGGATGAGCTTGGCTCTGGTGGTGTCTTCAGCAAGATAGCGCCAATTACCGTAGGAAAGAAATTTTACCGTAGGGAAGTCGTTTTGACTTATTTTTTCTTTGTTTATCATCTTTTTCTTTTCGATTGATCTGCACACACCTAACACAGCCAAAATATGAAAATTTGCCAAACTTTCGAAGTAAAATAAGAATATTCGTTATTTGGAGAATGTAAGGATACAAACTGAGAAGAAATATTATGAAATATAAAGTAATGCTATTGTTATTTTTCCTTTTATGCTTTGTTCAAATTATGATTGTCTCGTTTGTCTGTTCCTCTTCGTATGATGTTGGTTCAGGTTGGTTACCAAGTACTTGTTTCACCTTGATTAAAAAACTGTCGAATATTCTTTGCTTGCACTTCGATCGATTTTTCTTTTTTGGGGCACGCACATTCCTTGGTGCTACATTTATCGAGGCGTCTTCAGTAGTCTCAGCTTGCAAGAAAGAGCCCAAAATATCTTCGTTCTTAGGTTATGTATACAATTCCTTTACAAGTTGTACGCACTTCAAGTTCTTTGTGCATTTTTCAAAATGTATGGTAGAGAATGATCGTGACAAAATTTTACCAATTTAGCATTCATCGATTTGATTTTATTTTCCATCAAGTTAACGTCTGCCCGTGCAACTACAGACGATATAGCAACCTGTGTCGACACGCTTTCATGATTAACGAATTCCAGGATTTTTCCTAAATTTTCCATCGTATTCATATTTTTTCCCGTTAGGTCATTTGTAGCAACGTGTAAAATCAGGATGTCGGGTTTTTTACGAACGTTAGGTTTGATATGGTCGCACATGTCAGCTGATGTTGAGCCACCATATGGCTATATCGATACGTTAAAGTGGTTGTCGTCAAACTGGTTAGTAGCTAAACCACCAATCATAGAATCTCCTACAATAATAACATGAATTTAACAATCATTTCTTGTTTATCATCAAGTTGCTTTTGCATAAGAAATAAAATGTTTACATCAATTTGTTGTTGTGACACGGTTGGTTGATTTTGTCGTATCATTGATCGGAGATCAGCGTTTTCTTGCCTTAAATATGAGATTTCTTCTCTTAAAATTGAGATTATAGTATCCTTTCCTTCTACAATATATTTATCGCTCGGTGAAGGAATAGATTGGCGAAGGCAACGATTATCTATGCCATCGACTTTTGATTAATTTCAGCAAATTTTTCACTAACAAAGTGCCTAAAATCAATGAAGTCTGAATCCAAATCAAATTTTGAAGTATTTAAAATAGATGTTTGATCTGTCGATTTATCGTCTAATTTAACTTCTTTTACTGTGTCGGTGACATCCAAAGCGCGATAAACATACCTCTCCTGGTATAGTCTTTTGCCAAGAACTTTCTTTTCAATCAACCGACTGATACAGTTCTCCACATCGTTCTTATCCAGTGATTTACATCCATCTTCTAACATAATGCTCCACAACAATCTTATCAATATTAGCATTTATTATGATTTCTCCGATCGTTTCGCAAGAACTCTGACTGGCCATCATTGATAACAACAACATCGTGAAGACCAATCTGACCAAGAAAAAACTTCACTTGAACTCCAAAGGTTTGGAACTACTTGGCAAAATTTTTAATAATTTCTTGACTAACTGATATTTTTTAGAAGGAACAGATGTTACTTGTGACGATCTGAGTGAGCTCTATAGATTAAGATTAGCGTTTCCGAAAAACGTAATAGTCTCGTACCTAAACGTTAATTCCATTCGCAATAAATTGTCTGACGTTAATTATTTGCTTAACTGTAAAGTTGATATTCTAACGATCGCTGAGTTGAAAGTAGACGACTCGTTTCCCGAAGGTAATTTTGACCTGGTTGGTTATAAGCGACCATATCGACTTGATGTTACAGATAAATGTGGAGGGCTACTAGTCTATGTAAACAGTAGCATCCCATCACGTCGTCTAAATGTATTTGCATTTCCCAGTGATTTACAAGTGATTTGCGTGGAATTAAATTTTAGGAAACAAAAATGGCTACTAATCTTAATCTATAGACCTCCTCGCCAAAGTTTACGATATTTTATGGAGAATTTGACAAATATTGTTGACTATTATAGTAGAACCCAACAAAGTATACTAATATATGGAGACTTCAATGCTACACCAGATGATAATGAAATAAAATCTTTTCAGGAAAGAAACGATTTTCATAATCATCACAGAATTGAAAGATGTTTTAAGTCATCAAACGGTACATGCATTAACCTTATCCTATCGAACAAGAAACACTCACTCCAACATACTAAGGTGTGTGAGTTGGGGATAAGTGATCACCATGTATTAGTATACACTCTACTAAATACAAAATTTGTCAAACTTCCTCCTAAGAAGTATTATTATAGATGCTACGATAAATTATCTGAAAATGATTTTTTACGTGACTTAAGTTATTCTTTTAAAGAGTGTATTTTAATTCAGTATAAAAATTATATGAACATTTTTGAGAAGGTTTTAGACAGACATCTGAAAACACAATTTCTTCGTGGGAATAATATGCCTCACATAACTTTTATATTCATAACAAGTTTGGAACGAATATTGGCGGCAGTGAAGTCAGGTGCACAGCAAATGTAATATCGCTGGGTATTACCCTAGACCATAAACTGTCTTTTCGGCCTCACATTGATACCCTTTGCAAAAGGGCGAATCAAAAGATAAAAGCTCTATTTAGAATCAGAAGTCATCTGACACACGAGAAAGCTGAACTACTCTGCAAAACATTCATTATGTCGACTTTTAATCCACTCATATGGATGTTTTGTGGAAAACAGGCTACTCGTCTCATAAATAACGCGCATAAAAGATCCCTCCGCGCTGCGTCAAATGATTTTACTTTGTCTTTTGAAGAATTACTTTTACGTTACAGCGACAAAACTTTACATGAAAGAAATCTGAGTATACTCTTGGTCGAGATTTACAAATCTCTGAACTCTCTCAATCCTGAATTTATGAAAGATATGTATATACCAAAAGTACACTGTTCAAACACTCGATTCGGTATTAATATTAAGATACCTGCAGTAAAACTTTCTTCAGGTATAAATTCAGTCAACTTTCGAGGAGTTCTAGCTTGGAATCATCTTCCAAAATATATCAAAGAATCGAACTCTATTGGTATATTCAAAAAAAGTATACTTGATTTCAAAGTATATTGTCATTGCAAAATCTGATTGTTATTCTTATTTATTTATTTTATACATTTTTATTTAATACATTTTTATTTAATTTATTGCTTTTTTACTTGTTTTTTTGATTTAATTAACCTTGTAGCTATATCAATTTTGTCCAAACTGAAATAAAGATTACTCACTTACTTTCTCCATGATCAAAAGATTAATTAATGTCCCCGAAATCTTTGCTGTTGCTTTGCATGGAATCTTGAAACTGCCTTGAATTAATGGAGATCTCCTGCACTGATTACCAATTAACTGTAAAGTAAACGTCTGCGCCTCGGTCAATAAGAAACTTAGTTGCCCTTAAAATTTCCATTGGAAGATGACCACCGACTGGTATTTCACTTCCCATTTGACACGTCTTGTTGTTCCGCCGACAGAAGAGAATTTCGTCAATCTTCGACTCGCTAGTGATGATAATGATTCTGATTGGGGAGGTAAAGCGACGAAAATTTTGAAAGAAATGCATTTGACTTTTTTTATTGAGGAGTGATTCTCACTCAGTGCGTACTTTATTCTTTTGTTTAGTTCATTTTATTATACAAAAATAAACTCTTGCTTGAAAAAAATAAATATATGTTTGACTTTTTATCTATCCGCCAAATTTAAATATTTTCGGCATCCGCCAAATTTAAAAATTTTTCGCATCCGCCAAATTAAATTCCCGCCAATTCAGCCAAATTTTGTTTCTGTAAAAATTTCTTCCCCTAAGGTATATTTAGCGGAGATGTGCATTTAGACAATCTTGGCAAGTTGCTATTGACTGCTAAAACATTTTTTTTGCTATTCCTCACAAATTTGAAACGAAATTACATCACTGCTCGCCAAAGTGTAAAAGGTTGTATGGAAGGCTGATCCTTGAAACCAACAATCATCTAAAAACATACCAAAGGGGAAGATTTCCAAGCACTTGAACCCATTATTTGACATTGACGAACAAAATTATGATCCATTTGAGAATTTTCCAATCTTTTATTAACACCCCCTGTATTAAGCACCCGAGAGTAGTCCTTCGTCATTAAAAAGAGATTGGTAACGAAATGCGCAGGTTATTTTCGCACGTGCAATTAACTATGTACATTTTAATGAAAGGCTCAATTCATCAATTGAAGCCGGCAAGAAAGATGGTTTGAGACAAACATAAGTAGAAGGCAATGGTAGAGAAAATGTCGGATATTTCGGGCAATGATAGCGGAGTTGTATTCAGAAGATCGCGAATGTCACAACTTATAAAAACTTCAATTACAATCGAAGAGAACATGTTTCCTTCAACTATCAAGCGGTTGTCTCTGCAATTCAACCCCAACCCCAACCCTCGCAGGTTCAATTCCATGCACTGGAACCAACTTCATCAGCAAAATGTCGTTTCAACAAACACTATACTGCATTGCGCTTGTATTGATGGGCTTTTAGATTTGGCGCGATTCTACGCAAAAAACAAAGACATGATCGATCAACAAAACGAGCTGCTCAACACTCCCTTGCAATGCGCTGTCGTTCGCGGAAACGAGGCCATCGTTGGCGTATTGCTGGAGAATGACGCGGATTTGAATGCGCAAAATATCGATGGAGAAACAGCGCTGCATATTGCACTGAGCGGTGGAATGATTGACGTTGCGGCGGAATTCATACGCAAAGGCTGTGACGTCAACAAACAAAGTAAACGCGGTGAATGCGCTCTCCATATTGCGGCGAGCAAGGACTTCGAGGAACTCACTCGACTATTACTCGAACACAGTGCCGATGTTTCGCTGCAAAACAAATCAGGGAATACACCATTACACAACGCACTGAATAATTCCACCAATCAACGAACGCTTTATATGCTACTCGACGCAATGAATCGACAAAACGAAAAACGGTCAAGTCGCACTCTGAAAAAAGAATATTACTCGCTCGGTTGCCAGGTAACGGACGAGTCAACACTCGCCGTTTCCTCTCTGCACCACGCGGACGATTTTGGTGACTTTCAAGAAGAAGACAGTTTAGCGAACTTAGTAAATGACGCGGGAGATAGTATACTTCACAGAGCCGTGAAGTTCTGTAGCACTGACACGGTGAAGAAGGTTGTCGAGACGGTTGCAACGTATGCGCGTATCACCAACAGGAAAGGTGAAACAGCTCTTCATTGCGCAGTGCGCGCGGACAACTTCGATACGGTGAAGTATCTGGTGGATTTGGACGACGCACTGTTGCATATACCAAACTGTTCAGGTGACATTCCTCTGCATTGTGCCTGTAGAAATGAATACGTTCATATCATTGAGCTGTTGATCGAGAAAGGCCCCGCGAACACGAAAAACAAAGATGGCTTCACGCCGCTCCAATGCGCAGCCGCGAACGCTCAGTGGCTAGCTGTCAATATTCTCATGCATAATGGCGGGGACGTGTCGTTGAAAAACGCGCGCGGTGAAACGATTTTACATTTAGCCGTCCTGCAAGAAAGCATACCACTTGTCCAGTCCCTTTTAAAGCGAGGATTAGATATAAACCAGCAAGACCTCCAAGGAAATACTCCGTTGCATTTGTCACTGGATTTTACTCTAAAGGATGGTAAAACAGTCGCAACCTAACCTCCGGTCTAACTCGTACCGAAAAGATCGCTCTGAAAACGAGAATATAGCTTTATTTCTTATCAAAAATGGCGCGGATTTTAACATAAATAACGTGGATCAAGAAACTGGTTTTCATCTGGCCATCAAAAACGAATACATTAAAGTTATAAAAGAAATTGTCGCAAAAAACTACAAATTTGATCTACAAAACAAAGATGGCAACACTTGCTTACACCTTTTGTCGCGAAAAAATATGCTTGAAGTCATGGCCGGAGTACACACATCACAAAGAAACTTTCGCTTATCAAACAACCACGAGGAAACACCTCTTCAGATAGCAATTAAAAGTGATTTTGTCGAAATGGCGGAGTTGTTACTAGAAAGAACATGGAATGTTTCATGTTAAATGAGACAGAAAGTCCTACTCCGAGAATCAATTTCCCAAACATTTTATCTGCTTACAATCATTTATGTCAAATTAATTTAGTTCTTTATTAAAAGATGTGATAAATTTTCGCGGATGAGCCATTTCCAAATATTTCGCGGAGACTTAATTCGCGTTTGGGCGTTTTTTTTAAAATTAATAAGCGGGGGTGGGGGGTTATTGAAAAGTATCTATTGTAATCGATGAGTAGTTTATTTTGAAAGTGGAAAAGATTTACATTTGCTTTAAAGAGATTCTTCTCTAAAAAAATTAAATTTCTTGTATGAAGTAGTCGAGTTTTTGACTGGAAAATTTTCTTATAAAAATTTCGCGGATCAGACATTTATTCAAAAATTTCGCGTGGACAAATTTTCGCGGATGGCTACTTTCCAGATTTTCGGGGGACTTCATTTCGCGGATTAGGCCAAAATCTGCGAAATTTAATCCTCGCGAAAATTTATCACATTAAAGTATTTTTTGACAATTTGCTGATGAAAATATCAGATTTCATGTCGCTTAATCGAAGGCGCTTCCATGCGAAATTGATAGCTTCCAAGGTTGAAAATGATAGCAAAGTTCATTCCCATTTGAAAGAGTCGCGTAAGATTTGAAAACTCAAGTGATAAATCTCAAAATTTGAGCCGAAAGAGTACTTTAAAAACGTTTCCATTTGTTAACACAAACGTACCATGTTTTGGTGGGAAAATGCAATAGTATCGCACGCATGCGCGGGCTGATTGTTCAGTGATTTCAAAAGATCTTTCGAGTCGGCTTTCAAGTTTATAAATATAGCATCCGTGTATACGCGAAATAATCTAAAGAAAACGAATTTTTGCGAAGGTATCCATTAATTGATTAAAGATCTTCGAAATCTGAGTCGATCAGGATCACGATCTATTGCTTCCTCTTTTTCAATTTCTTGTGCTTTTTAACAGGCGGAGATTTTTCCATGTCGTCTACTCCTGCAATCTTCTAAAATGAAACAAAACTTCATCAACATACTAACCAACATTCATTTTAAGGACCAACCTTTGATCTTCGCTTACTCAACTTCTCTTCGGTGCTTAAACACAAAATCCTCTATTAAAGATAAATCACACGCAGGCACGCGCGGGTTATTAAGACAAAACGCGTATTTACACGATCAAAACACGTCGATCATTTTTCAACTACATATACGCAGTTTATTTGCTGCAGCAACAAAAATCTACAACTAACTTACTTCCACAAGGAAGTAATGAAATAATCGTGAACCTATTACTAGTCGATGCATTTCCTCAAAAATACACTTGCAGAAATTATGCACTTTACCGTACGAAATTATCAATATAAACCTAGTATCTATCGACACAAACCACGGTAAACCTAGTATCTATCGACACAAACCACGGTAAACTGTTATCTATCGACACAAACCACGGTAAACTGTTATCTATCGACACAAACCACGGTAAACTGTTATCTATCGACACAAACCACGGTAAATCACGAAAATATAGATGTACCTAGGAATGCTGAGGTTCGATAAACTTTTTGTTTTCCCGAGAGCCTCGTCCCATTCCTCTTTGGTACCAGTAATTTCGTACCTACAACAAGAAGCCAACACTGGCTCAACCGTACACAGTATTTCGACATATTAACTTAGAGGTGAAACATGCATGTATGCGGCAAATACAAACATTCCTACTCAAAATACTCACTGTGATAGATCAACATTCTTTAGAGCCTCGACTTTAGGTTTTCGGTTGCCGTGAAATTCTCTCTCCATCTCGGCCTATACTCACGAAAAAAGTCGGCATTAAGTACAAATCAATCCTGAAGGAGAGCTTGATGTTTGGAAAATATGGTTCAGTAAAAAGATTCCGAGTTTGCGCCGCGACAGAAATAACAAAGTAAATATCTCATGTAAGAAACACACCAATTCTTGTTTCAAAGACTGAGTCGTTGGCTCCATGGCAACACTGCCTCGTTCCGGTAGCAACGTCTTCTCCACTTCAGCTTCCAAAATTCCAGAAAGGAACTACGAAGAAAGCAAAAGAAATGAGTGTTTGCGCTGAGGCCAACAACATTACACTTTTTCAGACATATCTTACCTCCACTTCACTCCTTATTCCACGCATTACAGACAAAAAGCAATAAAATTACATGGGTATTACACATGCATTTTTTTTAGAAGGAAATACACAGGAGGCAGGGTCTATGACTCGACAGAGTCCTGTGTATTGGAAGTTTCACCATTCTCTCCTTTGCCATTAGGTAGGAAAGAAAGGATACCTGGAGCATCCTGCCTGGTGGAGAAAGCCAATGACATAAGCCACCAGTAGCAGCAGAAGTGGTGGTATTTCACCAGGGCGTTAGTTTTAACCCAACTACCACCTAAAATTTGATATGGATATCTCACTTTATTCAATTTCCGCATGAGCTTGTTAAACATCCCCAACACTTGACTGCCAGCAAGTTCCAGCTCTTTCTAAAAATAACACAATCACGTTAACACTAACAACGTGCAATATCCAAACCAAGAAACGGAAACCTAATCAAGAGGTGTGGCCCTCCCCGGGCAGGAAGGACATGCATGATGCGTGGATTGCCACCGGAGCATTGATTTCATTTATTCCGTTATTAGAGTTATTGTACTATGACCTTGAGAGAAAAGGCGTTCAAACGGGATTTAAGCAAAACGGGATTTAACGACATTTACGTCATTTTTTGTACAAAAAATGGAATACAGGCCAACAATAATTGATCGATGAAAGCATGTTTAAAAAATATTTTTTTGAATACTTAGAAAGATATCGATTACCTCTAGATCATCGACAGATTTTCTTTGTAGTCCGATGCCAAGTAAAATCGCCTGCCAGGTAAAATGTATGGAAGAAAAAAGTAAGGGAAGAGATAAGATTTGTTTTGTACAAATTTCTCCTTTCTTGATAAAACTATTAAATAGATTGGATTTTTGGATGAAAATAAACTTTCATGTTTGTCAACTTTTTCTAGCTATAATTAATGAACTTTCAACAAATCTAACGAGTAAATATGAAGGGGAAAAGATGGGAAATGTTTGTTTCACACAGTAAAAATATGTAATATTCCCTTGTTATCAAAATAACCACTGAAATAAAGGATCACCTTCTGAACAATAGAAAGCTGGACGGACTCGAACTTGTTGAGGAAGTAAAGGCGAGCAACTGCGAACGAAAAAGCTCTCGTATAAATAATCAAAAAACATTTTCAGTAAATATGTGTCAGTGTTATTTATTTTTTAAAAACAACTTTTCCCTCTCACTGGGGTTGGCGTTAGGAAGGGCATCCAGCTGTAAAAAACATCTGCTCCAATGAATCATCAAATGATTAAATCTACAAAGTTGTGGGAAATATCATCTGTTGAAATCCCATCTAACCCATGCTAGCATGGAAAATAGACGTGAAAAATGTAAATGATGATGATGATGATGATGATGGTGATGATGATGTGATGAATTGAAATCATGTTTCTGATGATGCTCTGATATGAACAAACAAGTAGAGAGAGTCAGCATCATTGACTACACGTCCAGTCTATAAGAAACCGTAGACTCAGGTTTGCCAAAAATTAAGAAACTCTTAAGAAACTTAGGCAGGCTGAAACTTTCTAGAGTTAAGAAACTTTTGTCAACAATGAAAAATACTTTCTTATGCAACAGTTCAGCCTCAATTATTCTTAGTATATGTATACATAAACAACGAAAAATTTGGTCGTGACAAAATTTGGGCGAAAAGTTTTTTGTTTACATTGCGTCGATCCAACGTGTTTAAACAATCAACACATTCGAAAGAATTAATTTATAAAGGTAAAATCTAAGAAATTTTTGAGGGTGAGAACAAATAAATTAAGAAACTTTTGAGCCTCAAAATGACCAAATTTTAAGAAACTCGAGGCTCAGCCCATTGCTTAGGTTTCTTATAAAAAAAAACAACGTGTATTAGCAACAACCATTTAATGATTACCTTCGGGCATGAGGTCCATAACGAGGTGGTAGTCGGCCATGTTTTTGGCGTAGAGCTGCAGCCTGTTTAGATCGTACTTACTAAAGCTCGTGAGAAGTTCATCTTTAGTTAGAACTGTAACGAGAAAGACATTGTGTTAGACGAAACGAGTGGTGAATATCTTGAAAAAAGCTAAAATAGCAACGGGATTTTATCACGGTTTCCTGTAGTAGTTTTGAATTAGAACCTATATTTCCTGGTTAGTTTATGGTATTTCTAGATTGTTTAGATTTTTTAGATCTCAACTTTGATGCATTTCTGAATATGCCTAATCCCAATCTTTTAAAGTTTAAAAACATCTTTATTTGACAGAAAGAGATTTAAGGGGCTGCGAAGTTCAAATCCTGCCAGCATCGCTTACTCGTTGAATGTGTAGCATTTCGTCACAAATGATGGTCGTAGTCTTGCCAAATGTTACATTGAAACACCAGCTATGTAGCACCAAAAGTTTTTTCTATTGAATGACACCAGCCATTCACAATAATCACTTTTTAAAATATATATTTCTTTTTTCATTCTATATTGTTCATTTAGCATATTGGAAAAAAGTATGAAGAATTTAATTGTTATGTTTATATTTGTCACTTGCAATATTTAAATTGTGTTATTGTGTTTGGTAAACAAAACATTTGATTTGATTTGATTTGTAGGGAAAGAGGGTAGGCGCTCTCATTTGCGCCGACAATGATGCATTACTGTTACGGTTATTTATAAATGTGACGTCATGATTCCAAGAAATTCAAGATTGAAAAATGTCAGCTCATAGAAGTCCTGGTGTTCAAACAAAGAAAGACTAGCTTAACGGTTACCGGTCTTTTAACTAACAAAGAAAGACTACTTTAGCGGTTACCGGTCTTTTAACTACCACAGAAAGACTACTTTAACGGTTACCAGTCTTTTAACTAATAAAGAAAAACTACTTTAACGGTTACCGGTCTTTTGACTAATAAAGAAAAACTACTTTAACGGTTACCGGTCTTTTGACTAACAAAGAAAGACTACTTTAACGGTTACCGGTCTTTTGACTAACAAAGAATGACTACTTTAACGGTTACCGGTCTTTTGACTAACAAAGAATGACTACTTTAACGGTTACCTGTCTTTTGATTGATCTTTGTTTGCAACATGGTTAGCGCTGTGCATGCTGTGAAGGTGCGGAACTGATAGGAGAGGAGTGAAATGAACCTTCGCTGGAAATCTTGAAGAAATAAACACTATTTCGTGTAGATTAAAATTACGCCATGTTACAAATGCACGAACAAGTAAACGATATAATTTAATAAGCAGCAATCGATTTTAAGTGTATTCCTTCGACGAACGAAGTCTATCTCCAGGAACTAATAATCGGAACTTAATTATTACAAACAAATAATTATAATCCTGAGAGATTCGACCAGTAACACTGGATCAATGGCTGTTCAATGGCCTCATACAATGCACACCATAGAAAACTCAACGTCACATTGAAAGTTAAAAATCATTGTTTAAAGAATATATTCAAGGTTCAAGGTTTTTAGTTTGATTTCCAACACGGTTGATTTTTAATTCGCCTAAAGGTAAGGCTTCTATACTTGTTTAATTAACTGACTTTCTTATAGAAACTTCCAAATCACCTCGCAATATAAATTCAAGCTATTTTCTTTTGTTTTCGCAATCAACGCGTATTTAAAAATAATTGTCTGATATGTTTATCTCTAGACAGAACTCCATAATCTGTTTAGTTTAGAATTGTTTTTCCTACATTCAACTCATATGACGCAATCAAACAGAATTTGTAAAGAACGCCAAATCAATTTTGCAAATTTAGCAACTCCCTGTAAAAACCCAACAAAATTCTAAAAAAACTGGATATCATGATGGCCGCTTTTCAAATTTACAAACGAACCCTGCGGCTACCTTGATTGAACATTTCCAACCAAGAGCCAGCCATGTTGCCATGAAGTAGTCGTAACATGATGCAGGAATGTTCACCAGTTACTTCGTTCTAAGAAAAGGGAAACATTTATAGAGCCATTAACTGTTTAACAATTAACAATTAATTTATGATAATAAATTAAAAAAATAATGCTTGGATCTCGCGTTTAAGGAAATAAAAAAAAGGAACAAAAATTCTTTCAATAAATTTTAAAAAGTTCAGCGGACAATTTAAACTGGTTGATTCTTGGTTGATTAAGTTTGTCTTTCTGTATGTTGTACAACTTGTGTACGTACTTACTGATGTTTGTAGCCATATAGTTTTCGAAAAAGGAGAAAAAATTTCGTAAAGTTTTCAGATTTTCCCAATTACATTGGGTTTTAGTTTTTGGCAACTTTGGAGAAGGCCGCGGTGAAAAAGCCACGAGCTAACGTTGTTTCCGTCAGGTTATTAATGAAAAGAAAAAGTCCAAAGAGAACGAAGACTAACAAAGATGGTGCAGAATAATTTTTATTGATATCATCATCATCATCATTTACATTTTTCACGTCTATTTTCCATGCTAGCATGGGTTAGACGGGGTTTCAACAGATGATATTCCCCACAATTTTGTAGGTTTAATCATTTGATGATTCATTGGAGCAGATGTTTTTTTGGTGACAGACGCCAACCCAAGTGAGAGGGAAAACAGTGGCAAGTTAACCCACGCAAGATACCAACTTTGCATTTTAAACTCCGTATATATCATCTAATATTCAATATGGAAATTCAAGCTTATTATCAAAGTAATTCCCTTCGTAGTACAGCAACAGTTTGAAAAAAGAACAAAATATATGACAGCTTTGGGACTTAATTTGCGTGAATTGGTTTGGTTTGTTGATCGAGCATGAACAACATTGCCTTAATAAAATAATTCTGCCAAAACGATCACAACATACTGGAAACCTGGAACAATATACCAATAATCAAACTTACAGCATTTTGTCGCAGGTAGACTGGCGCAAAATCAGCTTTCTTCCAAAACCTAATTGAACACCAACACACATGTTATAAAGAAAGTGTTAAAAAAAAACAAACGAAAGCATTGATGAATAGCATTATTACTTATTTTAATAAAAAAAACGTTTTTGAAGAGATTTCCTTTCATTCCAGGTATCATCTTCTGTTTCAAAAAGTGTCACAAAACCAGTATATTTCTAACAGCAGAACTCGTTCCATAAGCTTTTACAGTTTTTAAAAGCGCCAAAAAACATTCTATTCCAAACTTTCTACCTGAGCAGCTCAGTTGTCATTCCGTATGAAACTCCAAGGTAATCAAGACTCTCTGCTTTTCGTTCACTGAGTTTGAGTAACAGAGGCGGTAGGTTGGTACGTGGACGAATCACCTCTTCTAAAAGTTCACCATCTTTGACCTGATCTTGCTGACTAATGGTGTGGTCGGGTTGGTCAAGGTTAGGTATCTCTCCTGTGTAATAATCAACTAGCTGCTGCAAAGCTCTCTTGCCGTACCCCATCTACAATTAAACAGCCTATTTATTTATGTGGTGAATTCACTTTGTTACTAAATAGATCCGCGCAATTATTGTTTATAGTTTTGCCGTCGGATTGAAAAGAACATTGGGTACCCGTTGAAAGTCTGAGTGGGTGGCAATCCTCACAATGCGGCCACCGGAGAGCCCGCCAAACTCGTTATCGTTAAACTGCTGGCCCACCGTCCAGGGGATCAAATCCCCAGATGCTCGTTTCCCCCTCGACAAACTGTTCATAATGGTGTCCTTAGAGATCTCCCCCTCCAGACACACCTAATAAAGAACAATATGCCTTTATGAAGTTCGGGCAAAAGAGCTTAAAAACAAGAATTTAACTTATCCAACAAACAACAAAAAAGCAAATGTGACTATTGTAAATGAAAAACAATTGTAATTCTGGTGTTGCATCGTCATGACAATTTGCCTCGCTTACTTGCACAACACAGAGGACTTCAGGCAGACTTGATTGGTTCACATCAACTGGGGCTAACAAGCAGAACAAATGATGTGCAGGAGCATCAGACATCAACTGAAGGTCGTTGGGTGTGTTCTATGATAAATGTGCTGATTACAAGACAACAAGAAGTTGGCAAATCAGGCAAAGTTCATCAACAACATTATTAGATACATAAATTTTCAATAAAAAATTTCAGTGATATATGCAGATAGAAGGTCATATTTTCTGCATCTTTTGACACAAAAACCGAATTTCTAGCTCAAGTGGTTTTTTGAGATACCCAGATTTGGTATTTGGGAGGGCCACCCCTAAATCAAATTCAAATTCAAACAAATTTCCAGGAGTTTTTTTTCTGACAACCTCATCATTTGAAAGGTTGTCCCAAGTAAAATTCAAAAACTCATTTTTAAGAGCCACCTTAATATATATATATTCTAATACTCGTCCAACAGGACAAGTGGCCAACATGTTAGGTTATAATACCATTGTATTTGAAATGAAAATCATAACGCAGTAATACATAAATGTCCCTAGTAGTCAATCACACTACAAAGAACTAAACGAAACACAATAAAAAAAATCAGTAGCAGTTTCAAGCAATAAATTTCCACAAACGACATGCAAAGGATACTTATTTTTTAATCAAGTTATCAATTAGTGGGCTGCAACTTTACTTGCTAAGCAAATTTTTTCCATTTTGAAAGGTGCGCAATTCAACTTAAAAATGATATGACTTGTACCTTGTAATGTGAAGCCACGTAGAGGGCCATGATTCGTTGCAGGAACATTTCAGATGCTTTGTGGTACGAAAACAAAGTGTCTCTGTTGATGTAATATCTACCGATATGTTGAGGAATTGACGATGAAATTATGAGAACGTACACGATGCTGATAGATTATACACAGCTCATAGAGCTACCATGTTACATTGAAGATGCAGCATCAGGTTATATTGAAGGTGCAGCATCAGGTTATATTGAAGATGCAACATCAGGTTATATTGAAGGTGCAGCATCAGGTTATATTGAAGGGGGTTAAATCTACTACTGGTTATTGGCTGAACATGTGTGTCACCATGTAATGTTGTAAGCAACACTGAGGCTGAAATGAACAAAGTTGTAAGCAACACTGAGGCTGAAACGAACAAAGTTGTCAGTAACACTGAGGCTGAAACGAACAAAGTTGTAAGCAACACTGAGGCTGAAATGAACAAAGTTGTCAGTAACACTGAGGCTGAAACAAACAAAGTTGTAAGTAACACTGAGGCTGGAATAAACAAAGTTGTAAGCAACACTGAGGCTGAAATGAACAAAGTTGTAAGCAACACTGAGGCTGAAACGAACAAAGTTGTCAGTAACACTGAGGCTGAAATGAACAAAGTTGTCAGTAACACTGAGGCTGAAACGAACAAAATTGTAAGCAACACTGAGGCTGGAATAAACAAAGTTGTCAGTAACACTGAGGCTGGAATGAACAAAGTTGTAAGCAACACTGAGGCTGAAATGACCAAAGTTGTAAGCAACACTGATGCTGAAATGAACAAAGTTGTAAGCAACACTGAAGTTGAAATGAACAAAGTTGTCAGTAACACTGATGCTGAAATGAACAAAGTTGTAAGCAACACTGAGGTTGAAATGAACAAAGTTGTCAGTAACACTGAGGCTGAAACGAACAAAGTTGTCAGTAACACTGAGGCTGAAACGAACAAAGTTGTAAGCAACACTGAGGCTGAAATGAACAAAGTTGTCAGTAACACTGATGCTGAAATGAACAAAGTTGTCAGTAACACTGAGGCTGAAATGAACAAAGTTGTAAGCAACACTGAGGCTGAAATGAACAAAGTTGTCAGTAACACTGAGGCTGAAATGAACAAAGTTGTCAGTAACACTGATGCTGAAACGAACAAAGTTGTAAGCAACACTGAGGCTGAAATTGTACATGTTTAGTCCTTATTAGAAGTAATCAGTAAGAAATATGTGTTTCTGAAACTTAGCAAAGGCATTTCTCTACATTTGTGAAGTGCAGACAAACCTAAGAGAGACATGAAAAACTTCCAAAATTATTACATAATCTTAATCACTTTCAAGTAACAAAGAATTTGTTAGTTTTGTTTCTGATTTCACTGATGAAGGATACAGTTCGCAGTCTTTAGGTAGCGGGCAGCCGGAGTCGATACGTGGGACAATGGTAGAGTCCAAACACAGCAAGTTGTTTAACCAACGTTCCACTGAATCGTTGTTCGCGTATCTGATCGACTCGCTTAACACAAGTTCTTGTAGGTTACGAGTAGCAGAATCTGTTGTTAGGGCACTCTGTTTACGTAACTGTTCAATGAGCTTTAGGGAGAGCGATCGACCAGTCCCTTCATACCTTGATTGGTAGAAAATTTAAATTAGAAAGTGTCATACTTTTCTGGATTTAAAGTTTTTCACACTGAAATGTTTACGGTAAATCCTCTTTTTTCATCTTTCACAAACCATGGGAAAGGGCTACTTTCATTAGAAATCTCACAAGCAATTCAATTATCACTTTCCGGAAATTAATTTGTGTATAGATTGAAAATCAAACTTTGCTTTCATATTAGAAACATATTCAAAAGATTGCGAAAGATGGCAAAATTGCAAAAAAAAATAATATATTGAAATGAAATTCTGTGAAGGTTAAAGTTAAAATATCCTACAACAGAAAGGTAAAATGTCAGGTAATTGTCTTTCGAACACAATCAACAAAATGGCAAGTCTCATGAATATGCTATAATATAATATTTAAATACTTCCATAGAATCAGACTTACCCATTAATAGTTGATGACATTAAGACAAGATAAGGTCCGATCAACTTCTTGACGTAGGGTAGCGGGATGGCAGCAGCCTCGTCAATCGCTAAAAGTTCAGCCTGGCCCAACATGTGATGATCTGTGGGGGAGATGTACTGGAAGAGATGTTTAAGAAAACATTCAACTTGTGATTCTCAATAGAAAGTAACTTAAGAAGAATTTAAAAATGCTTTTTTATAATTTTGCGTCCGACAAAACATTTTGTTAATATGCATGTTTTTTAAGTGAGATAAGTCGATATAATAAATTTAACAAGAACTCGTTAAGAAAACCCACAATACTTTCAAGCTCACAGTTTTAAGTCATTACCCCCCCCCCCCCCCCTACAATTTAAGTAAGTTGGTCATGAAAACCAAAATTATTTGAAATTTATTACCTGAATGGTTTGCCGATGTTCTTTAAATATGTTGACACGAACGACAGCTTTACTGAATTCAGGATTCGTTGATTGGATCACCTCGTAATCTAAATGCTCCTACAATTAAAAGACAGAATAACAGAGTTCAAGAAAAATGAGTAACACAGACAAAAAAAATATAGATCGAGACAGAAAATTTCCATAATAGTGTACCTGGTACTCCAGCGCATCAAATCCTTTGAACAGGAACTCAAACAATGTCTTTAAGTTTTCAGGGGATGGTGACGTAACAAAGATGTTTGAATAACTGAGTCAAAAACAAACAAATCCCTCGATAACTAAGTCAAAAACAAACAAATCCCTCGAAATTTAGGGAGAGAGTAAAACAAAAATTCACAACTTAGATAATTCTTCAATCAAAGTTTTTACTTTCAAATAACACAGCACTGAGCTACAAATCAACTCCCCAAAATTCCACTACGTCCTATATAGAGCCGATATAAAATTGCGAAGACCACAAAAACCCTTAACTTACCCGAATGCAACTGCAGACGCAAGCGCCAGCCCGATAGCCGCAGATTTCCCCCTCCCACGAGCCGCAGTAAGGGTGACGGTTGTACGAAGTGTTTTCTCTGATATAACATCAATGAATTTCAACACCGCTTTCGCCTGAAACCACCATCGATTACTATATAACATGTCTCTCAGTAAATTATATCAGCCGAACAAGTCACACACTCTGGGTTGATGAAAGAGGTTGTATGTGATTTTAAAGAGTGTTTATAGGAAAATTCAGGCACTCATAGCTTGTATATAGTGTTATACCAATAATGCTTTCCACACGTAAGTTTCCATTTTGTGGTACTGTCATGGAAAATGGCTTTTTGGCCGATTGGTGTATACACAGAAAATTAATTAAGAGCTAATTTAGTTAATTTGGTTATTCGTCTGACAGTACAGGAAACAACACATCTTGGGCGAGCGATGACTTGAATTGGACGAGTAGATATTTTTCATATTGCTTGAAACAACAGTCAACACCCATTCTTTATCCCATGTTGGACAAGTGGCTAAAAACTACACAACTGAAGAGGGCGTACTATTTTAAAATTTGTTGTCAGAAAAAAACCTTGTTATTATGTACTAGCAGAGTAGCATAACTAACTTCATATGAGAATTTCCAAAATTCAACTAATGAATAAATCATACAAAATGTAGGTAAACTTTTGGGAGTTATTATTAGAGTCAATCAAATGTTTTCCTGTTCAAAGACAAAGAACCTTTTTTGGATCATCATCCAAATTTAACGTTAGTCCGCAATTACCTGATCGAGAGTCTTGCATTGGTTGACGATGGATCCAACAGGTTGCGTATCTTGCATGGAATCCTGGAGCTCGCGTAGTTCTATCTCCTCCTGTGTCATTGACTCTTCCTGTGATGATGATAACATTTCTAAAGTCCTTCCTTATACAACTTGAAAGTATATCAGATCTTCTTCTTAAACTTCCATGTTGATTTCTCAATCCTGCGGCTGTTTAAAATAATTGTTTTGCGTATCCGCGCGTATCATAAATTTCGGACTATGTGGACCTTTTATATCTTTTATTTTATTATATTTTTTTTAGCGCATGATCTACAATTAAAAATTACGCTGAGATTATATCAGAAAATGTAACAGTGAGGGCTGTTAGCACAAAAAAACACCTCCATACGTCAGTTTTTGACAAAAGCATGAAACTTGGTACAAATGTTCAGAACATAAATACAATTCAATTTTTTGAGGGAGACACGTCTGAGTCACGTGATTGCTGACATCACCACTTTTTGTGTTAGAATATTTATTTATTCAAACCTGGATAATCTATACACCATATAATTGGAACAACAATTTTATTCTGATATTAACTACCAAAAGAAGTATGGTCTTAAAATCGATCGATTTTGAGATATTAAGGTTCAAAGGCGTCAATGCTGACGTCAGCATTTTTCAGATTTTTTTATACTGACTATTATATACCGTTGAAACGGCAATTTTAAGCTGAGTCAAAGTAGTATAAGAACTATTGTCTCAAAATGAAGTTGTCAGAAGATAGAAGCTATAGACCATAGTACCTGTTATGTATTGATTTTTGTATGTTTTCATTATATATTTTTAGAAATAAAACTGTCAATAACAAATTATTTATCAAGTAAGATAAGATGTTTGACGTTTGTTTTTAAAAGGCAGTTAGTTAGTGGTGTAAAATGCAATCGTAAATATATAAGAAAACAAACGATACGTGACTATTTTTACTTATTATTTTTCTATGTCTGATAAGTATAATACAAATCATATTGCTATAACTAATATATTACTAATTATGTCTTTTGTTTATTGAATAATTTCGGTAATACTAAAGAGCGACAAGTGATACCAAATGACCGACCAGTAATATAAAAAATAATTTAAATGTGTTTTATGTTTACTGTATCTCCCTTTTTTTCGCGTTCCAAATCATGCTGGTTACAGAGTACTGCATCGATCGGTCGAGCTCATATTTCCCTTCTCCGTCGAGTGCGCGCGGCATGTCTATTAACTGTAGTCTAGCGATACCATCCAATTTTTCCACCAGGTCCATGACTTCATGCGGCTTCTATTTTGTTGTAAATTTGACAATGTTGTTCATCGACTTGCAGTTATTATTCGACCATTTGAGTGGGATCGCCGGGTTTTTCTTCTGTGGGTCAAATACATTGCCTCGCAGAGCTGGTTCCAGTTTGTCATTTAAGTATTTGGTGAATTGCGGAAGCTGATCACAATATTCCGTACTGATTTCCTGCGCTTTTTCCTCGAAGTCATATGAATTATCCAACTGCAGTATTGCATTTTTTCTGAATATCTCGTCTATATGCGTTTCTTCAACTTCTGGTCGGTTTCTCGTTTTCAATATGGCGCCTGGCATTTTCTTCCAAGTGACGTGTGCATAATATCATGGTTGAGGGATCGTCTCTGTTTTGCTTTTGTGAAGGCCTTTTCCTCATCGGAACCGATTATAATATCTTTCACTCCTAGTTTGATGTCAACTTCACTGATGTTATCAAGCCTTGTCTGGATGTGTGTTAGGAATTTACAGTATGTAAGAAATGCGGCATCCCAGTGAAGAAAGACTGATCCTAAAACAATAGGTGATTCTTGCGTGGACTTCCGCAGCAATTTTTTATTCTTGTACACAAGGGTGGTAAAGAAACATAGTCCAACATTGAAGGTCCTGTCGATTCCAATAACAGTTCGGGACGATGGCTTTGAAGGCGCACGATGTAGTTGAAGATCTTGAAATTGGTGTTCACTTAATAAGATGAATGATGGTGCTTGCCACATTGCATTGCAGTCTTAACTCTCTCCTTCCCCACTTATGATGATCTTATGAACACCCATGCAATTTCTTGCTGTTCCATAGATACAAACGTTGCTAGGGTATTTCCCAATGTACTCTACTACCGCCACGTTACTGCTACCATCCAACCATGATATTCGTTTCTGATAATTCGGCTCTCTCTTAAGAGTGATATTAAACCTTCTCGGTGTTATGACATCTTCGGGTTGTGATTGTGGATCCAGCGCCGTCTTGCTAATCACGTATACATATTTCTTCTTCTCGAATCAGAATCTTGTGATAATGTGTAACCGAAGGTGATACTGAATTTCCTCAGTTTCAGGCCCCTTTATATAGGCAGGTGATTATGTTTAAATGTGTATATTTGTTGTATATATTTGGATAAGTTTCCATTGTGACTTTCGTTGTTTTGGCGATTAAATAAATAAATAAAAATTAATTTTATTATAGAAGAAAATAAAGGAATGATTTACAATGATTTACTGGTTTTTATTGTGTTGTAAAGGGAAAATGATTATAAGAATAAAGTTATGTCAATTGAAATCGTTAAGTTTGTTGACAACTGGTGTTGTTTCCTGAAAAAAAAATACGTTTTGTAATCGAAACCAAATATTTGTTGTTGTTTTTTTAACAAGTCTTCCAGAACGCTCATTAAGCATTATCATAAAGACCTCGACCCAGAGTTTTAGTGTATTTAATTGCTCCCATTTGTGCTACAGGTATTTTTGATAAAATACGTCTTTGTTTACTCATAACCACCCACTAAACAACTTTGTGATAGCATGGTCTCGAACCCAGAACCTTTCGGATAAGACCCAAACGCCATTACCATTGCGCTATTGGCGGATAAATATTCTACAAAAAGTTTTTTTGTTTCTTAAAGGAAACAGTGTGAGTGTGGTTTTTAAAAGACAGGTTTCATATGGCAAGAACGCTTTAGATGTTGCATTTGCATATTTTAACGGGCAAAGATCTACATAAAAAGCCTCTCTAAAAACGAGCATTTTAATAGGCAATAAAATAGTGCACACGTGCTCAAAATGGAATCAAATAAGCGTAGCGCGTCATTACTTTAAGAGCAAAACAGAGCATTTATTTTAAACAGCCTAACAATAAAATAAGGGATTTCAGGTGTTCATGGCAAACATCAACAACATGTTTTCATCAACTAACAGTACCTTAGTTTTCCCGACGATAGGTGTAAGATTTTGCGCTTGCGACGAGATAGGTAAAACTCTCAGATGGTCGTCGATTACAAGACAATTTGAACACGATGACAGCGAGAGAATGAATCTAAAGTAGATGTTTAAAACACAAAATGATGGGGAGGCCCTCATAAAATAGTGTCACTGGCATCTTGACCTACTTTGCCACCATATTTCTGAAATCATGGTAGAGGTCTGGGAACCACTAATGCCCGAAAACCTTGGATAATTATGCAGAGAATACTCTTCACTATTATCAGTCCTTGCACAAGTTCCTCGACAGAAGCTGAATCCATGAAGCTCATGGAGATCAGCAAAGTGAAATATACACAATATTTCTCACTCGAATGATTTATCGGGCACTATTTCACTCGAATCAATTACTTTATGAGCACTTTCTCACTCAAACCATTTTTCCTTTCGGGAACTTTTTCTAACCTTCTATCTAACCACTATAATATATATAGAAACTGAATCCATGGTAATGAGAATGAAACAACAATCTACAATTATGCTCCTGTCTACAGCAAAGTTTCAATGGACCGTCACATTCTTCACAATGTAAACCTAATGTAAGGTTGAATAGCTATGGTTTGTAATATATTTTCAACGTTAGAAATTGAGAAAAGAACGTAAACAGTAATAATGAAACAAAAATCATGGCGTGTACCAATCGTGATGCCGTGTATCAACTAATGAACTCGGAAATTCAGTAGTAGTACAAACAAGAAACAAAACCTTCGAACTTTCGAGTCCATTTTTCAATATCAGGTGCATATCATAAAATAATGCAATAGCAAACAAATAATCTCTGCATAAGGTTGTTGAGAGAACAGTATTCACGAATTACCGTTCATTGAATCTACCAATAACTTCCTGATGAGACTCTGTCCGGTACCGTGAATGCACATCCTAAAAAATCCAATGTTAATAAAAAGTGACAATTGATAAAGAAACAAAACAGTAAATAATACATTTCAAAATAGAAAGATAAATATACGTAGACAATTATGGTTTTTTGCATTATCATGAATATTGCATTTTATTACTTTATTTTTTTTAGAATGGATGACTCAACAGAGTTCTGTGTATTGGGTATATTTTTTCACCGGACCCACGGAAATTTTGATGCTATATAAGGTCCAACCCTCTCTCAATTCTTAACTCGGAAACATGAAACAAATCCTAGAAACTCTAGAAAAAGCCACTTCACCGAGAAACAAACTGAGCGCAGTACTTCCAGGGATGTGGCAAGATTCAACCCGAGTGGAAGTCGAACCAGGGACCTCTTGATTCTGAGCGCAACGCTTAGACCACTTTGCCACTGCTGCTATAAACTTTTTAAATTGTTTTTAAAATTTGAAAAAAAGAAAACATATCACTCATCACAGAAAAGTAACAAATCCAAAGAGAAGATGGAATCGGGCTACCATTGTTAGCGTGTAGAGTTTCTTGAGAGACGTTATATTCTGTAGAAGAATGCACACCACTCCACCACCCTCCACGGTTTCAATAGTGCGTGCAAGAAGATTGGGCGTCAAAGCTTCAAAGTCCTGCATAAAAGCAATAAAAAACAAAAACTTCATAAATATAAGATTTTAATAAATAAATAAAATTAATAATAATAAATATTAATATATGATGGGTAACTTTCATATAATTTTTGTTCATGATTATTGCAAACTTGTATATCTAAAATCTACTGTTTTTCGAATTCAGTTGAACATCCAACGAGGCAAAAAATGAGAGATGTATTGATGTACCTGCAAAATCAACATGCCATATGTGCTTCCCAGAATCTTGTGTGTTTCGCCATAGTAACAGTACCGAATTGATGTTGCGGAGATAAATTGCTCAAACGGGTCATCTTTTTTAATGTCCATTGTTCCAATTTTCGCTTTCTTTTGAAGTCTTTTCATGCGCTTCTTACGATGGCTGAAACAAAGATTGTGCTAAGTGTTCTGTCACAGCTACTTTCCAGCGATGTAAACATTATCGAAAAATGGGCGAAAAGACATAAAAACGGGTGTAAAAAAATAATGATAAAAACATTCAAAAAATGAATGGAAAAAGCGATAAAATGCTATCAAAAATGATTGAAAAACAGAAAAAGACGCTATTAAAAAATAAACAAAAAACAAGAAAACATACTGAAAAAATGGTTCAATTCTACTGGATTTCTAGGGATGAATGCGGCAGTCCAGTTGGGTGTGGGTTAATGTGATTTATATAGAAAGAAACTTACTGGCGTGAACACTTTAATAAATCATTGAAGAAGAGAAATTCATGAAATGATGTCAGACAACCGATTTTTTCACGAACGACTCAGAATAGGTAAAACATCCTTGTAGTCACCCGATAGGGAGACCAGTAAAAAGGAGGAGTCTACATCTTTCATTGTTTATTTCTGCTACACTTTTTTTATTATTTCTGCTATATTAATGGTTTATTTCATATGGCAAACATCTCAGCAAACATGAACACAAAGGAAAAAGAGTAAATGATCATTTCTTCTGAATACAGCAACAAAAACTAAAAACGAAAGGTAGTTATTTTATATTGTGGATGGAAAATACTGTTAATGTTGTGAACTCTAAACTCCTTTCCGCAAAATTTTAGAATGCAGAAAATTCTTTCTTAAATACACTTTGATTTCGTAATTTTGAAAATCTTTCTCTTTTTTCTATATCAGCGCATAAAATAACGGGTGATCACCAATCAATAATCGGCAGGAATCAAGCAAAGATCGCCTGAACTTTGTGAACAACAATCTTCATGATTGCCGGACTTTAATAGTGCATGTTCTATATAAGTAAATAACTTTAAAGAAAAGAAAAGGCCGCCGGTTCCTAACAATAGTAAATCATCCTTGATTAACACTCGTTCATAACATGTCTCTCTTTACTTTACTTTTTGTTTGATATTGTGTGCATAGTTATATATAATTCATTTTAAAGTCTGTTTTTCCTCGAAACGAGGGTTAGACTATCAAGTTCGTCTTCTTCTTCACCACATTACGCCAGGAACTGCGATCGCAAACCATCGATTCTTGAAGTTTCCAAGACTTCAGGTCGCCGTTGTTTCCAGCCAAGACTTTCGAGGGCGACCTTTACCACGAGCACCTGGGACATGCAAGTCCAGGCATTTATTGATCCATCCTTCATTACGCTTTACATGTCCGCACCAACGCAATCTCCTTCCTCTCAGTAGGTTCTCTAGTGAAGTAATGTTCAATTGGTTCAGGAGGTCATTTGAGTGCCTCCTCTCTCCAGGCATAACGCCACAGATCCATCTAATCATAGCACGATCGTTCCGTTGCATTCTCAGTGTGTCCTCATTTCTCATAGGCCAACACTCACTGCCATACAGCAGGACAGATCTCACACATGTGCTGAACACGTTACCACGTGTTGCATACGAGATGGACCTGTTAGTCAAGATGGGTAATAGCTGTCAAAATTTACCCCAAGCAACTCTTGCACGCACTATGGTACTGAGAGAGCAGCCACCACCTACATCTAAGGTGTCACCAAGGTAGCAGAAAAAGTCCACTAAATCTAACTTATGATTATCCAACATGATATGATCAAAGGGACGGGCATCGATTGGGCAAGCATTACCGAGACATCTGCTACAGCGAAAATTGGCGTCCTCTTTGACTTTACTGCGGATTCCACTGCACTTCTTATGCACCCAGTGTTTGCAGTTTGAACAGTATATAGAATTGCTTCCAACACCAGATCTACACACTCCACAGGGAAACTTTCCCGAATCTTTAAGGGTATTCAGATTCAAGCCGCTGACCATGACCTTAGTTTTACCCAGGTTGACTCTCATACCTTTCGCCTCATAAGTTTGCCTTCCATATCCTTAGCTTTTCAAGAAGTTCCTCTACTGTTTCTGCTGTGATAACCAGATCGTCAGCATATAGCAGTTCCCAAGGGCAACTTCTTCTGAACTCTTGTGACAAAACTTCTAGGACAATGATGAAGAGTAGTGGGCTTAACACAGAACCTTGATGCACACCAACATTTACATTGAAGTTTGCACTATAACTGTTCTCAACTCGAACACTGCTTTTGGCATTGGCATACATTGCTTGAACCAGTTGTATTACCCATTCGCCGATTCCCAGTTTTCTCATTGCCCACCAAACAACTTGCCTGGGAACTCTATCGAAGGCCTTCTCCAGATCAACGAAAGCAAAATACAGTTTCCTATTCTTCTGGATGAACTTCTCTTGTAACTGACGAACTATGAAAATAGCATCAGTTGTCCCTTTCCCGGGCACGAAACCGAATTGCATATCATCAATCTTGACCATGTTACAAATCCATTTCTCTATGACACGTTCTAGAACTTTCATGACATGGTCAAGAAGTTTAAGGCCGCGATAATTTCCCCTGTTCAATGCGTCCCCTTTGCCTTTGTACAGGTTGATGATATAGCTTTCTTCCCAATCGCGGGGGATTTTTCCAGATTTTATGATCGAGTTAAGGAGAGATGCAATGAGCTCAAAACATTTATCGCCTGCTGCAGCTAACATTTCACCGACTATGCCAGAAGGACCTGCTGCTTTTCCGAATTTCATCTTTTTCACAGCCTCAAGAACCATTTGCACCGTTACATTGAGCGAAGGACCTGATATGGGGTCTGCACTTGAGAGACTACCAGGATCCCAAGGGAATTCTTCGTTCAGAAGTCGGTTGTAGTGTTCTCTCCAAGCATTCTTTTTGGATCCTGTATCACGACAAAGATTACCACCATCATCAAGGACACAGTTCTCTCCAACAATATCCTGATTACATCTTTTCATCTGCTTTGCAATCTTGTAAATGCTTTCACTACCTTTGTTAACTTTAGCAAACTTTAAGTCCTCAGCAGCCCTTTTGGCAGCAAAAACAGCTTTCTTGGAGACTCTCTTTGCCTGAAGGTACTGTTCTTTGGACCCTCCTTTCATCCAAGCCTTCCAGAGACGTCTTTTTTCAGCAACTGCCTTGCTCACACTGTGATCCCACCACCAGCTTTCTCTTTTTCTTGTTTTCTTTGTCCAGCCACAGACTTCATCTGCAGCCTTCAGGAGATTCTCTTTGAGATGTTTCCATATTTCCTCAGTGTGCAATGCCATATCAGCAGCATTTGACAATGACTCAGTTGTTGCATCTCTGTATATTGCTTGGACAACAGGGTCATGCAACTTCCATGTGCGCCTTTTGGGAACAAAAGCAGGTGGACAAGGCTTTTGAAACTTCAACTCCAGATCGCATACTAACAGCTTGTGTTGAGAAACACATTCCTCGTCTGGTATCACTTTTGTGTTCTTGACAGATTTTAAATCACGCCTTCTCACCAGGATGTAATCGATCTGTGTCTTGTTGTTACCTGATTAGAAAGTGACAAGATGACTGTCAGGCTTCTGAAAATAGGAGTTAGCAACCGCCAGGTCGAAAGACGTAGCAAACTCAAGTATTCGTTCACCTTCGATGTTACGCTCACCGTAACCAAACCCACCATGGACACCCTCATAACCATCAGCTGAGCTACCTATGTGGCCATTCCAGTCCCCGCAAGGGAAAAGGAATTCATGATCTTTTACTTTTGCTACAGCACTCTGGAGATCTTCGTAAAAGTGATCCTTGGTGGCCTGAGCTAGGCCGGTCTGAGGGGCATAAACTGAAACGACTGCTACAATAATGTCACCTACCAACACTTTAAACAACATGATGCGGTCAGAAATACGATTGACATCGAATACTTTCTCTACCCACTTTTCAGCGATGAGAATTCCGACACCTCCTGCACCAGATTCATTACCGACCCAAAGGCATTTGTACTTGTCATCTTTGCCAGATATGAATCTGGCAGAGGCACCTCTCCAGCGTAGCTCTTGTATGCAGCATAGGTCAACACCTCTTCGTGATAAAGTTTCAACGACTTCAGAGGATCTACCTCTCATTGTGCCAACGTTAAGAGTAGCAACTCTAAACGGCTCACGTGGGATTTCGCATGATGTAGATCTGGTCAGCCCACGTTTCCTGACCCTACCTCTGACAACACCTTCAACAAAGTTTCCAGTCTTGTCTTTTAATAATTTACATAAGACGACCATGATTGATTAGTGAAGCAAAGTTTTTACAGCCGGATGCCCTTCCTGACGCAAACCTGTCACAGATCAGGGGTCTGGGTGTTTTTCAGGAGACACCATCTCCCCTACTCTAGATGACACTTCTAGCAACCTGCCCATGCAATTCAGCACAACGTAACCATCGCCATATCCACACCACCAACGATGCACCAAAAGCAAGAGAACGGTTATTTAAGGCGCCGAACACTCGCCTTTCGTCAGAGCTCCATCTTAGCTTCAGAGAGTTACCAGCGGTTGCCACGGGGAGGCGGGGGTTGACTTGTAAGGGAGAAGCTATATTTTACGCTAGGCTCAGTACTCTTTTAAAGTACACCACACCTCACCAAAAACCACCAAAGTTCTGTCTCGATAATGTTTTGATTTTGTTACAACATGTTATCGAATGAAATAGCTCTATTTCCAATGTTTGGATAATTTCGCATTTCTATTGGTTAAAAATATGTCAAATCTGTAATTGCTTTAAAACAAACGAAAGAAAAAAGTCAGTATGATAGTGTCTTAATAAATGAATGAAATAACGAAACAAACTTGGAAGAGCAAGTGTCTTAAACGACTTGAAAGAAAGGGGTTAAAAGGTTAATTATGTTTTCCTTTTTCATTTAGAATATATTAAAAAATCTCTAAGTGTAATAAACATGGAGAGTGTAACTGATGATGATATCATTGAAAATACACCACCAAAGCGACAGAAAACTATAACAACTTTCTTCCGTGGCAAACCTTCTTCATCGAATTCAAGCCAAGTCACCGTGAATGCAAAGAGAAATACCGTGTCTACCCTAAGAACTCTGAAAGCTGACACTGCAGCAAAATGGAAAACGACGTCGCTCGCAAAATACAGCGCCGAGGAATGGTTAGTAGCAAATTTAGACAAAGAGAATAAAAATATAGATCGTTCCACTGTAAAATATGCCAGAAGTTTGAGGATCGCAAAAAATTTTTTTGCCTATTTTGTGGTCAAAGAAGAACTTCCCATATCAATGTTTGCCAAGATTTTGGAGCTTGAAGAAAAACACTGAGTCATCCTTGGAATGGCATATCGCAACAGTATGTCTTGCTCCGTTATGATCAATTTCCTGGGAAAGTGGCTATCAAATGATGCGAGTTTTTGCAGTATTTTAACAGATGGATCTACTGATGTTAGCATAATTGAAAAAGAAGCCATCTTTGCAATAATATTTGACCCTACTCCACCTGGAACAAATAAAAGTCTGATCAAAATTACCTACTTGGATCTCGCTAATCTCAGCGCCGCTGATGCAAAAAGCACGTTAGCTTGTGTTAAAAAGTCGGTAACATCAGTATTTGGTGGTGAAAATTTCATGCCTAAATTGATAGGATTTGGATCGGATGGTGCCTCAGTTAACGCTAGGCGGAAAGGAGGGGTGAAAACACTACTTGAAAACGAAAATCCTTGGATAACATTTGGTTGGTGTGTGGCTTACCGATTAGAATTGGCCCTAAAGGACAGTTTGAAAGGTACAGCTTTTGATGATATCGACAAATTGATTTTAAGAATGTATTACTTGTATAAACAATCACCTAAAAAGACTTCGTCAATTTATAGAACTTGCCGATATTTACAGTGACACGTTTGAATTTGTTGAGGGAGGTTACAAGCCAAAGAAAGCATCTGGAACTCGATGGATTGCACATAAGACACGTGCACGTGACCTCATCATCATAAGATGCAAAATCTTGAGTGTCTCTCCAAGGATAACTCCTATCCATTAAAAGAAAGGGCAACTTTCAAAGGATGGCATAATAAATGGACCATGGCCCGCAAACCATTACTGACACAATTTTAGTGTTGAGGTGTTAGCCTCAGCAAAAGTTTTGTCTAAAACATTCCAAGCAGAAGACATCGATATTGTAAGAACAGAAAGCTTGTGAGATTGGTGCATGCAGCAACTACTTAGAATTGAACAAAAACCATACGATCAGCTGCCTACGGTACATTGATTTCTTGAAAAAGTGAAAGAGGAGGATGGAAAATTCAAATACCAAGATGTAATCTTAACAGATTTTGAAAGAGGAAGTCAAAGTGCACTTCATGCATAAAGTGAATGGTCATCTGTTATTGCAACTAAAATACGAGAGCGACTAGAGCAGGACAATTCGTTGATGTCAAAACGCATCGTTCAAATTTTAAACATTGAAGGGCTTTTTCGCAATGAAAACGATCCTGAATTTCTCAACCAAACCAAACCTTTGGAGTGACCGTGTATTTGCTCGACGGCCAAATCAAATGCAACAAAAACCTTATGAGCAAAAAAGCCTAAAAAACAACATCCGTCAATTCCGAATGATGAAACATCCAGTGATGACGAGAGTGAGAACAAACTTGTATAATATTTTCTTGTACTTGTTGTTACAAGTATCGGACATTAGAGTGGAAGATCGTCTGTAAAAGTTGCTTTCCATTCCAGAACTTGAAATAAGTTCACAACTTGTTTACTTTTGTGTATTGTATTCTTTCCCTTCTCTGTCCCATCATAAGAGCCAAACAACCCTCCTGGAAACGAGGTTGTTTTATATTGCCTTGTGTGGAGTAAATACAGTCCCCGGAAACAGAGGTTTTGTGCTTTGTTTACATCACGCAGCTGCATCACGTGATTGCAAAGAAAGCGTAGATATTTTTCCGTTAGCAAGCTGTTTTGAACAGTGCAATTATGTTGTTTTTAAAATTCTCTGTTGAAGCAGTTTGTGCTCAAGACAGACTCTCTTGAAGAAATTCTTGTTAAGAAATTATTAGTTGGTTCAAAGGGAATGACTGGGCGAGTACACTGTTGTTTGATTTGGAGGAAATAAAATTATAACAAAATGGTTAACAAAAAAAGTATGATCGCCTAAATTTCAGACATGATCGCCAGTTTTTTTGCAGCAACGATCATCATGATCATCAGGTTTACAAACGTTATTTTCACTGCTATATATATATAAACTTATGTTATATTAAGAAAGGGAAATTCAGGTAATATGTTTATTCTGTTGCTATGGCAATATTCTGCCGCTATGACTGAGCTTCATGGTAAACTACAAGAATTTGTGAATTTCAGGTGCTACATATGAAATAAAGATGATGAATTGTCTTTATTATACTTTATATCACTCTGATGAAGTGTTTTTTCAAGGAAACTCAAATCGATCGCCAATAGTCAACGATAGTTCCTAGCCTAAAGCTATTTTCACTAAACAACATATATACCTGCTGAAACCAAGGTCTTTCTTATAACACCATAAAACGGAAGGCCGAGCCCGTACTTGAGATTTGGAAAGCATATGGTGAAGAATAACAACCTGTAACCAAAATTTGTGTTTATGTATTTGGCTGGTGGTAAAATTGGACGTTTATGACTATGTAAGAAAATAGTCTCAATGATGTATTGACAATCAATGTATGGGCCATACTCAATCTAAAGAAAACTACAAAAATTTCTTCAAATTCTTCAATGATTTGAGTTTGCATAATATATATATATCATCATCATCCTTTTAATGTCGCTTTTCCATGCTTGCATGGGTTGGACGGTTTCAAAAGATGATTTTCTCCAATTATGAAGGTTTAATCATCTGATGGTTTACTGGTGCAGATGTTTTTACGGCTGGATGCCCTTCCTAACGCCAACTCCAGAAAGAGGAAAACAGTGGTGAGTTAACCCACGCAAGGTACCAACTTTGTATTTAAACCTCCGTGGCAGCTATGCATCAGGGGCATGGATGCTAATGCCCATGAGGTCAAAGATGTTATACGACCCGCATACCCGCGGCCCGACCCAACCATATATATAATTTGTCTCTGATAGATGAAAAGGATAATATTTATTCTTCTAGATTCTGTTCCTACCACAAGACATCATCATTTAATGATTGACATCTCTTGGATTTCAAAGATAAAATTGGTTTTGCACAAGTATATATACAAATTAGGAGTATATGTTTAGACCCATTGCTTTACAACTTTAAATGTTTAACTTTACACTCAATTAAAGTGTTCTTAAAAGTTTCTTGGCACTTGATAAATAAAGTAACACAAATTCTTGCCTGATCTCTTGCCTTATCTCCAACAACGAAAAACATAGAACGATGCTTCGACTGAACTCCATTCTCAATCAAAACCCTGATGCGGTTATCAATCTTTTTTAATACCATGCTACTGAAATTGATATATATATATATATTGCTGGAAGGTGAATAAGAAATCGATTATGTTTGTAACAAATTATCTTGTATTTCGCCAGCCTTGTAGCTATAAATTGCATATATGAGTTATTCATTTCTGATGTAACATGTCAACACTTTCACCTCACCGCTATATTGGTAATGAATGATGATATTTAAGACAGAAAGAAAGGCTTTTCTCATTGCTAAACCGGCACTGCTATTTTTTTTTGATACTCCATAACATGATGAAGGGTGAATGAAAAAGTACCAACTATCAACCATCAGTAAAATTAAATTATTTAACAAAGACAACATTCAGAAAGGTTAGCAATTTATAACATAGACCAAAAGTACAAACATAATTGAAAAATAAATTCTCATTTTTTCTAACCCTTCAGAAAAGCTATCCTTGCGAGCTAATGAAACCTTTTTCATCGCACCACGCGGAAAATAAGACGCGGCTTTAGATGCACGAAATTAGAAAGCGAAAGTCAATCTTTTGTTCCCTGATTCAGAAATTCACATTGTATTTTATTGTATTATCGTCATAGTAAGTTCAACATATGCCTTCTTTTCGTTCGAAAAATAAATACTAGCAGAAGTACCCACGGTGATGCCCGGGGCAATGAACGTTTTTCTAAGTAAGATAAAGAAAAAACAGTAATATTTTTTAGTACTCACTCTCCAGTGTTTCAGTCAAATTAAAAACTTCTTTTATCCATGAGTAATATTCAAGGGACTTGGAAAATACTCAAGGGAATACCTACTCAACGACGTAACTTCTATCTTTATCAGAAATTCAATGTTGTTTTTAACCACTATAAACCTACAATTATATTTTTATTGAATAAATAAGGCCGTAATGAAATTCAACATTTTCAGTAACTTATATTAAACTGTTTTTAAAGGGTTGAGTAACTTAGTAAGTTCCAATACTTGTTTACCTTAAACTTTTTACACTAACTACATCATGTTAAAAGTCAACTCCATCCCAAATGTCTTTCTCGCTATTCAAAAATACTCTGTCCTCTAATAGGGCTACAAATAACGGGAACTCTTCAACGTAAATATTCTGAAGGATTTTATAAATATGCATAAATATGAAAAATTAAAATAATAAACGTTTAACTAAGGGGACGCCCTCCTTATGGAGGATTACATGTGAAGAACTAGACATCTCTTTCATTGAAATCACCCAGCCAACCTCTTACGGGGAGAATCTGCCGGCATGAGCTAACTTCCAATTTTATTTAACCGCGTTTGCGTCATTTTAGTGAATGGTATGGTACGATCTTATTTTATATTTAACATTTTTTAAAGAATTTTTCACAATGCGTAAAAATTGTTTGAAAATTTCAAATTAATTAATTTATTAATGATTCATAAATCTTGGAAAATTCGTACAAGATTTAGATCTCGATTCAACCAATCTAGTTTCAACCAGTCTCATTTCAACCAATCTCGTTTCAACCAATCTCTTTTCAACCAATCTGGTTTCAACCAATTCTTGTTGATTAACCAATGAGCTTTCGCAGTCAAGTGGTCAAGTGGTCGATTTTATAGGTTTTCCCATTTGCTTTTTGAATGCGTAAAGACCAGTATATTATATAGAGGTTTGATATGAATATAACCAACCGCGCGCACTCAATGATTCGTGACCGCGCGAACTCAATGATTCGTGTTGTGGCAACTGTTTCTGAAGGAATGGGTTTATCAGATGTTTTAAAATAATAAATCACTTTGTTAAAAACATTGATAGAGACTGATTCAAAAACCGTTCTTACGCGAAGGGAAATAAGAAAGATTAAAAATGTGAGGAACTTTGTATTTCGAAGTTATGGTTTTCAAAAGTTATTAAATTGATTCACTCGATTGTTATTCGTTTAACCACTATAAATCAAATATTTTCGTATTCACCATAAGCAAGAGAAGGATTTAAAAGTATAATATATAGATGAATGAATACAAAAATAGCAAAGAAAAAGCAAAAATTATATAATTTGAATATATAATTAAAGGTTGAACATTCTCGATTTTTATATTGATTTATTTATTTTATTATTTATTTTATTTATTTTTAATACTAGGAAGGTGACAATTGCGTTTGTTGGAATTCAAGTAGCGTGGTCGTTCATCGCCAGGATACCAAACTGTGTTTACTACGGAGATTTTTCAAGTAACAAAGACCACTACTTCGAAGGAGAAGTAGCAGAAACATTGCAGAGTGATACAATTGGTAATTGCACGATGGCGTGTGTTGTACGAGAAAACTGCGTATTCCTGAATTACAACAACGTCACTACAAATTGCGAACTGCTCTCCTCGCATGATGGGAAACTTGTTGATAAACCTGGATGGACATTTTACACCACAAACTATAGTTACTTCGGGGTAAGTGTTTCAATCAATAGTTTCCAAAGTGATTTCGATTATTCTTCGTCTCTAGGTAAAGTTCTATCCACGCAACAATTACATGTTTGTAAAATTTAAATGCCTTGCTGTTTTTTGTAGACCGGACCGATGTGCGTAAAAAGAAAACCGTGTCGGCAGGGTTTTGTATGTAAAGATAATTGTCACACCTCATTACGTCACAGTTGCGGTGAGGAATTTTCTAAATAAACCCCTTACGAGATAGCAAAACGTAAGAAATTCGGTCATTACTAACTAAAACACTTGTTAAAACGATTGATTTAACCCTAATTAACGAAAGATGCTCAACTGAAGCCTCCTTTCCATATTTGCTAACACGCAAATGGTCTATGTTTGTTCTATGGTTGCTTATAGTGATTTTATTGCACCTTTTTACTTTTACAGCATATTTTCAAAGCGGTTTATTGATCTGATGAATTTTTCTCTTTCAGTCGAACCGAATGTGGCTCCTTACGGAGTAGTAATTGGTTCACTAGGCAAACCCATGGATGAAGTGATTACCAGCAACTATCACAATAATGCTTATACTTCGACCTATAATATGGATAATCCTTGGGTGAAAGTTGATCTTCTGAAAAACTACAACATCATTGAAATTAAAATCCTACGCGCTTTTCCTTCGGATCCCTTCTCTGAATGCCTCATTAATGTTTCATTGGAAGACGTTGGAGAGAGATACGAGACACTTGGTGTTTTGGGCCATGTGCCAGTCAGGAGCGTCAGTTACAACAAAAAAATGCGATTTATCATGATAGCCTGCTCGGGAAAAGGAGCCCTTTATATTTCAAAAATAAAGGCTTTTGTTTCTCTTCCCGACTTCCTTTCTTTCTAAAAAAGCTTTCTTTCTTTTGCGGAAGCATTGTTTTTAATTACACGTTAAATATTATAAGTATTCCTACTTAATATCGTCTCTAATTCACTGTTTTTATATGTGCGCGCACGGTACTTAATATCGTCTCTAATTCACTGTTTTTATATGTGCGCGCAAGGTATTTGATGCTATATTGATTGTGGAATGTAATGGATTTAGAATAGCATTATTTTTCGCTCAGTTAAACTTTCGTACTTTCTCTAAATGCTTCCTGTATTTATATATTAATGCAGCAGTGCCTCAGTATAACGCTTAGAACTAAGAGGTCCCTGGTTCGTCTTCCACTCAGGTCGAATCTTGCCACATCCCTGGGAGTACTGCGTTCAGTTTGTTTTTGGTGCAGCGACTTATTCTACAGTTTATGGGATTTGTTTCAAGTTTCCGGGTTAAGAACTGAGAGAGGGTTCGGACGACATCAAATACAGTAAAAAGAAGACAGTATATTGCAATATTTAACCTCAAGTTACTCTTTTAATAAGGTGAAATGAAGAGACTTGACTTGTTACTCTATTGCTAAATTGACGGAATTTCTTGATGGAACTATTAATAATCAAATACGACAAATAGTCCGACAAATTGAAAATGAAGTATTCATTTACGTTACCATAAAGTGGTTTTCGTTTGTGTTTCTTCCTTGTATGTTCGATATCTTCACCAGTAACATACATTTTCCAAGTGCCAGTTGTCAAATAAAAACCAGGTCTAGTAATGAAATGAGAGATAAAGCGAATATCGTGCAGAAAAACATACACAGAATTGTAAAACGTGGTTTCTACGTTCATTTATATCTGCACCTCAATGTCGATTATTACCAAAGCAATCGGCAACATATTTAAACAACAATGTTAACCGAATTCATCCCAATAGTGATATGGGTAATGCAATTCATCGCGTATAAAGATCTTAAAAATAATTCACATTTTAAGTGGATAAATCCAGAAAACCACGAGAAAGTGCTGCAGTTGTTTCCACTGGGGTCGGCTGTTGGAAAGAAATATATATCAGTTAAACAAAGAAATTAAATGAATGATTAGTGTTTATTTATTCTGAAGAAACGGACAGAAACACTTTATAATTAGGTTTAAAAATGTTTCCTACATTTGCCTTTGAACAGAAGAAAGCCTTTCTCCTTTTTAACATCGTTTCGAAGTATATTCCATATTTGAGGTGCAATAAACTTAATAGATTGAGTCAAAAGTTTATTAGGAGTAAAAGTATGAAAATTGTTATTAACAGAAGCTTGACTTGTATTATAACGATGGTCCATCACAACTGCACAAACAAACTTGTTATTCTTGAGACACACAATGATCAATGCTCTTTAACATCATGGGCTGCTGATGACGTTGAGAATCTTCTACAAAAGCCACACTGGTGTGAGTGCAAGATATTATTATCAAGAAGGAATTCAATCATTTGTTCATAAACTAACTTTTCAAAAACTTTCATAGAGGTGGAAGCAACTGATACAGGTCTAAAATTGCCTGCATTATCTCTGTTACCAGACTTAATGATTGGAGACAACCTCGCTTAACAGGAGTTCTTCAAAATGCAAACAGCACAAAATAATATCTATAAATGTTCGAACGGATGACAATCAGTTTTGCGGTTTGTTTTAGAAAATATAAGACGAAAAGAAGTTTGAGGATGTGCTAGGATTAATAAACTCAAGCAAGAACTAAGTTCAAGTGTTTAACAAATACATAAATATTACGTCATCACGAAGTACTATAAACTATACATTAGCTAATAAAATGGCCTGTCTTACACGCTTTTTTATAAGAATGGTGTTTTTTCATTTCATGATGGATATTCTTAACTTTTTAGTCAAAATCATTCTACTATATTCTTAAGTACATTCTTAAGGTTATACCAAGTAAGTCTAAGTCTTCTTTTTCGTAACTTTTGTGTTTTCTTATCGCGGATCTCCATTGCGATAATTAATTCACCAAAGAAGTTGAAAAGAAAAAGAAAGCTGTAAAACCAGCAATGATGGAGAGCCACGAAAGAAGAATGTTTGCATTTATAATGACAGAAAATAGCACCTACCATGATAAAAGATATGTTTTTCCGATTGCACGTGCTTTTTTCTTACAAAATAAATTTTGTACTTAAAAAAATCGTAAGATGGCAATATTCTTAGCACATTCGTAACTCTTTGGCCAAATTCATCTTGGACATTCTTATAAAGCGTATTCTTTCTTATAAAAAAGCGTGTAGTTACAGCATTGATGGCTATTGATTATAAAAGTTCATAAACTATCAAATTCTTCAACATTTTTTCCCACACTTCGATAAATCTTTTTACAACATTCATTACTGTAACTTAAATTTTCAATTAACTTATTTTGTATAAAAATCTACATGCTTTTATTTGATGGAGGAGCTATTCTCCTCTTTTCTATTTTCTATTTGTTAATCAGTTTTTAAAAAGTAGCACTTTCTTCTGAATTAACGCAAAGTAGGCGAAGACCATGTTAAATGTCATACTAATGTCAATATGGTTTTTATAATAATTACCGAATTGATCACATTTGCTGTCTTGTTGACAACTCGAAGGCGTTTACAATTTTAACTGAACTGACCACGGAATATCTAGAGATGTTTTGTTACAAGTTATATTAGACATGTTTGACCACGTCGACCACATGTTTTTGGAGTTTCCCGCAAAAGTTTTTTCGAAGGTTCTGTTTCGACCTGGTAACTCTATCAACGAACAAGTTTGGTCCATATTTGCAAAACACTATCAGAATGAGTGGTTGGGAAGAAACAGAAGGCGATAACGTAAGCATAAAATTGTGACATATTTATTGTTTGAGCAAAATGTGAACCTAAAGTATATAATCTGTTATGGCTTTATATTTTGCATGATGTAGCTCTACAAGCTTGGCTTGGTCGTTTGTGTAACTGAAATATTTTCCTCGTTCTTCTAGATTAAATAGGATGTTGTCGAAAATTAACTTTTGTGAAATATCTATTATGTTCAATTTTTCAAAGAAGTATTATATAATACAGTAAGTAGACTCTATTAATCGAAGCTTAATAAACCAAATCGTACAAAATAAAGTATAAGGCACTCAAAGAATTGGAGAAAGGAACTCCTCATACCATAGAGTACCAAAAATACCTTATCGACATGGTAAGAGAACCATGAAATTTGGTAAAAGCCAAAATCTTTGAAAAGTATAACAGCAGCCTTATTTCAAAGGGAGTAAAATCAGATAAGTACGAGGAAGTTAACAAAGCTGTGCATAAATGGTTCCTTATTTTATGAAGTGAAAATCTTCCAATCAGTGTTCAAGGAAAAGGCTCTCGAATTCGCCGGAGGTTTGAACATCGAGGGATTTCAAGCTTCTGAGGAATGGCTACATATAATGTAATGTACATACGTACAAATGTTGTGTTTTTGATGTGCTTTTACTCTCTTATCAATTAAAACTGCAACAAACCTTACTTTAAATATTACTAAATTATCTCTGAATAAGGTACTTTGTGAGAATCATGCTAAATTGGCCATATGTGCAAGAATTGAAAATTAGAGTAACATTCTATTACTCAAACACTCTATAATAATTTTTACTTCCCTGTGCGTGTTTTGAGTTCTAGAGTTCTAGAGAGTCTACTGTATATACTTTACGAAAAAGAGGTTACATGAGAACACCGAACTGATTATTATATAATTTATATAGATGGAGCTCTAGGTGTATTTACACTTTGCTGCCCTTTTAAAATTGTGCTCTCTCTCTATCATTTTACAAGCATAAATTTTCTTATAGGTAAATGGTGGAGGAAACAGTAGTGGTTGGGGAGTGCAGGAGGGTAACAGTTCTGGAGGTTGGGGAGGTAGTGGTGGATTTGGTGGTGGTGGCGGTGGTGGATTTAGTGGTGGTGGATTTAGTGGTGGTGGTGGTGGTGGATTTAGTGGTGGTGGTGGTGGTGGATTTAGTGGTGGTGGTGGGGGAAATCGGGCTTGCTTTAAATGCGGAGAAGAGGGTCATATGTCACGAGAATGTCCTCAAGGAGGTGGTGGTGGGGGTGGTGGTAGCCGGGCCTGTTTTAAATGCGGAGAAGAGGGTCATATGTCACGGGAATGTCCACAAGGAGGTGGTGGGGGTGGTGGTAACCGGGCCTGCTATAAATGTGGTGAAGAGGGTCATATGTCACGGGAATGTCCACAAGGAGGTGGTGGTGGTGGTGGGGGTAGTCGGGCCTGTTTCAAATGTGGAGAAGAGGGACATATGTCACGAGAGTGTCCTAAAAATGAGCAAAATTCATCAGGTGGTTTCAGTTCAACAAATAGAGGAGGTTTTGGCAATGACCAATCTAATGAGGGTGGCTTTGGCAGCAAGTCTAATCAATTTGGTGGCGGATTTGAAAATGGAGGAGGATTTAGTGGCGGTAATGATGATGCCGCTGGTGGTGGTGGGTTTGGTCAAGAGGGTTCTGATAGACCCATTCGAGATGACAAATGTAGAAGATGCGGAGAGTCAGGGCATTTTGCAAAAGACTGTGAAGCACCTCCTGATCCTAGCAAACCAGCCCCTGTGAACTACATTCCACCTGAACCTTCAGAAAACGAGGAAGATATGTTTTTAACGATTACACAGGGCATCAATTTCAATAAGTACGACAATATACCAGTAGAAGTAACGGGAACGATTCCGAGTGCAATAAGAGAGTTTGGTGAGGCATGCATAGATAAAGTGATTATGGACAACATTGAAAGAGCGAAATACACTAAACCAACTCCTGTACAGAAGCATGCCCTTCCCATCATTCTTGCTGAACGTGATCTTATGTCTTGTGCTCAGACTGGTTCTGGCAAAACAGTAAGTGTCCAAGATATGATTTGATGTGTGTTTTTATGTAACTTTCTATTAATTGTAGTAATATTCTTCAGGCAGCTTTCCTCATTCCTGTTATAAACTATATCCTTCAAAACCGCGATCAATTAACAAGTTCGTTTGCCGAAGTCCAGGCCCCGTTGGCTCTCGTTATCGCACCCACTCGAGAATTGGTTATGCAAATTCAAAAAGAAGCGAGAAAGTTTTCCTACGGAACCAGCGTGCGAGCTGTGATGGTTTACGGTGGTGTCCAGGTGGCCCATCAGTTGCGACAAGTAGACCAAGGCTGCCATTTACTTGTGGCAACACCGGGGCGGCTGAAGGACTTTCTGGGGAGAAGAAAAGTATGCTAGTTTCACTTATTCCAGTTTAAAAATTCAGTGATTTACACGGCATCGTTTTAATGTTATTTTCTCTTTTTAATCGCCACTGGCAGAACATAAAAGAACCTTTTGCTATCTTCTGGAATATCTATATCACAACAAACTATTGCCGAGTAAATTTGGGCAACTAACAGTTGTTGGCATTCTTTTCTGAACTGAAAAGTTTTAAGTTAAGCTTTGATAACCAGCAGTATATCTCCGCTCTGTGTATTTTTTAGATCTCACTCGCTAATATCAAGTATTTGATCCTGGACGAAGCCGATCGAATGCTGGACATGGGTTTCATGCCGGACATCAAAACAATCGTCAACGATTTTGACATGCCGCCTAAAGGAGACCGTCGCGTGTTGATGTTTAGCGCCACGTTTCCCGTTGAAATACAGACGCTTGCCGCTGAATTTTTGAGTGACTACGTTTACCTGACCATTGGTAAAGTTGGCAGTACGCATACAGACATTAAGCAGACCGTCATCGAAGTAGACGAAGCTTCGAAGCGCGACAAATTGGTTGAAATCCTAAACGAAGAAGGTTCCAATCGAAACCTTGTGTTTGTCCAAACGAAACGCGGCGCAGATTTCCTTGCTAGCTTCCTCAGTCAGAATGGATATCCTACAACAAGCATACATGGGTAATTTTCAGGATCCTTTTCGTTTAAACCTCTAAATGAATTGAACTACGAATGACAAAGATTATTTTCTCAGCCCAAGTTTTGTTAAGTTTTATTAACTATTAGTATGATTCTATTTACTGTGTTTAGAATTAAAATTTATTTTGCACAAAGATGTGACGCAAAGGATTCTGGTAGTTGTGTGCATGATTTTGTAATTATGGGAACGACCAGTTAAGCAAATGATCCCTATTAAGGGGCTCTACCCGTACTACAAAAACATAAAATTGACAATAAGTTTTTATTGTAAAAGTAATTATATTGAAATTGAAAATCCAAATAAAACTTGTTAGCTAGTTTTTCATAATTAAAACTTTGGTAGCTAATTACTAACATGCTGTTGTTGTTGCTATAGCGACCGGCAGCAAATGCAACGCGAGGAAGCGCTGAGAGACTTTCGCTCTGGTAAAAGCAACGTTCTCATCGCCACCGCTGTGGCTGCGCGTGGATTGGACATTGCCGATGTTAAGCAGGTCATCAACTACGATCTACCCGATGAGATCGATGAGTACATCCATCGTATAGGACGAACCGGTAGGATTGGCAACAAAGGGGAAGCCGTCTCGTTCTTTTCTGCAGGCAAAGACGAAGCACTGGCGAGAGCTCTGGTGAAAATTCTTGCTGACGTAAGCAGTTTGTTAATAATTAACGCTTGATTGACATACGGAAAGAGCTAGCATTTTAGAATCATTCGTTGGATTCCAGAATATTTTTACACTGATGTGTCAATCTGCAGAATTTTAGAGGATTCATTTCAGTGTTCACTATTTTTAAAAAAACAAATAACACCTTTTTTTTATCTAAAACCACACTAATTGCAATTGAACTCCTCGAGACTTGTACGCATTTTGAGTTTCGGTCTTGCTATTCCTTTTCACCTTTTGTACAGTGGGGTACCTACTACTTGAACAATTCACAAGCTCGTGGATGTATTTGCAATAATTTTTTCCGAAAGAACAACAATAGCGATCCCTGCTTTTATTTTATTTTCCTAGGCTGAGCAAGATGTGCCTAAATGGTTGGAATTGGTTGCGGAAACTGCACTGGGCACTGGCTACGGACCAAAAGGAGGCAGGTTTGCCTCAAAAGACACCAGAAACGTAAATATTTTCTCTTGTTTCTCTAGAAAATTAGAATTGTTGCTGTTCTTTTATAAATAAATTCTTTTACGATATTCCTGTGTTTTTAAGTGTACCTAAGTTTAAATCGCGGGGTTCGATTCCAGGACCAGGTTAAGCAAAAAAATGTCAACTTCTAATTGTGTGTGACTTATTACGGTCCTGATTCTCTTAAAGAACAACTTCGGTGGCGATTCCTTCGATACCCCACCCGTAACTAACCATACCGCTGCAACAACAACTGCTGTCACATCTGGAGATGAAGACTGGGACTAATCGCTTCTGTCGCTAGCTTCTGTCGGATGCGATTGGGTTTGAATGGCTCAACTCATTGTCTGTAGACTCTTCAGTAACTGTCAGAACGTTGTTGACGTGTAGTTTTTTAAATTTTGCGTTTTTTAACACTGCTTGTGAAGCTCGGATGTGGTGTAGACTTATATCATGCGCGCGCGCGTTCATGGACGCGAAGGGTGGACGTTTAATTAATGGCAGTTATGAAGTTGATATTTTGTTCATCAATGTTTGTGTTGTTGAATTGCCACCTCAAAAGTGATTAATTGGCCCTATTGCCCTGCGTAATCCATCCTTCGAATGAAAAGAACCATTCTATGATCGATTCTTCATCTGAAAAATGTGGCATTAATTCGTAAGAAAGACTGGAATGATAGAAAACATTTTACATGCAGTTTAAAAACAACAATGAGACTTGAAATTGTTGATTTTTTTGGAAAACAAAATAAAATTGACTGCCGTTCCGAAAGTGCGGTAGAGTCTGATTCGTTTTAGGAAGGCGTAATTTTGAATATAAGAGCTCCTCAGTTGTCTTTACTTTGCCACGTTTGGGAGGTGTTGAAGAGATTAAAATTTATCAAGTCCAATCTTACAAAGATTTGCAAATTTCAAAAACATGCTTCCCGCCTAATGTTTTGTTTTCTAAAGACAAGTACACTAAACCTTTACTGCTATCTTTGAACATCCTGAAACGTTTTTCAAACAAACATTCTTAAATCATTATTCTTTATGTATAAAGGAAATACCAATTCAGCACCTTTAATGATAAATTCTCTCTCAACATTCAGATACAATATAAGACTGAACTTAGATATCACCGTGTAAGAAATCTCAGTTGGGGCAACTCGCTATTCCATATATCCAGTTCCAAGACTCTAGAATGACCTAAGTGTCGACGAAAAACCCATTGATTCGTTAAACGCAGAATTAAGTTGAGTTACTTGCTACTGAAAATGAAAAAACTTACTTTGTTTACCAATGTTAACAGTTTGTAAAAAAAGAGAAACTGACAATTGCGGCATCTATCTAATCAGTCTTTCGTCGAACCGGGTATAGTGTTCTATATTTAATTTATTTATATATTTAGTATATACCTCTTATATATTAATTTTGATTTTTGTAAATACTTTGATTTGAAATGCAAAAATTCTCGAACTTAGTCAAGAACTTGTGATCTATTTTTTTATTAGGTACTCTACGATAAAACTTTCTTTTTATACTGTGAAAACTTGTGTAATTGAACTTTCTTCCAACTAAAAGATGAAGGACGCGGTTATAACTTTGTCCTTTCTTACGTCAACACAAAATATAGACTTCCCTCCAACACTCATGCTGGATCAGTTTTAAAAAGAACATAGCAAAAGCTATAATTGTACTATAAAATGTAAATTGTCCAATCAGAATCAATTCAGTTGAGGGGTCTTCTAATACACTATGATAAATCTTTCTGATTTCTTTGAGTTTCCTAGCCAACGTGGCATTTGTATAAGCTAATATTGTACATATGCGTGTGCGTTATATTGTGTATATAACTATATATATATATTTAAGAAATTTATACTACTGTTTGTAAATGGTAAAATAAAACTTAAAAAACCCACGTGGCTTGTGTGGGACAGCTTTAAGTGCAGTATAAGAGAGAATGGTTTGTTTGGGAAACCAGAACCTACGAATTTATAAAACCAAACTAATTATTCTAAAAAATGTCTTTAAATCCACTTAAAAAAATAAAACGTTTTAACTAACGATCAAATGAGGAATTTTGATTTGACCAGTTTTCTTAAACGTAGAATACATATTGCTGTTGTTTTTGTTTCCCGTTTTTTTTTCAAAAAGAATTTAACGCAAAGAAATGTCGCAACAATCAAATCGAACGTGTAAAGCAACCCTTGTATTGCAGTTGACATCAAAACAAAGTTTTACTGTTTTAAAATAATTTAACGAGCGTTTTATGGGAGGCAAACAGGGAAAAGTGGATCCCGAAGAAGCCAAAGTTGCAAAGGCTGACGAACAACGTCAAGAAACGAGTGATTTGACAGCTAATAATGAGGGATCCTTCATTTCAGAAGATAAAACAAGCAACATCGATCATCTTAGATCCAAAAACAGACGAATGAGTCGCGTAGAAAAGCTAAAACATAGGAAACAACCGTTCCACGTACGAATTGTCACTGTAGAAGATGTTGAAGAAGATCTCGAACCTAAACCATCTGATGATGAGCATAGTGGGAGCAGTCATCATTTAAGTCACCTTGAAAAGATAAAACGTCGGAAAATGCCGGTAGAAACGAAACTTTTTGGACCGCACAGCGGAAGCACTCACAAGTAGTACAGGTTTTTTGGTTGTCAATATTATCATGTATTGTTGTAAACGAATATTGAATAGGTTTTAACTGTCTCGAGTCAAAAATAATAATTAGCTCTAATTTAAATTAAACCCAGTCAAAATATGAAGAATTGTGACTAATTTTGAAAAGTCGATGATGAAAAAAGAAGCAAAAATGATTCACAAAAAACGGTCAGTTTTTGGGACGTTTTTTCGTGGAATCATTTCTATTTCATGCCTGTAACCGAGGGGGCATCGGATGGATCGGACGGATCCAAACTAGGTTGGAGATTTCCATGGATGAAAGTAAAAAAATTACCGAGAATCATCTCACGTAAATGGATAAACATCTTGACAATCACTGATCATGGATTTCATACAATTTCAATTATCACGCATGTTGATGGAACCTTTTCATCAAGTTTAGTTTCGCGTTGTTGGTTTTTTACAGCGGAGAAGTGAACAACATTACCGAACAAACAAAAAAACTCGCAAAATCAAAAATCAAGTTTACGTTCTAATTCTCATAAGTTTCATAAGAAAATAAAAAAAATATGTTGAAGTTGCAGAAATCGACGTTGGACATCTTCAAAGACCATGAAATGGTCCAAGAGGTCACATGCTGTTTTCCGATGCGGAGAAAGACCTTCCTCTCTTCTTTCTACAGATCAGGAAAGGTGAACATGGTACCTCCATGGTACAAGCGTCAAATATACATCCTGCAATAGCGCAATGGTAATGGCGTTCGGCTCTTAACCGAAAGGTTCTGGATTCAAGCCCATGCTATCACAAAGTCGTTTAACGGACGGTAATAGATAAACAACGCCGTATTTCATCAAAAATAACTGCAGCACAAATGGAAACAATTAAATACACTAAAACTCCGGGTCGAGGTCTTCATGATAATGCTTAACCTGGAAGCCTCGTTAAAAACAAGCCAAACGCAAATCACTACATGTATGGGACTCTCTAAGGGGCATAAATTTCCAAGAAGACAGAAGAAGGAAAGATTTCGTAAAATTTCAGAATTTTCAAATTTTCAATACGCAATCTATACCGTTTTTTTTCAAATTTTACTATGTAACTTGACTTTGTGACAACTTTTAAGGGGATGGATGGTTCTTTTGCGGTCATTACGCTAGTGTGTATCGAATTTCATTTTCGTGGTTAATAATAAAAGGGTTTTTCCTGAATAAATTTGAAGAAGAATAGTTGTCTTGAGATGTTAAAGTCGTCAACCGTCTTAAAATCTCCTTATAAAGAAAGAAGCTCCTGAGAATTCCCAGCTTCACCCTTCACATGCTCCTGGTTGTTGTATTCGTGAAACGTTTCCCCCTTTATCCCGGAACTACTGACGATCGCATAAATGAACCATGTTTCAATAAAGGTTTATTAATAGCATTCCAATGATCACGTGCGTGGCTTTGTTTTGACAAAGAAAACAAAAGAGAACGCATTTCAGTAACCCATTGTGAACACATTTTATTCGCGCAGTTATGTAGCGTTCAGTGTCAATTAAGAAAATGTCAAGGTCAAACTAGTTGTTTATGATCACGGTTAGTCGGCAAAAGAGCGGTGTTAACCAATGTTTCGTGCGAGTATAAAACGACACATAAAATAAACAGTGCTGTAAATGAATCGAATTCCTATCAGCATGAATGAGCAGATGATTAGTCTATTAAGATTTATATATGCTACCTTTTCACGCCAATTAGTTTGCCATTCTTCTGAAAGAAGTAAAACAAATGTGAGTAGGCCTTCCATGACAATATCTTACGGTTGATTGAACATGTTTAACGCATGCGCGTTGATATTCAGTTTTCTGTTTCATCGAAGCATCGAAATGTTTCAAAACAGACTTCTGATCTATTGATCGTAAAGGCTCGGGGTTTTTTTAAAAAAAATTTCTCATGTATTAACGCTTCGCAGAATAAATGTACGTAAAAAGCAAAATGAACACACAACAAAAAGACTATGAGATCTTAAAGACGATACGCCACCGTTTGGAATTAGATCTGCAGAAAGAGGTACTTGTTAAACATTGATTTGTGAGGAAAATCCGGTTTTAATTTCATGTTCCACGACAGGTTTCTGGCCTTAGGATTGGTGTATCAATTTATTTGCGAACCTAATAATGAACCGGCAAGTTAACATGTACAGTAATCGTTTAGTTATACTAAATAACTCGTAAAATTTTAATAAAATTGAAAGCTTTTAATCGTGAATTAGTAAAGAGACGTATTCACAAAGTAGTTGTGTATTAAAAATGTTTTCGTAATGTTTACATACGATGTTATCAAATATTTAAAACAAGAAAGTTTCGTTGAATACTGGGGCTTTTATAGAAATGCTTTTGTACGGAGATTTGTCTCTTAAAATACTTTTGTATGGGTGCTCGGGAAATTACACTGATATCGACAGACAAATTTACCTTCGAAGAATATTTTCGTCTTCTTTTTACACCATCAAACAAGCACCATGGTGCCACCAAACAACGATTTTTTTCTTATTTTTTTTTCTCTTCGCATTTTTTGGTTATAAGTTGACAGAAACATTTTTATGCCTACACATTGAATTCTTTTTGGTGTGAACCTTATTCTATAATAATAAAAAAAGGAGTGAAAGGATTTGAACAAATAACCAAAACTTCCTAAAAAAAAGCATCTACTCTTGATTGGAAACTCTAATCCCTCGGTCTACAACAAACAACACCAATCATTCTTGATAACAAACGAGCTTTCAAGGAGACAGCCACATTCTTGTGTTAAAAAAGCCACCCTATTTAAATGCGTTCTTTGTTCTAGCCACGTGTTTTTCCTAAAATTTCGAGAGAATTGAGTTTTGTTTTGCCAAGGGAATTGTAAAGTATCGGCTCGAAAGTAAGTTAATCAATGCTTTTTCTAAAAACTCGTGTGACTTTTTAATTCAAACGTAAATAGGTAGGCTAGAAGTCAAATTTGCTCTAATTGTTTTCAATCTTTAAGTTTTAAATGATAGCAAGAAAATTATCTTTCAACACAGCATCCGTAGTAGATAATTGTTTTCTGGGATTAACCTACGAAACATAAGATTACGGTTTCCCTGGATTTGCTTCGAAACAATTATATTAATTATCTATCGTTGTCATTCATTTCCTATCATTTCGCGACAAATTACGATGGCGTATAATTGTGCAATGTTTTCAGATTAATTTGCTCGAATATTTTGAATCTATTTTTCTGATATTTCATACCAAAAATCCAGACAAACAGAGGTTTGGGCCCTAAGAAGAGGGATAAAAAAAGTTTCATAATTGGACAGTTTCCATTCTGTTACTTTGCCGCATCATTCATCTCCAAAACTCGTGTCTCGTTTTACCAACTTTGTTGTTTTCCAAATCTCGCCATTGGTGTATTACTTTAAGGTAAGGGGAGAAACTTTCGCGAATGGAGTCTATCCGCGAGTTTCGCGAGTATAAACTTTTGCAAATGGACCAATGAAAAAAATGAAAAAATATGTCTGAAGAATTAAAACTTAAAACCTGAAGTTTGATCGAAGAAGAAGATTAATAAAATAATTTCTTTTGCTGATTTCGCGAGGATAAACTTTCGCAAAAATGACAAAAAATTCACGAAAGTTTCTCCCCTTAAAGTGTTTAGGCCGCCTATACTTCTTACTGCCTTGGACATCAATCTGAGCAATAACTTGAAAGCCACACATGCAAATTTAAGTTAATACCAGTAATTTTTAGGTCCAAAAATAGAACGTCCGAAATTGTCAAAATGTTGGCAGCTTTAATCAAGATTTTTTAAAGAACATTACGATGAAAACAATAAAAAAGGTTGCAAAAAATTATGTTTAATATTCTTGTAAATAAAGATTATTAAACAAAACTGAAAAGCATGTATGTAATTAATATTATAATATGAAAATACATTTTAAACTCTTTAAAAATTAATTCTTAGGTTGTTTTTATATTAACACTACAATGGAACGACATCCATATGATAATTTATGCAAATTTATTCTTACGTATGAATGATCTCGTAAATGCATGCCATCAGTTCTCGCGATGACTTATAGAAAGCCGAAAGTTGGCTCCAAATGGAGAAATGCGGCATAGTATCATACGGTGAAGAAATGGTGGCGCAGTTTTCAACATATGGTACTGGCGCCTCGGCCATTTTACAAACATAACAAATGTTCACGATTTTAACCAAAAAATACGAACGTTAATTTCAACCCCTCTAACCACTAATAGATTCCAATACATCGTTTTTTAAGTTTAAAATGTATATTATTTTTAAAATGGTAATAAAAGAAACGGAACACCTTTTTTTCTGTGTTCATTTCTATTTGTTTTCGCCTATTTTCACTGCTTGTATTGAGATCCAGGTGGAAACGTTGCACATTTAGATGTCAAGAGAACGACTCATAATCAATGCCAGAACATCAGCGTTCATTTGCGCATAAAACAAAACTGTTAATCTAACAGCTGCATTCAAATCGTTTGAAACACGTGAGTCCGTGAGCATTTCATTCGAAAGCGACCAATCAGAATTCATGTATTCATGGCTTAGAGCCAATCACAAACGCTTCGTTTTGAATGCATTCTTTTGAAGGACGCATCGTTTTTATTTGACACATTGATAAAATTAACAAATCGAACAGCAACAGCATCGGAGCCCTCTCTCTTTTTTCATCTTCTCTGATATTAAATAATCCAGCAAGTGCGATCAAACGGTTTACTGTGTATAGATTGAACGTCTACACTTGCGCAAGATGTTAGCAAGCTACCGCACAATGAGCACAGCTAAAGTTCAAACGACCAAACACACCGAACAGAAACACAAAGAACATTCGAAAAGCCAGCCCATCCTACCAGAAGTGGCGCAACTTGTTCTGGATTCGAAAAGTGGGAAGAAGTATTACAGGGGGAGGCTAATGGGGAAGGTAGGGTGATTTTTTGCTTTGTATTTATTATGAGCAAGCAGTGCCGATGAAGGTGCCCCCATAGAAATCGCAATCTCGAGATTTTTTAACAATATGTAGAGCTTAAGTGATTCGTGAAAAGTTATTTAACAATTAAAAAGACGCTTGCATTTTCCAAGAATTTATAGGGAAGGAAATAACCAACTAAGTGTTGCCGGTGCATCATTTTCGATTTCAACAAATTTTAGAAATCTTCATATGTAAAGGCTTTATCTGCATTTTTTGTATACTATTTCATTTTTTATATTTATTTTCTGAATTAACTTAATTAATTAGCATATTTAAGACCGCATCTTATAAAATGGTAGCTGGGGCACAAAAAGGAATTAGAGTCCAAAATAAACCGAGAGGAATAGAAAACACGCCCCCCTCCGTACATCAGCAACAATCTCCTAAAGGTATGGATTTCTTAGGGTGGTTTCGCGAGATGCTACGAAGTAACAGACACACAAACAGAGAAAAAGTACGCATGTAAAGCTATATCGAAAGCCAGGATTGCAAAGCCACACCAACAACAAAAGGTAAATGTGTTGACCAAGAACGTTTCGGTTGACGGAAATTTGTCATCTTAGTTAATGATTATTTTTCTATCTATACATCATAGTTAATGGTTATTTATTTACGTTCCACCGGATTTGATTTCACAGTTTTTGGAATAGAATGCCAAGTTTTAGTTTACCAAATTTTCTTCGTCAATTGTAGTTACTCATTTCTTACTCATGTTCGCTGCATAATTTATTACTCATGTCTCTGCATAATTTATGCATGAACACTTGAATGCTACACAAACCAATGGGCGACGGACCCGCACGGAGACAATGCCTGCGGCAAGGATCAATCGAGATTATTAATATTTATGCAATGACGTGTACGTGTGATGCATTTTTTACTCATAGATCGCAAACGAGGTTGACCTGCACAAGGGCTTCAACGGTCGCTTCATTGTGCGTTTCTATGGTTACTTCGAAGATGAAGAGAACGTTTATATTCTGTTGGAGTTATGCAATCGAAAGGTAGACGAGAGATTGTGTTTTCAAATATCCCAACTAAACCCTTCATACCACTTTCGTTAGTCGCGTATTTTGCGATTATAAAAATCTCTCAGTTAGGCAACCGACAAATTTGAGCTAGGCTTTCATTAAACAAAGGATTTTGATGCCGGAGATGGGATTCGGGTCGGGCCGGTTTTGCTTGGTTTTGGTACCTTATAACGTAAAAGGAGCAAAAGAGAGTTTCAAGAAATCGCTTAGATCTTTACAACGCTCCTTAGATCCTCACAACGCCCCTTACAATTGAAAATTCATTATCAATATATTTGTTAAAGAGCGCTGATAGGCTAGTAGTCGATTGCCAGCTAAGAAATATAGTTCACGTACAACCTCTTACAATCTTCTCTATACACTGGTTGGTTTTTATGTGAAGCCCAAATGATGATTACGAACTCATTCCATTCTCTTCTGGTTTAAGTCGATGGTGCAGCTTCTCAAACAGAGACGTACACTCACCGAACCGGAGGTCCGTTACTTCATGCACCAAGTGATTCAGGGGGTGAGCTACCTTCATCAGGAGAATATTATCCACAGAGACATCAAGCTAGGTAACCTCTTCATCAACAACGAGATGGAGATTCGCATAGGAGATTTCGGGCTGGCCGTGAGAGCGGACAAAGACGGGAAAAAAGAAACGTATGTTATAAAGGATATTGATTAGTAGTATTAAAATTTCACATATTCACATGTTTACAGGCTGCTTTCATTAAACTGCTCTTTATTCACGCTTTAATGAGTCATATCAGATTTCTAGATACTAGTGATCCAATGAAGCTTTTCTTCTTCTTTTTTTACATTTTTTTTCACGTCTATTTTCCATGCTAGCATGGGTTTTTCTCCACTCCAATCAAAAGTTTTGAAATATATACAGTACAATCCCGAACTCGAACCCCGTTAACTGTTTTTCAGTTCCCCTTCCCTAATGTTTTTTCATAAAAACTCCCGATAACTCTAACATTCGCTATCTCCAACAATTTTACTCGGTCTCTTGGAGGTTCGAGTTATCGGGATTGTACTGAAATTCTCTATTCATCGTCAGAATAAAATTATTTTCCAACAAATTAAACAGACATGTAACCAAAGACGTTATCGTCTATAGGTCTGTATGCGGTACACCGAACTACATAGCGCCCGAAGTGCTTAGCAAAACCGGACATTCATTCGAAGTGGACACGTGGGCACTGGGCTGTGTCATGTAAGAGGAACACGTATTTATTTACGCTCATTATTTACTGTTGGTACGTAAGTGGCCTGTTTGTTTGTTTGTCCACACGTGATAGTCAGCTAGCAGAATCCTTTGCGTTCTTGCTTTTAAGTAGAATTCTGAGTGAATTGACCTGCTCATGCCAACCGTTATGGTTCTATTTAATGTGTCTTTTCGTTTATAATTTGTTTTTATTGAAGATTTAACGCAATGGATTCTGGTAGTTGTATGCGTGATCTTATAACTATGACAACGGGAAATGATGCGACTAAATGTTTTAGCTTGAATGTTTGTTTTATAACTGAAACACTGTCACTGAAATGAATCACACAGCAAAAACAAGACAATCGACTGTACTGACCTTCTTTAATTGCCATCATTGTGACGTATGCCGTATTGTATTGATGCCATATGACGTGTTCTTAGCAGGTGTTTTCGTGTTTTTTACATGTGTCCCGTCCTGAGTGTTTTTTGTTTCCATGGTGACAAGGTACGTAACCATTCTGTGTTTTATTCGTATTTGTTCGTGCGTTCGTTGGGTTTGGGGCGTTTGGTAGCACGGTGCGTGTGTTTTAAAGTTTTGCTTTCCGCACACAAGGTACACGTTGTTGGTTGGGCGGCCACCATTCGAGACGAGTTGTTTGAAGGACACGTACATGCGTATCAGGAACAACGAATACGCCATCCCTTCACGAATCACCCGCCCCGCCGCCCGCCTCATACAGAAACTGTTGAGTGAACGGCCCGAGGAACGGCCCCGTTTAGATAAGGTGCTCGCGGACGAGTTCTTCACGCGTGGTTTCTTCCCTCGATCCCTGCCCTCGATATGCTGCGTGGCGCCTCCAAAGTTCACCTCGCTCAAAAACCGCAACAAGCGACGCGTGAGTAACGTGAATAGCGTGAAGGACGCGTTCTCGAAAATCGCGCTGCACGATGAATGCGAGAGCGGGATCGATAGCCAGGAGTCGAATGGAAACGATGAAGAATGCGTCTTCTATCAAGGTAACAATTTCTTGCTGTTTGAGTTAGTATTTGGTATTAACTCTATCAGACATTTTTTCCTCTTACTGGAGTTGGCGTTAGGAAGGGCATCCAGCTGTAAAAACATCTACTTCAACAAACCATCAGATGATTAAACCTACACAGTTGTGGAGAATATCATCTTTTGAAAAAGGTCTAACCCATGCTAGCATGGAAAATAGACGTGAAAAATGTAAATGATCATGATGAGACCGCTTATCCAATAGGAATGCAATAAATTATTTCTTAGTTAAAACAGAAATGAAATAAAAAGTAGGGTTCAATGATTACTAATAAGTATTGAACATTCTAGTAATTCAAACTCTCAGACAGAAGATTTGACACAAAAACCACTCGTGGTGATTAACCCTAACCTTGCTGCCCACCGAGGTTTCGCGTTAAGAATTTACACGCACACGTTAGGTAGTTTTGTGCGTAAACCGACTCTTAGTTCTTAAACCTAATTGGAACTGTAGAAAGGTTTGCCTAGCTTCTGTTAAAATACAAGTTGGTTTTACTATAATCCTTGTCGATTGCTGTTGAAGAACTTTGTTTCTTTCTTCAGATGATAACGAGACGTCATACAGTTACAACAACCCGCAAAATATGTGCGAACGACTGAGCAAGTGTCTAACTTCGTTACCAGACTGCCACAATACAGAATGTTCGGACCCAATCTCCACGGGAACTTCGGACGACTCGCAAGACGAGGCGAGCTTTTCGGACACCGACGCGCATCGGCTGTGGATCACAAAGTGGGTTGATTACAGCAACAAGTATGGCTTCGGAGCACAGCTATCCAACGGTTGCATCGTGATCAGGTACAATGATGGAACAACACTAGCTGTAGACACTCATAAAAGGTAAGAAACATCGTTAATCGTTTTAACTGAAAAAATAAACAAAACCGAAAGATCTTTGTATTTATTCATTTCGCCATGCAGTTATTATTATATCAATTTTTTAAATTGAAACGTACCATATGGAATCCATAGAAGAATGGGAAGTTAGGGAAAAGCATCAGAAGCACCAAAAGAAACATCTCATGTTTGGAAGTTTTCGTTTTTTTAGACGCCTACAATATTTCGACGAAGATAAAAACATTTTCCGGTTCAGTGTGAGTAACATACCCGAAGATCTGAGTAGAAAGGTCACACTGCTCAATTACTTCTCCAACTACATGGACAAACATTTACTAAAAGTGAGTGAGACCACGCCTGCTGCCCGCATTCAACAATCAATCATTTCAATGTCTGTAGCAAAATATTTTTCTTTGTTGTTTCTTAACCTCCGGAGTATTATGCATATTGATAACGGCGTAATTATCTCAGTTGTTTCCTAACCCCTGGAATATGCCTCACATTGATAACGGACGACCTGTTATTTCCTAACTTCAGAAGTATGCCTCATATTTATAACGGTGTATTTATCTCAGTTATTTCCTAACCTCTGGAGTATACCTCGTGTTTATCCCGGTTGTTTCCTAACCTCCGGAGTATTTCTGATACTGATAGCGGCGTATTTCTCTATGTCGTTTCCTAACCTCCGAAGTATTCCTCATATTGCTAACGGCATATTTATTCTGAAATAAAAGTTTCGCACATGCACTTATGTAAGCTACTACATGTGGAGTATTTTTAAGGCGTGATTTTTAAACACAAACGATGCGAACTAATACTTCTCAGATTTGAAATATTGTTTTTACATTAAATGACGAAACATTATAATTAAATGACAAAAACAACGGAATCCACGCCAACTTCGCATAGCATTGAATATCGATCTGCATCTCTAGGGAGGCGACCTGGAAGATCCATCGCAGAAGCACGAGGTCTTCTCAGAGATGTCCGTCATCGATATCTGGTTTCGTACAGACAAAGCGATGGTCATGTATTTAAGCGACGGTACACTGCAGGTACCTTTGTTGTTAAATATCTAATGCTTTGGTGCTATAAGAACTCGCGTACTCCCTTCCCACTAACGTCAGTACTAAGATTTCATGGCGAAAATCTTAAAAAATGCTTCTTCTGCAGTATGCTCCCGGTAACTCGAACCACCAATAGGACCATGGTTCGTGTTATCGAGTGACTTTTATGAGAAAGTGTCACGGTTGCAAAATAACTTGAGTTTGATTTACCGGGATTATACTGTATATTCCTTGTGACGGAAAAATGTGAAAAAGAGAACTCTTGTAACTAGTTTTTTTAATTACGGTCATAAAACTTATCGTCCACTTGTAACCACCGTACAGTGTTTATTAGCACCCTGTGTTATGGTTGTCATCTGTTGTCTCCAGGTAAACTTTCTCGCCGACCACACGAAAATCATCCTGAACCCAGAATGCAACAGCGACGTCATCACGTACATCAACCAGAGTCGCGAGAGTTTCGTGACGTCACTAAACAGTGTTTCAAAACGAGGCTGCAGCGAGGAGATCAACGAGAGATTGCAGTACTGTCTCATGGTTCTGCACAAGCTCTCCGAGATGTATATAGACGACGGCAACAACTCCTAAGACATTATTGTAGCAAGGGAGATTGACGAGGCAGGTTGAAGGTTCTGTAAAGTACACCGGAAATCTACCGATCAATCCGGAATTAAGCGTTTACCGACGTCAAATAATTACCGACTAAACACCGGCTACCGTAACATTGGAAAGGCAAAGCACTTTTTAAAGAAGAAAGATAATGTGGAGACAATGTGAATATTTTAACACGTGATGTAAATATTGTACAGCGGAATTTTACATGCAATAATTCATTTTTTAACAGCCACCTTTTATGTACAGTCGTCGCACGCAGCGCGAATCTCATCGCTCGCAGCGCGACTCTCGCGGCATAAAATAAAGAAAAAATCTCGATAAATTCCATTTAAAAAATACAAAAAAGAGAACAAAAATAATGTAAAAATAATGTAAAAATTGCTAAAACACATAGGTTTCAGAATCGATAAACAGTCCTCCCTTTTTATTTCGTGATCGGCCACAGGTTGTCCTGCGATAGCTAAACAAATAAATACAGATGAAAAAAGCAAGAAAAAACACATATATAGCACATTAAAAAACAAATTCAGAAATGTAACGGGGAGCAGCATCCCGTATGAACTAGTATATACAAACCAGGGTGGCCCGTATGAACTAGTCAGTACGCAGACTTCAAGAAGTATATACAAACCAGGGTGGCTACAGGATCGGGAAAGAATGTTTGTCAGGGGAAAATTATGCGTTTATAAAAAATCAGGGGAAACTGTTTTTTTTTTGTTAAATCAAATTATTTTCATGATACGCTCGGATGATTATTATTCATTGCCGACATTATTCAACCTTGTAATCAAAATTGCAAATGCTTTGATTGCTAATTCATTATTTTGTCTTTTCATTTTCAGCAAGAACGGTGAATTTCGTTACATCGAAATTGAAAACATTATTCTGCACTCATTGCATTGCTATAGAGCAAACTACGGCCCGCGGGCCAGAACCCGCATAGTGAATTTTTGTGTCGCCTAGAAATTCCTCATGATACAAAATTCTTTGATAAGTAGTAGTTATCGCGAGTTATGCCATATTTTTCGAGTATTTCGCGATAACTACTTTATCAATAGGTCTATATGATATCTTATATAACAAGCTGTGAAAGCGTGAACATGAACGTCGTGTGACTCAATGATTTTACGATTACATTATTCTAACATTCGCACGTGCTGTCATATTTTCATATTTTGCACTCTGTTTTTAACCAATAGGAATCCCGAGAATAGTTGCTTTAACCAATCAGAAAAAATATTGAGTTTTGCACTCCGAAATATGATATATATTAATATATGTTATCTCGTGATTAGCCAATCACGTTCAAGATATTCACGCAACCTATTGATAAAACTTTATATTAAGACCATTTCTATATGTTGAGCAGGGAATGAAGCATGGAAATAATATCTCTTGTATTATTTACATGAATCAAGTTAATCTAATTAATTGCAATCATTTCATCAAATATTTTTAAGTAAATATAACTCATAATAAATATAAACTTATTCAAAATGAATTTAAAAGACAGGTGTAAGCAATTTCTTCCTATTTAAATTCGTTTTTATTTGCAGCAGTAAGAAAAGAAATCAAAACACCGTGAAATAATTCAAGGAAGTAAAAATGTCGAAAAAGCGAAAAGTTGATGCAGAGGGTCGCGTTTTTAAAGAAAGTTGGGGGTTGGGGCGTGGGTATTGTAATGGAGCGTAACAACAAAGTACTGTTTGTCTGTATCTGTCATGAAAGAATACAACATCAAGAGACATTATCATACAAAACACTGTTTGAGTAAACACAAGTATCTTCAAATGAAAAAAACAGTGGGAAACCAACAAGGTTAAGCTAAGAAAGACACTGACGCATCAGTAAGAGTTAGTTTCAGAATCGGCAAAGCTATTGCATCAAAGTCATTTAGTTTGTTTGTAGAAGAAATATGTCCCGAAAACAAAATTAGATTTGTGCAGCTTAAGAGACTACAACAGGTAAAGATATCGCAGATGAAGCTATCAAACTATTTGAGAAATATAAACTTGACAAAACAAATGTGGAATTATAACAGATGCTGCACCAGCAATGACTGGCAAAAACAAAAGATTTTCAAAGCTCTTTTTAGCTAGACTTGAGTTAGATGCGACTAAAATTATGGTAAACCACTGTATTTCACACCAAGAGAATTTGCGTTCAAAAGTTCTTCGTTTCAAACATGCTATGAAAGAAGTTGCTGTTAACTTCATCCGAGCTCATGCTCTGAATCACAGGCAATTTAAAACAATGTTTGAAGAAATTGACGCAGAATATGGTGATCTATTTCTCTAATGTTCATTGGTTGTCTCGATCGTTGATGCAGATTATGGTGATGTTATTGTCTCGATCAACAACGTTGAAACGCTTCTGGTTTCTGAAAGAGGAAACATGTCTATATATGGAAAGTAAAGGCCAGGAAAGTTTAGTTTTTAAAGAAGATGATGAATGGATTGATGATCTGGGATTTTTAACAGATATAACACAACATTGAGCAGATTTGAATTTAAAACTTCAAGGAGAACATCACCTGTCTCACAAAATGTTTCAGCAAATCAAAGCATTTGAAGAAAAACTTAAGCTTTTCCTGCAACATTTCTCGAAGCATCGAAAGCAATACACTTTGAATGTTTGACTTCAAGAATAAGGAGCCAAAAATTAAGAAAAGCATGCAACAAATGTCAAACTGTTACTGGAGGAATTCCAATCAAGATTCAAAGACTTTGAAAAATATGAGTTCCAGCTGATCCATTTAATGTTAGAGGACTGTCCGATTCAACTACAAATGAAAGTTATAGAACGTACATAAGCTATTTCGGAAGTACATACCGATGTGAACAATCTTTTATCCTCAATGAAACTTACGGAGACGAAATAGCGTACCCGACTTACAGACCAAAACCTGAAAAACCAATTAAGAATATCTCACTCGTCATATAGAGTTAATAAACTAGTAAACGCAAAACAATGCCCAAAATTCTCATTGAGTCCATTCCTAAAGTTTGTAAAAAGTAATGCAAAAATAAAAGGTTTTTGATATTTTTTGATATTATTATTTTTCATTTTTATTCCAATGTACTCTATCTTCTCTTTTACCTGGCCCGACTTAAAGATGTAAAAGAGAGCATTAGAGAGTCATATGAAAGAAAAAACTAAAGACTCCATTCTTCACCTTGTCATTTGATGAGAGCTTAAATGAGATATTTCAGAATTGTGAACTAGACTTGACAGTTAGTCAATTTTTTGTTACAAAACTACATTTCTTCAAATACCAAACCATCAACATCATCATCATCGGTTTATAGTCCATGATTAGTCCATGCAAGCATGGGTTGGAAAACCGATAAGCCAATGGTATTGTTCCCATTTGATGATATATTTTCAACTGCTAAAAGCATAATGGCTTTATTCGTTAAACAAGATGTTTTGAGCAACATCAAGCACGGTAACCAGTTGGCAAAGTTTGATTTCTTCAAAAAAAGACATTTACTGCCATTAAAAACATCTTAACAGGTTTTGCAGTCAAACAAGACATCAAAGATTTGTCCAGGAAAGACATTGTTTCATTTTTGAAAGACTTTCGTAACATTCATCAGCTCTCAGAAAAGATAGTTGAAAGGATTCTAAAAAGCGGCTCAGGATTCCTCGTAGCAGCTAGCTGTATCAATCCTTTAAGAATCAAATTCAAAATCAAAGCTTTTAGATGCCAGTTCAACCACTCTACTAACTGAATTCAAAGGTTCAAAAAAGAAAACATTCCATTAGACAAATTTCGAAAGCTTAATGTTGGGGGATCACACAAAGTTTTATTCCAGGTTCTAATTTTGATATTTGTCCTTAGCCATGGCTAGGCATCTATCGGATTTAGTATTAATGGTAATATGCTTTTGGATAACATGAAGGAAGAATCACTCAGATATTGCCGTACAGTCAAAGATTACCTGATGTCACAGCAGTCACATAAAGTTGAGATTCCAACGATCAAACTTGTAAGAAGTGCTTCTTCGCATTACAGAACATTTTTGGGGTCAAATAAAGGAACCAGAGAAACAAAACGAATCCCTTTTGAATCAAGAAATCAAAGACGTTGAGGACAAAAGAAAAGTATTCAAAGAACTTTGCGTAAACTACAATAAAGAATTTGTTGAATACACGAAGAAAGTTGGAAAACTAACAAAATGATAGTACTCAAATGAAACTTTACCTCACAAAATGTAATGATTTCAAGAGGAGATGTGAGGAGTATAATAAAGTAAACTTGATGAAGCATTGGAAACTCTGCATGCCAAAAAGAAACACCTTGTATCAAAATCTAATCTGATCGACGCCTTGCAACTCGTCGTTATAGTTTTTTACATTTCACAATGTTCAGATTATTTTTGATGACTGAAAGACATTTTCATCCACATTTAATTTGCACTTGATCATGTGTTTTATCTTTTAATTTCTTTTGTTACATTTACCTCCTAATTTGAGCTAAAGCTGGAAAATATTTGAAAGGATATACAATGATTTGCAATTAATCACTCCTTTGAGTTATAGATTGTATCATCATATTTATGCTGATGAATCAGCATTTATCAGCGTTTATGTCATATTAACTTATAAACTTTGTGTTTTCAATCAAGCTCTCTTTCTTTCTTTCTTGTTCAATCAATTTCCAAAATAATTCAATCATATAAGTGAGATTTCTTTCATTTTTCATCGATTTTGGACAATTAATCAAAAGTTTATGATGGATTTTTGTTGTACTTTTTTCCAACTATAAATTATCAATGTTAAATGTTATTGTTGGAGTTAAAGAGTTGCAATGACATATCATACAAACTCAAATTCATGTTTCTCCAGTGTTAAAATCAGGGGGAAGTGTGGGGAAAACAGCTTTATAAACAGGGAAAACAATTTTAAAGATTTTGTATCCACCCTGCAAACAACTCGTTGAACGACTACATTGTTGCTCAGAATTACATATTCAATTATCTTCTATTATGTTTTAAAAATATAAACAACGGTGTCGCAAAAAAGCAAAAAAAACAACTAACAACCTTACTGAAAAATGAAAATAAAATGGAGTCGTGGATTTTCGTTTTTTGTCTTACTGAAACGCTATTCAAAGAGAAGACCATACATTGCTGTTTAATGTTGATGTTTGTGTTTTGATTGAAATTGAAGACTTTGCGGTGTAATTTTCATTGTGTGAATAAGAATAGTACCTAATAATTCGATCTAAAACATTCGAATCCCTTGAGAATGTTGATAAGTTTTGGTAATTATTATTTTATGCGAGAGTTGTGTTTTGTGAAATAAAAAAATCTTAATCTTAATACCGCAAAGCTTTGACTTTACGGTATGGGGGTTGATAATAAAATGAGGGAATGGGGGGGGGGGGGGGGGGGGGGGGGGTCATTATAAAATGATTTTGGGGGTGAAAATTTTGAAAAAAATGCAATTTGCTCCCCCCCTACAATTAAGCACAAAAGAGTATTGAGAGAATGCATAAAATGTCTGAATTTGAACATATTTGCGAGGCTTTCTTCTTGTCAATAAACCTTCTATATCTTCATCACATATCCGATAATTAAACCAATCATACCGTTGCTTCTACTTTCTCATCATTACACCTTTCATTGATCGACATCATTTCCACGTCACTTACACGACGATCGTTTTGCGAACTTTTCGGTAACGAATTCACTGAACATAAAACAAAAACTTAATTGTGTCGCAACAACGACCACAAAACAATCATTTAATCATTTAATCGAAATGGCAATGACGTGATATCTTAAATATGGTATTCTTTTTTTAAACATAAATATTTTTATTCACATGTTAGTTATGCTAAAAATTCGACCACGGATAAAAATATCTATATATATTATAAAAAATATATTAAATAAAACGACTATTGCGCACATTTACTCTTTACTATCCAGGTACAAAAAAACAAAAATACATGGCAATAAAAGAAAATAAAAAAACAACAATAAATTGAAATTACACTAATTCCTCTTATAAGCAAGGGAACAACTTCTTCATTTATATATACTATTTATATATATATATATTCCCACCTGTTAAACTTGCCCTGCGGTCACATTCTCTCATCTCCCTTTCATGCAACCCGACTTGATAGGCCACAATGGCGGCATGGTCAAGCTTACCAGGAACACCTGAAAACAATTGAGGTGAATATGGCCAATTTTTTTCGAAAACCCAGTAAATTGATGATGTGCAGATTCTGAAACCATTAAATAAAAAAAATATTACATTAAATATTTTTGCTCAAAGTATTTGAAAAGATTCATTATCCATAACAATACAGTTCTCTCTTTCAAGCAAACAAAAACTTTTAATACTAACCAATTTGCAGTTTGCCAGAAGGACAAAAAATATTATTAGAAATAATATTTTATATTTTTTTCACTATATTTATACATATAAATATCAAGCCTTCTTCTATCTGCCTTTGTTAGATTTAAACTGAAATTTCAAATCTGTCCTTATTACCGCTTGTCGTATCTTTCTCGGTCTACCTCTAGAGGCTTTACCCTAGGAACTATCAAGTCTCAACTTTCTTATCCAAGTAATCCTTCCCCATTCTCTCCTCCAAGTGGCCCAACCAACTCAACCTCTTGATCTGAACAACATCTTTGATACAATGAATACCTAGCCTACTACTTAGCCCATCTGAACTTTTTCTGACTCTGAGGCTGGTGTTACACATCCACCTAACCATTCCCATGTCTCACTCCTATACAACATTTCAAGGTCCATTCATATATAATAATGAATCATTTTAATACTTTGTAACCACTATCCTCAATATGTGTTGGGATTGTAATATGTTGAAGTACCTACTGAATAATGAACAAATAAAAAAATATTTAAAAAAATCTCAAAAGGTTGCGGAGTTAGAGTCGTTTGAAATTTTCACCATTAGGTGGTTTTTAAGGAGCGAGCGCGCAAGTTTTTTTACTTTCACTTTCACTTGCTAGAACTTTTGAGTATTTGCTTTATATACCATAGGTGTCTATTTTACCATTTTGAATTCATTTCTGAGGTCTAAAATGGATAAATCCAGCTGTAAAAACATCTGCTTCAACAAACCATCAGATGATTAAACCTACACAATTGTGGGAAATATCATCTTTTGATAACGTGCAACCCACTCTGAGTGGAAAAGGTCACGTAAAAAAAAAATAATGATGATGATGATGATGATGATGACTGTCATAAACTCACATACAGCAGAAAATCAAAATTGGAAATATTCACCGAACTTAGTCCAAATGATCAAAGTCTGATACGATGGAGAGCTGGGTTGAGAGAGGAGACTATGGTGCTAATCATATGTTTGCATCACCAAAAATTATATTTGGAAAATGTTTTTGAAAGAAAATTTACCAAGTGCTGTAATACATTTGATATACACAGCAATAAAGGAAAATTGCAGCAAATCACAAGATTACACTAGAGATGGCTGAAAACTTGGAAATGTGTGACATTAAAGTAATTCCGGGGGTATAGGTTATGTTCAATCTGTTTCCACGAAGAAAGCAAGGATATAGATTCAACAAGTGAACTTAGTTGTATATCATCGTCATCATCATCGTCATCCGATACTAGCAGACTGAAAATGAGACCAAGAGCATGTGTTGCAAAGCGCCAGTTTGACGCTTCCTTAAACATGTTAGAAATATCACTGGTCACTTCCCATGCATTGCCAAAGTGACAGCAAACATTGGACGCCAAAAGGAAGACAAATAAGGTTGTTACCAATTTGAAGGAATGCTATGCTACGTATATAGGTGTTGATTATATAAAGTTTGAATCACCCGGTACAAGTTGTCAAGTCAATGAAACAATACAAACAACCTATCTCTCTTGCTTGATCTGATGTTAAAAGTAAAAGAGAAAATTGCCAACTCACAGAGTTACAAAGAAAAAACCAAGTTATTGACTCTTAGACCAAGGTCCACGAACAGTGAAAAAGACTGCAGATTTCTTTGAAATGAGTACATATTTGGTGACGACTGCTAATAGACTGAAACAAACGGAGGGTATGTTAACAAGTCCAAAAGTAGGAACACCCTGCCACATTAACATTGTTTTGTCATTAAATGAAGATGATGAACACAGTAGTATGATGCCTGGAAAAAGTGACTGTGTTAGTATAAAAAAAACGAATACAAGCAAAAGCGTCTACTGCTGTGTAATTTAAAGGAACTTTATGGGCTGTTAAATATTCCAGTGTCAAAATTGGATTAACAAAATTTTGTGAGTTGTGTCCCAAATGGTGTGTGAATGTTGCTAGCAGTGGAGCGCATTCAGTCTGTGTTTGTACTCACCGTCAAAACATCTAATAGCCAATGCTGCAAATCTTTCACAAAGTTATAAAGAATTGATGGAATTCATCGTCTGTAGCACAGACTCAAAAATGTGCATGGTCCATAGATGCCCAAACTTCCCCGGAAAGGATGCACTAACAAATTTTTTAATTCAAGGATTGGTTGATGAAGGAGACACTCTAATTACATATCAGAAATGGCAATCAACAGATAGATCTGCTCTTCGCACATTGGTTGCACCAGTATCTGAATTTGTTGATATTCTTACAATTGATAAGCTGACTGACCACTCATATATTGCAAAGTGTCAAGCAAAATACCTGTCTGAACGAAAAGCAAATCTAAATGGTGAAACATGTATTGTGGATCTTGCAGAGAACTATCAGTATGTTGTTCAGGATGAAAGACAGTCCTTCCATTGGAATCAGAGTCAGTGTTCAATACATCCTGTTGTTTTGTATTTTAAGTCCAAGGATGGCGGTATTTGCCATCTGCATTATGTCTGAAGACAAAACCCATGATGCAGCATTTGTTTATGAAATCTTCAAACAAATTGTAAAATATATTTCAAAAGTATGTCCTGGAATAAGGAAGATTGAATATTTTTCAGATGGCTGTGTGGCGCAGTATAAAAACTACAAAAACTTTGTTTAATCTTTGTTTTCGTGAAAGTGATTTTTTACTAGATTGCTCTTGGACCTTTTTTGCCACCAGTCATGGCAAATCTCCTTGCAATGGTATTGGTGGTAAAATTAAGCGGCTTGCAACAAAAGCAAGCTTACAATATCCAATTGGAAATCAAATATTGACAACTCTAAAATCACTGTCATGACTTCAATTTTAATACCATGTGGTGGCAACCGGAAGCAAGCTTGAAGATCGGAATGTTAAGGGATCAACCATTCGTGGAACCAGATCGTTTCATCATTTCGAACCAACAACTACAAATTCTATCGGTTATAAACAAACAAGTAAAGATAGTGAATTTACAGGTATTCATCATTTTGAAAGATCATCTTTTGTTCCTACCAACATCAAAATTGGTGATTATGTAGCCTGTACATATGACTTCAATTGGTGGATTGGAATTATGAACAGTGTTGACTCCGAAGAAGGAAATGTCTCCATAAAATTTATGGCACCAAAGGGTCCATCAGCATTTTTTCATTGGCCACTCAGAGATGATATATGCAACATACCATTTAAACAAATAATTACAGTTATATCTGCTCCATCCATAGCAACTGCTCACCAGTACAAAATAAATGTTGATGATATGAAGATAATTTACTTTAAAAACAAAATACACAATTAAAAGTTCTAATTTTCCGCATCATTTCCTTGATATCGTTTTTAGATCATTACATACAGTGGATTTTACATTTCAGTAAATGCAATGTCCTGTGCAATAAAAACAGGAATAAAAATGAAAATACCCTACATGTACAGCACGTCTCAAAGATGTATGGTATGGTAGAAAGGAATGTGAGAAGATATTTTGTATCTTATTAATGTATTAATAATTAATGTATTAATAAATCACAAACATTTAAAAATGCAAAAGTTATGATACCTTCCAGCTGGACTTTCATCTCCATATTTCTCTCTTTCAGTTCATTGGGAGATAGTTCGTTGAGCGTGGAACGTGGATATTTCTCAAGTATCTGTCGCTTGCCCTCCGTTCTTCGAACCACAAAGTTAATTAGCTGTGAACACAATTCACAAGCTTTTGAAATTTGTGTTTCTTTGATGACCTTTGATGAAGAGAAAAAGTTGCTATATTGCTATACCGTAAAAACATCTGCCCCAATAAACCAGCAGATGATTAAACCTCCATAATTGGAAACCGTCCAACCCATGCAAGCATGAAAAAGCAACGTTAAAAGGATGATGATGTTGATTTAATTTTTAAGAAGGGATTTGCAAGCTAACTAGCTATTTTTTGGATAGAAATTAAGTTTAGAATTTGTCAACCTTTTCTATATTAATGAACTTTCTGTCACTCTAGCGAGTAAATATGAATGAAATAAGATGGGAAATGTTTCTTTCTAGGTGTTTCAAGAATAGTTAGCTACAAATTTCTGTTTTGTTGATGAAATATGTTTGTAAAAAAGATTGTATCTATATATATATATATATATATATATATATATTTGGCCATGTTTGAATATCAGTGCTTTTTATCAACTGCATTATGTACTGACTGTGGCTATTTGAAATGTGAAAAAACAAACTGACATGGTAACGCTATATTTAAGGAATGATGCGTGCAATTTGCAATGTTAAATAATACACCACAATATATACAGCCATATAAATATATTATATTTATTACATTGATATGGTGGCACAGTTATTCCTTTTCACAGAAGTAATGGGTGTATATAACTAGTATATTATATATGATGCTATGGCGCAACTCTATCGCAACAAGAAGCAAATTACAACGTAAAGTAGATTGGTTGAAGTAACCCGAAAATTGAAAGCAAACGTAAACAATGTTGGGTGTAACTGTGGTCAAACACTCACTACCATCAACAAGTGTAACATCTCCCTACCTCATTCATGTGATTAAGGGCAGCATCGTGCCTCTGCCTTGGTGACAAATAGACCGTCGCTGTTTCCTCAACACTGGTAACAATGTTTTCCGTTTCTGGTCCATTCAAAGTGTCACGGTGTTCAGGTTGGAGTAATTGATTAGTAGATGATTGACCAGCAGAACCTTCATGTAAAGTCAGAGGTTCCGACGTTTGAGGTGACCAACTTTTAGACAAGCACAGGAGAGTCACTACTTTAGATTCGTTCTCACAATACGGAGTTGAGCAACTTATAAAACTTTTATTTCTTGTTGGTTGCGTTAACTTATCGCTCATCACCGGACCTTGTGCAGGTGGACAAAATGTATTTTGTGATTGTTTTTCTTTCGCATTTTCTCCTGGAGGGTTCATCTTGGAGACAACAGGATCAAAATTATCCGAAATACCGTCGCTACACATAAAAACATAATCTTCTTTCTCTAAAATTGTAAACGAACACGTCAAATTACTCAGATCGGGGTTATAGCCATCGGCGGGACCCAGCGAGCCCCCGCTGAATCTCATATCCCGCTCTTTATCTAAAGAATGTGAGCCGTGCGTCACTTCTTGCACGCCGTCATTTTCACTGAAGACATATGCGTACGTGTCACCTACATTTACAACACAAAACGCCCATCTGTTTGCCTCCTTCAATTGCACAACAACTCCCACACAAAGCGTTGTCAACGTTGCACCCTCGTCGATAATTTGCGCTTGAGCTCTCTCAAAACCTTTCAATATGCAGCAAAAAACGTCCTTCGTGTTTGTGCAGTCGTGTATATTTTCGCATAAATGCGTGATGGCGCCGTGAACAGCGCAGTTTGATGCCAGTTCCGACTTTCTCCCCCAGCTCACGCCGTCGGCGACCGCGAGCAAACCGCAATTCTTTCTCACAACCACCGCCAATGAATCGGCCAGCGGGTCCCCAGATCGAATGTTTGTTTTGATGTCTGTTTCATAAAGGCTGTACAACGTACCATACGCAAAGTCAGAACGAGTTTTCCATTGGCATGCTATCAAAAGGAAGACATCAAGAAAAAATAATATTATCACCAAAGGATTACAAAGTACGGGTAAGAAAGTATCAGACCATAAGTATACATTTAAAAAAGTCACAGCTGACTCTTTTTGCAAAGTCACAGCTGATATGTATAAAAAATGCAGAATGAAGCTAGCTTACAATGTCAGTGGTGTATATTTGCGGTCGGCCGATGGTACGGGACGAGTGATTTTTTTTGCAAACAACTGCAAAATTGATTCTGTAACATCCCAACTGTCCGACGGAATAGTCGGTAATTTTTCAAATAATATTTACAAATGTGCATTTCCCCCCGACTATTTAAATACGGTGAAAAAGTAAAGTTGTGAATAGACTGTCGCCAACGATATATGAAACGAAAGATTACCAAGTAATTAAGAAAAATATTGCTAACATATTGTCTGTGGATGAAAACGTCTTGGAAGATGATCCAAGAGAAGAAGAAACAATTCTTAAGAGCAAACCTGATGAATTCAATCGATTGATGTCACTTTCGAAAGAAAAGGTTAAACAAACAGAAAAACCATCACAAAAAATAAAGTTGCTAACACTTGTTCCAGAGACTTGGAAGAAAAGTAAATTTATCAACGAGTTTTCAGTCACTGATTACATGGTGAGAGCATCTAGAAAACTTTTTAGAGAAAAAGGAATCCTGTCAACCCCTGAATCTAATAAAGGTAATACTATTTCAAAAGAAGTCATTGATCTCGTGACGGAATTGTATTGCAATGATGAGTTCAGCCGTATGATGCCAGGGAAAAAGGACTTTGTAAGCATAGCCAGAAACCAACATATGCAAAAAAGACTTATTTTGTGTAACCTTAAAGAGTTGTATGTCATGTTCAAGGAGCAACATCCAAATGTCAAAATAGAGTTTTCAAAATGTTGTAGCCTTCGTCCAAAGTGGTGTATTTTAGTTGGAGCTTCAGGATCCCACTCTGTCTGCATTTGCACCCATTCATCAAAATGTGTCTTTGTTGACAGATGCAATACACTTAGATTATCATGACTTGGTTAAAATGGTTGTCTGCAACTCCGAAAACAAGGAATGTATGATGGACTTTTTATTCAATATGTTCGAAGACAAGGCTGAAGAGACAGTTAGATTTAAACAAAAACTGATCGTTCTGACCTTATAACATGTACCGAGTCTATTTTGAACTTTGTAGAACTACTTTGTGAGTAAATTGACTCAGTGACTACCTATTCATTTATTGCAAAGTCACAAGCAAACTATCTGGCAAGATTAAAGAACAATCTTAATGATGATGAAGTCATAGTTTTAGGTGATTTTGCAGAAAAATACAGTTTTATTGTGCAAGATGAGATTCAGGGGTTCCACTGGAATACATCACAGTGTTCACTTCACCCTGTTGTACTCTACTACAAACAAGGTGGTGAGCTCCTGAATCATTCTATTTGCTATATTTCAGATGATCTCACTCACGATATAAACTTTGTATACCTGGTAGTTTCAGAGACCGTTCATAAAAAACTTTCTTCTGAACAACATTTCACAAGGGTAATTCCATATGAAATCAACCACAAAATGGAGGTTCTGACACCAACCATCTTCAATTTTGATGAAATTTGGCACAGAAGCTACATTTTATGAGAAAATAAGATGGGCCAAATTTTATCCCAAAATTCCCAGCGATTCCTGAGATATGGACACTTGGTTCCAGTTCCCTTTTTTCCTTAAAATTTTCAGCGCCGCATTAATTTCAAGTGAGTGAGCAACACTTAACATATGAAATCTCAAGATAGAATTGCTCAATTATAATGAAAATTGGTTCCTGACCATTTTTGAGGGTGAGGAATTCAAAAAACATCTCAAAAATGCCATAAAATAATGTCTTGAGGGTGATTTTTAGGTTTCTTTTCAGGTACACAAAAATTTTCTGAATATTCACTAGTGGAAGTTCAAAGAAAAGATTTTTAATGTGGGCGAACTCCGATCTTCTTGAAATTTGGTACACATGTTAGACATATATTAAGTAAAATTTTTACAAAAAATCGCAATGGTAATATTTCCTAATGTGAAAATATTGCATCTTATTTGAGTATACATATTTTTAGTTTTTTCTTATAAACTGATTTGTTTTTTGGTTAGAAATCGTGATATAGATCATATTATGTTTAGACAACAACTAACATTTTAAGTTATTATGATATCTAGGACCCATTAAATTACTAAAAGTACTTCATTGCAGTATAAATACAGTAATGCATTATTATTATAAAGGAGATAGGCACAGGTGGTTTTATTGTCATTTGCCGCGAGGTATAATTTTATACATTGATAGTCTGTAGATCCTATTTTTTATAGCAAGTGACCATCATATACTATAGCACATTACTATTGTTATTTTTATCATTGTTATTTAGTTTATGTTTAAACAATTTTAGTTCAATAGAATTTCTGTCAGTTTGGAGGACAATAAGTCGACAGACAGACAACAGATAGATCTGACCTTGTTATTAGAAGTGAATCTAAAGTTGATTTTATAGAGTTGCTTTTGACACAAATAAACAGGTTAACTTACCAAGCTTGCTATCTTGAAAAGTTGAAGACCACATTACCTGATAGTGAAGTAATTGTGCTTGGAGATTATGCTGAAAATTATAGTTTTGTGGTCCTAGACAAGATCCAAGGATATCATTGGAATTCTTGTCAGAGGTCTCTCCACCCAATACTCTTGGGTGCTTAATACAAGTGTGGGTCTTAATAGTTGTGGGGGGGGGGGGGGTATTAAACGTGGGGGTGGGAAGGGGTTAACACGTAAAATAAAGGAGACAGAAAGTGAAACGGCCCCTAGTGAAGATCTTGGTGGTAGTAGCAAATATTTTAATCTGCTTTTAATGATGCTAATTTTAGTTTTTAGTCTGTTTCGAACCGTATGTACACTGCAATGGCTACTTTTGGAACACACACCGTATAAAAACCATGATCTCACTTTCCGTGCATAACACTCAGTTTAACCAAAATTAATAAACACGGGCGTCTTAATAAGGCCACAGGTAGTGCGAGCCTACAAAGACCAAAAAACCAACAGATCTTGACTCCTTCTGACATGTGTGAATTTTGCCAGACTGAAGTAACAGGGGTCACTAGCATATTAATTTTATCAGAACAAAGTGATACTGTGAGAAATAAAATGGAAGTGAGGTATGAAACAGCAAAAACATTGATACTAGACGTTACCATGAGTATGTCCCTTTGAATGTGAATGAGATTGGTCTAAAGAGAACCTCTGGGCAAGGGAAATTTGACACAGTGTTTGATTATCGAAAATCAAAAGATGCGTCGGTTCCATTGGCGTTACAAGTCGGTCAATTTGTTGCTGCAAATTATGATAACTTGCCATGGATAAGGGTTATAATCGAAATAGACTTAGAACACAAGGACATTTTGGTTAAGTTTATGCATACACCTTTCCCTTCTCAATCATTCTTCTGGCCTGGTCATGACGATGCGTGTTATGTTCCAGAAAGTAAAATAATACTGACATAATACTGACAGCATCTTCGACATCTTCTGGTCGTCAGTATGTCATTACTGAGAGTGATAGACAATCTGTTGCTTCAAAATGGCAGCTACTACAGTGAAACAGTCTATTTTTATTTTTTATTTAATACAAAGGATAAATTTCCAAAACTTTTTTACACTGATTATATTTCTTGACATAAGTCATATAATATATTATGTATTTTTCTGGTCCCTTGGACTCAATAATTATCAGGTGAAAGTTTTTTTGATAATTGACTGACTACAGAAGTGTCTTAGATATCATAATAACTTAAAATGTTAGTTGTTGTCTAAACAAAATATGATCTATATCACGATTTCTAACCAAAACCAAATCAGTTTATAAGAAAAAACTAAAAATATGTATACTCAAATAAGATGCAATATTTTCATATTAGGAAATATTCCCATTGAGATTTTTTGTAAAAATGTTACTTAATATATGTCTAACATATGTACCAAATTTCAAGAAGATCAGAGTTTGCCCACATTAAAAATCTTTTCTTTGAACTTCCACTAGTGAATATTCAGAATATATTTGAGTACCTGAAAAGAAACCTAAAAATCACCCTCAAGACATTATTTTATGGCATTTTTGAGGTGTTTTTTGAATTCCTCACCCTCAAAAATGGTCAGGAACCAATTTTCATTATAATTGAGCAATTCTATCTTGAGATTTCATATGTTAAGTGTTGCTCACTCACTCGAAAATAATGCGGCGCTGAAAATTTTAAGGAAAAAAGGGCCTGGAACCAAGTGTCCATATCTCAGGAACCGCTGGGAATTTTGAGTTAAAATTTGGCGGGCCCACCTTATTTTCTCATGAAATATAGCTTCTGTGCCAAATTTCATCAAAATTGAAGATGGTGGGTGTCAGGGGTGGTTGATTTCATATGGAATTACCCACAAGTCTTTTACTTCACTGACGGCTGCGCAGGCCAATATAAAAACAGAAAGAACTTTTTGAACTTATGTCACCACTTAGAGGATTTCCAAATAAAGGCAAAGTGGTGTTTCTTTGCCACAAGCCATGGAAAATCTCCTTATGATGGCATAGGTGGAACACTGAAGAGACTGGCTGCAAGAGCAAGCTTGCAGAGAGCTAAGACAGGACAGATACTAACTCCCCTTGATATGTTTACCTTTCTGCCAAAATGAGGTTGTCGGAATCACATGTATGTTTCTCCCTTCACAAAATATCAAAACTGTACGATATAAAATGACAGAAAGATGTGCTTCTGTAAAAACAATACCTGGTACAAGGAGCTACCATGAATTTGTGCCTTTAAATAATGGTGAAATTGGCTTGAAGAGGATATCAGAACAAGAGTATTTTGATAGCGTATTTAGTTTTGTGCCAAAACCTGATGAGGAAATTAACATGACAGCTGAAATTCAAATCGGTCAATTCATCGCATGTGCATATGATAATGCACCATGGATAGGCACTGTCACCGAGATTGACAGTGAGCATAGAGATGTACTCGTTAAATTCATGCACCCGTCATTTCCAGCTCGCTCATTCTTTTAGCCAGAACATGATGACATTTGCTACGTGCCAGAAAGCAATATTTTGGTTGTCCTTACACCGCCTTCAACGTCTTCTGGACGGCAATATGTTTTGGAGAACAGAGTGAAACAAACTTTTGCTGAAAAATTCCAACTGTTTCAGTAGACAATTAAAAATTACAAGTGGGCACCTATATTTTAAACATCTAGTTTTTTGGTTATGCACTAGAAATATTGAAGCAAACTTGATTAGTGATATATTTTTTAAAAGAAATTAAACCAACACCATTTTTGGTCAAAAGGTAGTTCAATAAATCTGTAACTTGTGTGCAAAATTTGGAAATGATTACACCTTTCCCACATAAAAATTTTGGCCCTGGAACTCATATCATCAAATTTTTCTGGACCTAAACTTTAATTGCAAAATTCACTATAAAGACATCATCTAATGACTATTTTGTTGTGATTTTTGAATTCTTCACACAAGAAAATGGTCAGGTACAAATTTTCATGTAATTTAAACTTCTTAAGATTTTGCGTGAAGTGTATACTTAATCAACGCAAAAGTTTCGCAGCGCTGAGAATTTTAGCCCAAAAAGGGCCTAGGTCCAAATGTCTATATCTCAGGAACCGTAAGAGATTTTGAGCTAAAATTTGGAACATGTGATTTTCTCAAAGAATGTAGCCACTGTACCAAATTTCATCAAATTTGGAGAGGGTGGGTTACATGACCAGTTGATTTCACATGGACTGACCCATTTACAATATGCAACTATTTCCCATGTGGGTAATTTAATAAAATAAAGTATTTTTAGACTGTTTCTTATGCAACCATTGTTCTCAATCCACTGCGCATGACCATGTTTGTATATATATATAGGCCATCTTCAATCAAAAGATTCAGTGAAAGAAGTTAGCAAAAGGATAATAAGAGATATAAATATAAAATAGAATAATCTTAATTGAAAATAGATTTTTTTTAAACCCCGTAAATAGCGAATTGCTGAATATTGCATAAAAACTTCGAAAAACTTTTAGTAATGTTTTGTCGCGTTGGACAGTCAATATCTTTTGCGGACAAGTAAAAACTTTTTAATAGACATGTTACAAACTGTCCAACGAGACGAGTGGTGAAAAACTAAGTATACACCACTGAATGTTACAATATTAATGTTAGGTGGACAATTTTTTAAATTAAAACAAATATATATATATCATGAAGTTGCAGATTAAACGATCTTTTGCTCCAAAACAAGAATCGAAACCGTAACATACAAAATCGAAAAAGACACAGTAGATCAATATAGCACATTATAACAACAGAATTGATATGTGCAAATTACAGTACTAATCATCTTCCATATTTCAGGGGATTTTGGGACAAAGGCACAGATTTGACACAATTTTCCATAAAAATATTTGTATTATACACTTAAGAAAGCTTACTAGTAGGATGGTTCAAGTCTCTCTTGATAATATTCTTAGATGTTTGTTTGTTTATCTTATCGATGAAAGAACCTGGTGCACAGTAGGCCGACACGCATTCGAAGCACGGCTTTCTAATCTTCTTAACAGGAACATCATTAACATTTTCACCGTAAAATATTTCATGTGCAGGGGGGCTGTCTCTAAACAACAAGAAAACATTTTAGAAAATATTTCTGTATAATTATCAGCAGTTATTACAATAATTTCAGTATAATTCCTAAGGTTTACAAAATAGTTCCTCATGAGACATTCCTTCATTACTACCTGTCACATTCCCTATATATATAACTTTGTTTACAAGTACCTATATACAAAAGATTTTTATATATATATACAGTGCTTTATATATAATGCCCGGTCATTGGCTGTCGTCACCACCCAAAAGTTCTCCATGGCCGCACTCACTAGCTGTAACAATAACATTATTATTAATTTGCTTGCAGCATTTTCACTGGCACACCTTGGTGCACTGCAAAATAGAAAGAAGATACCAAAGCTGTTTATCTTATTCTCTAGACCTTTCAAGGAATATTTTAATTGTGCACACAATTTGAGTTTCATTCCTTATGCGCTATTTGTGTGTGTGATTTATAGTATATAGTTTTTTTACTTCTTGCTGCCTATAGCTAATGTCTCGACAATTAACCCATTAATATACTGTGTGAAGAGACCTTCTTTTGCTGCATGCATCCGTTGATGGTCTTCCAGACTTATGTAAGAGAAATACCATGCGATATAACATTAGTACAGAGAGACACGTGCCATGATCACATGGTCAAATAAGGAATATTATACGCAACAAATCACACGGCATATGTCAAAAAATCAGAAATGTTGTGCGGTAAGTATGTCACATGATAAGTCAAAAGCCTGACTGAAATACTATGTAGCATCCTGACAATCAATTTACCGGCGCAAGAAAAAATTATTTTAAGCACTGTACATATATATTTATTACATTCTGATGATGGTTAGAGCATAGCCAAAACATGTTAACAAAATTTAAAAAAAGGTTTTATTTCGTTACAAATTTTTGCTTTATTACTACAACTTACTATATAGAGACAAGACCAGTTTGAACAAGACTTGGCTTTTACCACACAATTATTTTTCTCAAACTCCTGAGACTAAAAAGAAGATTGATTCTGGATTTAGAGGCCACTTCTATTTACTTTTTGTTATCAATTGTTTTTTCAAAAATAAAAAATAGAATGACAAAAGGGGGATGGAATGTATAGCATTAACTAATACTGGAGTACCGAAAACTTAAACGTTTAAGAGTGCTGTGAATGCATAGGATTTGTACCGAGTGAGACATTGGAGAAGCAACAATATGTTCCAGACCTTTTTATAAAACGTGTGTACCAATTCAACTTGTTAGGTTGCTCTGGTTTAAATTCTGACTCCGTTTCGTTTGTTTCACCTCCATTTGTGGGTCTTATATCACAAACAGGATATTTCTTATTTATTTCCATCAGTCTTTACATGATAAAATGAACAAACATAATCAAGAGTGTGAAATGTCTAGAGAAAGCCATTTTCAAACAAATAAAAAAGGTCGACGGAGGAGTGGTTGTTATCACCGTGGCTTACAAAAACAACAAAGGACCTTTTAAAACAGAAGTGAAATTTGACAACTTTAAGGATGTGTAGAATCATCGAGTTTTAAACATAGAGTTGTTCTTCTATAATCCAGATGTTAGTAATAAGTGTAATACTTAATTTTTAAATTTTGTTTTTTTTATTATTTTATTAAATAATAAACTCACTGAAAAATGCTTGTCCTTCTTTCAGCCATAACTTTTTGTTTAATTAATCAATTTTCTAACAAAGCATTTCAATGGAATTACTATTTTAGGTCACATGTCACATGTGCTAAAGCATCAAATAACAAAAACACACAACCGCAAAAACAAGACATTTTTTAAATTTTTTTATTTTTTACACAAAGGTAGGCGTTGAAGGTTTATTAGGAGGTAGGCGCTGAAGTCTCTTCTTCTCAATTTAAAAAAATCGGTAAATGAAAACGTCAAATTGATTTGTTTCTTTTCCCACTTTACGATTTTTTCTGGAAAAATAGACAAATATTAGAGTTAAATAAACGAAATGAAGGTATTTGACATGGAGCTTTTTCAGCAAATTAACACATTTCTTCCTCAACTTCCCTCTATTTCTTCATCTAACACAAATCTTTTTGTATCTTTTATGAAGTACACACTTGACACTAAGGACATATATATGTACCCGGCCCGCCTTAGAGGGTTTGCCCCCCCCCCTCTCTTTATGCCGAAACCCCGTCTTTATAACAATTGACTGTTTTTTTTTCACATTGCATATATATGAAGGGAGGGTTAGGGTTAATCTATATCTCGCTTTGTTTAGCCGAGATAAGATGTATTAAAGATATCTACCAAAATTATTTTTGTGGACGTTTCCCCATAAAAGGATCCCCCCCCACCCATATAGCATCCGCATTTATCCACATTTTCAGCCAATTTTTCCCCACCCCAGCATAAATGTATGGGCCCCTATAGTGTATTTTTCGCAGAACAAAAATGATTTCATATGGTAATTCCTATAGGTTTAATTTAATATAGTCGGTGAGTGTTCTTCTCACAACATCACCAAATTTAACTGCTTTATGAAAAATGAGTAAACTACCATCTTTTCATCGTTTGCTTATGGATGAATTCGCGAACACCTTTGCATTGTGCACACTGCCAGACCACCGTATTTCAACATCCATAATTATACCTATAAGTCATAGACTGCCTGAACAATTAAGTATTGTTTGTAACAGAAATATTGTGAATTTGAAATAGGGTTTTTGATTTGACTACTTCATTTAGCATGTTTAACCACCAACCTTGGCATCGTTCATTTTCATACCAGCAATTTCGTTTATTTAAAGATCTCATTCTTCTTGAATTTTTAAGGGTTTGTATACGCCGTTTCCTTTTATTGTGTGAAGCAGCTATAATATCTTCCAATCGTCCCTAGCTCCCCAAAGCTTTTTCCTCATATATAGGCGGGGTGATTTTCAACTCGCGCAGGAGGGCTCATATATAGGCGGGGTGATTTTCAACTCGCGCAGAAGGGTTCATATATGCAAGCCCCGATTCTTAAATACCCAAGTTTTCCAATAGCAAGAGAGGGATAGTGTTATATATTTTTCCAACCAATATAAAAAAGGTCTTAAGAGGATTTGTGTCACTTTTGAATATGTTCAAAAGACGGTGGCCTTTATAAAACATTTTTGACTTTTAGGGGCGTGTTAAAAGAAAAGATTATTAGAGGTTTATATATTTTCTGAATGCTAATTTTCTGATCAGCATCTAATCACGATTTGTTGTTATGGACGGGGAAAATGTTTACAAAGTGATTTGACGATGGATTAAATTCTCATGTTACGGTACCATACACGTCGCCAAATGATTAACTTTCGTTTTCAAACAACTAGGTTATCCATTCTTAATATTTTATATATGTTATAAAAATCCTTTTTAATGCATTTCGAGAGAACTATGACTTTATTAACCCTAAGATCAAACAAACGGATGCACTAATGTGATTTTAAAGTTTTGTAACAGTGGATGTAATGGAGATTTGCCGTTAAAAATAGTTACATGTTGATTGGAAAAGTATATACGATCTCTTACAAGGCATGAAATCCTCATATGGTGAATATTTTTTGAGTTTTTTATGTTTTTCAAAATATTTAACAAGCCTTTAGGCGAGTTAACAAAAACATAAAAACCGAGTATTTCGCGATAACTACTTTATCAATAGGTATATATAATATCTTTAACACGCTTTGAAAGCTTGATCATGAACGTCGTCACAACTCAATGATTTGATGATTACATTATTCTAACATTCGCACGTGTCATATTTTGCACTCTGTTTTTAACCAATAGGAATCCCGGGAATAGTTGCTTTAACCAATAATTTCACATAATTTCAGAAAAAGTGTTTTTATCTATAACGTTTATCGACGATCCACTGTCAATAATCATTTTTGTTGGCACATTTTTACAATCGCTTCTTTTGACTTTCCGTTTGACTGAGCATTTTGGATTTCGTATTCATCAAACAGCATAAATATGTTGTAGTCTTCTTCACTGTCGGAAGATTCTTTTTTGTTCGTTACTTGATTCGTCAACGCCTTGTTTGGTTTGTCTTTGGTTTGTTTGCACATTTTCGACATGTGATTTAATTTACCGCACGAGTAGCATTTTCTTCCTATAGCAGGGCAAGATGATTTGTGAGTTTTCGAGTATTCTCCACCACATTTGTAGCACTGATTCGACTTTGCTTTACTTCGCTCTTCTTTTTTCGGTTTCTTTTCCCAGTAACGTCGCTCGTCTTTTTTCAACTTTCGGACGTATTCTTCCGGTGGTTTTTCACCCATATGTCCGGTTATAGTTTCGGCTTGTTTCTCGGAGAATTCTTTGCTGAGTCCTATGTCGACGAATTTTCCAAGAGTGAGATTTTCGACTTGTAAGAGATTTTTCTTCAGCTTTTTCGAGTTACACGTGAATATAAAGTGATCGCGTACCTCCGTATCGATTCGCTCTTCGAATTCGCACGTTTCTGCTAACAATTTTAATCTTGTAACGTAGGCTGAACATGACTCTCTTCGATTTTGTGATGCGCTTTTAAAAACGTAACGTTCGTATGTAATATTTTTTTTCGGAAGAAAATATGTCAAAAACTTCGTTTTCACTGCGTCGTACGTATCGTTATCTTCTTTTAACGTCTTATATACTTCTCGTAAATTTTTTCCACCGAGGTGCAACAGCAAGGCTAATTTTTGTTTTGCGTCTGTTATTCCAGAAGCCAAAATAAACAAATCGAATTCTTCAATATACGATTTCCACTTCTTATCCAAATTCATAGATTCAGAACTTCGTATAACAAACGGTTCCACGGAAGGAATATTCGACATTAACTTTGCCATTTTCGTTTAAATCTTCGTCGCCAACTGTTATGTACTCGTTCACACAGATAAGACACATAAATTACGAACGTTGTATACAGTTGAAACTCTTTTATGAAAACTAAATATTATACAGCGGCGTTCAACACATGTGCGTCGATGTATTTTGCCGAACACAACAAAGTTGACATTTGAGCAATGTCTATATATAACAAACACCACGACAGTTTAGAAAGGATAGATACAAACGATCTAACCATAGAAGAAGAAACCGAAGAAGAAACTGAAAAAGAAGACAGGTGTTTTTTTTTAGCTCAGCCTATTTAGAAACTTCATACATAAAACTATAGACTATTCTAGTCCATAGCCTATTCTGAACCAGTTGGGAAGGCTTCTGTCTGGGAAAAGTTAAAATTGTCTGATTTTGCACATGCTCTTGATTATTATGCACATAATAATATTAATGTTTTTTTTTTATAAAAACAAAGAAGAGAGAACCTACAGCTTATGACAGATTCAAGTGTTGCTGTAAGATTATTGTTTTAACTGGAACTTGATTATAGTAAAATAAATAAATATAGCGATTATTTTTTTATTTGGGTATGCGGGCATTTAACATCTTTGACCTCATGGAAATAAGAATCCATGCCCTTAGTTATATAGCTAGAGCAAAAAGATCTGCTCTATCTCATCAGATGATTATATAAGCTGTGGTAGTTTGTCTCTCCCTCCAATACAAAAACTTTGACAATGCTGCTACTTTATAGATTGAATCGATCTAAACTATTTTTAGTATTGAGGTTTATATTGCAAAAGTAAATGTTAAAATCTTTAAAGTTTAGTTCACTTTTACAGCCAAACATATGGAAATCAGTTTCATCGAACGTCTGTGGCTCTTCTGAAACTTTGACCAAAACCAGCAAAGCTGCTTCAGCCTATTGGAAATCATTAACAGAAGACGAGAAGAAGGTAGAACTTTATTTTTATTATTTAGTGATTCTTCAATAAAAACAAATACCTTAAAGGAAGAAATTTTGGCGGGAACTTAAATATATATATATACACTATCATATTGTTTCCTTGGCGATCATCATAAGCTCACAGAAGAGATTAGAGAGCATTTTGTGAACATAGATATCGATACCGACGATAGCGATAGTGAAAACGAAGAAGAATGGGTCGACGAAAGTGGAGTTGATTTCAATAGAAATGCTTTTGACATCATTATTGACGATGAACTTTTGTGAGTGATTTTTATCTTGTATTCTTAGGTTCTATTATTTACATGAGAAAAATGTCTCTAAAAATGAAAAATATTTATTGCGAGTTTTGATGTTACTTTTCCCGCCATTTTTTTTTTTTTCGTCATCCGCCAAATTAAATTCCCGCCAAATTTAATTTTTTCTGCCATCCGCCAAATAAAATTCCCACCGAAAAAACTTTTTTGACCATCCGCCAAATTATGTTCCCGCCAAAATTTCTTCCTTTAAGGTATTGTGTTAAAACAAACAGAATTTCCAATATGGCTACCTTTTTGTTTAGGAATGGAAAGAAAAAAAATCCACAACAGAATTTTCTGCAAGTCTTGTCTGAGGAACAACTTCAAAAGAGTCAAGGATTTACGTTATCACGAAAAGCAATATGGTTCTCAAAAATGCCCTTGTTGTGACTTCGAATGTGGTTCAAAGACCCTGATGACCGAACATATTGCTGTTCATGAAAAAATATTTGAGTGTGAAATCTGCAACAAGTGCTTCAGTAAATCTTTTAACTTAAAAAGAAATAAACTTACACCAGTGAAACAAATATTTTTAAATATAAGTACTGTAGTAATACATTTACTTCAAAACAAAACTTGTCGCGACATATAAAAAAACAACATTAATTTGTAAAATATTATGGAGATATTGTTGCACTACTGTTGTACAATGTTTTGAGTCTTACTCTTTGACTGATTCAATATTTTTCACAGTGTTTTTCGTAGATGCGTGTTTTTGTTGACATCGATCGTCCAGTTTTTTTTATGGCATTTCATTATTTCGCACTTTAAGGTTGAAGTGGCGTACTCAAAAACTTTTTTCAGTGCAGACTCGCATTCCTGAGCAGCAATCAAGTCTGGCATACTAACTCTTATAGACTGCAGGCTGTCGTACAATTCGTCATGTGGTATAAATGTAGCGTTTTGTTGGTTGTGCTGACTTTGTTGTGCTGTTGAGTTTTGATCATCGTTATCAGTGTCAAGAACTCTATCGTGTAGACCTTCATAATATTCTATGGGCGCTGATTTTCCTATCGCAACTTCTGCAAAGTGCCGTCGTGATTTCTTTTCAAATAATGGTAAAAGGTTGGTGGAATTGGCAAACTTTTTAAACCACAATGCATATTGGTGTTTACAAGGAGATCCGTTGCGTCCAGTTACACATTGACAAAAACCAGTGTCCATTTCTACCATATAACGAGATGTTGTTGAGGAGCTGCTTACAAGGAAGATGTTGTTACCAAGATTCACTAAATTTTTCAAAATAGCTGTAATCTCTTCCTCGTTTGGAACTTTATAACCGATTCCTTTGGTTTTGGTACTGCCGTTAAATCTTCGGCTGTAAATGCCTGAAAGTATTAAAATGCTATCTACAAATCTACAAATAAAAACATATGATCCCTTGACTTTGAAACCAGAGACAAAATATTTTTTACATTTTGTTTGTGTTATTCAAAGGAGCCAACAGTATCAACTGATTCCTGGTCAGAATATTTAATTACCGAATTCTATATGTCTAAATATTTTCAATTCAAAAATTCAGATTCATTTTAAGATTCAGCATATATATCTTTAATAAACTAAAATATACATATCTTCAAATTTCCCAACTGAATTCGAAAGAAGCTTGTTTTTGTAGCTGCTTCAGAACCTCCCTTCAGGCCAGTTGATGCTTGCAAAGGGCCAGCTGCATCTTGTATCTCTGGGTTTAGCACCCAACCTATGGCCTTCCCAACAATACGTCTCAGTATCTCTCCTATGTCAATGGGTCTTATACCCGGGTTTTTGTTGAGCGGGATGAGTCTGCAAGCAACGTATGCTTCTAAACAGGTGGGATCGATGGGTATAGTTGCGACAATCCGAGCAAATACGGCAATATGTTCTCTTAATGTTTTGCCTTCCGCTTTAAAATTGTTACTACAAAGTATACGCCTGTATTGCTCTGCGTCAAACAGAGATGGTCCAGCGGCACCCTTTGTTAGCTTCGCTGCCAATCTAATGGTATCCTCGTCAATACTATCGAAATAACTTCTGTTTATTGGTTGTAGTGGAACATTCAGCAAAGTGTTTGGTTGAATGGGCGCTGGGGTAGGGTGTTTGATTTTCAATTCTTTGACTACTTCCTCTGACGTCTCAAGAATCCCATTATCGCTTTCTTCAGACAAGAACTTGAGTGCTGCATTGATCTTACCTTTTAAGATAAGACCAGAAAATATTCGAGCCGTATCTCCTTTACGTCTACGTTTTGAAGTGAGTAATTTTCGCTGAATGATATCTCCTTCCTCTATTAATTGGTCTATTTTTCCAGAATCCCAATAATCGTTCCTCTAGCTTTTGTATGTGGTCTTTTGATTTACTCATCCTGGATGGTTTTTGGAGTAACAGGCTAGGAAGTAGCATGAAAGCTTTCAGAGAAATACTTTGCAGGTTTGTATTCCTGTTAAATTGTTCCAGCCAAAAAGATAATAGTTTTATAAATCTCGTTCCTTGTTTACCAGTTGGAACCAGAAACACATTTTTTCTCAAGCTTAATATGCGCGAGTCCTGCTTTATTATTCACACGACTGATAGTGATTGCAGAACGTTGTGACGACATCCAGACCTATTTTGACTATGAATTGACTCCAGTTCCAACATCATTATTTGTAGATAATCTCATGAGAAAACCAAACAAAGCATCCTTGATCGAAACTTTGTTGGGTAAAGATTTTCAGTTGGTTGACGAATCAGAGATCATCCAGACGAAGTACCACGTGGTGGATGGTGAAGCATTGTTAAGGTAGCGGATATTCTTTTTAGGAATCTGTCAAAATCTGTATTACTCTTTATAATGGGTTGCCTGAAAACATGGTACATTTTATTTTTAGGTTGTCTGGAAAAGTGGTACAACATTCAAAGATATCGTTGACGTATACAGGAAGTTCGTGAAAACAAACTACAGTGAAGCCACGATTGTTTTTGATGGGTATGGAAACAACCCGTCTACCAAGATCATGAACATCTTAGAAGATCAATGAAATCGGTCAACTGTCCTGATGTTGAGGTACAACCGCATATAAAGGTGACAACAAACCAAAACGCTTTTCTTTCAAGTGATGGGAACAAGACAAAATTAATTGATTTGCTAAGTGAAAAGTTTGAATTTGATGGCTGTACTGTTTTACGTGCCAGAAACGATGCTGATACAATGAGAGTGAAAGCAGCATTAGATCACTGCACCAATGGAGATTCAGTTACAGTTTTTGCCAATGATACTGATGTCATCATCATGTTAATGTATCTTTGGAATAAGGAGATGGGCCAAGTTCTGATCCGCTCAAGCTATACCAAAAATGGGAGGAGTCAAATCAAGCAATTGGATGTGGAGTCTGCAATTGATAAATTGGGTAACTCAATTACTCCATATTTGCTTTTCATCCATGCATTTGGTGGCTGTGATACTACATCAGCGATACACGACAAAGGTAAAGCCTCGCCACTCCGTCTTCTACAGAAATCTAAAAAAGCGCAAAAACTATTTGACTGCTTCATGGACTCATCTAGTTTACAAAACGAAATCGGATACGCAGGTATCAAGCTGTTTGTCATGTTATATAACGGAAAGCCTGGTGACACACTGACTGAGCTAAGATATTACACCTACATGAAAATGGCTGCATCTGCATCAAGAATTGCACCATCGAAGCTACCGCCTACAGAAAGGACAGCATGGTATCACAGCTTGCGAGTCTACTTACAAGTTTGGCAGTGGAAATCTTTGATGGGTTGTAATCTACGTCCATTGGAATGGGGTTGGAAAATTGTAAATGGGAAATTGGCACCAGTTATGACCGACCAGGTAACTAATTCACAATTATCATGTTCACAATTGGCATCCAAAATTGATTTTTATAAACCTTTTAATACAATGAATTTTATATTATCCTGTGTACGTACATTAACAGCTGCCTACCATAACAAAATGTTCGGAAAAACATTGAAAACTCAAGGTACTAGAAGCTGCAGCATTAATTAAATGATGTATCCCATATTAATTTGTAATATACATTTATCATTTCTAGGACATTGCACCTGAAGAAATTCTGCACGTAATTCGATGTAATTGTCAGCTATCCTCAAAGAAACCTTGTGGATCAAAGCTATTTTCATGTCGACGAAACGGTCTGACTTGCGTATCGGCATGTGGTGATTGCAGAGGTATCGGTTGCAAAAATAGCACAGCAGAAGTTGACGAAAGTAGTGAAGACAGTTCTGATGACGATTCTGCTAACGATGGAAATATCTTTGATATAATTTCAAGTTTATAAATGAAATAAATAAATGAAAGTTAATTATGATAAACATCCGCCATTTTTAATTATTTTGACCCCCTGAAAACAAGCAAATCACTAAATTAAATGATTCATAAGATTAACTGAGGCTAATAAAAACAAATATCAGGGGATATTAGTAACGTGACTGTTGTTAACAACACGTTACAGACCCAAAATTTAGCCAAAATTAGCTAAAAATCCGCAATATTTAATTATTTTGACCCCCTGGAAACAAAAAATTTCACTTAATTTGATTCTAAAGATTAACTAAACCTAGAACAATGATTATCAAACGGAATTAGTCACATGACTGTTGTTAATAACATGCTAAAGACTCAAAAGTCCAAAATGTAGCTAAAATTATCTAAAAATCTGCCATTTTTAATTATTTTGACCCCCTGAAAAAATATTTGTCTCACAAAATTTTTTTATTGTCAATTTCAATCTATCCTAAACACAAAAAACTTAATTAGAAGCAAAGTGATTACTGGGAGAAAACCATATTTTCAATTTTCAATATAGTGCTGTGCCAAGATTTCTTAAAAGAAAATCTCGAATTTTCGGAGTTTCGTTTTTTAGGTACCTCACTTTGACTTGAAATTGTGAAAAATGCTCAAGAGCTATGCCGGTGGGGTTATAGATCGTAAATATATAGGGGTTATAGAGACTTTTAGGCTAAAATTCGCTTCTGCGTCAATTAGTTTTTACTTTGACCCTCCATTTAATGGACTACTTCTAAAACCTCCAAATATGTGCAAATAACTATTTGTTAATTTTTGATTCGAAACAAAATGTTTGAAATGGAAAAGAAGTAAGATGGCAATTTTAAATGGTAAAATAGACTTAATGAATAAATTTATCAGCTGTCAGGTATCTTCTTTCTCTTTATTTCAATTAAAGAGTAGTCCTTGTACAAAACAAAGCTCTTGTCTGACTGCGAAAATTTTACCATTGGCCGAGCAGGGAACGCGACATGGCCGCTAACTATCTTCCGTTCTTTTTTCAGATTTTTCCTAACAAGAAAAGCTTGATCTCTCCTCCATTTTGTGTCGGGACCATATGTTTGATCTACAATCACGTGACTGAATTTGGCCATAGTATCTAATTGGCGGGATTTTTTAGAATATATTGTACATACGTACGTCCCAAACGTAAAACTCAACAAAAATGTCTCTCCTTCCGGTCTTAAATTTATTTGGCTTTGATCGATGAGCCCTTTTGATCCACGTGCTTGTGTCAGCGAGATCATCGCCACATATGTCAGCAAGAACTTCCCCAAGCAAGGTTCTGGTGTTTGACCAAGAATCATCGCCTTCCTCTTTGATTCCCTTAAAAACAAGAGTGTTCCTACAGGAGCGATTAACTTGGTCCTCTAACTTGATATTTAGTGCCTCGTTCTACTGTTTTTCAAGGGATAGATCTTCTTCGAGCAAATGAATTTTAGAATTTTGTTCATTTTGCTCGATTTGCTGACTCTCAAAAACATGTCGGATATTCTGAAGATCTTTTTTGTTTTTTGTTGCTAGATCGAGTGCTTCACGTGCGGTCTTAAGTGCATCATCAGCCGTTTTTTTTATTGCAGTAATTTTCTTTGATAGTTTGTCAAATTTATTGTCAAACTTTCTCGATAGTTCTTCATTGCCGGAATCAAAATGCTCAATAAGTTCCCTTTTTAAGCTATTGAGTTAACCTTCAATATCCGCTTGCTTCATTATTTTGAGGATTTTCAATAATTTCGCACAATTTTTGGAGAATATACACTTAGAACATCATTATAAAAGGTTTAATGAAAAATTATGTATATATATCAAAATATCAAATGTGGGTACAACGTGTTGAGAAATGGCCTATGGCAGATATACTTCTCCTACAAAGTACCACCTCGACCGCTCACAGCGACCCTTGTGGGTATGTAGGTTTTTAAAGCTGCTGTAGGGTGCAGATCTCAATTTATGACTCACAGAATATTGAAAAAAATAATTATTTAGATACCGTAAATGACTGATTAAACGCCCTGGGCGTTTATTATAACAAACGAATTTTATCCTGGGCGTTTATTCGGAAGGGGCGTTAGTAAGGGCGGGGCGTTAATAAACAAAGTCCATCAATAAAAGTAATATAATCGAGAATATGTACGTCGACTACATGATATCAAGTTTCTCGTCATTCTCTTCATCGTCATCCAGGAAGTGGAATGGCTGGGTCGCAGCCTCCATATCTTCTTCATTAATGAAAGAAAAGGGATTGGTATCACCTATCTCCTCGTTTGTCATTACAGCTACCGTAAATGACCGATTAAACGCCCTGGCCGTTTATTTTAACAAACGAATTTTACCCTGGGGGTTTATTCGGGAGGGGCATTAGTAAGGGAGGGGCGTTAATAAACAAAGTCCATCTACAAATCATGAAAGTTTTGTAATGATTTATCGTGTTTCCTTTAAATCTGTTGTGAGAGGACATCATATCTATAAGGCAAAGTGGACTCCAGAAAAGAGAAAAATCCTAGTTTGCCGCAAAGACGAACGAGAAGAAGCGAGAGAACATGACAAGCATGCCATCAGTGTTTACAAAAGAGATGAGACAAAGATGAACAGTGAAGTAGGCCATGTTCCGATAGAGTTATCGAAGTTATTGGTGCAATTCTTAGAATCAAACTCACAAAACATGGTCGAAGTTCGAGTCACTGGGAAAAGATACAGAGAAGTTGGACTAGTTGTGCCTGGAACGTACTTGTGCTACACCAAGAGCAAGAAGATCGCAGATGTGTTGTTTAGCGAACTGAATAAAAAGAGTAACTTGTATGAACATTTTACGCTTAAAATTAGTGAAACTGTTTCAAAATATCCACACTTTAAAGATTAAAGAAAGTAGTATTAATTTTGCTGGGAATCAAATGAAAGCCCATGGGCGTTTATTTTAATTTTTCTCTATTGACCTGGGCGTTTAATCGGGAGTGGGCGTTAGTTAAAAAATTTAACTTTAACCCTGGGCGTTTAGTCGGGAGGGGCGTCAGTTCTAGAGTGGGCGTTAGATCGGTCATTTACGGTAGTTGTGCTTTTAACTTTTCTGCTCCTGCCTCACAAGTCGTACCCTCCTTAAAGCAATGTATTTAGTCATCTTCAGAGCCATTTGTTGGGAGATTTAGGGCGCAAACCTTGAACGACTTGGCAATCATTTCTTTCGATAGATGTGACCACGATTCGAGAATCCACTGAACAATTTTCCGCCGTGGTGCTGCTTTGATATTTCCAGCTTCAGTAAATTCGTGTAAACCATCTGCTAACCACTGGTCGAATTTTTCTGTAATGTAGGCCTTGAAAGGTTTATTCCAGCTAACATCGGGGGCTTGAATATGCTTTGTGCACCCCCCTGGAATGACAGCCATGTGAACTTTCGCAGATTGTAAGGCTTCTTTGACACTTTCCATTATGTGACATTGCAAAGAGTCCTATACTAATAGCCGTTTTCCGAAAACAAGCGATCCGAGAACATTCTTTACATAATGGAGAGTTAGCGCTTCGTTCATCCAGGCATTCGCTGAAAAAGCAACAAAACAACGACCTTTAAACTCTTGATTCAATAGGACTGCTTCACGTTTTGCTCCCTCAAAATACCCACACTTTAAAGATTAAAGAAAGTAGTATTAATTTTGCTGTGAATCAAATGAAAGCCCATGGGCGTTTATTTTTATTTTTCTCTATGGACCTGGGCGTTTATTCGGGAATGGGCGTTTAATCGGGAATGGGCGTTAGTTAAAAAAATTAAGTTTAACCCTGGGCGTTTATTCGGGAGGGACGTCAGTTCGGGAGTGGGCGTTAGATCGGTCATTTACGGTAGTTATAAAACTGAAATAGTCCGGTCGTTGAACGGTGGAAACCACTGTAACCCAGCCAAAAATGATAACAAGCTGAAATTTGGCAAAGATGTTCTTTGATATATGTAGAATAACCAAAAAAAACCCATCAATTCTAGCCCGGGATCACCTTCAAATTCATAACGGCGGTAATAGCAAAAATTAATAACATTATCGAAAAAAGCCAAAAATTAATATCAACCAAAACAGGTGAATTTGGGTTCATTTTAAAGATAATTTAATCCTGGCTATTTTTTTCATGAACAAAGAAGGTCAAAAAATGAACAGAGGGTCGTCTAGAGGGATTGGAAAGAACATGAAACAGGCTTTTTCAAGGACTTTTTTGTATTTTCTGTTAAGAAATTCTCTTATTCAAACAAATTAAATGTATTTCTGTCCTCGATGATGTCATCTTCGTCGGAGAAATCTGATAGCGCATCCACGTATTGAATAACCTAAATACAATAGAAAATCATGATTGCCGGTGTCAGTTCGCTATTGATGTTGCCAGTGTCAGTTATTGTCAGTGATGTTCTGAGAAATCATTAAATTAACATTAATCAACTTTTAATACCTCTTTATTTTGGCAATCTCCACGACTGTATCCACAAGTCGACATGCATCCGTTTTTTCGACATGAGCACCTGTTGCTTCCACACTGATTTGTTGAACTTTTGCATGAACATCTTACTACCTTTAGAATTGATTTTGGTGCAACGTCATTATCGGTCTTTATTGGCGATTTATTTAGTTATTTATTTATTTATTTTACCAATATTGATACAGGATATACATATCAACAAATATAAAATATGCTGTTTTCCATATGCGTCCTGTGTGAATAGCAAAAAGTAAAAAATGAAAATAAGATTGAAAAACGATATTAAGTGATAAAAGCTTAAAAGAGAATTGGATCAAAAACGATGTAAATGGAGATTAGTGAAAACTCAAATGCTGCAGTAAAAAGAATATAAACAAGTAGTTAAAAGCTTAGGATCAAAAATTAGTATAAAATCAAGTTAAAACCTAACAATATATAACAATGTTTTGCAATAAAAAACTAAGTAAAAACCTTTTTGACTTTTTGACTTTTAAGAACGATATCGCATCTTCAGTGACAAACCAACCCCAGTCCTTTGGGTCCAAGAAGACATCTTGATCATTAAGCATCTTCCAAATCATGATTTGATGATGCGCTCTTAAACCATGAAAGAAGGCTGCTCTGTTACTCGGTGGCATCTTTTTCGGGTTGCAGAACACCTTTTGACATCATCTCTAAGTACCGTTGATACCTTAAATTGGAATAATCGTTATTTATATAACTTTCCAGATATTATTATGAAGTGTGGAATATAACAATTTGTACTGAGAAAATACTGAGTTTCGTACATAACAGTTAAGAAAATAATATTTCAGATATACCTTAACTTGGTTAATGAATCTCCTTTCTTCCCATGGTACAAAATTCTAAAGGCATTTATTGAGTGATTTCCCACATCGTCTACGGTAGCCCAAGCTTCTGTCATACAAGTTGAATTGACTCTTATTTTTTTTATTGCTTAGAAAACGGTCTTATGTTACGGGGAAATGGTTGATTTCCTTCAGGTCAATGTCGTGACATTTCATCTGTGCTCTTCTTGCATGTTCGGTATCTTTTGTTGATACATCAAGGTATCCATCAAAAACGATACTTGCTGAACCATAATGTCTGCGAACATATGAAACGTACATGTATGCTAAGTCTCTAAACAAAGTATCTTTTCTCCATCTCACTCTGTGGAGAAGTGCACCGCCGTCTAATACGTATATAGATGTTCGCTCTATTTCTTCCTTTCCAATGGCATCATTGACTTTCATAATTGCTTTGCGGAGAGATGGTTTATCCGGCTTCCTCATCAGAACATCTTTAAAAAGAGATGGGGGGAAGGGCGACATTTCATAATCAAAATATTTCTTCACATCCTCTTCACGCTGAGCCATAGCAGTCAGACGTGTAAACAGAATAGTACGGTTGATGATTTCTCTACTGTCGCCAATCTTGATATTGTTGATTAATGACTCGAGAGATTTGAATTGATCTTTTCGCTTTATAGTTGTTGTAGCTATTGTTTCTCCATCAAGCTTCTTATGAATATCTTCTCCTAACTTCTCAGATTCTTCACAGTTGACTGCATCCTTTCCAACAACTGAAGTCAGCCCGGTTGACAGTGAATGTAGGTTTTCATCGCTGTAAATGAAAGGATTACGTTCTTCCAACCAACTTTTGAACTTTTCGTAATCATGAGTATCTTTGCATTGTCTTGCTTCTGTCACGTCAACGTGTTGCTCGCTTGATTTGACCGTCAAGCCAGTCAAGTCTATCATCGAATCATGTACAGACGCACAGGTGTGCAAAGTTAGTGTCCACATATGCCGAACACTCTCCGACATTCCTCTACCTCTTGTGAGGCCACCTCTTGTCTTGATGGATCGCATCAGTGTTTGTTCTATCGTTAAATCACTCCACAAACCACTCCAATGCCTATTGGATCTTCTCACTGCGTGAAAACCATCTTGAAACTCCTGGTATAACCAAGGGAATTCTTTGCAAAGCTTTTGCATTTTTTGAACGTAAAATCTGGCACTTTTAGCGTAGTTGATGTGACCAGAGGAAGCAAATAAATTGAGCATATTCTTCGTTGCTTCAACATGGAGGAGCCAATCAGATGTACGTTCTGCAAATATAAACTGTTTTAAAACTGCAACATATTGTAAGTACAGGATCCAAAGCTTCGCTGTCCTTGGCTTCTCTGCAAGTTGTACCTTGACAGTTTCCATAGCATTATCAAGTTTACAAAATGAACTAGATTCAAAAAATCCTTCAATCTCTTCTTTCTCATTAGATTTGATGGCTTCTTTTAGCTGTAGCATCAGGCAATCTTTGTCTAATAATCCTTCCTCAAAGACGGTTTCGAGCAGTAAGGACGTCAAAGAAGCATCAGCGAGGAAGTGGGCACGTAGAAAATACAAAAACGTTCTTGGAAAAAGCTGTTTTCATGTTCTTTCCAATCCCTCTAGACGACCCTCTGTTCATTTTTTGACCTTCTTTGTCTATAAAAAATGACCAGGATTAAATTATCTTTAAAATGAACCCAAATCCACCTGTTTTGGTTGATATTAATTTTTGGCCTTTTTCGATAATTTTATTAATTTTTGCTATTACCGCCATTATGAATTTGAAGGTGATCCCGGGCTAGAATCGATGGGGATTTTTTTTTTGGTTATTCTACATATATCAAATAACATTTTTGCCAAATTTCAGCTTGTTATCATTTTTGGCTGGGTTACAGTGCTCATCGACCGGACTAAATCGATTTATCGTTTTATCGTAATCATTTTATCGATTTATAATGGAGGTGATTGGACGTGTTTGTTGTATGCTGCTGGAATATTTACGTTTATTGATTTTGTTAGCTGGAGATATAGAATCGTGTCCAGGACCATGGAAAAAGAATGACTTTAGTGTTGCTCATCAAAATATTCGTGGCTTATTTAACAAAAAGGATACTGTTGCAGATTTTGTTAACAAATATGGAGTGAAAGTTTTCGGAGTTACAGAAACGTTGTTATCTGCTACATTGCTCTCATCGTTCGTAGATATAAATGGCTACTGTTTTGAACGTAAAGATCGTGATAAAAGGGGAGGTGGAGTCGGAGTTTATATTAAGAATGGAGTAAATTATATGAGGAAGATTGATCTAGAAACCGACAAAGTAGAAGGCGTCTGGCTTGAAATTCTTTCAAAACATTCAAAGTCGTTTCTTATAGGAATTATTTATCACCCACCGAATAGCAGTAAACATCTCAGTAAGAAATTCAACGCAAGTTTTCTACAAAGTATCGCGAAAGCAAATCAGGAAAACAAAGAGATTTTATCCATTGGGGATTTCAACTGTAATTACCTTGATAAAAAGCACTTCACAGAATGAAAGGAGCAATTAACTCTGAATGGTCTCATACAAGTCGTTAAGGAACCTACAAGAACAACAGAAACGTGCGAAACTATAATTGACCTAATCCTCTCAAATAAACCTGATCAGCTAACAGAAATTAAAGTGATTGCGTCAGCTATTAGTGATCACGATATTATCGGATGCAAAAGAAAGCTAAACAATGCCAAACACGACCCAGAAACAATAACATGTAGAGACTTTTCCCATTATGATCCGGCAGAGGTGATTAATGAACTCAAGGATGAAAGCTGGGACACTATCTACGCTACAACCGACCCTGATCGAGCATGGAACGCTTTAGAAAGTACGCTACATAACACGCTGAACAATCACGCACCTATAGTAAAAAAGTTAGTCAAAGGGAAAAAGTGTTCCTGGATAACAAGTGATCTGAAGAAGGAGATGAATCACCGTGACTGTCTGATGCGGAAATTCAGAAAATCGAAAAATACAAACGACTTCGAAAACTTTAAACGCCAACGAAACAAAGTTAATGTTTTGACTCGAAAAGCGAAAAGTCAATATCATCAAACAGGACTTAACGAAGCCGCAAGCAATCCTGGCAAGTTCTGGAGGACTCTAAAATCGATATTTCCTATCAAAGAAAAAATTAAGTGTGCGAAATCGTTTCTTTTTGATAATGTTATTACAACAGATTCTACTCTTATTGTAAACAGCTTCTGTACTTTCTTCACCAATGCTGCATTGAAAATCAAATCAAAAGCTATTATTTTAAAAAACTTTATTTGGTCAAAACCACTCTATGCTCACCCTAAAACGTCTTCCGTTTCAAACAAATGCAAGTCCCAGAGATATACAAACTACTGAGAAAACTCCAAAAGAAAAAGGCAAGTGGAAGCGATGACCTACCACCTTGTTTTTTAAAGGACATAGCCTCCTACTTAGCTGAACCACTTTGCTACGTGATCAATCTCTCCATCAAAACTGGCATCGTACCAAGTAATTTCAAACACGGGAAAATTACCCCTGTCTACAAATCCGGTTCGAAAAACAACATGGACAATTACAGGCCGATTACTGTCCTGCCAGCCTGCTCCAAAATATTTGAGAGATGCATTTACAACCAGATCATAGACTATCTCGAACAACACAAACTGTTATCGACATTCCAATTTGGCTTTAGGAAACAAAGGAGTACAGAGCTTGCAGCTACTCTGTTCCTTGATACCATTAGAAAGAATATGGAAAGTGGAGAAATGACTGGCTCAATCTTCATTGATCTGAGTAAGGCTTTTGATTCCCTAAGTCATGCCAAGATATTAGAAAGTCTACAAAGCTACGGGATAATTGGGACTGAAAAGAAACTCTTGACCAACTACCTCTTCAACAGAAAACAAACTGTCTGCTACAGCAAGGTTACCTCATCTACCCAATATGTTAAATGTGGTGTCCCTCAGGGTTCTATCCTGGGGCCTCTACTCTTTCTGATAGCATTTAACGACGTAGGAAATGTTCTTGTCCACTCGACTTGACACTCGACTCAACTCGACACTCAACTTTCTACTTTATGATTAAGTACCTTGCCGTGGTAAAGTAGCTTGCGTGCTCCTATAACCTTGAGAGCTATGCTGGCAGAAAGAAATTTTCTGATAGGTTTAACTTAGCCAGACAAGTCAAAAGGTAGGAGCCTGACAAAATCTTAATCACTAGAGGAGTAAACCTCAATGACAAAAAATCGAAGGTACCGGCAGCAGGGTACTGGATATAGATGAAGGCAATACCAAACAGAACTGATTTCTGGTTTCATACTATATGGGTGGTCTGCAAAGGATCCCAAAAAGACAATAGAGACGACCCAATCATTCCTAGCTAGATGGAAACTGCGACCACAGAGGAGTTGCGACCCGGCTGGTCTAACTAAGCAATCGAAACGCCAATAATGAAAGTTAAATCCAAAGCTCCTAGGGGCGGCCCAAGTTCAACTCGCCTAAGTAAAGCTCATAGCTCAAGTGATGCTAGAGTAGATGACCGCATATCTCCAAACCCGAAAGGAAGGAATATGTGTAATGAGAGCAAGTCTAAGACAAAACTGCTGAGCTGCAAGCAACATATAAATGTAGCAACAAAAAATGTAAGAACCATAAGACTTGAAAGTAAACAACAGGAACTTACTTACAACTGCAAAGCCCAAAATATCAAGATATTAGGGGTTGTTGATCATAAAATTGTACACGAAGATTCAGTGCTCTACACAAACATTGACAGCCACATCCTAGTAACATCTTCGGCATGGCAAAACTCAAACAATGCGGCAGCTGGGGGTGTAGGATTGATGATAGACAAATCCATAGAAAGTGCACTGTCCGAAATTATTCCTTGGAACGAAAGAATCATCATTGCCCACTTCAATGGTAATCCAGTAGTCACTATTATCGTTCACTACTCACCAGTAGAAGGAAGCAATGAATCGGAAGAGCACTATGACAATCTGAGCGCTGCCATATCAGGGGTGCCAAAACACAATCTTCTCCTGATCGTGGGAGACTTCAATGCTCACCTGGGTAAGGAAGCTGGAAGGTTCACCTTTCATTAGAAAACAAATAAGAACGGCAATAAAATGAAAGACATTGTTCAAGAAAATGACCTCATAGTAGCCAACACTAGCTTTCAAAAGAAGCAGGGAAAGCTTTGGACGTTCATATCAGACATGTCTGGGCATAAATCTCAAGTAGACTTCATTCTTGTAAATAAGAAATGGAGGAACTCAGTGAAGGATTGTGAAGCCTATAACAGCTTCAGTAGAAATGGGCTCAGACCATAGAATCCTTACAGCAAAAATCAAACTCAGTCTGAGGATGGGTAGAGCACTACCACACAAACCTAATTACGACTGGAGTATGTTAAAGGACAACAATATCAGCAACCTATACAGTATTTCGGTGCACAACAGATACCAGAAACTATGCCAGGAAGATGAAAGCCTTACAGAGAAAGCAGCAAAGCAGTACCTACCAGTCAAAAAGCGTAAGAAAAAGAAAGCAACATCTTCTGATCCTCGAATTGAGAAAGCCAGAAAGAGAGTGCAAACTGCTACAGATGTGTATAATAAAAGATCAACTGAAAGTAATAGGGAGAAACTGCAAATCGAGAAAGGAAAACTACAGGAGACGTACAACATAGTTACAGAGGAAGAACTAGCAAGTGCAATAAGAAGTGTTGAGCGGGCAGATGTGAGATCTAGTCACGGCGAAAACTGGAAACTCATCAACCAAATTACTGGTAGAAAGACAGCAAAGAAAGGCATCAGCAAGGGAAGCAATACAAAGGATAGAATCGACAAGTGGGATCTACACTTTAAAGAGTTACTTGGCAGGGAACCAGTTGTTGATGGTGATCTAGATGTAGGGCGATATCCGCTACAACCAGTTCTCCATTCACTTAACATCAGCGATGAGATGTTTACTATGGATGAGTACCTTGCAGTAAAAAAAACGATCACCGAAGGGAAGGCTCCAGGCCCAGATGGAATACCTCCGGAAGTGCTGAAGAGATGCAACATAGACAACATCATACTAGAGTATGCAAACAAAGTGCTTATGGGGGAAAAACCAGACCAGTGGTCGGAAAGCAGTCTAGTCACTATTCCGAAAGATGGAGATCTGAGCAACACTAACAACTATAGAGGGATAGCCTTGTCTGCAATAACCGCCAAAGTAACCAACAAGCTGATTCTGAACCGGATAAGACCTCCTATAGACAGACATCTCAGACCCAATCAAAATGGTTTTAGACCAGGAAGGTCCACCACTGCACATATTCTGACATTGGGAAGAGTAATAGAAGGAGTGAAAAGTCGTAATCTGAAAGCAGCAATCATATTTGTAGATTTCCTTAAGGCATTCGACAGTATTCACCGTGATAGGATGATGGAAATTCTCAAAGCCTGTGATGTTCCTGTCAACTTACTCACTGCCATCAAAGCGATGTACAGTAAAACACGTGCAAATGATATAACACCAGATAGGGAGACAGAATGGTTTGAAATCGTAGCAGGGGTACTCCAAGGAGACACACTTGCACCATTCCTATTTGCTAACGTGTTGGACTATGCCATGCAAAAGGCTATAGAGGGAAAAGAAGAAGAACTTGGTCTGACAATTGAAAAGAGAAGAAGTCGACGCCAGCCACCAGTTGTTATCACAGACATAAATTTTGCTGATGACATAGCACTCCTTTCAGATGAAATTTCTCAAGTACAGGAGTTATTTACTAGGGTAGAAGTAGAATCGCAGAAGATAGGTCTACACCTCAAGGAAAAGAAGACAGAGGCTATGATTTTCAATCAGGATATAACCCCAATTAAGTCTGTAAATGGAAAAGCTATAAAGGTGGTTGACAACTTCAAATACCTTGGTGGTTGGATGAAGAGCACTGTGAAGGATTTTGAAATCCGAAAGGCTCTAGCATGGGTTGCTTGTCACAAATTGCGGAAAATCTGGAAATCAGGTATAAAGAAAGCGATCAAGGAAAGGCTTTTTTTAGCAACAGTGGAGTCGATACTACTCTACGGAGCAGAGACGTGACAAAAGCACTCAGAAAATGTCTGGATGGTGCTTACACCAGAATGCTGAGAATGGCATATGACGTGTCATGGAAGGAAAAGTTGACCATTGTGAAGCTGTATGGTAGTTTACCACCTGTTTCATCCAGGGTGGCCTTCCGCAGACTGAAACTGGCCACTGTCATTGTGCAAGACATCCAGAAGAGGAAGCGTCAAAAGTCATACTGTGGGAACCTATACAAGGTAGATCGAACGTGGGAAGAAGAGCAGTCACATACATAGACAATTTGAAAGATGACACTGGAATAGAGAACACAAAGGAACTGAAGACTGTTATGATGGATAGGATTGGATGGAGGAAACTGACAACATTGGCGCGAGCGAGAGCTCGGCCTAAGTAAGTAAGTAAGTTGTCCACTCGAAAATAATCATGTACGCTGATGACACCGTTATATTTGTCTCCGCAAAATCAAAGGAAGAACTCAAGCAGAAACTAAAGGAAGACTTCACACGTATCGCAGACTGGATGGAAAACAACGATTTGATTACCAACATGAAGAAAGGAAAGACGGAATATATGCTGTTCGGCACAACCAAACGAACAAAAGATATATCGCTAGAAATAATCTATCGTCACCACAACATTTACTAGAAGTTATAAATATCTTGGGACAAAACTAGATCAATCCCTATTCTTTCGTGATCATTTTGCAAGCACCTACAAAAAAGCAACAGGAAGACTGTATCTCCTCAAGAGAGTTCGACCACAACTTACAGTCTATGCTGCAATCACAATTTACCAGAGTATGATAATCCCGTTATTCACATACTGTTCTAGCGTTGTTCTGAACTTGAACAATACACAACTGGCAAAAATGAAGAGGTTCGAGAAACGTGCACATGACATTATCTTAGGAAAAACCAATGTCAGAAACATCATTCCGACCATCGAGTCACTGTCAAGAAAGAGACTGTGACTGCAAGTCTACATGGGTATGCAGGTATTCTGACCTCATATGGGTAAGCGCCCATGCCTTGCATAGCTTGTCACTGTGGGCTGGCAAACCAGGGACTAGACCTCCGGGTCACAGCCACGAGAGTCAAAACTCGTTTCAAAGACTACCAATCATGAAGAAAAGTATACTACCAGGATCCATACTGGCTGAGACGTCGCCCAGGATAATAAGGTCTCCGTTCGTGGTGGATAACTCTCGCGCCACGTCCGAAAAATCCACGACGAGAGGGACTGATGTGGACGATACCTTCAACGACAACACAGACCATACAACACCACTACTCTCTGAACAACCTGCATCCGTCAGTTCTGAATGGGTATATGTTCAGCCTCGCCGACCGATCATCAATCTTCGGGCTATGACGAAGCTGGCATCGTTCAACGTACGGACTCTTTCCGGTATCTGGAGAAAGGGAGAGTTAACCACAGAGGCAGACAAGCTTGGGTTTGCTGCTGTTGGGATTCAGGAACACCGTATACGCAGCGACCAAATAAGGCATCTCGACATGGGAAAGGGTTGGAAGTTTGTACACGCGAGTGCAGATGAAGCTGGAGTTGGTGGAGTTGGTTTGCTCCTCAGCCCCGCATCATATGGCGCCCTGCAGAAGGTTGATCATGTATCTGACCGAGTGATTGCATGCCATTTTACCTCCGCCTCGAAGAACAAATCTTCTTTCCCCAAGGTAGTGTTGATATCATGCTACTCCCCAACGAGTCTTTCCGACGTACCTGTCATAGAGGAATTTTATGCTGATCTGCAGAAGGCCATTGAAGGCGCAGGACTTCACGCATTCGTGGGCATCCTTGGTGACTTTAACGCCCGTCTACAACACTCTGCCACTAGTCCATGAGTCTATTCAGATGTCGCCAACCGCAACACAGACTTCTTCGAGGACTTCTTACAGTCCAACTCTTTGTATTCCGCAAACGCAACATTCCGGAAGAAACGTGGGCGATTGTACACTCACAAAAGTGCGCAGGTATACCTATCTCAGATTGACCATATACTCTTCCGTCTAAAACACAAGAACTCAGTGAGAGACTGCGCGGCAATGACGTTTAGACCGTTTGAATCTGACCATCGGCTTGTTTCAGCAACAGTGCGGTTGAGCCTCCGAGCAAAACCAACATTTCGTAACACCGCCCCGCGATATGATTGGTCGACCCTGAAAGAAGAAACCATATCAACTGCCTTCCGACTGGTTTGTATGAACAGATATGCTGCATTAACCATCCCTGATTCGAATATACCAACGGATCATCATAGGAAATACACTGCCTTTGCGTCGGCCGTGCAGGAAGCTGCAGCTGAAACCATTCCAAAGATCCTTCCTCGTAAAAGTCGTATTCCATGGGAAGACCAGCAAGTTATACAGGCGCGTGGTGCCCTCGAAGATGCCAAGAAACGGAACAGACTGATCAAATCCGATGTGACACAGGAGGCAGTTGCGAATTATTCCCTGAAACGCGGGTGTACGCTACAAACCAGGCTGAATACATAGAGAAGCAGATGGCAGACATTGCCTCCGCAGATGAAAGTCGCCAACATGCAGTCGCTTGGAAGGTGGTCAACAACCTGAGTGGACGGAAGTCTAAAGCCACCGTGAAGATTAAGGCCGAAAGTCCACAGGACCGCATTGCTGGATGGAAAAACCACTTCGAGAAACTACTAAACAACCCACTCATTGGAGTGGATGAGGCGTTTGAACCCGAACAGATCGTCTCCGAACCGCTTGACATTTCCACAGGCGAGATTTCATGGGATGAACTAACCGCTGCTGCTCGCCAGATGAAGAACGGGAAAGCCTGCGGTGCTGACTCAGTGCCGAACGAAGTGTTCAAGGATGACGAAATTCTGATGCTGCTCCACCCCATCCTGAATGAAGTTCTGACCACTAAGTCTCCACCAGCCGAATTCCTCAAGAACAAGCTCATTGCGCTGCCGAAGAAGGGTGACTTATCCTCCTACGACAACTACAGAGGCATCACCCTAATGTCTTGTACCGCCAAACTCTTCAATCGCGTGATTTTGAACCGCATCCGAGACCCAGTGGAGAAACTTCTGCGCCCAAACCAAAACGGCTTCCGTCCATCTAGGAGCATTCTCGAGCCAATTCTGGCACTACGTAGATTGATCGAAGAGATATCGGCAAAGAAGAACTTGTCGTTGTGCAACGTGTTTGTAGACTTTCGGAAGGCTTTTGACTCCGTCTAACGCAAACGGTTGTTCCTTATCCTATCTGCGTACGGCATTCCTGATCCTCTCATCGCTGCGATGAAGTGCCTCTACGACGGTTCTACCAGCTTTGTTAGCACTGCTGATGGTGACTCAGACCCATTCCTTGTCACCACTGGTGTGTTGCAGGGTGACAAACTTGCGCCATTCCTTTTCATCATCGTCTTGGACTATGTGCTCCGCATGTCAATGGAACCTGTGTTAGGACTGCAGACGAGAGCCAGACAAAGCCAACGACACCCTGCAAAGACATTGACTGACCTAGATTTTGCGGACGACCTTGCACTGTTAGCATCCACCGTCGTGAATGCGCAAAAACTTCTCACAAACCTGGAAGAAGCCGCCGTCGAAGTTGGCCTGCTAATCAACCAGAAAAAGACGAAAAACATATGTGTTGGCACTGCTGCTGCCTCAGGAATCCCTGTTCGGATAAGAAAAGGAGAAATCGACCAAGTTGATGACTTCTGTTACCTGGGATCATATGTGAGAACAAGCGAACGGGACATCAAGGCTAGAAAAGCACTTGCGTGGACTGCAGCTGACAAGATGTGGCGTATTTGGAAGTCCACAATGATAACTCGCAAACTGAAGATACGCCTATTCAAGTCAACTGTTGAAGCAGTCCTGCTGTACGGCTCACCTTGTTGGTCACTTACAGCTAAGCAGAACAAGTCACTGGATGGCACGTACACACGCCTATTGCGGAAGGTGACATACACACATTACAGCGTGCATGTAACTAACCAAAACCTCTACGGAAGCCTTCCCCGCGTCAGTGATATCCTCTTAGAGAGAAGGCTACGGTTCGCTGGGCATTGTGCGCGTCGCATAGATCAGCCGGTGAGTGGGCTTGTTCTCTGGCAGCCAGTTGGAACTTTTGTCCGAGGTGGACATGCGCGCATGACGTTTCCACGCCGTCTGATAAAGGATACTGGGATGAACAACATCACCAAGCTTCATCGTTGCATGCTTGATCGAGATGGTTGGAAGTTGAGAATTCGGGCAGCGGTCGGTGTCGTTTAACAACGATGTGTACATGTGAATTTTTTTTTTTCAGTACAATATCTAACAAAGAATTAAAGTTTTTATTTTTGTCAAATGTGATTATTAACAAGATTCTTTCGTCAAATGGACAAAACAACTTGTTTTCTAAATTTAACAAATTCATTTCAGAAGGTCAAAATCCATCGGACGAGGAAAATAATACTTTTACAAATCTTATCAACTGCAAGTATTACGACACTACTGACTTTTGCACCTCAAAATATGGGAGCAGTAATTCATTTTCAATATTTCATTTAAACATATCCTCACTAAATAAACATTTTGATGAATTCTGCACTTTTCTTAGCTTACTTGATTTCCAATTTGATATTATGGGTTTAACTGAAACAAAATTAAAACTTAACGTTCAACCATCGACTCCTATTTCACTGGAAAACTACGTTTAACAACGCGCAGAACAATGATGAATGATGAAGTCTACGATTCTATCTCGGGAAACATATGTGAGAACTTCATGGACTACTTCGAACTGTTAAATAACAACACAAGGAACAGAAACAAACTCATCAAGTTGCCAAGAATCAAACTCGAATCTTCCCGGAAAAGCTTTAATTACAACGGTGCAAAAGGTTACAATGAACTCCCATTGCAAATTAGATCTGCCGAAACAAGGAGCAAATTTAAATGTATGCTTGATGTGCATTTTAAAATTTAATATTGTTTTTAACATGTTCTATATTGTTTATAAATAAATCACTAGCTTTTACATTTTATATTTTTATACTAACATCCCCCTTTTTTACGTCTTCTTTTACTTCCCGACCCATTTCTTTTCTTTTAGTAACAGGACCCATGGGAGAACAGAAATATTGTATATATATTGTAATTATTGTACTTATTTTTGAATGGTTATCCTGTATAAATATTCGTATAAATAAAAATAAATAAATAAAAAAGAGATGTTGAAGAAATGTTTTGAGTTGGACTTTTAGATGTAATTATAGTGGAAAAAGGTAGGTAGAAAATAATGAGTTATAGGAAGTTGCACTTTTAATGGTCTTAATGGGATGTAATTGTAGTGGGAAAAAATGGTTGGAAGAATGTAAAGGATGATCAACTAAAACACACAATTTCTGGTACTTTTTCACTAATCTTTTACCAAGAACAATGAAATTTATATGCCAACAACCAGTAAGCCAACAGTGCAGTAAAACCAAAGAAATAAGCACGAAAATAGCCCCAGATCAGCATAAAAACAACAACAATGTTAATATAATTTTGCAGCTTTTTAAGCACAACCTTCTACTAAAAGCAAAATTAATGAAGTCGACCATTACCATAATAATATTACCATAATATTCCCCATTTTTTACATTCTTCACGTTTGTCATAAGTAGCTTTTCCTTATATTTTTCATTCTCTAAAATGATATCAACCAAGTTATTTACAAAACGTTATTGCCAAATGCAATTCTTCCTTTTTTCTTATTTACCCTTTTTGATTTTGTATTTTTTTTATTCCATTTATCCAATAATTTCTCCCCTCCTTGGTCCTCTTCATCTGTGTCCGAGGAATTATTATCTAGGTCTTCAAGTCTTGGTAGGTTTTAAAATAAGAAAAAATTCAACTGGTTAAAAGATTACAAATTTAACATTTCAAACCATTTTTGGGGGATGCCAGAAAGACCATGTTGTCTCATGTTGAATCTGTCTGGGAATATGAAAAGTTTTCGTTCTATTTGAACTATGATGATTTGACCAGACTGAAGACCACATTTATGTGAAAGTTTAAAAATTTACATCAATTTGTTCATCAATATCTTCAGGATCATACTCTGCCATTTCAAATAAATTAAGGTTACGCAAGATAAATGATAATATATATATTTATTAATTTCACTTTTTCCTTCCCCTTGTCTTCACGTTTAAATACTTCCCGCACAAAAATCAAAACAAAATAATTATCTGAAAATTTAAAGTGCGCATGCTCAAACTCAAATTTTCCGGTTATTCTCACATGATTACCTATTTAATTAAGTTTTTATGTTGAGTTACCAGAGTTTAGACCAAAATGTGTGTGACAAAGTGTACCATGTTTCATGAGGGAATGTCACCTTCAAGTGCATATCATGAGTTTATGCAAGAGTTTAGAATCTTATGTGAAACTGATATGCAGTTCCATTGAAAAAAATTTAACAGATCTCTTTGTCCAAGACGAAGAGATTTTAATTCCATAGAGACAAACCCTTGTCGAGAGCGTTTTGGAGGGACAAATGGAGAAGAAATGTTTGAAAAACTGGAAGAGAAGATAAAGAAATTTAAGTCAAGTGATCCAGATATTGGTCTGCAATACCAGTTATTTGACAAAGATAAAGGATCTTCATTGATTATTGTTTTGATGACACCCCTCATGAAGCGAGTTCATGAAATGATTTGTGTATATTAATTTATTTTTTTAAAAAATATATATATCCTACTATAATGGAGGAAAAACCTGAGTATGTATTTGTTGTCCGCTAATCACGCCCAAACGACTGGACCGATTGGAACCAAATTTTAAATGTAAAATTAAAACCAAATTAAAATTTTCAGGGTATGATTGTGATGCCCCTGGGATGGTTTTTAGCCAAAGAATTGTTTTTTGTGACAAGTTTTTAATTAAATAAATTAATTAGATGTGATGTCACTTATTGATTGCGTAGGGTTAAAATTTATAATAATAATTAAATATTTTATGGCTAACTTTGTTTCCCAAACAAATTCTTTCTCAATTTAAAAGTATAATTAATTTATCTATATGTATATGACTACTCATATATAGACTTTTTTGGGAGGAGATTGGCATAGATTGGCAACATACATACTCTTCCCTGCCTAATAAACGTCCCCCACTAATTTTTCGAAATTTTCCGACCCTCTCCCCACCCCCGGAGCTTATGAAGACCCCCCTCGTTTATTAATTTTTACTTTTTGCCAAAGAGTCATTTTCAAAAGTTTGAAGTGCAATAAATGTATACTTGAATACATGAGCTTGAGGAAATATACACACGCCACAGTAAGTACACATAAATGAGGGAAATGTATGATTAATCATCATGCACCTGACACACATTTATGAGTAAAGATATGTTTTGATGATTTTGGCATGAATATAATATTTGTAAACTTATAAAATATTGTTTGATGGGTGAATGTTGTGATTTCTTTCACGTTATATCTTATTTGATTCGCTGGAACTTGTTTTGATATAAATAAAATTAGAGTGGTTCTCTCATTTTTATTTGTTTATCATTTCTTCGTTAATTATATGACATGAGACATTAATGTGAAACTTCTTTCATGCCTGTGTTTTTTTTTCGTGCTAAAAAAGACAAGAAAAAAAGGTTCGAATCTTCCCAATAGATTCAATACATTTACACCCAAAAATTATGTGATTTATGTCTTAGAAGATAATAGTGTGCACATTATGCCGGAAGTTAAAGCAGCATTACTGCAGAGGGGATACATATATGTAGGGATTGGTGGAGGTGTGACTGGAAATATCCAAATGAACGATACGGATTTCCATGCTCCTTTAAAAGCGAAGTACAGACAGCTTGAACAGGAGCTTATGATCAAACAACTAAAGTGTGACCCGACAAAAATACCACAGCCTACACAAAATTACATGTGAGTATGCTTGATGAAAGCTTCAATACGATTCAAATAGATCTGTGTGTTAGTTGTGTTTTAATGAGCTCCGTAAAATTGTTGTTTATGCGTTTAAACTGGTTATCATTACATAAAATTTGGATCTTCTGACAAGATTATATTGTGGTACTGAGGTACAATTTTATTTTTGTTAATTTATACGTTTTAATTAAAAGGTTTTGTAAAACTTATACAAAAACAGTTTTGTTTTCTGATTAATACTTAAATTCTCCAAACAACTTTCTACTTGTTTTCTAGAAGATAATTGTTTTCCACGGAATTAAAAACAGTTTTCCTATTTAACTGAGCAGCAAAACAATTTGCACAATTAAATATTTTTGATTTTGCTGTAAACTACTTTAATTGGAGAAATTTTAGCGAAACTTATTTTAGCGCTAATTAGCGAGCCAGAGAAATCTTGATATTTTTTGGATTTATTTTAGCGAATTGCCATTTCAGAAAATTTAGCGTGGATTAATTTTAGCGATTGCTACGATTTAAAAAAATAATACACAGTTTTTTAAACGTTATTTGACTTTTTTCCCATTAATTAACAAGAATCAAATTTACATATCTTCTTCATCATCAAAGTTATCAAAAATATCAAATACATTCCGTTCTGGACTTTCCCATTCATTACAGTCGCTGTCATCATCTTCCTGGTCGCGTCTTTGGTATCCTTCAAGCTCGTCTAATTCCAGGCTGCAGATTGCATTCAGATTTGTATCTGCTGTCAGTTCCTCGTCCATAATAGCATCAATGTCACCAAATGGATCCAGTTTTGGTAGTGCCTTTAAACCAAGACGAACTGCATCAGCTATTCCTGAAGCATTCCATCCATTCACAGTGATGTTCTTTCTATTGGCAGACGTCATGTAATTGTAGAAGTCGACTATCCATCGGGCATGAATGCGTTATAACGTGGAAGACTTTGATTTGTTTTGCCTCCATAAATGAGTTGAACGGGAAGGAAATCGCCGGAAAGCGTTATTGAAAAAGTTCCAGTGATAGATCCTTTGTCAGCAGACCCAGCTATTGTTACATTCGAGCTATTATTTTTGGCAAGTGTGTTATTTCCACACTGAACAAGCTTTAAAGGTGTTTGATCAAGGTTAATCACTAAAGATGGTGGGATGTTGTATTTCTCGACATACAACATGTCCTAATCAGCATCAGCATCTCCTCCCTCTATCGCAGAAAAGCGATTTCGTACAGGAAGATATATTCGATTTCCTTTCTTGCGGCTTCCGGAATGTCTACCTTGCTGGATGTTTTCCTTCGTTTGCATAGTTCATGCGACGGAACAAACTTTGTGCCCAAGATGAAGAATCAATGTCAATGTCTCCAACAATCCCATGATATTTTCGCATCAACGCCTTGGCTGCAGCATTAGCTACCGACCATGTTATAACAGCACCTCGGTTACTCATTGAGCGGATATATGCTTGGACCATTGAATCGAACTCCCCCAGCATCAAAAGTCTTCCTACGTTTACCTTTGGAATGAGCTTTGTTGCCTCAACACTTGTCTTCCTTTGCACGGATGAAAGTTCATAATACTTTTTTTTGAAATTGCGCACCGAATTTTCTTTCATGTCTGGAAATTCTTTTTTGAAAAACCGGATGGCGTTATTGTTTCCATTCTCTGCAGCATATTTTCCGATGTCGTATCGATTTTTGTTAGAATATTGGGTATATTTCGAGCTCCTGCGCTTGGTAACATTCTGCTCGTGTTGAAGTAGTGCAAAATCCACTGCACCCAATGTTGTGTCATTCACGGTTTCGCTCCTCGTGTTATCTAAAAAAACAATACAAAGTTAAAAATATATGTTATTTTTTTTATTTTGAATGAGCTTTTGTAAAACAATAGACACAACAACATATCAATACATAAAATAGATTTACCTTGATTTTCTTTTGAGGAATCTTTCAACTTTTCACCATCGACATTTGTTTTCTTAACCTCTTTCCTTAAAAATGACATCTTTGCTTGATAGCGTGCTTCAATTATTGATTGCTGGAATAGAACTTTTCAAAAAATCTTGCAGTAAAAAGTTAATGGTTAGACATTCGAAATGCGCCACAACACAACGGCATTCTATTAAAGATAATGACACGTTTGAGATATTCGAATGTATGTCGCGCAATTCAAAAGCAGACACACATAAAAAAATAATTACAAAGGGGTTTTCTGATTGTACTGCTATATAAGTAGATAAATAAAGTTTTAATATGCTCGTAAAAGAATTTGATTCCGCGATTCGTGGATTTCATTATTATACACGATATTGGAATCCAACACTCCAGGAAGAACTGTTTTGTTATCACGAAGAAGAGAATGCCTTCGATGTTTTTGCCATTTAACAACCAATAAAGATGGCGTAATTAGAGGGCATCTACCACGTGAAATTTCGAGAGTTACAAAATTTCTGTTGGATAGAGGTGCAAGAGTGACGGCCACTTTAACATCTGAAAGCTATAGAAGGTCACCGTTGGTACAAGGCGGTTTGGAAATTCCTTGTAGAGTGAAAGTTACAATGGCAAAAACAAAAAAGTGTGATCAGATCCTCGATCGTTATTTGAATCTTATCGATACTTTGTATACTGAGCCCCAGTAATCCTTGGTTCCATACTTCAATACGACAATATGGCGGTAATGGACTTTCCAGAAGCAGAGAAAATTGATACTCGCCGCAAAAGCGCCACTAGCAAACCAGAAACGAAAGAAGAAAAGAAGAAAGGAAAAAAGTTAATGACATCAGAAAATATTTTCTTGATCAAGGATCCAAACAGCCGTCTGAAAAGAAAAAAAAGATGGAAGAACATGTTGTAATAGTTTTAGACTAAATCGTGTACTTTTTTTACTTTTTAACACCGTAATGAGATAGACATTATTGTACCCGTAATATTTCCTTGTAAAAATGTTCTTGAAAATTTCAACTATTTAGATCCCCTGCTTGTTAATTTTTAAAAAATGATAAAAAATCCTAAAAAACCAAACTGGATTTATTTTAGCGAATCACGATTTTGAAAAATTTGGCGTGGATAAATTTTAGCGATTTTCCTAATCGGCGTGTGTTAGCGAGATTAATTTTAGCGAAAATTGAGCAAACTCGCTAAATCGCTAAAATAAGTTTCGCTAAAATTTCTCCGATTAAAGTAAGCTAATAAGTACACGTAATACTTTAATGGAAGAAACTTTCGCGAGGCGAAAAAATCGGGAAATTTTGGGAATTTACTTTCGCGAATGGCCCATTTGACTATATTTCGCGAGAATTAACTTTCGCGAATGACCCATTTGACTATTTTTCGCGAGAATTAACTTTCGCGAATAAGGCAATTCAAAATTATTTTTTTTTCCATGATTCAAAAAGAAGATTGTTTTTATTCATAACCAAATACAAACAGTTTTTAAAAAGAACTTAAGAATCTTCTTCTTCTTCTCTGAAGGCATCAAAAGCTGATCTCTCCCATACATCTTCATCTTCGTCATGATCACGTGGGGAGTATCCGAGCTGTCTTTCTTCGATAGTTAAATCACATACGGCTTCTACTACTCGGCTTTCTAGCAAGTCATTTTCTAACAAATTTCATGGAAAGGATCGATTGGAGGGAGATTCTTTGTCCCAAGTCGAATCGCATCAGAAATACCTGCTGCTCTCCACCCACTCTCAATGATCTTTTCACCTTTACTTGAAATCATTTGATTGACATCTACTTCATCGATTTTTTCACCTTCGCTTAACTGCCTCGTGATTTGCCCAGCATACCAAATGCTAAATTTATTCTTTAAAAACCGTTTTGCATGTGCATTGACTGTTAAATCTAACGGCTGGTAATATTTTGTCATATTGGCTGGCACGTTCACAACACATATGTTGTTATCTTTCAGAGCTTTAAGATCGTCTGATGTCATCTGGCCAGTGAATACATCCATTATAAGTAACCCTTTGTGAGTAGGAGATAAACCAAGTGCTTGTCTCTCTTTTTTGAAACACGGTACCAAGATTTCTTCAATCAGCTTTAAAGATTCTTCCGTGTTGGTATAATGCGTGTGGTTAACACTTGTACTAAATCCCTCAGGAAATTTGAAACGAGGAAAATTTTGGTTGGTCTTACCACTGTAAATTAATGGGATCAGCAAAAATTTATTTGCGAAAGTGATACCAAATGTTCCAGTCATTGTTCTTTTATCATTTCCACCTTCTAATGTAACGGTTGTCGATCCCCTCTCGGCAAGAGTGTAATTTGCAGTGGAAACGTACTTTAAAGGAGTCTGATCAATATTGATTATCATGGAATGCGGTATATTATATTTTTCTAATTGCGATACTATCTCATAATGGAATAAATATTCAATCTCTCGTCTTGCGCCGTCTGGAATGTCAACTTTCGAAGATGTCTTCATTCTTCTAACGAATACCTATAGTTTATTTAATAGGTTAAATAAACTTTTCGCCCAGCTAAACGATTCAATATCGATTTTTTTTCGACTACTCCAGGGCGTTGATCGATTATAGCTCTGGCTGCCGCTTTAGCCAAATCTCTTGTTATAAGGGCACCACGGGAGCTCCTTGACTTGATGTAAGATTTAACCATCGCGCCAAGGTCACCTAAAAGTAAAGGACGACCTGTTGGCTTGGTGTACCGTTTTAAAGATTTAACGACTTGACGCTTTTCCTCGGTAGCTCTTTTCACTTCACTGATGACCCTTGTTTTAAAAGTATGAACTGTACTCTCTTTCAATTGGGGGTATTTTGATCGAAACCTGCGCAATGCAGCAGCATTTCCATTTTTTCGAAAGTAATCTCACATCTGCTTTCGTCCGTCCATTGGTTGTATCTCCCTCGACCTTTCAAATTTTCTGTTTGGTTGATGATAGCCTGAACATCGATAGCTCCAAGGCCAGTCTCTGATTGTATTTGTGCCATACTAGTAGTATCTTGGGCTGAACAAAATATTAAATAAAAAATTATAAAAACCTGAAAGGCTGTAAATTTATAAATCACAATGCAAATTTTACAAAATTTATTCAAACAAAGCCGTGCATACCTTTCTGGGTAAGGTTATCTTCATAATCAGTTGTGCTTTTTTCTCCACCGGGTGGTTCATTTTGTCGTTTTTCAAGTAAAGCTTTTTTCTTCTCATCTTTTCGAAGAAGCGACATTTTGTTTTGTGTTTTTACTTCTCAATACATACTGTTTCCACACAAAAATGAGCCGTACAATGGAGTTTCCTCAACAGTAATTAGAATTCAATCAAAAAAATTATTTTCGGGGGGAATATTGTTTTTATTAATGAAAACAAAAATACTTCAACATTTAGCAATTTATTCCATTTTTGTTGCAAAGTCACATGAACTACAATAACTAAGTATTTAATAACATAATTTCTGTTATAAAGCAAAATTTAAAAAAATAAAAAATCATTAAAACAATGACACTTCTAAACACAATGCCCCCGGATTTAAAAGCTACTTTGCAAACTTTCTGTTGTGTTTCATGAACAAAAGCACGCTTAAATTATCAAGCCTCATCAGCAACATGCAGCAAGTATCGGAAAAAGTTTTAACGTTTTCAGCGGCGGTGAGGGGATTCCACCACTACCAAAATGTGTGGTCTCCAAAACAAAGAGAGTCATTGAATTGTGGCCACGAAGTTAATAATGCGTTTGATTATTTTGCAATAAAAACAGAAGAAAACAAGAGTGGAAAGATTGTTGGACATTTGCCTAGAGAAATCTCCAGAATTACCAAGTTCATTTCGGATCGAGGTGCTAAAGTCACTGCAGTTTTAACAACCACCAATTATCGGCGTTCTCCGCTGGTCCAGGGGGACTTGAAATGGCCTGTGAAGTTACAATTACAATGCCTGCCACCATTAAAAACCATATGATCTTGGATAAATATAAACTTTTTCTGAATGACTTTTATGCTGAACCTCAAAACGAAGTTATCTTGGGTTCGTTCTTAGAGTATACGGCTACGGGTGCCATAAGCACAAGAAAGACGAATGGAAGATCCACTGAGGGAGTGCCCAAAACAAAAAAGCAGTCTGAACACGCTACTCTTCCCAACATCAAAGATTTTTTCAAACCACGAGTGCGAAACGTAGTGGAAAATGAAGCTAAAGACACTGAAATCATTGTACTTTATTGTAATTGATTGATTTAGAGCTATTATATTTTAAAGATAAAAAAACTGTTATCTACGTAATAATCTTTGCCATTTCTACGTCATTTTATTTTTGTCTTGAATATTATTAAGGAGGTCACACTTTAAAAATTATAGCATGCTTTAAAAAATAAAGAGTGCTCTTTTGTGAAAACCTTTGTTTTACAAGTATACCTATTTATTTCAAACGATACTCAGAGGAAAACCCTAAATTAAAGCATGCTATATTTTTGTAGTGTGACCCTCTCCCCCCAAAAAAAAAACTGTTTTCGGTGGAAAAATTAATATTTTTCGCGGGAATTAACTTTCGCGAATGAAGACATTCAGCATTTTTCGCGGAATTTTACTTTCGCGATTCTCCCGAAAAATCGCGAAAGTTTCTTCCTTTAAAGTATATCGAAAAAAGTCACTACTTTTCTTCTTGTCCATAATAAAATATTAAAATTAAAACTCAAACAGCTTCTATTTAAGTTTCTGTCTCTTATTTTGAAAACCAATTATTTTGTTCTGTATATATAACATACTTCATATTATTAACTTTAATTTTAAATTCTATTTTAACTCCCTGTAAATATATAAAACTTTAACTTTTAACTTATTATCATCTACTTTGTTTGTTGTTGTTGTTTTTTTGGGGGTTTTTTACCTTGCATCAGTTTTTACAGAATTTGGAAGTGTGTACCCTGTTTCAGGTAATCAAAAGCCTAAATTCAGCCTAAATCCACGAGGGTCATTGGATGGTTGAGGTGGTTCTTTTTAGGAGAAGTATATCTGATACAGAACATCTTTCAATACTTCTGTATTTTACTACACGTCAACTTTTCACATTTTATTGTTTCAATATCCGTAACGATATGGCATCTGGAAAATCTTCTTATGGCAGAAACTTAAAAAGACCTGATCGATTCAATAAACATCGGGATCTAACAACGAAATGTTCTAATGAAAATTGTTTTATGCAAGGAAATCTGTTACATTTTAGACATTGTACTCGTTGCTCAAACTTCTTTTGTAGCGAATGTTGTAACTTGGATGTCAATGTAGTTGAAATGTTAAATGAGCGAAACAACAATTTCTGGTTTTATCCTGATTATTATCCGTACTATTCAATGTACGCAACATTGTGATGTGTTATCAGCTTGACAATTTGCCACCAAAGTTTGTTTTGGAAACGCTGTCCCTTGGTCCAAAAAATGCTGTTTGGAGAAGTTCAATCAAAATGACGTATTATGCGAGCTCGAAGGTGTGTTGAAATATTGTCGAGATAATGATGTGAAAGATGAATTGATCACCAACATCAATGTAAAAACGTTAACTTGAATGGTCGTATCTATTGTCTTGATTGAATGAATATATTTTGTTGGAAAATGTTTTGAATATTGTTATCTGTTATTAAACTGATTTTATTGATTGTAGACTACCTGTTGATGACAGTAATGTCGAAATATATCGTGAAAAAAAAATTAAAATTGTTGGTTCCATAAAATATTGATAATTGTTGATACCACAATAATGTTCTTACCTTGTAAAGATAATATCTTTGTTGAACATTAATATATCAGAATCTGACTTTTATGTTAATGTATCAAGAATTGGCTCTGTACAATCTCAGTGGTGTGTGGAGCGACTATCTCCCAACCATCGGGTCCCCAGGTGGCGGATTGGGGAATGGCCTTCAGATATGGAGGTCAGCTACGAATACCCAATAAGCAGTCCCGGACCAACTAGCAGTTTACTCAGAGGGCGTGTGTGGGGTATGCCCCGGTCCGGCATGCCCCCTGTAAAGCACACAGATGCCTGTGGTAAAGTGTAGACTTGGCGAGTGTCGGCCGCCATATAAGCTGACGGACCTTGTTCGAGCGGGTAACTGTTGACCTTGGTTGGTACCCACTTAGTGTCGATCACGAATAAAAGCGTTGGTGTTAGGAAGGGCATCCAACTGTAAATTTTAGCTTTAATTTTAGCCTTTGTGCTTCGGCATGAACACATTTCCTGGAACCTAAAGTGTAATCCGTGCTGATAGGTGAATGGCTACACATCAGTTAGTCGCAAACAGAATATCAGTGGCGAGAAGCCATATCTGATGTGCCGGGCAACTTCAGATGGACTTTATATTTTCCCGTGCATACAAACCTGGCCCTGGCTGCCAATATGAAGAAACCCCCTAAAAACACAAAATTAGAGTAGGCTCATTAAATGTGGGCACCATGAGTAACAAAGTTAACGAGGTTGTTGAAACTGTCTCAAGGAGAAGATTATCGATCTGCGCTGTTCAAGAATCCCGCTGGAAAGGCAGTACAGCTAGGTTATTAACAGATAAAAACACCAAACTTAAGTTCTTCTGGTGTGGCAATGAATCAGGTATAGGTGGTGTTGGTGTACTCCTAGAGGAATCTTTAATAGAACAGGTTCTTTCTGTACAGAGGATAAACAGTCGAATCATGTACATTCGTGTCATGATTGGTAGAGTGATAGTGCGGTTTTTTAGTGTATATGCCCCCAGGGGCGGAGCTAGAGAAAAATATTGGGGGGGGGGGGGGGGGGGGGGGTGCAAGGGTTATAAAGGCCGAATTTGCCGACAAGAATTTTTTTATTCAATAAACACAAAAAACTGAACAATACATAAAAACTAGACCAAAGGATTAATGACATGTGTGTTTATTTGTTCGATATTAAGACTCTTCTGGTCTTAAGTGTAGCCCAAATGGTGGCTAGTTTTTCAACACGTACATTATGGGTGACGTCTCTCTCACAAGCCATTAACATTAACTGTTCAAGTCTGTCGTCAAGCATTTTTGATCTGGCTACCATTTGAGTTCGTTCGATTGAGATTACTCAATAAAATAGTTTGAAATGTATGCGGCATGTGATTGTTTCATCATTTGAAATAGTTTCATGTGAAAATGTTTTGGTTTTAGATTTATACTATGATAGATTTGAATTTGTTAAATCTCGCATAATTGTTACATTTTTTAAGCAATTAAATCTGTCACAACGTCGACGACAATGAGAGTGAATGAATGAACGATGATTCACTCACTCTGGTTGTCAACGTCAGTCTATGAAAATTGCGTAATGAGCATACACAAAGTAGAAATCAAAAGTTATTGATCCAATGATAACATATAATGACGACGCTTTTTGTTCAGCATTACAACAGAAGAAAGAAGGTAGAAAACAGGAAATTTTCATTTTGCCGACAGGGTTTGAGAATTTGCCGACAAACAAAATGTTGGGGGGGGGGGGGGGGGGGGGGTGCAAAAACTGCCAAGTTAAAAGCCTGGTCTGAGCATTATCAGAGATTGTTGAATGAAGAGTTTGATTGGGATGAGTCTAGGACGTAGATCCTGTCAGTGGTCCTGAAATCCACGTGACTCAAGATATGGTTTCATCAGCAATAAGTAAAATGAAGGGGGGCAAAGCTGGCGGTCCTTCTGGTATTGTGTTAGAAATGATAAATGCTGCTAGAGCCTCTATCATCCCTCTTTTGACCAATTTACTGAATCATATTATACTGCACCAAGTTGTACCAGATGACTGGAATTGCTCTTACATGATCAGCCTGTTTAAAGGCAAAGGTGATTCCCTAGACCGTAGTAATTTCAGAGGCTTAAAATTGCTGGAAGTTCTTCAAAAAGTTCTTGAAAGGGTCCTCGATACCACTATTAGATCACAAGTATCCATTGACGACATGCAATTCGGCTTTATGCCTGGGAAGGGAACAACAGACGCAATTTTCATTTTACGACAGCTTCATGAAAAGCATGTGAGTAAACGCAAGGATGTCTATTTCGCCTTTGTGGATCTAGAAAAAGCTTTCGACCGTATTCCAAGGAAAGTCGTTTGGTGGCCGATGCGTAAGTTAGGTGTTGAGGAATGGCTTGTAAGAACTGTTCAAGCAATGTATGAATCTCCCAGATCTTGTGTAAGAATGAACTCTAGGTTTAGTAATTATTTCCCTGTCGGTGTTGGTGTACATCAAGGTTCGGTGCTAAGTCCTCTCCTTTTTATAAATGTGATGGAGGCTTTGTCGCGAGTTTAGAACTGGGTGTCCGTGGGAACTGCTGTACGCTGATGACCTTGTGATTATGGCAGACAGTAAAGAGGAACTGATTAGAAGACTTGAGTTATGGAAGAATAAGATTGAAGCTAAGGGTCTGCGTGTAAATATGAGGAAGACTAAGATCTTGCATAGCAAATATGGTATTGACAAACGCCTAAAAACTGGAAAATGACCATGCGGAATTTGTTTCAAGGATGTCGGCAGCAACGCCATCTACTGTTACAATAGTCACCATTGGGTTCATAAGAGGTGTTCTGGTATAAAGGGGACATTAAAAGAAGATGTCAATTACATTTGTCCTGGTTGTATCAATCCTGTCCCTAACATTCCCGAACGTGTGTTTATGCTTGGTGATGAACATCTGGAAGTAGTACCAACATTCTGCTACCTGGGTGATATGGTTGGTGATACTGGTGGCTGTTCTGATGCTGTTACCACTAGGGTTCAATCAGCCTGGAAAAAGTTTAGGGAGCTCTTACCAATTCTTACCAACAAAGGCATCCCTTTAAAGACTCGTGGCCGCGTGTTCACAGCTGGTGTTCGCAGTGCTGTCCTTCACGCAAGTGAGACGTGAGCCTTAAAAGTAAAGGACACCAATAGGCTTGTAAGGAATGACAACGCGATGGATCTGCAACACCAAGATCATCCAACATGTTACCGCTGAAACTTTAAGAGACCGACTTGGTGTCCTACCTATTGATTACTACTTAGACGAAATCGTTTAAGATGGTTTGGCCACGTGTGTAGAATGAACGAAGACTCCTGGCAGAAGAAAATACTCTCGTTTGAGGTGATGGGTAAACACATTGGTCGCCCAAAGAAACAATGGATTGAAAATATAAGAGCTGATATGAAGTTTCTTGGTTTATCCAAGGAGTTGACTGCTGATAGTGTTGCATGGCGAACAGCGATAAGAAATGTGAACAGACTTCGTCGAACCCCAGTAGCTGGGAACAAAAGACGTTAAACCGTGCAGTAAGTAAGTAATCTACAACAGAAACGAATGATTCGTCAGATGGTATTAATATATCTCACCCTCGGAGAATACGTTTAAAACTAAAAATAAAATCAATGAGAGATTAAATCATTAGTGAATCATCAATACTAAATGCCTCCGAAAATACCAAGAAATATCGCATTGATCTAGACAGAACTTACCAACAGCGCCAAGCAATAACTTCTATGCATGAGGAGGTTAACAACTTACAAGCTACTAATCCAAATAACGGAAAAAATTGGGTAGTGACAGGAAAGATAAATCCTGTAATAAGGCTTGTAAAAGTTCGAAACCTGGCTGTGTAAGTGCCAATATTCAATCGATGAATAACAAGTCTTGTAACAAAGTGAAGAGAATTATGAAATCTCATCCTCCTTTCTCTTTGGAATTTCGTAATATCCGTGGTTTTCGAACAAATTTTACAGATGTTGAGGCTTTTTTGATTGAGAATAATCCGGATGTATTAGCACTTTGTGAATCTAATCTAAACGCTGGTATGTCTTCTAATGATTTCCTTGTTTCAAAATATCTATCTCTGTTTAGAATGGACTCCTCTATTCACATGCATGGACTTGCATTTTATGTTAAGGAAACGTTACCAATATCTTGAGAAGTTGACCGGGAAGACCCCGATCAACCTTTCATGTGTTTTCGTTTGTCTCTTCTACATTCAACTAGTTTTCTATTTTTCCTCTATCGTTCTCGAAAAAATATTTGTAGTGGCGAAATTCCCGGAACAGCCTATCAGTCAGAGTGTTTAAAATGGCATCAAGCAAGATGGTGTCGTATAACAGCATCTGTTTCAAAAAACGTGTTTTTTTGGCAGAAAATTCAAATCGATCTTCAAAGCGATCACTATTTAACTAGCTCGATAAAAGATTATGGTTTCCTGAACGTATTATGACATATTGCTCCAAGCAAAAATTTATCATAAATGGTTTGAGTTGACTGATCACAAGTTCTATATTATCATCATTATTATTACTAGCAGTAGCAACACACACATCCATAAGAGTAGAAAAATTAATATTATGGTTATCATTATTATTATTTTATTATTAAGCGAATATTTCCACAGGATATACATGTCAGTATAAAAAACTGTTATAAATATGTGTCCTGGTATAAAAATGTTAGTAACAATTTAAAATATGTTATATCTAATAAAAATGAAATGTTATATAAACAATTTTGAATGCAATAAAACGTGTATGAAAGCAAATAGGATAAAAGTTAGAAGGAAAGAAAATTTTTTTGAATAGATAAAAACAAAAACTGATATTCAACACTATAAAACAATTCACGAAAAATGAAGTTTCAACTTATTTTTAAAACAATTAAAATCCTTTTCCTCCCTTATATGAAATGCTAGCTCATTATAAAGTTTGCTCCCCATAAAATAAAATGATCTTTTTGCAAATTCTAATTTGACGTTTGGAATTTGCAATTGGATGTTGTTGTTACGAGTATTGATGCTGTGATTTCTCAATGTGAAGTAGTTTTTAAAATTACTGCATACATGATTATCGATACATTTGCGCACAAGTGAACACGCATGGATGTTTATAAGGTTTGTTATTGATGGTATTTTAAGGTTTTTGCCGTTTATAATGTTGATCGCACGTGAATGGAGAGAAGTCAAGCGTTTCCGCTGGGTAGACGTAATTAGTAGATTTGTAGTGGCGTTGAAAGTTATCAACGGAACTTTTCATAAACTTCTTTTGCTGCATGGGAGTTAAGATTACATCTTAGATTGTGTAGTAAACGTAATCTCGATGAAGCCCTCTTGTATGTGTCATTGAAATTATCATTTAAAGAAAGAGTTGGATCAACGGTTGTGCCAAGGTACTTGTATCGATTAGCTGGAAGAATCTTTTCGTGACGCAAATTTAAGTTCAGTTCTGTTGGATAGTTCTTGAGTCTTTTGGCAGTACCAAATATTATTGATTCTGTTTTACTTTTTTTCATGTTCGCAACTAATTCATTTTCTTCAAAAAATTTTGAAATATTTTCAATGTCTTGGTTCAACTTGTCTTCAATAATATCAAAATCTTCATTTGAGAAATAAATTACAGTGTCATCTGCAAACATAATAACTTCTGAATGTCTCAAACAACTTACAAAATCGTTGAAGTATAGCAGGAAAAGTAAGGGTTCCAAGATCGAACCTTGAGGAACGCCACAGGTTATTGGCATGTAACTTGATGAAACGTTATCGTATACTACAAATTGAGATCGGTTGAAAAGGTAATCTGTCATCCACTGAAGTTCAGCGTTTTGTATACCATAAGATGGCAATTTACTAAGCAGTCGACTATGGCTCAGCGTATTAAATGCCTTGGACAAGTCCAGAAATACAGTGCCGACTAATCTGCCCTTATCTACTTCTTTTCGAATGTCGAGAAATAATGTGGCTGCTAGCTCTGTTGATCGACCTTTTCGGTAACCGAATTGTCTGTTAGTGAGTAGAATGTTTTTTCCCAAATAGTGCGACAGCTCTTCGTGAACGACTTTCTCCATTATTTTCGATACAACTGGTAGTATCGAAATCGGACGGTAGTTGACTTTGGAAGATGAACCTGATTTGTGTAGAGAGGTAACTCTAGCAACTTTCCATTCAGTAGGTACAGTTGAGGTTCTTAACGAAGTGTTGATTATGTGACATAATGGTGATGCTATAATGGATGCACATTCTTTTAGGAGTTTCGCTGGAAGATCATCGTTGCCCGTAGCTTTATTTAGTTTGATTTTTTAAAGTTTGTTTTCGATGTTTTCTGTTGAAACAGAAGTGAAATGAAATGTTGCTGTTGTTTTAATTGGGTACGGTTTGTTGAACTTCCAAACAAAATTAATCAATGGCATCGACTTTGATTTTAGTATATGCGCACACGTCGAGAAAAAATTACAAAATATACCAGCTTTAATTATTGGGTCATTAGACTTTATTGGAATATTGTCATCTTGAATGAATGGTGTTACACGATGTTTGGTGGAGTCTTTCATTGGAATTATAGACTTTATTGTTTTCCAAAAACTGCGAGGATTGTTAACGTCAGATGCCAAAAGGTCATTGCAATGGTCTTGTTTTGCTTTCTTAACTAGATTTGTACTTCTATTACGTAAGTTCTTGTACAGATTCCAAATTAGCTCAGTATTGGTTCTCCTTGCAATTCTTAACACTTTGTCCCGTTCATTCATACAAGCCTTTATTTCAACTGTAAGCCATGGACATAATTTTCCTTTAATTCTTTTGTCTATGAAAGGTGCATGGAGGTTAAATGTTGTTATTAGAGCAGCTTTCAGGTAATTCCAAGCAAAGTTAACATCAGAACTTTCAAACAGGATTGCCCAGTCGTACTTGGTAAGATCGTTACACATTAAATTAGCCTGGTATCTTGAATAATTTCGACAACATATAGTTTTTGGCTCGTATTTGGTGTGGTTTATTTTACGAACGCATCCAATCATGTCATGGTCAGATATCAAACTCGGTATAACATCGCTATCTCTAATATTGTTTGGTTTGTTTGAAGCAATTATATCAATTAATGTTTTAGTGTCACGCGTAGTTCGAGTATGTTTATTTATAATTTGTTTATAACCATTCATGATTAAAAGGTTTTTAAAATCAATGTTACTGTTTTTTTCAAGGTAATTATTTAATTAAATGTGTTTCTGACAATGTCAAAATGTCAAACTTTGAAAAGCTCGAAAATAGTTCTTTTAAAGCCAATATATTAGAATTAATCCATCGAATGTTTTGGTAAATCATTTTATACCTTTAAGTTTTTGCAATCGTTGTTTTTCAGGTACTGTTCTCGGTTGGTCTGGACCAGGGTTTATTTCAACGTCACCACAAGCAAGAAATAACAAAACAAGAACGTTGTTAAGCGATATCGATATAATTGAACAACTCCTCTTATAATCCCACAAAGATGATGAAATAAATGTCTCCTTCTCATTAATCAGTTTATAATAACCCAAAGTTAAACTAATTCCATCTGATGTTATAAAACATTTCTTTTTAAAACCAAAAAGTAACATTAAAAAGAGAGCGATTAAAAATACGTGTTGCTTCATCGTGCTCATTTGCTCATTTTTAATCATTTTATTAATTTGTGTTATTGGAGTTGACATCGGCAGCAGAAGAATTAATGTCAGTAACATTCTCAACTTGAAAATCAATAGATTCGTTGTAGACATTTTTATGTTTAACAACAGGATTACGAACAGTTGTTTTCTTTTTCATTTGTTTATTGATTCTAGTTGGTTCTGATGTAAGAGTTGCACATAAAGGATCTGGGTATTCTTCAGTAGGTCATTTTCCACCAACGAAATGCAAAGAACAAATATATGTATCTTTCTTAATGTTAGAAATAGTGAAAAAGTCTCTACCATAAGCACGGATCCACTTTTTTGCTTTCTCTGTTTTAATGTTCTTGGAAATGGAATTCGTTTTGAGTGAGAAAGGTAAACGGAAGTTGGCCTTGAACGGTTTCATGTACGTTCGTGACAAAAACAAAAATGGCGTCACTTACTGGAGATGCGAGGACTACCTCAAATGTAAAAGCCGCCCATCCACAGCAGAGGACGATAGCCTCATGAGGGCACCATCTGAGCACAGCCATCCACCAGACCCTGCACGTGTTGCAGTTGCGAGGGCAAAAGCCAGAATGCGAGATCGAGCAGTCAACTCAGATGAACGTACCTCAAATATTATTCAGGGCGAAACGCAGGATATATCCTGAGCAACTGCTGGTGTTCTCCCTAAAAAAGCATCCTTACAGCGTAAGCGCACATGTCCAGAAGGAAACGGCTTAATGGATGAACTCCGTGTGACACCGATGGGAGAAGCCTTCGTTCTCGAGGAAGACGATCACAACGGATTTTACATGTTTGCGTCTCAAAAGAATCTGGATATTCTGGACAACTGCGCTAATTGGTTTTGCGACGGTACATTTGACGTAGCCCCACTCGGAAACCAGCTGTACACGATACACGCGCTGGTCACTGGAAAACGCACGGTGCCACTCGTATACGCTGTGACAGACAACAAATCTGAAGCTGTCTACAATCGCATCTTTCGCTTATTGGAATATCAGCGACCAGGAATAGCCCCAGAAACGGTAACAATAGACTTTGAAATGGCAGCATATAACGCTCTATCCTCCAGCTTCCCTCAGGCAGAAATTCTCGGCTGCCTTTTTCATTTTGGCCAATGTAGCTTCTGGAAAATTCAGGCCCTCTCTCTGCAGCGGTGGTTCACTGAGGATGCCGAGCACGCCCTTCTCATAAAATGCTTCCAGGCACTGGCATTCGTTCCGCCTGAAGACGTTGTACAACAGTTCGAGGCCTTCGTGGCCACATTGAGTGACGACGATGAGCAGCACCTGTCTGAATACATTGACTATTTCGAAACAACTTGGATTGGACAATTGCGTCGCAGAAATCGTCGTCAACCTCTATTTCCTATCCGGTGTTGGAATGTCTTCCACGGGGTTCAACATGACCTTCCACGAACGAATAATAGTATTGAAGGATGGCACAATGAGTTCAGCAAGCGTGTCTCAATATCCCATCCAACGCTTCGTAGACTCGTCAAGAAAATTCTGTAGTAGCAAGGTTGCAACGAAATATTCATTGAGCAATTAAATGCTGGAATTGCTGGCCCTTCTCGGAAGAAGCGCTACGACGCTGTCAACCAACGGCTGAGGGCATTGTCCAAGATTATCAATCAACGAATATTGACATAAATAGATATCTTCGAGCAATTGCATACAACTTGTAACTGTAAATATTTTGTTATCCGTGTACTCAAAATAAATGAATGTGATTGAAATGTACATTTAAAACGCCTTGAGAATAAAGAAGAGAAATAAAGAACTTAAAACAAAATAAAAATTCTCTATTTAAACATTTCTATAGTAAACAATCTAAATTAAATAAAATCCAATCTTTGATTACAAAGAGAACAAAATCCAGGCATGGGCAACCAACTTAAATAAACCATTAAAGAAAAAGAAAGGAAAATGGCTGCTATCAAGTTTAGATTGACAACTGTGTAAACCCATGGTATCCTTAAACTATGTTCTACTCTTTCTTGACAGTGTCAACATGAAGTAAGAAAGGAAATGAAAACCAAAACTCTAACCAAAATGGAAATTAAAAGAAAAATATGGAATTAAGCATAACCAGTGACCCTATTTTATGTTAACAATATGACAATCTATAGCTACTGACAACAAGAATTGCTGCACAGATAAAAACAATGGAAATGAGGCAATGGAAACAAGTCATTTACTATGACAGGTTATAAGGCGTGCGTGGTCTAGTGGTCAAAACTTATGTTTCTGGCCGCAATGGCCCAGGTTCGATTCTCACTAGATATAAAAAAGATTTGTTCAAAACGAGAATTACCTGAGTGTGCGGCACCTTGGAAAGTGCCTGAAAAAAGTGCCTGTCTTTGCTATATACCAGCAAATTCATTAATCACTCTGGCCGTCTCTGGCACTTTATCCAGGTGAAACTGCATTAATGCAAGGCCATTTAAACGATCATTTGTCATTGTAGTTCTTGTATATATAGGTTTTCAAACGTCGCAAGCCTGAAAATGAGCGCTCACATTCGCAGGATGTAATTGATAATGTAGCTAATATTCGTAATGCTACTTCAACATTTGGAAATCCTTCAAAATTTATGGATTTTAAAGTATTGGTGACATTACTTGGACAGATGTCCTTGTTTGTCAACCAATACCGCTCTCATAACTCAAGTTCTGGTGCAATAAGATGAACAGATGGAAAATCATCCTCATAAAATTGAAAAAAAGGAAATAAAAGTTCTTTGAGTGACTTTTCAGAGGATCTGTTATTTATAGATATAATTTTTGATGGGATTAAATAAAGACCAGTATATGAGACAAGAGAATCACTAAAATATCTGGTTGAAAGATCTTGACAGACATGATCAAGTAAAGGAATAGTTAAGCTATGCAGATAATATTCAGATGGAGAATTACTAGGGTGGTTATCTCTAAGAGTTTGCCTCTGCGTTATCCGTGGCGTCTTTACAGAAATCTGAAATTTGTTAGCTAAAAATACAGCCTCCTCAAATCCTTTCTATCCATCTTGTTCTGCAAGGGTCCTTAATTTGATTTCTTGTTGAGCCGGGACAATGTTTAGTTACAGACCGTTCAAAAGCAAAAACACAAAGATTTTTTGAACAATAGACATCATGTTATTTACAGAAAGAATTTGGTTTGGTTTTGAGACAGCCAAGTTCAAGAGATGTGAAAAACAGCCTTTTTGTTTCGGGTGAGTATGTTTGCAGAGCAACCATTTTATACCTGCCCCAGCCTGAACCTGCCCCATCATAACCTTGGCCCCTACAATTATTAATATCTAGCCCAATGGCAGAAACCTTATTTAGAATTGCTGTTGCTAAGGATTTACCAGTTAAACCTTTCTCCAAATTAACAAATCCCACAAAATCTTCTTTGATATTTTCATTTGGATCAACATAACGAAGAGTAAAGCAAACTGTTCTTTACCAGAAGCATCCATTGCTTCATCCGCCGAAATAGAAACAAATTTGTTTTTATTTCCGAAACAATATTGTGCATGATAATATTTCCACAAGACTGGATAAGGTCATTCTGAGACTTAGGAGAAAAAAAAGCGGGGAAAGAAACTTCGTGCTATTAGAAAAGGCTTCGATGACAAATATGAACTTGATGAAGGAGAATCATATGCTAGTGGTACATTTTAATATATATCTAATATATATAATATTAATTTTATATCATTTAATTTTCCATTGAAAACTATTTTTTGGTTTTTCTCACTTTTCGCACAATTTGTTGTATTTTAACAAACATTAGCTTAGAGGGTGAAATTTTGTGCGATGTAACTACAATATATTTGAGGTGTTCTGAATTATAAATAAATTTTAAATTACAATGTTTGAAGGCACATAATGTCATTTTCAATTTTGTTATGTTTACATTTTCTGAAATATTTAGTATCAAGATTAACTTGGTTCTGTATTATTGTGATTTTCTTTATTATTTATTTTGAGTGTAAAGAGTAATTTCTGAAAGTTTCATGGTATTTGAATAGATATACCACTTTTTTAACGAGTTAAAAAGTTTTTGTGACGTATTTAGTTGGACATGTGTTTAAAATTAATCAAAGTAATTTATTAATTATTTTCAAATAAATGCCTTATTACAAGGGTACCACCTTAAACGCATATCGGGCTGGGATTGATTCCAAACGATGGAAATGCCCGCAAGATTCAGTTCGTATAGATGTCCGAGAAGATTCTTTTTTTGCGAGAAGTCACATTTACTTACAAAAGCTCATCTTAATTGTGTATTTTGGGCAAAATATCTTCACAGCTTTCGGTAGGGCACGAGTTGGAAATCGATACAGCCCATACTACTGTTGACTGGTATAATTTTTTTTAGAGATGTATGTGAAGCGGAACTTGTGAACAACCGAGAGCAAATTGGGGGTGTTAATATATACATAAATGAATTTATGAATGGCGTTTTGACCCCAAAGATTGTCGAAATCGATGAGTCAAAATTCTTTCATTGGAAATACCACGGTGGTCAGTGGCACCAACGACATTGGGTGTTTGGTGGCATCGAACGTGGCACCAATAAATACTTCCTAGTGGAAGTTCAACAGAGAGATGCTGCTACGCTATAGTCAATTATAGAAGAGTAGATTCTTCCGGGCACCCATATAATGAGTGATGGTTGGACGGCCTACAATGAAATCGACCAGATTGGTGGGGGTATTTACTTTCATGAACTTTTTTTATTATTTATAGTTAAAACAGCTAAGTCACTTAATTCACTTTACTTTATTTAAAACAGACCTTAACTTCTTCCTTCATCTAATAATTCTTAGCTTTGTTTCTATCTTGATTCCTTCTTTTTTAGACTGAAACCTCTTTTAAGTGGGCTGATCTTCTTTCTTTGAGGTACTTTAGGTTCTGTCTTACATGCATTTACTGAAGTTTCCTGGCTTTGGATCTTCTTAGTTTCTGGTGTAAAAGTAGCTAGCAGATCTCTAATGTGCTTGTTTTCTGGAGTGACACTTCGGCTATCCAGCTTCTCTTTATTCAGTACTTTATTCTCCACCTCACTTACTGACAACACTTTCTTCTTAACACTCATTGATTCAGATCTTAAAACCTGTGCTTGCACAGCATCTTTGGTATTTTTTCCTTTTGATACATCCTCAGCTAAATGACTGTTCTTAGACATCTTACTGCTTATAGTCATCATCTCTAGTTCTTTTTGTAATGTTGGCTTTATTCTAGAAGGGCTATAATGTCTTCTTTCTCCTTTTTCTAATCCTGACTTAGGTTGTACTTCATTTCTGACCATCTTCTCTTGAGCTATAACTTTGGCCTTGGTTCTTCTTGTTGCATTTGGGAGCCCTCTGTGGATGCTTGTGAATAATCTTCATACTCCTTCACAATGCCATTACTTGTTATGCTTGCTGGATCCGAGTAGTATTCCTCATCTGCATATGCCCCTTGATCGGAATCAATCTTTTGAACTTTTAAGCTACTAAAAATACCTTTTAGAATTTCCCCAACATCATAATCATTAGAAATTTCATAACCAAGGTGGTCCATTAGCCCTGTCAAGACATAATCAAATGTGTCAACACTTATACAATTCCAATTACATTCCAATCGCAGACTTGTCTTACATGTGATCTAGGCTCCGTTGGTAAATCTTCTAACCAGAAAGATATACTAGACGTACAGTCATTGAGCATATTGTTCATGTGCACTGACCATTCCTTGATAGGTAAGTTCTCTAGGAGGCTTAGTTTTTGTAAGCCACCTGTAACTTTATATTGCTGGCATAACCCCATCATTACACAACAACTTAGATCCGATTTCACACCTAGTTCTTCTACCTTTTGAGCGATTACAGTAATTACACTTTCAGTTTGTAGATTCCTTGCAATTATATTTTTTGCCTTGCTGTAATGGGCCATTAAGGAATTAATAAGACTATTCATCTGTAAACCATCTGTAATCTGCAGTGTTGTTAAATGATAGTAAAGTGTATACTGAGGGGCCAATAAATTAAATTGCTCAATTTGCTCTAATTCAGGTATCATCGTAGAGAAGTTTTTTAGAACCTTAATCGTTAAAGATGGAACTTCACTGGGTTGATAGTAATAGGCAAAAAGGAGAGCTGGACATGTCAGGAACATAGATTCAAATATCATGTAATTATGCTCATCTTGATCATCATTCTCACAAGGTTGGTCTAACTGATGTACATAACCTTGCGAGAACGAGATTAATGTCCCTTCTTCCCCAGCTAGTTCACATATAGCTTGGATGTATGCTTCTAAATCATCAGTATAGAAGAAACCTGGAAAGAAAGTAGTTACATCTTTGATAAGTTTGAGAACTTTTGCATCTTGAAGATATTCTTGGAACTGTTCCTTAAAAGATTTTCTTCTACTTTCTAATGCTTCCATATACATATTCTTTAGGTTTTCTGTAACAATTACTACACTTTTTTGCGGAGCTAATTCCTTTTGTTCTTGTAGACCCTATAAGAATCCAATATCAGATACTGTGCAATATACCAAGTGCTGGCGATCATAATAACTAGTATAATCTGATGGGTCAATGGATTCTTGTGTGTCCCCTGAATCACCTAGCTGATAGATAGTGCCTTTATCTAGCTCTACACTTGCCCCCTTCCTTAACGCTTCTTTCATTCTCGCATCTAATTTCTTCACTCCCCCATCTATGGAGTTGTTTAAATCTGTATAAATATCTGATTCTAAAGGTGTTTTAATCATGTTTAAAGTCTAACAATAATTCTGCTTTAAAAAAATTCGTTAATAATAAAAAAATTCGTTAATAATAACTTGTGATCCACCAGCATCATTTTGTGGATCCAAATGGCAATAATATATACACAAAAAATGTGCAAAGTATGTGGAGCAGAGTGAAGCATGCGTTCAGAATACAATATGATACCTCGCGGCAGTTACTCGAAACCTCTTTAATTGAATTCATGTGGCGTAATAAAATTGAAGGCGACGCATTTTCTGAGATTTTGGCAGCAATAATCAGAAAATATCCTGTATAAGACCAGATTTTTACAAATTTTTAAGAATTTGTTTAGGCTGCTAAATACGGTTTTACCAAATGTTTGTAGAATATATTATGTCATAATGATTCAGAAATTGTTTTTAAAAACCTTTATAGCTAGCTGACCACTTTAATGTCAGACATTTTTGCGTAAAGATATTTTCATAAAGATATAGTTGGCTATATAATTATTAGAAACGCTTGTGGTTGACTTAGGTAGCTGAAACGCGTCACTTATTTTCAAATCATAATTTAAAGTTAGTTATTTGTTCTAGCTATGACAAATGTGCTGTTTATTATAAAAGTAACCCTTGTTATAGCTAAATATAATAAATTGCGTGAAGGAAGAAGTAGCTACACAGTCCGATTTTCGTTGTTTACTGCTTGGGTTCATTTGCTTGCTTTGGAGGAATCAAAATGCCTCACAAATGTTGTGTTATGAATTGCAATGGTAATTATAACAATGATAACAAGGAAAAGGTTTTTCGCTTACCTCGTGACCAAACTGAAAGAGAAAGATGGATAAAAACTATCCCTAGAGATAACATACCAGATCATCCTAATACAGTTATTTGTGAGAGACATTTTCCACCAAATTATGATACAATAACAGTGTTTGGAAAAAAGACCCAGAGATCCACCTTCAATATTTATGTGGGTTAAGCCAAGTTTACTGCCAACCCCACATGCTGCAGCAAGAGCTTCTTTTTCCAAAACATCTTCACAATTCAGAAACAAAATTGATGATGAGTTGGATTCCTTTTTGTGGAATGATAAAATTCTCTCCTTTGAAAATTTATACCAAGGAATCATTGACAAGACGAGTGAGTTTAATGATGTTGTCACTTTTGTTGTTGACAATGTACTTGTCCTACAATCATCAGTGTTTTGTGAAAAGACTTCCATTCCATGTTATCTATTAAAAATATACAGTGATCTCTCTTTTGAAGCATTTCATACCGATATTAAAACAACAATATCAACTTTATCAACCAATCGCATTTCCATTTTGGATTCGTTCTCCAAACTTACTGAAGCAATGACATTTCTTCAGTGTTTAGAAGTGGACCGGTATCCGGCCATTTAGCCAACAGACACTTAGCCATTATTTGCAGGGGGGACATTTAGCCAACATTAAAAAACTTTGCATACGTTGCTACCAGCTGTATTGAAGTTTTTCCTCATATCACAGTCACTAGGCTAGTTTTAATAATTTTTGCATGGATTCTTGATTCTTATATTTATATTTGCAAATTAAATTTTTTCTATATTTACACGGACGGAAGCATTCTTATTACTCTTTCTTACTTTTAATAATTATAAATTTTTCAATTCAAACAATGGTGTCATTCCTTTGCCTAGTTTTCTATTGAATGACACCAGCCATTCAGAATAATCACTTTTTTAAAATATATATTTCTTTTTTCATTCTATATAGTTCATTTAGCATATTGGAAAAAAGTATGAAGTATTTAATTGTAATGTTTATACTTGTCACTTGTATTTGTATTACTTAAATTGTGTTATTGTGTTTGGTAAACAAAACATTTGATTTGATTTGATTTTAGGCTAGCTAGTTTTGCGTTGGCCAGTACATAGTAAATAGTTAGTCATAAAAATTGTTTGCAAGTTCAGCCATGGAGATTATAACTACTAACTGAGGGAAGCAGAAAGTTTGTCTGGACGGTTTTATGTGTACCAAGCAGATAACATCCAAAAACCAGATAAGATGGCAGTGTGTTAAATGCAACAACCAGTGTAAGGGTGTCATATTAACATCTCTTGACCTTAGTCAGGTACTCAACACCAAACCTCACAGCCATGATGCAAATCAAATGGCGGTTGCAGTTGCCCAGATCAAAATCAATATGAAACATTTAGCAGCCAACACCAGAGAACGACCAGCAACAATGGTGGCTGCCAAACTTGCTGAACTTCCTGCTGCATCCAGGCAGCTAGCTGGTGAGGAAGATGCCATGAAGAAGATTATACGGCACGTATGCAAATGCCAGGCCCCTCCAGTTCCAGCTTTACTCAGTGAACTTATCTTTGAAGGTGAATGGGCTCAAACATCAGGCCCTACACCAGAACCATTCCTGATCTATGACAACGGCCAAGAATCAGATTCCAGAATAGTAATTTTTGCATCACCACCTGCCCTGCGTACACGCTCTACAGCTGACACATGGTTCATGGATGGCAACTTCGCTATGGCACCACCTGGATTCCTTCAACTATATGTTATCCGGATCCCCCTTGGATCCACAACTGTTGGTGTAGCTTATGCTCTTCTAGAACACAAGACTCAAGATACATATGAGGAACTCTTCCACGCCTTGTTGGATAAGTGCAGCTTTATTTAACTGTATCCAGACCCCAGAACCATTCTAGTTGATTTTTAGCAGGCTGTTATCTGTGCCATTGGAGAAACCCTGGATAATGATGTCCAAGTCAGGGGTTGCTTTTACCATTTGACGCAAGCAACCTGGAGGAAGATACAAGAGCTGGGGCTAGTGTCTCAATACAGAGATGACGAGGACTTCAAGTTGTTCTGTGGACAATTAGATGCCCTAGCATTCCTTCTCACCGGAGATGTTCCTGAAGAAATCCGGTACATTCGTGATAATACCCCTCCTGATGCAGAAGATCTTGTGGATCACTTTGACCAGACGTACATCACTGGATCTTTCCGTGAATAGTTACTTTTTATATGATCAAACACAACTTTAATTACAAATTCTTCGAGATTCTAATGCCACTACTGTTGCGATTATTTTTGATAACAACCGTGTTACTCAGTCATTTTTCAAAAAGTTTTCTTGTGTTGAACCATGGCTTACTGATACAAACATTTACTTTTTGATTTTGTTCAAATAATAAAATCAGTTAGAAATAATTGGATCACGGAAAAAAGCAAAGAACTTTCATTTTCTAATAACAACATTCAGATGACTGCAAAATGGGATGATATTATAACGCTATAACTACGAAACGCTATAACTGTTCGCACGTTGATGTCATAAGTGCCAGCGGTATTTTCAATTACTTTATATGTAAAGAAAGAGTTTTTCCAACCACATGGACATACCAAACATTATTTCTCCGCAAGCCCTTTTTTATGGTGTGGAATAATATTCACCGACAAAACATTTGAGGACAATCCACCACGGCACAGCATTCAGGGCATTTACCAACCAAATTAATCATTTCTCCTAACACTTCAAGGTTCATGATGAAGTTAATGTTCTGAATATCTCCTGTCAAGCTTTCTTCGCTTGTACATTGCGTGTTGTTAGCAGTTTCATCAACAAGAGGATGAACATTATTATCGATGACGACAGGGTTTGATGGAGGAGGCGGATGATGGACCGCGTCAACATTATCAACAATCTTCTTATTTCGAGCTCTTCTCTTTTTCTTTGTCGAGATTTATCTCTCCTATCCTTGTGACCCATGTCTTAATACCAAAATAATACAATTATGATAACTAAATGATGAGTAAACAACTTGAGAGTAAAGTAATAGTGCATAAAAGCTTTGTACCCACAGTGACAGTCACAACAGTAAAACAACACAAAAAGACTGTTCGCTACTTGTCTGCCATTTTAATTACTCAAATGAACCATCAAAACGAGTTCCGTTCTATACAAGGTCCCGTAATGCGGAACAGATCATTTATATATCCAAAAAAAGGGCAAAATGAGAGTCAAAGAAAAAGTCAAGAATTTTGTTTTTTGTTTTTACCATGCATCAAGAACATTTAAATAAGTCAAAAAGTATAAATGCTATGAACAAAATAACTGTTCAAATGCACACTTGATGCATTGAGCGTGTTTCGTATAACATGTGGTTCTATTCATTTCTTAGTTTCGTTTACAAGGTTTTGTATTAGAGTTTTTTGATCTCTTGACATTTTACTGTGTTGTTGTAGTTTGGTGAGTAGGCTGAGCGTGTTAAAAAGAAAACGTTGTGTTGTTGTAACCGTTGTCAACTGAAGTGCTTTTTCTCCTATTTTTAACAGGTTATGGGCCCAGGTTACTGATATTGAAACTGGATTTATTAACATTTGTCTAGTACTATATATTATTGCTGACAATGGCTGCTGTTGCAGAGTTTAAATACGAGAAACTTACTGCTGAGAATTACCATACGTGGAAATTCAACATGAGAATGTTTTTAATCGGTCAAGATCTTTGGGAGATCGTGAATGGTACCGAAACTGTAAACACTGAAGCTACTGCCGAAGAAAAGCAAAAATTTAAAAAGCGAGAAAATCTTGCTCTTGCGAGCGTATGTTTATCTGTCTCCACAAGCCTGCAAATTTATGTCAGATCGGCTGAATCGGGGAAGGAGGCTTGGGATAGCCTTGAAAAACAATTTCAGCAAAAGACATTTTCTCAAAAGATTTTCTTACGAAGAAAATTGTATTCGGCAAAGATGCAAAACGAAGCTATGATTGAACATATTAATCATATTCAGACAATTTCTGAACATTTGGATGCCATTGGAGATCCAATTGCTGAACACGATCTAGTCATCATCCTCATCAGTAGTCTCCCTGAAAAGTTTAATTTCTTGATTACGGCTTTGGAAACTATAGCCGAAGATAAGCTTACATGGAATTATGTTCGGGATCGTCGAATTCGTGAAGCGGAAAAAATGAATTCTTCAGCAGAAATAAACGTTAATTATGCACTATTTTCTAAAAGAAAATCGAAAGATTTTAAATCTCATTATTGCAAGAAGCCTGGTCATTACGCACGTGACTGTTACAAAAAGAAGGCCGATGCAAAATCAAACAACTCTGTTCACGTTGGGAACTTTGCTACCAAAGATACAAACTTTGATGACAAAGCAGAACTAGCTTTAAAGTCATCAAACTTGATAACAAAGAATGCTGAATGGTGGATCGATTCAGGCGCCTCTCAACACGTGACATCCGAAAGAAAAGACATGGTGAATTACACGAAATTCGAACAACCAGTAAAAGTCAAGCTCGCAGATGATGGTGTGTTATATTCGTATGGTAAAGGAGATGTAACTTTAACCGTGTTGAATGACAAAGAGAAAGTGAACATTTTACTGAAGGATGTCTTGTTTGTACCTAAACTTCATAACAAACTATTCTCGTTACCATCGATCACTGAAAAAGGAGCTTCTGTCGAATTTAAGGGTAAATCTTGCAAAGTTACCGTTGAAGAAAAGGAGTATGTTATTGGACATAAACATGGCGAACTCTATAAGCTCAACACTGTTCGTGACGAAACTTGTTGTGTTGGACAAGTTCACAAGGAAAAGCCGTTATCATTATGGCATCTACGTTATGGTCATCTAGGCTATGATAGTTTAAAAGCCTTAAATGACAAATCTATGGTAGACGGGCTCTGTGTCAACTCAAAAGAGGAGTTTGATCGAAACTGTGAGGGATGCATTATGGGGAAACAACACCGTCAGTCATTCCCAAAGAAGTCTCAAAGTAAAACTACTCAAGTGTTGGAGCTGATCCATAGCGATGTATGCGGTCCCATGAACGTCAATTCAGTGGGAGGTTCAAGGTATTTCATCACATTTATCGATGATTACTCGAGATATACGGTTGTCTATACAATGAAAGCTAAGAGTGACTCCCTCGTAAAGTTCAAAGAGTATGTTGTCATAATGGAAAACTCAACAGGTCATACGATCAGAAGACTGCGATCAGATAATGGTGGTGAATACGTCTCCAATGAGTTCAATCAGTTCTGCAAAGAAAAAGGTGTCCAAAGAGAGTTCACCATTCCTTATTCTCCTCAGCAAAACGGTGTTGCAGAGAGAATGAATCGCACTATCCTCAACATGGCAAGATCAATACTTCACCACTCTGGTTTAATGCAAAATTTTTGGGCTGAAGCGGTATCAACGGCTGTTTATCTACGAAATCGTTGTCCAACCACGAGTTTGAAAGACACAACTCCGTATGAATGCTGGTTTGGTGAAAAAACCAGATGTTAGTAACCTTCGAATTTTTGGTTGCAAAGCTATGGTACACATACCTGCCCAGAAGCAAAAAGGCAAATTCGATAAACGTTCTATTGCCTGTATTTTTGTTGGATATCCAAGTGATAGTAAAGGTTTTGATCTCTTGACTTTTTACTGTGTTGTTGTAGTTTGGTGATTAGGCTGAGCGTGTTAAAAAGAAAACGTTGTGTTGTTGTAACCGTTGTCAACTGAAGTGCTTTTTTCTCATATTTTTAACAATAACAACAGATTCGGAATCTACGATAAAACATGGAAATAGGATGTCCCCATTTATTTTTAAAATAATCAAGATTTTGAGAAATTCTACTAGGGAACCACCTTAAGTTTATTGAGAGTGAGAAACTGAATAAATTCGTATTACTTTGTGATAACTTGGAAGCACATCAAAGAGAAGAATTTAAATCTGACGTATCAAATCACTCTGGGCTAGTTTAGTTTGGCATGCCAATTGGGAAAAATTTATGGCAGCCTGTGGACGCAGGATATGCTCAGGTCCTAAAGCAATTGATTGGTATAGAGCAGCGTGATTGGCTTGAATGCGATAATGCAGAACGTTGGTTTTGTCGTGATAATCCATTTACAGCCAAAGAAAAACATACCTTTTTACCGGCATCACAACAATTGTAATGTTTAATTTCATATTCAAATTGTTGCAACCATACTTTTCATCTATAATTCATTGTAAAGGCCCCAAGAAAGTGATTTCTCAGGTTGTACGACCATTCAAGAGAGTTGCCGTGGATAAGAAACAAAAAGTGTCACTCAGAGATTCACTTCTACTGATATTGATGAGACTCAGGCTTGGTATTTTAAATGATGATCAAGCAGATAGATTTTGTATTTCTACTGCAACGTGCTCAAATATATTCAAAACATATTTGTGTTTGTTATCTGAAACACTTGGCTGTAGCCTAGTAAAATGGCTTCCATATGAGTCGGTGCACGAGAATACGCCAAAATTATTCAGTAAAGCAGAATACGGGAAAGTCAGAGTTATAATAGATTGCAGTGAGGTTTTCATTGAATGATTAAAATCTTTGAATATTCAAGCTTTACCATGGTTCGATTACAAATCCCACAATACAGTGAAATTTTTTATTGGGATTTCTCCTACTGGCTATATAACGTTTTCATCTGACTGTTATGGCGGAAGAGCTAGTGAGAAATTCATATGCAATGATAGTGGGTTTTTTATTTATTGGGTGTATACAATGAAGTCATGGCCGACAGTGGGTTCCAAATACAAGAAGAGCTTCTACTGAAATTCTGCACACTTAGTGTTCCTCCTGGAAGGTTAAAGTCACAAATGACTACTGCAGAACTTAAGAAAACTAAAGAAGTCGCCAAACTAAGAATACACGTGGAACGAGCTATTAACAGGGTTAAAACGTTCAGAATCCTAAAACACATATTACCAATAACAATGCTGCATCACTGTGATGATATTATGCGAACATGTGCTGCATTGTGTAATTTGAAACCATTGTTATATAAGGAGTCTGATAAGACTAATTGATTTTTTATATTATTCAAGTGAATATGTTTATAGCTGAATGTTTGAATTTAAAAGGCAATTTTAAATTTTGACAAAGAATTTTCTCTTAAACCAGTTAAAAATAAATAAATTTACTTGAAAATTTCAAAAATTTGTCTACAAAATTTTATTATTACAAAACGTTTTTATTGCAACTACAAAGATACATGCTAAATGATTTGGAAATAATTTCTGTAATATGCTACTGATCTAAGGTGTGGGAATTTTCTGTATGTAAACAGTCACTAATTTTGGTTTTTGTGACCGTACACGCTTTATGAAAAACGGCGATTTAAAGAAAGTGTATTAACTACTTTTCAAGTCTAGTCACTTTATCGTTGAAACGTTTATTTAGGGTAGGGGTAAGTTAATCAGTTAAAAAATACAGTTAAATGTTTCAAGTGAAATCAGAGAATGAGTAATGACGTAATGATAAATTTTAAAAAATGCATACAAAGATGCTTTTGAAAAGCTTTTTGGATCAAAACACAAAATTTCTCATGATGTGCCAATATGTTATGTTAAAGTGTTCTTTATCAGAAAAATATGGACAACTTCAATAATGTTCAAGAAAAATATTATTATTCATAAGTTCCTGCCGTTTTTTAATAAATCAGTGGACGGTCACCACATGTTAGTTACAAATAAACAAAACCAGATCAGTAGAAATACACTCCTCTTATGTTTCTTTATTCTATTATGACCAGGTTATCCTCAAATGTCTTGTTTAAAATCAAAAAAATATTTATGTTCTTTGAAAAACTATATTATAAAATAATTTCCTTTACTTTCCCCTCAAAAATCAGCCAAAAAGTGACTTAAAAATATATAATATAAAAATTGTGATAAAATTTATGACATAAACTAACAACATTATCAAAAAATTCTTTATCAAATTCTACTTCTGTTACTTATAAAACCATGGGTTGTGAAAACGAAAAATAAACATTTTTCAACTCCAATAACACCCATTTGTAGCTGACATTGTGTATAATATGGATGATTAACTTTTAATTTGCCGTTTTCCAAGTACAACAAATTTGCATATTCATCTCTTGGGGATAAGTGGCGTATGGAATACGGGCACTTTATTTCTACACACCATTTACCATGACAAGAACATGTTAAAATTCTGTCAGGACTAGTACCAACAAATGGAAAATCCTTATGTAAAAATAGCCCACACCGTTCTAATCAACATTTTTTATGCTTTAATTTTCTAACATCAAAAAGCTTCTCAGCAGCAGTATCCTCCATTTCACGACCATATTTTAAAGCTGGTATATTGGGATTTATGAATGTCAAACCAAAATTTTCTGTGTTAAACTCCAAATATTGACACCAGATGACCCATTGACAATTTTTGTCATTTTGGTTTTTACCTCGTGAGCCTTCGAAGCCATTATTACACCTTTGCGGCAATCATACCAAAATTCATTGGAACTTTGGCCCCTTGTGAGTTTTTCAATATTATAAATGTTTTTTTTGGTTCATTCGAAAAACTCTTTTGAGCTACATTTATTTATTTAAATAATCTTTATACAGGATGATTGTACTCAGTTAAAAAAATAAACTGTTCTTCCTACAAGTCTTGGTTGGGTTAAAAACTAAGAAATATTAATAAATTAAAAAGAAAGAAAGAGAGTAGTTAAAATAAAAACAGGATTAAAAATCTACACATCTATACAGTTAAAAGATTTATTTTTTTATTTTAAAAATGTCTCTGTCTTTTTCGTGTCTAATATCTAGTGGCAAGTTATTATAAAGTAGGGCTCCGTTGTAGTAAAATGTATTTTTGGACGATTCGAGTTTTATTTTTGGTAGGCGAACAGAGTAATTATTATTTCTGGTTCGCATGTTGTGCCCTATAACTTCAAAATAGCTTGTAAAATTTTCAAACTCTCCATTTATGCACTTGTGGACATAGATGCAGATTTTCTTTGTGTGCATCTGGTTGATTGATGGTAAGTTGTTTTCTCTGGTGATCTTTCTTGCTCGACATACGAACAGATCCAACAGTTTTTTGCGATGAGGTTGGTAGAAGTAGTTTATTAGAGAACAGTACGTTTTTGTTGGCAGGACCAGAGTCTGATAGATTCGACGTGCAGCTGTTGTTGTAAGGTTTGATCGTATTCTGCTTATTCTGCTTGTGTTTGATGGTGATTTGATGGTCTACTTTTGATAGACGGGCTTTGGTTCCAAATACCATCATCTCTGTCTTGCCTTGTTTCATGTTGAGGACAAGTTCATTATCTTCAAGCCACTTGGAAAAATTGTTGAAATCGAAAGAGAGGGCTTCTTCTACCAGTTTCGGATCCTTGTCATGGTAGTAGAGAACTGTATCATCCGCATACGTAATAATGTTGCACTTTGTGAGCTGCTTTTGTGCTTCGTTAAAAAGGAGAAGGAACAGAATCGGCCAGAGAATGGAACCTTGTGGTACTCCACAGTGAACGGGTTGGAATGACGAAACAGTTGATTTGTACTGAACGCACTGCCAGCGATTAAAAAGGTAGTCTGTGAAAAAATCCTTCTCCTGGTCGATGATTCCAAAACTTGGTAATTTGCAAATCAGCGTAGCGTGACTAATGGTATCAAACGCTTTGCTGAGGTCAATAAATATGGCACCTGTCAGCTTGGAATTATCCATTGCTCTATGGATTTCGTCGAGAAATAGGGTTGTTGCTGTTTCTGTTGAGCGCCGTTTTCTGAATCCAAACTGTCGTGACGATAATAGATTATTGTCTTCAAGGTACCTGATCAATTGTTCGTAGGCACATTTTTCCATGATATTAGAGACGATCGGTAACATGGTAATAGGTCGATAAATGTTGAGTAAACTCTTCTCTCCGCTTTTGTAAATAGGTACGACTCTTCCGATTTTAAAGTCATCAGGAATTATAGAAGACTCCAGAATGACATTTATGAAGTGAGCAATGGGTGGTGAAAGTTCATTAGAGCAGTCTTTCAACAGACAAGCTGGTTTATTGTCCATCCCGACAGATTTGTTCTTTTTCAGGTCTTTCAGGTGTCGTTCAACCTCAAGGACAGAAACATATCGAAAGGTGAAGCAAGGTGTGACGTTGGTGGTTGTACATTGACGGTATATCCATGTAAAGTTCTTATTACTGAATGCGTTTTGCTTTAAATTTTTGACTGCAGAATGGAAAAAGGTACAGAAACCGTTTGAAATTTTCCTCTCATCTGTAGTAGTGCGTCCATTAATTACAAATTTCGTTGATGAAAATTCAATTTTTGCCTTCGTTGGAAACAGGTTTTTTATATGCTTCCAAAAAACTTCTGGTTTTGTAATGTTCTCTTCGATAAGTTCTTTATTGTATTTAGATTTTGCATTTTTGATGATATTGTTCACATAGTTTTTCTTTTGTTTGTACTTTAGCCAATCGTTTTTATCTTTTGACTTTCTAGCTTTCCGTAAAAGATTATCACGAAAGTTCATAATATCTTTTATATATATCTTGTGTTAGCCATGGGCAAGGCTTGCCTTTGATGGTTTTCTTTGTAAAGGGTGCGTGCGTATCGATACATGTAGTCAGAATGTTTTTAATAAGTTTCCAGCAGCTGTTTGAATTGTAACAACTCATTATCGGATGCCAATCAATTTCTTTTAATTCTGCTTTGACGGTTTCAGCATTGTAATTTTTGTAATTTCGAGATGACACAGACTTTGGGGGAAACTTTGCTTCAGATTTTTTCCTGAGCAGATCAACCACATCATGATCGCTTAGACTTGATAATAAGGTAGCGCACTTTTGGATTGTCTCTGGGGAATTTGACAAAACAACATCAATTAAACTTTCTGTATTTTCTGTTACTCTTGTTGCTTTTTTAATCAGCTGTTTGTAACCATACACAACAAAGAGATTTTTAATAATTCTGTGATCATCATGTTTTAAATAATCACAGTTTATGTCTCAGGAGTATAACTTCTTTGTATTCCTGAGAAATAATTTTCAGGATATCTCCTAAACATTTTGCGAAATTCTTGTTTGCATATTTCGATGTGTCGGGGGGTCGGTAGATCAAACCAATGATAAATTTTTTCGCCTTTTTGAAGGTTACTTCTAGCCATATTATTTCGAGATCGTCTCTCTCTAAGTCTGTACGTCTTGTGAAAGGCACTCCATGTTTGATGTAAGCGCCTACTCCGCCGCCAAAAATGTCACGTCTCCTTCTTAATAACGATAAAACCAAACAATTATCTCGACTCCAACAGCATCTAACTTCAGTTGCATTATTATAATTATAATTATTAAAACCAGACGCAAAATTAAACAAAGCAAAAATCAACACAAGAGCGATACAAAACACGTCCGTCTTGAACTCCGCCATCTTTTTTTGATTTTTTTACATGATCGTAAAACAACATCATCAAGACAAGGAACTGGTACGCTCTCCCAAAATTTCTTGCAAAAACTCAATTTCAAGTCTCCAAGAGCTTCTACTATTGCATAAAAGTCTACTCCTTTGATTCCTGATTCATGCGATTTCAAGATTGGATCGTAGCTGCGCTTTGGTGTGCTAATGATTTTTTTCACAGGTTTACCTCTTTTGTTGAAGTCATCTCTGATAAGAGACATGTCTTTTACGGTTTGACATTTTTGCGGTTTGGTAACCATCCGCAAGGTTTAGTTGTGCAGGCAGGATTACATAATCCTAAGCGCATTGCAGCTTCCAGTCTGAAGAAGGCTGCAGCAACATGATTACAGGATGAACCCATACCTGGGAATAACAAAACAATGATTCAGTTAAGTATGGATGTTATGCGAATGACCATAAATATGGGTGACTTAGGACACAAAAAGGCAGTAACACTTAAGTTTGAAATGAAAATATGTTATGCCTGCCATACAAGAATAATGGGCCTTGACAACCTTCCCTTCTTGACAATAACAACCAAAGTTTATGTTTCGTGTCTGTTATTTTTTGTGACGGTCTGCACTCTGTTTTGATGAAGCAGTATGGTGTATTTTCCAAAGGTGAGCTCTTCCAACCAACCTTGCTGAAAATAATAGCTATAACTTTCGAGGTTTTGTAATCATTCAAATCCTCTACTTCACTACCAATCATCAACAACTTTACAACACTAAATGTTGATACAAGAGGCCAAAAATGTATGCCTTCTTCTTCATTCTTCCAACCAGCTGCTATGGTGTATGGGTCAGGGAAATCTTCAGATAACTTGCTGGAGTACTCTTTGCTAATTTGTCCTTCAATTTGCTCAGCAGTCTTTATTATAGGCACATCATTTTCAACCGCAGAGTAGACTCGTGCAACAAGTTCAGGTTTTCTTTCAGTAACTTTCAAGCCACGAAGACGTAGGAAAGACTTCAATTCTACAACTTTCATTTGTGAAATAGTATCATAATCCATTTCAAATGTAACAAATGCTAAAGCACGATTTATTTTACTTATATGTGTATAAATTATAACTATAACTTTCCTGTCAACAACTGCTCTTTTTGGCTTTCTCCAACTAATATTGATAACACTTTCGATTTTCTAACTACTTTAAAGGAAGAAATTGTTGTGGGAAGAAAATGTTGCGAGCAAATTTTCACAACTTTCGCAACTTTTTCTTCCCGCAACAATTAATTTTTTTACTAATCGCAACTTTTTCTTCCCACAAATTTTAATTATTCCCAGTGCTCGCAACAATTTCTTCCTGCAACTTTTTCTTTTTTTCTTGTTATTTTATAAAAGCATCCGAACAAAAAAAACGTTTTCGTTTTTGGACCTTTTTTGTATAAGTAAAGTTACATGAAGTTTGCACTTTTCTTTGTACATTGAGGTATGAAAATATTAAAGTCTGGTCCGTAGAAACTGCTTATAAGAAAATCCGTCTCCGATTTTTCAAATAATACGTAGTAGGCTGTATTAATTTTGGAATAAATTGATTGTCCAAACGCTAAGTTGCTTGGAACGACAAGAAAAATTATCCTAAGTTCAACTTCACTCGCAGCATTTTATGTACGCAACTTTTTATGAATGTCCTTTTCCGCAACAGTTAACCCTATAGTGCCTCGCGTAAAATAAAATAAAAGTATTAGGAAATCACATGGCTGCCGTAAAATTTTCTTTTCAAGATGGTTGCTTCTGAAGGACTGAGTGTAAGGTAAGCATGGTCTACTCAGCTCACTATTATTTATCATAAACCAAAATAAAAGTATGATAACGTGGTTTAAAAGATTTCTTTATACAAAGGAATGCCGAAAGAAAACTCTAAAGTGAAAGCTATACCTTTCGAACACTTTTTGTGTATGATTTTCAAAGAGTTGTTTTGATGTCCATTTAAATAGACATTAGGCATTCGGAGAGTGTTTTTTGTTTTTTATAAAGAAATAAGTTGAGAGCATTTTTGAGTATTTCTTTGCAAAATTATACATGTTTTATGAATCTAAAATGGCTAATAGGACACATTCAATAAAGTAAGTGAAATAAGTCTTCTTTTTCTTTTGTATGGAGATTCTAAATGCCAGAATGTCCACTCGAATGGACATCAGGTACTTCAGTATGTAAAAAATGACATCATATGTTTGTTTATTTCTGTGTAATTTTGATCACACAATAATACAAAATGCAACTAAAATCTGTCACAATTCACCCTTTTTGCGCTTCTTTGATAAGTATATAACATTACTGGACTATACTTTTAGGTCATTTTATGGAAATTCAAGGAGGAAGCAAAAACAAGCAACACATTTTGTTCCCTTGTCAGACGCCAATGAAAGTGATGCAGATGAATCTAGTGATGAGGAATTCGATGACGATTGCGAGATGGACTATGTGGAAAGTGAAACAGAAGAGGTAAGAGAAAGCGATGGCAGTACTAGTGAAGGTGAAAGTGATAGCGGGAGAGAAGAACAGAATGACAACAGTGCAAAGGGAAATCAAGCCAAAAAACGGAAAACCAACACAAACGACAAAATTTAACGAAAAAAAAAACAAACGTAGCCTTTGGGAAATACCTGACACATACACTCCTCATAATAAGAAACTAAAACTTGATCCGGGTGTCCCTCTGACAAGATTCTCGACACCTATGAATTTCTTTGAACTCTTTGTCAATGGAGATTTGATTGACTTTATCTACGATCAAACAAAACTTTACAATGAAATGAGGCGTCTAAAAAATGGAACAAAACCCATCCAGAGGATTACAAAAGAAGAAATCAAAAAAGTCATTGGGATAGTGCTCCACATGGGAATAGTCAAGTTACCAAACCGACGCATGTACTGGGCTCCTGATACACGAAACGAGCTTATCGCAGAAAGCATGTCAAGGAATCGCTTTGATGAAATAATGACTGTTTTTCACTAAAATGATAACAATGAACTTCCTGAGAAGAACAGCCCACTTTATAACAAATGCTACAAAATACAGCCTCTAGTTGATCATTTCCGTAAGGTTTTCAAGCAGTTTTTCCTTCCTAAAACACACATGTCAATTGACGAACAAGTCGTCCCATTCAAAGGTCAACATAGTTTGAAAAGGTATTTGCCTAAAAAACCAAAGAAGTGGGGCTACAAAATCTGGGCTCGAGCTGGGATATCCGGTTATGTATACGACTTTGAGATAGAAGGAGGTCTTGGTTCAAAAGGACCTCCAGATGATTGTGTACCACCTGAAAAGTGCGGTGAAAGCGACTTTGTTGTCCTTAGATTATCAGCTGAATTAGAGCCCCTGAAGCACGAGTTGTTTTTCCATAATTACTTTCTTCCCCTGAGGTTCTTGGCTCAAGCAAGGAAGATTTGGACTGTCGCAACATTAAACATGAAGAGATCCGGAAACTGTCCGATCTTGTCCGAAAAAGAAATGGGAAAAAAGGGCGGGGCTAGTCACAAGAAGTCGTCAACACAACAGATACAGTTGTTGTTACAGCTTGGTTTGATAATAAGACAGTGCTTACCACTTCCAACTTTGCAGGAAAAGAGCCAGTCTGTAACTGCTAGAGCGAAGTTTGATTATAATGAAGCTAAACGGACTGCTAAGCGAGTAGTATGGCTAGCAAAATCTGAATCAAAGAAAGTGGCATTTGCGCATATTACTCCTAATGATAATGAAGTTTTCAAAATTGCGAAACAAATGGATAAAACAAACCAGGACGTTGTTGGAAAGAAGTGTGTGAAGAATGATATGAGGGAATTATCTTTATCGGAAGAACAAAAATTAAAGGCATGGGTTGAGCACTACGCAAGATTACTAAACGTTGAAGTTGACTGGCCAAGTGACACTCTTCCGGAAGTTGATCCAATTGTGGGTCCTCCCTAATGATATAGAGAAAAAACACTAGATGTCTAACTGGCCGTAAATAAGTGAGGCAAATCCAAAGTAAATTTATTCTAGTTTTATTTATAGTTTAAATATTTAAGACTGTAATTAGTGTTGATTTTGAATAGAAATGCGAAGGATAAAACAAAAATATAAACAGTAAACTCCAAATAAACCACAGTTCCCAACACATTCTAACCAGCCAGAGCTATTTTTTGCCACACGAACTAGGCGAGGAAAATAGCGAGTGGAGTTAGACATCTTTCTCTATATCATTGGTCCTCCCCCCAGTTGCAACAGCACTTATTTAAAGAAGCATTGAAGAAAATGAAAACTCGTAAGGCTGCTGGACCATCAGGAATTGTTGCAGAGATGTTGTTTGCATCTGGTGATAGTGGTACAGAATTGCTGAGGGATATTGTGGAATCTGTTATCAGAGATGGCGTCATCCCAAACGATTGACATGAAAGCTTTATCCTCAATCTTTACAAGGGTAAGGGCTTTAGAAAGAGGGAATTATAGAGGACTTAAACTCACTGATCAGATACTGAAAGTTGTGGAACATGTGCTTGAGGTCCATATTTGGAATATGGTTGTTATCAATGAAATGCAGTTGGGTTTGTTCCCGGAAGAGGCACCACTGATGCTATTTTTATCATCCGTCAGCTGCAAGAAAAATAATTAACTGTTAAGAAACCTCTGTATTTTGCCTTAGTAGACCTAGAGAAGGCTTTCGATCGGGTACCCAGGATAGTTATTTGGTGGGCTATGAGAAAGTTGGGTGTCGAAGAGTCGGCTGTTCGAGCTGTACAAGCTATGTATTGCAAAGCTAAGAGTCGTGTTAGAATAAATAACTTAGTGATGAATTCAGCATAAATGTGGGTGTCCATCAAGGCTCGGTTTTGATTCCTCTGCATTTCATACTTGTTCTGGGAGCACTATCAAGTGAGTTTCGAACTGGTGTGCCATGGGAACTTCTCTATGCGGATGATTTGGTTCTTGTTGCTGAGTCACTTGTTGATTGTGTGGCTAAATTTAAAACCCGGAAACTCGAGTTGTAGAGTAAGGGTCTCAGAGTGTATTGGAAGAAAACAAAGTTTTTGTTCTCAGGAAAAGGTTTGGGAAAACTAAGGGACTCTGGTGCGAGTTGGGGAGTTGGGGCAAATTCGATTCTTTGCTCACGGTGCGCCTGTTGGTTCCACAAGAAGTGTAGTGGAGTTTGTGGCAGATTGCGTGCTATCCCGATTCCATTTGTCCTCGTTCTTGTGGTGTGGCCAGACCTATTGATGGTAGACCAGTTGCGGATTTAGTTGTTGACGATGTTAAGTTTTGTGTTGACCCCACCTTTTGTTACCTTGGAGACATGCTATCTGCTGGTGGTGGTTGTGCACTTGCCGTCATCACCAGATGTTCGGTAGCATGGGCAAAGTAAAAGACTCTTACCTTTGCTCACTTCCAAGCATATCTCGTTCAAAACCTGAGGAAAGTTGTTTTCTGCTTGTGTGTGCTCTGCTATGCTACATAGTAGTGAGACTTGGGCTCCTACTATGTCTGTCATTCAACGGCTTCAAAGGAACGGACCGAACCATGATCCGTTGGATTTGTGGCACCAAGCCTTATGACAGAACACAATCTTCTGAGTTGTTGTCAAAGCTATCTTACTCGAATCAGCCCTCTCAATCGAGGAGAATGGAAGAGAGCCAGCCGACTGCTACCTACCCCAGTGTCTGGGACATAGGCAGCAGTATAATCAAAGCTACGGATAGAAGAAGAAGATGATACCTTATTTGGGCCAAAGGTTTAAAATAGTCCGTTTGCTTTGAAAATTGGTGGGTTTACTAATGAAATGATGCTGATTTCAGACCAAGCACCAGAATTTGGATATTATTACCCCTAATACCTTATTTGGGCAAATTTGTGCCCAAAGGTTAAAATAATCCGTTTGCTTTGAAAATTGGCATGCATAAATATGCATATATAATCTAGTCACAAATTAGCACTTATATGACCATATATATGTAATCTGGTGAACGGAAGTTTAGAAATTGACGATTCAAAAATGACCGTTCGAAACAATATTGTTTTACATTTTTTTATTCGAAATAATTTTATAAAGCATGAAACTTTCCATAAATGTTCTAAATGATATTTAGAATTTTTTTTTTTGACAGACACACCATTTACAGTCACGTGACTGCTGACGTCAGCACCTTTTTTGACAATTTTTTGTTTTCATCAAATAATGAAAAGTTATACATTTAAGGTATTTATCTATTGAACAAATAGTTTGCTTAGGTCATTTTAAAAAAAGTTACCCATGAGAAGTTATTGGGCCTTAAAGTTCAAAATGATGACGTCATCAAAAACGCAAAAAAAAAATTTTTTCAACATATAAAGTATGATATACCGCTGAAAAGACAATTTTATGCTGAATAAAGTTTTTGTTTAGGTCATGTCATAAAAATGAAGGTACCGAGGAAATATTGCAGGATATTTAGATGGAATTCGCTTCATATCTTCCAGAAAGACAGACGTCCACCTTGCGTAGTGTGTATGGTCTAATGCGAACATCCAAGGCATCATCTCCTCTATGCAGTTGACAAACGAAGAAAAGTTGGCATTGCGTAGACTAAGAATAAATGAAAAGAAAAGTTTTTCCATCTTGATTACTTCAAACCAAAAGCAATGATTTGCGTTTTTCTCCTTCATACTTTCTTTCCAATTTTCAAAGTCATCAAATTAAATTTGAACATGAAACGCTGATTGAGCAAGTTTGCTTAGGGCAGCCAGAGTAACTTGATGTGCATATCTAGTCCTTTTGACCTTTTTACCTGTCAAAAAACTCTCAATTCGACCGGGTGTTGCAAAATCTGCTTTCTCTAAAGCTTGAACCCAACCGCTTCCCTCAAGCCAATCTCCAATAGCACTCATGAAGGCCATTTCTATGTGCAAATAACCCAACATCCAAATCATACTTTTATAGGTCTCGGGATATTTCCATTGTACTTGTTTTCCAACCGCATATACAGGCTGATCAGCTGTGATGACAGAAACTTGCCGGGATTCAGATGATTTATCAAATTGACGATCAAATTCATGCAATGGTGGACCATAGCTATCGAGTTAATTGATTCTCCAAGTAGAGGCATCAGTGTTGAAGAGGTTTTCGGCATTTTCCTTTGTGTTTTTGCTGAGAAGTACGATGAAAAATTTACATCATCCTCTGCGTCTTTAAGACTAGCAGAAATGATCTTGTCCAGCCATTCAGATATTTCAATTGGTGATTGCTGAAAGGAAGGATGTTCATTGTCCAGCTTTCGATCGGATGGTTCTGGTTTAAAATATTTGAAATTACAAATAGGACTTTACTACAATTTCTTTGAGACTTATAACAGTTCTTTAATTTTTTGACATTTTTATATGGCAATGATTATGAACACTATGCTCGGTTCAGATATTTAAAAAAAGATGAAATCAACACACAAAAAGTTTACTTACTGTAGTAACTAACCAAAAACACCAACAATTGTTTGGTAACTCTATTAAAATAATAGCTCAACATACAATTGCTTATAGTGCTAGAAATACGAAGATAATCAGAGCTCATCAGCATGCCTAGGATTAAAAATCCAGACATGGACAGCATAAAGGTATTATATATGTATATATGAGCGTAGTCAAAAATGTTTCAATGTAAAATTTGAGATTTTTGCTAAAATCGATTAGTTTTTATTTCTGTTATAAAATTTTGAGGAATGAAGGAGGTCATCACTATAACGCTCATATATATAATAATACTATTGTAATATATATATATATATATATATATATATATATATATATATATATATATATATATATATATATATATATATATATATATATAGACTCTTCTTATGACTATGATTGCAATTCTAGGAATTAAAATTCTCCGAATTTTTATTTCTTTACAAATTTACAAATCAGTACAACTATTCATTCCATATATTTGATCAACTATTTTAGTCATTTTTGTACGTGATAAGCCCATGTCTCTTTTTATAATTTCAAGACTTTTACGAGAGGAGGTTGGAGGTTCACAATGGCTGCTGCAATGGTCTAAATATGGTCGCACATATCAATCATGTTAATTGGCAGAGAGTGTTCTAAAAGTCTGAATTCTTTGAGTCGACCCATTACTCGTTCAATGTGAATTCTAGCTCTGGCAATCCTTTTTCCGTGGTATACTTCTGATCTCGTGAAACTCCTTTTTGATCGAAGGAAGGGTGGTATCTCACATTTAACTTGCTTTGATAAAAACAGATCTTGTACGTTGAAGCCTTTGTCAAACATCGCCATGAAACCAGGTGTAAACTTAGATGAGATATTGGTATCTTCAACTATATATCGATCAGTAGCTAATCCGCCATATCCAGGAGACATATACGAAATAGATCCAGCCTTTGTACAAAATACTAATTTCTTCACTGTATTGGTGCTCTTATATGTGCTATAGGATTGGTACTGTGCCCAAGTATTTTTTGAATGTTGAAGCCATTGCTCCGTACAATCACCTATTCCTTCACATTTGTTGAAAGTACCATCAAAATGAGGATGCTTATATGACAAAGTCTCATCAGGAGTAGGCCAGTAAATGAAGGGTTGAAGCTCAAGTCCCAGAAATGATATCAAGGTGGTAATGATTTTTGAAACATAACTTTGCGAAATCTGAATGCGAGATCTTCTTCTGGGGCATCTAATCTGATTCTCATTAGGGTCATCAAAATTTCATCCTCCAAAGTGAGACTCCGAGATGGACCAGGCTTCTTTTGACATAATGTTTTTACAGGGCTCAGCTGATATTTCTTCGGTGTTTCCTTATAAGACTGAGCTCCTCTGAAATACTGGACTTTTTGATGCTTCGGTCGAACATGATCAACAACAAACATAAATAATTTTGCAGTGGGACATCCCGTGTAAAATTTAACCCAACGATTATTACCTTCGAAAAGTTTCCACGACATTCTTCTACTTAATATTGGTGGGTTGTTTTTCAGCTTGAAGTTGGATATCGGTGTGACAATAGATGTTGGCGGTGCAAAATTAAATGGTGGTAGGGAAAACAATGATACATTAGTTGAAATATTAGATAGTGAAGAAATTGAGTTGTCAGCTGGAAATAACACAGTATTAGTATCCAAAGTGTTATCACCAACACTGGTAAAACTATGATCTGACAGGTTGCCAGTGGGTGGCACTAATATAGTATGTGTGGATGATGTTTCTCCTTGATTTTGGTGTAGAATATCAACCTTAGTGATCTTCTGACGCTTCATTTTGGGAGTAACAAACTCTCTTGACATAGGGGCTTTCCTCTTTGGTGTTGTTTCTATATCATCATTATAGCCCTTCAAAAACAGAGTTGGAACAGGACTCAATAAGGTTGGCTTCCCACATTGAAAGTGGTTGGAACAGACATAATTGTTTTTACCAAACTTGAAGTTTTTTCGGTTGCAAGCTACTGTCCACTTTGGATAGAGTTTCGGATCAGTACACCTCCAAAACTTGAGTTCTAAACTGTTATTATACGCAGAGATATGTGGCTTAATCACGTATTTATCTTTATATTTTCTAGCATTCTTGCATGTTCCAACTGCACAGCGATCGTTAATACCCATCTTCTTAATAATGACAGATAATAATCTTCTTTTAAAGCAGGAATTAAACCAAACACAGCAGAACACCAACCATCAACAAGCAATCGCTACGATTTGTTTTGATATCATATACCGAGTTCCCAGAATGCTTTGCAGATAATACGGCCTATCCATAATGTCGTTGCTATCGGAAATAAGGTCTATTCATTTTATTTCTTCTAGCGAAAGTTTGTATGTGTAAAGTAGGTAACTGAAAGGCCTTTACAAAACCATTATAATTTATCCCTAATAATTTACCCCTTATATACCTTCAATTAGACTACTTTCTTTGATAACAGTTTCCGAACTCTTGAAACTACGATATTTGTTTTTATATTCTAAAAGGCACTTTAGATGGTATTTAGCTATATCTTTTATTTTCTTTATGTAACTGCAGCGTCTGACAACGATGCAAATCTTTGGAAACTTCGCCACAAAAGAAAGTTCCAATTAAGATTTTATCTGTACTTCTTCTTTAACTTCTGATTCTGTATTTTCTAAACGATCCGCATCTAAACTATTCACTTCTTGAGAAATCTTTCCCTTTCGTTCAAGCTTTTGATTATCATAACTTGACATGCATTTCTTATGAAAAACTGCCTTTTCTTGCACAAAAACTAAATACAATTCTCCAATCGTTGCATACTTCTCGCAATGTAGCTTAAGTAACTTTGGAAGGACGTCTAATTCTGTAAACCCGCTCTTTGGACTCGTTTCTACAGATTCGAAGTGAAATGAATAAACAACCTTTCATTTCAACCCCCGGAAAATTGACTACACCAGCATTCATCGCAGCAAGTTCAAAGTCAATCAGAAAGTCATTGGGTTGCTCTTTAAGGACAAACACATTTGCCAATGCTTGAAACAGCCTGTTGTAAGTATCCAATGTCTTATTTGGTAACAACGCATAAATACACGGAATAACACGTTCGTTTAACCCTTTGAGGACCATTAATTTTTCACCCCAATTTTTTATGTTAATTAAAAATTTTTCATATGCGGAAATTATGACATGGTAATTGATGATTGATTGACGGACATATATGTACCATCGGTCCACAAGGGTAATTTTTCAATCATAATTTCAAGAATTTTTTTCCTCCGATTCATTGTGTTTTTATGCATTTTTAACAAATAAAAAGCATTACATGAAACACAAGAATTCAGAAATTGCACAAAACACACAAGACTAGCAAAATTACACAAAATAAGCAAATCAAATAAGGTACCAGTAACAAGCTATGTACCGTACCGGTAACAAATAAGACTGGTGAAACTGCACAAAAAAGTTAACCAAAACGAGTCAAGCTAAACAATAATAGAGAAATTGAAGTCACAGCAGAAAGTGAAAAAAGAACTAATAATGTTTCACCAGTACTACTGAAAACACATTTACAGTTCATCATGATACATTTTAAAACAATCTCTTCCCTTCACAAAACAAAGGTGAACATTGCATTCCACACACATATTGTTTATTCTTTTCTGGTCATGTTGACTTGTGCACCGTCTGTACCTTTTTCGGTCTGATTTTACCATTGTGTGGCCAAGCGAAGATCCTGGATTGCTACTTCGGGCTCTTTTTTGCAATGTGCAAGTATAGAGGCTGCAGGAGTACTTCTTTTTCTGTTGATGAACTTGCTAATAAGGCTACGAGCCACAGACCGTTTGAAAGCTTTTAGATCCATTGCAGGAACTCCTTGCCTGTCGCGCGCAAGTTTTGTATACACAACATGTGCATTGTGTACTGCTATGTCCAGAACATCAAAAACCAAACGCAGGTAGTATTTAAACTTCGACTTGTGGTCGAATTCATGTTACTTTCCTCTGACCGTAAGGTCAACGCCACCCATGTGATAATTGTATTGTTTAATCACAATTGATTACTTCTTTCCCACTACAACCTTTTTTCCTTCTTTGGACTTGCTGCAGTGGGAAAGCAGACAGATAGTTGGACAACATATGCACTGACCTATTGTCCATCCGTTTTGTATATGATATACCATTTGATGTTACAAAGCTTGCAACATCCCCTCTTTTCATTTCTTTGACAGTGGGTACACCCACTTTTGGTAAGTGTTTTCGGTTAACTCTAACCGTGCCCGCACTGTAGACATCTTTCTCAAGAAACAATACTTGAAGTGTCGGTGAATTGAAAAAATTATCAATGAAAAACTTACAGTCAAGATCTTCTATCTTGTCTGTTAGGTGCAAAACGACTGCTTCACCTAAGCCATGTTTGACTTGACCAGACTTCTTCCAAAGGTAAAGGTCAAATTGAAACAAATAACCTGTCTTGGAATCCCACCTGCACCACAATTTTAAGCCCCATTGTATGGGCTTTCCTTTTATGTACTGTTTTAGGATGTTATGACCCTTGAATTTGATCATATGCTCATCAATGGACTCAAATTCTGTCGCCAACATTGATGAAAAAAAGCAGCGATTAAAATGCCCCAGCACTGGACGAACCTTGAATCCTCGATCATGCTCTGGATCATCACGTGATCTCATATTGCTATTGTCATTGAAATGTAAGACCAAACGTATTTCTTCAAACTTTTTGCGGGGCATGATATTTGCAATATATGGCACTGCCAGGTCAGGATCGCTCGACCAGTAGTCACGTAATGATGGAACGTGATGATAGCCCATCACCATAATGCATGGCAAAGAATGCCTTCATTTCTTCCTGGTCTGTTTGAAAGACACGAGCAGTTTGTTGAGAATACAAAAGGGTTTGAGGAATTACAATATCGTCAAGAAACTTTTCAAATTCTGCATCTTTATTAAAAACTTCATATGGTGTCGTTTCATCGGTGACATCAATTAGGACTTTTCCATACTCATAGCTTTGAGTTCTAGAAGAACTTGAGGTTGAGCTTTCAGTAGATGCACCAGTAGACTCCTTCCATTTTAATATGGGTGCAGAACTATCATGCTGTGGTGGCTGGAAGTTGTTGACACCATTTGAAGAATCATCTTCAGCTTGTTGAGATGCTTGGCCTGTAAGAAGTTGCTGCGGAGGTTCAATTAAAACCTCAACCGGATCATTATCAGTGATTTCAATGTGCTTGAAGTCATCTTCTAAGAAACTAATGTCTTCCTCGCCTAACGTCAACACATCTCCAGTATCGCTATTGTCGCAAAATAAAAGCTGTCTTACAGAATCTTCATCCAAGTGAAAAAACTTTGATCGAATTCTAGATGACATTTTGTCGTACGCAACTAGGCTATGTAATTATGTATGTATTTGTATATATCTAAAAAGTACAGAATAAAAATATGAATTTCCGAAGACCAGGCATTTGTTTGTGGTTCAACAAACAAGTGCCTAAGTTATAGTAAGTAACAATTACAGTAAAACATAAGCATATTGAATAGTATTGGACACTTGAAATCTGCCTAATAACTCCTTTGCTATCCTAAAATGTGAGAGCAAATAAGTTCTCAAAGAAACAGCAAATTTTACCTTTTAGGTCCGGTGGTACACGGGTGTACCACAGGTGGGAAATCTCTTTTCATGCTATAATCTTTATACTTTTTCTAATTCTAACCGTCACATTGCAATAAAGACGTATCTAAGACCAAATAGCAATCAAAAGTTTTGAATTTTTTTTTCAAGAATGCTTAACTGCACTACTGAAAAAGCCCACTCTTTCCCTCAGCTTTTCACCGACTTCAAGAAGGAAAATAGGGTTGAAAAATAATTCAGGGTTTCCAAACCTTTTTATTACTTTGAAGCACAAACATTCAGGGCAGTGTTAGTGCAATTACAGTGAAAAATACCCAAAGACAACTCTGTGATGCCCGGTCAAACTCATGGTACACATATGTACCAGCGGTCCTCAAAGGGTTAAAAGAGCTTTAAAAGAACTTTAAAAGTCCCATCAGCAAACCAATATTTACTTTCTTTCATCAGTTCTACAGCATTGGGACCAGCAAACACGAGGATTCTGTTGGGATCTTCAACGCCACTGTCAAAAATCAAAAACTTCTCACCAGTGGTTGTTTCGGTATTTTCCCGCGGCAAATCGGCTGGAATTTCCCCAATAGCAATTGGGTTGGGGTGCTCGTGCCTGATTTGCCTCTGCAAGCGGATGTTTCTACGAATACTTTTGTTGAGCGGCAAATTAACAGCAACAGCATCTTGAATATTTCTCACTTCACCACTTAGAATTTGTCAAGCAGCATCGAGTGTTTCTGTCGCTGTCCTCTTTATTTTGGATTTGATTTCACACTTAACCTGTGATGGTGGATGTCTGTGTTCATTCACCATTCCTTGAAAGTCTTCCAAAACCTCCAGCTTTACGGAAGCCCTACATAGACCTCTCCTCCTCAGTTCACACTCCCATGATGAACTGCCATCACTCAAATTTTTGTTAAATACATATAAAAAAACATCTTTTAACAATTTTCTTGAGCCTCGTTCGGTTGTTGTAAACTCCATTTTGAAAACTTCATGAACGAATGTCTCTTGTCCATGTGCATTGAAAAATATCTTTTTGTTATTATCCACCGGTAAACAACTGTTCTCCGTTGTCTTGTCTCCACGCTTTCAGCACTTTATTGTATTTTGTTTTAAAAGAAAAAAACACTCAGATGGAGTGTCGAATGAAATTGACAACAAAAAATTCGAAACATTCTCGCACGAAAATAATTTTGTTTTATATCACTCTTTTGTTATTGTTGTGTTGTATTTGTTTCAGTCCAGAATCAGTGGAACTATTATTTCTTCTTTACTCAAATTTCTAGACATTTATCTGGGTGCAAGAAGGAAATGGTGTGAAAAAATCGATCTAAGCTGATATCAATCCTAAAAACCGCTGTTCTTTGTGCGCGCCAGAACATAGCTTTACGAGGTCATCGAGATGATAGCAAGCACCTCAATGATCCAATCAACAACCCAGGGAACTTTCAGATGATTTTTGTATAGATAGTGGTGACAGGGTCCTCAAGGAGCATTTCGAAACTGCGCCAAGGAAGGCGACCTATCGGTCTAAAACAATCCAGAATGAAATGATAACATCGTGTGGAAAATTCATTAGGAAACCATTACAGATGGTGTGAAGAAAGCTCAATTTTTCTCTATCTCAGCGGACGAAGCCAGTGACTGCAGTCAAACAGAGCGGTTATCTTTGGTTTTGCGATTCATTGAGGAGAATGGAGAGATCCGGGAGGACTTTGTCGACTTTTTGGAGTCTGCATCAACCCCGGGAGAATACTTGACAATGAAACTGAAAACAGCCATCGAAAAGCTTTCATTAGACCGCCTTGTCTACAACCTGTAAAAGTTTTAAAAAATGATTTGGAGCCCTTAATTGCTGCTGATGTACCAGTGTAGAATACCTTTAAAATTCTTACTATTATGGGGATTTCAGACGTATTTCTAGGATTTTAAATAGCATATCGCGGTCTATCCAATCATATGCTGCTTTTAAATCGACAAAACATAATGAAAAGAGGTTTGGTGGACATATTTATGGAATTCTGAAGAATAAAAATACCGTCTGTCGTTGTTTGATTAGATCTAAATCCAAACTGACAGTTACTAACTATTCTTTATGTATCTCTTATTCTAGAAATAATTATAGTAAGATCTTTGAACAAGTGGACATAATGGAAAGACCTCTATAATTGGCTGCATTACTTCGTGATCCCTTGTTCTTAAAAATACAAGTAATAGACGAGATTAGCCATGATGACGGCAAAGTAAAGGTTGTCCAAATGGTGGTGAGAAGAGGCATTAAATGTAGCATAAAACAACGAGAATAATTATATTTAAGTTCTTCCGCGTACATTTTGTCTGTTCCCTGACATTTTCCATCCTTGAATTTATTCCTAGCAACCAGTACGTCCGAAATAGAGGGGATATCAGTGTTCACATTAATATCATTTGGTGGTAAAATATGAGCGAAATTTTCCGGGTTGTGAACTTCTGGATAGATTTCAATTACTGTCTGCTTCATGTGATCTTTGAAGTGTTAAGATAATTTTTCAGAAGAAATTATATTTATTTCTGATTGCTTGGACATGTTGTACGATTTACTTAGGCAAAATTCTTCTTCAACTTTTCTTGCCTCCCTAACAATATTTATATCATTCGCTAATTTCGAAAAGTAATCATTTTTTAGTTTTATTCGCAATTTCTTAATAGACGATCCGAGTTCCTGTGAAATACTGGAGTCTTTACATGTACGACGCTTCTCCAAAAGGGATAAAAATTCATCATTAGTCCAGGGGTGTTTATTTTCCCGTCTATAAATTTTAACCTTTATCCTAATTGTTAAAGGTAACTTCATTTTCAAATAGACAATTTTGTACTTGTTTCATTAATTACGAAAATATTAAAAAATAGTTATAATAATGTTTCCAGTGTAACTATCACTTCAGCATTTAAATGAAAACGTTTTAGAGAGGTTGACTTTGAACGGAACAACAGTTTCATTTTTTCAATTTTAAAGCTTGAACAACAAAGTATTAATTTAATAGTAAAATGCTTCAGACGTTTTAATACCCTTAATTCTCAGGAAACGTCTGAATCTAGAAGGAAGACGAAAAAAGGGGATCATCAGTCGTGCTGTTGATATATACATGCAAAAAGAAGAAAGAAGGAGATAAACAAAGAGGAAGAACCAGCATCCGTTCTAGAGAAAGAAATCGATTTCCATATCGAACCGGAATCGGATGAAGAAGAGCCAACTTTGTTTCCGTTAAATAATTACAGTTATTTATTTGAATAAATTAGTTAACTTTTTGGGTAGTAAAGAGAGAAAAACTTACATTTGTCATTACTTTTTACAATGAAATATTCAAACTCTTCATTTACCCTTCATTCATAAGGAGACTGCATGAAAACAAGAGACAGAACTTTGACAGTGGGTATTATGTATCAAATTTTTTTCGTAATTTATTTCAATTCGCTGTCTAAAACCAAACAACAAAAACGTATTATGAGTGCAATTCATTTAAAATCGCTGCGCCATCACTCGTTGTCTACACTATATCCAGCAATAGCGCAATGGTAAGGCGTTTGGCTCTTAACCGAACGGTTCCGGTTCGAGACCAGGCTATCACAAAGTTGTTTAGTGAGCGGTTATAAATAAACCACGCCGTATTTCATCAAAAATAACCCTACCGCAAATGGGAGCAATTAAATACACTAAAACTATGGCCCTATTTACAACCCAAATCTCAGCCCGGGCTGACAACTCACAAGATTTTTTTCATCTCAGCCCGGGCTGAGATGCAATCTACCGTCACTTTGAGCACAAAGTTCAATGTGCGCGCTTATGATTTTCGGTATTTTCTTCAGTTGTGGAAGAGACGAATGCATAATGGCAAACTCTAGTAGTCATAATAAAATGCTTCTTTTAACTACTATTGTGGCAGTCTTAACTGTCGCTAGTCTTCTTTTACAGACTCATATTTTATTAGTCATCCAACTTATCCAGCAACATAGGAGAAACGAAGGTTCATTGAGAGACACACTAGTAGCACGAAACCTTGCTTTGCAAAGATATCGGAGAATGAATCTCAGGTAAAGTGTTTATTTTTCATCCAAACAATCCTTATGTGCGTGAATGTACCCCTGAGAGCCCAATGTCAATCCAGAGGAATAAACGGTGCGAATATTTATTGTAACTTCTAGGGATTCTGGACTTCTCATCCCTGCCAGTTACATTCAACATTGCTTAAAATCAATTGTTGAGCAAGTCGCATATATATGCCCTTATAAGTTCTGAGTAGGCTAGAGCCATCTTCGTAACGTATTATTGTTATCCGTTTGGTTTTCACCAAATGATTATATTTATTCATGCTCCTGTCTAGGTACTTGCAAAAGAAAAGATGCATGCAATGTTTACCTAGTCGAACAGATTTATGGTGGCAAAATTTGGTGAGTGGTGTATCACCTGAGAGCAAATGGAAAAAGAATTTTGGTCTTGGCAGAAGTGATTTTGAAGATTTAGTGAAAATGATTAGGCCTTATGCATCTACGAGATCTAACAGAGCTCGACAAGATGTTCTTCCCCTGAAGAAAAGGGTAGCCATAGCGCTGTATTACCTCAAAGATAAAGGTCACCTTGGCATGACAGCTAACGCGTTTGGTTGTTCAATTGCTAGTGTGTCTAAGTCTGTTAAAGAAATTTGTCGTATTCTATCTCAAAATTTGGGAGAACTATTCATTAACTATCCCTCTACAAAAGAAGATGTTGAAAAAGCCAATGAAGGTTTCCTGAAAAGGTTTGGTTTCACGAGAGTTATTGGTTGTGTTGACGGTACTCACATACCAATACGCCAACCAACTAAAAACGCACACGATTATTTTTCGTACAAGATGAAATATACTCTGAACGTACAGGCAATATGTGATCATAAAGGAAAATTCATTGATGTGGACATTAAATGGCCTGGCAGTTTGCACGATGCCCGTGTATTTGCAAACTGTGAAGTACAAAAGCGATATTCAAATGGTGACTTCAAGCTGTTTTACAAGCTTTACGGGAGACGAGTTTGCACCACAAATCCTTTTGGGTGACCCTGCATATCCTCTGCTAACTCATGTGATGAAAGAGTATGCACAGTGTTCAAACAACGAGGAAGTAATTTTCAACACCATGCTTCGCTCAGCTCGGAATCAAATAGAGTGTGCCTTTGGTCGACTTAAAGCACGATGGAGCATTCTTTTGCGCCCAATAGATTTAAAGCTTGACGATGTTCCAGATATCATATTTGCTTGTTTTGTGTTGCATAATTTTTGCGAAACAAGAAATATCGATCCACAACCTGATGATGGCGTCGATGATATAATTCGTAAAGAAAGATGCAACACCCCGAGGATCGATAAACTTTATTCTTACAGACCTCCCAGACCTTGTGAAAGCTAAAAAATTTATGATTTTATGACAATTTTTGGTAATAATTTATGACATCTTATAGCACATATTGGTCAAATTTTAGGACATTTTATGACAAATGACCTGATATTATGACATTTAAGGACATTTTTAGAAATATCATTTCGTAGAATTCAAAACTTGTGAACAACTCACTGTGGGGAAAATCGTAGACAAAATTAGCTTTATTTATTATTTCCAGAAATGTTTCGAACACAAAACTACAAACTAACTATGAAATAAACTTGTAAAATTCAAAATATAAGAATCTGAACTTTGTATTAAAAGAAAAATATTTCACATGATTCAATACGACCTCGAAATCAATTATTAATTCAAATCACGAAGGACTGATAATCTATTTTAAAAGAGTACTTCAAAAAATTAAAACACAACATGAAATTGTTCAAGCAATGCTAATAATATATTAAACTCAAATACCGTTTATATGGTAAAGATCGTTTTACCGTTAACCTCATCTTCACTAGCTGATCAAATATTCACTGTTTGTTGTTACTTAACTAATTTTCTACCGTTTCTCGCCCCCTCCTCTGAAACCTAACTTCAATCACAAAAGACAAAACGGTTTTTTTAAAGCCACACATTAAGAAAACTTTTTTTCACTTTTAAAAACCTACCTACATTTTAAATGTTATCTAACTTTTTAGTGGAGATCTTGGTGGTAGTAGCAAATAGTTATCTAACTTTTTAAATAAAAACTCAGTGTTTATTTTTTTAACATTGACTGCCACGAAGTTTAAATTGCAAAGTGGTATCTTGCGTGGGTTAACTCACCACTGTTTCCCTCTCACTGGAGTTGGCGTTAGGAAGAGCATCCAGCTGTAAAAGAAATCTCCTCCAATGAATCATCAAATGATTAAACCTACAGAATTGTGGGGAACATCATCTGTTGAAACCCGTCTAACCCATGCGAGCATGGAAAATAGACGTAAAAAATGTAAATGATGATGACGATAAGCAGCAGGGATGGAAAGTGCAAAAAAAACCTTTTTAGATAACTTACTTAAAATAAGCCTCCAAGCCAGTTATGTTTTTAACCAATTTTTGCCTTTGAGGACTATAAGCTTTTAAATAGACTTCTGGAACTAGAATTTAGGTATGTTACAGTCGATTTCGGTTATATGTTATATATGTTTTTAATAAGCAATATCAATTTTTAAAACAGGTTGGTATTCTTAATTTCTATTGCTCTATAACACAGGGGCGGACTCAAACCCCGTCAAATAGGGCAAATGACAGGGTATATTTTACATCAAGTAAATAAAGTTATTCATTTTCGTGTGTTCACAAAGTCGCGTCACTAAATAACTTGCATTTGCCAATGAAGCTGGCGCGATCGTCATAGAAAATAATAAATCGTAAAAAGGCCATTATGCTGTATCACGTGAGTATTTCTTGAAATCTTATTGATCGAGAGTGCAGATTTGCAGAGTTTGCCGGGGTAGGCATATCAGCAGAATTTGATTGGTCATTATCGGTTGAATATTGAAAGCTGATTGGCTGAAGCAGAGTTTGCCAACCACGTGAGTACTTCTGCCGGGGTAGCCGTTTACGTCATTTTCAAAATATATCCACCAGGCAGTTCTGACCACGCTTAGTTTCTTCAAATCATGGCGCTAAAGGGAAGAGGTATTGAAGGGCTCTCAAGATAACAATATCAGTTTGCTAAGAACTATTTATAATGAATGTGTTGAGAAATGGGTTTGGAAAAACAAAGATGTGTTGTTAAACACAACAGAACCACTTGCTTTGTATTCTCGTGAAGAACTACCAGTAAACAAGGATGCTTTAAGATATGTACCACTTTTACACGAAGAGCAAACGAGAAGTGTGTAGCATTGAGGTTTGTTATTTCTCTTTTTGCTAAAAATATTTATTATTAGGCCATAATAATAATAATAATTAAATAAAGGCCGTGGATATTGGTCCGACAGCGGATCTTGCATTTCTGTGGATATAGACCTGACATTTCATTGTAAATCTGTTATTTACTTTCTTACTAAGAAATCTAAACTAACTTAACCCTAAACCTATCCAGTTCTGTTTCTTTGTGTTTGGTTGGCGATAATAGCTCAACACAAAAATGTAAGGCTTCTTTCTTGTATTGAGTTTTTTCTTAATGCTGATTACTATAGTTGTCATCCAAACTTTGTTTTTGACAAAGGTCAGTTCCCATCTCTGTCATCCACAAATGTTTTATCAGGACACCTGACAATCCCAGCTAAATAAATAATTTAATTACCTTTTCAATGATTACCTGAACAAAGCACTCTTTCTTACAGCTTACAACCTAATTTTTGTTAAGTTTTCTGATTTCAGCTTAACCAGTTTTTTCATTTGAAATAAACTTTTCTTAGCGAATCTAAACTCCTTCTGATCATTTTGTGCGATGATAAAGTTCATTTTCAAGACTTTCTGGTTCTGAAAGATTCTCTGTTCAAAATATGGGAAGTTCCAAGAAAGGGGTATTTAATACTTGTTATTTTTTTCTAGACTACAATTTTTGTTGGATGTAGCAACATTGGCCGAGAAGATACGAAGAACTACCACCAACTCACCGCTAAAACATCAGGATTCCATGCTCACATTTGTAGAGGATTTGTCAATCTTGCCAAATATCTTCTTCGTGCCAACAACGATTATGTCATTTTGGGTTGGTTCACCACTGACCCGTTAGAGAAATATTTCAGCAAACCACGGCAGGGTTCTGGTCGGTGGAACCTACTTCATATTGGCACAATCCGTAATTGAAAAAGTATGTATTCACCAAGCAAAACACAGTTGCATCTCGAATTTGATGAAGCTGAGCCAGGGCACAGGTGTGAAATTTGTGGCCATTGCATAAAGAGGAATGTGATGTCGTTGACCAAGTGGAATAAATTGAACAGACCCTTGATGAGGAAGTAATCACTGGAATGCTCTATGTGGCTGGATACATCCAGCGAAAATGTAGCTATGATGACCCCTGTGATACCAAGAATTATTATGATTCATATCGTGGTTTCATAGACAGCATGAACCGAGGAGGTTTGTTGATACCTCCTGATGGTTTAGTGCAGTGGTCATTGTTTCGTTTCATTATTTTCAGCTCATTTACCGACGATGTATGCAGAAATTTTATGGTGAATGTATTTATGCATGTTGCTACGAAGTACAATTTTTATGTTCAGGAAAAACATTGACAAACATCAAACATCTTTTTAAAAGAAATTTTCAATAATAAACACTCCTGTTAGCTTAAAGGAAACAAAGCTTATTAAGGATTATCAATTATCTCTTGTTAACAGAAGGTGTGTTTTGAGGAGCTCTTCAAAATTTTGCAGTTCGTTGTTATTTTTGGATTAAATTTTTGTTCTTATTGGAGTTTACTCATTATATTATTGTGGAGTCAGTTTGGTGTAATTGTGGTGGTGTTTTCTGGTAAAGTTTATTGAAATTTGGATAAAAACAGCTGATTTGCTGACTTTGCCAATCAAGATTGACATTCTCCCAACTGTTCTCAAGTCCTAAGTACTTTTAGTTCCTGTATCTAATACAGAAAACCAATAATCTTAATTGCTTCATTTGCAGCATAATCACATTTCTTACTTACCCTAACAATCCTTAATACAAAACAATTAACTGATCGTTACAAATTCTTATCGCTTCACGCCTATTCAGCCAATTAAATTGCTTACTTTTTTGTTTTTAATTTAACGTTTTTAAAAAAAACAACTGAATATATAAAAAAAATTATCTTTGTTTCAAATTAAGCACCCTATTTCTAATCATTTTATCTTTTAACTTCTTAATTGTATATATATAAAAATAAACTGTTTAATATTTTAACTTTCTCCCTTAACTGAAGTGTGCAACCTGTTGGCAATTAGTAAATCCTAGATTCCCACGAGGGTCGTTGGACAGTCGAAGTGGTTCTTTCTAGGTGAAGAATATTGTTCTCAGGTCTCCTTCTTTTGCTCATTTCCACTTTTACTGCTACATCTTCCGGATTGTTGGGGACTTTAGGGAGCTTGGGTTGTAATCTCAGGGGACTGCCTCATATTCTGAAGAAACAGATTTTTAGTTTGAGTGTCGTAATCCTTTCTGCATTTGTCATTCTATATTATATTTCATTGATCATGTCATCTAACAAGTCATCCTTCGGTCGAATTTTGAAAAAACCTGACAGATTCAATAAAAATCGGTCCAATCTGAGTGCCCATTGTTTCAACGAAAATTGCACCAGTGAGGACAGCATTATATATTTTAGGCACTGCACACGTTGTTCCAAATACTATTGCAGTGAGTGTTGTGAGTTTAGTAAGGACATCACTGAGCTTCTCAATGAGAAAGTTGATAACTTTTGGTTCTGTCCGGACTGCACTAAACCTGCTCTAAATGCAATTTTCTTGGAAAAAGATATCGAATCTAGATGCAGCGTCTACTTTGAAAAAATTGAATCTCGCCTTGTTTCTCTTGAAGCGTCTCATTCTTTGAACCATTCTTCAATGATCAACATCCAAAACAGCCTTGAGACAAACTCCTCTTTAATTCAGAAATTAGTGGACGATAATTTAAAATTGAATAAGCAAATTTCCAATTTATAAAATAATTTTAAGAATGAATGTATAGACTCTGAACGTACTCTGAGTAAAAAAATTGTTAAAAATATTAAGGAGCACAACAGGCGCAAAATTAATTTAATTATTTACGGTCTGAAAGAGACTGATTCTGTAAACAACTCTGTGCAAGTATTGGATCTCTTAAAAAGCCAGCTAAGACTAAATATTTGCATAGACGATATTAAAAGTTGTGAAAAACTTGGGCCTTTTCCATCCGGTAAAACTCGACCTTTAAGAGTTACTCTTTGTGATTACGGCACAAAAATCTCCATTTTAAAACATAAAAGGACTTTAAAAGAAGTAGATGAAAATATCTATATTAATCCGGACAGGAGCAAAGAAGAAAGAGATCTCTTTAATAAACTTCGAGTTGAAGCTAAACAGAGGGAGGCAGAAGATAGTTCGGGGGAATGGGTCTACAGAGTAAGAGAACCACCGTGGGATCTGTTTGTGAAACAAATAAGAAAAAAGCCCTCTTCAAAATAAAATCTTGGAATAACAGCCAGAAGACTAAGGAATTCTCATCTTCCTTTCTCTTTAGCATTTTGTAACATTCGAGGTTTACGAACAAATTTTACAGATGTTGAAGCTTTTTTGTTCAAAAATAAACCGGATGTATTAGTGCTTTGTGAATCTAATCTAAATGCAATAGCAATAGCTTTGTTTTACTTCGTCGCTTTTGAGGCGTTTCAAGTTCTTCGAGGGAAGATCTCAACAAAAGAATCAGAGGTTTTGATAAATATGAGTTAGAATCACAACAGCGCTGATAGACACCATCAAATGCGTTTCACAGGAACAATAATCACAAGTACAAAAATCTACAGAAGTTGAAAGAGAAAGTTGAAAGTCTTTAACGACATGAAATCAAAGAATTTACGTTTGAAATCATCATAGATCAACCTTGCCCAGAGAGATTACCACCTTTGATAAACCAACATGCCTTCTAGATACTGGGCAACCAAATATAGCATAATTACTGCCAGGCATATTAACCGGAACAGCAAAGCTTGACAGTTGCAAATAAAACCATTAATGACTAAGCATTTTCAGCTTCCATGATTTGTTTGTTTACATTATGTGCACTACATTGTGGACTGGGCCCGAGTTATTAGCACAGCACAGCATACCGCGAAAATCACGTGCAAGAATGACGTGTTTCCAGGCTATCTATTTCTTATGACTATGGTCAGAACCGCTGCAAAAATACAAAAATTTGCTACAAATTTAGCCTGTGAGAAAATGATATAGTATATGATGACACACAGGCCGGCTATATTTGTTGTTGTAAAACAGGTCATTTTTTTACGATTTTGGGAAAATCGGATTATATAAATAAGCCGTGAATGTCCCTTTACAGATTTTCTTTTTGACTAAAAAAATATCATAGCTGCAAGTGCCGGATTTGCAGCCCCCTAGATCTGCCCCTGCCCCGCATCCCAAAACATCTTGAAGATGATGATCATCAAGATGTTGCAAGATTAATGCGAATATATATGCAAGATTCACGTAAGATTCATATAAGATCTAGTATATTGCATGTTTTTAAATAAGAAAATCATATGAATCTTGCACGATTTTTACAAGAAATTAATGTAAGATCTTGTACAATCTTGCAAGATCTTGGTAAGTTTTTTGAAGAGGGTTATGGTAGAAAAGACTATGATTATGGCTTGACAATCAGTTGATTGTAGTATTTTTTTTTATAATTTATATATTTTATAGTTTTATAATTTATAGTTTTTTTTTACTGAAAAATCCTTGCTCGCGAAAGTTAATCTAGAAAATGCTATTGAATACGCAGTAATTGAGACACATTTGTTTTCTAAAGAGTAAAAGAATTTGAAAGGTGAGTTTATAGATTTTAATAACAAGCACGTTTATTGTCCCTCCTTTTATATACTGAAGAAGTATTTTGAAAAAGAGCCACACAAAAAAATATTTTAGGAAAATTTAGCGGGGGGGCTTCAGCTCCCACCCAAAGCCCCCTGGATCCGTCCCTGTAGTCCCAGAAAACAATCATCGCTTACCCCCCCAGAAGACCAAATTATGCTTACTATATTAAAGCTAAAGGATGATTTCGACTCCACTCCAACAATTTTATTGCGGAACGGTAAAATGTCCGTGTTGCGCATGCGTAGTTCATACAATACGGATTGTGAGGCAACAAAATTGTTGTGTTGATGTCTGTCCGTGGACAGAAAAAAAAGTTAAAATGAAACAAAGTTTTTTCCGTTTTCCACGCAACAAAGTTATAAAAGATTATAATCGACCAATCAGAAAGCGTTTTAAAATAAACAAACAACTCTTTTTGAGTATGAGCAGGTGAGTTTTTTGAAGTGTCACAAAATAGATTATAATTTTTTTTAAAGAGCACAGTACAACGTTCAGAGTTGGGAAAAGAGTTTTTTTTGGAAGTTTTGCAAAAATAAGTGTGATTTTACAATGTCTAACGAAGAAACAACGGATGAGTTCAACGCCAGAGAAGACAGGATGATTTTGAACAATCGTGCATACATCCAGCAAGCACGACAAGAAGCTGCAAATCATTTTCAAAACCTCCTACGACAACCCTACCAACATCAACAACCACAACAACAACCCTATTCTGAAAGTCAATTTAGCCCTCAATACTTTCCACAATCCCAACAAGAGGAACCACAACAACAACAATTTAACGAAGATTCACAACAAGAACGAGGTGAACAAAACGAATACAACATCGATGGCTACAGAACTTCGTTATTCATAATTCAGCAAGTCCGCCGTTATCCTTGTCTCTGGGATGTTCAATGCAGGTCGTACAAGGAAACCTCTGTAAAAACAGAAGCGTGGCAGAGGATAGGGTTAATGTTACATATGAATCGTAAGTTTTATGTATTATGAAGTTATTTAAATATTTTGGGTTATTCCTAATGCGTTTTTAGACAAATGAGAGAACTTAAAAGGAAGAAATGAACAAAAAATAAATATTGCCTTTACACGGGATTAGAAAATTGCCTCATATCCAGAAAACCATTTAACCTAAAAAGCTTTTTGAAAATGTAATACCTTAAAGTTTTGTATTATTTTTCATTGCCAAAGACGTTGAAAAGGAATGGAAAAGGTTTAGAGAGAATAAAACAAAAAACTGGGTTCATTCCCTGTCAAATATATTGTCTGTTCTTTTGTGACTGCTTGTATTTGCCACTCTACTTCTCCAACAGGGGATACAAAAAAATCTCGAAAGTCTTCACGGACAGATTTTGCACTTCTTGAAAAATTACGAGAGCCCATGTTAGTGATGGGGACAAGTCCCTCAACAACCCCACACTCGTTTCGCCAATCACCTCTTCTCAAGCCTTCGGGTGTTTCTGTATCTGTAAAACCAGGGGGACAGTAGCTGTTCACAGACCGATCAAATTTTTTACCCTGCATTAAAAAGTTATGCAAAAAAACACATGCCTTTACTACATTTTCAACGACCTCAACACGAGCAATGATGGGACGACGAAAAATTCGAAATCTTGATGACATTATTCCGAATGTATTTTCGATGGTTCTTCTCGACCTTGAAAGTCTGTAGTTGAATATGCGTTCTTTGGAACGCCAGCACTTCTCTTGGGTACGGCTTCATCATTCTCTCAATAAGTTGAAACGCTTCATCACCAACAAAGACAAATGGTAGAATTGTCGTGCCTTTCACAAGTTCTGGGTCAGGGATATTGAAAAGGTTGTTTTCGATAGCATACCATACAGAACTGCTTTTGAACACTCCGCCATCGCTGTTTCTCCCTGAGTCACATATCAACCAAAATAAATGAATAATCTGGATCACAGACAGCAAGCAAATCGATCGAGTGTGATTTTTTGTAGTTAAAAAAACTTGTCCCAGATCTAGCTGGTGCCTGCATCACAACGTGTTTACCATCAATGGCACCAATACAGTTTGGGAAATCCCATCGTGTTTCAAATCGGTTTGCCAAAGTTCTCCAACCACGTTCATCTTCAGGGTGCTCGAGAACATTATCTTCTCTCAGGACATCCCACAATGCAGAAGAAGTTTCGTTTATTATTCTTCCAACGGTAGCTGGACTAATTCTGAAACTCGCAGAAATGGTAATGTGAGAATCGCCAGTTACAAGGTACCTTAATGTCGCACATAGTCTTTCACTTGCCTCTACTACATCATGCCGCCTTAGATTCGATTTTGTTATACGAGGTGCTACCTTTGCCAAAAGTTCTTCAAATCTCGTAACGTTCATTCGAAAGTACTTGTAAAATTACTCTTCGTCAAACAGTTTCAAGTCTTGTACCAACAAGTGGAATTCGCCTTTTTGCTTTCGCTCAGCAAATATCTTTCTCACCCACATCCTTGGTTTTTTCTTCGTCTCAAAGTCTTCTTCGTCTAATAAATCTAGTAAAAGTAATAGCTTTATTTGTTTTCTTCTGCTCATTCGCTCCATGTTATTTTTTTTTTACTTCAAGAGTGTTTAAAGTTTCACAACAAAATCTTTTGAGCGTATTGTGAGTGGAAATCGATAATAGAAATTTTTCCGCGGACATTTTACCGTTCCGTTTTCTGTCCGCGGTAAAATTGTTGGAGTCGAAATCAGCCTTAAAGCATGATTTGACTTTTGAGTTGTTGGCACATTTATGTGGAACTTCAAAAAGCACGGCAGTGTCATATTTCTGGATATGGGTTGACACCATTTTTTTCAAACTGTCATTCTTGATAAAAATGCAAGATAGGGATCATATCTTTGAGACGATGCCAAAAGTCTTCAAGTTGAAGTTTCCATGCTTAACATCAATAAATGACTGTTTTGAGATTTTCATGGAATCAGCTTGGAATTTATTAGCCAGATCTCAATGCTACAGTATCTATATAAACATTGCACTATAAAAGTATTCATTTCATGCTCACCTCTAGGAGCTGATAATTGTATTTCCAAATGTTGGGGTGGAAGAGCTTCTGGCATTCAGATCATCTGTGAATCAGAGTTCCACACAAGAAAATATCATATGCCAGGTGATCAGATCCTAGCCGATTGTGGTTTTACTTTGTTTTGCATCTGGAAGTTCTTCAGAACTCCTAATTCAATCATTTACTAAGGGCAAAAAACAACTTCCTGCTCGTGAAGTTGAATTGTCAAGAAAGATTGCATCAGTCCGAATACATATTGAAAGAGTAATTGGAATTGGAGTGATGAAGAACAGGTACAAAATATTGATAGGAATTATGCCTCTAAGAACTGTAAACAGCATTAGTGATGAAGCATTACAGTCCACATTAAGCAATTGTGATAAAATAATACGTGTATGCGCAATTCTGACAAACTTGGGTGAAAGCATTGTCTACAGAGAATAACTTTTGTCATTGTGATGGACTGCTTGTTAGACTTTTCTATATAACTATTGAAAGTGTTCACTATTTGCAATTCAAAAGTCCTATCAACAGTGTAACATGAAATTGTTTTAGAAGCAAATTCAATTGTATTATTGATAACCCACATAGTAAATTAAAAAATAAGACATTGAATTATTGAATTACACCCAATTACCATGGAGAAACGCCATGGAGTAACTCGCAGAAGACTATATTGGCTGATCATCAAGGTTTAAAGGCTTTGGTATACTTAGAGCTCCCATATGAGATTACAGTTTTTATTTTGCGTCTTGACTGGATTCTAACTCACATCTCAGCCTATATTACAATGTCTTCATTAAAAAATCAAATTAAAAAACTTTTCGGCAGAAACATTGTGGCACATTTGAAATAATTTGTTACCAACAACATAATATTATTCGCAATATATTTCAATATATAAATATATATTAAAATAAAATGAACAGTTTAAAAACAGTTATAAAACATTGTATAATTCACTACAGAGCAGAATGTATATAAAGTCAACAAAAGCAATGCTACTATGTATGAAAACTCAAAACAACATAAACTAAAAAGGCAAGCGCTTGATGTGCGATAATTATAATTTAATGACTAAAGCACGAGAACGATATTCGTCCTTTGAGTTGCCTTTAACTCATTAATACACAACGCCTCGAGAGTCATTAAATGTGATACAGTTCATAAAGAACTAGCAATGATGGTCACGTCATTCATTGGAAGTGAGCCCCTACGGGAGTTGAAGATCTACGAAGTTCTCTAAAGCGACAGAGTAAATGTCGGATTTTATATACAACTCTGCTTCTTAGAGAAACAACGATCTTAGGCTTTAGCGATGGTAGAAGATAGCTTTTTCAATGTGAAAACGATCATGCAGGTAGCTTGCAGTTTCTTTAATGCGATTTCAAACTTTTCAGATATTTTACCCCTAAGTTGTAAGAAAAGCATTTTTTCCGGTTTCTATTCAACATCATCCTTCTTTTTCTCCATTTTCTGTTTCTCCTTGGCAACGTCTCACGATTATTGAACTGATGGTTTTGTTGGTGTTTGGTTCAAAAAATAACGCCAGAATGCGACAGACAGAATGAATAATATTCATGTCTAGAAAGGCAATTTCATTATCACATTCTTTCTCGAACGTGAATTTCAGAGAAGGGTGCAGGTTGTTGATTTCCACAACTTTACTCTCGGCATTGTCCTTGTTAATGATTCTTAATATATCATCCATGTATCGGGAGAATAAAACTGCGTCGTCACGTAGATGGTTGTCAAGTTTGCTCATCCAACAGTTTGCAATTAAGGGGGCCGGAGGACTTCCCATCGCAAGACCGTCTTTTTGACGAAAGAATCCATCATTTGTCAGCATTATCACATATCGAGCTGCATATTGTTAACTGATCTCTGAAGGTGTTTTTATCCACCTTAAAAAACTTTGTTCCTTTTTACTTTTCTACAACTGGGACAATACCATGCCTTTGCAGTAGGTAACTTTTTAAACTTTAAACATGTTGAATGGAACCAGTTGTCACAACAATCGCAACCAACTATCTCTCCGTCAGTCGATAATGTTTTGCATACACAATATAATTTTTTGTGTTTTGACGCGCTAGCAGTTGTTAATGCTTTCTCTGAAGAACTTTCGATATTCCTCGTTAGTAGTTCTGGAAAAATATGCATGTTCCAAAAAACTTTAATATTACTTATTAGATCTGTAACATAAGGATTGTCAGGAGTTAAACGAATAACTAAAACTTCAGAAGGAGTCCAAACCATAAAGTCGCAATAGTCTGTCCCAGTGGCATACATTTCCAGTTGCACTGGAGCATAATATTTGTGATCTTTCTGAAGTAAATATTCACCATCTTTCATGTATACATAAAACTTTTTGCTTATTTCTTCTTTTAATGATTTGTCACGCAAAGAAAAAGGATATTTTACCTCAAAAAAATGTTCAAGCCAATTCATTACCTTCTGCAAATTTCCAAAGCATTTTACTCCTGTATATACCAGGCAGTTCTTGTCCATCCAATGAAGCTAGTCGAAAATTTCCAATATCTTTATTTCGGACACTAGATATGGACCTTTATATTTTGAATTTAAAGCACAACCTGTTTAAAAAATAAATTTTTATAATTGTTGGGCTATAAATATTGAAATTCTCTAAAAGTACCTTTTTCCAGCCTTGCACATCTAACACAAGAACTTTTTCACCCAATTTTATTGTACTGTTGATTATACCAGTGACGACTCCGATTCTGAATGGGAATTGGACAACAATAATGGTCGAAGCGCCTTTTACATGTTCGAAGAATTAACTTGTGACAACTCGTTGATATTAGATTTTTATTAGTTCGTGACACTCTTATTTGTGTTTAATGATTATATCATCTGCCAATTTATTTGTTTACAATAACGCTTTTAAAATAAAACACACCATTTGGCGGTTATGTTCAATATGGGTAATATAATTTTGACAACTTTCCGTCTATTTTCTCTCAAATAGGTTTTTTTCTCTGTTACTTCAAAGACAGTTCAAACAGAAGTGTTAGACTTATCAGTACTATCTTTGCTGTCCACTTTTTCAGTATGTATAGGCAAAAAATTAATTTAAAAGATATTATTTACTACATAAATGGTTCAGATTCTGAATTATCAGATCTGAAGGAAGATAGTGATGATGATGTGGAGATAGATAAAGTCATACCAAGAAATTATAATGCTGTTGAAGATGAAGAAGAACAAGGATCTTGTACTATTGAAAATGATGAAACTACAAATGATGCTGCTGAAGTTGTTGAACATAATGCAACAAATCCTTTAGGTACTATTACTATTACCATTACTTTTGCTTAGACAAGGCATTGGTTTCTATGCATAGCTTTTACTTGAAGGAGATGAAATCCACTTTGTACATGAAAAGAGTTTACCACCTGCATCAATCGAGATAACCAACCTAGAAAAATACTTTAAAAGTACTTTCTCAAATATACTTTTTTTATTCTTAGCAAACAAAGGCTTTTAAAAACGAGGTTGATTTCACCATTGTGTAGAAAGAATTTTCCACAAATCATTATACTGAAATTTGACGAGAAAAACTTAAACATATGTTGCTTAAAGAACCACAAAAGCCAGAAATTTTGTTTGCTACGGATGAAGAGTATTATTCGCTAAAGGAAAACATTGAAAAAGAACATAATTGTGTGGACGACTTCAACGCAGCAAATTCACATTAATTTATGACATGGACTTTTTTGTCAGAAAATGAACATTTTACTTTTGTAATTATAAAGGTGTGATGTTTGCATTTATAAATATATCTTTTTAAATAACAATCTTTATATTCGTTTACAGTTAGGTTGGTAAGGTTATACCCAGTTAACGTGATTGTATCACCTGGTGTTCATGACTGTGTAGTGTTTTTAGAATTACGGTATTTGTCTTGTTGGATGAACTGTAACAGTAAATTGATATAAATATATACCATAAATTTCTTTAAAACACAAACATAGACACCTTTTTAATCTGTCTCTGTAGGGTAATTCTTTAAAATCTGGAACTATTTTTGTCTGTTTTTCTGCAAGTTACTAGCTACTGATCTGGAAGTAGGATTAGAATCAGCCTGCTGGTACACAGCCTGAAATTCATTCAAGCATTGACATTCAAAGTGTATCTTTCTGCAATAGAATAGAACCAGCTATTTCTAACAGTACTGTCTGTTTGGATTTCTGTCACACAAAAAACAACTCTTAGTGCGTAATATTTAAGAATTTAGACCAAAATTACGCCCGAAAATGTCTTTACATTACTTATAAACGTATACCATCATATAAAACAAAATCTAGTTCGCAAAACATACCTATTGTTTCTTAAATTTATAAGAGTAGCTATGTATAGCGTTATGAAGCTACTCTTTCCTTTCCCATTTCATCTTTATATCCGCATGAACGCCAAATTCAGTGTTCCCAATGTTCTTTTTTATTACGCGTACAAAAAAATATATAGTAAATTATTAGTTTTAGCTAGATTTAAGTATTTAAAAATATAAGTTTTGCATCAAATCCACAATTGGCTGAGCGAGACAAGTAAATAAACAAATGCCATGTTATTCTAAAAGCCATCTTATTCTATGACATGTAGCTAACAACACACACCCCTGTGTGTTGACGAATAGAGCATATATATATAGAGAGAAGTCAAATTTTTTATAACAAAATAATACAGAGTGACTCAATCGGATACTATTGCTCTTTTTCTGACAATAAAAATAGTAGTATATATAAATAGTATTTGTAGTGACATTGTATATATAATAAATCAAATATTAATATCACATCATATACAAATAAACCAAATTTTTTTAGTATTCTTTTACTTGTTATCTTCACAATTTATGTTCCTGGAGCTTTTGATGGATTTGCTCAACAGAAACAGAAAAGGAGGAAGAAATTTCACTTTTAAATAGGAATAAAGCTTTCTCAGAAAACTGGTATCGCAGCATTTAAAAGCGCTTGAGACTTTCTCGATATAACCGGCAAACGGCATAGTCAAATCAAGAAAAATTCCACATTCCTCTATTTCAACATTACTTCATTTGGACCGTAGAATCTTTCGGTGCCGTAGGAAATCTCGACTTCTGCATTTGAGCTCATCCAGGTCTTTTACACCTGCATTTTGATAATGTGACTTCAGCAATCGGCAACGGTATTCCGATGATTCTGTTAGGTTTTATAAGGTAGTCTTCATACAAAACACATTGATAGCGTAATCTCGTATACTGGTTAATTACACTGATTTTAGCTTTTGGCATACTCTGTTTAGCCTAGGCTTTTGAGTGAATCTAGCCTAACAAACACGTTTGGGAGAAAATTCTTTTATATTTATTACTAGCGTTATTGAAATTGGGATTGTTATAGGTAAAAAACAAAAAAACCTGCACTTGCAGAAGTTGCAGTACCCTGTATCCGCGCCTGCTTCTGCACACATTTTATATTCTAGAGAACTTTTGTTAACATAAATCTCTAACGAAAATCAATCCAAACACTGCTCTTTAATTCTTTTTTCTTCTGCTCCGGGAACTGTCTCATATCCTCGACTGACAGTTTTTATAGGCGAATAAATATTTTTGAACTTTTAAAATTTGTCCGAAATTTCGAGAAATATGTCCGAATCACTTTCACTTTTTAAAATGGCACATAGAAAAAAACAAGCATGGTTGGAGATAAGCTCCAAGTTAAATTATGAAAGTAAGTATAGCTTGCTAAAAAGGCCTATTGATTCTTGAATGAACATACACAGGCCATATTATAAATTTAATTTTCCTGTGATAAGTGAGTCGGATCAAATAATAGTGTTATTGCATTCTACTTTGTTGTGTTTCACCATACATATAAACATTCGGTTGAAGTTTTAGTTAAGAATTTCTTATTTTCTAGAACGGTGTATATATGTGAACGGTGTAAACATATATACACCGTTCACATATATACACCGTACATATATATATGCATCTAGTTTTTCTCACATTTGCTGAATGGGTTTTGTCAATATTTAGTTGTTGTTGCTTTGTTATAACAGATATAAAAAAGAAGTTAGTTCAATAAATAATGGCTTACTGTACTTTATAAATAGCATCTCAAATATGTATATATTTTTTGTCTTTAGTTCCATATCTTAAATCAAAATGGAAAGGCTTAAAAGACAATTTGAAGAAATGTTTAGACCGACAACGCGATGTTACAAGGTCTGGTGCTGCAAATCGAAAGCTTAGGCTTTGTCAATTCTACAATGAATTGCAATTTTTAAAAAAATCAATTTCAAACAGTGAAACACAGAGCAATGTTTTGCTATCTCAAAGTACTAAATTGGATCACTCGTTATCATCGATTCCACCACCTCTCTCTTTATCAGATGTTATGGAGGAAAATGTTGACTTCACTGTTAAAAAAACAAATTCATTAAAGCGGTCTCGAGCTTCTTCTGCATCAAGCGATAGTTTGACAAAAGAAAGCATTGATAAGTTGTTGCTTGGAGTGGCAAAAAGGATAGAGACCAACACTACCGTAGAAAGATCGGCAGATGAAAATTGGTGTTTAGCACTAGCAAAGGATTTTGGCTCATTATCAAAGAAAAATAAACTTAAAGCTAAAGTTAAAATTACGGAAGTTGTTTTGGGATATAAGGATGATGGTGAAGAATAATAATGCATAGTCATTTTTTATATTTTTATTATGTAATATTTACGTTTTATTGTGTTATATTATACTGCTTTGCCATGGTACACTTCCTTCGACAGAGTTAAAGTATTTACAATAATCATCTCTAACAATTTTTGCATCTTTTGTATAGTTTGTATCCATTGTATAGCTTCGTCGAACCCCAGCAGCTGGGAACAGAAGACGTTAAACCGTGCAGTAAGTAAGTTGTGGGAACTTGTAGGTTTTATTGCTTGGAAACACTTATCGTTTGCAATCACTGTCTTCGTCTATACATCGTCTTTAAAAATATTTGTCAGTTATTTTCTTTCTGTTTCCTCATTAAGCAAAAAATTATGCAGTGCTACTGTGGCTTTTGTAATTGATTCTACAGTTTTCAGTTTTGCCATAATTGGTCGATGGAAAATTCGAAAAACAGTTGATAGAATACCAAAAGAATTTTCTATAGTTCTCCTAGCCCTTGACAATCTGTAATTATAAATTCGTCTTTCTGGTGTTAACGTTGCACTAGGGTAAGGCTTTAAAAGATTATCTTTTAGAGCCAAGGCTTCATCACCAACGAACACAAAAGGATACTTCTCCATTGAATTATTAATTCTACTGGGCTCTGGAAAGTTTAACAATTTATTATTAATTGCATATCCCAAGTTGCTATTAGAATATACTCCTCCATCGCTTTGTCTACCAGCTTCTCCAATGTCAGCAAGTAAAAATCTATAATTGGCATCGCATACCGCGAGTAAAACTATACTAAACGACTTCTTATAATTAAAATATGTAGATCCTGTATTGGCTGGAGCTTGTATTGTAATATGCTTTCCATCTATAGCTCCGAGGCAATGAGGAAAATCCCACTGTAACTCGAATTCATCTGCAATATTTTCCCATTCTTCTTTTGAACTGGGTGGCGAAATATAGCCCTTTTCATGCAAAACATTCCAAATTACTTCTGTAGTCTCTTTGATTATCAAGCCCACGGCAGCTGGGCTTATTCTGTAGCTTATTCCGATTGTCACCTGAGCATCTCCGGTTGCTAAATATCGCAAGGTGACGCAAAGTCTTTCGTCTGGTTGAATTGAGTCACGCATGTGCGTATTTTTTTTCTGAATTAATGGTCCTACCCAACCCAGTAGTTTTTCAAAGGTCGTCGGGGACATGCGAAATTGCTTGTAAAAGTATTCGTGATCGAATAGCTTTGTTTCTTTTACAAGTTGATGAAACTCTCCCTTTTGTTGCCGTTCTAGAAAAATTTAGCGTGTCCATTTCCTTTTCGCGACTTTACGTTTTCGTATTTGTTTCTTCTTCATTTTCGCGTTCTTCAATATTCATTCGTATTCGTAAAAGAACAAGAAAGTGGAATAAATCAGCATCCATGTTGTTTGTTGACATTTTGCTGAATTTTCTCAACCTAACTGAAAATGACTCCTAATAATACTCGCTTGTGTAAATCAATAAAATTATCTCCGCGCGGACTTATTTTTTCAGCCAATCAAATTCGCGGAAATAATTCCGGTGAAAAAGTCCGCGCGGACTTAGCGCTTGTGTAAATTGCACTTAAGATCATAAAGCTGTGATAGATTTATGTTTTTTCATTGCTCCACAACTAACTGGCTCCAATTATATAAATGTACAACAAAGTAGCAAGGAATGGTTTTCAATTAGAAAGCATAAAATTACTGGCGGTAGAATATCACCTCTAGTTGGTCTTCACGGAAAGAATGCATTCAATTAATATTGGAAAGTTGTAACAAAAGGTGAATCGGAAAATGAATTCCCAGGTTGCATTAAAAATATTCAAAGAGGAAAACAATATGAAGAAAGTGCTGTCTCATATTTCGAAAAAGCATCTAAAATCTAAAACGTCTAGATTCAAGTGGGTTCTTCTGTCACCTTTCAAATGCCAGATATGGGTCCAGTCCAGATGCATTTACAGCAGCAGGAGTTTTACTTGAAGTAAAAACAGCAGAAAATTGTGGTGGTGCAATAAATTCACTAGATTTGTATTATTTTTTCATGCAATGTCAATTACAAATGGCTTGCACCAATGCAGAATTCTGTGTTTTTCTATCGTACCATCCAGAAATTTCTTTCTCATCAAGCAAAATAACAGTATAATTGACATCACCATATTAATATGTCACTGCATATTAAATGACAGCAAATCCTCTATCCGACATGATTTCATGACCTCATAGACGAGATTTACCACACCTGATTTTCCAGTTAACTCTGAATTACTTATGGAGCCAAGGTATACATCACTAAAAACAAACCCATTCCATGAGGCAAGGTACCAATTAATGCTTTGCCAGTGACTATGTTCTTATAATGTGAAAATATAAGCGTATTTAAATAAATATATAATTTGAAGCTGTTTGAAATTTAAATTCAGTTGCATCGATTATAATATCAGTTAATCCATGACCAGTTTTAACAAAGATCTCAGGCATTTTTTCCAGAAGAAAACTGCTGTCTGCCTTTATATCAATATTCTTAAAAATTGTAGACAAAAACACAATCCAACCAGAGATTCTGTGTACAGTAGCAACAGATTTTTCAATGATGCCACAAAACTAGCTTCTAATCCATGACGGCACAACATTAACATACACACAAGCTGAGATTTATCATCTAAAGATTTGTGTCCTGCGTTTGGACAATTAGGGTAAGGGATGAGATGCAAATAAGGTAGAATAGATTAGAGAAAACGAAATTATTGTTTGAAGAGACTGCAATAAAAATTACAACAGAAGGAAAAAGACACCTCGGTGCATCCATTGGGAGTAATAATTTTCGCACTGAGTATGTCAGCAATATGGTAGAAACTTGGTGTAAAGAACTCGAACAATTCGCTGAAACTCAACCCCACGCCGCTTATGCTGCTTATATCCATGGCGAGCAGCATAAATTTAGTTATTTTCTACGAACGATTGAAGGAATGGAAACACTTATTACACCAGTAGACAAGATTATTGAAAATAGTTTTATTCCCGCGCTCATCGGCTCTAAATTAACTAGATCGAGAATTGTTCACACTAACTATTCGTGAAGGAGGACTTGGAATATCAAACTTGTCAGAAAAAGCGTCTTTTGATTATGAGTTATCAAAAACGATCACAGCACCTTTAATAGCCATAATAATTTTACAGGGCGACACCCTACCATCCGGAGAAAGTAAAAGATATACTACATGCTTCCAAAACTTTAAAAACTGAACGTTTAAATGCAAACGTTAAAGCTGTCGAAAGCCAGTACAATAAGTTAATTATCAAGTTTGTGGAAAGCGAAAGCCAAAGTGTTCTTTATTTCGAATATCTTTTAACCCACACTTCCCCGTGCATGTTAAATAATAAAAATGAATGAATCACAATTTTATGTAAAAGAATACAAATTTTCTTCTTCAATGAAATGTCTTCAATCTTCTCTTCAACGATGTTGTGTTTTCTGATACACGTCTTTTTATTTTTATAACAAACCAATCTGCTAAAATTAAACAATTTAAATCATGTGTAAACAATAAACCAGGCTAAACACATTACGGATTTTACATAGAATTGAGTAAATATGGCGGCAAGAGAAATAGGAAATAGGAAGATTAAAATAATAAAAATACTGAAATATTAATTTCACATGTACGGTATCGTACGCCAAAGGCAGGTTTGTGCATACGATTGGTGTAACGTCTCGTACAATCGTACGCCTATTTTTTGACACCTGACTGTCGAAGTTATTAGTTTTCTTCTCGTTCATCAATGTCTCTTTCGATATTTGCCTGTGATGTTAGACTTTATGTATATATGATATGCGCGAGCACATGATTTAGAAAACAGAGAAGTAAAACGATATATATTATATATATATAATAAGCATATATATTATATATATAAGCACGAGAATAAATGCAATATATAATATGCTGCATGTATATATAAGATTTGCGTTTCATCTTCGTAGGTGTATGAGGAGGTGATGTGCAACGCCTCAATTCGACAACCGTTCAACTTAATTTTTTCTTCTTGTGCGTGCATGTGTAATATATGATGTATATGATATTTGATATTGTTTATGTATTTAGTTGAGTAAATTTACTTTGTTTAATATAGGAGTTGTGAAGAGAACAATACGCTGAAGGCTACGAATAACAATCCTTTTCGCTGAACACACGAGCTTCATAACAATCGCTTGTACATCATGTGATATCTGTTTAACAGAATCCACATTTAACCGTTCAATGTTTAAACAACCAACTTTCATTAATTTGTCTACAAAATATAGTAATTTCTGGTTTAAGAAAATATCCTTTTTAGAAACAGTAAAAACTTGTTTTGCTTTTTGCAAAGATTTTGGGAACATTGCATCGCGTTTCCATTGTCAATCCTGTACTGATATATAGGAGTCACGAAGAGAAAAATATCTTGACAGTTTACAATTATTGCGCTTTCCTTATCAGATTTCATCGCTATATCCCACTGATTTATTCTACTTACATCTATAAGTGAAAAGTAATGTGGATTCAGACCTGCCACATTTTATTTTCCCAAATCTGGAGATTTTTAAAAAAAGTCTTTAAAAACCTGGAGATTAGTGCAAAAACCTTGAGGAATACGAAAAAGAGAAAAAGACATTTCAGCTGGTAAACCAAGGTGAATATAAGTAATAAAGCATGTTAAGAATGATACAAGACACCTAAAACATCTAAATCATTGATGTACTAAAAAAGCTAAATAAAAATTTGTTATCATAAAGCCTTTTTTACCATAAAGGATTTTTAAAAATAAAGATTTTACAAGAAAATGTTTTGTTAAGGTAATCACGCAAGCTATCAGACAATTCTTAAAATTGTTTTGGATGTCACAAACAAAAGAAAATTTATCTAAAAGGACTGATGTAGAAAATGTTCAGCATTGTAGATTGTAATTCGCTACCTTTTCGATCTTTTCTAACAAATGTTAGTTTTTTTATAAAATCTCTTGCTGACTTGACCATTCAGATAACCATCATTTTGATTTATACGATTAGTGTATTTCTTTTCATTCCTTTCATATTATCTATTGATCTCACCAAATAATGGAATCCATGAAGAATTTATATTATCTTTTGATAGTAAATAAAATGTTTTGTCGATGTTTTTTTCATATACAAAATAGTGAATGATGCTATCAATTTTTTAATTAATGTACGGTATTCCTTTACTTCCAATAAACGACTTAGAAATTAGCGACCATTCAATACTTTTGTCACCATACCGAAGAATTCTCCAATGCAGTAGCGTCATTCGAATCATAACATTGAATTTTCTGGGGGGCATGTTTCGAATTTTTTTTGTCAAAGTGACAGAAAACAAAAATTTTAGTTTTTAACCTTAGTTGCTGTATCTTAAAAAATAAAAACGCAAATTCAAACTTTATAGTTTTTCCCATGGCTATCTTTAAATACAGGCCTCGACAACGTGCGAGCAGCTCGCTGGATTGAAGGCCAATGAATAAATTATGGTTTCAAGGGGAAAAAAATTACAATAATTTGATTGGTTAAAAATACTGGCGCCATAATGAAACGAGTGAAAATAAATCTCAGCAGATAGCAGAAGTTTCCAGCAACAAAAAAGATGCCTTTGAAATGTTGTGTTCCAAATTGCAGCTCAAATTACAAAACGTCAGAAGAAAAAGTTTCTATTTATAAATTTCTAAAAGAAGAGGATGAACGAAATAAATGGATCAAAACAATTCCTAGATCAGCAGTTTGCAGAAAGCATTGGCCAGATGCCACTCAGATAAGATCAACACATGGCGGGAAAAATCGACCATCAGATCTTCCCAATATCTTTGGAAATATTCCAAAAAGCTGTCTTTCTTCACCTCCACCAAAATCAAGAAAGACTGAAAAAAGCTCTGCTGCAGCAAGAAATTCCAAACCTGATGAATTGACTGATTTTCAAAAAATGGATGAACTAATACTTGAACAAATTCCAGAGAAACTTTCTAAAGATCAAACTATAGTTGTTTATAAATCTCAATCAAATTTCATGATTCAATCAGTTAAATTCTTTGAAGGTATTCCAGAATTTTGTATTGTCATTAAAGAAGATTTTTCTTTCTTGGTTTACCATTATGGGTCATCATGTTCAGTTCCCTCATTGGTGAGTAACAAAATCAATGTATGCAGACACTGGTTTATTCTCGATGAAATCATTTGTTATATCAAATGTAAAGAAAAAACACACAAAACTGAGGTTCTGTTGAATCAGGTGGCTGTTATGAAGAAAAAAAATGTTACAGACACATATCAACCAGAAATTATAGCAAGAGCTTTTGAATACTTTTGTTTGTCTCGCTCGTTATATTATCGCTTATGTGCTGACTTCCAAGTGTTTGTACTTTGACTTAAATTACATCCAGGACAAGCCGCATCAATGATTTTGCATATACAATCATGCAAAACCTTCCAACTTGGCAAAAAAGGTATTTTAATTATAAAATAAATCTAATCTAAAGAATTGAATATTGCAATGCTGCTTAATACAATTTCTAGTTAATGTGGTTGCTATTAATTTATTTCTATGTGCATGTTTTAATGAATTTTAAATTAATAGAGTTGCTTAACAATTTTAGTGTAATTTTCAAAATTAACTTATCATGGTGGTCCCTTGTTTGGAAAGGCTGTGGATAATCCAGAGAAATTGGCAAAAACTGTTTTATGCATTATGGTCAAGTGTTTGTTTGGAGGTCCAGAATTTCTCTTTAATGTTCTTCCTGTTAGTAATCTAACAGGAAACCTTTTAGTGGAACAGAGTAAACCGATTATTGATTCAATTTTAGATTGTGGTGGTCAAGTGGTAGCCATTATTTCTGATGGGCACAGAACTAATCAAAACTGTTTTAAGCAACTCAACACTGTTGAAGGTAAATAACATTTCTGTTGTGGAATCATATCATAGTCTGGCACTTAATTAATATTTCCAAATATTTGCATGTTTTTAAAAGGTAATTGTAATAACCATGTAACATTGTGGCATCTCCATGTTAAAATGTATATATATAATGTTAATAAAATGATTTTTTGTAATTAAAAGATTATATTTCTTTTAGGAAAGCCATGGTTAATGAATCCACACAATTCTTTGCTTTATGATTTTGTTCATGTTATGAAATATATAAGGAACAATTGGCTGACGGAAAAGAGTGGTGAGCTAGAATACAAATTTGATGGTGATGTAAAAATTGCAAAATGGAGTGATTTAAGGAAGTTATACAAAGCAGAATCAGATTCATTAGTAAAGTTGTCAAAGCTAAATGAAGTTTCAATTTCACTGAAACCAATTGAAAGGCAAAAGGTACTTTAATATTAAAGTGATGATTTCCAATACATTAAATAGGTTTTGTTGATCTGATGATATATTTTGTTATCCTTAAATACTTTACCAATAGTTGCTTGTTTTAATTATTTTTAGGGGCTGTTTATATGGAAGCCGGGCTGGCCCGCTTAGCGAGACAGCCCGGTAAGCGGGATGAATTTGTCTTGTGTTTATATGAGAAAAATTCATCCCGCTTGCCGGGATGAATTTTGGCGCGTTTTTTCAAAAAAAGACAAAATGGCGCGACCGAAGCTTATTATTGTACCATTAATACTTTCCGTCATTGCGAGCTTTACAGCTTTGATACTGCAACTTTATGGAGTTATTTTAACGTGGAAAATACATTTGAGGCAGCAAGAAGAGGCGGTTTGCATGATTTTGCTACGAAAGCAAAGTTATTGGCGTCGAAAGTGCAAAAAACTTAGACAGAGATATTTAAGGCGAAAAAAACGCAGCTGTTGGCATAAACCTGGAAGGACGGATTTATGGTGGGAAAATATATTAAATGGACTGTCACCAGAAAAGTCATGGAGGAAAAATTTTCGTATGTCGAAGGATGATTTCATGGAACCATAGTCCGTAAAAAGAAATGGTCTGGAGACTGAACGATAAGCTATTGTTTCAAACAGCGCTATGTTGCTAGTGACCGAAAATCAAGTCACGTGGTACAACGCCATCCATAACATTTAAAAGAATCGCGTGAAAAGTTAAGTAAGTTGGTTGATTGCGTGAAAACAGACTTAAATTAAGATACCATCTAATCATCATTTAATCCTCATGGCAAGTAAAAATGATTATCAATACTTATTAGAAGTCGGGTTGAATGATAGCGACGAAGATGAACTAGATAGTGACTTTAATATGGCTGTACAAGAGGTTTGTATCGCTCTTTTCATTTTGTTTTTATTTAAATTCGCAAATAAATAATGCTACAGTTAAACACGAAGGTATATAAACCCGCAGTTAAGGAGAAAAGTCCAGCCAAATGTATCGATATTAAATACTCCCCTTCTTAGTTGATTTATCATGACTTATATATTCACTTTGTTAGTTGTGTTTGAAATACCCCCCTCTCACCAGTATCAGTGTCCTCTTAAAGTGAAATCATCCTAATTTCATATTTTTCTTGTTTAGATATCGGATACTAGAGAATTCGCGTGTAGGTTATGTAACAAGAAGTACAAGACTGCTGGTGGCCTGAGAAGGCATGAAAATGCAAAACACTCAACAGCTACCAAGGAATATAATTTAGATGTTGACCTCTTCAAAGAAATATTTAAAAACAGTCTCGAGGTGTGTGGCAATGATCCTTGTTTGACAAGGGAAAGAAGAGAGACATTTGCTAATATATTCCCAGAAGAGAATACCATTAATATGATTTATCCTGAGGTGAATTCAATTTGTAAACAATTTAAATCAACAAAACACCCTGAGAAATATTTTGAAGAGTTCTTTAGCAAGATAACAGCTAACTCTAAAAGATATTTTCCCAATACATCACATATCACAGCAACAGCATTATTGATGACACTAGGTGAAAGGGTCTACCATCAACTAAGGCAAGATGATTCTGATAAGTCAAAAGTTCTTCCACAAGCAATAATGGAAAAAGAACTTAATGGCTTGAACTACTTGTCAGGATATGTTATTCATAATTTATTGAAGAAGGTTAAATATGGGAAAGGCAATGTACATCAAGTTCAAGAAGAGACAGTTGCATTGTTAGAATGTATGGTTGATGAAGACAACAACAATCATTTTATACAAACAATAAGTAGAGGCAGGTTAAAAACTGTCTCTAAAGAATGCCTGAGTATATTTTACAAGGCAGAGGAGTTATTTCGCCTCAACACCTGTGAAGAAAATATACAAGAAATACCAATCAAGGATATGACTGAAAAATTAATATGCAACCCAGACATAATCAGTATATATACAACAATGACATCAAACATAGCTTCAACAACTGAATTCAAATATAATATTTTAGAAAAAATGCTTTTATTATACCTTAGGGTGAGATCCTTTTCATTTGCGAAGGATTATGCAGCGAATCAAAAAAAGAAGTCAAAGGTTAAGTCAAAAGCACTACGAAAAGAAATTAAATTATTGATGGAATCTCACACTACTAACTCAAAAACTTGTTAAAAAGAGTTCATTGCGAAAACATTTTTTTTTTACCAGGACTACAACATGCTATTGTATCATTTTATCAATATTCTAGTATGGTTTTTGAACACAGAAAATATTTAAGATTTGATTAACAAACATAAAAAAGAAATATGTAGTTTTAATTATTGTCTCTTAGGTAAGGGTTTATCATCAACATCAACCCAATTACTTTTATGTTTTCGGTTGTATTTTCCTTTCGTATTTCCTCTAGGTGGAATAACTGAACGCGAAATATGGAGACTATTTGAGTCATAACCAAATTGATGTAAGGAAGGGTTGTCATTTCTACGACCAAGTTGTCGATGACGACCGAAATTCTCTTCAGTTACATCTTGATTAAATTTCTCTGTTAACACATACTGCATTCCACACTCCAACAAATACTTGACACATTCTATCAATGAGTGCACAGAAATTTTTATGCCTTCATAGGTTTGTGGTGATAGAAACATTTTGTTTCTCTCTGAAGGACCAAAGTTTCCCTGCCTATTTTGAATATTGATCTTCCACTGCTCGAAATATGGAAGGAGTTCATTTTCAAGCCAATGGAATCTAAGATCACCAACACTTCGAAATGGCAACAAATTAGGCTTCAATTTGTGAATACCTTCATTTTCACATCTGATATTGAAAATATCAAAAAACGAATCCATATATAAACATAATTTTGCAGTAGCAGATGCTTCAGGGTAATATGACAACAATATTTTACCAACTGTCTCACTCAATACTTGTGTGGCAAGCTTAACGTTCATTGATGCGTAAGGGTTTAAATGAATGTGTGATTCTGTTAATTTAACACACTCTTTCAAGGCAAGTTGATTCTCAACAATTTGTACGATATGTCTCCAGACAATTTTGTTCCCATCATTCCACATCAACCTTGAATAATTTCCTTCTCCAGAATGGTATATGCAATTACGAGTGGTCTTCATAAGATGGGGTGGATCTGCAAAGAACCATAAATATGAATTTACTGAATATAGGTTAATGGAACGATAGACTACATCACTTGTTGTGTGACTCATATTCAGATGCATTTTATAGAAGGAGCGGTTGGGTGATGCTCCATCAGAAACAGCAGCAACTACATGTAATTTGCATGTGTCCTCTAAGTACAAAACAGCACGCCAGAAACAATTCATTATTTGGCAAGCTTGCATGCCTCTAGTACCAAAGTAACAAAGTTCGTATTTTAATTTTGAATGTAAACCACGAATAAAAAACACCATGATATGTGATGCTAAAGCATTACAATCCTCAAATGTTGAATAGTTCATCTCAGGATCCCCTAAGTCAACATATCCCACAAGATTTCCTGAATGTTTATCAAAAACTAAGTTCTCACTGATTTTCATTTCGTCAAATGAGAGCACAACATACCTCTGTATAGGTTCAAAATTGGCCGTCATTTCAGCTAAATTGTTGATAATAGCAGGGTTAAAACCAGCGTGAGGCTTTATTGCATTCTTATAATCACGCAAAGTCCTTCTTGATGGGAGAGTTAAAATATTACTTTCACGCAGTTCATCATAAGTGGAAGCTGATTTTGCAGCGAGTGAAAGACAGAAGCGTATGATCATTGGGTGGTATCGTACACCAGATCTTTGAGTAGAAGCATATTTCTGTTGCTGTTCCCATAAAAGCTTCATAAATGGTGTCACTTGTTTATCGTGGCTTTCCATAATTTCTGTTAGATCAGCAGACAGACCATTGTCAACCTTTACGGATTTAACATGAATTTCTTTTTCAAGTTTTTTTCGTAACCGTCTTTCCTCAGCTCGATGAAACTTAACTGTCTTAATTAGCTGTTCTCTGGTTGAGCTAGATAAAGGCGACTTTAATTTCGATGGTCCAGTTTTCCCTGGTGTAGAGGCAACAATATTTTTTTCTTAGTAAGTATATTACAATTCCAACATGTCTTTTCAATAGTTAAAAGTTCACAAGTTTTAGAAAGATAAACTTCTTTAGTACAAGTTGGCTCATCTGCTGAAAGGTCGATATCACATGAAATGACATGTTTATGGATTTCATCATCATTGAAGTTGGATGGTACACCACCACATACAACTAAATCACTTATATCTTTAATCAGTTGAGACACAGTAACATGCCTCATAGTCCTAAAATACCTTTTATAAATAAGATGGTCATCAGGTAACATTAACCCAAACACTGTCACTGTAAAATAAAGATCGGTACATACTAATACTTGTAACTTTGGGATTGAGTATGGTTTTACCTTCATCATGATTGATACCTGTGTATCTTTAAATTCTAGTGACCACCCAGCCAACTTAACTTTGTTTACTTTTGAACAGAATTCTGTGTAATTTTGGTATTTCGAAGTAGGTTTTTTTCGTAACCTTGGTGGCGATTGGAGCCCTTGGGACTGGAGGTTTTCTCTCAGGCTTAGGCATGCTTTCAACAGATTTAGTTGGCAAATTTGTGGTTGGAATGGCTTGCAAGACCATTTGTTTTTTCCCATCCTTTGTGTAATCGAATTGTTCAAAATGGTCTTCACAGAAATACATCTTTTTTTTACCCTCCATTATTTGTTTTGTTTCTTGGCATGTTAATTCACGATACTTTAATAAACAATCCAAAAGGTTTTTTCTCCATTTGGTATTGAATACATCTTTCCTCGTGGGGAACTGGAAGAGGCTTTTTCCTTGGTATTTTGGGGAATTGGAAACGTGGCATCCAGGAAAGGCACAGCTAACCATCGCCAGTCTCGAACAAACCAAATTACATTAAATCAACAGAAACAAAAGATGGAGGTAGAAAAAATCAATGTAAAATATAGTAAATAAACAGCAACAGGAACAGAAGAGACTATATAAATAACCATTTGCCTTTTTCTTAGAATATATACAAACACCATTTACCCAACCACTATTAACTATCAAAACCACAGAAATGAGCCGTGACTGCTAAGATTGTTATGGAGGCTCTTGGGTCACGTGACAAAAATTAAATCTTGTATACATCTGCGCACGAATTTTACAGTTTACCAGACCATTTCTTTTTACGGACTATGATGGAACTGGTCGCAGAACTGAGGCCCTACATAGCACCTAAACCTGGATCACCAAACTACCGAAGCTTTACTGCAGAGAAGAATTACCTTATATTATTTAAAAGATACAGGCTCCCTTATTATGACAGCGCAGCCATTTGCACCGTATCATGTTTCATACTTGAAGTTTGTACAGCTATTTCAAAACATCTTGGGCCCAAATATCTCCATCTCCCACTAAATGACGAGGACATGAGAAAGACAGTGGCTGAATTTGAATCAAAATTTGGTATGACTCAAGCTTTTGGCTGTATTGATGGCACACACGTCCCAATTCAATGCCCAATAGAAAATTCGCAGGATTTCTTCTGTTACAAACAGTTTTACTCTATAAACGTGCAGGCTGTATGTGATTACAAGGGGTATTTTATGGATGTGGAGTGTATGTGGCCTGGCAGTGTACATGATGCCAAAGTTTTTCCCAATTCTTCAATCAATTATAAATTGCAACAAGGTGTCCTATCCAGTACATGCCATTGTCCTTTTGAGGGTGGAGAGAAAATACCAAATTACTTGATTGGTGATCCGGCTTATCCCTTAGTGCCATTTTGTATGAAGGAATATGAGTCGTGTTCAAATAATCAACAAGTCATTTTCAACAATATGCTCCGGTCAGCAAGAAACCCTATTGAATGTGCATTTGGACGCCTCAAGGCCAGGTGGTCAATTTTAACCAGAAAAATGGATTTGAAAATTGAGACCATCCCAATTGTGGTGTATGTTTGTTTTGTCTTGCACAATTTTTGTGAGAAAAATAATACATACATAGATGAAGATCTGGTACAATTTCAGTTAAATCTCATAAAGCAAAATGAAGCACAATATAAAAATATGCCAGACCAAATTTACTCTCTTAATGAGGGAGAGGGAGATGTGGTGAGGAGAACTCTGACAACCTTGATTCTTAAGAATATATAGCACTGTTGTCACAAGAATGCAAACTGTATTTTAATCTAACATTTGAATATGGTACCACCTGACAACTGCTATTGTGAGTTACTTCAGAATTGAGAGCAATGGGATGATTATCATTCATAAAATGAAATACAGTTATTACATGTTTGTCCAATCATAAGTTATGCAGAACAAACTATTTACTATAAACAACTACATCCCTTCCTCAATTCTAAACACAGCTACAACTGTACCTACAGTATGAACAAAATAACAACCCAATAAAGTATAAAATGTAGAATATAAAACAGTAATGTTTGGGACTGTCACCACAGTTATATTTATAAAGAAGTTTCATAAAATACAGATGTTAAAGTTCAGTGGATATCATATTACTTGAAATAATATATGTTTTCTTCATTTTGCTGTTCAGACTGTTGAATCGGTTGCTGGTTCATAAGTGGGGAATATGTACCATTATTTGGCATAGGTTGCATGGCATGGGATTGGGATGGATATCCATGCTGCTGATAAAACACATTCTGGTTAGGTGGGTGGGCACCATGTGCTGGTTGCATCATCATAGCACTAGATAACATTGCAATCGACTGGCTAATACCTGTACCAAGATCAGTCATTGATTGACCGATAGCTTTGACACTTTCAGCAAACTTGTTTGATGATTCACGCATAACATCAGCTAGGTCCCTTTTGAATTTGGAGTCTTCTTTTGCTTCTTTTACGAGCAACTGGTCTCTTTGAGCAGCTGATAAGTTCCGCTCCAAATGCTTGCGCTTGTTATCAATCAACTGAGGTACACAGTTCCCTTTTCGTTTATTTGGGACAACCATGCTAGACTCTTCTACAGCTTCACTTTCGCCATCTTGCTCTGCTGGATCTTTTTCTTTATCACTTTCCCCTGCTAGCAATATTTCCTGATCAAGCTCATCATAGTTGGACAAGTCAATATCAGCTTGACCATTGTTTTTCTCTAAAAAATCATCTGCAGTGACACCATACGGAAGAGGCTTGGTATTAGCTGATCCACCCCATATTAAAATAAGTTTGTTGTAAAATTCATATACAATTTTACCGCTTCCACTTCTACTTCCTGCAACGACTGCCTTTGCAAAATTTTGCCTGATCTCTTTGACTTTTTCCATTATTCGCTTATTGCCCTTATCTTTCAGCTCTTTAGATTTCTTTTGCAGCAACTTGGTTTTGGCTTTCTCTTCTTTTGAAAGTTGCTCAAAATTACTTGGTAAAGGGGTTATTGCCAGTGGACCAAACAGGGAGATATCTTGCTCGTAAATAGTAGCCATAGCTAAACGAAGCTCCTTGTATTGCATTTGTTTGTCTGCATTGAAATCGAGGTTTTTGTATGTCATTGAAGACTTGTAATCCAACAAGCAGTCAATCAAATGCTCAATCATATCTGCTTCCCATCGGAAGTTTTTTCTTTGTACTTTTTTTCAGTTTTATCCACTTTCTTTGCCGCTGTTGAAACTTTAGTAACCTCGCTAAGTTCGGCCATTTTGACATAAACACGTGAAGCTACAAACGCATGCGCACTTGCGCAAAAAATTATCCCGGCAAGCGGGCCAGCCCGCTTGCGAGTGTTTATATGGAAAAATTTTCATCCCGGTAGGCGAGATCTCGCCTGTTTCAAGTGAGATCTCGGCAAGCGGGCCAGCCCGTTTGTCCATATAAACGCACGGGAATTGTTACTATAAATCAACTACGTAGCGAGATCTCGCTTACCGGGCTATCTCGCTAAACGGGCCAGCCCGGCTTCCATATAAACAGCCCCTTAGTTATTATCATTAAATGTAAATTCTCAACAGGTGAAAGCGATCAATATGTTAGTAATTATTCAAGTTACTATAATATTACATGAATTTACAATACATTCAGGTATCAACTTGTTTGCGTGTATTCTGTGATGAAACTCTGACTGCATTGGAAACCCATCCAAAACTTGACAAAGAGAATGTATCTGGTACTGAATTTTCGTCAAGTTCTGGAAGATTCTAAACGTAAAGGGTCCAGGGGCTGATGTGGCATTCAAAGATACTGATAGAGCTGTTGTTAGATCAGTCAATGATCCTAGGTAAGATTCAATTTTTCTTTTACTTTCATTTCATTCACCCAAAATTTGCTTACAGATTTCACAAGTCATTATACAGTTTTCTTCATAAAAGATTGTATAACAATGCTGATGAGAATGTAAATAACTGCACTATAATAATATTTATATTATTCCTTTATTCAGACTGGGATTTTTACTCAATTTGGCAACGATGGCTGAAAAAATGAAGAAGACTGAGCGAGTTCGTCAAAGACAGCTTACAGCTGAAACATCAATATTTGTTTCGCACATCTGCAAGGGATTTGTTGATCTGGCCGAATATTTGCTCGATGCTGGAAATGATTATGTTATTTTTGGTTGGTTTACGACTGATCCTTTAGAAAAGTATTTTAATAAACTTCGACAGGGATCTGGTGGCACCTATTTTATATCTGCACAATCTGTCATCGAAAAGGTCAGAATTCATCGAGCAAAACTTTCAACGAGAATGAAAGTGGAATTTGATGAAACTGATTCGAACCACAGCTGTGAATTATTTCAGCGCATCTCGACAGAGGAAGAGTGCAAGGTTATTGACAATTTGGAAGAACTAGAAGAACACTTAGAAGAAGAACTTAAGATGGCCATCGTTTATATTGCTGGTTATGTCGAACGAAAGAATGGCTATGATAATGAGAACGATACCCAATTTTATTGTAAGAAATACGGATCATATTTGGATGAACTCAGCAGAGGTGGTTTACTTGAACCCCATGATGGAATTGTGCAGTGGTCGCTATTTTGTCTGATCGTTTTCACAAATTTTTCAACAGATATTAGCCGAAATTTTATTGTTAAGACCTTTTTATGCATGGCTGAGAAATACGATTTTTCTGTTGTGGAAAAACATTGCAGGACACTGTGTAATATTTTTACGAAAAACATGGCATTGAACCAGACACCTGGAAGTTCAAAGGAAAGAAAACTGAAAGTTTTGAAGTTGTCACACTGCTAGAATAATTTTAACCATACTTTGTATATGATGTTTTGAAGAATTAAAATTGGAAGTGGGAAGTGTGCTGCGGCTAATGGCGATTTTCTAACTAAAATCTAGTAATCTTTTCATTATCTATGTTATGAAAAATATAGTGTGGCCTCACTTACTACGTAAATTATACACCCGATTGCATCTTTTTGACATTCAAAAAGTTTGGTAAGTGTGGACACGTATAAATTATCATTGGCCTTCAATTCAGCTAGCTGCTCGCGTGTTGTCAAGGCCTGTATTTAAAGATAGCCATGGTTTTCCTTACACCATGTTTTTTTTGCTTAAAATTCAATAATTTAATGCAGTTTCTTCATACTTTTAGAAAGGCAATGTTTCCATGAAATCGAAAAATAGGCTGTGTTTAAAGCAGCATGAAAAATCAGGGAATTTTAAAATTAAATTTATAACACTGGATTCAAGATCTTCAATCACTTATCTTTACAAAAATGTATAATAACCATGTAGTTGTGGTAAAAATTTTTAGAGTGTTTTGGCTTTGAAAAATGTGAACGACCGTCCATTCCTCGCCCTGTTCTTTATTTATGTCTTTCAAGGCATAATATGTATCAGGCAATGATACTTTACCGAATATATAACACTAGATTCTGGAAGTAGGAAACCTGTACTTTTTCGTTATGTAAAATACCCGATACTTTCTTGTGCAAAAAATAGAGCTATTTTGGATTGAAAGTAAGGAGTTTTGGAAAATATTACGTGACGTTGGTTTCCGTGGTAATAATAAAACAAACAGCGGTGCGAAAGAACAACACAATTATGATTCGTGTATCTTTCATCTATATTTCTTAAAAAATAGCATTCATTAATTCTGTAAAATTTGTAACATCATCACATACAATGAAAACAAACAATTTAATTGAAATGCGCTGGGACCTTGTGGAATATATAGGTACACTGAATTTTGAAAACGTCAAGAGATACTTAGAAGATCATTTTAAGCAACTTGGTTATAGCTGCGAGGTGGAAAGAAGTCTTTTTGCAAGCATGTACATGAATAGCTGCATAATTTTCGTCACAACATCCTATATTAAAAAACAACTTTCGTTTACCAGATTTCAAAGCAATCCCGTCCAGGAAAAAAACCTTACCAGGAATTGGGTGAGAGACAGGAATTTCGCAGATTGGCACAGATTGCAGATTGGCACTCATTCTTATCCCCAAGCTTTTATTTTTCGAAATTATTAAAATCCTCTCATGAGAGGACGCCACGGGGAAATACGGTAATCTCTTAGAGCATGGTTTCTTACTTTTATAGGGAAGGTGTTGCCGAGATGTTAGAAAGCGCTGGATTGCGAACCTGCGAATTAAAATTAATGACGCCTTCGGAAACCAAAATTTCCGTAAAATTCGATAATGGTAAATTCTCTCATTTCAATTTTATTTTAAATCTTTTCACTTATTCAAAGATATGGGATTCATTAGAAAAAGCATTTGTAATGTTAACGTGTGTGTAAGTTGCAGAAAAAACAAAGACTTCTATGAGGTTATTTGATTCTTTAAACAAAATACGTATCGTGTCCATTTTATTAATTAACTTTTGTAACAAACTGAACAAATATAAAACTTCTAGATTGCGATTGCCAGGAAGACACTGATTGCTGTCTATAAAGCAAATTTTGGCAAGCTTGCTGAACGATCGTTCTAGGGCACCAGTTCTTGCAACTAAAATTTGATTCTGAACCTTAACCAAAGTATCACCCATGAAGAAAAAAATGCGGATATCGTGCATATGCGCGCCCGTGGTAGCGCTAGCACGTCAATAATGGCAAAAACAAGCGGTAGAGGAATTTTGCGAATCACAATAATCAGACTACTCTTCTAGCAGTTAATGAAGTCTGCAAACTAACCCTATATATTCTATTCTTTAACTTATTATTATTTTATAATTATTATTTGTTTTGAGGGACCTACAGCTAGAAAGTAGGGGATGAAAATAGTTAATTATTAAATTATTGAGATTAGTAATGGTTTGGATGATTAGGGCTAAGGTTAGCACACATTAGAGCGGGAGAAAAATACTTCCATCTTTGTGTCCAGCTCATGACATTGGCAGTGTTTTTCCCAGAAGGGGGAATTGTATAGATAGTTGCTCTTGCAGTGAGGGAATGTGTTGTTTTGTCCCAGTTGGCTCAAAACATTTTAGAAGCCAGCCATTTGATTACTGTTGGACATAATCCGACATTGTTTGGTGAAAATCATTGAAATGTGTCATAGTATTAAACCCTAGATTAAAATTAGTCCAGGCCTCAAACTTTTTTTGATATCTTAGATTATTGAAAATTGCAATTGCTTCCATAGCGGGGCATGTTGGTACAATGGATGGGGTAGTTGGTAAATCTATTAAATTCTGTCTTACAATTCATAAATCACCTTTAGCTTATAATATAATTATATTTAACAAAGGTTAAGAATCTTGGGAATTAAGCGCATGCGTATTAAATATTTTAATTATTTTTTTGGTTGCCTTTGGTAACCTTTTCCAAATTTATTTTATCTATCTACTTAGCCACATCATTTGCCCATTCACAATCCAAAGTCTCGTTTCAAATAACCCTCTGTAGGGCTCTATATATTTAATTTACGTTTACGCATACGCAAACCACTATATCGAAATTTTAAAGATAATTTTGATATATTTCAGATTGATACTATTATTTCCAATCTCTGTTGAAAATTTCAACTCAATATCCTGATTATTTATTGAGTTGTGCATTTATGAGGTCGAAATCTAAGTCTGGTAAAACTCAATATAGATTATCCTCGAATGGATATCGGATGCACTCTCAAAATGCTTTTCTTTCAAAATGGTCGTATGGCGCTAAAATTTTGGGCATAGTTAGGGGACTATATAAGACCAATAATAGCGTTTGAAAAATCAAAAAAAATCTTGTGGTTAGAGCACCACGTGACTTTTAAGTCTAGTTTTGGTTTTTAATAGCTATCACTTGATAACTCCGTCATTCCTAACCCCTTGAAAACCATTTTTTCTACTGAAGATACCTTACATTAAGCCAGATGTGGAGCTATAAAGACATTTTAAGAATATTTTTTATTTTTGAGGTTAGGGCTCTAAAAGTAAAAAAAATTCTAACTTTTTTAACGATATGAAGTCAAATTTTATATGGTTTTTAGCTACATATTGAAGACCTCAAAAGTACTATTATTTTTCGGATTTAAGTTATGGGGTCGTGGATAGTGACGGTGGGGTAGTAAAAGTGGGGTTTATGTGTGGGACAATAACCCCGTAATTATTAAGAATTAGAATTCCGGCTTTCTATATCATGCCGAGGATGGCTTCTTCTTTTACGTAAAAAGTCACGAAGTTTTAATGGTCAAAATTACAGAAGTTATTTGCCTTTGAAACTTTTTTTGAAAAAAAAATCTTTGGCTCACGGGTCACTGGCATTTCTTATGTCAATCAATTTAAACAAACAAAAGCATTGAAGAGATGTACATACCTTTTCGTCAAACGGCTGGTAATCTAAAAAGAAGCCTTCATTTTATTAAACATTTTTTTCAACTAATACAAAAACCAAGGAAATTTGATTTGCTGGAATAACAAAATTAGTTTGCAAGTGGGAAATTGAAAATAATATATATTATATACTAAAACGTCTTCTTCTTTGTCCCATTTATCTAATTCTTCGATTATTGGTTTGGTAGCTTTAACATGAATCTAAAATATTAATAAAGTAGATTGATTGAAGTAAATATGCATTTGTCAACATTGTATATAAATTAAAGTCAAATCAAGGACCTTCATAATGATATACATAGAATCACAAATTAGCATTAGCAAATACCTAGCCATTTGTGGATTTATGGCATCAAAATTTAATGGAGAGATATGATTCTGATCGGCAGGATCACAACTGCACGCACCCATACAACCAAGATATATTTGCCTTATCATCAATAAGAAATCTTCTCTAGATAACAAGTGCCTTTCCATGCTACAATATATCAATAAGTGACTGTAACATTTTAACTCCTTGGGACCAATTTATTTTCTTGAAGAAAAAAACGAAAGCCAAATGGTGAAAGATTAGTATATATATGTAAGTTAATTTTTTATGCATATTATATATACATATTTTGTCTATGCACTATAAGGATATGTACTTATTCTTCTTGAAAACAATATGAATCTCTAATATTTAAATAATAAAGAAAAGGTTGTTAGAATTTAGAAAATCTGTTGTCAACTTCACTAGCCTGAAAGTCTTCACAATGTTTCATGATTGAAACGGTTGCAAGATAAAATCATACCTCAAAAGGAAGAAGAAAGATCACGTCATCACGTAGTATTGGCAAAACATAATTTCATGATGTGGCATGTGAGGCGAGAGCCAAATATGTACCAATCTTTTAATGATATAGATTTAGAGGTTTCCCCTAGCTAGATGTAGGAGCCTTGATATTGTCCAACTGAAGCATTTAATTAAAGATTATATATATCTATAATCCCTTAGGAAGCATCATAAGCTACTCCTCTCGCCAAAGTCTTCGTAAAAATCATGAAAATAATTCACATGCATGTAGAACGAAAATGAAAGTTTGACATTCATAAAAAACAACGGCGACCGAAAATATTCTTGTTCTCCTTTTGAAGTATGATTTTATCTTGCAACCAATTGAAACATCTTCAACTGCTCTTTTTCCTTGTTGTTTTCTTGTTCTTGCTTGTAATGCTTATAACATTTCAATGCACGATAAATGAAACAAACTTTTAACAAGAAAAATAAGCATTTGTAGATATACCTGTTGCTTTCTCCAGTTACAAATATTCTTGTAACCAGTAAAAGTAATGCCAGTGATGTCCATGTCCATGTCTATCTAGCCAGTAACAGGTTTTTTAATTATCCATGCAGCTATAAATATTAGGTATAAAATATATAAAGAAAGCAATGGTTTTAATTAAACCAAGAACTACAAACAGAGACCAGATTTTACTCAAACAAAGGAATGACAGTATATATCTAGGTAGCTATAATAGATATTCTCTTTTCTTCAAACAAACACGTGATATGAAGCATGCTTATGCCGACGGAAAGTTACTTTTGGGCAAGGCCTTGGGTGAAGATCAAAATCCGACCACTTTTATTCCTTGTTCTAGGTGTGACTGATAGTCGAATTCTTATTAAATCACATACATTTGGATGGCTAAGATTGGAACAGATATGACTAAAAAATTTAGTGTGTTGAACCAATATTTTAACTTAAGCCCAGATCTCGGTCAGATGGTGTACAGACAAAACGCCCCAAGACAAAACACCCCAAGACAGAACACCCCAAGACAAAAAACCTGAGACAAAACACCCCAAAATAGTACTTTTTGGTAAAATAATATTTTAGCGGCCTATAAACAATATAAAAATTAAAAAAATGTAAAAAATTTAATGTATTCCGTTGGCTTAGAAAATTGGTAGGTTTACTAATTAGAGTATGTTGATTTCAAATCAAGTAGCAGAATTGGGATATTTTCACCCCTAATACCTTATTTGGGCCCAAAGTTTGAAATATTCCGTTGGCTTTGAAAATTGGTAGGTTTACTAAATAGAGGATGGAACTGAAATCGTTCCTGGTCATATTGTCTTGTCATTACATGCCATAATAAATGAAGATTGGATATTGTTGTCGTTGATTTCGGAAATCAACGATTTATCAAAAACCCTAAAATTTCAAACAACTGCGAGGTACATTATAGTTTAGACGCATTTTGAGCTGATGGGATTGATTCCAAACGATGGAAATGCCCGCAATGTTCAGTTCGTTTAAAGCTGTCCGAGAAGATTCTTTTTTTTGCGAGAAGTCACATTGATAGGGATTGCGGAGGGTTTTTCAAATTACAGATATACTATAATTGTTATTACTGTAGTATAGAATACAAAAAAAGAAGCAAAACGTGGGGTCATTTGTTGAAATTGAACCGCGCAATCAAAAGGTAGAGGACTTTTACATCATCCACAAACTGACACGTGTCATATGCTCAGCGTTCCACAGGTCTCATTATCACCTCATTAGCCTTTTGTTTACACGTTTACTTTTGTACATATTTAGAACGACAAAAACTTCTTCTTTCTTTGGTAAAGAGAATGCCAATGTGGATTGAGCGAAGTAGCGAGAAAGGTTGTGAAGTTTTTATGTTTTAGAAATATTCTCTCTATAACTTTATTTTGTATTATATAGTCTATCAATCACAAAGGTTACCTGTTAGTAATCTCATCCTCTAAGAAATCGCCTTTAGTCTCGTGAAAACCCACCAGTACATTTTTCAGTACAATTTTATTAATTTCATTACCACAAACAAAGTCCAATTTAAGTAGGTCACATTGTTCACGTTGCCAATCTTCGCATACAGATTTCACAGCAATCTTATCAATGTTAGTAGACGTCATATGTTTTGTTGGTGGCGGAGCGGTCTCCTTGTCTTCCTCAGAAGGGGTCAAATATCTTTTCAAGTTGCAAGAGTTTACCTTTTTTTTCATGGCAGTACCACTATCTCCTGCAAGTTTAAAAACATTCTTTCCACACGAGGTAGACATAGTGTAGGGTCCAGTCCAACGTTCTGAAAAACGTCCGCCTTTATGGTCTTGCCGTACCAGGTTTTTGTGTAGGACTTTGTCACCTACAGAAAACTCACTGACAGTTCGACGTTTATCGTATTGTTCTTTCTGGACAGTTTGCGCAGCCTTGATGTTGGTGGTAACTTTTGACAGCATACGCTCCCTGATGGATGTCATCCCCTTGATCTTGGCTGCTACATCTCCCTCGAAGCTGACGTTGGGGTCAATATGTGACACTTCAACTGGTAGGACAGCCTGTCGGTTGTATATAATCTGGAACGGCGTTATCTTTGTAGAGGCATGACGCGACGTCCTGTAAGCAAACAGAACTGCAGGGAGGCACTCTACCCAGTTTTCACGATCACTGAGGGACTTGATGAAAGCATCCTTGATGGTTCGATTTTGACGTTCCACCAATTCGTTTGCTTGTGGATGATATGCACTTGTCACATGCTGCTGAACTCCTGTAAGTCGATGTAACTCGTTAGATACTTTGTTGACAAATTCGAGTCCTTGGTCGTTGATCTGGATCTTAACACAGCCATGTTGACAAATGATGTCTTCAAAGAGGAACTTAGCAACACTCTCTGAAGTGTGATCCTTAAGAGCCCGTGCTTCTGGCCATTTGGAAAAATAATCCATAGCGACAACAGCACAGCAGTATCCTGATTCAGTTTTTGGAAAATTGGTTATGTCTACACCGATCTGTATCATTGTTTCACTTGGTACTGGCACTGGATGCAGTTCAGCTATCTCCATTTTCTTTGCAGGGTTCACCTTCTGACAGCGATCGCACTGTAAAATGAATTCCCTCACGTCCTTAGTAACGTTTTTCCAAAAGAAGCGTTCAAGGATTTTAGATCTGGTGCGATATATGCCAACGTGAGAACTTAATGCACGAGCAGTGTCGCTGTCTCCAGATCCCATATGGACACTCTTGACAATGTGTTGCTGTTCATTGGGATCCCGGATCACATGAAGCTCCGCACAGCTAGAACTATCTGATCTATCGGACTGGTGTTTATAGTATATATAACTGTCCAGATCGCACCACAAACTTAGAAGCCATATGACGAAGATTCGCTTTGGCATTTTTAGATAAGCCAGGTTGATATTGCTTATTAACCACGTATTCGTAGATGTTGTCAATAGTTGACGCATTATCTTTCTGCAAATCAGCAGATCTAGATTTAGTTGAATCTTCCATTTTAAAATTTGTATAATTAGTAAAAATTTGTATATTGCGCAAGCCGTCTGTGAAATATATCATGGAGATATAAAATATTTCTGAAAGCACTGCTATATACCAGTAGCTATAATTTGCATAATGCGTTTTGTAAGCAGTCTGAAATTTATCATGGAGATGTAAAATATGACCAAAGAAGAAGATTATACCGGTATATTCTTACCTCCCGGTATAACGGTTCCAGTATAATAATACCGGGGGGTATAAATTTTTGGGGGTATGTTAGTACCGCTACACCGGTTTAAACTCCCATGTTGACACTTGCTCCATCAACATTGAGGCCCGCAAGTCTGTCAGTAAATGGCGTGATGCCAAATCTTGTAAACGCTTCAGTGATAGACTCATGTATACCTGCAGCTGTAGCATCCTTAGTTGTTTCAATACCAAGAAATGTAACCTTTGGTAAACCATCATCTAGAAACAAAACATAGACAAGCTCTTGTTCCTGCACACTCGAGTCTACACTGCCATTGTTTAGTACTGAGTAGTAGCGAGCTTTAGCTAAACTTTTACCTAACTTGTCTTTTTCAGCCAAGCCAATATAGTCAACGAAAACGGCAGCAGAACGTTCGTTTATATAACTTTTACCAAAGTCTGGATCTTTGCTTTTAAGTTTGCGGGTAATCACTAAAGGGGCTCTCCTGTTTTACTAAATGGTATATCGTGTTAAATTTAGGCCGTAGATTCTCACCATCTTTAATTCGCATTTTGCGTATGCCTCTTCCAATAGGTGTTTCCGCTATTACGTTTTGTTCATATGACAATGCACCCATTTCACTTCGCTGTTTTAAGTTTACAGCCTTGACATGTTGTTCTGTCTCGACATGTTTTTTTACGCTATCCTTGGAAACAACTTCAGATCCTTTTATCCAGCCCGATGAAAAGTTTTTAGCAGTTTTAATTCGATCTTCCCACCGAGTACAGTCTACGCATCTGTAATTATAATATTGGTAACTTAAAGTTCTGTTTTTTAAATTCTATTCTTTCTCAATCAAGTAATGTCAATGCAAAGGCAATGTTTGTTTAGAAATTTAAAAATATGATTCAATGAATCGTGCAGATGTTTTCGAAGAATTGTTTACTTTCTTTTTACAGAAAATGATGTTAATTTTCATTCATTGACGTAAGAATACTCAAGTTGATAGCAACAATTTAAAAAAATGTGCAAGAAACTGTTAGCAGACATATTGTACGCAAGGATAAGAAAAGAAAAAACAAATGTGAAGAAAAAGATTTTAAAAGAGAAGAGTTATGTTAACTTACTTAAGTTTTACAACCTTCCCATTATCCATTGTGTAATTGAACTTACATTTAAATTTATTTTTCCATTTCATAAGCGTTTTTAGAGAGCATGTTTTTTTTCAAAGAAGGTTTAGCAGTTGCCATTTTTAATTCTTTATTAAACTGAAGAACTTTTTCTTGTTTACGCGGGATAAATTAAACTGTCCCGCAATAAACACACACTTCTAATAATGGTGCATAAATAACAACATGCTGAATCAAGAGGGAAATAATATTGTTGCTTTTTTGTTTAAATCCAGATTTGGTTAGTTGGAATTAGATAGTTGGATTTTTTTGTGTTTCAGTATATATATTTTTTACAGGAATTTATAAAATGATCGATTCGCGATTTTATTGAAGTTCACGAAAAATGGAACGCTAGATTTGGAATCGCGAACCCTTGGTGACCAATGATTTTATTGAAGGAGCTGTTCCAAGCTTCGCACAAGTTGTTGGTACGTGCTCCATCTTCTCTTGTTGCTTCGTTTACATTCCAAACTTGAGGTGGAATATTTCGAAGAACAACATTCTGACCAAGTCGTGCTATACGACGAAATGTTCCAGAAACATAAATTCTGACAAAGTATTCAACGAAAGGTTCAAACCCAGCTGGCGTTTCATTAATTAATAATTGCATTGCACCAGGGACGCTTGCAACAGGAAGGAACGCAAGACCATCTACCATTCCACAAAATAACTTGACTTCGTCATCGTCTAAGTATCGCTGAGAAAGACCGAGCTCTTGAATCTTTCGCCATGAGCTTTGACACAGATGAAAAAAGCATCCTTTTGTTTGTACATGGGGACCAAACACTTCAACAATCGCATTCATGGCTCCTTTTTCAAAATCAAGCATTATTGAAGTTGGATCTAAATGGAGATTCAATTCGTTGCACTTGCCTGTGATGATCGTAAAGAGTTCACAGTAACTTTCTTGAGTTTTGTGAGTCGTGAATGCGTAAACTGATGAAATGGCAGACTCATCAAGAGGAGCACGAATAACATATATTTGTTCAAAAAGAGTTGGCACCACTTTAAATGTACCATCCATAAACCACGTTTGATTGGCTCAAATGATTAAAACAATTTTCGTGCCCAAAAACAATTATTCTGTTTTCGTTGTTGTGGTTGTCATGTATTAGTACCATTTCGTTATCAACGTCTCTAGCCCAAACACCTATAATTTCCAGTTCTTCAAGGGACTCCGGATTTTTCGGTCGACTTTTGGCAATATAGCGGTTAAAGCTTCGTTTGATGGAGTTTGCATTACCAAAAGCTGTTCTTTCTTCATGAGTAAGTCTACATAAGTTATTAACAAGAACTTGATGGGTTGAACCGCCAGCAGTTGTTTGTGTTAAAACGGCTTTTATAGCTTGTTTTGCTTCTGCTACATTTATATCAACATTGCTACCAGCATGACTGTGAGGTGTTTGTGATAAAATTAACTCAGGATCATTGATATCAACCCTCAAAAGCCTGTTGCAGCGGAAAGCTGTCTTTTGTGAACATTGCCATTCGAACTGAAATATTCGTTGTAGCTTTAACGGTATACATGTATCCATTCTAGCATAGTTTCCTCCCACCTTTGTTGTTTGTGATGTAATTCATTTTTCAACTACAAAATAAATATGTAATACCAGAACCGTCTTTAGCCTAAAAACAGCCTAGGTATATAATAGATGTCTAGCTAGCTATACATATATATACTGTAAATATAATAGCTGTTGTCTGTAAAAGACTTAAGACTAAGAACAGCTAATTGAGACGGAGATAACATCTTAATTGCAATTTCCTAACCTAATTAATTTAACATTTTGGTATAAAAACCGTTTTCAAAAACAACAAATACTGTATAAAATCTCGTATAACATCAAATACATATAAGAATAAATACAACCGAGACCGCTTTCTGCATGTGTGAATTTACTTGTGAATTTTTCACATTTAATTACAAAGTGTTCTTTTTTATACAAAGTGCTGGCATATCATACGACAACAATAAAGTCCAAGTAACACTGTGATTAATTTTGATGCATAATATTCCACAACATGGTTTTTTTTAATTACGTGCGAGTAAAATTTATACAAAGTGATTTTGCTAGCTACAAAAATTAAGTGGGCAAATCATCGGAGCATAAAAATAGATAAATATACCCCCCTCCATTGTGGAGAATTGGGATTTCCAAACACGTTTTTTATCAAAAAAAAATATTTTTGGACATACAAGATTATATTTTCCCATTAGTAATAATATTTACAAAATAAAAATAAGAATCTAAAAATAATCGCAGTAAAAGAAAACGTGCAATAAGCGTTTTTAAATAATTAGTCAAATAAACGTGTATTATAAAACGTTTATTAAACGTCCGATCGTAAAATAAACGGAATTTAAACGTTTTAAAACCATTTTGTGCCTACTGGGTACAGAACTTACACCAATGAACAACTTAAATAGTAAAAATTTGTGTTTTGTCTTGGGGTGTTTTGTCAGGTAGCCCGGTCAGATATTGCGATATTCTTGGATAAGTTCCTCTGAACAATTGAATTTCCGCTTATAAGTTATTGTGATACTGAATCTGTCCCAATCATCACTCTTCTCTGAAACCTTATGTACATAATTAGTGCCATACAATGTGTGCAATCTGCGAACCGAACTCAAACAATCCTCCAGACTGACTCGGCTTGTCATGTCAAACGCAGATGTGTATTCCATCAATGTGTCTTATTGGGTTTGGTCTGCAATATCTGCTGTTATGTTACTGATTATGGCTTTCTTTAATGTACCAGGACGGATTACCTGGATTCTGCTTATTCTTGATGCCCTTGATAAGCGATGGATACTGTTGAGTTGGATTGAATACTTTGTGTCGTTCAAAGACAAGTTGAGTATGTTGCCATTTTCATCTTCTATGATGTTTTCGAAGAACGAATTCAGATTTTCGGTTTTGAATTCCACACGTGAATAAGTCTCAAAGGTTTGTGTCACACGAAAAGCTGTCATTATAAGGCTATCATCTTTATCCAAGACTCTTAAATAGTGCTTCAAGAAGACAGATTCCAAATCTACCAGAATGTGAAGTATAATCACATTGTTCCATCGCACAAATTTTAAAAATGCTAAGATAATTTCTTCCGTTTCTTCTATTTATAGTTACCAGCCAACATACATATTGTGTATACTAAATATTATTTAAGCCAACATGGTCAGGAAATCATGTGACCAATTTAGACAAAAAAATTTGATCTATCATCCAATCAAAAAGTTCAAGGAAAATGCGTCAAGATGGTCAAAATTTAACCAATGCACTAGACTGGTGTTTCTGTTCCTTTAAAATAATTCTATAGGTTTCGCGATATTTGTGCTGGTATACAGTCTAGTAACCATCAACAACTTCTAATGCGAATTGAGGTTTCTTCAATATGTTATATGACGGAGATTAACATTATAGTAGAGATAAACATATAAGTACATATGGAAGTATGAAAACTTTTATGAGATGAAAATATGAAGAAAATATGAATATGAAAATATGAAGATGAAGAAATTATCTTAGAATTTTTAAAATTTGTGCGATGGAACAATGTGTTGGACTGTGTTTGTAAAAGACTTCCTCCCTTAAAGGCTGTTTTTCATGCTGTTAAACTAACTCTTTAACTCCTTACTTTATTTATTTATTATTATTCATTTTTTTCACACAGGTGGAACATTGATAACAGTTGTGAATTTTATCTTAATTTTTACATGCTGACGTTTTTAACCTGTATAAAGATTCTTAATAATAATAATAATGAGCAGTAAAGAATAGTGGTAGAAGAATTTAGTAACAAAAAAGTATAGCTATAGAATTAGCTTAAAAGTTTTTTCATGGTCTAGATACGTCTTAACCACGTCTAGATCCGCGCCTGGATGCAGCACTGATCAGCAGAGATTTACTCCATCAGTTGTTCACACCGCCCGTGAACGCAAATATGCAAAGAATACCGTTCCCTTCAATTTGTATTTGTACATAACGTTAATTTGATAAACTCCAGAGGAAAACAAAAAAGATTTCATGCAAAGAATTTTATCTTTTTGAAATTGGAAGGTTTTTAAGTCGGTGAAACAATTGTAGAATCTAAAACAGTAGCGTATCTAGGGTTTTTTTCATGCATGATCATAAACTTAAGCGGGTACAATTTTACAGATTCACGGGTCGCACAGATATGTGTCCTATGGCAAACTGACCGCACACTAAATGTTACGAGAACGCTTGATTACTCATAGGTTTCAAGAGAAATCAAATAGAATAGCAATATTTAGTTAGTTAGTTAGCAAGTTAGTGGTTGAATTTTACATAAAGAGTAAAAAAGGGGAGACAGAGGATTCATTTAAAAATAGCCATTGTTGCGTCATTTGTATTTATGTGACGCAAGCCAAAACTGTAACCTATCAGATCTCTCTGTCTGGCGCTAGAAATTGTAAATTAAATGACGCCATCTTAAAAAATACTCTCCACTTTTTTATTATTATTAAATAAATATTTTATCAAGATATAATTTTCACTTCAACTTTAAAATAAAATTGCTTTCAACGTGTGTCCCGCTTCTATAACAGTGTATTGAAAATTCACCAATCGTGAAATTCGGCCTGATACCGTTGAAATAGTATAAACCATTCATGCTTTTTTAATGTTTTGTGATCACGTAAACAATGCCTCAAGTTTGTTTTTATAAGTGAGCTTTTAAAAAGAACCTATTTCATGACGTCAGAGATGGCGATTCAAAAAAAGAAGAAAAAGTGAGTGTAGAAGAAATATCACGCGATTCTCATTTAGTAAAAATGTCGGATTATAGTGAATCTTATAGTGATCTTGAAAGTTCTTTCCACACGAGATTGTCTAATCCCGTGGCTTTTCGTCTCTTTAATGTTCGTAATTCCCTTTCGACAAATATCTTTGAGACATACCCCATGCAAAACCTTTTACAGTACGGTGGTGGCTTCAGTGTTACAGATCTCCACGTAAAGTTGACTAGGGGGAACTCTAGCTGTTTGATGGTGTTAACTGATGTTTTAAAGAAAGAGCTGAATCTCTCAACTATTGATTTTAGTTCGTCCAAATCCTTCGAAGTTCTTTTGATGTTCTTTGCTTTGTTCGGGAAAATCTGTTTGATGGCGTCCCAGAATTTCCGTGGGTTTGCCTCGTGTTCGGTTATCAGTGACTTTTGATAGTTTGATTTGGCTTTTGAAAGTCCACCACACGTCTTGGACTCCCATCAGGTTTCCGAACCCAGATTGCACGATGACACCATGTTGTTGGGGTGTTTGGCTCCAGCTTCTCAATGACTCCCAGTGAGACGTCTGCATCTAGCTGTCTTTTGATCTCCCCTCGCCAGTGAATGGGGATAGGGGCCGGAGTGTGAACGACTGAAGGCGGTGAATCTGGGTCAATGTGAATACTGATCGGAGGACCAGACATCATGGGAAGAGTCTGATGTGGGCACTTGTTGAATGTGGATGCTGCGTATCTATCGAGCAGCCAATCTTTCATTTTATCAACATTCTCATCAACTGCATCAAAAGGTAATATTTTGGGGCGGGTTGGTGTCAGGACTCGTTTTGGGCAACCACACTTAGCAGGTTGATTGGAAGAGCATGCAGATAGGGAATCAGTCAAATCCTTTAGGGGAGGATTGACAACGTTGTCAGTTGATGAGCCATCTGCTCCAATGGTAGGAAAGTTTGTTGGGATGATTTTGAGTTGTGTCATTGCGTCTCGACTTAAGTAGAACAAATCAGTAGTGTCTGAGATGTAAATCATTTCTGCTGTCTCCACAGTACCGTTTGTAGCATCAGTACCTGTGAGACGGGTAAGGACGGCGCCCAAAATGTTTATTCCCTCATTGTTCGCCGCATACATTTTCTTCTTCACGGGTAGGAGATCTGGCTGTTTGAAACCGCAACATTTGAATACTTTCAATCCCATGAGGCTAGACTGAGCTCCAGTGTCAGTTATAGCAGAAATCGTAAATGGTTTTATACGTGGACAAGTATGACCAAAGTATTTGTAGTCAGACTCGTTGATCGATAAACGTAGCTTGATGGAAGGATGCTTGGGGGATTCTTTGATCATCCACCCATAGGTGCCATCAAAGATATGATGCTGTAGGCTGATTCCCTTTGAAGCAAATCTTGTGGAATCAACATTGATGCCACCCAGTACGACGAATATGGCACTAGCAGAGTTGAGTGAACTTTGATTTGATCCTGATTTGGAAGGAATGATTTTTCGCCAACATTGGAGACAGTGGGTAAATTCTCTCAATTTCCCGTTGCGAATTTTGAACTTCACCATTGGTTTCTTGCACGCTGTACATGCAGTTTTGGTAGCAAGTTTTGATTCAAGTTCATTTGAGTGTTGTTTCTTGCTGACATTTTGATGGATGGCTGCAGTTTCTGTTCTGGAACCCTGTATGGCCCTGGAAGCCATCTCCTTGCTTTCGATGATAGTGATTGTCTCGTTCAGTGTCTTATCATCCAGGTCTTCATGACCAAGCACGTCCTTTTTAATTTCCTCGTCTGAGATTCCAGATATAAGAACGTATTTGACGATGTCATCGGTGTAGTCAACTGTTTGCTGACAAGTAGCACTTGTTGAATGCACAAACCTGGGCTTTACCCTTGACCTTTGTAGCAAAAGTTCGAATGGGTTGACCATGGTCTTGATTCATTGATAACAACTCAGCTTTTCTGACACTAACTACTGTTGAAATAACAGCCAAACGTTTTATGGTCTGTAATAGCTCCTGTTCATTCGTGTCATTAATGTTCTCAATGTATTTGTGAACAGGTCTTCCTCCAGCTCCTGGTCACAGCACTGCCAGAGCTGTGTGACTGTCTGGCCAGCTGGGATATCAGGACCTTGTTTGAATATGTCCCAACGCTTGAGGAATGTGTGCCAAGTTTCTTCAGTATTTCCCCTGGAGATTGTCGGACGGTTGACTTTTGGAGGTTTTTGTTTTGAAGGTGTTGCAGTATCATGACAATTTGAACCTTGTTGGTGTGTCAAAGCGTGAATGTTCAGTTGGGCGACACCAATAATTGCCTCTACATCATCCGTTGAAAACCGACATCCAGGAAGTGGACAAGTAACAATGGGCATCTCTTAAACGTCAGAGCCAGTATGTAAGCTCAAACATGCGCAAATATGCTTTTGTTTAATATTTTAATAAATGTTTCAGCTAGAACAAAAGAAAAAGAACAAATATATTATAAACTACAAATGAAATACCAATGTACACACAACAATCTATAAATATACCTTTTATACATGTTGCTTCAAAAATAATTGAATAAAACCCTTACACAGTGAAGGATCTTCGGCCTAACATCATTATACGCTTTTGATTAACCCTTCCCTTTCTTTCTTTACATGCTTTTAAAGTGAGTTTTTTCTAATGACTAGGTTTCGACTGTATCACATTAAATGAAGATTTTGTAAAACTTTGCTTGGAGAAAATCGTCCTCAAAAACTTATTGACGTGTTTCCTTGAGACTCGAGGGGATTTCAACGAGGAAAACACCACTAACAAACGATACCGGTTTGTCGCATATAAACAGTACATTTGGTTTGTGTACAAAAGACTCGGAAAAGGAAATCGTCGATTCGATTTTCAATTTTTTTTTCAATTCCATCATGCGTAGTGTGGAAAATAAGAGAAGCATTCCCTGAAGAAGATGGAATATATGTGCCTTTTATAGATGGCTAACTTTAAATATTATAGATATTGTACATATATAATAATTATATACGAAAATAACAAAATCTCAGTTCATACACCAAATCTTGATCTTTGATATTTCAGAATATCATCCTTGTCTGGTTTTGGAACTGGAGCTATATTTTTTGGTATATCTGACGATATGTCTTTCTCGAGGAAGATTATGTCGTTTAAAGTTTGGATAGGCATATTTTCTTCCTTGGTGGATCCTTCAGGATTTTGAAAAAACTAATACGTTCCTCACTCTTTTTGCTAGAACTATTTGTACAATTTATAGCAGCACAATGAACCATAATGAAAATTGTAACTTTCTAAATTTTTATCTCTTGATTCTATCATTTAATAGTGAAACTACTATAAAAACACACAAAAATCTTTCACTTTTTCTTCTTTCAAATCATTCGCCGCCTATGACGTCACACAATTTGTAAACAAAAAAGAGGAGAAAGAAAACAGGGCGATAGGCGATCAACCGGAAAGAATGTAAAAAATGTATATATGTTGAGTTACTATATTAAACATGGCGAATCAGTTGAACAAAAGTTGATTTTTCATGGGACCACTCCTTTAAAAATATTATTTCCACTGTTGTTCATTCTAGGTTTCAAACAATGGAAACAGAAGCGTAAAATATCAAATAATTTAAATAACAAAATATGATTTTTTACAATGCCCTTTTTTGTTTAAGATATCTTTATGCAAAACAGAATTAAAATTTAAGTTTACGAAATAACTTTGAGAATAATTAAACGGTAAAATGAATTTGCAAAACAAATTACTGAGAAAAACAACAAAAAACAAAGAAACGTTTTATAAGAGACAAGGTCATCAAAAATAAAACAAAAAAGACAAAAATGATAAAAAACCCCGTCAATTTACGTCAGCACATATGAAATCAACCGCTTCCATTCCCTCCACCAGTTTCTGTGCTTTGCACAACAAGCAATATCTCTTTTTTGTCAAGTCAAGGCGCATCTTAACTCCAGACAAACTTTTTCCATGATCGACTTTTAACTTCTTTCAAGAATTGTAGAGCAGTGTCCGGTGACTAAATGTAGTAAAGCGTACAATTATCAACTGCTTTACCACTCCATTTACGTTTATCTTTGGACCAATCAACTACTTCAATTGCAATGTGCTTGACTTTCTTCATCAAATCTTCAAGTTGTTCGAGTTTACAACATTCTACCCCTCTACACGCAAACATAGCCTCCGACCATACTGTTCCAGTTCTTCTTGATCAATGATGTTCTCGACAATTTTTCTTTAAATGATACAACATGTTGTTGTAACATCGCAACCAAAGAATTTAGTTCTATAATCTTTTTAATTTGTTCGTTGATCTTTTCGACAATCTCCTTTATTTCTTCGATAAGATTGTCTCTTATTCCTTTAACAACATCATTCTTTAGCTTCTCAAAACGAACATTAAGATCAAGAGACTCACGTTTAGATCTTGTAGTTGCCATTGTATTATAAGAAATATTTTGTTAATTTTATACAAAAATAATTTCCAGCTTCTTTTCCGTGCTGTGTTAGTTGTCCGCCATCATTAACTCAATTCATTAATTACTATAAATTTTATATTAAAATAATTTAAATTACCAGCATAGAAAAAATGATTTGATGGATTGTCAGTCGCAGAATAATAGTGGTTTTTCTAACCTCTCATTATCATGCCGAGTGACGTGTGCAATATATTTTAGGTGCTGTATTTGACAAAAGTGTTTAGTTTTAGGTGTTTTTGTAATTTCCCGGATTTACACATTACTTAGTTTGAACGTCCAATCAATTTCCACCGCAGGGATTGAGATGTCTTTTTTTATGCACCAAGCGTTCTTTCTTTTGAATCCACATTTGACCATGCGCCGTAAAAAGCCATGCCATACAGACTCAAATTTCTGTAACTCTCTGGCACTCAATTGCCATGCTTAAACTGAGTAGAGCAGATGACTACGGACACAGGTTTCAAGAAACTTTACTTGTGTGGGTAAATATATTTGTTTGTCGAGCAGTAATGACTTTAACTCGTTCCATTTGGAATAAGCCCTTGCTATTTGCAATCATTATCATCAAACTCTGTACTGAGAAGCACGCTCAACAGAAGAGTTTGACAATGATATTGCCGTCATCATTTTGAGAGAATATTGATGTTTATAAATTCTTTCAATTGAAACTTCAGCACAGTTTTCCATAATGCTAATTGCGTAGTAAAAAGTTGCTGAAATTTTTCCTTCGCGAGAATCTTGAAGCTTCTGCATTAAGCATTCATCTCACGATCCGTTACTCCTGCTTCATTGAATGGTATCTTAAAGTGGTTAAGAAGTACAATCAGTTCTTTAGTGCCGTACGAACTTTCTATTGTCTACATTGCTTGATAAACCTGTTTTAATGATTTGAACATTTTTGTCTTTTAGTTTCTACAAAGTCAAGGTTTTTTACAAGGTAAACAAGTGGGTAGAAAAGGGGGAATATATACAAGAAAAAACAAAATTTATTAGTCTCATTATTACAGTAAAATTCATTTTTTGAATTGGTAGAATTTTTTTAAAAAATTACAAACCATTTAATATCTTCTTTCTGAGTTAACCTCTTAGTCTTAACTTTTTCTAAGTTAACCCCTAAGTCCTTGAGTGGATTCTTAATGGTTTTTGCAAATTCTTTTTTTTACTCAGTAATTTTTGTACGTGCCGCATCGGACTACATCATACCTTCGACTTGCGGTTGGCTGGCGACTTCCTTGAGTTGTTTTCCGCGTCAAAATTTCCTTCAATTTCCTTTCACTTGAAGTGTTGCATCCATTCCATCTTTGAAAATTGAGTCTGCGCATGTTCTCTCATTTTGAGGAAGAATATCCCCGAGCATGAACGAATCCTCCTCAAACAACATGAATGATGGTCCAATTGTTTCAAGCTAATCGAGGTAGGGGGCCATTTTTAAAAAGTGGTGATTCGTTTCAATATACCTAATACCTTTGCCTTTGTAAAACCAGCAGTTAGAAACAGTAACAGATAAACCCAGTTCTACTCTGTGGTTAGCGCAGTGGATTTTAAGTAGCCATGAACATTCAGCTGCCAATTGAAGTAAATATTTATTAACACCTCATGGTAATAACTATGCATTAACAGGCACAGATTTTTGCTCTAAGTACGCAGTAGCTGATGTCATCTCCAACAGAGATGCAACCACCGTCACTAAATGAGTAATATATCTTGTAACGATGTTCTGTTTTCCCAAAGCAATGTTTCGGACAACGGTACAGAATTTGACAGCAAGGTATTATAATTCTATTTCTCAATGTTTAATATTTCTCATACATGATGCTTCAGCTCAGCGATGAGATGTACAAAATCCTCGGAATGAAGCATAGAAGGACAGCCTTTTATCATCTGCAAGCAAATGGCTAGAATGAAAATACTCACTGCGATCTAAACACGGAAATATGAAATGTATTTTCGGTCAAGGCGGTACTGATCTGCAAAATACAATGCAGGTGTTTGTTTTAAGGGAACGGGAAAACATGTTGATATTTACAACTGTTTTTTACATACAATTTTTAAAAAAATTGTTTACAAATATGTTTGCTGCTGATATTACCCAGCGGTTTTTCAAAGACAAACACCCATTTGATTCCACTAATATTACGAGACGACCACCGCTAATGGCCTAATGTTTGTTTGTCCGAAAGTCACCAATGCACCTTTTCGACGCATAGTGCCCGCAAGAAAGGTCTGGATACTAATTACAGGGACAATATTATGAACAAACATGTTTCATTTGAGAAAACGAAATATAAACAAGAGACGTTTGCAGAAACTTGTAATCTTTTATAATGGACCAGTCTTTCGAAATGATACAAAAGTTAAATATAGTAGAGAGAGCTTAAGCAGTTTTTAAAAATCTGCAACTTAAGGATGAGTGGGAAAAAGGAAGAGCTTGTTGCAAGAGTATTTTCTGCTGTTGAAAACGATATTCAACCAGTGAAAACAGCCCATGAAATTGACGAACAACTGATATTTTAATATGTAAATAAACTAATCATTGATGGAAATATTTTAAGTGACCCAAATACCTTGACGGATATCAGAGGATGGTGGTGGAATTAAGTTATGGCCCACAATTGTTTATATAGACATTCTTACTTATCTTGCTTTCTTTCTTTTCGAGTTATGAAGTAACTGACAACAATTTTCTAAAATTATTTGTTAGCCACCCTGCATCAGCTATATCATCCTACTTTGAGAGTTCGTTGGAAAATAATTCCGAATCTTCTGGAACAGTTGATACAGTTACGTTGGAATAACAGTAGAGAGAGAGAGAGCATGTGCGTTTAGATGTGCGCCATCTTTTAATATGTTTCATAAAACCCTCCTCCATTGTTGGGACGACATATACATAACAAAGACGGTGGAGGAGCTACATACGGTAACACCTCCCTACCAAAATAAAAACACAAGAACACCCTAAAAAATATAACAAGAATCTGAATAAAAATCTGTAGTAGTTTTGTCGCAATGCACTGTTACGACATCACATAGTCTTTGAATCTGTCAGGGAGCTTAACGTTACGCCTCGACCTTTGTTGCTCGACTGGATAATCACGTGGAGGAGTTTCTTCAGGTGTCTAAGGTTTGAAATGCTCGTTTAGTTCCTCGTTTGTGGTCCGTTTAGATTGGGTTGGTTGCTTGTCAGGCACGATTTCAACAGGGGGTGCATTGGTATTCGTTGCGGGTGACTGACAGTGGTGTTGAGGTGGTGTTCTCAGTGGAGCTTGGATAATTGTTACGGGGGTTTGGATGGATGTTGGAGCTGATGCAGGACGTACATGAACTCTGTTCCGCCTGATAATTTTGTGACCTGACTGGACGGTGTATGATCTCTTTTGCCTTTGAGTTATTTTGCCGAATGTCCATGGTTGTCCCTTGTGGTGCGGTGACGGTTTTACATAGGCGTAAGTTCCTACTGGAGGTGACGAATTTTCGACTCCTGCCTTGCGATCAAAAGCAATTTTTGCTTTGGCACGTTTCTGGTTTATCTCCTTGACTACGACTTTTCGATCGACAAGTTTGGATTGGAGGAGCTCATTTGCTGTAGGTAGCAATGTTTTGGTACGGTGGTTCATCATCCTTTGAACAGGTGAGTATGAGTGTCCTTCCTGGGGGGTATTCCGATAATTCAGCATTGCATCGTGAAAGTCTCTGGTTTTCTTGAGCATGCTCTTTGATACCTTGACTGCAACCTCAGCTCTCCCATTGCCTCGAGGGTGGTATGGAGAAGAACGAGTGTGCTTGAAGTCGTACTCAGAAGAAAAGTTTTTGTACTCATTACTGGTAAATTGACTGCCATTGTCAGTGTGGCATATTTGCGGAACGCCATATCGAGCAAAGTGTGCCTTCGTGCGAGAGACAACGGTTGACGACAGTGTGTTTGGTAATTGGTCGACCTCTATCCAGTCCGAAAAATGACAAACAGTTACAAGGTATGGGTTTTGTTCATACTCGATTAAGTCCTGGCTTACAATTTGCCATGGTAATGTGGGTATTGGTAGCGACTTCATTGCTTCTTTTGGGGCGGTACACTGGTATTTCGCGCATTGGGGACAGGAACTGCACATATTGTTAATAGCACTTGACATACCTGGCCAAAACAGTACTTCTTTTGCCATTCTCGTGTTGGATGCTGCTCCAAAGTGGTTATTGTGAATTTTGCTCAAAAGTTTACTCTGCATTGAAAATGGGACAACAATTTGGTGTCCTTTATAGATAAGTCCGTTGTTTATGGAAAGTTCATCTCTAAACGTCCATTATGGTAGCAAGGTTTTGTGAAGCTGTTGTCTACGGTCCGGCCAGCCTTGTTGTATGGTGCTGTACAGCTGACTCAGAGATTCGTCTTTTTGGGTTGCGGTGCGGAGTTTGATTTCCGTGTCCGTGTTTAAATTAACGTGGTGTTCTGGGTACTCTTGCTCAGTCTCTATCCGGAATACGTCAAATTCAGTAATGTTGTTTTCAGATAGATCTTGCAGTGGTGCACGTGAAAGGGTATCAGCAATGTGAAGGGACGATCCCCTCTTGTATACAAGTTTGAATTGGTATCGTTGAAGTCTGGCCATCATCCGGTGCAGTCTAGCAGGTGCTTTGTTTAACGGTTTTCTAAAGATAGTCTCCAACGGTTTGTGATCAGTGTGTGCCTCAATCGATGAGTGCACAAAGAGCCAGTGGTCAAATTTCTTAAACGCATTGCATATTGCCAGACATTCTTTCTCCATTTACGAATATCGTTTTTCTGTGTCTGTAAGACTGCAGGATGTGTACGCTACTGGTTGCAGCTGACCTGACTGGTTTGGTTGTAGAAGAACACCGCCTAGTCCGCTGTCGCTAGCATCTACTTGTAAAGTCACCGGATTGTCTAGGCTGAAGTACTGTAGAGTTGGTGCTTCTGCAATGAGCCTTTTTGCTTTCTGAAATGCATCACCTTGCGTCCGTGACCACTGGAATTTCATATCGTTCTTGGTCAGTTCAGTGAGTGGTCGAATGACGAAACTCAAATTTTCACAAAATGGTGTGAGGAAATTGATCATACCGATGAATCGCATGAGACTTGCTTTGTCATGTGGTGCGTCCATATTTGTGATTGCACCTACTTTGTCTGGATCAGCTTGTATTCCTTGTGGTGTGTTGATGTGTCCTACAAATTTGACGATTTTCTGTTTGAATTGCAGTTTCTTTGGATTGAAGCGAATGGTGATAGTTAAGGTGATGACGGAGTCGTCGCTTTTCCCTAGTGGTGCATGATGAACTACATCTGAAACTTGAAGCTCTTCGTTTGTGAGGAAAAGATCGATCATGGATGGATCATCGTTCCCACGAGCACGAGTTGGTTCCTCAACGTGCTGAAACAGAAAGCAATCCCGAACCATCATCATCATCATTATATTTCTTTATTACAAATGATATCTGTTGGAAAGTTTTTCTGACGACTGATTTCCAGGATATGTGTTGGCAATTTGTTTGGAATCTTTTTCTTGGCAAGCTGATACTTGAGAATCTTCCCGACTTCATGAATATGGTATCCTCTTGGTTAAAGGCCAAACTTTGAAGATGCTGAAACTCAAAATGTGGATGTGATGACAGTGTCTGTCTTCACATCGAATTCTATATACACCTGTATAAAGAATGTACTTTTGGACATGGGGAGGTATGCCAGGTCCGGATCCCCCTGCCTGAACCATAAATATACCCATTTCTCGACTGATACAGTATGAAAACAAATGATTGTCTTCTAGAATCCTGCTTGACTTCTTTGCATGTGCTGTTTTCAAGTGCCGTGACAAATTTCATTGGTACATTAAGATTCCACAGTGAGTACATTTGCTGCGTGGCTTCTTACACTTTGTTTTATTTTGGTTATAAGAAAATTGTGTATTGTATTCTTGCGTAGAATCAAAATCGCTGTCGTCACTTTCACTGACAATTCCAGGAGGTTTCTTTTTAGGGCTGTAAGATTATTTTGGTGGAATTGGATTAGCAAAATCAACATGTGCTGATGGACTACGTTTCCTATTGTTGGATGTACTTCGTTTCCTATTGTTTTTGGGTACTCTTTTTGCCTTATATTCTGATCTTGATTTGGAACAAATTAATGGTACTTAACAAAGTAGTGGTTTTTGGCATCAATTTTCCTGATGCTGCTCTTTTCACAAAAAAGGACAGTGATAGTGAGTCTTGTTTCCTCTGCAATCTCTCTTACATAAAAGAACAACGAAATCCAAAATTTCTACAAAATTGTTAGGATGTATCTTCCTGTGGTTTGCAAACTGACTTTCTGTGTATATGCAGCCGTCTGAACAGAGAATGCATACATTGGCACCAAGTAGCTGGTTGTTATCTACATTCTCTTTAAGGTATAACCCTGACGTGTCTGGTCGCTTTCCTAGAAAGTATTATACAATTATTGACCAGTAGGCAGCCATCAATACTATCCAAATCATTCCGAAAAAAATGTTACTGGTCAATCATTTATTTTATTATATACTAGTAGGCCTACACATACAATGTATAGTATGTTACCGAAATAAATGGAGAAGTATTGAACTTCAATGCAAAAACCCAGTGTATGTCACTAATGTTAAATAGTACATAATATTTCAATACTAAGGTCAACACTTTACCAATTAATGTTTAAATTTTCAACAAAATTTGCTTTTACAACTAAAGTGCTGTGTCACATCTAACACATCACCGTTCCAACAACTCCAGTCCATATCATTTTTTTGGACCGGACCATGAGACAGAAAACCAATCATGTTTCTCTATTTAGGTAATATACTATATGTGTATATCATAATATTAAATATGCCATGTGATCCTAGTTTGAGATTGCTGTCTCGATATCTTCAAATGTTATAAAAACTCATAAAAATAAATCAAATTGAAATTATAACCTTTTTCTTCTTTTTCCTTCCTCATGGGCCTAGCCTTATCACTCACATCTTCATAATCTTCGCCATTATCTTTGCCATTGCTGTTATCATCTGGAAACAATTAAAATGTTTCAGATATTACGTGAGAACTATTTATCTATTTATCGATAAATATTTTTCGTTTTGTAGTATTTGTAACCTTCATTCTTTTCATTATTCTTCTTTCTATCCCTATCACTTCCATCTCCATAAACATCGGACCATAAACATCGGATGTGTTTATGATGTGTCAAAGTTATTAGCAACCTTCTTCATCCTTTTCCTTGGTATACCTGTCACCTCCATTCTCTTTATTGCCATCTGGAAATATAGAGTACAAGTATACAGAAGGAAATTCATTTTTTCATAAATGACAAAAAATTAATATATTATTTAAAAATGACTTTAGCGAATAACTATGCAGTGCAAATATATACACCTTTCTCTCCTTTATCCTTGTCATTATTGTCACTGTTATTTTCATTTCCATCGTCTGAAAATAGTATAAGGGTAACACTATTATACAGTGATATCTTTAAGAATGATATAGAAATAATGAAAATTTGCAATAATGCATTGCAAATATAATCTTTGTCATTATTACCTTTGGCTGATGGTCGAGATTTGTTTGAACGCCAAGAAAAACGTTTTAAGAGAAAGTCGTCATTTAATAGATGTAGAATATACATAGTTGACACGTAGCAGTACCTTACCGTCCATAATTTACATGGGTGTGCAACTGTATGATAAATGAGATCCTGGAACATTACTTTCACGCCTCTTTTGGTTCCATTTATTAATTACAGGCATGACACAACAAAAGAAACAATTAAGAGTTTCATGTAGGCCTATAGGGCCTATATTATTTAATATTAGAAATAATAGGCTAAATTAATTAATATCATGTAGCCTAATAGGCTATTTTACATTTTTGCTATGTATCCATTAGACGATTTGAGAGCGGTGCGTTGCGCTGCGTCTTAAAAACCATATCGGATAGGGGGGTCTGTTCCCATTAAAAACGACTCACATCGGCATGAAAAACGAATCGGATGGCTATCACAACGCTCCGCTTCTGAAAGTGACATAACATCTATCGGATAGCTTTTTAAAACGATGTTTTTATAATGGGAACAGGTAAAATAGGCGTTTCAGCATAATTTTTAAAACGGAATCTCGTTTTGAAAAATGATGTTCTGTTTGTGTGAAAAATGGCGCTGAGTAAAATTCTCTCTCTCTCTATACATTTAACGTCTATTTTCCATGCTGGCACGGGTTAGACGGGTTTACTGATAGCACGCCTCCATCCTACTCTATCCTGCGCCAACCCAGGCTGAATACGTTTCTCAACGAGATCTTTCTTCACAACCTGGCTCCATGTTGTCCGTGGCCTGCCTCTGTCACACTTACCATCTACAACTAAATCTCTACACTTCTTAACCCATTTATTATCATTCATTCTCTCAACATGACCAAACCATCTAAGCCGACGCCTTTGCAAAGATTTTTTAACACTTTCTAGTCCACAGCGTTCTCTTAACTCATTTGAAGGCTTCCTATCCTTCAATGTTACATTTGACATCCATCTAATCATTCTCATGTCATTACGCTCTAGTCTGTTTAGTTCAACAGTTCTAACTCCCCATGTCTCCCCACTATATAGAAAAATACTTCTTATATAAGCATCATACACCCTTCCTTTTGTGCGAAGAGATATCACTCTAGAAGTTAGGAGAGGTAAAAGGTCTCTAAACCTTTTCCACCCAGATCTAATTCGAGTTATACAACTTTGTTCTGCGCCACCTCCTGTACTAATCTTGCCGCCCAAATAACAAAAGCCATCCTTTGTCTCTAAAAAGTCATCACCTATTGGCACAGATTCTACTGGCTGTCCAGTTGCTAAGGTAATATCACCAGTACACACCCTACACACATTGTCCACCACTGAGGTAAGTCGACCCTTTATACCACTACACTTCTTATGAACCCAATGATTACAATATTTGCAATATATTGAGTTACTACCAACACCCTTACTACATACAGAGCATGGCCATCTACCTGAAGCAATAGGTACTGAAATGTCAACTCCGCTGACCATAAATTTTGTTTTACCCATGTTAACTCTAAGCCCTTTTGACTCTATACCTTTCTTCCAAGTAGCAAATTCCGCAGTTAACTCTTCTAGACTATCTGAAATAAGCACAAGATCATCGGCATACAATAATTCCTATGGACACCCTACTCTAAACTCCTTAGATAAAGCCTCCAAAACCATGATAAAGAGTAACGGACTAAGAACAGATCCCTGATGAACACCAACCTTAACTCCAAATTCCTTGCTATGTGATCCATTCACTCTGACATGACTTCTGGCATTTTCATACATAGACATAACTGACACTATCCATTCATCGACTCTTAACCTTCGCATCGCCCACCAGATTACTTCACGCTCAAAGTTGATTTGAGCAAACAAATTGTTATACTTCAAAGTATTTGGGTTTCAACTTGTAATGTTTTCAATGCTGTGATTTCATTTTTGTCTCAAAAGCACCAACGTCAAAGAGAAATTATTTTGAAGATGCTGATTGCTGGCTCAAAGAAAAAAAGAAATAAAGTGAGAAAAAAGCGAAACCTTCCAAGATACTGGGTTAGACCTGGAAGAACTAATATCTGGTGGACCAATATCATAAATAACAAGGCTACTTCGGAAGAATGGAGAGAAAACTTTCGTATGAGTGAAGCGTCGTTTTACATGCTATTTGAAGAGTTAAGGCCATATTTGACAAAGCAAACTACCAGATTTCGAAAACCTGTGTCTGTAGAAACTCAAGATGCTGCAACACTATATTATTTAGCAGATGATCGTAGAATGCGAAAAGTAGCAAACTCGTTGGGTTTAGGAAAAACAACTGTTTCAAAGATCGTTCGCCGTGTTACCAAACACTGAAGAAAAAGTTGAAGAACTGTCCCCAAAACTTTTACGATAGATATAGTTTCCCGCAGTGTATCGGAGCTGTTCATGGTACACACATCAAAATAAAAAAGCCAGTTGATAATCCAACGGATTATATTGATAGAAAAGGTTATTTTTCATTAAATTGCCAAGGGCCGTTAGATACGACTATTGTTTTATTGACGTTGAGATAAAATGGCCCGGTAGCGTCCACGACACCCGAATGTTTGGGATTTCTGCGTTGAATGAAATCCTCAGAGATGGAACTATTCAAAAATGCGAAAGAATCATCGTTGAAGGGGAACGTGCCGTACCTGTATGTATCCTAGGGGATCCAGCTTATCCTTTGTTGCCTTTTTTGATGAAATAATATTCAAAAGGTGGCAAAAATTTCAGCGAACGATTTTTTGGTCTACGCTTATCCTCAGCAAGAATGGTTATCGAATGCGCATTGGACAGTTAAAATCCCGGTTTGGATGTTTAAGGAGAGAAATGGACATAAATTTGAAAGAACTTCCTGCTGTAATCCATTCGTATTTTCTTCTACATAACTTTTGTAAAATGAGACAAGAACCAGTAAGTCAGAGCGACGTAAAAATTGCCCAAAAATAAGATGCTGAATTCCAGCCTACAACAGACACCGGGTAAAAAATCAATAACAACGAGGCTGGTGGGAAAAAGATCAGAAACATCTTTGTTAAATATTTTGATTAAAAACACACTTAACTAACAAAAGATAACTGTAGAAGTATAACAAAAAGTATCAAAATAATGTATTAATGTCACTGTAAGTTAAAATAAGTACGATCATCGTATGTCTGAGCTCTCTCGTTTTCATTGCTCTCATGATTTTCATTTCTTTGGGAGGGGTGTCCATACTGAGGGGCAGGCAGGTTATTAAAGCTTGGTTGGTTGAAAGTGTGGGCATATTGTGGCTGATAAGGCGATTGTTGTTGGTTGACAAGGTGACCTAGTATACGAACAGTTTGTTGAATACAAGAACTAATAGTTTCCATAGACTTGACCACTTTGTTCATGCCCGAATTAAACTCTTCTTCGGATTTTTCTAGCTGTTCCACGAGTTTTCTTTTCAGGGACAACTCTTCTTTGGACATATTCAATAGCTGCGTATCCGTGCTTAGCTTACTCGATTTCTTGTCTCGTCTGGTTTTGAGCCCCTCTTCTACCTTTTTACGATGTTTTGTTGTTTGTTCTCTTATGGTTTGAGTATCTTATATTTCATCTTCGCTTTCTGGCCCTATACCAGCTTCATCTTCACCGGACGCAGACCTCGAAAAGGATTTTGATTGAGGACTGACACTTTCGTCATTAACTTTAACCTCCTCATGTAATTCAGTATGCACTGACTCGCCGTCCTCATTCTCCTGTGTTTTTTCTTTGGGAGTTGATGTGTCTATTCCTTTTGCGATACTGTTGACAGCTGGACAACCGCCCCAAATTTTTTCACAAAGATCATAAAATGTGCGAGCAGGGGTTGGGTGGTCGAGGTTGCTTGACAGATGCAGCTATCGACAGGTTGCAAAATTCTTTTGGAGTTGCCCTTCGTCAAAATGTAGGCAACCTACAAAAACCTTAAACCTACAAAATTGTGGGGAATATCATCTGTTGAAACCTCGTCTAACCCATGCTAGCATGGAAAATAGACGTGAAAAATGTAAATAATGATGATGATGATGATAACATCGTTATCATATATAGTTTAAAAATTGAGTAGTAAAAAATGTTTTTGTCTAAAGTTGCCTTTAAACATGTAAAAATAAATTTGGTTCACTGAGAAATCGCGGCGGGCCACGGGGAAATTACCCCACCCCATCTAAAATAGGGTTAAGGTGGTACCAGGGGAAAAAATTGTAATTTTTACATTATTGTTCATTATTGAGTTTAACACATTTCAAAAAACCTTTATTCCGTCTACTTTCGTTTGGTATAAATATCTAGCATGATAGTGATAGCTATATCACATATATTCCCCTTAGAAACAAAGCATTTAAGGTTCTGGCACCTTAGCAACGTCCTTGGCAACGCTTTCCGTCAGATATCTCAACAGCTGGCCGCCCTAGAGACTTCAAATTTTCGCTGTTTTATGCCTGAGGCATTAATGTATCTTTTACGGCTCTTTTTAGCTACAAGTCATAATTTAAAATCACATTCAACGCTCTTAACACGTAGCTCCTGGAGGCAAGTTGAAATTTTTTTTAGCTTCTCCCTCCTGTCAAACATTTAAACATTGTTTACTTAAGAGACTTATCAATTGATTATTATGGGTTCTGGAATTAGATATAAGAATACAAGAAGAAGAAAAAGTTTTACTATTAAATCCCCTACGTCACATCCAAACGTTGTTGATGTTTCAACATCTGCATCAGCCAAAAAGTTGAATACTTCCTTGTTAACATCAATGGAACATCTTCCTGAAACTATTCCTCATGACTGTAATTTCATCATGGGCAGTAATCTTTTTATGTCATTGATCCATATGGTTGCTTGATGCCCTGATTGTGCTGCATCAGTCAATATTGAACATTTAATTTCAGAAAGAATGGGGCTCACCCAATTTTCCAAATTAACTTGCATCAAATGCAAATGTGTGTTACCGTCGGCTTTGCGGACTTCAACCGAACGTATTACGTTGTCTTTACCAGGATATGTTTCCGTGATCCTGGTCATTGGCCAATGGCACATTTTCGGTTTGCAGCAAAACTAAATCTCCTTCGTTGAGATTTTCAGCCACCTTTGTCCATTTTCGACGAACATTTAGCTCTGTAATGTATTCTTTACTAAATCGTTCCCAAAACATATTTGCCGCTTTTGTTACAGTTTTCCACTTTTGACGCATATCCATATTGAAGTCTGCGAATGAGTCAACCGGTACGTCGTATCGCTTCGACAGAAAATCGTGTGGAGTGAGTGCTTCGTAGTCTCGAATATCGTCACTTATCGCAGTTATAGGTCTTGAATTGAGGATGGCGTCGATCTCACATAGTATCGTTGCGAGGGCTTCCTCAGTGCCAAGTCGATCTTTCGTGATAACTCGAAGATTTCTTTTCGTCGGCTTTACCAAGGATTCCCATGCACCTTCCATCCACGGAGTCGCAGGTGGATTGAACCTCCAGATTATGTTATTTTCGACAGCGAACCTTTGTATCTTCGATTGGTCCAGGTCTTTGACGAGTTGGATGAGTTCGTGATTCGCTCCAACGAAGTTCGTCCCATTGTCGTTCCAGATGGTCTTTGGTTGCCCTCGTCGTGATTTGAAGCGTTTTAGTGTCAATAAAAAGGAATCAGTTGATAGATCGTTAGAAAGTTCCAAATGACAAGCACGGACTGTTAAACAAGTGAATAACACTCCGTACCTTTTATTAGTGGCTTGGTTCCTCCTTGTCTTCTTAGATAATTTCACAGCGATGGGTCCAAAGTAGTCCACGCCAGTATAGGTAAAGGGATGCTCACGGGTGCTCAATCGTTCTCGCGGTAGATCCCCCATGATTAGTTGGATAGGTTGAACCATCATTCTTTAGCAGTGTTGACAATCTCGAAATTAATCACAGTGTTACTTGGACTTTATTGTTGTCGTATGATATGCCAGCACTTTGTATAAAAAAGAACACTTTGTAATTAAATGTGAAAAATTCACAAGTGAATTCACACGTGCAGAAAGCGGTCTCGGTTGTATTTATTCTTATGTATTTGATGTTATACGAGATTTTATACAGAATTTGTTGTTTTTGAAAACGGTTTTTATACCAAAATGTTAAATTAATTAGGTTAGGAAATTGCAATTAATATGTTATCTCCGTCTCAATTAGCTGTTCTTAGTTTTAAAGTCTTTTACAGACAACAGCTATTATATTTACAGTATATATATGTATAGCTAGCTAGACATCTATTATATACCTAGGCTGTTTTTTAGACTAAAGGCGGTTCTGGTATTACATATTTATTTTATAGTTGAAAAATGAATTACATTACAAACAACAAAGGTGGGAGGAAACTATGCTATAATGGATACATGTATACAGTTAAAGCTACAACGAATACTTCAGTTTGATGGCAATGTTCCCAAAAGACAGCTTTCCGTTGCAACAGGCTTTTGAGGGTTGATATCAATTATCCTGAGTTAATTTTATCACAAACACCTCACAGTCACGCTGGTAGCAATGTTGATATAAATGTAGCAGAAGCAAAACAAGCTATAAAAGCCGTTTTAACACAAACATCAACTGCTGGCGGTTCAACCCATCAAGTTCTTGTTAATAACTTATGTAGACTTACTCATGAAGAAAGAACAGCTTTTGGTAATGCAAACTCCAACAAACGAAGCTTTAACCGCTATATTGCCAAAAGTCGATCAAAAAATCCGGAGTCCCTTGAAGAACTGGAAATTGAAGGTGTTTGGGCTAGAGACGTTGATAAAGAAATGTTACTAATACATGACAACCACAACAACGAAAACAGAATAATTGTTTTTGGGCACGAAAATTGTCTTAATCATTTGAGCCAATCAAACATGTGGTTTATGGATGGTACATTTAAAGTGGTGCCAACTCTTTTTGAACAAATATATGTTATTCGTGCTCCTCTTGATGAGTCTGCCATTTCATCAGTTTACGCATTCATGACTCACAAAACTCAAGAAAGTTACTGTGAACTCTTTACGATCATCACAGACAAGTGCAACGATTTGAATCTCCATTTAGATCCAACTTCAATAATGCTTGATTTTGAAAAAGGAGCCATGAATGCGATTGTTGAAGTGTTTGGTCCCCATGTACAAACAAAAGGATGCTTTTTTCATCTGTGTCAAAGCTCATGGCGAAAGATTCAAGAGCTCGGGCTTTCTCAGCGATACTTAGACGATGACGAAGTCAAGTTATTTTGTGGAATGGTAGATGGTCTTGCGTTCCTTCCTGTTGCAAGCGTCCCTGGTGCAATGCAATTATTAATTAATGAAACGCCAGCTGGGTTTGAACTTTTCGTCAAATACTTTGACAGAATTTATGTTTCTGGAACATTTCGTCGTATAGCACGACCTGGTCAGAATGTTGTTCTTCGAAATATTCCACCTCTTTTTCCACCTCAAGTTTGGAATGTAAACGAAGCAACAAGAGAAGATGGAGCACGTACCAACAACTTGTGCGAAGCTTGGAACAGCTCCTTCAATAAAATCATTGGTCACCATAATGCTACCATCTGGGCATGCATTGAAGGAATTCAAAAAGACTGCATGACATCATGTCTTGCTTTAAAAAAAACTCAAATAGGTGTCCCCCTAAAGAAAAGAGTCCATAAGAAGACTGAGGAATTGCAAAGTCGTCTTAAATTATTATGCAATAGACTTAATGATGAAAACATTGAAGAAGCCCAATTTTTAAGAGGTATTGGGCATAACATTAGATATAAGATTTAAAAACCGATGTAATCTAGTACATGGATAAAATATAGTACTGAATCAAGAAGAGCTTTTAATAGTTTAAGGCTTCGTGGGTTTGAACCATTAATACAAAAAATAAAAACTTCACAACCTTTCTTGCTACTTCGCTCAATCCACATTGGCATTCTCTTTACAAAAGAAAGAGGAAGTTTTTGTCGTCCTAAATATGTACAAAAGTAAACGTGTAAACAAAAGGCTAATGAGGTGATAATGAGACCTGTGGAACGCTGAGCATATGACACGTGTCAGTTTGTGGATGATGTAAAAGTCCTCTACCTTTTTATTGCGCGGTTCAATTTCAACAAATGACCCCACGTTCTCGCAAAAAAAAACCTTCTCGAACAGCTTTAAACGAACTGAACATTGCGGGCATTTCCATCGTTTGGAATCAATCCCATCAGCCCGAAATGCGTCTATACTATAATGTACCTCGCAGTTGTTTGAAACTTTACGGTTTTTGATAAATCGTTGATTTCCGAAATCAACGACAACAATCTCCACTTTTCATTAATTATGGCATGTAATGACAAGACAATATGACCAGGAACGATTTCAGTTCCATCCTCTATTTAGTAAACCTACCAATATTCAAAGCCAACATAATATTTCAAACTTTGGGCCCAAATAAGGTATTAGGGGTGAAAATATCCCAATTCTGGTACTTGATTTGAAATCAGCCTCCTCTAATTAGTAAATCTACCAATTTTCAAAGGCAACGGAATACATTAAATTTTTTTAATTTTTATATTGTTTATAGGCCGCTAAAATATTGTTTTACCAAAAAGTACTATTTTGGGGTGTTTTGTCTTGGGGTGTTTTGTCTGGGGTGTTTTGTCATGGGGTGTTTTGTCTTGGGGTGTTTTGTCTGGGGTGTTTTGTCTTGGGGTGTTTTGTCTGGGGTGTTTTGCCTTGGGGTGTTTTGTCTGTACACCGATCCATCCAAGGTGGTCTTCCGAAGCTATCTTAAAGCTAACTTGTTTGGACTGAAAGGAAATGGTATCTGTGATGGCATTGGACATTCTGAGTGTTCTAGCTGTACCCTTGAGACTGATCTTTGTAGCAAGGTTTTGTGAGATCAGTGTGGAATCAGAACCTGGGTCTAGAAACGCATTGCTCTTGATCGAGTTTTTCCCATTGATTATGGTGACGGGTACAATCTGCAATAAGGTACGATGTGGTTTGAATATTCAAATTCAAATTGTTGTTTATTTACCATATAATAAAAATACAAAAATTCATAGAAAAACAAATTACAAAAATATATGGTTGGTGTCACTCAATAGCATAAAGCTGAACAATGTAGTGACACCACAGTAGAGATATGCGTAAAAAAATATCTAGAAAAAAATATATATTATATAATTGGCAAAGATACACACAACATAAAATACAAACCACCAAGCAAAACATATATTTGTTTAATAACACTAAAGCTAAAACAATTGATTTATCCCTGATGCTAAGTTTGACTAAATTAGAAAATTGTTTGTTTAAATCAAAAATAGAATTTAACCAATGCATGTTTTTATATTTTACATCAAAAATATTTTTAATGTCTCTAATTGATTTGTTCCATTCCATGATGCTTTGGTGTTTAATTGAGTATTTTCCATAACAAATTGTATTATATGAACAAGTTCATTAGCTAAAGCATTGCGAGATGGATAAAGATGAAAATGACAAAGTTTAGTGAAGAAATTGCCAATCGAATGAGGGATATTTTGGTTTAAAGAATCAAAAACAAACATAATGTTGAGGAGTTTAATAGTAGACGAAAATGGAAAGATATTAAATTTAGTAAAAGCAGCAGTTACATTTTATCTAAAAGGTTGAAAATTCATAATTCTTAGAGCTGATCGTTGAATAGAACATAATTTGTTTAGATTTATGCTTCTTTTTTGTCCCCAAATTTGACAACAATAAGTTAAATGTGACGAGAAAATTGAAAAATACAAACTTTTCAAAATTTTTGTATTAACGTGGTATCTAATTTTTGAAAGCATGCTATTTGATCGGCTCAATCTTTTACAAAGTTCGCTTAAGTGGGGTTTCCAAGTTAAGTTTTCATCAATTAAAACTCCCAGATAATTAATGCAAGTTGATTGTTTTAAACGTGATCCATTTAATATGATTTTAATTTCAGAATCATTTTTTTTATGATGCTTCTTAAAAATGATAAATACGGTTTTATTAGCATTTAAAGCGATAAGATTTGCATTAAGCCAATCATTAACTCTTTGTAAATCATAATTTACTTTTTTACATAAGGTTTTTATTGACTTGTTGATGTATAACAAATTAGTGTCATCTGCAAAATGATGCACTGTTGAAAACTTTATACAATTATGAAAATCATTAATATAAACTAAAAATAACAAAGGGCCCAACAAAGAACCTTGAGGAACGCCGCATCTGATTGACTTTAACGATAATAAAAACCCGTTAATCGTTACATATTGTTGCCGATCTTGCAAATACGAAGCAAACCATTTATTAACAATGCCTCTTGCACCGATGTGATCAAGTTTTCTAGAAGAATTTTGTGATGAACTGTATCAAATGCCTTCTTCAGATCAACAAAAATACCACATGCAAAAAGATCAGAGTCAATAGCTTCTCTCACTCTCTCTGTTATACTTACTAAGGCATGAGCTGTTGAATAATTTGATCGAAACCCAAATTGTAATTTGTTAAGGAAATTAAATTTATGTAGGAAATTGTAAATTCGAGAATACATAAGTTTTTCCAAGAGTTGACTGATGTTTGAAAGCAAAGATATTGGTCTATAATTTGAACATTCTAATTTAGAACCTTTTTTGAAAAGCAGCAAAACTGAAGATGTTTTAAGAATGTTTGGAAAAACACCAGTCGTAAAAGATAGGTTTAATAACTTTGAAAGAACGACAGAAATTAAATTACCTAATTCTTTTAGGATCACAATAGGTATACTATTTGTTCCAGTAGCTTTTCTATTACTTAGATTATGTATTAATGAGGAAATCTCTATTTCATCAGTTGGAGATATAAAAATACTGTTGAGGTTCGGTTTATTTAGGTATTTTTTAAAATTTGCATAAGATGAATGAATTTTAGATTGGATGTTATGTGCGACTGTCGTAAAATATGAGTTAAATTTGTCAGCAAATTTCACAGGATCGGTCAGCGAAACACCATTATCATCTAGAATAACAGTTGGAACAGAATCTTTTTTACTTTTTAGATTTATTAAACGTTGTCTCACAACATTGGCTGCAAAGAACGTTTATGTCAGCATGATCGTACCACTACTGAAGTACACTGGCAATGTTCACCTTGAGTTGAATAGAACACAGCTTCAAAAACTGCAAAGCTTTGAAAACCGTGTGAAGACCATCGTTCATGATGAGTCATTGCCCAGCATCTACAACCAAATCAAAAAGGAGGCGTGTTTGCTTGTGCGAAAATGCTTGGATGATGAGTTGTGCAGTAATTTTCGTAATTACTACGAAGTCATAACTCATCGTGTGAACACCAGGAACAATAGAAAACTTCTTCGCGTGCCACGAGTAAGCTTGCGTTTGGGCGCAAGGCGTTCTACTGTGTAGGTGCAAGCCTGTACAATGGGCTACCTGTTGATGTTCGACAAGAAGAAAACTCAAAGAAATATAAATCATTATTGAAGCTTTGCTTTAAATGAATTTTTAAAATTTTAATTTTTAATAATTTCTTTATTTTAACTTATTTATAACATTTTTAACTAATTTATTTATATATAACAGGTCTAACGTTTATTTTTTATCTGAAGATTATTATCCTGTATAAATATTTTAAAATAATAAATAATAATATAATATTGTATAACGATCCAGATTTTTCGAAGGTTCTTTGAGTTATCAATGAAGTATTTATTAAAATGGTTTTGTTTGTTATATTTGCAATAAATTTTATTCCTTATTTTTATTGATGTCAAAATACCTTTTGTTATCCACGGTTTGAGAGAGAGCTTGAAGTTTTTAATACTGACCTTTTTGAGTGGCATATACTTGTTTAATAATCCGTTAAAAACCTCAAAAAATAAATTAAAACTGTTGTCAGTGTTAAGTTTATCAAATTACGTTAATTACGTTATTAAATTCAGAAAGAAAACCTTTTTTTATCAAAATCTGTGGTATTTCTACGAAAGATATTGTGTTTACGAGGAACAAATGTTGCATAAAAGTTAGGTTGAATGAAAAACTGAGGTAAGTGATCAGAAATTGTTGTATCACAACCATGGCGTTCTTAATAACAGGCCTACAACACGCGCATGTGAATCCAAAAACTGGGGGGTCAAAAAAAAATTTCTGTGAACCGGTAGCCATCTTTAAACAAATGTTCAAAGAATGACATCTTGTTTATCTGTCTTAATTCTTATTGTGAATTATATATGTATGAGATCATACATTAGAAAATGTATTTTCTGGTCAAATTTTCACTGTTTTGACTGACTGTAGTACTGTTTTACGCTCATGAATTTAATTTGTTGTCATGTTGTACATATTTTGGAATTGGCAATGTGCACCGAAATTAAATTGTTGTTCTGTTGTAGATAAAGTAAATCATGGTTAAATCATGCTGCATGCACAGTTGTTCGACCAACTATAAAAAAGAAAAAAGAAACAGAGAATCTGGTGTGAATATTCCAGTATATCGGTTTCCAAACGTGAAGAAGTATCCATTAGAAAGACAAAGATGGATTGACACTGTGAAAAAGATAAATGCAAATTTAACCGTAAATAATGACACAGTTATCTGCAGAAAGCATTGGCCTGAGAACTGTGAAATGTTTATGTTTTATGGAAAGCTACGGCCTGTAAATCCACCGTCAGTATTTGATGATATTCCGACCAGTATTATACCAGCGCCACTTCCACCACCAAGAAATATTGAAAAAACATCATTTGTTGCCAGAAATCAGCAGCCTGATGAGTTGTCCAGTTTTATAGAGTCAGACACATTTGACTTTGAAGGATTGAAAAATGAGTTTGGAAATAGAACGAAACAATTTCAGGTTGAATTCGATATCATTATTCATCGTGAAGAAGTTTTACTCCAATCAGTCTCTTACATAAATGGTATGCCTAAATTTCTCCTTAAAATTTTCGAAGATCTCAGGTATGAGAGTTTTCATTGTGGACTAAGAATACATATTACAAGCTTAAGCCGCAACAGAATTGTTTATATAAATACTTGGTCTCAGTTGGAGGAGGCATTGCGATATTTGAATCAACATGATATTGATAGAAAAACAGTTGTTCTGCAAGAACACTTCACTGCCATGGGGCCCATCAGCGTTGGCCAAAAAATATATCCTCCAGAAATGATTATTCGGGCATTTGAGTACTTTTGTACTTCCCGTGCTCTCTACACAAAATTACGGAGTGACTATGCCTTTCCCTCTGTTCAAACATTGACAAAAATCACTTCAAAGGTTGGCAAATTAGATGAAATTTCCTATGTCAAAAAATTGTTGACAAATGTAACCGAAAAGCAAAGACTGTGCATAATTGTGTTTGACGAAGTTTATGTAAAGAAAGCATTGCTGCTACATGGAGGTACAGTGTTTGGTAGAGCAGTCAATGATCATAGTCAGCTGGCCAAAACAGTTCTTGGCGTGATGATAGTTTGTATGTTTGGAGGTCCAAGGTTTCTCTCGAAAATGCTGCCAGTAGCTAATTTAGATTCTGAACTTGTAAACAGTGAAATTTCCCAAACAACAGAAGCGATCAATTTTGTAGAAGGGGGTTTTGTGAAGGTGCTAGTATGCGACAACAATCGTGTGAACCAAAAATTTTACAAGCTCAACGAAACTGTGCCAGAAAAATGTTGGCTTGCAAAAGATGGTCAATACCTCTTGTTCGATTTTGTGCATCTTATAAAAAGTATTAGGAATAATTGGATCACTGAAAAGACAAAGCAACTCACCTTTTATGATGCAGGTGTGGAAAAAACAGCAAAATGGTCACATTTAGAGACACTATACAGGCTTGAATCAACATCTGTGGTAAAATTATCGAAGCTTAATGAAAGAGCTGTGTTTCCGAAGCCAATTGAGCGTCAAAAAGTAAACATATGCCTCCAAGTGTTCTGTGACTTTACTATAACTGGTCTACTCACACATCCCGGTATGACTGACATCGAGGGCAAGGAGGATACTGCAGCATTTATAAGGATGATTGTTGACTTTTGGAAAATCATTAATGTCAAATCAAAAGGGGCAGATGTTCGACATAATGACCCTTTAGAAGCAGTTATTTCTGATTCCACTGATGAAAGACTAGAGTACCTGAGGAGTTTTGGCAACATGTGTAAGAAAATGAAAAAATCCACAAATTGTCGAATTCGTCAACTGACACAGGACACAGCAAAAGCTATATACCAAACATGTTTTGGAATAGTGGACTTGTGTCATCACCTTCTTTCAACATCACATGAATATGTTTGTGTTGGTCTTTTCACATCAGATCACATTGAGAAAGAATTTTCCAAATTTCGCCAGAGTTCAGGAGGTGCCTACTTTATAACAGTACAGCAAATTTTAGAGAAGCTGAACATTGCTAAAGCATCTAACATCCTTTCAGTAAGTGATGAAATCGATGATTCCATTCTCCCTGGGCATCAATGCTCAAATTGTGAATACCAACTGAACGAAGAGAGTACAGAAATATTCGATAACTTAGAAGAATTGGAAAAGTTTGTCACAATTGACACAAAAATGGCACTGGTCCACATAGCCGGCTATGTCACCAGAAAAGATGGGGAGATATCTGAAAATGGCCTGTTAACAACAACAACATTTTATTACGAAAAGTATGGGGGATTTACAGATGAATTGGATCGTGGTGGGTTGAAAATCCCGATTGACTCTGCCGCTCAATGGTGCGTCTTCTGCTTCATTATGTTTGAATCAGTCAAAACGAAAGTGTGCAGAAATTCGCTCATGGAGGTATTTGCAGATGTCAGTGAATACTACATGTTTTCAATGCAAAAGCATCATTGTCGTATCCTGGCCAATGTATTATTGAATAATTATTGCAGAATTTCAACTCCAGGAAGCTCAAAAGAAACCTCTCTCAAAGTATTAAAATTGACTTAGTTATGACTGAACTTATATTATTATGGTATACATTTGTTACGTTTTCTTGCAATTCTTTAAAAACTCTGTATTTCTTTCTTGTTGAATTTCTTATTTTTTCACCAAACTTCTTGTAGAGTTATGTGTAAAAATTTTAATGCGAAATGGTAAAAAATAATGACATTACAGATTTTTTATTTTGACCCCCCAGTTTTTGGATTCACATGCGTGTGTCGTAGGCCTGTTATTAAGAACGCCATGATCACAACAGTTAGAATATATGTTTTCAATAATTGTTTTAGATTTCTCAGTAATTCTTGTTGGTAAGGTAATATGTGGAAGAAAGTTATTAGAAGTTATAAAGTTGAAAAAATCAGAAGTTTCATTATAAGAATTAACTTTATAATTAAATCTATATTGAAATCTCCAATTAAAAAAAATACTTTTGTTTTCAGAATTTAACTTTGAAAAAAGAGGAAGAATAAAATCATTTGTAAAAACATTAATAGACATACATGGATTACGATAAATACACCCAACAATAATGTTTACTTTTTTTGGACAAATTATTTCAATAAAAATCGATTCTAAGTGTAATTTTTTATACATCAACAAGTCATTTCTTGGTTTGTAATTTAATTTTGTAGAAATATAAAGAAGTGCACCACCACAAGATGTTTCAGTAGGAGTGTGTTCAATATTATAACCTTCTAATGATATTGGAATTGGTGGTTGAACGTCACGTTTTAGTTTAGTTTCGGTTAAACCAATAATACTAAAATCAAAGTTGCGGGTATGCGGGTCATGTAACATCTTTGACCTAGCCTGCTAGCATGGAAAATAGACGTGAAAAATGTAAATGATGATGATGACTAAAATCAAAGTTAAGTAAACGTAACATGATACAAAATTCATCAAAATGTTTGTTGAGCGAAGATATATTTAAATGAAAAATTGAAAAAGAGTTATTGCTGTCAAATTTGGAGGAGACAAAGTCATCAATATTGAAATACTTACACTTTATAAAATTTGAATATAAGTCATTTCCTTCTTTTGAATTATCAACGCAATTTGTGGTAAAAAAGTCATTGAACTTAGAAAAGAGTTTGTTACGGTCATAAAAAGGAAGAAATTTCATATTAGCAGGAATTTCATTTGAGTCTATAATAATATTAGAGTTGAGGACTTGGAAAAGTTCATTATCCGAAATGTGACTGAATGGAAAAATTTCACTAGTGCATAAAATACAAAACCAATTAGAGACGCTTGATTGTAATAAACTGTAATCAATGTCATTTAATCCATTGCATTTTTTATGTATCCAAGAGTTACAAATATCACATTGTATTGCATGGTGGTTGTTTTTAACAGTTTTTTGCACACTTTGCAAAAACATCTTTCCATGATAAGAGAAGAACTAAAACTGGTTTTGTTAATTAGAAGAAATAAAAACGAACTATGGAATAACAAAAAACATTAATCAAGCTAGGAGGGTTATTAAATATCAAAACTGAAAATCAGGATATAAATTGACCAATGTATTAACATGGTCAACTAAAATTCTGTTCTCGTTTGTGGTACGTTTAATAAAAACTTTGCCATTGAGAGAGAATGTTTCAGAGATGAGATTTGCCCGCTTTAACATACAGCAAAAAAAGGAAAGCTTTTCAGAATAAGGACAAAGATTTTCTCTTATAAAAATCTTTGTCACTTTGCGGCCTAGACAACGCGATTTAAAGTCTTTTAGTTTTTTCCTGTTCTGAAAGGCTTGCACACAGGCCTTCCTGTTGACAAATCTTACAATCGTTTTCTTTGGTGACGATCTTCCAATGCGATGACACGCCTCTATATCGCAGCCATCAATCGATATGTCCATCGCGTCAAAAATTTCGATAATGGCTCCCTCGAGATGTTGATCTTCCACAGAGTTTGGAATTCCGTCAACCACAACATTATTTCTCCGGTTGTAATTTTCCAGATTATGAATGTCGTTCTCCAAACAAACCTGGCTTTCTTCCAAAGCATCAACCTTTGCTCTTAATTGATGGTTTTCTTCGACAAGATTTTTTATTACGACATCTTTTATATGTAACACGCTTTCACTAATCTCATTTACTTTGCTTGTCATGAAATTCTCGATATTGTCGACCTTTTTTGACATAAGGTGTTTTTCAAAGTTAACAAGTTGGTCTTTAATGTCGTTCATCCTGGTCATTGATGCCAAAACAAGGAGTAAATATGTGGGTAATGGTGATAATGATAAAGGTAATGTCAATGATTAATGTTTTAAGATAAAAATCCGCTACAAAACCGGCTTTGCGGAGTTACATAATTTTATGGAGAGCAGAAATAATAATAATAAAATATAATAACGTAGTTAGTGGTATGAGAGTGGATAGATATGAAAGTTATAATATGTTTCCTTGTGTGGAGATACTCCGCCCGGTGGCAAGCAGTCAGGCGTTGAAATCCACACAAAGGAAACAAATATATGAGGAGATATGAGCACTGCAACGAAGAACTTCCAGTAATTTTAATGAGTTGGTAATATGTAATTACTTTTAAATGAGAGGGAGTTAATGTTGAAAAAGTGAGTTAGGAGAGTTTAAAATTCAATCAGTGAAAAAAAATGTTTCTTTCCTCACAAATTCCACCAAAATCTGCCAATCGAAGCCAAAAAAAAACACCCAGCAAACACCAAACAATATCCCAAAAGTAACCACTGACAATTAAAAGGAAATAAAACAAATTTCCACCTCTATACTATAAAATTAAACCACAGAATATCCACTCAAAAAACAGCGTCTTGCATGTATCAATTGATGAATTAAATTATTGAATCATTGAATCATTAACGAGTTGACATTACCATTCATCACTATACCAGGTGTATCACCTATGGTTTCGTGCAGAAGTGAGTGATGTTTTTTGTTGCAGATCCTACATCAGTTGGTCGAATGGCATTCTTTGACCATATGACCTTTTGCCATACAATTGAAACAGAGTTTGTTTACGTTCTGCAAATGAAGATTCTCGGAATTGTGGACATTCCATCATATCCAGCAGGTTCTTGTTCCATTATATGGTTGTTTAGTATGGTTGTGGTTAACATTGACACCGAACCCTCTCCATTGTTGTTGAGGATTTGGTCTTGGTTTCGGTGAAGAATTCTCGACTGTTGCGATTACGTCAGCAATGGGGTTATAAAACTCAACAAGTTTCCCCTCTAGCCAGGATGAAAAATAACTCGTTCCAAGTGTACCTATACTCCTTTTCGCTTCACCTCTCAAAACACTGAGTAGTCTCTCCATCCTTGTATTGTATGTGAATGTTAACTAAGTGTGGACTCTGGATCTAAAATTCTCGACAAATTCTGGCCATTGGGATGGATTTCCATCAAATGTAGCTAGTTCGATTGTTGGTACGCTGCGGGATTCTGAACCTTCTTGCAATGCTCTACCAATGCTTGCCTCGTTACAATCTGCTTTTGGTAGTATAGTTTCTTTACCCTCAATCAGAAAATCTATAAATTTGTCTATAGGTTCTGAATCGACTGACTCTCTCTTCACAGTTGGTGGTTCGACAGGAATAAGCTGGTGGCTAGGCTGTGACTGGAACGGTGGTGTATGGATAGAGATAGGCTGGTAACTAAGATCTGACTGCATAGTTGGTGGATTGACGAATGATGAGGTTTGTGGTGTTGGAGACATGGTTGGAAGTGTGTGAAAAAACAACGAGTCGGTTTTCGTCAATGGAAGAGTTTTATTTCTAACAGAAATTTTCTGGGACAAGAAATCTGAGTCAGAGTTAACTGTTCGTAATAGCGTTTGTTTTTTGCATCTTTCATTTTAGCTGTCTAACATTCCGCTTTCCTCCTTGACACGTTTGATTTCTTCCGTTAACTCTTGTTTCCTTGCCTCTAATTCAAATAACCTGCCTTCCTTATCAACACCTTTTCCTTTAGGTCTAGACATCTTTCTGTGCCTCGGTTTGGTTATATCTTCTCTCGATTCAGTAAACTCATATGAAATTACTTTAGGAGTTTGGGGGTTCTGGTAACTCTCAACAGCCTTTTGGAATTCAATAACTCTGAACTCTTGAGTGGTATATCAACTAGCCTCTTCTATTCTTTCAGTTGACGATAGTTCTTTCACATTGTCTAGATGAGCGGTATGAATTTTTCGCAACGACACATCAACTGCACTCGATAGTTCAGCGATTCTTTTTCCATTCCTTTGGCGCGTTATTAAAATCATTCCTTCATTAATTTGCCTTATTAAATGACCTATGTGGCCAGATCTAACCTTTCGTAAATGCTTTATATAGTGCTCTCTATCTGATTCGTATTCATTAGGTGACGAAGTGGTTTTTTTCGTAATCGATGACTCCATACATAAGCGGTGGCTCCATACTTAGACGGTACCTCCATACATAAACGGTGGCTCCATACTTTAAACGGGGCTCCTGTCATAAGCGGTGACTCCGTACTTTGACCGTAGATCCATACATAAACGGTGACTCCACACTTAATCAGTGGCTCCATACCTATGCGGTGTGCTCCGACTATTCGGTTGCCATTACAATAATTGCGCAACAAAACATTCAAAATGGCTGAGTTGGATACAAATTCGGGTCTTGTTAGTGCTCTTGTCAGTTAAGGTTTAATGGTCTTAGAAATACTGAAGAGTTATGTGATACTATAAAGGAGATGTTCTCCTTTACAAGTAGTGTTGTTTTAAAGCCAGTTTGTCAGCAGCGTTTTTTTCGGAGACAGAAGTCAAAGACTTTGTTTTGCAATATTGTAAGCATAACAATGAAACAATCAAAGTTTCAATGTCTCGGTGAGTTACCTTTTTCTTGGATATGATATCTTAACTGATATATTCAACTTATTTGCGTTTGTTTGTGGTAAGGTACTCTACACTGTTTTTTATCTTTTAAAGGTTCATAGCTAGATATATAACAGTTATTGGAAGGTCTGCAAAGTGTCACGTTCGATTTATTTTCGAATGAACTGTTCGATTATTATACTCTAGAAGCTAACTGCCGTCCCGTACGCATATTTTTTTTTGTATAGAAGGTTTGACTTCAAATTTGATCAACATTGGTCCTAGGCTTTCAAAAAAATATACTTTCCCTTTTTGGTTCATGACACTTGTACTCTTTTTCACTTATTTAAGTTACTGACTTAGCCTATGTAACAAGTGGTATGCCAATTATTTTAGGAAAATTGGTCCCAAAAGCCCATACAGTTTTGTGAGAAGATATCGTTGCCAACACAACACAAGATATGCAGGTACAAAAATGCTATAAAGCTGCTAAAAGAAAACCCCTCTCGAACAATAAAGAATACGTAGTGTCCGTTCTCAATGATTTTCAAAGGAATGAAACAAAGAAAGGCTTTGCCATGTCAAATAGTAATCGAATGCTCACATAATCACCCATTAAACACGTTGCAAGTAAATTCATTTAAAGACATTTTATCCTGTACTGCAGATAAAGTTATGGAATTATTTCAGAAGAGATTTACCCCTGGTAAGTTTTAGTTTCATATATTGAATAATAAATCACTTTTTAATCCATAACATATCAATTCAAATGTATTATTAAAATTTATTAAATTACTTTTTAAAAAAGGTTCAAAGTTAGAATGTTCTAATTACAGGCCCATATCTCTTCTTTCAAATATTAGTAAACTTTTAGAAAAACTCATGTATTCTCGTTTATTTAATTTTCTAAACAGCAAAAATTGTCTCAACAAATTACAATTTGGTTTTCGATCAAATTATTCTACATCTCACGCATTATTAAGTATAACTGAAAGACTGCGAGAGGCCATTGACTCTGGTCTTTTTGGATGTGGCGTATTCATTGATCTTAAAAAAGCGTTTGACACGATCCATCACGAAATTCTCATCACTAAACTGCAGCATTATGGCGTAAGAGGTATTGTGAACGAATGGTTGACTTCTTATCTGGAGAACCGTCAGCAATTTGTAACGATAAATGGATTTTCGTCATCTCTACGATCAATGAAGTGTGGTGTTCCGTAAGGTTCTGTTTTAGGTCCACTTCTATTTTTAATTTATATAAATGATTTTGTTAACAGTATAAAATTTTCAACCGTTCACCATTTTGCAGATGATACAAATTTATTATACATCAACAAATCAATCAAATCATTATGTAAAAAAGTTAATTTTGACTTACGAAAATTAACCGATTGGTTAAATGCTAACATGATTGCGTTAAATACTGATAAAACTGAATTTGTAATTTTTAAAAAACGTTTGAAATTATGACTCCGAAGTAAAAATAGTTTTAAACGGTACGCGATTATTTCAATCAAATTGTATTAAATACTTGGGGGTGTTAATTGATGAACATCTTACCTTTAAACCACACATCAATGAACTTTGTAAAAAACTGAACAGGTCAAACAGCATGCTATCAAAAATTAGATTTTATGTGGATGAAGCAACTTTGAAAAGTATTTATTTTTCAATTTTCTCCTCTCATTTAACATACTGCTGTCAAATTTGGGGTCAGAAAGGAAGTTTTTGTCTTAATAAAATACTTTCAAGTCAACGCTCTGCTGCAAGAATAATAAACTTTCAACCTTTTCGATCTGATGCCACTGCTTCTTTTACGAAATTTAATATTCGCCCTTTTTCATCCATTATCAAATTCCTCAACATTATGTTCGTTTTTAATTCTTTAAATAAGAATATTCCGCCCTCAATTAGTAATTTCTTCTCAAAAAGTTGCACCTTTCATAAATATCCAACTCATAATGCATTAACTAATAAACTTATTGTGCTTTCGTTTAAAACAACTTTTTATGGTAAATATTCTATTAAAAACCAAAGCATTGCTGAATGGAACAGATCAATTGAAGGTATTGTCAATACTTTTGACATAAAATATGGAACTCATCCTTGGATTAATTCTATCTTTGATTTAAATAGTAAACAATTTTCCCAATTAATCAAACTGTACTTTAAAAATATATAACTTTTGACATGATCGGTAAATAATTTATTTACTGTCTTAAAACATACTTAGTCAATTTATTTCTATTTTTTATTTATATATATATTTTACGGTGTCACTACTTTGTTCAGCTTTAAGCTATTGAGTGGCACCAACCATATATCTGTACTTATTTTTTTTTTATCATTATTATTATTAGGATATTTTTGTGACGTTATGATATATGGCAAACAAATAAATAAATAAATAAAAAAATTATTTTTCTGTTATTTATTTGTATTTGGCGATATTAACATTTAATTACATATGATAAGTCATGAGCTTGCTCCGAGCAGACGCGTTTTGGAAGCTCTTAGAAAATCGATCGTAAGTTCGCAATTTATTAAACCTTAGCATTACAGTTTGTTGGAAGCAACTGTCTCATTCACTGAATCTTCAAATTGTTGACTATTTCATTTTACACTCACGTATATTTATGTTCGCATAGCTACATTTTGTGTGTTTCCATTCATCGAATCTTTCCGGGTTGTTGAGGACTTTCGGGAGCTTGGGTCGAAACCCCAGGGGACTGCCTCATATCCCGAAAAAATAAGGTTTGAGTGTGGAACAACTTTTCTTTACCCTAGTACATTATTCAAATCATTTTATTTTTTTGTTTACGATTTTGAATTTGCGCTTTTCTTCTCTTACAACCCGATTTTTCATAATTGCAAAACATTTGCACTTCAACATCCGTTTGCAATTATAAGTAATTGAAGGTATTTCACTGTTTGATTGAAAAGTTTAACGTTTGTCAGTTATTATGGCTCAAGGATCTTTTTACATTAAGTTCTAATGAAGCGAATAACAGTAATTTCCGATCACAAATGTCCCTATTGTAGACAAGTTCTAAAAACTCTTAGTGGAATTAATCGACATATAAAAAACTGCAAAAAAAGACCAATCGACAAAAGAGCAGCTTCCAACAATAGCAACATCAGCAGCCCTGATTTAAGTTGTTCGTTTAACTCTTCATTGGAAAAACAACGACTTCTACCTGCAACACCGGTTTTCAAAACTGTTGAAAATACTAAAATTAAATCTGCTATTGCCCCGAATTATCCCAGAATTAGTATATACCCAACCCCTAACAGTGATAAAGTAGAATTTGTTCAGCTAGTTCACAATATCTATGATGAAATTGTGCATTTCCGTCGTAATTTATTCAAAGTTCCAAGTGGCAAAGCAGGTAAAGAATTTATCATGGAGTTGTCGCACTGGTTAAAACATTTTAATACTACATCCAACTTGAACTCGATAGCCATGAAAACATTCATGATACTCCCAACTCTATTACTTCAGAAACCCTCGGAACGATCTAAAGCAAAAGACCACTCAGAATGTCTACTAAGGAGACTAAAACAATGGAAAAATGGAGAAATAGAAAATATTGTTAAAGAAGTTCGCCACATTCAATCACGCTTTAACACAAATAAAAAAAGAAAACCGATGGATGACATCAGTCGAATCTTTGGAAAACTAGTAATGGAAGGAAAGATCTCAGCAGCCATGAAATTCCTTGATACCGAAAGCCATAATGGAGTCCTGCCCCTGTCGGAAAGTGTGTTAGATGAACTAAAATCAAAACATCCGTCATCCGCACCCATTCAGAAAAACACTCTACTAAATGGTCCTCTTGAAGAGATACCATCCTATCTCTTTGATTCCATTGACGAACAGAGTGTTTTGAAATCTGCTCTAAGAACAAAAGGGTCAGCTGGACCATCGGGTATGGATGCTGATCTTTATCGTCGAATATTGTGCTCAAAAAACTTTAGTGTCGCCGGAAAATCTTTACGCGAAGAGATAGCTATTTTTACACGAAATATATGTACAAAAACATATGAACCATCATTAATTGAAAGTTACGTAGCCTCGCGACTTATACCACTTGACAAAAAACCCGGTGTGCGTCCAATCGGAGTCGGTGAAGTTCTGAGACGTATAGTAGGCAAAATTATCAGCCAAACATTTAAAGAAGAAATATGCATTGCAGCAGGACCTCTCCAAACATGTGCAAGTCAAGGTGCTGGGGCGGAAGCAGCCATACACTCTATGCAACAGATCTTCGAGCTTGAGTCAACTGACGCAGTTCTTTTGATAGATGCTTCTAATGCGTTTAATCGTATTAATCGAGCTGTAGGTCTTCATAATATCCGGTACTTATGTCCACCGATATCCTTATACGTCATTAACACATACCGAAAGTCTGCTCGTCTCTTTATATCTGGCGGAGGAGAAATTCAATCTGCTGAGGGAACTACACAAGGAGATCCTCTTGCTATGCCCTGGTATTCTCTCATTACAACTATGATCATTAATGAGTTAAGAACATGCCTTCCGCACCCTCAAAGTGTTAAACAGGTTTGGTTGGCGGATGATGCTGTCGGTGCTGGCACATTACAGTCGTTAAAAAATTGGTATGAAACTCTTGTTGAAGTCGGAAATAAATACGGCTATCATGTCAACGGCTCAAAATGCTGGCTAATTGTTAAATCGCCGTCTGCAAAAGGCGAAGCTGAAAAATTGTTTAGCGGTAAAGTGAAAATAACGTGTGAAGGAAAGAGACATTTGGGAGCCGTTATCGGATCAAATTCATATAAAGAAGAGTACTGTAATGATATTGTTAGTGGGTGGGTGAAAGAACTAGAAACTCTTTGCAAAATTGCCGAAGTTCAACCACAAGCAGCCTATACAGTGTATACAAAAGGCTATAAATCTAAGTTTACGTACTTCTTACGCACTATAAACGGCTTCGAAAAATACGTCGAACCAGTCGATTCACTTATCAACGATAAGTTTATACCTACCATCTTTAGCTTCGATACTCCTTTAGAAGATTTCTATCGTTCAATATTTTCTCAACCTACGAGCGACGGAGGACTTGGCTTAAACATCTTAGCAGAAGAAGCAACTTTACAACACCAATCATCTTTGCTCGTGACAAAAATCCATGTACAATCGATTATCGACCAAGATTTTCAAATTAAAACTGAAGACTCCCATGGTAACACTCTATCCAGCTTAAAATCAATGGATCGCTCTGCAAAAACCGAAAAACGGAAGGACAGCTTATTAACAGCTATGACAGTACTACCAACCGAAAAGAAGATTATAGTTCACCAAGCCACCGGAAAAGGAGTCAGCTCTTGGCTCAATGCGATTCCCATATCAGAACAAGACCTCGATTTAAACAAAGAAGAATTCAGTGATGCGCTTAGACTAAGGTATAACATTCCACTTAATAATCTTCCGTCATTTTGTGCCTGTGGAGACCAATTCGATATAAATCATGCACTATGCTGTAAAAAAGGCGGATTTATTTCAAGAAGACATGACAACCTCCGAGATTTGTTCACAATATTATTAAATAAGGTATGTGTTGATGTTCAAAGCGAACCCCACTTGCTCCCTGTTACGAGGGAGAAGATGATGTTAAAAACCACGAATATCGAAGAAGGTGCTCGTCTTGACATCAAAGCGAAGGGGTTTTGGAGAAGAGGGCAAACTGCCTTTTACGATATTCGAGTAACTCACATTAACTCCAAAACAAATCATGGAAAACCAACATCAACAATATTCCATGAACACGAGCAGCAGAAGAAACGCGAATACCTCCAACGAGTCTTAGAGATTGAACATGCGAGTTTTACACCTCTAGTGTTTGGCACAAATGGTGGAACTGGAAAGGAATGTCAACGTTTTATAACAGAACTGGCTTCAAAACTAGCACAAAAGCAAAATGAAGAATATTCAACTGTAGTAGCGTGGTTGCGAATAAGACTCTCGATAGAAACTATCAGATCAGCTCTTTTGTGCGCACGTGGCTCACGTACTCCCTTTCGGCAAAGAAGCCAAGAACTAGCTGATGACTTCAGGCTAGATAATGTTGAAAGTAACATTATGTAACTAATCTAAAATGGGAACATTGCTGTGACATACTTTTTTAATTACACTATAAAATTGTAAAAATATTGTAAATTTTTTAATTATTTATTTTATTCCAGTTTATTTTGGATAAACTAGTATTATTCTTGAGGTTCAATTTTAATAATATGTGACTAAATTGTTAGTGTTTGAAACAAGATAAAATAATATTATTTTGATGAAATAAAAATTAACTTGATTGAAGAAGAAGCTTAATGAAAATACCTTATCCGCATTACATATGAATTTCTAATTTTACAAAATAGTTCTTTGCAAGTTTTTGCTCTCAAATACAAAATTTGGAAAAGCATTTGTGTCCGTAAGGTGGAAAAATATATGTAAACATTTATTTTTAAATTGCCATATTTTTATTGTAATTATTAGGCCTGGCGTATTGACAGTTTAACGATAATTTGAGGTTTACTTGTAAAGACGAAGTAGAATTTCATCTGATGAAATCTGATCGTTCTATTTCTCCACGAAGACCCGATTTCAACCGACTTTACAGTGAATTTTGTAAAGAAAAGTATGGTAGTAAAAACGACAAAGAAATGTTTGATCATCTAGATGAAAAGATCGCATCATACAAAGACCTATTTCCTGAAAGTGATATCAAGCTGCAAAGATATGAAGAAAACGATCAATTGACAACGCCATTCGTGTTGGTTCTTGTTACACCTTTAACGAAAAGAGTCCATACAATGGTATATTTATTACTAAAATTAAAAATTATCACAGTCACTATTACTAATAGAAAACACTCACACACAAAAAAACATTTTAAAAGTTATATTTTATAAGTTAACATTTTTAACATCATTACCTTTCTATGTTTACATCTGAACAATCAGATTTTAGGAAAGCCAATCGAACGCTAAAAAACGTTTTAAAAATCGGTGAAAACCTACAGGATTGAAGAAAAGCACAAAATAACAGGAAACAATAGGACGAAATGAAAACAATGCATTGTTATGAATACAGGGGGAAACATTTAAAGAAGAAAAAAACGTGAAAACGTGACAACATTTGTTTACGTTTTTAGCTCTCAGTTGGTTTTCCAAAATTCGGTCACATATTTCTTGTATTGAAGTAGGTAGGTAAATATTTAACGTGGTAAAACTAGTAAAAAGAAGTAAGTTAATACTTTACTTTCAACTGGGCCATATCCATACCCCAAGTTTAAAAAAATCGGTACCCATTTACCATTTAGTACCATGGAATGCTGGTGGGCATTGCTGCTGTGGGCCTATCTTTACTAAGTTGATAAGTAATCAACCTGAAAATGAGCGACTGGTCCGGTTAATTGAGAATTGCAAAATCATTTATTTACCATTAGTAGTTTCATAGTTGTAAAATAATATTTTTCAGGTAATTATTTTTATATTTTTAAAATGAAATTTCAGGAGCAGCATTCTTCTGAAATGGTTTTCCTGGACTCTTCCTCAAACATGGATGAACACAATCTTCGTGTGTTTATTATTGTAACCCATAGCATTGTGGGTGCTTTACCACTTGGACTAATTTTATGCAGTGATGAAAAGACTGAAACACTTGTTTCTGCCTTCAAAATGTACCAAGAAATGCTTCCACCTAATGCTTTTTTTGGAAGAGGTAATATACACGGGCCCAATGTAATGCTGACAGACCACTGTTCTGAACTGAGAAATGCATTAAAAGCTGTCCGGTCATCATCTACTTTGCTCTTGTGCACCTTTCACTTGTTGCAACAAGTGTGGAGGTGGTTGTTTGACTCAAACTATAAAATAAGCAAACATGATCGCCCAACTCTTCTTTCAAAATTTCGAGCAGTTGCTTATGCTTCTACAGTGCCCGAGTTTGAACACATGTTTGAAGAACTTTCCTCTTTGAACATTGTACTAGCAGATAAATACCCCAATTTTCTCAACTACATTACGACATTGTATCGAATTAAAGATTCATGGTCTATTGCTTTTCGTTCCAATCTTCCAACAAGAGGAAACAATACAAACAATTTCACGGAAGCCCAGTTTCTTGTTATGAAAGAAATGCTTTTACAACGTCAATGCATTGTTTGATCGCCTTACTGGCGATTTGGAAAACCATTATAAAGGCAAACTTTTGTCAGCAGCAAATGGTTCTTTTGATAGCAATTTTAGTCGAAGGTTTTTAGGGAAAACAAAGAAAAGTTCAACATCAATTGGATTTATTAAACCGTCTTCAAAAGAAACTGCAGCAGTGATTCCAAAAATTCAGAGCCAAGGTGGAAGTATCTTTGTTGTTCCAAGTCTTACGTCGGAGTCTGTATATGTAGTTGATGTGAATATTGGAATGTGCGAATGTGAAGTAAAAGGTAAAACCGGTTCACCCTGCAAACACCAGTTCATACTTTGGTCAAATAAAATGTCAGGGAGTAAAAACTTTATGTCTGTATTTAGTGCAGACCACCGAAAGTATTTGGCTGAAATCGCTATAGGCAAAAGTTTATCTAAAGAGTTTCATGTTGGTCTACACTCTACATGATCTGCAAACAACCGAACTTTCACTTGAGCCTACATTAGATATGCCTATAGAACTCGTAGAAGAACAATTATCCCCGACTGAAAAAATGGAGGTTGAAATTAAAATGAACAACGACTCAAAGGAAGAAGCTCTTACTGCACTTAATGGCGTAGATGATATTTTACGCGTTCGAGTTGAAAATGGGGATAGCTCTCTTCATTTGGGAGTAATCCAGTTTCACGAAAGGCTGCAAAAAATGAATTCTAGTCAGCTTGCAACAGCTTTAAACACGTTTGGAACACAGCAGTTTGCTAAAAAGATTGTTTCTAAACCACAAAATGTTGTAAGGCGCTCTCAGAAATTCAAAATTGGCGTTCAACCAGAAGCTGTAAAACGTCGCAAAGTTAGGAATGGCAGTAAACGTGCATTAAAACAAGGGAAATCGTCGACTTTTCCCGTAAAGATTTCAAGCACGTAACGAAAGCACAACTTGGCAGGCAATGTTTTAAACAATAAACCTGTAGCAAAAAAAACGGGACGTCACATGGCATCAAAAACAAAGTATGTTTCTTCTACTGCTACTAATGTCGGGTTCAAAGTGAGCAAACAGGAAAAATAACAATTGGTAGTGTTTACTGTTATTTACTATGTATGAAAGTTTTTAACATGCCTCCGCAGGCTCTCTTTACTTGCATATTGCAGCTCACAAAAGGTACATGTTGTTTTCCCAGACCTTTTTCACTTTTCGTGAGTTTCTTTAGTGTGCCTTTTTAAGTTTTTTAACTTTGTAAAGTTCTTTTGATAAAGAGAGCACTTAAAACTTTTCCCACACGAAGATACATGCCTATTTTTCTCCTTTACTTCTGTAAACAATTTTTCACAAATCCCACATTTGAATTCTTTGTCAGGTACCATTCGTTTGTACACGTCTATGAACATAAAAATATTCAACGTTCACCACCAATTTTGCTCCATTAAAAAGTACAAATAAAAACAATTACCGACTTGACCATTTTTTTATGGTTATTAAATGTATTTCTATTTGAGAAAGTTCTGAAAAAACTATTTTAACACTTTTCGATGTTTAACCCATGTTTAATGCGTCTTTAACCCATCTTTGGCTGATATGAAAAATATTCGTGACGTTTAAAGAATTTTACTTTCTGTAGTCAGTTATTTTATATAGCATAGTATATGTTTTAAGTAAAAACATACTTCTTTTTCCTCTGTAGAGCAGTCTTTCCAAGTCTGACTTAGCACTTTAGATCTTTGACCAAAATCTTCTTTTGTATCTTCGGCTTGCTGACCTAAGCGTTCCTGAAAATAAAAGTATTTTTCATTGTAAAGCAAAAAAGTGGTTAAATGACATTTACTCTTTGTAGTCACTAACTATTTTTATACCTATTATTATTATTATTAAAATGAATATTTTTACAGGATGTATACACTTCAACTTTATATAAAAATTGCTTTCAATGTGTGTCCTGCCCTATTGTTAATAAATTAGTAAATAAATATGGCAAAATAAAAGTTAAAATATACACATATACTAAATAAATTAAGGGATAAAATTTAAAATCTTCTGTCAAGCAATAGCTTGAATTCAGAGAAACTCTCCACAACTCTGATATCATTTGGCAACTCATTGTATAGTTTTGCTCCCATGAAAAAGAAACCCTTTTTCGCAAAATCAAGCTTTACTGCAGGAATCACCAAGGAACAGTTGTTATTCCTGGTTACACGTCCTGTGTTTCTAACTTTGAAATAATTCATAAAATTGGAGCATGCATGTCCATCAATACACTTTCTCACAGTTAAACAAGTTGACTTTAGGATTGACGCCTCAATTGTTGGTAAAGTTTGATGTTCGTTACGTCTTGCAAAAACGATACTTTTCGCACGTCGGTCGATAGATCGCAGAGCAGCACGCTGAGTGTTGGTGAGCTTCAGATTGAAGATTGCGTTGTATGTGAGCAGAGGTAGGATCATTGCGTTGTAGATCTTGGTACACGCTTTCGTAGTAAGGAAGGGTCGCATTTTCCTGAGGAGTCTTAATCTACCGGTGGCCCTTTTACGCCCACTTTCAAAAAAGCTCCCCATCGTCAACTTGTTATCCAGGATACACCCAAGGTACGTGTAGGTGTTTGTTTCCTGTATACGATCGCCGCGGTACTTTAACTCTAATAGTTGACATAATCTAAATTACAAATAATAAATAAATAATTGTGTAGAAAATGTTGATTCATACCCTGTTGACTCTAACAAAGTTATTCCACGCTGACGAGTGGCGTCTTCTTTTTTTATTACAAACAATTAGTCTGCTATCGATGACTCCTAAAATCAATGATAGTCTTTATAAAAAACAATAAAAAATAACCAAATAAAAGTTTGATTTTACTAAAGTATGATTTTGCAGTTAAAGTTTAATAAAAACTTTATTAATATAAAGTTATTGTCTAAATTAACTTTCTTCTTTCTAAAAAACGGAGGTACATTGACAGTTAAAATTACGGGGAAAAGCACAAAATAAACAATAAAAAGAAAGTTTCCAATCATTGTTTAACACATTTTTATACGAAATGCTAGCTACTTGACACAAAATTACCTTTTCTTCTATCATTTTGTGCTTCGTTTATCCTTCATATTTCTCCGGAATACAGTTATTTCACTAAACTAGAATAAATTTGTAACGAGATATCACATAAAACACAACGATGCGATGGCTGGCTTGTTTTTCAAAAAAGAACATAAAAAATATAGTTATAAGATTGGACTGTTTATTTGTCAAAATATCTGAAATAAATTAAATTAAAAATAGAAAATTAAATAATATATGTTATGATATATTACCTATTGTATTGTTCGTTTATTTTCTTCCTCTGTAACCTGTAAACTTTCCTGTTGCTTCACAAAATTAAAAAAGAACGTTTTCAGTGCACCATCATAATGTTGTTTATTTACATTATTGAGCCGTTAACCGGATTTCCAGGAAAAGTTCGAGCACACCGCATAGGTATGGAGCCACTGATTTAGTGTGGAGTCACCGTTTATGTATGGAGGTACCGTTTAAGTATGGAGCCACCGCTTATGTATGGAGTCATTGATTACGGAAATCCGGAAATACGGATTTTACACGATTACCGATCGGTCATCAACGGTTTCAAACTGCCAACAGCGAACAACAAACAGCAAGCAAAGCGGAACAATTTTAACAGTAGCCTTTTGATAACAAATGGTTTGATAACGATAATATTTCAAAGTTTGTAGCAAACAAAACACATTTTCTTGAATTTGGTTAATGATTAAATTTGAAACTGAAATAAAAAAATATACAAAATTAGATTTAGTATACAAGCAAACACAAATCGTATATATAACAAACACAAATCGTATATATAAATTAATTCTTACTATTATGTCTTGTCTAGGTTAGGTTGAGTGCTCAATTGCTCCAAAAATAAACTATGATTTCTTCTTGATGTCTTGCTCTCTCGAAGCCAAGATTCGACTGCTGCCCCAAAACTGAGCAGCGTGGCAAAAACAAAAAGCGCTAAAATGCCGAACGTGAAAACAAAGTAGATAAAAATAAAATAAACTAAAAATGCTAATTCATTCCTTTCAATAGTACTATATTGATATTTCCATTATTTAAGTTTGAAAGGCAACTTGACAACATTAAAAGTAAAAATGAAAAAGTATTTCACTCAAAACATTCTAAAACTATTAAAGATCACTTTGTGAAAGTTTGAAGGAATTTTGATCATTGAATAGTGAGATATTCTTGTTAGAAAGTGGGGCATTTTTAGGTGGAAAAAAATCATTAATTATGCGCATAATTAATGACGTCATAGCTTTAATTTTTTATATATATATTTTTGTTTCTCTTTTCACGGTAGATTTCATTGTACCAAAACAGTTTGAGAAATTTTAATTTTTTTTAAAAAAAAGTGTTTTTCCCCTGGTACCACCTTAAAGGATCTATCATTACCAGAGTTGCACCACACCGACGTCACAATTTTAATTGGTACTGACTATCCTGACTTACTCTTACATCACGATTTTCGGGAAGGTAGAAAAGGAGACCATGTTGCAGTGAAAACATATCTCGGTTGAATATTAATTGTGGGAGGTAAATCCAATATATCACAGTGCAACTTTCTTACAAACCAACATATATCACAACAAATCGAACAATTCTCGACACTTGACTCCTATGGCTTTGACTTAATGGTCCTTCATGCTGGAGAGTGCGTTTCTAGCCAATCTATGTCACTTGCCCCCCATATCGAAAACCGTGTCGACGGCCCTGGCTATAGCCAATGCAAACCAACCTCAGATCTTGCTTTGATTTCAGCACAGGACTTTGATGGCAATCGTCCTTTAATTTGTTGCTTGTTTGGGATTGCATGTGATAGAAGTTTTTGACTTGCTTGCATTTTTGTGTGAGGAATAAATTGTTCCTTCAACTCGTGCGATTTGTTAACAAGACAGTTGTCTGTAAAATGCATTGAGCACAGAAAAACAGTCTTTGAGAGGTTTTCACGAGATATAGCCCTTTTCCATGCTTCAGTCGTTACAGGATTTGATGGAAATCGATAGAATGATATCTCGGGTGAAGGCTTCATTGAATAATTTGAGCATCCAACAGACGAACAGTGACTCATGGTGTAATTAATCACAGTAGGATGAAAGTAAACTATTTTTTGGAAGGGATGCGCTTGATATTTTGATGGCTAAAAGTTAAAAACTGTAGCAATACAAACTGGTACGTCACAGCCTCGATTTGGATACACTACGTAATCAAAGGAACTGGACCTAGCGCAATATTTTTAATAAGGAGATAACAACAATGACAATTTCAAAGCGGGAAGAAACAGGGAAGATTGAAAATAAAAAGAAGGATATTAGGCAAATCATCAATCTATTTGCAATTTAATTCATCAAAATGTTTCTATTATTTGTAGAACTTGAATGTCACCTTGACATGTCTGAGCACTTGGGAATCCCTTTTTAAGAAGAAAACATTACTACTGGTCTATATATTTTATTACATTTTTATAATAATCGACGAGTTTTTTAAAGAATTCACCACTATTACAACGCACTTTCCATCTTTTCCACTTAAATTTGTTTTACCTATCTAAAATAAAAGGTCATCTGGCTATGCCCCTGATACTGGGGTCAGAAGGAAGCAAGAAAGAGTTTTGGGCTGGATCAGTTTTTACATAAAATTCAGTGCATTTCAATCCGTTGGAAAACACTTACTACACGACATAACTAAGTAGCTGTTACGTAATTAAAATTTGTGTAGCAAGTGAAGTGACAATAATAAAAGGAAGTTTTTAATACGTCGTAAGCTTTGAAGTGCGGTCAATTTATAATGAAAGACAGAATACGAAATGACCCATCAGTTCCTTTGCGGAGAGTATACGACCATTCTGTTGTGTGTCGAAGCACACCGTGGCTGTTGTTTGTGATTTCGAGTTTGCGTCTATTAACGCTTTTCAGACCGAATCTCCAAATATATCGATCAAAGGCTGCTACTTTCATTTTAATCAATCACTCTGGAGGTCCATTAAGCGTCCTGGATTGGTTAATGCATACAGAAACTCCTGCCGACTTAAAAAGGTTATCAAAAAGGTAAAATCATGGCCGTTGGATTTCTGCCACTGCCTGTACTACGACTGAATTTCGTTCAACTACGGAATTTAAGCTCGACAAGGCAGTTGATTGGAAGATTTCCAGCGTTAGGAGAATTTTTCAATTACTTTTTGAACAACTATCTCAATGGCAATTTCTCACCACAGATTTGGAATGTTTTCACGAGAACAATGGAAATAGGGACAAACAATCACGTGGAATCCTATCACCGGCGGTGGAACCAAGTGGTCGGCGTCCGTCATCCTTCTCTCTGGTCCTTCATTAGAGTTATCAAAGACCAGGACAATCTAAACCAAACGATTTAATCTATAAGAAACGGTGTAGATCCACCAATGAGATGCCCCAAGTGGAGAAGGCTTGGGCACCGCATCCAGGCAAGGAAGCAAGAATATAACGATGGTAATATAAACATCCGTCAATATTGGAGAGCCGTTTCCCATTTGATTCAAAATATTGAATACCTTACCATCCGGTTTTACGTCTTTTTTCCCTGGTCCAGGGGTTGGACGTTTCGGTAGCCGACCTTAGAGAACTTCGCCAGGCTTCACGGTCAGAGGTGTCATCAGCATGTAGGCTCCACATGCGCAGGTCGTCCGTAATCATTTTTTGCCAAGTCTTTCTTGGTCTTCCTTTCCCACGTTGCCCTTCAACTACAAGACTCATACAGTGTTTTATCTAAGAGCCACTCCGGCTCACATGACCAAACCATCTGAGTCTACAGGATCGCAGCACAGAATCCAGAGATGGGATCACTAAACGCTTATAGAGGGCGGTTGTGCCGACTCTGTCAGCAGGCTTCACTCCGCAAATCCATCTAATCATTGCTCTGTCATTTCTTTCTAGGCGTAGTCTGTCCTCTCTTTTCACACCCCAGCACTCACTTCCGTATACCATGACCGAACGTACACATACGTTGAAAACTCTTCCACGAGTGGCCAACGAAATGTGACGACTAGTGAGAATTCGGGGAACGGTGCTGACAGTGCACCCGCCACCAGCTCCTAGCATATCGCCAAGGTAACGGAATGAGTCTACCACTTCCAAGTTCTGACCATCCACCATTACAGAGTCACATGGGCGGACATCTATGGGCCGGGCAAGGACACAGCACCTCTTGCATCGGAAGTCAGCATCCTCTGTGAGTCTACCACGAATACCATTTCATTTTTTGTGCACCCAATGCAAGCATCCTGAGCAGTCGATTGAATTACTACCCACATGAATAATACATTATTAATACATTATTTTTATATTTGTTTTTTGTTATACATAATGTTATTATAGTTAATATTACATTTTGTTAAGAACCAAATTTAATACAAGTTGTAATATTCTACGAGCATTCTATACTTTATTTTGAGATAAACATAAAGTTAATATCAACCACGTTTTGTCGCATCACACATTTTTCTAACTAGTTTTTACCTTTTAAATTATAAAATAAATATAACTACAATAAATTAACTAAAAACTAACTAAGATAACTACAGAATTTACACATCTGATCGGACTAAATCCACATTCGGACTATCGACCCTTTGGACTATCGACCCGCACCCATTTTTTTTACTTCAATTACAAAATGAACAATTCTTGCGGTCGGGATGACGCCACGCAGCCCGCTGCAGTTGTCTACCATTATGGACGAGGGAAAACATTAGAATGTCTAATCGGCACATGTGGGCTTAAATCGCAATAGAACATCATGCCTCGAAGTTGCTGTGTGTTTTCTTGCCCAAATAATGTTAAAAGTCGTCCAGAACTTTATTATATACTCCCACATGATAAAGAAAGGAGAAAGAAGTGGTTAAAGGCAATTAATCGTGCTGATATCGATGGCGAAGGTGTTGTCAACAAAAAATAAAACATGGTCACCCAAAACACGTTATCACTGTCTGCTCAGAACATTTAATCTCAGGTAGCTAGCTATCTAACTATTTATACTTAATTTTGAAAATTTTAATAACATATATATATATATATATATATATATATAACCCTCAACATCATTTGCGGATGTGGAAAGTCAATTCAAATATGATATCTTCAGTCCTGGTCCTTCGATGACATCAGAAGACAATATTTCACTGCGATCTCCTGTCAGCTTGTCTGAGAGAGAAAGCATCTACAGTGAAATGGATAGCCTTCGACAAGAACGAGATAGTATGAAGTTGATAATTGAGGAGATGGGAACAGGCAATGCACTTTTATTTGAACATTAAAAAAAACACCCAGAAAAAAGTGTGTTAGTCACTGGCTTGATTTTTAAAGTACTGTGTGTCCTTTTCAATTATGTATGCTCTGGAACAAATGACAAATCACGTGCACCCAAGTTACCAGAGGATCAAGTGTTGATTACTCTTATCAAGTTAAAACATAATATGAGTTTTGAGATTCTTGGATACATATATGGAATTGCAAAGTCGACTTCAGTGGAATACTTTTGGGAATGGACTGATCTAATGTATTATAAACTGAAGTTCATGATAAAGATGCAAGACCGGGATCATATCTTCAAAACTATACCGAGTATCTTCAAGTAGAAATTCCCACACCTGATATCAATTATAGACTGCTTTGAAATATTGAATTGAATTATTGAATTGCCTTCTTGCCAGAGCTCAGTGCTATAGTCAATACAAGAAACACTGCACTATAATTTGGTGCAGTGAATTTTTTTTTCAAAATGTTGGGGAGGAAGGGTGTCAAATATTAAAATTGTCAAGGAGTCAGATTTTTACTCTAGCAAGTACCACATGCCAGAAGACCAAATTTTGGCAGACCGAGGCTTTAGTAGTTGATAATTTTGCAGCTGGATCCGGGTCAGAACTTATCATACCATCTTTCACTAGGAGTAAAGATCAACTACCAGCACGCAAAATTGCCTCTGTGAGAATCCACATTGAACGTGTTATTGGATTGTTCAAAAATCGATATACAATTTTGAAGGGTATTTTACCATACAGAACAGTTAAAAGTGTTAAAGATGAAGCAATGAAAGCAACTTTTTCTAACTGTGGTAAAATTATTTCAGTGTGTGCTGCTTTAATTAATATGAATAAGAGTATTTTACTAAAAGATTAACAGTGTGTTATTAACAAATATATATATATATATATATATATATTTTTTTTTTTGAAGGCGATACTCCTTACTTCATAAAGTGCTCAATGTAGTAACAGAGCGAATACACAAGAAAAGAAAACAATAGTTTATTTACTAAACTAATAGTTTCATGCCACCATACGAATGACAATCTTCAGTAGTAATGAACAAAACCGTTAAAAAATTACAATACAATGGTATCAAAATTGACGCAAAAAGATGTAAAAAATGACGTCAGTCGCGTGAGTCAAACGTAGCGAGATAAAATTTATTCATGTGTCTGCATTTTGTTATATTTTCAGTTCTCTTCATTGAGGAGATTGTTGTCAGGGTAGATGGCAATCTGATATTTTTCCTCCTGGCAGAGCTGGCATGAAACACTTTCCGGTGTGAACGATCTAGCTGTATTTAGGATCTTCCAACTAATGATAGGGTTACCATTCTGCTCCTTGACTCGCGAAGACTCCATTGACAAGTTTGTGCTGCCTTTTGATACACAAATGAAGTCTTGTGAGTCGCATAGCGTTTCTTGAAGGTAGTGTCACAGAGCCCAATGTACTTTTTCTCGCCATAGTCGGGTAGATCGGATGTTATCGTTGCTACATACACAACATTAGAAGCGAGGCGCTTTTGGTTCATCGGGCATTGGTCTTTCCTCATACAATTGCAAGTTCGTAGGATGGTGGGAGGTGTTGGAGGGTTGACAATTTTGTTCTTGTGAAAGTTGAAGATGGTGTTCATATTCGGCAAGCAGCTGTAAGGGTAATATATATATATATATATATATATATATATGCATATGTTTTATGTTCACTTCAATAAAGTTCAGTTTTTCAATTTTCGACAAGTTTTGCAATACCAGGTTTTAGTTGTCGGTACTTTCTTCAGTTTTAAACACTTGATATGAAACCATTGGTCACATCGGTCACAGTCAATCATGTCACCGTCTTCTGGAGGGTTACAAATACAATATCGCACATTGCTCTGTTTCGATTTAGGTTCCGATTGTTTCTGTTCGATTGATCTCGTCAAAAGCTCGGGTAAAATGTTCTTCTACCAAAATTGCTGGTACCTCTCAACACTTTCTTTGACAAATTCTTGATCCTCGCGAATTCTGATAACTAAAAACTCTTTTTATTTCCACACTACAAAGTCACAGCACTCTACTTTACAAATATAAATTTCATGTTGAACTTGGGAGTAGTATTGGTGGTGTTGATCGAGTGTGTATACTCCATTGCTTTGCTTCACATAAAATGATGATGTCCTGATTTCACTCTGCAACCCTTTTTCCCTTAATGAATATGGACACTTTACCTCAACAACCCCATAACCACAACAGGAACAATTAACAACAGCATCCCCGGTGATACACCAAGGTAAGGTTGGTCATATTTTAAAATCAACCCAATATTTTTCTTATCAAATTCAGAATGGACATAAGCATTGTTTAAGACAGAGGGAATTTGATATGTCTTGATAATCAGCCAATGCCATTTCTTCGTTTTCTCTTCCCCACATTATTGCTGGTGAGTTAATTTGTCGTACTATTGGTCTTGTTATCTTCAAAATCTGGGTGTCTGTTGGATTGCTCAAATTGCTGTGCAAAACTGAGTGGGCAACAGATCCGGTAATTCTACCTGCTCGCTGTTCATGCCAAACAATACTTGCTGACTGGTTGCGAGTTACTTCCTCCAGGTAATTTCCTTCACATTCTGTTTTCTTAATGATATCCATGGCTTTCTCGCAAGCACTTTCCAGGACCTCAGCTTAAGCAGTACCAAGCAGCAGCTGGTAGAGTTTTCTGAGTTCCTTTGGCAGTTTTTCAACGTTTATCTCCTCCTCGGCACTAACAAAAGGTTCTTGCAAATCAGAAAATAGGGATAAACCTACAATTTTCGAGTCAACTTCACGAAATTGTTTCAAGAATTCCTTTTTCTTTTGAAAAGAAGGTTCTTTATGGTTTTTCTTTCTTTGATGTTAACTTTTTTCTTAGCTTCTGCTGAATAAAAGTGAATATTCAAGATGGGTGCAGGAGCAACATCTTTTGTGAAGTTTTGGTTCCATTGGCATGGTATATCAGTTGGTACTTGTGATGTCAATCCGAGACGAACAGCTGCTTTAGTTTTGTACAGGACTGCTGCAACATGCGAACATGTTTCTCCCAACCTACAAACATTGAAATAGGAAAATAAAATACAACACACAAATAAAATAGCAATATACATATATACTGCACAGATTATATTTCTGCTTAACATTTATAAGACTTTGTTTGCTCTTTTGTTGGGAAACTTCTAGTGAAAATGTAGGGAAGGCTTACCCTGCCATGCATGTACAATGAGCAACCATAACGGAACCATCTCTCTTTAGAGCCACCCATGGCTGGTGGGGAGTATCATTTGTACGGTATGATGGGCGGACCTCACTTTTGGCAACAAGGGAAAGGTTTCCTGTCTAGGGTCGGGAGAAATAAACGATAATAACAAAACATAAACTCCTCAAGTAAGAATATATAATATATATAGCTAGCTAGCTAGATATTGTAGCACTTACCAAGTATACAAAGTTTTTTCTTATATCTTTCAGCAGCTTCACTATCTAGTTTATCATAGTATTCCTAAGACATAATTTTATTGGCGATCTTTAATTTTATTGATGATCTACCCTTATCTCTGGTATATATATATAATCTAACTTTTTCTGACTGCGCGAACAACTTTGTTTTCCCTCGTCCATAATGGCAGACATTCCCGCTATTGAAATTACGTAATGGTCACGTGATATTCCGACCGCAAGAATGGTGAGGATCAACAAACATCCATCATTTTTTTAGTTATAAAGATTAGATCTATGGCATTCGAGATTCACAATAATGTATGTTAAACTATGTTTTAGTACCTTAAACCTGGTTTAGGGCATGCTTAAACAATGTTTATTGTTATATCTTGTGAATGGAGACGAACCGTCGCGTCGACGGTGCCATGTTGTTTTTATTTTGTTTAATTAGGCGCGCGATGTTTTGGCGCGTATAGTTGTTTTTGAGTGTATTCAATATAGCGTCCGTGCTATACTGTTAGAAATCATTTTGTGTAGTTCCTGAGTTTTTCCCAACTATAACATTGGCGACGAGAATAAAAATGGCTACATTTGGGAAGTTATCGGAGTTTGATGCTTCCAAAGAAGATTTGAACAGTTACACTGAGCGATTACATTTTTTCTTTGTGGGAAATGGTATTACTGATGCTAACAAGCAACAAGCAATTCTGCTTAGTTCGTGTGGAGCATCCTGTTACAAACTGTTTCGGGGTCTTACCCAACCTTAAAAACCGGGAGATAAAACATATGAGGAGTTAGTTCAACTTATGGAGAAGTATCAATGACCAACACCGAATCCCATTGCAGAGAGATTCAAGTTTAATTCGAGGAATAGACAACCTGGTGAGTCAGTCTCTACTTATATGAGTGAGCTCAGGCGGCTTACTGAATACTGTGATTATGGAGCCGTCTTGGATGATATGCTGCGTGACCGCCTTGTTTGTGGCGTGTGCCATGAGCGTATACAGCAAAAACCTTTCAGTGAGGACAAACTTACGTTAAGGAAAGTAATTCAAATTGCTCAGTCAATGGAATCAGCCATTGCTCAGGCAACCGAGATCCAATGTTATCAATTTCAACCACAACTCGAAGAAAAAGTGCATCGTATGTCAGTTCATCAACATCCACAGCTGCAGAGCACCAATCAGACTCAGTCAAGTCAAGCACAAGGGGAATGTTTTCGTTGTGGGGCATCAAATCACAAACCTGACCGCTGTCCGTTTAAGGATAAAGAGTGTTTTTTTGTCATAACAAAGGACATACTGTTCGTACTTGTCGGAAAAAAGCTAAGAGAGATCAACCAATCCGTAAATTAGATGAGGAGAAAGTTAAAAAGCCCATCATCGCTGAAGATGTGGTTAGTAACGATTTAGATTTTGACTATTTGTGTATGTACAAGTTGGGGTTACGGCGTGAAATTCCAATCGTTGTGAAAGTTAACCTGAATGGACAGGATTTGTCCATGGAACTTGACACTGGGGCTTCAGTATCGGTGATGAGTGCACACACTCTGAAATCAATTTTTAATGAAAATTATCAGTTACAACCTTCCCAAGCTCGTCTCAGAACATATTCTGGAGAAGTCATTAAGCCTTTAGGTATTGTTGATGTAACAGTTCACTACCAAGGGCAAAGAAAGTTGTTACCGTTAGTTATTACTCCATCTGATGGTCCTACACTTTTGGGTCGTAACTGGTTGAGGGAAATCCACCTGGACTGGAAGTCTCTATTTGATCACAAAGGTATCCATCAGTTGTCAGGGGATAGAGATTTAGAGAAAATATTGGAAGCAAATCAAGAAATATTTACACCGGAATTAGTTCCAGTTCCATACGCACTAAAGGATAAGATTGATAAAGAACTCAATAGACTAGTTCAAAATGGTGTTTATGAACCGGTACACTATTCAAAATGGGCGACACCAATTGTACCAGTACCAAAAGAGGATGGGACCGTTAGAATCTGTGGTGATTATAAGATAACTGTAAACCAAGCCGCTGAATGGGACAGTTATCCGGTTCCTAAAACAGAGGATTTAATCGCGACTCAATGGTGGAAAAGAATTTTCAAAGCTGGACCTCCGTCAGGCATACCAACAGTTACTATTAGATGGTGAATCTCGAGAACTGTTAACCATTAACACTCACAAGAGGTTGTTTCAGCCAACACGTTTACAGTTTGGAGTCCATTCAGCCCCAGGAATGTTTCAACGAGAAATGGAAAAGCGTCTAAGTCACATACCCTACCTAACTGTCAGAATAGACGATATATTAGTCACAGGCCGCAATCGGGATGAACATCTAGATAATCTACAAATCAAATTGTTGTTTATTCACCATATAATAAAAATACAAAAATTCATAGAAAAACAAATTACAAAAATATATGGTTGGTGTCACTCAATAGCATAAAGCTGAACAATGTAGTGACACCACAGTAGAAATATGCGTAAAAAAAATATCTAAAAAAAATATATATTATCTAATTGGCAAAGATACACATAACATAAAATACAAACCACCAAGCAAAACATATATTTGTTTAATAACACTAAGCTAAACAAGGTTTACCCCTGATGCTAAGTTTGACTAAATTAGAAAATTGTTTACTGTTTAAATCAAAAATAGAATTTAACCAATGCATGCTTTCATAATTTACATCAAAAATATTTGTAATGTCTCTGATTGAATTGTTCCAATCAATGATGCATCGGTACTTAATTGAGTATTTACCATAAAAAACTGAATTATATGAAGAGATTTTAAATTCATTAGCTAGGGCATTGCGAGATGGATAAGAATGAAAATGGCAAAGTTTTGTGAAGAAATTGCCAATCGAAGGGGGGATATTTTGGTTTAAAGAATCAAAAACAAACATAATGTTGAGGAGTTTAATAGTAGACGAAAATGGAAAGATATTAAATTTAGTAAATGCAGCGGTTGCATTTGATCTAAAAGGTTGAAAATTTATAATTCTTTGTGCTGATCGTTGAATAGAACATAATTTATTTAGATTCATGCTTTTTTTGTCCCCAAATTTGACAACAATAAGTTAAATGTGACGAGAAAATTGAAAAATACAAACTTTTCAAAATTTTTGTATTAACGTGGTATCTAATTTTTGAAAGCATGCTATTTGATCGGCTCAACTTTTTACAAAGTTCGCTTAAGTGGGGTTTCCAAGTTAAGTTTTCATCAATGAAAACTCCCAGATAATTAATGCAAGTTGATTGTTTTAAACGTGATCCATTTAACATGATTTTAATTTCAGAATCATTTTTTTTATGATGCTTCTTAAAAATTATAAATTCGGTTTTATTAGCATTTAAAGCGATAAGAATTGCATTAAGCCAATCATTAACTCTTTGTAAATCATAATTTACTTTTTTACATAAGGTTTTTATTGACTTGTTGATGTATAACAAATTAGTGTCATCTGCAAAATGATGCACTGTTGAAAACTTTATACAATTATGAAAATCATTAATATAAACTAAAAATAACAAAGGGCCCAACACAGAACCTTGAGGAACGCCGCATCTGATTGACTTTAACGATGATGAAAACCCGTTAATCGTTACATATTGTTGCAGATCTTGCAAATACGAAGCAAACCATTCATTAACAATGCCTCTTGCACCGATGTGATCAAGTTTTTCGAGAAGAATTTTGTGATGGACTGTATCAAATGCCTTCTTCAGATCAACAAAAATACCACATGCAAAAAGATCAGAGTCAATAGCTTCTCTCACTCTCTCTGTTATACTTGATAAGGCATGAGCTGTTGAATACTTCGATCGAAACCCAAATTGTAATTTGTTTAGGCAATTAAATTTATGTAGGAAATTGTAAATTCGAGAATACATAAGTCTTTCCAAGAGTTTACTGATGTTTGAAAGCAAAGATATTGGTCTATAATTTGAACATTCTAATTTAGAACCTTTTTTGAAAAGCGGCAAAACTGAAGATGTTTTAAGAATGTTTGGAAAAACACCAGTCGTAAAAGTTTAGTAAGGACATCATTGAGCTTCTCAATGAGAAAGTTGATAACTTTTGGTTCTGTCCGGACTGCACTAAACCTGCTCTAAATGCAATTTTTTTGGAAAAAGATATCGATTCTAGATGCGTCTACTTTGAAAAAATTGAATCTTGCCTTGTTTCTCTTGAAGCGTCTCATTCTTTGAACCATTCTTCAATGATCAACATCCAAAACAGCCTTGAGACAAACTCCTCTTTAATTCAGAAATTAGTGGACGATAATTTAAAATTGAATAAGCAAATTTCCAATTTAAAAAATAATTTTAATAATGAATGTATAGACTCTGAACGTACTCTGAGTAAAAAAATTGTTAAAAATATTGAGGAGCACAACAGGCGCAAAAATAATTTAATTATTTATGGTCTGAAAGGGACTGATTCTGTAAACAACTCTGTGCAAGTATTGGATCTCTTAAAAAGCCAGCTAAGACTAAATATTTGCATAGACGATATTAAAAGTTGTGAAAGACTTGGGACTTTTCAATCCGGTAAAACTCGACCTTTAAGAGTTTCTCTTTGTGATTATGGCACAAAAATCTCCATTTTAAAACATAAAAGGATTTTAAAAGAAGTAGACGAAAATATCTATATTAATCAGGACAGGAGCAAAGAAGAAAGAGATCTGTTTAATAAACTTCGAGTTGAAGCTAAACAGAGGGAGGCAGAAGATAGTTTGGGGGAATGGGTCTACAGAGTAAGGGGGCCACCGTGGGATCTGTTTGTGAAACAAATAAGAAAAAAGCCCTCTTCAAAATAAAATCTTGGAATAACAAAGCCAGAAGACTAAGGAATTCTCATCCTCCTTTCTCTTTAGCATTTTGTAACATTCGAGGTTTACGAACAAATTTTACGGATGTTGAAGTTTTTTTGTTCGAAAATAAACCGGATGTATCAGCGCTTTGTGAATCTAATCTAAATGCTGGTATATCTTCTAATGATTTCCTTGTTCCTGAATATCCTCCGTTGTTTAGAATGGATTCCTCCATTCATATGCATGGTCTAGCAGTTTATGTTAAGGAAACGTTACCAATATCTAGAGAAAATGGCCTGGAAGACCCAGACCAACCTTTCATGTGTTTTCGTTTGTCTCTTCTTCATTCAACTAGTTTTCTATTTTTCCTCTATCGTTCTCCATCTTCCCAAGACTGTTCTGTTATCAAATCAGTCTCAAAGTCCGCTGATTCAGCTATTCTTAAACATTGCTCAAACAACACATTTGTATTTGGTGACTTTAACATTCACCATAAACAATGGCTAAAATTCTCTAACGGAACAAGTAGCTCTGGTGTTGAAACCTATAACTTTGCAGTATCTCAGTCTCTCTCGCAATTAGTTGATTTTCCAACCCGCATTCCTGATCAATCCAGTCAATCGCCTTCCTTGTTGGATTTATTTTTAACCACTAACCCGGAAATCTGTAAATTATCTCATGGCGCTCCTTTAGGTCGTTCTGACCATGTTGTTATATCGGTCAAAGTTAACTTCAATAGACAAGTTTCTCATGAACATCCTATGCATAGAACCTATTTTAGATATGATCTTGCGGATTGGCAAAAATTTCAAGCACACATTCAGTCTGTCCCTTGGAAGGAAATTCTTTCCAACTCAGCTGATGATTGTGTTAATGAAACTACTTCAATAATATCTGAAGCAATAAGATTATTCGTTCCTTCAAGGAAATATCACATAAAACCTCATTCTTCGTCTTGGTTTTCACCAGCATGTGCTGCAGCCATAGCCCACGTAATCATTTCTTTCATTGCTACCGACGTCATCCGACTGATCTTAACAGAAAATTGTTTATTGTCTCTCGCAATAACTGTAAATGTTGTTCGTAAAGCAAAAACTGTTTTTGCTGAAAGAACTAAAGATCATATCAATTCAAAAAAAATAGGTTCATGTAAATTATGGCGTATCATTAAAAATGTCCGGGGCAATTCTAAATCATCTGTGCCTCCACTATTCAATGGTCCTGAAGTCATTAATTTATCTAAAGATAAAGTTGAACTATTTACTAAACTCTTCAGTTCTCATTCTACCCTCGATGATTCTGGACACGATCTCCCATATTTCACCTCCAAAACTGACCAGACTTTACAGGATTGCTTTATATCTCCGGATAACGTTTCCAAGATAATTTCCAAAATGGATTCCACTAAAGCTACAGGACCTGATGGAATTCCTGTAATTGTTCTTCAGAGATGTTCTACCGAGTTATCTCCTGTTTTGTGTGCTGTTTACAAAAAGTGTTTGGATGAATCTTGTTTTCCTTCATCCTGGAAATTGCCTCCGTTATTCCAATTTTTAAAAATTGTGGTGACCGTTCTAATCCTAGAAATTATAGACCGATTAGTCTCATTTCCATTTTAAGCTTTACTTAGACTTTACTTAACCAGACCTTAGTGGAAATTATTGAAAAAAATAATTTTTTTTATGATTCCCAGTACGGGTTTCGTTCTGGTCGTTCCACTGCTGATGTTTTGACAGTTATAACTGAACGTTTTTATCGTGCCCTTGATGTTTCCGGTGAAGCGCGAGCAGTTGCTCTTGACATCTCCAAGGCATTTGATAGTCTGGCATCTGGGTCTATTGCATAAACTCAAAGCATATGGTTTAAAAGGTTCCTTTTTCAAAATTATCTCTTCCTTCCTTTCCAACCGTAGACTCAAGGTTGTCCTTAGTGGTCATTCATCTTCAACTTTTTCCATCAATGCTGGTGTTCCACAAGGATCAATTCTCGGACCAACCCTATTCCTACTCTACATAAACGATCTCCCAGACAATTTATCATCCAAAACCATTATTTACGCTGACGATTCTACATTGTATTCCTGTCTTGATAAATCAGATGATTGTGATAAGGTTAATTTGGCCTCTGTTTTCAATAAAGATCTCAATTCGGTAGTTGAATGGGGTAAGAATTGGCTGGTTAATTTCAATCCATCTAAAACTAGTCTTCTTTCCATTAATCATTTAAAGCAAGCATATTTACCTCCAATTTTGATGAATGGTTCTCATTTGCCTGAAAACAATTTATTTCGCCTTCTTGGTCTCATATTTACAAGCGATCTCTCATGGCGTTCATACATTGAAACCATTGCAAAATCAGCTGCCATGAAGGTTGGTTCTCTTTTACGAGAAATAAGTTACCTCACCCCTGAGTGTATCCTTTACCTGTACAAATCGTCAATACGTCCTTGCATGGAATACAGCTGCCACATTTGGGTAGGTGCTCCTGCGAATTGCTTGAACTCGTTAGACCGTGTTCAACGCCGTGTTTGCAACGCAATCGGCGCAAACTTATCTTCGAAACTGGACTCCCTATCACACCGGCGAAACGTAGCTTCTCTTTGTCTTTTCTACAAGTTTTTTTATGGACGTTGTTTAAGCGAACTATCATCTCTTACACCTCCCAGAATTTTTCACCGTACAACTAGGTTTTCGTCATCTTCTCATTAATGGACTGTTTGCATTCCAAACTGTCACAGGGATTTCTATAAGAACAGTTTTTTCCCGCGAACATCCAGACTTTGGAACTCCCTTCCTTCTACATGCTTTCCATTGGTCTATAACCTTCAACTGTTCAAATCAAACGTTCATCGATATCTGAAAACTGCGTCACTTTCCCTGTAACTTTTCTAGCTCTTTACAAAGTGGCCTTTAGGGCCTTGTTCTGAGCAACTACATTAATAAAAAAAAGATAGGTTAAATAACTTTGAAAGAACGACAGAAATTGAATTACCTAATTCTTTTAGGATCACAATAGGTATACTATTTGGTCCAGTAGCTTTTCTATTACTTAGATTATGTATTAATTAGGAAATCTCTATTTCATCAGTTGGAGATATAAAAATACTGTTGAGGTTCGGATTATTTAGGTATTTTTTAAAATTTGTATAAGATGAATGAATTTTAGATTGGATGTTATGTGCGACTGTCGTAAAATATGAGTTAAATTTGTCAGCAATTTTTACAGGATCGGTCAGCGAAACACCATTATCATCTAGAATAACAGTTGGAACAGAATCTTTTTTACTTTTTAGATTTATTAAACGTTGTATACCGATCCAGATTTTTCGAAGGTTCTTTGAGTTATTAATAAAGTATTTCTTAAAATTGTTTTGTTTGCTGCATCTTAATAGTTTAGTCAATAAGTTTCTGTATGAATTATACCGAGATTTTAACCTGATTTTGTTATTAATATATTGAATATATCTGCAATAAATTTTATTCCTTATTTTTATTGATGTCAAAATACCTTTTGTTATCCACGGTTTGAGAGAGAGCTTGAAGTTTTTAATACTGACCTTTTTGAGTGGCATATACTTGTTTAATAATCCGTTAAAAACCTAAAAAAATAAATTAAAACTGTTGTCAGTGTTAAGTTTATCAAATTCAAGAATTTCATCCCAAATTACGTTATTAAATTCAGAAAGAAAACCTTTTTTTTATCAAAATATGTGGTATTTCTACGAAAGATATTGTGTTTACGAGGAACAAATGTTGCATAAAAGTTAGGTTGAATGAAAAACTGAGGTAAGTGATCAGAAATTGTTGATGTTAAGTTACCAGACAACATATTTTTATCACAACAGTTAGAATATATGTTATCAATAATTGTTTTAGATTTATCAGTAATTGTTGTTGGTAAGGTAATATGCGGAAGAAAGTTATTAGAAGTTATAAAGTTGAAAAAATCAGAAGTTTCATTATCAGAATTAACTTTAATTAAATCTATATTGAAATCTCCAAGTAAAAAAATACTTTTGTTTTCAGAATTTAACTTAATTTAAATATGTTTTTTATGCACCTGATGATGTACAGACGTACGAAAAGCTTTGTGCTATTTTAATTGAAAAAATAAATATATTGTTTTAAAGAAAGCTTTTATATATTTATTCTTTTATCTTATTTTATATTGACTCTACACTACCCCATGAGAAAATGCAGTTCGTAAGCCAAGCGAGAGACAAAGGGGCAAGCTCTTGGCGTAACACACTACCTTTAGAAGACCAAGGAATGAGCCGAAACAAACAACAATTTAGAGATGCGCTGAAAATCAGATATAACGAAAAATTATCAGGATTGCCGAGCTTTTGTGTATGTGGCGAGAAATTCTCCTGCAACCATGCCCTTTCTTGTAAAAAAGGAGGGTTTGTGTCTCAGCGCCATGACGGTACACAAGATTTTCTAACCACACTACTTTCTAAAACCAACAAGAACGTACAATCTGAACCGCATTTGCTACCGTCAGACAATGAAGTCTTTCAATTAAAATCAGCAAATGTAAGCCCAGAAGCGAGATTGGATATCAAAGCTGGCAGTTTTTGGTCACCTGGAGTTAATGCATTCTTCGATGTTCGTGTCACGCATATTAACTCCAAGTCAAACCAGAACAAAACTACCAAGCAAATATTCTAAGAAAATGAGAACGAAAAGAAACGGTCTTACCTTCAAAGAGTCCTTCAAGTTGAGCACGGTGATTTTACCCCTCTTGTCTTCGGCACAAACGGCGGTATGGGAAGGGAATCCAAAAATTTCCTGAAAAATCGTTCACTCAAATTATATATCAGAGTGAATCTTTGATTATATATACTGTATTTGTTTTAAATTTTACTGTTATTGGTTTATTATTTACATTGTTAGGTTGTGTTTTATAATTTCTTTACTGTCTTTTGTGTATATTTGGTTTATTTTTGTTTTTTTGTTTAAATTCCAGAGTCATCCACGGGCAGGATTTTCCTCGAATACGTTTGTTTACTTCTGGGGCAATTTGATCGAGACAAGATTTTATAATGCCTTTCATGCTGATCCACGCATTGTTTATATTGTTTGAGTCATAAATTAAATTCCAATTGCAGCATGAAAGTAGCTCACAAAACGTTTCTTTGGTGTAGTGTTTAAAATTTCTAGATTCTTTGTTTTGACGAATACTTCTGGGAATTTAACTTTCGAGTACACGCTATTAGGTCAGGATCGCTGAATGAGATCGGTATAACATGACTACTACTAATGTTCTTTTGTTTATTTGTTAATATGATGTCAATTAGCGTTGATTTATCATTTGTAATACGCGTGGCTTGTTTGACTATTTGTTCCAATCCCCATATGGTCAGTAAAGTTTTTACGTTGAAATGATTGCCAAGTTCGAGTTTATATTTATTGGTATCTTAAAATTTACTTTAGTCTTTCTTATATGTTGTGTTATATGTGTCAAAGTTTTTCGTATTATTTGACCTTCACCTTCATCAACTGAGTAAACTGGATCAGGGATGTTTTTGAATTTGTTCTCATTTGCTTTGATTTCATCCACTTGATACTTTACAATATCTTCATCTATGTAAGTTTTGTTTTTCTCACAAAAATTGTGTAAAGACAAAACATGTGTATATAACTTTTGGAATATTTCCGAGCTTCAAATCCATTTTTCGTGTGAGTATACCCCGGCTACCTGACAAAACACCCCAGACAAAACAGCCCAAGACAAAACACAAATTTTTACTATTTAAGTTGTTCATTGGTGTAAGTTCTGTACCCAGTGGGCACAAGAGGTTTTTAAAACGTTTAAATTCCGTTTATTTTACGATCGGACGTTTAATAAACGTTTTATAATACACGTTTGTTTGACTAATTATTTAAAAACGCTTATTGCACGTTTTCTTTTACTGTGATTATTTTTAGATTCTTATTTTTATTTTGTAAATATTATTACTAATGGGAAAGTATAATCTTGTGTGTCCAAAAATATTTTTTTTGATCAAAAACGTGTTTGGAAATCGCAATTCTCCACAATGGAGGAGTGTATATTTATCTATTTTTATGCTCCGATGATTTGCCCACTTAATTTTTGTAGCTAGCAAAATCACTTTGTTTAAATTTTACCCGCACGTAATTAAAAAAACCAAATGTTAAAAAAATGTTGTCAAATATTACGCATCAAAATTAATCACAGTGTTACTTGGACTTTATTGTTGTCATATGATATGCCAGCACTTTGTATAAAAAAGAACACTTTGTAATTAAATGTGAAAAATTCACAAGTGAATTCACACGTGCAGAAAGCGGTCTCGGTTGTATTTATTTTTATATGTATTTGATGTTATACGAGATTTTATACAGAATTTGTTGTTTTTGAAAACGGTTTTCATACCAAAATGTTAAATTAATTAGGTTAGGAAATTGCAATTAATATGTTATCTCCGTCTCAATTAGCTGTTCTTAGTCTTAAGTCCTTTAGACAACAGCTATTATATTTACAGTATATATATGTATCGCTAGCTAGACATCTGTTATATACCTAGGCAGTTTTTTATACTAAAGGCGGTTCTGGTATTACATATTTATTTTGTAGTTGAAAAATGAATTACATTACAAACAACAATGGTGGGAGGAAACTATTCTATAATGGATACATGTATACCGTTAAAGCTACAACGAATACTTCAGTTTGATGGCAATGTTCCCAAAAGACAGCTTTCCGTTGCAATGGGCTTTTGAAGGTTGATATCAATGATCCTGAGTTAATTTTATCACAAACACCTCACAGTCATGCTGGTAGCAATGTTGATATAAATGTAACAGAAGCAAAACAAGCTATAAAAGCCGTTTTAACACAAACATGAACTGCTGGCGGTTCAACCCATCAAGTTCTTGTTAATAACGTATGTAGACTTACTCATGAAGAAAGAACAGCTTTTGGTAATGCAAACTCCCACAAACGAAGCTTTAACCGCTATATTGCCAAAAGTCGACCAAAAAATCCGGAGTCCCTTGAAGAACTGGAAATTAAAGGTGTTTGGGCTAGAGACGTTGATAACGAAATGTTACTAATACATGACAACCACAACAACGAAAACAGAATAATTGTTTTTGGGCACGAAAATTGTCTTAATCATTTGAGCCAATCAAACATGTGGTTTATGGATGGTACATTTAAAGTGGTGCCAACTCTTTTTGAACAAATATATGTTATTCGTGCTCCTCTTGATGAGTCGGCCATTTCATCAGTTTACGCATTCACAACTCACAAAACTCAAGAAAGTTACTGTGAACTCTTTACGATCATCACAGACAAGTGCAACGAATTGAATCTCCATTTAGATCCAACTTCAATAATGCTTGATTTTGAAAAAGGAGCCATGAATGCGATTGTTGAAGTGTTTGGTCCCCATGTACAAACAAAATGATGCTTTTTCATCTGTGTCAAAGCTCATGGCGAAAGATTCAAGATCTCGGTCTTTCTCAGCGATACTTAGACGATGACGAAATCAAGTTATTTTGTGCAATGGTAGATGGTCTTGCGTTCCTTCCTGTTGCAAGCGTCCCTGGTGCAATGCAATTATTAATTAATGAAACGCCAGCTGGGTTTGAACCTTTCGTCGAATACTTTGACAGAATTTATCTTTCTGGAACATTTCGTCGTATAGCACGACCTGGTCAGAATGTTGTTTTTCGAAATATTCCACCTCAAGTTTGAAATGTAAACGAAGCAACAAGAGAAGATGGAGCACGTACCACCAACTTGTGCGAAGCTTAGAACAGATCCTTCAATAAAATCATTGGTTACCATAATGCTACCATGCAAAATTCCCAAATAGGTTTCCCCCTAAAGAAAAGGGTCCATAAGAAGACTGAGGAATTGCAAAGTCGTCTTAAATTATTATGCAATAGACTCAATGACGAAAACATTGAAGAAGCCCAATTTTTAAGAGGTATTGGGCATAACATTAGATATAAGATTTAAAAACCGATGTAATCTAGTACATGGATAAAATATAGTACTGAATCAAGAAGAGCTTTTAATAGTTTAAGGCTTCGTGGGTTTGAACCATTAATACAAAAAATAAAAACTTCACAACCTTTCTCTCTACTTCGCTCAATCCACATTGGCATTGGCAAGAGGAAGTTTTTGTCGTCCTAAATATGTACAAAAGTAAACGTGTAAACAAAAGGCTAATGAGGTGATAATAAGACCTGTGGAACGCTGAGCATATAACACGTGTCAGTTTGTGGATGATGTAAAAGTCCGCTATCTTTTGATTGCACCATTGCCTGTGACGACATTAGAATTTGATAATATATAAACACGAAAGAACGAGTTGTGCTTTTACTTTTATTGATTTTTACTAACATATAGTATGTATTTTAACTCATTTTTATTATGTATTTTAACTCATTTTTATTGCAGAAATATATTTATTCATGTAATAACAATTATAGTATATCTGTAATTTGAAAAACCCTCCGCAATCCCTATCAATGTGACTTCTCGAAAAAAAAAAGAATCTTCTCGAACAGCTTTAAACGAACTGAACATTGCGGGCATTTCCATCGTTTGGAATCAATCCCATCAGCCCAAAGTGTGTCTAAACTATAATGTACCTCGCAGTTGTTTGAAACTTTAGGGTTTTTGATAAATCGTTGATTTCCGAAATCAACGACAACAATCTCCACTCTTCATTAATTATAGCATGAATGACAAGACAATATGACCAGGAACGATTTTAGTTCCATCCTCTATTTAGTAAACCTACCAATTTTCAAAGCCAACGGAATATTTCAAACTTTGGGCCCAAATAAGGTATTAGGGGTGAAAATATCCCAATTCTGCTACTTGATTTGAAATCAGTATCCTCTAATTAGTAAATCTACCAATTTTCAAAGCCAACGGAATACATTAAATTTTTTACACTTTTTTAATTTTTATGTTTATAGGCCGCTAAAATATTATTTTACCAAAAAGTACTATTTTGGGGTGTTTTGTCTTGGGGTGTTTTGTCTCAGGGTTTTTTGTCTTGGGGTGTTTTTATACCCCATCTTGCTTTTAAACCACTTGTTCATTATTAATGCATGATTCATATTCTTTCTTGCGAATTGGGGTCAGAGGATATGCTGGGTCACCAATAACCTAATTAGGTACTTTCACATTTTTTGATTGATAAACTGTTGGGATTTTGTTATTTCACAGTTTAAGATTAATACTCGAATTAGCAAAAATTTTGGCATCATGTACACTTCCTGGCCACATACATTCTACATCAATGAAGTAATCTCGAAAATCACATACTGCTTGCAGGGGCGGACACAGGATTTTTTTCTCCTCAGGCGAAAATATTACTCATCCCTCCTTCTCTAATTAAATTGTTGAGTTGGGCGTTTAATAGAAAAGGGGCGTTAAAAACACATTTACGGTATGCGAACAGCGGCGGTTTGTGGGCTCTTGGCTAATTTCAATTTGCAGGGGAAATTTAGCGAGTTTATAAACCCATTTCTATCATTCTCATGATTCTTAATGAGAAAGAGAAAATATTTTACGTCAGGCCTGTAATTGAAATAGAAGAGAATGGATCAAATTTATTAATGTTTTTTAAACGTACATAAAGCAACAAATAATTACTTCTGCTAAAAATTCTTTCGCCTGTCTTTATCTTTGGCAAAACCGTCTATTATTTCCGCAATATCAAAGCAGCACATGCTCAATAGAAAGAAGCGCCAACGTTGAAACCGTTTCTGTCCCATTGTATTGCTCAAATAGTTTAAAATCCGTGATTGAATGATTGTTCACTTATGCAGTTGGTGACGAACATACACAAATAGATACGAAACATAATGCTGACACATTTGGAAATACTTCTATCAGATCATTCTCGCTTACCTGTTGGTACATGTCAATTTCGAAAGAATTAATGATCTCTGCATCAAGTTATGATTCAAGTTCGCTGTCCAAATTTTCTGGATAAATGTTGAAAGGTTTTTTGCGGCATCACGTAATATGTTTTCTTTGAAACTAAACCCGGACAAAAATCCGAACCGATCTCCCAGCCTTTTGCAGGCATCCATTCGAAACGAAATGCTGTACAAAGATGGTCAACGATGGGAAGATAAGTGTTTACTCAAAATCTGACTGCTGGTCGAACCTCCTGAACTTCAACCAGATCTGTTTCAGTTTTCGTCATGGAAACGTTTCCTCTTTCTCTCCCTCACATTTCCAGACGAATACCTTCGAATTCATCACGCAAAGATGTAGCATTTCCCATATGCCATATGGGAATCCAGTAGATAAACAGCTGTTGTATTCAATGACGATCTCTCCTTCTTTAATTGCACGCTTGTGAAGTTCAATTACTTTCGGATATCATACATACAACTGAGTGCTATAAAACAAATACTATAAATACTATAAATCTTCTTAAAGATAATGAAATTAACTCTTTTCAATATATATTGTACATATAATATAATACAGGCTTTGATGTAAATGTGAAAAACTATAAACTAATTATAAAATCTTATTCAAAGCTCTCATACAAGGGAAAAACCTTGACATGTATAGATTATATACTCATTGTCTGAATAACACACAATATATAATACCCTTTCTACAACCATCATCTACACTTTTGTAACATTTGGGTAGACTAAGCAGACAGCACAAATAACACAAATATTCTCTAAATATTTATTCTAAAGGTAGAATATGTAGATAAACAATTTTTTGTGTCCTGGATTAAAAATATATATTAATCCCCCTCTCAATTAATGACTCCATAGCCCTGATACTCATTTGCTCTCCCCTCTCCCTTAAAACTTAAAAAAATCCCTGTACCCTTAAATAAAAAGACAAAGTCCACCATCCTATCATCTAGGGGGGAGTAGAACCTATATCCAACCTTCTGTTGTCCCAAGACATAAATTTTCTGATGACGGTTTATGTATCTGGAACATGATCTCTATGAAACTGCATAAGAGCTAGTCCATTGAGACGTTCACCAGACATGGTCGACCTAGGCCAAATTTTTAATCTCCTGAGAGCAGAAAAGGCTCTCTCACAGCCACATGATGTTAGTAGAGAGGTTGCTTGCTAACAATCGCAGAGCAACAACAATGTTAGCAAATGCTTCTATGCAGGAGTAGACTTTAGAGTCGAAGCAACACTGGTTGGCAAAAGATCATTGGAATTTGTCCAATACTTTTCCCAGAGTTGGCATTCTTACTCTAAAGCCAGGACAGGGAAAACCGTCAATAAAAAAATCAGTAAAAAGTTTAAATCTCTCCCTGTTCCCTAAACTGTTTCATTATTATTAAGTGTAATGTATTCTGGGAGATTCCACGTTTCAAAACTGCCGATTCGAAACCGGCCGGTTCGAAACAATATTAAAAGATTTTCATTTACGATTAGAATACAATATTTTTTAATACATCATCAACTATTTTTCTTTTTTTTATTAATAATATTTTTTTTTAACGAGGGCTTCCAGAACGATCATTAAGAATTATTATAAAGACCTCGACCCGGGGTTTTAGCGTATTTAATTTCCCATTTGTGCTACCGTTGTTTGCGATGAAATATGGTGTTGTTTATTTAAAACCGCTAACCAAACTAAATTTGTGATAGCACCCAGCCGGCACAAAAAAGTTTTTTAGAGGTTTTTTAGAAGTTTTTTTTATCTTCCAAAGAGGTTTTTAAGAGGGTTTTTTCGGTCTCAAATGTCCGCTTTTAAAACCGTTATGAACGTTTTTAAAGAGGTTTTTTAAACGATTTTCGGAATTGTTAAGCCTTCAAAAGCATTTTTTCGGCGTCTTTCGTAAACCTTCGAGTTTATTGCAAACATATTATTAAGCGAAAAGAAAAAGGGAAACATACTTTTCTTAGATTGTCATGTTTATTGAAAATTATTCACATAATATTATAGCTAATATATACATATAAATATACAATTTGTGCACTGTTAGGACCCGAACTTGTTCGCTATTTTTTACAGACATTCTTTAATTTCTTTGACAGGATATTTCTTATCGCCTTTTTCGGTGGCATCCCCATACTTTTCATTTACCGTATCTAAAAATATGAAAGCTTGACTAATAAATTGAGTTATACTTAGTGAAAGTTGGCTATCTTTGGGTTAAACCCCACAGTAAAATGTTAGTTTAGTATGACTCATCCATCGTTGTATATAGTTTGATACTTTGGTCCATGGTAAAATAGGGCATGCATAATAAAAATTATTCACCGACAATCACTTTATAAAGTGGAGTATCCATTACTCCAACCTTATTGTTTCCTCCTCATTACATCTGGAGAGGAATTCCAGCCACAGTGAAAAGTCTAAACGTAAAATAGATAACATATAGATATTGAATAAGTTGTGATTACATGCTATAATTTCCTAAATTATACATATTGCAGAATAATTTCTATACTTGTATCCGTCCTAAATAAGTTTAAGATATAAAATCAACAACTTACGTGTTTAGTATTTGTTTCACTGCATAACTAGAACTCTTTTTAGTTGTTGGATCTGATAGAAATAAAAATTCGTATTTTATTTCATATATATCAACAGTAACTTCCAAAGTTTGCTCATTATTCGTAGATGCGATGCCTAAATATTCTTAACTTATCTTAAAGGAGTACTCCAGTGAAAAAAATACATATAAAAAAAGTATACTTTTCTTATCCCTATACATAATATTTTTAAAATTAAGAAAAACTTTTAACGTTGCACTTTTTTCACAAGGTTTTTTCGAATCAAACTCTTTTTTCTTAATCTTCTCTTTTTCTTGAGTTTTTGAAGCGGCCACGCAATCATTCAGAGCATGGAACTGAATAATTGCTCTGACGTCAGAACAGTCAAAACATTACTACATTAGCTTCAACATTCGAACATAAACTAGTGGGTAATACAAGTTTATTTTTATTAAATTCAATATTTATTATTTTAGTTTAAATTTAATCATATGGCTAGTTCAAATAGCAGTTCCAGTTCTGATGGTAGTGACATTTCTTTTGGGGAAGATATCACAAACATGATGGCAAAACTAAAGCCTTATGATTTTGAACCTCTCGTTTCTTCTAACGAAGAAAGTAACAATGAAGAGCTAGAAGAGCTGTCCATATCAGACGAAGAAGGCCATTAAACTTCTCGCGTTGGCAATGTTTTGTGGTGCAAATGCCAAGAATGTAAAGAAATGCCAACCCAAGTAGAATGTTTATGTTGCTCAGAAAGCTGTGAAATACCAGATGATGTTTTTGAAGGTTTGAAGCTTTGGTTTAGCCAAAAATAAATATTAAATGTATATACAGCAGGGGAGGGTGGGGCTTGTTGTCACAAAAATGACTTAATAGGCAATAGTTTTTTCAATGCATGAATCAAATTAAACAGTGTGTGTGTTTTTACTAACCTTATTTGCCCCTTTACCAAAAATGCCCAGTAGTTTTTAATTATAGATTCTCAGTAAATATATTATTAATAATAAATAATTTCATTTATGTCTCTCCAAAAAGCCTCTTACCCAGTCTTTTCCTGCTTTCTTATTTTGCAACAATGAATAAGGAATTTCTTCCAATTAGTTGGCAAAAGTGAGTTCGATGGTGATCCCATAAAAAATTGCGGCAGCTTTTTAAATGTAATTGGCAAGATCGTTTTCCATTTCTTCACTCAAACACCACCTGGCTTTCTTGTAACCAAAATGAACTTGCTCCAAAGTGCCTTTTCTTGCCTTTTCTATATACAATTTGTTCATTAAAACTCGCCGAAATTTTTTGTTAAATCACTGATGTGACCGACCACCGCAACGTTCCCATGCTCCTTCAGTCTGTATTTGACAGAACTCCAGAAAAAATGAATCGCTTTAGTTTGCCATAAATTCTTACACTTACTGTATAAAAATTTATAATGGGGGCAGAGACTTTCGTTAATGTAAATAGGCGCTTTCTTATTGCAAACCTCTTTCAAATACTTTTTCTTCGACAGAATTTGCGAGGCCGATTACGATTAACGAATTTAACGATTGTTATTCGTCTGTTCTTTTGTCGATGGCAAGCCGGGATTTTATCAGGTTGCACACCACAATCGATTGAATCAAATATATCGCATACCTCATCCTCGAGATCACTATCACTAACTGTGTTCGGAATTCCATGTACCTCCACACAATTACGTCTAGAATACTGCTGACAAGCAAACATTTGGTGCTCCAAAGATTCCAAACGAGACGATATACCAATAACACCCTCGTTTTCAGCTGCGTCATGATGTTGTTCACGCATTTCGTCAACCGCCGCCGTCAAGTTGAATACTTGAGATTTTAACTCATCTATCGAGTCTCGGAGCGAAATGTTTACCGATTGCAAACTCAAGAATTTATCAATGATTTCATCCTTGTTTAGCTTTTTAAGTTGTTGCTTATTAAATGCCATAGTTCAGTATAACGCGCGTTGAAAATTTCAAACACAAAAAATTCACCACAGGAAAAACGTTGAAATTAATGCACGTCTGTTCTCATTGAATTCAGAAACGATTATGAATGAGCAAATGAGTGCTTGTTACAATGAGCAAAAACAGACTTCTTCAATCAATTGTTGATAATGAAAAAGACATTGGTTCATCTGTGCAATGTTCGAACTGCAATTAGATATAGAGAACTCTTATCTAATAACTTACATAAAAGGAGAAAAAATGATATGATTGACCAATGTGTCCTGGCGGATCAAGTGGAACCTTTGGAAGATCTTACCCTTCGATAGGGACCGTAGTATCAAAGCTGGAGAAAGGAAGAAAAGAGAAAGTTCAAGCAAAGTCATTATTGGCTCTAAAATGTAAATTACTACCCAGATTTGTCAAAGTTCAAGTCAACGTTTAACGAAATAATATTTGACTACATCAAGGTCAACAAGGAGAAAGCACAACAGATTCTTTTTGCAAAACAGATTTACCATTCTGGAGATACCAATACATTTATGATTCAGCAAGACTCAATAATTAACAAGCAGGCCAAGAAGAAGGAGACACTTCTGTCTTGAATAGTCACAGGGGAACAAGATTGTTCTTCGCACTCCATCTGGGGACACAGATATCCTAGTGGTTGCCCTTGGGCCAATTGAAGAACCTGATTTTGAGAGAGTATCTGTAATGGTACTGGAAAGAACAAAAAACAAGGATGGTTGAAAGATTTTAAATTTTGTATGTTCAACGGTGCTTGTTACAATGGAAAAAGCACAAGCTCTGCAGATAACAGCTAACTATCTTTTTTATTACTCATAAAAAATTGTCAGTATATTTTTTTCAATCAACTCGCGGGCGCCACTCCAACCACCAACACCCGTACTTTACCGCATCGAAATGCTACTCATTATTTGGCAACGTAAAACCGGGGGAGTCAAAATAACTTCCAAACCACCACCTCTTTGTTCGCTACCACCAACAGATGATGCCCTCGAACTTAACATCAAACGAGCAAGATATCAAAGACTGGTTTGGGGATCGTGTCTTGATGGTAACCCACTAAATTTGGACCCTTGCCAGGTAGTTAATATTAGATAGACATTTCTATTTAAATAACAATTTATTTCATAGTGTAACAATAGGAGGTGAGGTCACAAATGAAGTACTTGAATTAACAGAAGACAAAGAATTTGTTGAAATCAAAGACTTTTCAAAAGACAAATTATTAAATAAATTTTGACTAACAGAAGACGTACATAGTTTTGTTTTTTGTACATAGGTTTAAAAAACTTGAAATTACTTTAGATGAACCAATATCCTTTTTTTCAAGGGTATGTTTGAGTTAAGTTGCTTTACTTTATGCTTAATATTTGCCTGAACCTGTAAAGGTAAATTGAAAAGTAAAGGAACATAATGATTAAGAGCCAATCTCTGTAAGAATGGGGCAGTTTGGCCATATTCTGATAGTAATTTTTTTTTAAACTTCATCTTAGAATTTGTTATACTACTATATAAGGGAGAAAAAGTTCCAAAATTTGAAGGTGCAGAAATCAATAATGCCCGATATATGGCCAATTTAACATTTTTGAAACCGCAAAGAAAATGAATATTTGTGATTTTACATACTTTATTGTCTTATATCTGGTTGCGCCCTTAAGATCACATGACTTTTTTTTAAAAAAAAATTATTAGAATACTTTGAAAACTTTCAAATTTGGGAGGTTCTTTTAAAACTTTAAAAATAATATTAATGTAAAGAATAATGTTTGGGGAAAAGAAAAAACATTATTCAAATATTTTTTTAAAGGGTCTGGGCACGATACTGCTTCAAAACCGGCACAAAGTCAAAAGTTGCAATTTTTCCCTCACTTTTCCAGATTGCGCCCCAAATTTGGTGAGGTGATATTGTTTTCAATAGTCCACTATGTGTACTAACAGCAGAAACAAGAAAACCTGTGTGACCTCCTACAGATTATGAAAAAATTATCATACAGACAAAAAAGCAAGTCTCAATCAAGCTGAAAAGGTTTGTAAAGGATATTTGATGGTTTTAAATTACACTTAGGGGAATTAGGGGCCAATTTAAGGTACTTTTGACCTTTTGACCGGTTTTTACTTTGAATTTCTGAACTTTTAATTATTTAAAAAACTTTTAAGTTTTTCAGTTTATATCGTAGCTTTTTTAATTTTTAACCTATTATATTTTATATTCTTATTTATTTATGTATATTTACTTAGTTTTAATGCAGGACATATTTGATAGCAATGTTTTTAACACTGAATTGTACATCCTGTTGTACGATGAAATATGCAACAAAATAATGTTTCTGACGAAAATACCTTTCAAATTCTTTTTTGAGTGTAAAGAAAGAAATTTAAACTCCAAACATTTTTTGGATAATCAAGCAGCGACAAAGTGTTAATAAAATAAATTTTTATTAAAATATTGTAGAACATAATATTCATTCAAACTTCTCTTGTAATTACAGTTCTTCAAATTTTGATGTCATTGCATTGCAACTAGGGGAGAGCCAGTGTAGCTATTTGGGAAAGAAAGGAATGAGTCTGCATGTGGATGTTTTTCTGATGCAAATACCAGTTGGTGGTATGGCAATTTATTTTTGTTTATTTATTATGATTTGTTAAAATAAGGTTCTGACTTATCATTTTTAATATTTCTTCTTATTTCCTTAAGTTAAAAGGTAAGGTACCTTAATCCACGCCAATAATGTCATTCTGGCCTTGCAACAAATTTAATTGGCACCAAATTTTTCCAAACAAGGTAATTGAAATAGAACAATCAGGGTTTGAATTAACATATCACAGTTCACAATTTCCGATACGTTTTAAAGAAGTGCAATATGAAAAACATATTCTTATTAATTCGAACCTCGACAATCCTACATTTTTTTTTGAGGTATTGTTTTTACAGCAAGTATCAACAAGGTCACATACTTCACTGATTTCGTCATCCTTACAGCAGCAAATGGTCATTTAATTCAGGTATTCAAGTTGTGAAGCCATTTACCAAATGTCTAGAGGTGTCTATCTCACAAAATGAAAATAAAAAACCCCGCAGCGATCGACAACTTTGCAAATTGATATTTTGCAATGACATGCAATGCACCACAACATTCGACTCAATTCAAGAATTGGAACAGCACATGATTCAAGGTCTTCACTCAATTGCACATGCCATCTCCTCCTTTGACCATAGCAAAAAATCTTTTGCTAATAGGATGTTATTGGCTTCAGCATCTCATTAACATGTAACATCATCCCCTAATTTAATTTCCAAAAAGACGAGGGTCTAAAATTGTCAAACAAGTTATCTCGAAAGCATAAGCGAATTCAGTCGACACAATGTAAAATTCTCTGCACGAAGAGTAGCAGTTGTGTGGCAAGTGTCCGTAAAAAGTAGCTAGAGAGTAGATTTTTAAAAAACATTAGAATGATTCCACCATACATATTCGCCATAATTTTAGGCCGTGGTTATTCGTCCGACACCGGATCCGTATGTCAAATTGCTATTCGTCCGACATACATGAACGGTATTCCAACGCATGCGCGCACGTCATTTTTGGCATTTTTTCGTATACTAATATTCTCGGAACCCTGCAAATGGTTGATTTCACATTTTGCAACGTCGAGAATCTTAAACTGTTGAATATTTTTCCGATATCAACCCCCGATGTGTGCAGTCCAGAGGCTAGCATTTTTTCTTGGAAATTTCTCGTTGAGTGGCTGATCTTTTACATCAACCTACCATCAAAGAAGGGTTAAAACTTCGAATCTGTTGGCCGTTTTAAGGTATCGTAGTATCTGGGGTTTAAGCACGGTGGTTTCGGCTAATAATTATATAAATAAATTTGAGGGCTAAAGCTAACCTTTGTTTGACCTTGAAGCCAATTTCTAGCAAAATCAATTGAAATCAAATGAAGACCATACAAATGTACATTTTTGAGACTATTAGACGATCTTAATCAACCTTTTGTGGTACCTTTTATGTATTTATGGAGACCCTGCATACCTGTTGCGTCAATTTCTACAGGGCCCATTTCAAGGTACTAACCTACTCAAATCGATGAGTAAAGTAAGTGTCTCATAAACAATTTTAAATTCTTAGATTTCAAAAAAATCAAAAGCTTGGTCTAAGTTGCATTGGAAAGACAGATTGTGTATCTGCTTTACTTAATGCTTGTACATGCATATACAAGAACTACTCAAATTTCTTTGGCGTAGATCCCCAAATTTTGGAAGAAATTTTATATTCTAAACATTTTTTAAGAAACTATAATTTTAAAATTGTCTATACCATATTAAATGTAAACAGTTGTCAGACTGTGTTTATTATTATAGTTTTGAATTACAAAATAACTAAATGCTCGGAACATAAATTTGTTGAAGAATCAATATTTTACATATGATTGTTTAGAGTTTTTCAGCAAATTTTGCCATTAAAACCATCTTTGCTTGGGTTTGTTGGGTTGATTGTTGAATCAGTGTTTGGACTGCTTGTTCTCGCTATTGTAGCATTTAAGTTCCTCACGCTTTAGTTTTAGTTCATCTTCACATAAACTAAACACACTTTCACTTCGCTCTCTTAATTAACAACTTAAGTAATTAACAGTTTCACTACCGTAATATCTCTTTCTAGGGGAGATTGAAAATTATCAGCAGTCAAGGCTCCTTTGTCTAGTTTTCTCTTTTGTTTTTCAGAAAATCGTTCCAGCGATGATTTTCTAGAATTTTATTCAACATTAACTTGATTTGATTTTTTTCCTTTTGAACTGTTTGCTCATGGTCCTTTTGTTTTTGAAGACCCTTAATATCTTCAAGCAGGTCATCTATTTCTGTATGTTCAGGCGCTACTCCACTTTTTCGTAATTCTCAAGCTTTTTTAGTTTTGTATAGCTTAAGGAAGCACACCTGTATTAGACATGGAAATTGAAAACCTTTGATTTAGTGTTTTAATTTTACTACATATCAGTAAGATAACTTCATACAAAATATTTTCTAGCAAAAAAATGTAAAATTTTGGAAACTATAATGCTGAATCAGCAAAAAATATGCAAAAACCTCTAAACACATATTTCCCTATGTTACATATGCTGAATTAAGTTGGAAATTTCCAGTTGTAAGGAGGATTATATCATTAAACTGTCAGAAGGGAATTCTGACATCTTATAAATCCATAATGGCAGATTATTTAATCCTGAAACAAAAAATTGGTCTTTTAGAGCAAAGTTCAAGTAAGAATTAGTTGAAAACTACATGAGTACTTAAAAAACTGTTAGTTCAGCTAGATCATCTCCCTATAAGGAACATACCCTGAAAATTTGATGCAAGAAGCGGTTAGTGAGATATGTGGAAAAATATATCGTCAAGAGGCACAAAAATCAGAAAATGAGAAAATAAGCAAAAACTAAATGCAAATGAAATAAAAATACAATAAAATAAGATAGTGTCCCAATTTTTACCAGCTTCATAGCTTTCTCTACCCTCTTTTGCCCTATTAACATCAATGTATCCTTTCTTTATAGCTCTTAGAACTTTACGTCACTTTTTTCTTTACGACTTTCTTTATTTGTCATGGAGTCGTTTGAAATCCTTTCGTGAAGCAGCTTTCCTTCACAAGCTTAACAGTATTTAGATAACACTTTAGTGTCAATGAAATTTTTATTGGCATGTGCCACTGCTGTAATGACGCCATGCATAGAACTAATCCTCTTCTGTGCCAGCTGCCATCAACGTATAATTGAGTGTCAATGGCTTTCTTTGTCAGCTTCAGAATCTATAATATTCCTGACTTCTTTTCCTGCATCCTTCATATTACTTTCAGCACTTTCCAGATAAACACTGTTTAATTTGTTAACAATCCTATAATCCATAACAATACGCACATTCACATCAAAAGAGTTACACTCAGGGGTATTAAGATTGTTTATTTCTGGTGATGTGTTGAAATACTGCAATCAATGTCTATTTTATGTGCAAAGTCATTCCAGTGTTCATCAGAGCAACGATTCATATTCAAAATTCTCCCATATTCCGGACAGAAGGAGAATTGCTCAAACAAAGCATTTAAGAGTACAAAGTTAACTGTAAATAACAACTGCCGCTACTGTCCACTGGTGTTTCTGATTGTTGGACTTTGAGTCGTTTTGACGATGGTTGTTGGGGACTGGCACATTTTTGCTTTCGACATGTGTTTCTTGCCATGAAATCTTCTCACCACCAACCAACATTAGGATCTACCATTTTGAATAAAAATCATTATTTTGAATCATGGGAATGGTGTAAACAGGGCGTTTTTATTTGGGGCGATTTGGAGCTTTCTAGGCTCAAAGAATTCATTTTTTACTGTTTGGACTCTCTGCTCGATTTTCAGTTTTCACTGTTTGGACTCCCTTCTCGATTTTCAGTTTTAATTGCTTGGATCTCCATGCTCGATTTTCAGTTTTCACCGTTTGGATCTCCGTGCTCGATTTTCTGTTTTCATTGTTTGGATATCCCTGCTTGATTTCCATTTTTCATTGTTTGGAATCCCTGCTCGATTTTCAATTTTCATTGTTTGGATCTCCGAGCTCGATTTTCAGTTGTCACTGTTTGGATCTCCTTTCTCGATTCAATTAAATTCTTCAATTCAATTCGATTCAAATCTCGATTCAATTTTCATGGTTTAGACCGCCGTACTTGAATTTTAGTTTTCATTGTTTTGATCTCCCTGCTCGAATTTCAGTTTTCAGTTTGGACTCCCTGCTCGATTTTCAGTTTTCATTGTTTGGACTCCCTGCTTGATTTGCAATTTTTACTGTTTGGATCTCCGTTCTCGATTTTCAGTTTTCACTGTATGGATCGCCGTACTCGATTTTCTGTTTTTATTGTTTGGATCCCCTTCTCGATTTTCAGTTTTCATGGTTTAGCCGCCGTACTCGAATTTCAGTTTTCACTGTTTGGATTCCCTGCTCGATTTTCAGTTTTCACTGTTTAGATCTCCCTGTTCGATTTTCAGTTTTCACTGTTTGGACTCCCTGCTCGATTTTCACTTTTCACTGTTTGGACTCCCTTCTCGATTTTCAGTTTTCATTGCTTGGATCTCCATGCTCGATTTTCAGCTTTCACCGTTTGGATCTCCGTGCTCCAATTTCAGTTTTCACGGTTTGGATCTCTCTGCTCGATTTTCATTTTTCACTGTTTGGACTCCCTGCTCGATTTTCAGTTTTCACTGTTTGGATCTCCTTACTCGATTTTCAGTTTTCACCGTTTGGATCTCCGTGCTCTAATTTCAGTTTTCACGGTTTGGACTCCCTGCTTGATTTTCAGTTTCAACTGTTTGGACTCCCTGCTCGATTTTCAGTTTTCACTGTTTGGACTCCCTGCTCGATTTTCAGTTTTAACTGTTTGGACTCCCTTCTCGATTTTCAGTTTTCACTGTTTGGATCTCCCTGCTCGATTTTCAGTTTTCACTGTTTGGACTCCCTGCTCGAGATTTTCACTTTTCACTGTTTGGACTCCCTTCTCGATTTTCAGTTTTCATTGTTTGGATCTCCGTACTCGATCTTCAGTTTTCACTGCTTGGATCTCCCTGCTCGAATTTCATTTTTCACTGTTTGGACTCCCTGCTCGATTTTCAGTTTTCACTGGTTGGACTCCCGCTCGATTTTCAGTTTTCACTGTTTGGACTCCCTGCTCGAGATTTTCAGTTTTCACTGTTTGGACTCCCTTCTTGATTTTCAGTTTTCATTGCTTGGATCTCCGTACTCGATTTTCAGTTTTCACTGTTTGGATCTCTCTTCTCGATTTTCAGTTTTCATGGTTTAGACCGCCGTACTCGAATTTCAGTTTTCACTGCTTGGATCTCAGTACTCGATTTTCAGTTTTCACTGTTTGGATCTCCCTGCTCGATTTTTAGATTTCACTGTTTAGACTCCCTGCTCGATTTTCAGTTTTCACTGTTTGGACTCCCTGCTAGGGTTTCAGTTTTAACTGTTTGGACTCCCTTCTCGATTTTCAGTTTTCATTGCTTGGATCTCCATGCTCGATTTTGAGTTTTCACCGTGTGGCTTTCCGTGCTCGATATCCTGCTCTCGTTGTTTGGATCTCCCTGCTCGATTTCCACTTTTCATTGTTTGGAATCCCTTCTCGATTTTCAGTTTTCATTGTTTGGATCTCCGTCCTCGATCTTGAGTTTTCACTGCTTGGATCTCCCTTCTCGAATTTCACTTTTCACTGTTTGGACTCCCTGCTCGATTTTCAGTTTTGACTGGTTGGACTCCCGCTCGATTTTCAGTTTTCACTGTTTGGATCTCCCTGCTCGATTTTCATTTTTCACTGTTTGGACCGCCGTACTCGAATTTCAGTATTCATTGTTTTGATCTCCCTGCTCGATTTTCAAAAAAAATCGAGTATCAATTTCCCATAAACCTGTAACTACGCAACAGAACAATCCCAAATTACGACATCTTCAAATGATTACTTTCTTGGTATTGGCTATGAACTGCTGTTGTAAATTACCGACCAATTTCAATTTTTATCTAAAATCTTCGAAGAATTGATTTTAAAATAATTATTCCGAATACAACGGTCTTTTTTATCCTAGACAATTTGGTTTTGAGAAAAACACCGGTGTAGCAGATTATCTTAACTCCCTGTGAAAGATGACTCCCGGGGTCAAAATAAACTAGAGAATAATAACTCCCCTAGAGTAGAAATAACCTAGTAAATAATGACTCCCCCAGTTAATAAACACTCCTCTTATTTTCCAAAGAGAAGTTCAAAGGCAAAGGGGAGTTGAAATAAACTGGTTATTGAAAACTGCCCTTGAAAATATTTTGAAGTCATTGCAGTGTTCCTAATATATTCGAATGTTTTGTTTTGATTCACGTGAGTGGTTCGGTGGTTGCGAGCAAAATAGTCACACATGTTTTCTTATTGAAAATGGCTGCCAAACAACATGTGCCACTTAGTGAAATTAAAGTATATTTGGAAACCAAAAAATATACAGATAGATTCTCAGGTTAGTTTGTCTTTTTTCCCATTTTATGACAACTCTTAATTTGAATTCTGACTTATTTAAAAAAAAAGGTAAACATATGATATGAGTTGCTATTTTGAATGAAGGGGGTATTTTTATAGTTTTGTCTTGAGGATTTGAAACCTTAAAAGTGGATTGACTAATCATTCTTTAAGTTTTATTGCAAATTTTATGAAAACAATTAAAATTCTATTTTAGGGCACAAAGGAAAGAAGAAAAATTTTCGCCGTGCTTGTCGAATTTTTTCACTTGTAGGTGAGAAGTTCATGTACAAGAACGAACGATTAGTAATCACATCACCAGAGAAACAGACAAAAATCATCCAAGATATCCATGAAGGCCTCGGAAACAGCAACAAAGCCAAGGCAATGGCTTCACATCGTGGAAGAGATACCACCTACCAAAAATGTGCAGAAAAATTTTTTGGCACAATATGTTGAATGACATTGCTGAATTTGTCAAACGTTGCTACGTATGTCAAAAGCATGGAAAACTTATTAAAATGATTTCTCCTGAGTTGCAGAGCGTCTCCGTGCCTAGTGAGGTAATGCGTCAAGTTGGGATTGACTTATGTAATTTGCCAGAGGTTGACGGGTACAAGCATTTGATCGTTTGCATTGATTATTTTTCGAAGTGGTCAGAAGCTAAGCCAGTGAAGGACAAATCAGCTGAAACGGTTGCTACATTCCTGTACGAGGTTATTTGTAGGCATGGTTGCCTGAAAGTTCAAGTCAATGACCAGGGAAAGGAATTCGTTAACGAAGTGATAACGAATTTGCATGAAATGACTGGTGCAGATCAAAGAATAACGTCTGCATACCATCCTCAGGCCAATGGTCTCGTTGAACGACAAAATAGAACCATCAAGGACTCGCTGGTGAAAGTTTTGAACGAACGGGCAGATGAATGGCCTTATGTAATTCAAGGTGTTTTGTTTGCACACAGAGTGAGTAAACACTTTTCAACCAAATTCACTCCGTTCTTTTTGATGTACAATAGGCATCCAATTCTACCCAACGATTTAAAGTATGATTTAGATTCGAACTTACAGAATTCAGATATTCCGTTTGACTTGGAAGAGTTCGAAACTATCCTGTCATCGACGTTGAAATTGAGACAAGATACCAACGACGATGCAAGCAAAAATATTGCAGCAGCACAAAAGAAACAACAACGCGACTACAACCGTCGCCATTTGTTACCAACAACATTAAAAATCAACGATAAAGTTTGGGTCAAAAATCAGAAAAGACTTGATAGAAAAGGAGGAAAGTTTACATTTAAATGGTTGGGACCATATACATTGGAGAGCATTTCTAAGACTGGTTTGTGCGCGTTGAAAAATGAGCGTGGTCGTGTACTAGCTAAAAAGTACAATGTTGGCCTCCTTAAATTATGTCTTGATCCTTTGAATCAGCCTGACGATGAAGCTGAAACATCACCACCCCATGATGATGAGCCCGGACCATTACCGCCCCATCATGATGATGCGCCCGAACCATCACCGACCCAAGACGATGAACAAAAACTGCCCCTGTTTCACGATGACGAAAAGCCAGCTAGTAAGCCAAACAGATGGAATCAGTTACCCGATGAAATCGTAAAGACGATCCTTGTTCAAGCTTCCACAAAATACCTTACATCGTTCAATCATATTTCTTTGACATGCCATTGTTTCAAAGAAATCCTTGAAAGAAGGAAAGATCGAGTGCTCCCAGAATTACATTTTTCATTTACTGACAAAGAACGGAATGAATTAAAGAGATATAATGGAAAAGTCAAAATAAGCACCCGAAAGCTTACAAAATTATTCGGAGCGCATTCTGGGGTATTAAAGCAAATTGAATACATAGTGAACAGTCAGAAATGGAAGTCATCTTGGCTTTTACTAGAGCCAAAAAGTAATTCTATGTTTCATGTTCGGAAGACCTACTGGAAAAAAATAACTAACCCTATCCTAATCAAAGATAATCAACCAATTGAGTCGTCAGAGATCGAAGAGGAGAGCCAAGAAAATTTTTGGATAAAAAATGAATATTTTCTCAAAATTGAAGATAGAGAAATCCTTAACTCGAAAAGCGCTTGGTTGAATGACCGTATAATGGATGCCGCGCAGAAATTGATATGCAAAACACTTGGCGAAGAAGATAGCTATCAATCTGTTTTGAATACTCAAAAGAACACCGCCATCCCTTTTGATTCTGTATACCAAGACCACATTCAACTCTTACACGACGGAGGTTCGCATTGGTTTTTGAGCTTTTGCTCAAGTGGTCGGGAGCAGATTTGCGATAGTTTGAAATCGACTTTGAATCGTTCTTCTAAGAAATCCATCTATTCATTGTATAAGCATGTGGTTGGTGAATTTCAAAATGTTGCCCCAACATTTCTATCCGTGCAAAAGCAACAGGATGGATTCAATTGTGGAGTCTTCGCTATCGCTTTCGCAGCAGAGATCCTTGATGGTAATTCACCAATGGAAGCAGTGTTCGATATCGCTAACATGCGGAATCATCTCATGGTATGTCTTGAACAGCAGACACTGATACCATTTCCAAAGGTGAATTGATAATCGAGATTTAAAAACACTTTCTGGCGTTATTTTTTTCACTTTAGTTTTGTTTAGGTACATACATATCAGCAGGTTTGAAGTTTTCATGCTTTTGTATTCTACAACATTTTTTGATATCTTTTATTTATCAGAAAAAAAGCTTTCTTCATGTCATTGAAAGTAAGCAAACTGAAGAATTTTTCTCATATTATTTTCATACTGGCAATATTTTTTTAATCGCCGTTGGTTAAACTTTGAAATCGATTTATCTTTTAAAATGGTTTACTAAAAAACCTTTGTTACGTTTTCTACTAATTCTATCAATTTTTGACGTTTCTTAGGATTTATAAATAAAAGACACCTTATCTTTACCTTACAGTGTCTTTATTCTTTCCTATTTTTATTAATTTGTAACTTTTCTAGGATTTCGAGAAAAACATTCTTATCTACTGTACTTCATATTCTGTAGTCATGTGCTTTTTACAGCAAGTTTTGTCACTTTCCGCCGATTAACTTTGAAAATTTGTTAATTCTTTCCGACTAAATCTTTCAAATCACTCAAAACCTATTTTTAATTTTCAGTTCAAAGCACAAATTTACGTCAGAAAATGCAAACAAAGTTTGCTCACAAATTTTTTAGTTAAGGCAAAAAAGTCGGGAAAAGATCTTGGTCTATCCAAAAAGAAATATAAGGGAGTCAAAATAAACTGGGGGAGTTATTATTTCCTAGGAAATGTTGACTCTAGGGGGCCACAATTCACTAGTATATGACCGGGGAGTTATTATTAACTAGTTTATTATGACTGGGGAGTTATTATTAACTAGTTTATTATGACTGGGGAGTTATTATTAACTAGTTTATTATGACTGGGGAGTCATTATTAAGGGGAGTTAAAAATTCCGGTGACACCGGAACAGATCACGCTATTTTGGATACAATTTGGAGAATCAGGTTCGATTTAATGCTGACTATTCTCATTTTGTTATCCCTACCCGCGGTTTTACCCGTACTTTACGTTATCCCCCGATGCCTATTGATCCTCCCGGTGATATTACTAAGAAGTATATTCCCCGTGTTTCTGGTGCTTGGTACAATGTTGTTGATGCTATGCAATGGCAGAAAGATGGTTTTGTTATTCCTTGTTGGGAATGGTTAGGTTCTAATCCTAGCAATCTTCCTTATGTTTGTAATATTGATGTATATATCCAAGTTCGTGGTCTCACTGTTAATCGTGATACTCCTGGGATCGATATCCCTGAACCGTTTGATTACCTGCACCGCGATATCTCCGATTTTGAGATGATTAAAGAGGCTGAACTTTTAAAATTGTAAATTTATTGCTTGTTCTCTGTTTATTACATTAAAGAACTTAAAACGTCTTGTTATTGCTTCTATTACTTTTTCGTCTATAAATATTTCGTTGATATTATATTGACTCGTAATTATAAACTTTTTATACTTTAAATTGATGGTTCCTCTTTTTGTTTCGCCTGTCGTGGCGTATTCGTCGCCCCATATCTTTAAATAGTGGCTTAAGCATTTTACGCTTAGATCGAAGTCGTCTAGTAAGACTGTTTCTTGGTTGTGGTAGCCATCCCACCATTTATTTTGCTGTTTCAAAAAAAGGTTAGGGTATAATGCTCGTACTCGATGTGATTTACCGACTCCTGATTCGCCCATGATCCATATACCCCTTGGCGCATCTGTGCCTTGTTTATCTTCTAATATCAGAGCCAAATGTGTTAGCCCGTGTCGGTATTTCACAAATACTTCGCTGTGATCTTCCGCGATTCTGCGCATGCTTTTTCCGTCTTTCACATCTTTTATTGCGTCTAGTAGATCTGTTCTCTTTCCCATAGTGGCAATATCTTTTGGTGTAATGTTTGACCATGGACCTGAAAAAAATTTGAAAGCTTGTACTTTGTTTTTTGAAGGGAGATTCACTCGCAATACTAACAGATAGGTTCAGGTTTGAATGGAATTTCACTCAACCGACTGTTCGCTCGTCCCAGTGTATACTTACAAGGGGATCAGCTTCCTGCAAGGGTTAGGTTCAGGCCTAAGCCCCAGTGATTCACTCGCAATACTAACAGATAGGTTCAGGTCACGTTCTACTGTTCACTTACCATCTATTCTGCTATCATTTTTACGGCAGTATCTTTCGCCTTCTTTCGGGCTTCGACATCTTTCGATATGTGCTCGACTATCGCTGAAAATCGCTTTTACGGCACCAAATGCTTTTTTTCTCTCAAATTGTAAATACATTTGGTAGTGTGGAGTTTCATTGTCCCCTTGCTCCAATTGGAATGTGTATTTTATATGTTGATCGTGAAATATTTTGATGTATTCATCTTTATTTTTTGTAGGATTGTTGTCTGTTATTAACCACGTTCTTGATTGTTGCGCTGGCATGCCTTTGCTACCGAAGTGCCGTGCTTAGTATTAGTAATTATTTTTATGTTTGTAGATACATTATGTAGATTTAGACTTTGAGAACTCAACACACAAGGTTTTTAAGCAAATTGTATAAATATAATGAAAGTTTTATAAATCAAAGTTTGCCTTATAAATTTTATGGTTGTTTTAAGGACACTTTGTAATTTCTTAATTTTGACAATTAATTATAGTTATATAGCTTCGCAATTTAAAAGATTTAAATCAATTGCTTTGCATTTGAAGCAGAGAATTAACACTGATATATATACATATGCGATTCAAACAGGTTATCACTTGTTTTTATAGGATGATTTGGACAGACGACAAAGACCTTATGATGATAAGAGATGGCTGCATGTGGTGTGTTTTCACACAAAACTGGAAGCCGGAATAGAGGTGCAGCATGGCGAGAAGTTGGATTGAAACTGAACCAATTTGATAATGCTGCTTTTTTGCTTATGATATGCAACGTTAACAGCACGCTTTGCAATAATTAGGAGAAATTATAAAACTAAAAACAGATTAAATCAACCGGCCTCGGAGGAGAGCCTTTAAGTGAATACGGCATTCTACTAGAAGATTTAATTGAACAGAGCAATGATGCCGACCTACGAGAAGAATCTGAATCTTCGCTGAAAAAGCTACTGTCGATCGAGAGCTTGTTACCGTTAGAGTAACAGCGATGGAACGCTTCAGCAAAACACGAAAAAGAAACTGTGAAGGGAATGAAACTGAAACTGCTTCCTCATCCAAAAAAATACGTCGTCATAGCTCCGATATTCGTACCTTTTTGAAGTGAGAAAATAGAAGCTAATATAAAGCAAAAATTAAGAGGCGGAAGACAAAAGGACTGGAGTTTCACCAACATATAGCATCACAACAGAAGCAATCTGCTGACAATTTTGTGTTGATGCAACAGCAAATGCAACAACAAATGCAGCAGCAAGCACAACAACAACAGATGATGCAACAGCAAATGCTGGGAGTGAATGCACTTTTACAGCAAGAAATGATTAAGAACGAGCAAAATATTGTCAAAAAAGTAAATTGGATCAATGGGGTATGCTGGGTCACCATATATACCAAGAGCATTGTCATTTACTACAGCATTAACTTGTAATTTGAAATCTTTGGAGTGCCAAATGTTTGCTTGTCAGCAGTATTCTAGACGTGATAATGTGGAGGTACACGGAATTCGATCTCGAGGACGAGGTATGCGATATATTTTATTCAATCGATTGTGATGTGCAACCTGATAAAATTCAGGCTGGCCATCGTCTAAAGAACAGACGAATAACGATTGTTTAATTCGTTAATCGTAAATCGGCCTCGCGAATTCTGTCGAAGAAAAAGTATTTGAAAGAGTTTTGCAATAAGAAAGGGCCTATTTACATTAACAAAAGTCTCTGCACCCACTGGAAATTTTTTATACAATAAGTCTAAGAATTTATGGCAAACTAAAGCTATTCATTCTTTCTAGTGTTCTGGCGGTTCTGTAAAAATTTTTTGTTTTTTATTATTGTTGTTGCTCAGAACAACGCCTTAAAGGCCACTTGAGTGTAAAGAGCTAGAGAAGTTACAGGGAAAGTTACACAGTTTTCAGATATCGATGAACGTTTGATTTGAACAGTTGAAGGTTATAGACCGATGGAAAGCATGTAGAAGGGAGGGAGTTCCAAAGTCTGGATGTTCGCAGGAAAAAACCATAGTCACAAGAAGAAATAGTCTGGCCAGACGGCATTTTCTTTGATCAGTTTTTGCCGTGTAAAAACTAGAACCCAGTCTACTCCAGACCCTACAGATATCATGAACGTGAACAAGTTCTCGTACGATTTGCATAGCGAATTTTTTGTTTACATTTTTTGAAGTTCTTTTATTGCAAATATGCCAGCTAATAACTGTTCTATTCATGGTTGTAGTACTTCTAGGAGACATAAGGGAGTTTCTATATTTAAAATTCCTAGTCAAGATGACGAATATAGTATGAATTGGAGGGTGAAACTTGTAAACGTCATCACCAAAGACCGCGTTATCGATGCTGGATTGAAGGATCACATTGAAAGAAGATGTCTTGCAATTTGTCAACTTCATTACGAATCTCATTGTATATTAATTAATGCAACTAAGAAAACTCTTGTACCTGGGTCTATTCCAACACTGAACCTTCCAAAAAAGAGTTTTGCATCTCCTCCACCACCACAAAGAGAATCTTCTATATCTGCTACTGCTAAGAGGGTGTCTTCCATATCTATGCAAGAAACTGTTAAACCATCCTACAGCTCATTTGCAGAGTTTTTAAAGCGTATCAAACAGCTGAAACTTCCTTTTGATTGGTGATTTGACTTAACTGATCCAGTCGTTGTCCAATTCCTGAATAGCGACAGTTTGCATTTATCACCAAAATTCGAAATTTATGTTGATGACAGTCTATCATTCACCATTTGTGTTTATCATTGGCGGCTTCCTGATGATCATGATATATATGTGAAATATAAGTGATGAATGAGAAATGTTACGATGTCTGATTTATTTTACGCTCTTTCATCATACAAGTTGTATCCTGGTTTAACTGATCATTCTGAAAATGCATATATCAAACATTTTATCCCAAAGAAAATCAATGTTTTTACAGACGAATGCTTTCCAGTGAGTCAGACTGAATATTTTCGAGCACAAGGCTGTGATATAATCAATCTAGGCGAAATATGTAAACAAAGTTCTATAGTTCAATCTAGCGAAGTGAAGAATCTGAAAAAAAAGAAAGAAATCACTGCTACCTGCTAAACGGACTGCTCCAATCTCTATAACATCTTCTGAACGTGTTGTCCTCACACTTCAAGCACAGCGATTGGAAAATAAAGCACATAAGGCTGAAATTGAATCATTGAAACAAGAATTAGTGAAATCAACTTGTAGTGTCAGCCAGGAATTTAGCAATGACCTAGTTTCGATTATGGAGAATACTGATTCTAGAAAAATTTCTCCATTCATGAAACTGTTTTGGGAAGAGCAACAAAAATATTTAAAATCTTCAAAGCAAGGCATTCGATATCATCCAACGATTATTCGTTACTGTTTGGGTTTGCAAGCAAAATCTTCTGCAGCCTATGAAGAGATGCGATATAATGAGACTACAAATACAGGTTTCGTTATTTTGCCCAGTCGCAGACGATTACGTGACTATAAAAATTATATCCGTCCACAACAAGGTTTCAATCCAGCAATTATCAATGAGCTAAAAAATAAAGTAAAGGATTTTTCTGATGAGGAGAAATTTGTTGTTCTGCTGTTTGATGAAATGAAAATTCAGGAAGATCTGGTCTGGGATAAACATTCAGGTGAATTAATTGGATTTGGGTGATATGAACATTAACTATGCCACACTTAAAAAAGCTGATGAACTTGCCACTCATGTTCTTGTTTTCCTCGTGAGAAGCGTTGTCAATCCAATAGAGCGTTCCGGTCAAAAGCAAAATGATTACGTAATGTTTAAATCCGCCATGATGGTGGGAACATTTGAAACGATGGTAGCTTCGTGTTGCGTATTGGGTTGCACAAATTCAAAGAAAAGTCTTGATGCTCGCTTTTTCAGAATTCCAGGAATTCTTAAAAATGACGAGGAAAGTATTTTATTATCCAAGAAAAGAAGAGACTTGTGGGTTTCAAGAATAAACCGAAAAGGGTTGTCTGAAACAATGATTTCTCAACTTCGCGTTTGTAACAAACATTTCTTGAGAGGTCAGCCCTCAAAAACCTTCGAATCTTCTAATCCAGACTGGGCTCCAAGCCAACAATTGGGATATAAATTATCAAAGGATGAAGGGCCATCTTCTATTAATCGATATGATAGACGCTTGAAAAGAACCGAAACAAAACAAACAATATTATCTGTATCCTCATCTGCTATTGTGTCTGTGGCAAATAAGAAAAGGAGAAAGTCTGAAAATACAGAATCTACTAATAACAGAAGGTTTGCTGGAACTTCATCTCCAATTATGCATGAAACAGAGACACAAACACAATTTGACGATTCTGAGTTAGAAAAACTTAAAATGGAGAATAAAGAACTAAAATTTACTGTTGCTGAACTTAGCCACCAAAACCAATTGTTACAAGAGCAACTTAAGAAGTATAAGTTTGATGAATCAAAATTTGAATCAGCTGAAGATAAAGTTGTGATTATACCGGACTACCTCAGTTACAAACTTTGATGGCACTTTTTATACTTGTAAAGGATTATATTACACCAGGAAAAGTGTTGACTAGCTTTGAAAAACTCATTCTATGTCTTATACGATTGAGACTTGGGTTGGGAATAATTGATCTTGCAGACTGATTTCAAGTTTCGAAAACAACTGCTGCAACAATATTCCTTGAGGTTTTAGAGGTGTTGTACATTAGAACAACACCGTTGATATATTGGCCACAACGTTCAGAATTAATTTCATATATGCCAATGTGTTTCAGAGTTAAGTTTGGTACTAAAATTACTACAATAATAGATTGTTTTGAGATCTTTATTGATCGACCAAGTAATTTAACAGCACGTGCAACAACATGGTCATTTTATAAAAGTTATAACACTGTTAAATACTTAATCGGAACCACAAGGTACTGTCTGCTTTATATCAAAAGGTTGGGGTGGACGGACAAGTGACCAACATTTGACAGAGAATAGTAAATTTTTAAAGTATTTGATGTATGGTGATACTGTAATGGCAGACAGAGGTTTTAACATAGCAGAAACTCTTGCAGCACATGGTGCAAAACTTGAAATCCCAGCATTTACAAAGGGACAAACACAATTACGAGCTGAAGAGGTTGAAAACACTAGAACCATTGCAAATGTGCGTATTCATGTTGAAAGAGTAATTGGAAATTTACGAAAAAAATATTCAATTATGAATCAAACTTTACCAATTGATTTTTTACTTACGAAAGAGGGACAAGTACCTACTATTGACAAAATAATCCATACTGCATGTGCTTTGATTAATATGTGTCCATCAGTTGTTTCAATGGAATAAACATTTTATTTATATATATTATATATATATATTCTTTGTTAAAAGATTTAGAAATAAAATTGACAAACATAAAAGGAAAACTTGAAAATTCTCATAGTCCTAACTACAGTTTTAAACAGATAAAACTTTTAATTTCTTCTTTTTTGGTTTACATTCTTTGCAATACCATTTCCCTTTTGGCACTTTCTTTATTCGCATACATTTTTGATGAAACCACTGAATTTTGCAGTTTTTACCGTTACATTTTATCATGTCTTCAGTGTCATCAAGTTTACATATGCAATAGCTGTTTATATCTTTTGTTGATTCACTGTAAAATTTAGCAACTAGCTCTCGTAGTATTACTTTACGAAATAAAGTACTAGATTTCGAAAAAATTTCGTTTTGTATTTGTTCATCTTGTTCAACTTTGATAAGTGAATAGTCTTTTTCAGTCTAAACAAAAAAGTTACATATTACATATTTTATATTCTGTCACCAACAATTGAGTCTGAATTTGGTAAGAATAATTGTGATCTGATTTAAGCAATACTTCCCCACGTATGCTCCAGTACAAATATCCGTGTTCTTCTGTGATATTAATAGATTTCTCTCTGAAGGAATATGGGCATTTAATTTCTAGGCAACGTACTCCACAACAAGAACATTCTACGATGCCATCTGGTGAAGCTCCTATGAATGAATATTTCGGATTATTCCATAGACCAGAATCTCTAATTTTTAGATTATCATGAGTCTTTTTTGCAATTTCAAAATAAGCATCCTTTGCAGTGGCCTCCATTTCTTTTCCCCAGTCAGTTGCAATACTACGAAATTTATTTTGATAACAAATTCTTTTAATGAGAGATAAAGAAGGGTTTTCTATTCTTGTTCTACAGGCCTCTTTCATAACTGAAGCAGTTATTCTTCCAATTCTGTTCTGAAACCATTTTCTGTTTTCATTTTGATTTCTGGTCTTCAATTCAATATCAAGTGATTGTTTTTCAGAAATTTGTATCTCATTAAAAATATTATCACATCTTTTATCTAGAATTTTGAGCTCATAGTTCCTTGTATCTGCGTCATAATAGTCCGATAATATTGGAACTGGGCTATGCAAAGACTTTGACTTGCATTCCTCGACATAATTTGGCAAAAGTCTCAAAATTCCAGCTTTTTTAGGGCAGCCATTGAGAGTTTTATAAAATATATCAAGTTCACTTTCTGTGGGAGTTGGAATTGTCTTCTTGACTTTTTTTTCTTGGGCAGTAGACTGTAAGATTCATCCATCAAAGCATGTTCAATTTGAATTTTCTTCTTATTTGTTGACCTAAAATCAATTTCTTCTATTGTCTTTGGTACAACATTTTAATTAGATGGTGTGACCCAGTAAGCTGCTGTGTCTGTAACTGTTTTTCTACTTTTAATTTTAACTGTTATTTCGATCCAAAACAATATAGCAGCGATGTGTGTGCACACTTCTCCTAAACCAGCCATGCAATTAGTGACCACTTAAGATTTCTCCTGATTCTTTTGATATTATCCAAGCAGCAAGTGGGGCATCATTGAGTCGTTGTGAATGTAAAACCTAAATGATAAACAAAAATAGTTTTCAAACATACCCAATAAGATGTGTGTACTTTTCAAATACCTATATACATTTCAAATATATTATCAAATATTACCTTTCCTTGGACTACAAATAAATCTGAAGACTTTAAAACTTTGACATCACGCACCCAGCCCTCTAAAACCTGATTGTAGGCTTCAAGAATTTTGTATGCTTTCAAGTCTTCGGCTGAATAAGGGCTGGGTGTAAACTCCAAATAATTAATCACATCAGCATATGTAATTGGTGGTAAATCTTCAATAGAGGTGCTGTAATCTTCATCTTTTGTGGTATATGGGTCAAGGTTGTTTATTACTTTTATTTTTTCAAAATATCTTTTTTTGGAAGGAGGGTCTAAAGTAGATATATAATCCACAGAAGCCATTAAAAAAACCACAACAATACTTTCGATTTTGTTTTTGATTTAGCGCGTTGTTTTGTTTCCAACCATCATGGCGGATTTAAACATTACGTAATCATTTTGCTTTTGACCGGAACGCTCTATAAAATTTACACTTGCAAATTTTGCAACAACAAGTGCAACTGCTATCCAAATCTTTCCATTATTTTGGAAAGCTGTCTCCATTTTGGAACTCTCCTGCGAATTAAAAGTTGTTGCAGCTACATGTGATGTGGCTTCATCAAATCGAAAGTTCTTCAAGATGCATTTTGAAATGACTGAAGAAGAAGATATGAATAGTGATGTTGACGTTACATATCGTGTAAAAAAACAGTTTGCTGACGAGGGTGATGAAAGATATATTTATTTTATTGCTGATCCACCACATCTAATTAAAACTGCACGTAATTGTCTATCCCATTCTGGTGCTAACAGAAATACTCGATTCATGTGGAATAATAATAACTACATTCTTTGTAATCATATATCTAAATTATTCTATGATGACTTAGAAAATGGGCTTCATACATGCCCAAAACTAACTTCAGAACATGTAAATCTCACCTCTTTCTCAGTAATGAATGTTCGGTTAGCAAGTCAAGTTTTGAGTGACTCGGTGTATCGTTCACTGATAACATATGGGCCAATTGATGCTGCCGGAACAGCTGAATATTGCAAGATGTGGAATGACTTCTTCGATTGTGTGAACGTACGGAATCTTAATGAATGGAAGAAAAACCGCAACAGTTTTCTGGAGCCATACACAACTGTCAATGACCCACGATTTGTTTGGCTCAAAGATGTATTCTTGAAATACTTTGAAGATTGGCTTCAGTCGATTGAACAGCGACCCGGAAACTATACACCAAATGCCTGCAGCAACATGTTTATATCGTGGCAGACACATGAAGGTTTGAAGATAACGGTTTATTCCACCATTGAACTAGTTAAATTTCTTCTGTCCCGTAATATTAATTTTGTGTTAACCGAACGATTCTGCCAGGATAAGCTTGAAAATTACTTTGGACAACAGCGAGCTATTGGTAGAAGAAAAGACAACCCATCTCTACGTGATTTTGGATATAATGATAACACTATACGAAATCAGCATGTATACCAACCAATTGCTGGCAATGTGCGAGGTACCGATAACCAAGCACAGAACAATCAAATTACATCTGATAAGATTCAACGAAGAAAGTCCACAATTTCATAATCACCAGATCAGAGAACTTTACTTGGGTTTTTCATATATATACGATAACAAACTTATGTCTATTAGAAGTACAAAAAAAACCGGCTATTTTTATAGCCACACTTGTTCTAAAAATATTATCAGCATTGATTCTTGATTGTTAAGACATCAAAGATTGTTGGTATATAATTATAATTTAACAGAATTCTACATATGGGAATTGTTGAATTATGGAGGTAAGGCAGACGGATACTATTAACTCAATGAGTTTAATAGTATCCATCCGCCTTTTTTTAGTCAAAAATAACAATAGGATATAGTCATTTTTTAATAAAAGTCAGTTTTTGAGAAAAGATATCAACAAGTATTTTTTGTCACAAAAATGGCTATCTCTTTCATTATGGAAGAACCAAAAAAAAAAAAAGACGGATGGATACTATTAACTCAATGAGTTTAAAAGTATCCGTCCGCCTTTTTTTTACTCAAAAATAACAATAGGATATAGTCATTTTTGAGTTGTTTGAATTTATTTATCTACAGATGATGTCAATTTCTTCATTTCAGTTCTCAGTGATTTTGATTTACGCTTCTTGGATTCATTCTTGTACATTGTAATCTTGTCTTTTGCATAGGAAAATGAACGTAGCCAGATATAAAGCAAGATAAGATGTTCAAAGAGATTCAATGCTATTTCTTTTGATGTTTTCTCTGCTGAGATATCACGCAATATTGATATATTGGTGGAACTCCACTGTCTTTTAATATTTCAGTTACCATATACTTTGACTCAATAAATAGACTTTGTGAAAGAACTAGTATTGAGTCGGAAAAAAGTTTCTTTGCAGAAAGTCTGGATGACTGTGCTTGAAACATTCCACAACCCACCACGACTCTTTGAATAAACAAATTTTTGATAAACATCAGTGGAAGGTTCCTTCTCTCCAATCTTCCCTGCCCTTAGCAGTGAAAGGCACTCTTGACTCAATCGTAGTTGCCATGCTTTACAGTTACGAATTCAGCGGTAAAATGTTGCAAATACATATCCACTCAAATAACCAATTATTCCTTTGTCTTTGTCAGAAAAAACTGTAACAACACCACTAACATTTTCAAAGGAATTATCATAAGAAGAATTTGTTAGGTGTGCTAAGACATGATTGGCAAGTTCATAACCAAGTACTTTTGATGTTTTTCTTTTAAGGTTGAAGAATGATTCTTGGCCAACTGCTTTGTAGAATTGCGGATCAAATTTTTATGCATTACCATTGAATTTGTCGATAACGTTTTCCACAAACGCAAATGTGTGACCTGAATGTTCCAACAATGAATTTCTAGCACATTTTATTTTAGATCTTGTACTTTCTGGATAACACTGGTCATTTGATACAATCTGGATGCTCTTTTCAAGAATAGACCTGAATTTGGCAGTGCTACAGATTAGCGGAGTCACAATATCAGTTGTTATCGGGACAGAATGCATCGTATTGATGTGTCTTGTCAGGCCTCTCTGACTAAGGAATCAATATCAGTAGTAAATTGTATATCGTCTTCTAGAATATCGGATTCCAAAGAGAAAATTAGATTCTTCACATACGAAGTCTACTTGATCCGCCATTTGTTTACGTTTTTTGTAGGGTCTGTTCCTGACCGCACGGTGTATTTCAACCTTTTTTGCGCGATATATGGATTTCTGCCAACGACGGTTCGTTTAATATCGGAGTGGCCAGACTATTTCTTCTTGTGACTATGAAAAAACTGTATAGAAATCCCTGTGACAGTTTGGAATGCAAACAGTCCATTGATAAGAAGATGACGAAAACCTAGTTGTATGGTGAAAAATTCTGGGAGAAGGTGTAAGAGATGATAGTTCGCTAGAACAACGAAGAGACAAAGAGAAGCTACGTTTCGCCGGTGTGATAGGGAGTCCAGTTTCGAAGATAAGTTTGCGACGATTGCGTTGCAAGCAGGTCGTTGAACACGGTCTAACAAGTTCAAGCAATTCGCAGGAGCACCTGCCCAAATGTGGCAACTGTATTCCATGCAAGGACGTATTGAAGATTTGTACAAGTAAAGGATACACTCAGGGGTGAGGTAACTCATTTCTCGTAAAAGAGAACCAACCTTCATGGCAGCTGATTTTGCAATGGTTTCAATGTATGAACGCCATGAGAGATCGCTTGTTAATATGAGACCTAGAAGGCTAAATGAATTGTTTTCAGGCAAATGAGATCCATTCATCAAAATTGGAGGTAAATGTAAAGAGGAGGTAAATATGCTTGCTTGAAATGATTAATTGAAAGAAGACTAGTTTTAGATGGATTGAAATTAACCATCCAATTCTTACCCCATTCAACTACCGAATTGAGATCTTTATTGAAAACAGAGGCCAACTTAACCTTATCATAATCATCTGATTCTGACGACCCAAGCTCCCTAAAGTCCCCAACAATCCGGAAGATGTAGCAGTAAAAGTGGAAATGAGCAAAAGAAGGTGACCTGAGAACAATATTCTTCACCTAGAAAGAACCACCTCGACCGTCCAACGACCCTCGTGGGAATCTAGGATTTACTTATTACCAACAGGTTGCACACTTCAGCTAAGGGAGAAAGTTAAAATATTAAACAGTTTATTTTTATATATATACAATTAAGAAGTAAAAAGATAAAATGACTAGAAATAAAAAAGGCGGATGGTGCTTAGTTTAAAACAAAGATAAAATTTTGTATATATACAGTTATTTTTTTAAAAAAGTTCAATTAAAAACAAAAAAGTAAGCAATTTATTTGGCTGAATAGGCGTGTAGCGATAAGAATTTGTAACGATCAGTTAAATTATCAGTTAATTGTTTTGTATTAAGGATCGTTAGGGTAAGTAAGAAATGTAATTATGCTGCAAATGGAGCAATTAAGATTATTGGTTTTCTGTATTAAATACAGGAACTAAAAGTACATATGATTTGAGAACAGTTGGGAGAATGTCAATCTTGATCGGCCAAGTCAGCAAATATCAGCTGTTTTTATACAAATTTCAAGGAACTTTACCAGAAAACACCACCACAACTACACCAAACTGACTCCACAAAAATATAATCAGTAAACTCCAATAAGAACAAAAATTCAATCCAAAACTAACAACGAACTGCAAAATTTTGAACAGCTCCTCAAAACACACCTTCTGTTAACAAGAGGTAATTGCTATAATCCCTGAATAGACTTAAGGAGCATGTGTACGTTGCGGTGGTCGGACACATCAGTCATTTGACGCAAGTTTTCGGCGAGTTTTAATGAACAAATTGTATATATTTTAATGTAAATTGTTCATGTCTGATTTTTTTTTGATTATTTTTATTCTTTTAAAAACAACTTTAAAATACGCCTTCTTACCTTAAGTGGATTAATTTTCGCGTTTTTAGGCATTTTCCGCGAAATTAAATACGCGCGAAAAATCTAAATTTTGGAAATTAAATTCCCCGCCCCCCAAAAAATATTTTTAACATGAATAGGAAAAGACGACAATTCGAATGAGTTTTTTTGTCTTTTTTGATCAGAATAAAAAATAGCTACGATACAACTAATCCAAATTTATAACTTCAGTATCTTTTCTCCTTTCTTTTGAGCACCTTTATTGCCTCGTTTAAAGAGCTCTCGAATGTCTCTCAATTTTACTTCGCGTTTCTTCGTTGTGTTTATGACGGCAGTGTAAGTAGCTATGGTTGATCTCCCTCTTTCTCCATCTCTCTCTATCATTCCATCCGTAGATTTCAACTCTGGAGAGGTGCATCTGCAGAAATATCATCCTAATGTAAATAGCCTGATGCCTCTGAGTCTGAATTAGATAGTAACGAATTAGATATTGATGACAGAAATGCATTCGACATCATCGTGTAATAACATAGATAAATATGTTTATATGTTGAAATAAAAAATTGTGAAATTTTTACTTCCCGCAAAATTAAATCCGCGCGAAAACTACGAAAACCTACGTCCGCGAAAATTAATCTGCGTGAAAATTAATCCACTTAAAGGGATTCCCAAGTTCTCATACATACTTTATTACAGTAACTCAAAGCCGAATGTGAAAAATAATACAATAACTTGTTTTTAAAGTCGCTATCTCTAATCCTTTTTAAGGAAGAAAGTCTCGTGTTTTGTCCGCCATTAAAATTTTCACGATGTTTACTTTTTAAACCTCGGTTCAAACCTCTTTGGTATAACGCGACCTGTGACGTACAAGGTATGTAACATCGTTGCGTGTTGTTTGCTTTTGGAATATTTGTTATGTTTGGGACAAACTCAATTCTTTTTTTTTAGATTTTCATTTATATATGTTAAATATGTTTGAGAACTTGTGAATCCCTTTAAGGTACTTTCTCCCTTGGGGATTTGGTTACAATCAACTTTCTTTTAAATTTTCAGACATCCTAATTATCCTTTGGAAATGTCGTTGTGCCTGGTTTTAAGTTTTTGCTTTCGTAATCACACGCATTTTTTGTTGAGAGTATTATTTAATTTTCAAACCATTCCATTAAACCACGGTATTATAACGATGCATTGACTCTTCTTACGTTGAAAATTTTGCTTTAATATACAAATGGAAAAGTTTTTATGCAATGTTTGTAGCAAAACAGTTAGAAATCACCATCACGCCTTACAATGTGATTTGTGTAACTCTTGGGTTCATAAAAAGTGTAATGAACTAAACGACATTGAATATCGCTTGTCGATATCCGATGCTTCTGATTGGTTTTGTATTTTGTGTACATGTGAAATATTTCCTTTCAGTACAATATCTAATAATGAATTAAAGTTTTTATTTTTGTGAAATGAAATAATTAGTTAATTTCATACGCGCAGCCAGATATTTTGTAGGGATTTTTCTCATAATGGCGGCATTTCTACTTTAATTTTTATAGCCACTCTTGATAAAAAAAAAGTAAATAAACATGGAACCACTTGAAAAACATTGGAGAAAAAAGGATCCTGGAACATACACCAGACAAAAAGCAGCAGAATGGCTTTCAAAACTTGGTTTGGTTGTCAGTGGGACAAGAGAAAAGTTAATTACAAGAAGAAGACTTTACAAACGTACTACACGTCTTGCAGAAAAACTACGTGCAAGGACATCCAGAAACCGAACCTTTCAATCAAGTTTAGACCCATTGACCATACCCCCACTGAATGCTAAATGGACTTCCAATGATAATGTATTAGCAAAAGTGTATAAGGATATTTTCAATAAACCATTTTCAGGTTTTCGCCGCCATTTTCCGTGGGTAGCAAGTTGGACTTTGACCTACGTTATTTGCTTTTATGCTTACAAAAAAATCGTGGGCTGTTGGTAGTAGGAAGAGTGTTATAGAAGTTGAAAAGGAAGAAATAAAGTATGGCTGATCGCACTTACGAAGACTTTTTCAATATGACTGTTATTAACCTACAGAATTTTTTAACTGTTCGTGGTATATCAACATCAGGATACAAAAAGGCTGAGTTTGTTGCTCGAGCATTTTCAGCTCATGAAATGAATCTTCCTATCCTTGATTCAACTGAGGAACAAAGTAGAATATTGAAGGAAGATTATCGCAAGAAACTTGCTGATTTCAACCTACCAGACCCTAGGCAGATTTCTGCTGATCAAAGAATTGATGACATAACAAATTGGCCTCCTGTTTCTTTGGGAAGTATTTTTGAATACATATTAAATTTAAGAGGTTTTGACACTGAATATATTGGAAAGTACAAAGACCAAACTGCCTATAGTTACTTTGATAGTGGCTTTGTTGGAGAGATTTTAACGTACCAAACGAAAAAAGTTCATCTTTTGTACTGTTATGTTAGAGCATCAATGTCAATTCATGATTAAAAAGAACTCTGGTTGGCAGTAGATACTAAGGGAAATATTGTAACTGCTTGGTGCTCTTGTATGGCAGGTGCAAGCAGGTGTTGTAATCACGTAATAGCTGTTTTGTATAAAGTAGAATATGCAAATACTCATGGATACTGTAAACCTGCTTGTACCTCAGTTCCTTGTGGATGGAACAAGTCCACAAAAACTGTGATACAGCCAAAACAAATCAAAGATATTGTTATAAGGAAAAGATTGCGCTCAAAAATGGGTGAAGTTCCAGATAATACGGAAAGCAGAGAATACACAAGATCAATTGAACTCAATAACTTTGATCCTAGACAAAAACTACAAAGAACTATGACAGGAGAACGTTTATCAAATCTATTGAAAACAATATCAAAATCAAACCCATGTGCTGTTGTTTTAAAATCTGTTAAGAGAATAGCAATACCTTCTGTTAAAAGTCAAAATCTAACTGTAATTGGGATTGCAAATGCGATTATTACTTCTTCTTCGAATTTCACTTCAAATTCATCAAATAAAAAGATCACTAGATTCTTGCAAAAGTTATGTTTCAACGTGGAAGAGGTATCACTGGTAGAAAAATTGACACGATCACAACAAGACTCTCTCCAGTGGATGGAGCACCGCAAAGGTCGCTTAACAGCATCAAATCATACATACCGCACAAAAATAAACACAATCATAAAATCTAAAGGAACTGTTCATCCAAAAACAACCCATTTAAGTTTAAACTATTTTGTACCGTGATAAAAGTATTAGTCATGTAGAAAGTATCAACTGGGGTATAGTAAATGAATAATCTAATGCATTAAAACAATTTTATGCAAACGAGGCAACTAAACACATTGACTTAAATTGAAAAATGTGGGTTATTTGTGGAGAAAAACAGAGCATACATTGGAGCCTCCCCAGATGCCATAATGAAGTGCAAATGCCATGGCTCATCGGTTATTGAAATTAAATGTCCATATTCAATTAAAGATAAAGCGATTGCAGAGGGGTATTCTAGTTGTGAATTCTTAACAATGTGCGAAGGAAAAATTATGCTGAAGCAAATTCATCAGTATCGTACGCAAATTAATTTACAAATGGCATTAGTAAACACATGTGGTGGATATTTTGTTGTTTGGACCAGCAAGGACATCTTAATTGATAGAATTGAATTTGATCAAAACCTCTGGGCTTCTAATAATAATAATAATTAATCCAATAGAATTTTGTGGATCATGCAAGGATGTGCTATACGAGGAAAATGAAATTGGTGAAAATGAACCTCATCTTCAAAGTATTTGCTGTGACGAATGCCATTGCTGGTTTCATTTAAAATGTCAAAATTTAGATAGAATTGTTGATGGAGATATTATATATTAAGCGTTGACATTTTATATACCAACGTATATATAACGTATACCAACGTATATATAAACCAACGTGCAGGTTAATAAATCCATGCAAATCAGAATTGGGTGCTGTCAGTAAGGCAATATTGGACCGGATTAATAACAAAATCAGAGAAGTTACAAACCCAAACCAGTGGAAAAACACAGACGACGTTATAAAATGGTTTACGCGTATAGATAACAAACAGAAATGTTCATTTATACAGTTAGACATCAAAGAATTTTATCCATCCATCACAGCAAAGATCTTATCACAAGCAATCGACTTTGCAAAATGTTCCGCCGAAATCAGTGATAAAGATATACGCACCATACAGCATTGTAGAAAGTCACTGCTCTACTATAATGAAGAAGCATGGAAAAAGAATACATTACATGACTGTTTCGATGTCACAATGGGAAGCTTCGACGGCGCGGAGATATGCGAACTAGTTGGATTGTTAATATTGAATGGCTTGTCAAAATTAGTAAATAATAATGATATTGGTTTATACCGCGACGATGGTTTAGTGGTCTTACGCACTACAAACGGTAGAGCCATAGACAAGAAAAGAAATCATAAAACTTTTCAAAGATATCGGATTTCAAATAGATATAGAAACGAACTTGAAAATAGCGAACTTCTTGGACATTACGCTAGACCTAAATACCAACACATACCGGCCATTTAAAAAACCAAACAACACACTGTTGTACATCAACACATCTTCAAACCATCCGAAAGAAATACTAAAGCAATTACCCATATCAATCAACGAACAACTATCAAAAAATTCCTCGAACCCTGAAATATTCAACAACAGCAAAGAAGAATACGAAGAAGCGTTGCAAAGGAGCGGATACAAAAATGTTACTCTATCCTTCCACAATCCCATATCTTCCGTTCATAGAAACCGCCAACGTAATATTATATGGTTCAACCCACCCTTCAACAAAGATGTATCAACAAACGTGGCGAAGAGATTTTTATTACTGATCGACAAACACTTTCCCCGTTCAAATAAACTCCACAAGATCTTCAACCGAAACAACGTCAAAGTAAGTTATAGCTGCACCGACAATATGGAGAAAATTATAAAATCGCACAATAAAAAGTTATCAACAAAGGAATACGCAGAAACACCGCCATGCAATTGCCGCGCAAAGCATGATTGTCCTATGAACGGAAAGTGCCGAGCATCGAACGTAATTTATAGATGTGATGTCACAGCACCAAACATCCTAACAAAAACGTATATTGGATTAACGGAAGGAGAATGGAAGCTGCGGTACAACAACCATAAGCAATCATTTAAGCATAAGAAGTATGCCAAGAGCACAACATTATCTACATATGTCTGGAATTTGAAAAATAATCATAATGTAACACCTTCGTTATCTTGGTCGTTAATGAAATCGGTCCCGGCATATTCTAACCTTTCAAAGAGATTTCTACTTTGCCTGCACGAGAAGTTTGCTATAATTACATTCGAGAAGCAAGACGAGCTATTAAACAAACGTTCGGAGATTATATCGAAGTGTCGCCACGAGAATAAGTTTTTAATGGCCAATTATAAATCTAAAGACTAAACAACACTCCAGAGATATGTTATTACACCACTTTAATTTATAAAATCGTTTTTAAAATAATCTTTTTAGTTTTTACCTGAAGATTGTGCAACATACACATGAAACTCAGAGTTGTAACTATTCTATTTCATTCTATTTGTAATGGTGGCAGTGTGTTTACAAGGGCTGAACAAATAATTACTATGTCATCAACAAGTGGCAATTCCAAAAGTGGGATCTCATTTGATAAGATTCTAAACCATTTCATTCGTGCAATTGCTTTTTCTACAAAGATTCTGACATTTGCAACTTTTTTTGTCGCACATACATCATTAGCAGTCATTTGAGCTCCCTTGGCTGCACTTGGTGGAATTGCTAAATAACATCTGTGAAGAGTTAGGTCAGATTTTATTTTAAATCCACGGTCTGCCATTACTGTGTCATAAGGCTCAAGCAATTCCAAAAATCCAGAGTCACATACAATAAAAATATCTGAAGTACGACCACCATAACAAGGTGATACCCACGAAACTGCACCATTTGGTGTTATGGCCACTAAAAACTTGAACGTGTGGTGGTGTTTGTATTCACTCCATAAGTACGCTCCAGCTTTTAAAGAAGATGAAGTCTCAAGAAATACTTCTGTACAATCAATAATGACACGCACTTTTGGGTACAACTTTTGAAATGCCTTGGGTAATGTTGCATATATTTGTCCTTTAGATGGCCAGATTACCTAAGATACCTAAGTTCCTTTGACATTATTTTCAACCATGTAATCCAGATCTGCGACACACGGCCAGGCGAAACTTTAAAACGAAATGCCAGATCTTTAACTAAAAGTCCAAGGCGCAACCGCATCATGGTAAACAGAAATTCTTGCTCTAAAGTAGTTTTTCTTTGTGGTCCTGGAATGTTTATAGGCAAAACAATACCTTCCGAATACACTGGTGATGTTATGATTGTATCGATCCGCTCTTGAAATGATGATATTTCCTTTGATGTTGATGTGGCAGCTTTTTTTGGTTCTTCCCAGTATGTCATAATCGATGACTTTGGTAGCAAATAATCAAATATCGCATGAAATGTTTTTGATGATTCAAACCCAGTAAAAAATCTCACATCGCTCTCTCTGGTAATATGGGCAAATTGTAATTCTGGATATAATTCCTGATACGCTACTGATTTTGATGGTGAACTAAAAACCTTTCTACCTTTGCTGCCAATTTTACTCATTTTATTTACTGCTGCTTCTTCTGTCTTCTTGAGAACAGATGCCTTTCTTTTCTTACTAGGTGAACCTCTAGATTTTACTGGATTTGGGCTACGATAGTCTTGAAGGGTCAAGTAAAGAGTAGGGTTGGGATTTTTACTTGTTGGTTTCCCATCACAAAAATGATTTGAGCATATCCGGCTGCCTTCACTTGGTTTAAAATCTCTTCTTCCTTTGTTTATCAATGAAATCCATGTCTTTTTTTTCCTCGTCTTTTGTAGGAAATCGATGCCATTTTAGTTCAGAAACATGGTCCATTTTTACAAGTTTGTTTGGAATTCTCTTGTCATTATTACAAGGACCTACACAACATCTATCAGCTCTAACCATCTCTAGCAATTAAAAAATAAAAAGGAACAGTTAGTGACGGCAAAATGATAAACAGACAAACAAATTTCAAAACGCTTTTAAGGAACTTCCTCTCAGCTTGTTAGTTTGCTTGAAACTGTACTATCGTAAATGGCGGTTTCTGCTGAATCTCGGGAGTCCAACTTGCTACCCACAGAAAATGGCGGCGAAAACCCGAGAATGGTTTATTCTTATTGTTTCCAAAAGATAGAGGGTAGTCATGGTCAACAAGAGAAAGCCTTCAGGATGGTACAAAGCAGAAAGATAACTTCAGTCAAGTCAATTGTACATGACAAGAATTCAATATTCATTAAACGTTCATGTAACTATATAATCTATATATGCTCAAAAATATTTTCTGTTTTCTGCATATATAATATAAAAAAACAAGGTCAAATCACGATGTGTTTACTTTTGGCCCAATAGGTAACAATTATCAAGTTCACTGTATGACAAAGCATTTGCCAAGTAGAGCTAAGTAGGTCCATTTGATTAAAATGCCAAATATTGTTTAAAATCTTCCAGTCTCTAACACGTCCAATGAAACGTTCAACGTGCATTCTTGTTGACGCAATATCAAAATTTCGATGTATTTCTTCTTGTGAAAATTGATCGCCCTCTTTTTGTTTTGGTCGGTTAAGGGAAACACCCTTAATAGCACACAGATCTTGAATACTAAAACCTCTGTCAGTCATAATTTCATGTTCGTAATTGACATGGCTGAGAATGTTAGTTTTGCTAGTAATATCAGTATCTGAAATAGATCCAGGGTACACATCACTAAAACAATACCACTGCCATGTGCAGAAATACCAATGAGGGCCTTTCCTGTGGCTTTATTTTTGTAGTGCGAAAACAAAAGAGAGTTCAAATCATAATTTGTGGCCATTTGAAATTTGAATTCTGTGGCATCCAAAACTAGGTCAGTAAGACCATGGCCAGTATTGATGAAGGCAGATGGCATTTTCTTGAGAGTAAAATTTGGGTCAAGTTTCATATCAAGCTCTGAAAATAATGTTGCTAAAAATACAACCCAGCCAGTAAAAATACGTGAAACTGTGCTCTCACTTTTTTTCACCATATATGAAGCAAACTTTAACTCTAAGCCGTGTCGACAAATCATTAAAACTAAAAAGTACTGTGTTACACATGAAAAAGATTTTTCCAAAAGTCCTTTACAGTCAGGAAATTCAATACAGTCTACAGTCGATATATGGTATAATACATTCTACCAAAATGTCAAATTTCTCAATCGTTAAACCGCATAAATACTTGAAAGTTTGAGGATTATTCTTGAAATTGTCAACATCAAAACTTTGCCATTTCAGTTTTCAAATTGTTTAGTTTTTGATTTTTTTCTCTCAATTCATTTTCAAGTTTGTTTATTTTGTCGATCAAACCCTCTTTATCCATGGAATGCAAATCAGGACCAGAAAAACAGTGGCAGAAGTGATTGTACTTGAAACTTGAAAGTCTTTCGACCTTTTCTTTTAAAAGAACAAGCTGATGATTTAGAAGAAGAAGCATTGGTGTTGAATATTGAAGAAGCAGTTTGAAGTTTTTTCTTTGCTTTTAAAAAAGTTGATTTCTGTTGTGGTGTAGGGTTCCTAGCTGAATTATATTTTTTCTTTGCTCGAATGTGCTTTACTTTTATCAAATTGTACATTTCTGCAGTAAGAACAACATCAGGCATCTCTGAAGAAATTTCTTTTACCTGAGCTCCATTGTTGACAACAAATATGTCCATGCCTCCAATTAAACCCTGTTGTTTTGAAGAAAGATTCATACTTTCGTTGCAATAACTCGCTAGATGGCAGACGATAATACTTCAGACCTTTGCCATGTTTGTCTTTAGTTCTATAGTTATTAAAACGCAGTGATGAGCTGCAAAACCACTTAACCATGATGCATACTACTGTAAAACCGAGTGAGTTTATAGGACTTTCCTTCACAATTATCGTAAATACGGCGGATTTAGAAAAAATCTCTACTACTCGTGTCCAGGCCTTTTCCCGTGAAAGAAGCTAATTAACAAGATTTTTCCGTCGAATGAACAAAACTTGTTTTCTAAATTTAACAAATTCATTACAGAAGGTCAAAATCCGTTGGAAAATAATACTTTTACGAATCTTATTAACTGCAATTATTACAACACTACTGACTTTGGCACCTCAAAATATGGCAGTAGTAATTCATTTTCAATATTTCATTTAAACATATCATCACTAAACAAACATTTTGATGAATTCTGCACTTTTCTTAGCTTACTTGATTTCCAATTCGATATTATGGGTTTAACTGCAAAAAACTTAAAACTTCAAAACGTTCAACCATCGACTCCTTTTTCACTGGAAAACTATGTCATTGAACACACTGCTACTGAATCTTCATGTGGAGGAAATTTGCTTTATATTTCCAAAAAATTAAACTATATACCAAGGAATGACCTGTTAATGTATAAAAGGTTATTTTTAGAATCAGTTTTTATTGAAGTTATCTGCGAAAATAGTCGTAATGTCATCGTTGGTTGTATTTATCGTCATCCTTGTATGTCTGTTAATGAATTTCATAACGACTTTGTTCTTCCTCTTCAAAATTACTTTTAGAAAATAAAACCATTTTTTTAATTGGGGATTTCAACATTGAATTGATGAACGCTAATTCTAATCGGGATGTTTCTATGTTTTTCAACTTTATGATGTCTAATAATTTTTGTCCGCAAATAACTTTACCTACAAGAATTACGCAACGATCAAGTTCTTTAATAGACAATATCTATACGAATTTTTATGGTAAGAATATATTGTCAGGAAATTTAACATCTACGGTTTCGGACCACTTATCACAATTTTTTATTGAGTTCAAAGACAAAATGAGTTTTGTTTCTAGAAAGCATAATATTTATCGCAGAAACTTTTCTGATTATGATAAGAAAAACCTTCTTTCTGATTTCTTAAAAGTCAACTGGGACGAAATTATGGAGCTTAATATGTCAAATGTTAATAATAGTTTTAATTTATTTTATAAACATTTTAATCGTTTATTAGATAATCACGCACCACTCAAGAAGATCAGTATCAAGAGGTTTAAACTTTCTTTAAAACCTTGGTTAACTAGTGGTATTTTAAAATCAATCAATGTCCGTAACAATTTATATCGTAAGTTCTCAGGGTGAAAAATGTCTAGAAAATTCAGTTATAACAATTGATAAAAGACAGTAAACAAACGTACTATAAAAATTTCTTTTCGCATTGTTAAAAAAATCTTCGTCAAGTTTGGAACGGTATTCGCGAACTCATTAATTTAAAATGATTCTTTTCCCACGAGCTTAAATAATAACGGTGTTTTAGTTACAGATTTAAATATTGTTACTGAACAATTCAATTCACACTTCATGTCTGTAGGCCAAACCATACAATCGAAAATTAATCATTCGCACACATGCTTTGAAAAATATTTAAATAATCCTAATCCTGATAGCGTATTCCTGTCACCAACTAACAAGGGATAGATTTTATTATTAATATCAAACTTAAGTTTTAGAAAGGTTTCAGGGCCTAATAGCATTCCTGTTTTTATCCTGAAAGACTTAAACGAAGAATTATCCATTGTGTTTTCAAAACGTTTTAATCTCTCTTTCGCTAAAGGTGTTTTTCCAAATATCTTAAAGACGTCATCTGTTCTTCCTTTATTCAAAAATGGTTCTAAACTAGAGTGTACAAATTACAGACCAATATCTATTCTATCTAACGTAAGCAAGTTATTAGAAAAACTTATGCATTCTCGTATCTATAATTTTTTGGACCGTTGTAAATGTTTAAACAAACTACAATTTGGCTTTCGTTTTAATCACTCCACTAATCATGCTTTAATAAGCATAACTGAAAAAATAAGAGAAACCTTTGATAGTGATCTTTTTGCATGTGGTGTTTTTATTGACCTCAAAATAGCTTTTGATACCGTTCACCATGGAATTCTAATACAGAAGCTTCAACACTATGGATTATGAGGCATTGTACAAGATTGGTTTGCGTCCTATTTATCAGATCGTCAACAGTTTGTTTCGACTAATGGTTTCAATTTGTCTCTGATGAAAATAACGTGCGGTGTGCCTCAAGGTTCTGTGTCTCTTTTATTTTTGATATATATCAACGACTTAGACTTACTCTTGGACTCCTGTTCACGATGTGATTCTGACCAACACAACAAACATCATTGACAAGGTTAGGGAAGCTAAAATTGGGAGTATCGGTAAATCAGACCATATTACGCTGTTTTTTTAAATAGGCCTCCCAAATAAGAAAGCTTCAACCTCATTACAAAGTTTTTTCGAATCTTTACCTCATACATAGATCTGTAGTTTCAGGAAAGTTGTGACGTTGCACCATCCGCATGAATGTTTAATCTCTTAGTAATCTATCATAACCCCTATCCTCATTAGGCGGTTGTTTAGTTATAAAATAATAAACTTGTTATCCTATTAATTTTAAAAATCTGTTTACACACTTAATTTTTCTTAATTATTAGTTTTCTAACATTTTTCAGTGTTCCGATGGATGGAAATTGTTTGTTTTCATCTGTTTCAATGGGATTGGTTGGAAATATTTCAATGAGCGTCACGTTACGAAATCTTTGTGCAATAGAGCTTTATTTAAATCCTTCCTTCTAAGAAAATCACAGCTTGTTTCACAGTAGTATCCTTAAGTGGTGTTTTTAAATCGGAAGGATCTGCATTTACCTGTGGAATATCAAATGTCTCCTTTGATGAATATGCAAAATGTAATTCGAAAGTTGATGCTGTGAGGAGTGAAGCCATTCATATTCCAAAGCCAGCCACTTTGTGTTGATAGATATGTGTAATGGTCATTTCAAATTTTTTAAATGTAAGAATGTTTATTTACATATTAATATTTACATGTTTATAAATTATTGATAATACACGATTTTTTATAAGAGTAGCAGGGTGAAAATGGACATTTTTGGAAGAATATTCTAAGAATATACCCAGGGTGAGAATTCTACTGTGTTGGGGAATATTTTGCTGAATTTGCAAAAGATGATAGAAGAAAATAAGATATGTATTTATAAATTATGACAAGTTGTTGTGAAATGTCTTCTAGAAATACATACGCGATCAAAACATGTACGCAGTATAGAAGAAAAAACTTCATTTCTTAAATGAAATTTTTATGGAACAAAAAATATGAATACAACTTATTTTAAATAGAATAAATAAGATATGCTTAGAGTATTTTAGCCTAAATTGGAGTTAAAAGATACGAATACTTGACCCTGGCCAAATCAAGTCTATGCTTATAAAAATAGCTTGTATTCTGTTAAGTAATGATTCTAATTACGTAATATTACTGTTTCATCAGGGAATTTGTACATAAACCTGTCTGATGGTCATCTACCTTCTTTCATCATTTTGTCAAATCAGAACCAAAACCATCTTCCTAAAAAACACAACACTTTTACCCGTACCTCAGAAAATTTTGATCATAATAACTTCACAGCTGACTATATGGATGTTAACTGGGATGTTGTCGTTGATATCAATAAAAATGATGTCAATTACTCAATGATTAATTATTTGTCCAAATTCAATGAAATTTTAGACACCCACATGCCCCTTCGAAAAATTATATGGAAAGAATTCAAGCAAAAATTTAAACCCTGGGTATCTAATGAAATCTTGTCAAAAATTAGTGAAAAGAAAAAAAATTTACTAAAATTCGTTAGAGTAATAATTTAAGTCGCCAATCGGAACTCCAAATTCGGTTTACAGCCTTGAAAAATGAAACTACTGCCTTTCTGGAAAAAGGCATATTACAAAAAATACTTTGCTTCGTTTAATTCTAAAAACAAGAATAATCTGGGAAGAATAACTGGAAAGAAATTTTAGATTGGCCAGTAAAGATTTTTTGAAACATTACTACCTAATAAATCGATCAACACAAGATTTAAAAGTTCACAAAACGAATTTAATTTTTTTGCCAACAGCGCCCTGACTACATAGTGTACCAGTCTGTTCCAAAGATATTGATCGTGTACTCTACTCTGTGGCAATTATCTCTTGTTAACAGAAGGTGTGTTTTGAGGAGCTCTTCAAAATTTTGCTGTTCGTTTGTTAGTTTTGGATTTTTGTTCTAATTGGAGTTTACTGATTATATGATTGTGGAGTCAGTTTGGTGTAGTTGTGGTGGTGATTTCTGGTAATAGTCCTGTAGAATATTAAGTTAACCTAGAAAAAATTTAGATAAAGACATATTATATACCGTTGGAAAGGAAATTTAATGTAGATTAAGAAAATCCACGGGGTCAAATTTTTAACTTTGGGCAAAATTTTTTACAAGCAAAAGTTTGACAGGGGGTAAAACTAAAAAATTACGAAAATCTCAAAACGCATTTTCCACATTTTAGCTGATTGGGAAGTGTTTACTGGTATATATTGAATGTTTTAATTGCTATTTCATTATCATTTATGTTCTATATGGGAAAATTATTAATTTGAAATTTTTTTTGGCTGTATCCATGGTGATAATAGATTTTCAGGGGGCAAAATTTGAAAAAATCCTCTTCCAAGCAATATCAGAGAGGTAGATTTTAAAATTTCTTGGTGGATTTTGTTTAGTAGTTATCCGAAAAGGCTTGAAATGTATAGATGAATATCAGATATAGATTTTCTTCGCTACAAGCTATAGTATTTCATTTAAAACAAAAACCGGGGGTAAAAGTTAAAAACTTGAAAGAATTGTCACGATTATTTATGGATGAAATATTTCAAACTATTTGTAAAATTACATCTTTTATATTCACACAATGATGACAAATAAGAAACAAGAGTAATTTTTATTCTAAAAAAGCATCTAGAAAATGTCTTTCTACTGGATCATTTTCAATCTCATCATCATCAACCGTATTTTCAACATTTGAGCAATTGCTTTCAAAGCAGTGTTTACAATGAGCAGTGCACTTAAGACCAGCTTTTCTGCAGGAACATCTTTTATCACAGGACTTCTTGCAACTGCACCGTACAATCTGTAAAAGGTTCGGAGGTCCAGGCTCACAATCAGTCATGATAGGACAAAAGCGACCATCATTCATCTGCCAACCCCATCTACAAGGATCGATATCAGTGTCGTGCAATCCAAACCAAACTTTCATTTGATGAAAAACTCTCAGCCCATGAAAGTAAGCAGCTCGTGGTGATGGTGGTAGTAAGGATGGATCAATTTTTGCCCGGTTTGACATAATCATTTCTTCATATTTTCTTTTCCTTATACAAGGAAGATATTCTTCTGATTTTGAATGAATATGCTCAAAGAAACTGATTGCTGCTTTGCCAATGAACTCTGGTGATGCGTCAATATCTTGAAATGATTCAGATATTTTTCTCAATTTGGCATTCTGCAATTTGTTAAAAATTGACACCTTCCCGAATTGGTGTATGGCTGAAGTCGTATCACAACCTGTAAAAGCATGCGCAAAAAGTAGGTGTTGAACAGTGCTGTCGCCGACATTCTTCGCAACCTCTTTGATACTGACACACTCCCTTACTTTGTTCTTGTTTTTCGTCATGTCACAAAGGAAAATATCAAATTCTGATGATTTTTTAAAATGGTGCAGGAGGAGACATAAGATATCTGTATCATCAGCGTAGACGATAACGGATTCGTTTTGTTCGATAGCAACTTTGACGATGGTAGTGTCGGCATCAGCAGGACATAGAAAGATTGTAAAATGTGACATATCTTTTCAAAATATCGGCAAACGATTCATTGGATTTCCAATTACAGCACCACAACAACGCTCCACCATCTGCAACTGATTTTGTTCCAGGTGGGCTTTGAACTTTTTCCACATTTTGAAGAAGATGTGCTTTCAATTTCGACTTAGCTGGATCCCTCATGATTCCATCTTTAAAAAGAGACATTGGGTAAGGCGAAAGCTCGTACTGGAAATAGTTGGCTATTTCATCATCAGGCTGCTTTTCAATAATTACAATCAATCTCAAAAACAGGGTTAATGGGTCGATTATGACTTTCTCTTTGCCAACCTTTACTTCCGAGTAAAGACTTTGTAGTGTGGTGATCTGCTTCTTCCGTTTGAATGAAACTTCTCCGAATGCTTTACCATTTAATTCTCCTTGAATGATCCTTCCCAACTCCTCGGATTTATCACATGTCACAATCCCCTTTTCATCAACCAAACCTGAATCTAATGCCACAAGTTGTTCACCACATTCAAACGGGTTGTGCTCTTTGAACCATGTCTGGATTAATTTGAAATGATCAAGGTCACGTTTCGCTCGGGAGGAGTAGAGCTCCTTGTGCTTGTGTTTGTCTTTTCCTTTTGTTGTCGTCATTTCAGAGAGAGCTTCAGTTACTTCTCCACACCTGAAGAATAATATAGTAATGTAGTTGTGGCGATCTGTGCTGTGCAGATATTTATGCCGATCAATACCAGCAACAATAAAACGCGAAAGCGTACTGTACATATTTTTATTCAGAAGTAAATTCAAAAAGATACCTGTGCATGCTTTTGGTCCACACAAGCATGACGTTTTCAGAAATCCCTCTGCCGATTATCCCAGATCTTCCTTTGAGTGACTTCATCAAAATCTGTTCTATGGAAAGATCAGTCCATAAACCTGACCATCCTCTGGTTGTTCTTCTGAGGGTATGCTGTCCTAAAATGAATTGTCGGTACATTTCAGGATGTCTGTCTATCATCTCTGTTGCTGATTGGATGTAAAGACGGCTTGTTTTTGCGTAATTGTTATGACCAGTTGCAGCGAAAAGGTTTAACATCAACTTTGAAGCACTTACGTGTAGGACCCAGTCACTTGTTCTCTCAGCATCGATAAAAATTTGAGCGGTTGAAACATATTTAATGTAATTTATCCATAAAGCTGCTGTTCGGGAATCCTTTGCCAAGCTATCAGCTATTTTTGTGAAATCAGAAACAAGTTGATTTTCAATCTCATGGTTGTGGAATTGGGGTTGATAATGCGAGTTGTATAAATATTTAAGTGATTGTTGACTTTGATCGCTCATGGAGTTCCAGACTGGCTCTAACAAGATTGACACCAAAGATGACAAAGCAAGCGTATGTCCACGAATCGCGCGGGAATAAGCTTTTCCGGTGAACATATGACCAACAGTAACGGGTGCATAAACTGTTTCCAGTGCTTTTCGTAGACCACTTCCTTCCATTTCCAAATTCAAATTAATAATTTGCCCATCTAGAACATAAATGATAATGAAATAGCAATTAAAACATTCAATATATACCAATAAACACTCCCCAATCTGCAAAAATGCGGAAAATGCGTTTTGAGATTTTCGTAATTTTTTCGTTTTACCCCCTGTCAAACTTTAGCTTGTAAAAAATTTTGCCCAAAGTTAAAAATTTGACCCCGTGGATTTTCTTAATCTACATTAAATTTCCTTTCCAACGGTATATAATATGTCTTTATCTAAATTTTTTCTAGGTTTGGCCTTTTTTTGATGAAATTCTACAGGACTATAAAGTTCCTTGAAATTTGGATAAAAACGGCTGATATTTGCTGATCAAGATTGACATTCTCCCAACTGTTCTCAAATCATAAGTACTTTTAGTTACTGTATTTAATACAGAAAACCTATAATCTTAATTGCTCCATTTGCAACATAATTACATTTCTTACTTCCTTACCCTAACAATCAGATAAGGTCAGGTCAAACTTTGGTTTGCTACTGATAACATGTAAATGAGTACTATGTGTCCCATGGTCGGACCGTCGGCGACTAAACCGGCACCCCTACATGGTGTACACCGATATGCTAGGTGAGGAGGGTGAGTGGAAACCCTGCAGGATGAAATAAAAAACCTGTCAAAGGGCAGACGAGCTCCTCGTGAGTCAATGGCCATCCACACTGAGGAAGGATACTGGGCCGCCCACCCCAGTATAAGGCCCAGTCAACTGCATGATGCCCAATTTAAAAAAAGTTAAAGGGTAACGGCGGCCTCGCAAACTTGTTTTGGCGGTTCCGCGGCCGCTAGCGTCACCCGGCTGCAGGGGTGTCGAGATCGTCATCCTGTTACTGCAGACCGGACTGGACAATGTCCTTTACGAGATGGACAGAATGAAAATCTAATGCTTAGGATTGTGTGAAGTCCGGTGGCCCAACGCAGGTGACTTCATGAAAGACCAGAAGCGAACCTTTCACTCCGGAGGTCACTAACATCAACGCGGAGTTGCACTGATCCTAGATAGACACTTTTCCAGATCTGTTCTATCATTCTGGCCCAAGAACGATCGTATGCTTCTAGTTAAGCTCAAAGCTAACCCCTTCAATATAAACATCCTGGTAGCTTATGCTCCAACCGCAGAAGCTGAAGACCATCAGATCGACAATTTCTATGAGTCGCTAGACGAACTCTTTTCCTCATGCAAATCGAATAAAATTACCACCGTGATGAGCGACTTTAATGCAAAGGTCGGCTCAGTGAGGGACGGAAAAACCGTGGGACCACATGGTCTAGGAGAGAAAAACGAGCGAGGAGATAGGCTTATAGACTGGTGCAGGGAAAAACATCTGGTTGTTTCAAACACCTGGTTTGACGTCCATTCCAGACGTCGGTATACATGAACCAGTCCTGGAGATAGAGCCAGGAACCAAATCGATTATATCATGATCAGCTCTATATTTCGGAATGCGATAAAGAACTTACGTGCTTATCCAGGTGCAGATGTGAACTCGGATCACAACCCAGTGATCGCAAAATTTCAACTCTCCTTAAAAGGACTAGAGAAATCTAAGGCCATGCCCAAGTATGATCTCACGTCGTTGCAGACTAACCTTGAGGTGCGCCAAAATTTCCAAAAAGAGGTAATGGAAAATCTACCGCAGGCTCCTGGACAAGAGATTGACCAACACTATGGAACCTTGAGCAAGATCATCCAAACAGCTGCAGAGAAGACCATCCCAACAAAAAATCGGATAAAACCATCGTCAAGTTGGTTTTCCCCAAAACTCAATGAACTATTGCAAAAACGTCTTGCTTCAAATCAAATTCTGTGCAGTACAATTTAATCAACACCCAATACAAAAATGAATGCAAAAAAGCTAAAGAACAATGGTTAGAAGAGAAGTGTAAGGAAGTTGAAAATCTTTGCGACAATGTCAAAATGATGTTCCAGAAAATCAGAGAGATCTCAGGTACACAAGGCTTCTCACAATCGAAATGCATCAAGGCCGCGGATGGCCGTGTTCTTCAGGATATCAAGGACGTCTCTGCTCGGTGGGAGGAATATATTAAAGAACTCTTTAATCATGACCAAGGGCTAGAAAACATAACCCCAGAGTCTGCTGAATCTGGTCCGCAAATTTTAAAATCAGAAGTGCGCTGGTCCATGCAGAAAATGAAACCTGGGAAAACAGCAGGTCCTGACGGAATGTACATCGAAATGCTCCGGGCCCTAGACGAAGACGGGACACACCTTGTTTGGAATATTGTTAATGAGATCTACGAAACGGGAAAATTTCCCAAGGATATGCTCAAATCGGTCTTCATAGCCATGCCCAAAATCACAGGAACACTCGAATGCTCACAACATCGTACGATCAGCCTAATGTCACATTTACTCAAGATTCTACTGAAAAATATCTTGCAGATAATCAGGAGACAAATTCTACCAGAAATCCCTGATTCGCAGTTTGGGTTTATGAAGGACAGAGGCACGAGGAACGCTATTTTTGTTTTGAGAATGCTAGCCGAAAGAGCCATCTAACACCAACAAGTCATCTATCTGGTGTTTATAGACTATAAAAAACCATTCGATAAGGCCTGACATGCGGAACTGCTCAAAATTTTGTCTAAAATTCGAATTGATGACAAGGATCTATACTATACTGTGATCAGCTTGCAACAGTTCACCTACCCAATGTAATGACTAACTGGTTTCCCATTAAGAGAGGAGTACGACAGGGTTGTGTTATGTCACCAGATCTTGTACTCAGAAGTGATCTTGCAAAATCTCAAAGAACAACCGGAGGGAATAGTCATCAATGGTGTCAAGATCAACAATCTCCGATATGCTGATGATACCGTCCTCCTGGCCACATCTACAGAGGATCTTCAAAAGCTATTTGACTCTACTGTGACTGCCAGCGAACTATTTGGCCTCCACATCAACAGCAAGAAAACGAAATGCATGACTATCTCAAAATCAGAAGTCCCGCCAACCTGTCTCTTAAAACATGGAGAAGTTGAGATCGAACAAGTCTCCTCATTCAACTACCTAGGAGTGCTTGTCTGCTCAGATGCTCGTTGCAAAATGGAAATTAGGCGCAGAATTGGACTTGCAAAACATGCGTTCTCTAAGCTTCAAAACATCTTCATAGATCGGAAGCTCTCAATCCAAATCAAAATCCGACTTATCAAAACCTATGTTTGGTCGACTCTTCTCTATAGCTGCGAGTCGTGGACTTTCACGGCTGAAACTAGACGCAACGTGGAGGCTGCAGAGATGTGGTTTTACCGGCGGATGTTACACATCTCATAGGTGGATCGAGTGAGCAATGAAGAAATCCTAAGACGGGTTGGACAGGAACGCGAACTTCTATGTGCCATTCAGAAAAGACAGCTTGAATTCCTAGGCCATACTATTCGCAAGAGCTCATTAGAAGACCTTAGCCTGAGTGGTAGATTTGAAGGAAAACGAAGTCGAGAAGGACAGAGGACCACGTTTCTCAACAATTTTAACATTGGATCACCTAGATGTCTCTGGGACAACGAGAGACATGACGTCAAGTAGTTCGTCAAACACCGTATCGGTGAAGGCACGGAAAGAAGAAGACCCTAACAATCGTTAACACAAAACAATTAACTGATCATTTAACTGATCGTTACACACCAATTCAGCCAAATAATTTGCTTACTTTTTCGTTTTTAATTGAACTTTTTTTTAAAAAAAAAAACTATACAAAATTTTATCTTTGTTTTAAACTAAGCTCCATCCCTTTTTTATTTCTAAACATTTTATCTTTTAACTTGTATATATATATATATCTATATATATATATAGTTGATAACTTTTGGTTCTGTCCGGACTGCACTAAACCTGCTCTAAATGCAATTTTTTTGAAAAAAGATATTGAATATAGGTGCAGCACCTACTTCGAAAAAATTGAATCTCGCCTTATTTTTCTTGAAGCGTCTCATTCTTTGAGCCATTCTTCAATGATTAACATCCAAAACAGCCTTGAGACAAACTCCTCATTAATTCAGAAATTAGTGGACGATAATTTAAAATTGAATAATCTAATTTCCAATTTAAAAAATAATTTTAATAATGAATGTATAGACTCTGAACGTACTCTGAGTGAAAAAAATGTAAAAAATATTGAGGAGCACAACAGGTGCAAAAATAATTTAATTATTTACGGTCAAAAAGAGACTGATTCCGTTAACAACTCTGTGCAAGTATTGGATCTCTTAAAAAGCCAGCTAAGACTAAATATTTGCATAGATGATATTAAAGTTGTGAAAAACTCGGGCCTTTGCAATTCGGTAAAACCGGACCTTTAAGAGTTACTCTTCATGTGATCATGGCATGAAAATCTACATTTTAAAACACAAAAGGATTTTAAAAGATGGAGATGAAAATATCTATATTAATCAGGACAGGAGCAAAGAAGAAAGAGATCTCTTTAATAAACTTCGAGTTGAAGCTAAACAGAGGTAGAAGATAGTTCGGAGGAATGGGTCTACAGAGTAAGAGGACTGCCGTAGGATCTGTTTGTGAAACAAATAAGAAAAAAGCCCACTTCAAAATAAAATCTTGGAATAACAAAGCCAAAAGATTAATGAATTCTCATCCTCCTTTCTCTTTAGCATTTCGTAACATTCAAGGTTTACAAACAAATTTTACAGATGTTGAGGCTTTTTTGATCGAAAATAAACCGGATGTATTAGCGCTTTGTGAATCTAATCTAAACCCTGGTATATTTTCTTATGATTTCTTTGTTTCTAAATATCTACCTTTGTTTAGAATGGATTCCTCCATTCATATGCATGATCTAGCAGTTTATGTTAAGGAAACGTTACCAATATCTGGAGAAATTGACCTGGAAGACCCCGATCAACCTTTCATGTGTTTTCGTTTGTCTCTTCTACATTCAACTAGTTTTCTATTTTTCCTCTATCGCTCTCCATCTTCTTAAGACTGTTCTGTGATCAAATCAGTTTCAAAATGCGCTGATTTAGCTATTCTTAAACATCGCTCAACCAACATCTTTGTATTTGGTGACTGTAACATTCACCATAAACAATGGCTAAAATTATCTAACGGAACAAGTAGCTCTGATGTTGACACCTATAACTTTGCAGTATCTCAGTCTCTCTAGCAAAAAGCCATTTTCACATTTAATCCCCAATTCGAGGCTACCATTCCTAAACGAGGCTAACGATGATAAACACTTATCATCTCTGGCTCGTTGTTCGTTTTGTCTTCGAACTCGATAAAGCAACCTCAGTCTGTAGATGGAACAATTTAATTCATTAATACCCTCAGGAAAGACTATTACTTGTTTGGAAGACTTTGGGTCATTGACAGTCAAAGAAAATTTTAGTTCATTACAATGAAAAAGTCAATGGAAACAAAGCCGATCTTATTCTTCGAACGTATGCAGTTTTCTGTCGAGCGAAAGAATGCGATTCAGGCACCGGTATTAGAAATGTAAGTTCTTCGGGCACCCCTTTATGTACGTACAACGAAATTTATTCTTCATTATGTGACCACTTGCTGTGGGTATTCGATTTACGTAGTACCCCACCATTTAATTTCATCCAGCTTCATGACTACTTGGTTCTGCGTACCCTAAAGTACAAACATATTTTTTTAAAAGCACTGGATATAAAAAATTAAAATCATTTCAGTTTTTTTATGAAGGATTCATTGGAAAGATTTTAGTTGCAAAAGATGGACTTTTATTGATGTGTGCATGAAAGCATCAATGAAAAACATTTACAAAGTTTTGGTTGTTCTTGACTCTTCTGGAAATGTTTCTTCTGCAGCATGCACTTGTCCTACCGGTTCTGGTTTGGGTGGATTTGGAAACTGCAACCATGTTGGTGGAGTTTTATTTGCCTTTTAACAGGAAAGGATATCAACAATGCTCAGACAAGAAATTCAAGTCAAAATACAAATCATTTGATCCTCGTAAGCCACGAGATCGTGAAATTGATGATACGAGTCTTCAACAACTGATCGTGCGAATCATTCAATAAACAGTTGGTTTTTTTCCCTTTTACGACTCTCCTGAAACTGTTCCTTGTTACTTTTCGACAGACAAAGAATGTTCTGGTATTACAGATTCCATGCCGTTTAATGATTTTTGTGATATTTCTCTGCCTAACTTTAAAGAGGTTTAATTTAATTAATTTTTTAATTTTAAAGGTCAATCATTGTAAAATCAAACGTTCCTTAAATGAGGAAGAAATTGTTCTGATAAAAAAATTAACCATTGGTCAAACATCAAATAAAAATTCGAAACAACAGAGGATGTACAGGATAACAGCCTCAAATTTCTATACTGCTGCTGTCAACACATTGGAGCCTTCTTCAAAACTTAAATCCATGTATTATTCCAATTTTTCTTCTCTTTCTGTTGAACATGGAAAATACTATGAGTTACATGTTAGATCTTTGTACTTGGCATTCATGACTCGAAATAACTATGCCTATATTTATATTAAAGATGCTGGTCTTACAATATCCAGTGACTGTTCTTTTCTTGGTGCATCATTAGGTTTTGTTAATTGCAATGATGAACAAGTATGGGGCCTCGAAAAAAAGTGTCCCTACTCCAAATTTCAAAGTTCTCTTGCTTCTGCACTGGAGGATAAGTAAAAACTTCTTTTTGAAAAAGGGCATGGAAGTGGAACTTAAAAGTAGCCATCCTTATTATTACCAGGTTCAAGGTCAGGTGTACTGTACTGGTTTAAAGAGAGTAGATTTTGTTGTCTGGTTTGGAGATGAAGAGTTACTGTTTTTTTCATCCACTTTTTATGACCAATTTGTTGAAAAGCATGTCCCAAAAATGACATTTTTTATTGTCGTGCAGTTTTGCCAGAACTTTTCACAAAGCGTGTGAAACGTGGTTTAAAGTTGTACTTACATGGTGGTTGGAAGAAATACGCTGAAAATAAGTAAAAATTGTAACAATTTTTAATTTTTTTAGTAGAGAAGATTAACATTGTGTTAGAATCGTTGTAACTAACTTTGGTAAAAACAAAATATGATTTTAGTTCATGATTTATTTCGGTACATACACAATGCATCATGTGTATATATGTATATCCTCGAATCCATAGTAATAGGGCAGGGTTCAGGGTTCCATTAACAAATTAAATAAAATAAAACCAAAATGTTTCGACGATTCAACAAAATTCTTTACGAGAATAAATTTTGGTAATTTTTTGACAAATTTGTTATTTTTTTACCTAGTTAGTTGGTGAGAAAACAAACTGAGTAAAGAACAATGATAGAAGATTAGGAAAACCGGTAGGCTTTTTCCGTCTATAGTGTAAGTTAAATTATAGTTAATTTCCGGATTATGACATAAACATGTGTTAAAAATACTTTAGCTAGCTATATCTAGCTATATGCGTCCTGCAAAGTTAATCAATCAAAATGAATTTGATTACTGTATTTGCATCGTAATCCTAAAATAACTACCTAAGTTATTTCCTAGCAACAAGTTAAAACAATTGAAAAGATGAAGTTGGTCTCTCCCACCCCAGTAATACACAATATTTTTTTGTATATAGAAACACAATCAACAAGAACAACTACTAAATTATCGTCCTATTAATAGCATATATAAATAAACTTTTAATATATTTGCATAAATTGTCTTTTTAAGGTGACAATGCCATGGTGACAATTTTGCAAAGTAATTCAACTCGGTGAACGTTCATGCTTTTAAACTTCCACATAAACTGTGGTGTTGGAAGTGTGACTTGACCAGATAATATATCCGTAATAGTAAGGATAGCAGCTACACCACAACTGGCAGCACTAATTCCTGCAGATGGTTGTTTTGGAAAATTGAACCGGAGAATGTTACCATTGGCAAACTTTGCAATGGGAAAATCAGGTACAATTTCATTGATTGCATATAAAACCTTTTTAATTTTAGACACAATACTTTGATTTAATTTTAGCTTAATTCCTTCGTCGAAATAGACAACACCATTTATGCTATCAATCACAACTACCCCTCAGTGATTATTGTTTAAATGAATTGAAGAAACTAAAACTTTGGTCTCTGTATTAACATATGACTTAATGTTGTTTACTATATGCGATGTAAATGATTCTGCCCACACCCAAAGTAATGTTGGTAAATATGACATGAAATTATCTTTCGGAAATTTTCTAATAACGAGTTATTATTATCAAAATATCTTTCTTGAAAAAGTGTAGAAAGTGAATCTGGATCTACTCCATTGGATTCTTTATTATACAGTTTTTAATCCCATGTTTCAAAGGTAAAGCAAAATAAGGTCACGGTCTCTTTCTGTTATGTTTTTATTATTATTATTATGTATAAGCTTACAAAGTATAGGCATAATAAATTGCCTGTCAGCCTGTCATAAACTAGGGTTATACGTTATATATTAGAACGAGTATCAAACAACAACAACAAAAAAACAACAAATAAATAGATAGCCACTAATCGTAAACAAACATATCACATCTCCAATGAGCGTCTAACAAATTTTTAAAAGAATTTAGTGAACCGGCGTTTACAATGTTGCCAGGAAGACGATTCCACGCATCGACAACTCTAACGCTGAAAAAATGACGTCTCACTTCAAGTCGAGCATACTCTTTACTCAGTTTAAACGAATGACCACGGGTGATTGACTGATGACATAGCTTTAACGGGTTTTGTTTGCATTTGTAGACAGAATGTAACCATTTATACACTTCAATCATGTCTCCCCGTCTAAATCGGTAACGCATACTTGGAAGATTTACTTCCCGTAGACGTGATTCGTAAGGTAAGTCTTTTAAACTTGGAACAAGTTTCGTAGCCCTTCTGAGAACATTTTCGATGCCACGTTTATCTTTTAACAACCTCGGATGGTATACTGCGCTGCAGTATTCGAGGTGTGGACGTACAAGTGCAGAGAAAAGAGTTCTGAAAGAATACTTATCAAGATAGATGAAGTTGCGTCTAATCATACCAAGTAACCTATTTGCTTTGTTGATTTGGGTGGAGGTATGATGGGAGAATTTCAAGTTATGATCAACATAGACTCCTAGGTCTTTCTCGCAAGTCGTAATTTTCAAGGGGACAGATTTAGCTAATTCGTTGTCATACATGGTATAGTTAAAGGGAAACTTATTGTTACCGAGATGCATAACTGCGCACTTATCAGTGTTGAATCGCATTTGCCACGTATTGACCCAGGTAACGAGAGAATCAATATCCTTCTGCAGATCAACAGACGAAGATACTCTGTTCAAAATATTAAACAATTTTGTGTCATCTGCAAACATCGATATAGTAGCTAGTATCACATTTGGCATATCGTTCCCGTAGATGAGAAATAAAATTGGACCGATTACTGAACCCTGAGGAACACCACTAGTAACTTGATTCCATGTGGAAAACTCGCCATTGACTAACACGCGCTGTCTGCGGTCTTTTAGGAAATTCTCTATCCAGTTAAACGTTTTGCCATTGATACCGTATGCATGCAATTTTACGAGAAGACGCTGATGTGGAACGGTATCAAATGCTTTTGCAAAATCCAAATATATGCTGTCAATGTTTAACCCTGCATCTAATGCTGCGGTCCAACTGTCAATCACGTTAATTAGGTTTCTAACACAAGAATGGCCTGGAACAAAACCGTGTTGATAAGAGCTAAGAAGATTGTATTTTTGAAGGTGAGAAAGAATGTGATGTTTGATAATCTTTTCGAATATTTTCACTACAACACAAGTAAGGCTAATAGGACGGTAATTTTTTGCGGATGTACGATCACCTTTTTTGAACAACGGCGTTATGTTAGCGTCTTTCCACATCTGGGGAAGAACGCCAACTTCGAATACTTTGTAAAATATCATTGATATTAGAACAACGATGGTTTCATTTGTTTCTTTCAAAAAGCGAGGATGTAATTTGTCAGGACCTTCAGACTTTGATACATCAAGTTTGTTAATGTAATTTTTTATTGTCTCTATTGAAAAGTCTATATCGTTCTTCAGATTGGGAGCATCGAAATTGCTGTTGAATTCAGGTATCTCATAGATATTTTCACGGATAAAAACACTGCTAAAAAAAGGTATTAAAAGTTTGCGCTTTTGAAAAGTTTGTTTCTGACGGTTGATTGACGTCCAGACGAATACTGGGAAATTTTTCTTTAGTTTTCGTTTTATCTCGTACGTAAGCATAAAAGGCTTTCGGGTTGTTTTTTACGTTGTTCGCTAACTTCTTCTCGAAAGACTTTACTGCATTCCTGCATGCGGTTTTGGCTTGGTTGCGTGCTCTGGTATACTGTGAATATGTATCATCATTGCGCATTGAAAGGTAATTTTTGTATTTCTCTTGTTTCGTTTTTATTTTTTCAAGAACATTACTGTTTACCCAAATAGATTTTTTCTTCTTGAATTTGGATTGGATTTTTGAGACGCGTTCATGAATTATAGATGTTATAAATTTGTGAAAGTAATCCCAAGCTTCGATTGAGTTCATGTTGTCTAAAATATGCCAGTTTTGACTACGAATTTCTTCATTTATTTTGGTGAAGTCGGCGCGTGAGTAGATTAAATGTGATACATTAGTCGAGCTCGTTGTACTGGTGGTGTGTATATCAAAAAGCAGTTGTTGATGATGACTAAGACCAATGGGTGCTAGGTGATTAATGTTGGTAATCATATAATTTTCGGATGTAAAAACGAGATCAATTAGAGTTGACATTTGTCCAGGACGATGATGAGTCGGTTTGAAAACATGCTGGAACAAAAAAGTGTCATGTAAACTATCTACAAACATTGATGCTTTTTTGGATCTAGCGATTGGATTGAGCTGGTTTGACCAATCTATATCGGGAAAGTTGAAGTCTCCGGTAATAACTATGTCAGTATAAGAGTTACATTTCTCTTTTAGTTCGTTAAAGAGAAGGATATTGTTTTCGTCGCTACTGTTAGGAGATCAATAGATACATCTTAGCAAGAGTTTCGCACTGTTACACTTCACCTCGCACCAAACAGATTCTGTAAACGAGGATCCAGCATTTAATTGTGTCGATTCAAAAGATTCATGAATGTAGAATAAAACACCTCGATGGCAAGTTTTACAGTCGAAGTTAGAAAAACAAGTGTAACCTTTTAGCTCGAATTCGGATTTTGTGACATCGAATCGTTTGTTTTTCGGTAATACTTCCGAGAGACAAATCGCATCGGGTTTATAAGTAGTTACTATATGCAACAGTTCAGGACGTTTATTTAACAAAGAGTCAACATTCGAATAAATGCATTTTAGTTTAGATTTAAGGGAACGTTTTATGTTTGCGGTGCTTGTACTTCTGAAGGGGACCCATCGAATTTTTGATGCGGCTTTGATTTTCGTTTTTCTCTGATAATTTTGAGACTCAGCGACGGGCCAGTGATACGAAAAAACCATTCGTTGGATTTATCGTTTGCGATTAACTTTTTTTGTTCGTTCTTCGCTTCTCTAAAATAAAGTCGTTCTGTACGTTGCTACCTTCGGCTTCAGGATAGTTGAAAACAATAAGGTTGGATTCTATATTTCTGCGGTGCTGAAACTCGTCAATGACTTCGCGAACTATCTCTTTAGTAGATTCGTTATTGGAATCACTCGCAATCGACGTTTTATTACCCAACATACATTTAGTCACATCAGCATAACTATTAGTGATTGCTGATTGGCCATTTTTGATCTCATCTTTGACACTAGTCACGTTTTTATCAATATTTTCAAGCATGTTTAAGATGGTATTTATAGGAGCATCAGTTATCTGGTTTACACGAACACATTTAAGTTTGTAAACATCGCAAACCCAGAACAAATTAAAGGTTGTTATCGCAGTGCATGCGTCATAGAAGACATTTTGACAATGAATGTGGTGCCAAACCGAGCAAATGTCACATTCAATGCAATCAGAATTGTCATCAAGTAATTGTCCACATTTTTTGTCTTTGTTTCCAGGACAAATCTCTGCGGAAACATTTATATGAGTTTGTGACATTAATGAAAAATTATGTAAGGTTATTAAGGTTTAATGAAAAATTTGTGGGTACAAAGTGTTGAGAAATGGCCATGGCAGATATACTTCTCCTACAAAGTACCACCTCGACCGCTTGCAGCGACCCTCGTGGGTATGTAGGTTTTTAAAGCTGCTGTAGGGTGCAGTTCTCAATTTATGACTCACAGAATATTGAAATAATAATAATTAGATAATTTTAAAACTGAAAACAGATGTTGAAGAAATGTTTTGATTTTATGATACAAGTATTTTATGAAAGAGTTGATTAGTTGAACTTTTAATTAGATGCAATTATAGTGGAAAAAGGTAGGTAGAAAATAATGAGTTACAGGAAGTTGAACTTTTAGATGTAATTGTAGTGGGAAAAAATGGTTGGGAGAAAGTAAAGGATGATCAACCAAAACACACAATTTCCATTTCTGGTACTTTCTTCACTAATTTTTCACCAGGAACAAGGAAATTTATATGCTAACAACCAGTAAGCCAACAGTGCAAAAAACCAAAGAAATAAGCACAAAAATAAACCCAGATCAGCATAAAAACAGCAACAATGCTAATATAGTTTTGCAGCTTTTCAAACACACCCTTCTACCAAAAGCATAGAGCAATTATTTTTTTGTTTTGGTTATTTAACCAATGTTTAACTATCTTCAACTTGTTTCTTTATCATAATAGCAGCTTCATTGAATTTTCTTAAATCATCTAAACCTGTTTTAGAGAACAGATGCCAATGCTCTCAATATGCACAACTTTATTTGGAGTGTTCTACCAGGAGTGGATTGACGGATTGAGAAGGTTTTGATAGGTTATCTAAAATATGATTATGGAATTGTTATTCCATTGATTCTTTTAGGTCCTTCATTTTGTTCATGTTTTCTCCCTTGATTGCACTTTTTGACATATCCGGAGTGATTTCTGCCTAAATATTAAAATATTTTGAATAGAATATTTATAAATTGTTATGCGAATTATATAGCACTACATATATATGCAATTTATGTGTTATAAAACAATGAATAAAACCCAACCCCAGTAAAATATGATCTTACTATGAAATTTCTGTAGATTAAAATCACCTTGATAAGCAATTTCACATCACACCCTTGTTTTTTTGTTTGTTTGTGTGGTTTGCTTGTACTTTTGCTATATCCAACTTGGTAGTTGAATATCATCTAAATATAATATATATATTTAAACTTGTAGGAAAGCAGTACATGGTAAGCTGTCAGATAAAAATCGTAAAGAGAATGATTAATAAAGTTGCAGAAAATGTAAATGTTTGTTGATTTAGAAATATTGTAAAGAAATATATTTGTACGCAGAAGCCTTTTATCTGAGTGTTTTGAAATATCCCATCGCTGTTGTTTATTTTGATAGTTTTTTGCAACAAAAATGAATATAGTAAGTTAAATAGTTTGGTAAAGTAAGAAATTAAAATATCCAACAACACTTTCTTAGTACCAATATTTCCTGCAGAAATTTTTTTCAATTTTGGTATTCGTAGCAACCGTCAACTTCAAAGGGACAATATAAATATAAAATGCCTACGAAGTCTTGCTTTAGTTTCCACAATAGCCTTTCTATAATAAAAAGTTAGAAAAACGAATAAAATAATCATACTCATTAAAACCTACAAACCCAACCTGAAGTCCACGAAAAAGCGCGAATCTTAAACTTTTTAATTAACCATCGACACCTCAACGCGTCATTTTCTCACAATTAACCTCTCTCGTTATTTTACGACACTTTTAAACAGAATTTAATTTATCTATGTAACCACTCTGAAGATGACCTACTACACAGATGTAGGTCGAAATGACTAATAGCTTCTTAGGCCTCTTTCATTATCAAACTCTACGCCCGACCTAATATCTTCAACCTTCTCCGTTAGACAGTTAATATTCAAAATTCTTAAGCAATTATAATATTGCAATTTATGAAATAAGTTAATTTTCGGTAAGAATAATTTTCACAAAGAAAAGAAGTATTTCTCGATGATTATGTATGCGAATCATTCATTATAAAATATTTCAAAAATAAAAGCTTTTTTCGGAAATGGGTCAAGAAGTTAAAATTGAGTTTGACTTTGAGTTAAAATGTAAAAAATCCTTAGCGGAACGCCCTCTTTCCGCAACGATATGATAGTTTTAGACTGATTATAATTATTCAACTTGGTGATAGAATTGCTAACGGCTAACACTACAAACATTTGACTACATTCAGGGTCATAAAACGGCAAGCTCGAAGATCCTTATGTAAATCAATTAAGTTTCATGCTGATGTGAAGTACCAATAGTACCATACTTTCTGGGTGTGCGCTTCCCTCTTTATTCACTTCCAGAGCGTTTCTAAAAAAAGATTTTACCACCATTATCTATATTTTCGTACATATTATCTTAAGGGAATAAAAAGTGCAATTCTGTTGTCAGTATGGGCGCAATAATGTTTATCGCCCAAAATTTAAAACACGAAGGGAAGACGTTTGGGAGGAACGCTTGAGTCAGCGACCAAAATCGCTTGTGTGTGGTAAGCTTAAAACTCCTTCTATAAAGTATACCTTGCTGTTTCTTTTGTCACCGAATCTTTTAACCTCTTGTAACATAAGATTGCCACGCGAAATTCTTCTAAAAATGTCTTCAAACATTCAACCGAATCGATATATGGCCTTGGCAATAATAATTGCCATTATTACTCTAGGAGCTCAGTTTAGACCCGTGGGCCCTAAGATGTACACTTGTTTTGACTTCTGATTCTGAAAGCCTATCATATAAGGGTTCAAAAAAATCTACATTCCCTTTTTGGTTCATGGTCAAAAATCCATAATGGTCCTAAAAGTGCTGAATAAGCAATTTCTCATAAATATGCCAAATGACCCCTCATTCGATCTGAAATTTTATACTGATCAAGAAAAAGATCACAAACATGGTAAATCAAGTTTTCGAAAGAAATGACACCAAATGTGACCTATGGTTTTCAGTGTTTAAAACTATTAAATTCTCAACATGGTCTAAAAATTGTAAGATTGTGTCATATTCAGTTGCTAGATGTGGGAGTATTGGAGTGAATGAATACCTCGTAATAGTTTCAACTGGATTTGCAAATAAACTGTTTGTGGCGATAAAGGAAGGAACGTTATTAGGGGCGTCCTTTGTTGCCTGAAAATTCGAACGAGCTGCACACCATATCAAAAATTGTGTTTTACTTGAATCCACGATTTCATCATTGAACTTCCCTGTACAAAAATCTTCAGGAATCTCGCCTCTCTTTCCAATATTTGTCGATTTTGAAAGAGTTTGACAAGGCAAGATATGTTCCAAAGCCTTTTTTCCTGAAGGCTATCTTGTTGTGATCTCCTGAATCGTTACATTAATAGTAGTTTCTTCTGTTGGGTTTTGAAATAGCATCAAAATTGTATCGTAACTTCCACCTTTACCTAAGTGAAAATTATTTTTGATGACTGTTAAATCTATGATGCTTCTATTCAACAACACCAACGATGGCGTATTTAGATTGTGTCAAAGAACTACAATGAAGTACAGTAGACTCTCTATAACTTTGAACCTCCAGACTTTGAAAATTCAATAACTCGAATGATTAGGCTGGTTAAGTTGCTAGTGAAACCTTCTTGAAAGATTCTTAATTCCCCGTGAGTCTTCAAGTTATACAGAGTCTATTGCACGTATTAATTGATTTTTGTTATAAATTAACAGGAAATTGGCAATTGACTATCAAGCTTTACGCTCTACCTTAAACAAGAGAAAGTTAATCTCATAGGCAAGGTTGTACTGCAAAAAATTTTAACTTACCTGACAGAGTATTTTCATCATGATCAAAGTTGTCCTTAGATCCTTGAACGATGTCTGTTGATGTGATAATGTCCGAAACAGGCACTCGGTTTTCTTCCGCTCTTCCAATGATCTTTTCAGCAATTCCATTATCAATGTCAAGCACTTCTTTGTAATGAACACAAATACCAAGCCGATGTAGTATTTCAATGAGCTTTTTAGAACGTGTGACATCATGAACAGTTTCAGCAATCCACACACTTGCTGGAGAAACTTTCCTTGCATTGTGTTGCTATGGGCCTAAAGAAAATTTCAACTCACCTATGTTTCTTGATTCCAATTCTTGGTTGATGTGATCACGAACAGACGATAAAGAATAACCAGTATTTTCGAGTTTTAAATTGTCCAAACATCATTAATAATTGGTTCAATCACAGGTTCGTCTAATATATCATCGTCTTCATCATCCACGATAACAGCTACGAGTGTTTATAATTATTCGTAAGGTAAATACATTGTGGTGTAGATAATTTCATAAACAAGACCAGCAACATGAATATTTATTTACTTGAATAATATATTTCGAGACATGAGTCTCATCATCAGATTCTATCTAAAAGAAAATATAAAAACAGTTTTAAAAAACAGTATAATAACTATATTACATATAAGTAAAAACATCCGACTGTCTATCCACATACAAATATCCACACGAAAAGAAACAATCTAAAAACCTTATTAACACATATTAATTATATTTTAATTGATAACGTGTGACTTTTGTATTCGTCCTTTGTGTTAAGTGCCGGTTTCAATTCCTCGAAGAATAAGGCTTTCAAAAGCATTAAATGTTTCATTGATCGCGAAGATGATGCAAGAATGGTTGTGTCGTCAGTTAGGGAAATATTGCAATTGTATGACGTCATATGTGTTTTCACTGGAGCTGTTGCTTTCAAGTGCTTTTTAAAGCGGGTGATTAAATGTCGGCTCGTTTGTCCAACATAACACAACTCACATCGCAAACATTTAATTTTATACACCACACCACTTTTAAGAGCTTTCTCTACACGCGGTTTGAGAGATGGTAGTACCGTTTTGATTTTTCTCAGTGTGAATATCACTCTACATGGAACCTTCATTTTCTTCAACGACTGTTCAAATTTCTCGGAGACTCGTCCTCTGTACTGAACAAACAACATCTTTTACTCTTCGACTTCTTCAGGTTCCGTTTCTTGTTCTTGTGAGATATTTGTCACTGTATCCGTTAAACCGATTTTTCTAAGCATTCATGCAATCATAGGTTCGTCTAATTAATCATCGTCTTCATCCTCTACGATAACAGCTACGAGTGTTTTTAATTCTCGTTTGAATTTTAAAATATAATAGTTCAAACAATTACGGTAATAAAGAACGTCCGCGGCAAATATGTCTCCAGGACCTTCCATTAGTAAGCATTTGTTGTACACATTGTCCTTAAAAAATTTACACGCCGCTAAAAGTTCTTTGGCTCGTCTTTCACTCTCAATACGAAAGAGGGATTTGTCTCCTTTGCACTTTGCTTGTTCACATACAACACAAATTTTCTCTTCCGACTTTCTACGTTTGGATACACGTGGCATACAACAAGTATCATCACCCTCCATACAAGAAGTATCTTCATCCTCCATTGAATTTTCCCCTGGGATACTATTAGTACTAGGCGTTTCTTCTTTCCGTTGTTTCAATCTTTTGGCTAACCTTACAGACCTTTGATAGCAAGTGTTGACGTGGTACTGCACTGAGTTCTTTTCAGCATCAGTAATATCATTGAACTTTTTATCATCCAGTATTTCTGAACAACTGAATAAATTTATTCTACCATGTTCAGTACTTGTAAGTTTTCTGTTTCCTTGGTTATCCTTCGCATTTTGACATATAGCACACTTCTTCAAATAGAGATCTTGAGATCTTGAGACAGACAATTCTGATGCCACGATAACGAGTGATACATTTGTTGATATTATGACGGCTATTTTTCTAGTTTCACTTTCGTTTGTTTTCTTTCCATCGGTACCGTACATATTTTGTCACATGGCAAGATGGTAGCGTTAGTTGCGTTTTTTTTTTAAGAAAGAAGCGTGTTTTGATATCCAGTCTCATTTCAATTCGATTGTCCCTTTTCATTATGGCCACAGCTTCGAATTCAACAGGTTATGGTCCCAGCAACCTTTGGCAGAATTTCGCCTTTGATGGAAATGAAAGAAAGTTTGAAATATGGGAGACAAAGATTCTTGGATATATGAGACTTAAAAAGCTGAAACAAGTTTTCGTCAGTGAAGATGATGTTACTGCTGATCAAAATGAAACTGCTTTTGCAGAACTTATTCAGTTTCTGGATGAACGATCCTTAACCCTTGTTATGCGTGAAGCAAATGATGATGGGAGAAAAGCGTGGAAAATTCTCAAAGAACATTATGCGAGTGGCAGTAAACCACGAATCATCTCACCACTCTTCAAAATTCACACTCAGAAATCGTTACGGACTATCTTCTCAGAGCAGAAAGTGTTGCCATGTCGTTGAGGGCTGCAGGTGAGCAAGTGAGTCATTCACTCCTTGTAGCTATGGTGTTGAAGGGACTGCCTGACGACTACAGAGCGTTTGTTGCTGTGTCAACCCAATCAGAAAACGTCAAAGACTTTCAAAAATTTAAGTCTTCCTCGAAAGATTTTGAAGAAACAAAAAACTCGAGAAACAAAATGACAGACAATCAACAAAACTCTGCTGTTTTGAAGACACAAATACGAAATCAGCACCAACCAAACAACCACAAACAACAGCAGATTGTGTGCTACAATTGTCAAATGCCCGGTCACAAGTCCAATAACTGTGATCAAAAGAAGAAGAATCGATACTGTAAGATATGCAAAACAAACAGTCACTGGACTCACAATTGTCGTAAACGAAATAACAAGGACAATTTGAACAAAACAGCTGATGATGGCTATTTTAGCGCTACATTTTATATAGTATTTCATTATATTTGTTTCTTCGAAATTGAGATTTAGTTTTACAAAGAAAATACTTTGCTGTAAAATATATGTTGCCTTTATTTCAACGCCTTACCCCTAGTTCCCCCGAACTATGAATCCAAATAAGTTAAGAACCAAAGATTTTCAGGCTATGAGCTCTTTTTAAAATTTGTTCCGAATTTAATTTCCTTTCCAACGATATATGATATAAGGGTTATTTAAAAAGAAATTGTTGCTATGGCGATTTATGACCTCATTCCGGGCAAGGTAAAATCGATGAACATGTTAACATTTGATTTTTGGTCTTGTCTAATGCCTAGTTAGTAGGAAAAATCATCAAAACTTAGACACCAAGAATGTGCAACAAAAGTTGTTTCTAGACGTTATTGAAATGGCCTGCTTCTGGTCTACTGATAGAAATATGCATGGTCTCGCTTTAATCAGATTTACCACTTTGAAATTCAAGACATGCTTCTTTGTACTTGTGCATATTATTTATACTCAAATGTCTTGTGGTCCAAGGGAATTTGATTTCTAGCACACCAGGTGAGTAACACAAGCAATTGACTAAACCGTCTGGACTTGCACCGATTAAATATTGTTGAACATATGGTCAAACAGTGTATCGGAAATGTTTGATGGTGTTTCCACCCAGTCATTCGAAAGTGATGACGGTTTTGGTAGTATAAACATACCATTAGATTATCCATGACGAGCTTTTCTTTCGAGTCAATATCGATTTGCTCTTTTTCTTGGCTGACTGCCCATGTATTAATTCCTTCGGAGTCATGTTTTTAGTGACATCAGGGTACCTTTTAGTAGCAAGTACTGGTGATGGTAGTGGTGAAAGAAGATTCCCAACTGATGATGAAGGTAACATCAAGGATTGGGGTGATTGTAAGCTCGAACCCATTGATAACGGTGAAGAGGAAGTGAGCAAATCTCTGATAAAATGTCCTTATCATTTGCATCATTACTTGAAAATTAATATTCATTGCAAATTTCTTGCCATGCTTTGGTAGCAACTTCAACAAGCACTGTTTTTTTTTACTTCGATTGTCCTTTGTATTTATCTGTTTTGATCAGAAATCTTTTAAGATCATTCACTTTCCAGCGATTAAAACTGATTCTTTTCCTCTCAGAAAACTCTTCTTGCTTTCCTAGAAACTCTTCTACTAGATTTTTAATAATATCTTCTTTGTAATCTTTATTCATTTTCATTTAAATTTCACAGTACTAAAACACGTTTATATCTCTTCACTCCACCACAACAACTGAGCAAGTTGGCCTATTTTCTGTGATTACGCTTTCCCCCATCGTATACCATAATGCATTGCGCGCGTCGAAATCTCCGTTTTATCCGATATAGACTATTGGCTGTCCAGGGTTTGCTTTTTTCTTAATTGTGGTTGATCTTGTTCCATCGATCTCTTTCTACATAAGTCATGGCTTCGTCCGGTTGTTCGACCTCTACATCTTCCTCTTGGTTGAACAGTGGTGCATTGCGTTTATTCCATTTCAAGGAAAATACCGAACCATTGGAATGATCTTCAAACATTAGACAATTTCCTCTGTTTGATGCAATGATGGAATTTCTCAACAAGATTTTCTTCATGCTGGACTTGAATTGCCTGATATCTGGGTTGTTGTTGAAACCATTTATACCACAAATGCATGCGAACAATAGTTCCAGATGATCCTGAGACTTTTGTACATCAAAAGGTACAGAAAAGAATGAGCAGAGAGTAATTGCTGGGCTAAATGAAGAACACCCTGTGCAGCAGTAATGAGGCCCAATGCAAAGGTTTTGCAACGATGCTTGAGGATTGACACACCCGTAGATTTAACATTTAATTGAGAAAGATACTGAATTGAATCTTAAAGGATTCTTTTTCCATCGTGGAACATCATTGTGATACAGTGGCTTCTTATAACCCTTTGCATATGGGCTTCGGGTGTTCAGAACGTCAAACAATCGGTCTATCACACATATAAAATTGATTGTTCCTTCAGAATCAGCACACGATGGGTGATGGGCATCCCTCAAATACTGAATAGCATCAGCGACAGAACTACTCAGTGTTTGAGCAGCTATTTTGACATTCATTTTGTGCCTGTTGAACTGAATGTGTACTTTTGACAGTTTGTTGGCAAACCAGACTTGATGTAAACACCATCAAACATCAACACACACTCATGAAACTGTTCATTTTCTCTAGACTTTCGTTGAAGTTCTTTAAAAACATCAATAAAGAATCCTGGTTCACAGTCGACGGATGATGTCCAATTTGCGATTGAACTGTGAGCAGGTAAAGCAAGAAATGATTGAAAAAAACTTGTATGCTCTTGGCGAATAGAAATTTAATGTCAAGGCAAGCTTTTTTATCTCATCCGAATATCGTCTTCCATGAGGTGACTTGGCTTTCTCGTTCTTCAACTGGGAAGGGATCAGCTCCTTTGTTACAACAGAAATGTTTTGTTCAATAAACTGCCCAACATCATTGGAGATCATGTTTCCCCCCCTCGAACTTTCAAACCGCCTCGAACCTTTCAAACCCCCTCGAACCGTCAAGGGTTTCAATTTTTTGTTCCTTTCTTTTCAGCTTTTGTTTAAAGGAGTGGTTCCGTCAAATTTAACCATTATTTTAAATAATTCATTTGGATTCTCCATCCTTTAATTACACTGGTCAACAAATATTTTGTTGCATTTCTACCAACACTTGTTCTTACCTAATTTGGGGGCGCTGAATCCGAATCTGACCTTAGTTTTTTTCTGCAAGCTCTAGATTTTTTGCAAATCGAGATTTTTTATTTTATTTTTACTAAATTCAAATTTTCTGAAAAATTACATGATTTGTCAAATGACGTTCTTGCTTATAGTCGAATAACCAACCTCAAAACAATAATAGGTTCCCAGAAATTATTGTGTTACCACTAGCAATTGTATACAATTACAGACAATTAGGCACCAAATGTTTGAAAAAATGTAACAAAGAACATTTTTGCTGGTAAAATACATGTAATAAGCGAGTTTTTGTTGCAAAATGACATTGAAAAGAATGATGACAATCCACAGTATAAACTTAAAGCTATCGATGAAAAGATGCAAAAAATTCAATTATTCTACAACCCCGGAAAAAATTTCCTCTTATAACTTCTGCGTTTGTACGCTTTTTGAGGACAGTCACGTTTGATGCCCCAACAATAATCCGCCATCATATGTCGATCCCACCGACCTTGGTAGCGTTCTTCCACTGTCATGAGATCCTGGTGGAAACGCTCTCCCTGTTCATCACTGACAGCCCCAAGGTTTTCAGGGAATTTGTCCAGGTGGCTGTACAGGAAATGTACTTTTATGCTCATGTTGCATCCTAAATCACGAAACCCTGAGAGCATCTTGGATACAAGTGTTTCATAGTTTGGTGCCTTTCTGTTGCCAAGAAAGTTCTTTATAACATCTACAAAAGATAGCCATGCAGCTTTCTCCTTGACATTCATTTTCTGAATGAAGTTTTGGTCACGAATAAGTGTACGTATCTGTGGTCCATTAAACACTCCTGCTTTAATTTTATCATATGACAAAGCAGGGAAACTATGAAGAAGATGACGAAAGGATTCATTGTCAGGATTTAGAGCTTTAACAAACTGTGTCATGAGACCTAGTTTGATGTGCAGGGGCGGAAAAACAATTTTGTCTCTGCTTACGATTGGGTTGTGTGTTACATTAGGCATGCCAGCTTGAAATGTTTCACGTAAGGGCCACTCCTTCTGTGTCCAATGTTTTTCACGTGCTCTGCTGTCCCACATGCATAGATAACATGGAAATTTAGTGTATCCTTTTTGCTGACCTAGCAGAAAACTAACCATTTTGAGGTCAACACAAATGATCCAGTTGTGCTCATGATATCTGAGCAAACCCATAACAGTTTTAATGTCATCATGCCGTTCCTTCAAGACAGTGGAGTGACCAACTGGAACAGCTCCATAAACATTTCCATTGTGTAAAAGGACACACTTGAGGCTGCGCTTGGAACTGTCCAAAAACAATCGCCATTCTCCTGGATCATACGAGGAGATACCCAATTGTCCGAGAAGACCAGGTATATCGTTGCAAAATACCAGCTTATTTTCCTCTGAAAAATAGGGAAGAAAGAGTTCTTCTCTTTTTCGAAAAAAGGATACCTTTACAGATTGATCCAGAACCTGTTTTTCCTTGAGTCTGGAGGCTAAGAGCTCAGCTGCTTGCTTGGACAAATCTAAATCACGTACTAAGTCATTCAGTTCTGATTGATTAAACTGCTGAACAGCTACTCTGGTTTCACAAGAAGAGTGTTCAGATTCAGATCCTGTATCTGTTCTTTTATACTCCATTTCCATAACCTCTTCCCTTTGCGATTCAGTTTCCTCATCTTCAGAAAATGTAAAACCACTAAAGACTGGAGGAGGGAATCTATCAGAGTGCGGAACAGGTCGTATAGCTGATGGTATACTTGGATAAGAAAGCATTTGTCGGCTCTTCCTGCCAACACCTTTTGTATTTACCATGCAAAAGTAGCAGTCAGTCGTGTGATCTTGGGGCTCACGCCACACCATTGGAATGCCAAAAGGCAGACTCTTCCGCTTTCCTTTTGTCCAGTCTCTGAGCATTTCTTCGCAGTTATGGCACACAACATGTGGAGACCATTTCTTATCTTGATCGCCAAGATGGATGCCAAAGTAAGCTCTGTAGGCACGCTTCACGAACGATGTTATATTTCGTCTTTGACGAGAAAGCGTGTACACACCACAGATATAACAAAATGAATCATGTTTATTTTTGCATTTAAATCTACTAGAAGAAGCCATGACCAAATCTGAAAAAAGTTCAGAATCGAAAGAAAGTCTGGTGATATCTATGTGCTTAACACAACCAAAAAGAATAAAAAACCATGGTTCTAATTAAGGCTACCAGCAGACGAGTGTAAAATAGAGCTTATAGAATATCCTACAGCATCTATCCGCAATACCTCACTATAATCAAGTTGCCTAACTTCTTCAAATGCCCTTAAACAGCAGTAGGCTACAACTTAAAAGAGCTGAAAGCTTCTATCTGAAACACTGGTACTGTACCATAGTACAGACAACGCACACACAAATAGCCTAACTTTGAAAACCTGAGTAGCAGTAAAACATGCTGTTGAGCAAGCAGGCCTGCAAAAATACTCCTCCACCATGTGCAAGTCAGTCAGCAATGACTAGCAAATGTTCACAATGGTTCAGATGATGTATACAAAAAGAAAAAGGGCTGGATAGATAAAAAGTGTTCGATGCAGATCAGATTTATGCACTAAATATGTGCCACACATGAAAAAAAATTAAATTGTCGATTGCATGAAAACTAGAGCATGCATAAAGAAACTGATTGCAGATTTGAAATCAGCATCCTAAAATTGTGTAGAATCAGTTAAAAAATCTCATGCAACAAGAAACGAAAAAAAATTTGTTGACCAGTGTTATCATAAACCAGATTAAAAATATAAAAAATATTTTATATTTTTCTTTTTATTCCCTTTTAAAAATGCGATAAATGTTTTACGCAAATGATCTCTGACGTCATTGTAGATAAAGACGCTTTGAAAACAAAACCTTTTGAAAACAGGAGAAAACATAAGAGACATGTGAAGAAATACTTGGAGATAATCACAACCAATGTTAGATGTTTATTTTTGTTTTATAGGTTTCATAACATCATGGTTTATTGTGTTGTTGTTGGTTGTGCCAATACTACAAACAAAAAGGAAAAAACAAGTTTTTTCAGACTTCCTGGTGATATATGTTTAAAAAGGATTTGGTTGGCAAAAATAAAACGAGAAAATCTACCACGTGAACAAAACATCCGAGTATGCCACCATCATTTCGAGGAAGATCAGTTTAAACGAGACCTAAAGGTAAACTAACCTCCATTTAACGTCAATTTGTTCTAGTGTTTTTTTTCTTGATTTTAGAATGAAGTGTTAAACTTGCCTACACGTAGAATGCTAAAAGATGATGCAGTTCCAACAATATTTAAACATATAAAGACAACACAGAAACGTAGATAAAGTTCCAAGAGAGAAGAACGTTATTTGAAAAAACAGGTTGGAACGAAAAGTTATGTTAAAGCAGTGAATTAATTGTATTTTGTTTAGCTCCTTGATGAGACTATTGAACACTACGACTTCTGTGTGCAAGAAGAAAGGAACAGCAATACCAAGTCAACACAGACAAATGTAGACACTATTTCCGTAAATACACAAACAGATATGTATCTAGTGGATGTGGATATCCAATGTGAAATGATAGGCACTACAGAAGAGGAATCAGAATTAGATGATTGTCTGGATACAAGTTTTTCCACAAGCCAACAAGAAGATGAGCACGAAAGTAATTTTCAGGAAGATAGTACGGAAGATGAAGAAGAGAACTGTGAATTTGTTGCAAATAACGAGAGTGCTTTTATTACATTTTGGTCATGTTTAGAAATTCTTTTCCGATTTTGTTACCTTTGTGGCTCACCAGCAACAATTGAGAAAATAATAACACGAGGTGCCATGTTAGTTGTACATCTGAGGTGCCAACATCAGCATTATTATGTGTGGCGTTCCCAACCAGTTATTTGTCGTTATGGTCTGGCTAACATAAAACTTGCAGCAAGTGTATTATTCAGTTCGAATACTTTTATGCAACTTCACAAGTATTTTGATGTAGCAGGGATAACGTGGATTAGCAAAACATCATTTTATAAAATGCAAAGAAAATATTTATTTGGAATTGCAAACGAAGCTTGGAAGATTGAACAGTTATCAGCTTTATCAAACTTAAGACAAGATGGTGTAGAGTGCATACTTTCTGGTGATGGACGGTGTGACAGTCCTGGACATAATGCAAAATACATGACTTATTCTATTTTAGATCAAGACTCAAACAAAATAATTGATTTGCCTTTAGTCCAAGTAACTGAAGCTGGTAACTCTAATCTGATGGAAAAGGTTGCCTTTATTAATGTTTTAAACAGGTTAAAAAACGAGAACTTAAACATAAAGTATATAACTACCGACAGACATATTCAAATAAAGAAATATATGCATGAAGAAGAACCGCAAATAAAACACGAATTTGATATCTGGCACTTTTGCAAAAATATCAAGCAAAAACTTTTAGCAACCTCAAAAAAGCGTGGCTGTAAAGAACTTAGTTTGTGGATTAAAGCAGTCTGCAACCATTTTTGGTGGTCTTCATCCGGATGTAATGGAGACGAGCTATTGCTTCGAGAAAAGTGGATTAGCCTTTTATTTCATGTGCAAAATAAGCACGAATGGACTGGCAATTCTGTGTTTCACTCTTGCGATCACAAACCTTACACACAAGAAGAACAAAACAAAAAAAGGTGGTTAAACCCAACTTCAGAAGCATTCAAAGCCCTACTAGATATAATGCTTAGTAAAAACATACTTGGTGACTTGAAATATATTGTTAACTTTTCACATACAGGGTGTTTAGAAGTGTATCATGCTCTTTATAACAAATGGGCACCAAAGAGCACTCACTTTTCGTACTATAGAATGACAGCCAGGAGCCAGCTGGCTGCGTTGGATTTTAATCTAGGCAGTAAAGCTGATAATGCAAGAACCAAAGAAGGCGAAGAACGATTCAATGTTACGTATGGAAAGATGACAGGAACGTGGTCAGCAAAACCAATTAAAACTGGTAAAGATCGATCGATTTTTAGAGATATGGTTCAACGAACTGTTGATCTTGTTAATAAAAATGAGGTTTCACCATTACCTATAATACCAGACCTTCCTAAAAACATTGCTCCTACAGAAAAACCAAACAAAGCAGACGTTCTAAGGAAACAAAAAACGAGATTTTTTTCATAAACAATATTGTACTCTTTTAGATTAAAATTTATGCTCTTTGTATATATAAACATGTACATAAACTATTGTGTTAGTCTCGTTCCCCTTCTTTGTACTTTACATAAAAGCCATCAGGCTCTGGAAATAAATCTCGAATTGTCCAAACGACACACGATGGTATAACACGGCGATTGTTTTTGCCTAACATTGCATATACCCACCAAGTAAACTGTTTATAAGCTGCATATCGATATCTCCTGTAACAGAAAATAAATAAAATAATTTATACTGGGTCACTTTATGTTTTAGAAATACTCTCTCTATAACTTTATTTTGTATTATATAGTCTATCAATCACAAAGGTTACCTGTTAGTAATCTCATCCTCCAAGAAATCGCCTTTAGTCTCGTGAAAACCCACCAGTACATTTTTCAGTACAATTTTATTAGTACAAAGAAGTCGAAAGCCTGTTGATTGGCTCACACAATTGTTATCTAAACCAAAAGAAAATAATTACATTGCAGAAAGTATTTTCGCATAAAAATATAACAAGGGGTAATATTAACATAATTTTTTATAATCATATCTCACCTTCAAATTTTTCTTCGCTTACTGCCAACATCTCCTTACAACACAAGCAATCAATTTCTCGTGTTTCAATTCTACATAGACCACATTGACACCAATTTAATTGATCTACTCTTTCGGTATCCAGGTTTACATTTTCTTCAACGCTATCTTCTGTGCTATTTTCGTTGTTGTTGGTGTGATGGTTGTCGAGGTATTCTGGTTCAAAGTCGTACGGTTGCAAACCACTAGTGTTTATAAAATCCAATTCATCAAAGTCGCCGTTTGAAATATCATCTTCGGTTATGGAATGATCTGAGGAATATTCACTTTCTGGTGTAGAATTTTCCATATTTAAATATTGCAAACGCTGTTTGTTTTCCTTTTAGTCTGTTGACACACGCTAACACAACATATATTTTGTACGCAATGTTTATACTCGTTACAAATAACGTTTGTCTACAATGACGTCAGAGAACATCACGCAATAAAATGTTTGTTCATTTAAAACAGCTGTAATATGATTATTATTAGAATAAATTCCATATAAATGTTTTTATCTCATATAATTTTTTGTATAGATACCGATTTGGTAAAAAAATATAAATCTATTTTTTGACGGAACCACTCCTTTAAGGGTTTTTACTTGACGACGTAGTTTAGCCTTTTTGGGGGATACTTCAGGAGCAGATGGATTGGTCATTTGGACATTATTTCGTTTTTTAGGACGTTTTCTATTTGTTGGCATATGGATAAGTAAGTCTTTCTGGAAAACTGAAAATCGATCAAATTTGCCACCAACCATTCTTTTAAGAGGTTTGGATTTTTCAGTGGAAAGCTATGAAATGACACATTAAAATCTTTTTTGAATTTATTTGAACAACCATATGCAGCGCAAGATTTGACCATTTTGACTGAAAAAATTTGCTTTGGATTTGCCTCACTTATTTACGGTGAGTTAGACATCTAGTGTTTTTTCTCTATATCATTGAGTGCGAATGACAAAAAAGTGAAATATCGAGTATTTTTGATGAGTTGCATATGAATTTTCCGAAGAAAAGCTTTTTGTCATCTTCTGATGTTCATAAGTTGGGTTGATAATGGAATGATCTCCAGATGTTTGGAAGTTGAATGATGCATACCACAAGTTACTTTTGGAAAATATGTATCCCTCCGGTAGGATGATATTTACTGCTCCCTCAATTGTCAATAAACAATTTATATATTATAATTATATATATATAAGTAATTAGTTAGTTGTGGTACATCCCTAACAACTGTCTCTGACACTATAATAACAAAAGATGTATATCTATATATAATTTGCTTACCAAAGGCCAGTGGATAAATTTTATTTGTATTATAGCATTGGCTTCAGTTATTGGCAAAAGAATTTTTTGTCATTATCCTGATTTTGGTGAAGGCAAAGTTAAAGCATTATTTAACCAGTGTGTCATTCCTAGGTCATTTCATGAAGGTTCTTCTTCTTCATTTGAAATTTTTAATATTCTTTTCTGCCAGTTAGCTAAAGAGACTCAATCTCAAAGGCTAATCATTTTGTGCCGTTGATTTTGCATGCCAAAAAGTCAACAAAGAGACTGTCTTCTGAGAATCTTTTTCATCAAGCTCGATTGAATAAAATATATATATATATCAGTTTCCAAGTCATCACAATTACAATTTTTTGGTAAGAACATTTACAGATATTTTTGAAAAGATAATACTGGGATCAATTTTCATTCCGTACCAGCAAGCACAACATTTCCATATTAACAACAATGTCATCATCCAATAAATTGTGTATGACCTCTTCTGCTTCCTTGACCTGTCCTTTAATTTCCTCTGTCTCCTCCACTAACACCTCTACTTTTTCTACTTCTACTGTTTTTTTCCTGATTTGTCTAGCGTTCCTTCAACTGTTTCTCCATTTAATAATATACCTATATCTTGTTTTTCTTTATTCTCTCATCTTGATTTGGCTAGTATTAATACAACTGATTCTTCCTCAAAAAATTTTTCTAGGTTAGCACCCTCTTCTGATTTTCAGTCTCCTCTTGGTTTGGCTAGTATTAATACAACTGATTCTTCCTCAAACAATTTTTCTGGGTTAGCACCCTCTTCTGATTTTCAGTCTCCTTTTGGTATGGATAGTATTAGTACAACTGATTCTTCCTCAAACAATTTCTCTGGGTTAGCACCCTCTTTTTATTTTCAGTCTCCTCTTGGCTTGACTAGTATTCATTCAACTGGTTCTTCCTTAATTAATCCTATTTCCTCAAACAAATCTTCTGACTTTCAGTTTCTTGTTTTACCAGGTTGTTTTTCAAAGCTTTCTACATCATCTATTACCTCCAATAATCCTTCTTCAACATCCGTTGTAGGTGACGAGACAAAAAGTACTAATAACAAATATGATATATATATTCATATATATAATGGATTCTCTACTATAAAAGAAACAATTGTAATTATCCATCGTTTACAAACCAGAACAAATATGAACAAAATAAAAACCCTGGACATATGAGAACATCTAGAGCATTCCTATTCAAAATACCTATGTATTACCACTGCAATTTACTACAGTAAACCTTTGAGCCGATAAAAGAAGAATGTTTTTTTTTTCACAGCAACTATAGAAAAAGAGCCTCTTAATAAAACAAAAACTTGCTGTACTTATGCACTTCAACTCAGTTAAATAAACTTTATAAACCCTAACAAAGTCTCAAAGTTTTATAAAATGGACTCACTACGTAGAAGGAGTGACTTAGTCATTTCATCAAGTTTTTGCATCTCCTTTCTTTTGAAACCAGCTAACTTTCTCAAGTCATTCGACCTAGTTAAAAGTTTCATGTCCTTTTTGTTTTCTGCATCCTCTGAAAGTTTGTCTGCATCCTTAATCAGTTCCTCCACATTTTCTTGCAAATGCACCTTCTTCCTCTTAACATCATTTAGTTCATTTGTGATAATTTTTCGCTTTAAATCTTTTTCACCTGTTTTCTTCTGTCATGAGAGCTCTGACTGAAATTGTTCATACCTTGTTCGCGCAGCTTGAACAGATTTCAACATTTCTGTTGTGACGACGATATCTTTGGAAGTTACTTTGTTTGATGTAAGATGATCATGTATGATTCTCAAAGAAATTAGAGAACTTTCAGACTGGTTCTCAGCAATGTAGTGTTTGTTTGCATTGAACCCACGCTCAATAGCTGATTGGCCATGACTAATGCAAAATATCAAAATGCAAACTTTTGACAAAGACTCAAACTTCTTATCCACCAGATAGTGCATCATGAACTCGTCAAGCCGCTGGTTAAACATATCAAAGGCAGAAAATTAATCACGATACTTCGGTACAATCTCATCAACTATCACATCAAATTGTTCTTTTGACTTATCACCAATCATTGATGTTATCTGGTTTAGTGACACCGATTTTTCAAGCAGCTTGTTGAATTTCACTTTAGAAGCTTCATTCTGTGAAGTAGTAGCTAGAATATTCGGGTTTAAACAGGATAAACAATGTACAATCAAGTACTTTAACGGACACTCCTCCATCATATGACTCGTAACAGCGGATAAAAACTTGCAAACACCATTGTAGAACTTCTGGATAACGCTTTCCTTAAAGTGTGCACTCTTCCTGTACTTGGAAACAAGTAGTTTTGCAGCCATTCCAATATCAATCAAATTATTTGGTTTATGAATATTTCTGTTAGCAGTATCGATCTTCAACATTTTTAAAGTTGTATCGGCATTCTGGATGGTAGCACTGAGGATGAACATTTTAAGTAGCGAAGTGAGAATATCCTTCAGCACCTCGCCCAAAAACGGCACCATTGGCTGATCTGTCTGAAAACCCCTTAGGAATTTATTTAACTTGGAGGCTACAAACTCTACAAATTTGAACTTTGCTTGCATTAAAGGGTCTTTAAAGGAATCTTTCAACACTTGATACGACTTTCCTTGTGGCTGGCGTGATTTCTGAAGACTTGTTAGATACTTGATGAATTTGACATATCCCATCAATATCAGCTCTGCACGGCTAGCGCAATTTTCATTTTCACACCATCTGTGTCCACAGTATGGCAATGGATAAACATTTGACTCACTTATGCTCTCATATTTTTCACGTCGCGCTGGAGATTCATCTAATTACTTCCACATTGCTTTTAAGATCTTGCCTATGTTCCAATCGGTGCTGTTAACTCCTGCCTTCATACTCCCATGAACAGTGTGAAGTCCACAAGTGCCGATGTTAAGAAGGGTAGGAAGCTCATTTGTATTTCTTTGCTCGCTGAACAACTCAAGAAACTTAAGGTTAACATTGGGACCATCAGATGAGATATGCAAGAGATTGTGAAGATTAAGACTTTTGATTCCATTACTGAATGTTTCTAAAATCTGTTGAGCCCTTGCTCCATCAAGAAATTGAGAGTCAAGGTATCTAGTTTCAGTAAGCTTTGAATCAATATTCCAAAAACGCACTAGTATGTCCATTTGTCCTCTTTGGAGCTTCTTATTCAAACTTTCATCAAAGGAAACTGTAAAATATGGGGATTTCTCAATATTATCTATCAAAATTGACTTAAAATGTGGTGCTAAACAATGATTTATAATATATCCACATTTTGTTCGTACAATTCGACAGTTCTCAAAATCAGGGTTCGTACAGGGTCAATATAGAAAAACAGGATTTAAAGAAAATAAAAACAGGACTAATAAGGTGAAAAAAACAGGATTTTTCCAGAAAAAACAGGCTTTTTCCAAGTAAATATTTAAGATATTTAAACACGTAAAATACAATCATACATAAAAATTGGACATAAAATGAACCTATTTATGTATGTAATCATAAACAAAAATAAAATATAGTCCTTTTATGTATATAAGCCTTATGCCTTATTAAGGCATTTGGTGTTATAAATATATCAGATAAAATGTATAAAATACCAATAAAAAATACATAATTACATGCAATAATAAAGTCTAATCTAGCACTTATCAATAGGTCAATAACTAATAATGAATTATGCAATTGCGTTTAAAAACAAGAAATATTAAGTTATACAAATAATTTCATTCTTTGTTTAAAAAGTTTTAAAGAATATTTATTTAACGAGATTCACATCTGTAGATTACTATTGACAATATTTTACCCGAAATACTGAAAGATGCCTTCTAACAACTTTAATATAAGATTTATATGAGAAAAATCATATACAAGCTATTCTAAGAATATTACTAAAGCTCTGCTGTTATAATATTAATATAACTTTAATATTAAGTGTAACTAAATATGTACTAGGATAATATACATACAAAACCATGCACGATCTAAGATTTTTTAAATTCCCCTAATAATTTTGTCTTCTTTTCACTCGCAATATCAAACTCTGCTTTAATTTCTGACTTTCTTTTTTGACCTAATTCGATCTTTTGCTGTCCTTCCAAGAAAACTGAAGTGTTCATCTTCTTCACACACAGCTTTAGCAACTTGCTTCCCTCTTCGACGAGCTTTTCAGAAGCTTCAAGTTGTGATTGTAACTGTTGTACCAACTCGTCAACTGTGGAAAGCTTCTTTTTTCGATTAGTGAGCTCTTTCTAGAAAAAAAGATAAAATATAAAAATTTAATATTTTAATGATTGTAATTTATTTTTGTGTAAAAAGAATTTTATTTTTTTTTATTATCTTAAGCCCTAACTTTTTTAACAGATGTTTTTTAAACAATTTATGATATAAAATAGGATTTTAGTTTTAACTTAAAGTACATTACCTCTTCGTCCTTTTTTTGTTGTATGTCCTCTTCTTCCGTTTTTCTTTCTTCCAGGTATCTGGCATAGCACGCACGTGATGATTTGCATTTATCGATCATATCAGTGGTAATTTCAATATCATTATTATACCATATCTCACTTATCAATATATTTTCTCTTACAACTGCTGAGTGCAATTACCAAGAAATTATCTACCAATTAAAATCCTTTTTACAGTGAACTTCCGTTCATAATTATCTCTAATTGGAAAATTCTTTTGTGGCTCTCCATCCTTATTGCAACCGAGTAATTATCAAACTATTCTACAGTCGTATATATCTGTATTAATACACCTTGCCTTATAACATAAACCTACTTTACCCTAGATCAATATCAACAATCAGACTCTTTGCGTACATCTTATTACTGTTGTGAATATATTTGTTCTGATTTTAACGCCTGACTACTTGCCATCGGGCGGACTTCTTCTGGTCAGTTTATTGATACGTCAGAAAAAATGCATGCATGCTCATATTGCAAATATGAACTAAGAACTGCAGCAGGAATATGCCGCCATATGCAAAAGTGCCCAAAAAGACCGATACCAAATGATACACACCAACCAAGTACACCAGCTAACATAACACAATCCTTTTCTACATTAACCAACACTCCAAAAACACCTCGAATTCTACCACCAACGCCGATTCTTAAAGATGTAACAAATGATCATCTTGATTCACCTAACTTACCAGTTTTTGAACCAGTAGGTAATGTGACCTCATCACATAATGGTTTAAAAGGTCAAGAACTTTTTAGCCTTATCGACAAAGCTTACTCGCGCATATTAAGCTGGAGAAAAAATGTGTTTCTGGTTCCAAATGGTAAACAAGGAAAGAGATTTATAAAACTATTATCTTTTTGGCTGGAACAATTTAACAGGAATACAAACCTGCGAAGTATTTCTCTGAAAGTTTTCATGCTACTTCCTAGCCTGTTACTCCAAAAACCATCCAGGATGAGTAAATCAAAAGACCACATACAAAAGCTAGAGGAACGATTAGACCTTTGGGATACTGGAAAAATAGACCAATTAATAGAGGAAGGAGATATCATTCAGCGAAAATTACTCACTTCAAAACGTAGAAGTAAAGAAGATACAGCTCGAATATTTTCTGGTCTTATCTTAAAAGGTAAAATCAATGCAGCATTCAAGTTCTTGTCTGAAGAAAGCGATAATGGGATTCTTGAGACGTCAGAGGAAGTAATCAAAGAATTGAAAATCAAACACCCTACCCCAGCGCCCATTCAACCAAATACCTTGCTGAATGGTCCACTACAACCAATAAACAGAAGTTATTTCGATAGTATTGACGAGGATACCATTAGATTGGCAGCGAAGCTAACAAAGGGTGCCGCTGGACCATCTCAGTTTGACGCGGAGCAATACAGGCGTATACTTTGTAGTAACAATTTTAAAGCGGAAGGCAAAACTTTAAGAGAACATATTGCCGTATTTGCTCGGATTGTCGCAATTTTTTCTCTGTTTTAAGGAAGCGATAGTTAGGGGTATTGGGTTTTGGTGCTATAAACGGGTCTAGCTCTGCAACTAAATTCATAAAAGATTGTCTGCCCATTCGAAAATTCTTTTTCCATACACTTTCAGGCATATTAGCTCCCAGCATGTTTTGCCACCAATGGTCAGTTCTCCCATTCACCACCCATGTTGATCTTGGTTTTCGACGCAAATGCTGCTGTAGTAAATATCTTCTTTTTCTGTCTCTTTTTGTTCTCAGTAAACAAAAATATGCTGCCAAACTCAAGTTCCCTCTTGGTTTACAACAGCTTGTATGTAATCATAATTCTGTTCAGTTGAAAAAGAAGAGCAAGAAGCAAACTGCACTGCGAAAAAAACAAGAGAGCCATTTTCTTCATGTTAGGTGGCGCCATTTTGAAATGAGTTCCCGCGCAAATTATGGATTTCAGCCCGGCTTTGAACCCACCATATAATTGATTCAAATTTCAGCCCGGTTAAAGTTTCATAACATATAATCGATTCAAATTTCAGCTCGGCTAAAGCTATAAACGGTCTGAAAACTCATATAATCAGCCCCTGGGACTAGCTATTTTAAATATACCTAAAGTCAGTCAGTAATATCTAAAAGCATATTTTTATTCTATGTATTGAATATTTACAATATAATATATTATATAAAGACTTTACAATTGAGACAACATAAATGTATTACATTGTAAAACCTTTAATACTTGTTAATCTTTCACTAATGGGTTTTGCAAATTTCCTTAGACAGCACAATTAAAAACGCGTCCGCAAATATCGCTGCAGGGAAAACAAACTGCTATAATAAGAAAGACAGAGTGAAAGTAGAAGCGCAACCAAAGAATTTTATTGAAATATGGTGTTAAATTGTGCGGCTTTTGGTTGTACTAACCATAATAGGGTGGAAAATATACCTAGATTCTTTAGGTTTCCGAACAATAATCCCGAGTTGCGACGAAAGTGGATAAATGCTTGCAAAAGGAAGAATAAGGATGGAACTGACTGGAATCCCACAATGAAGCATCTTTATTTATGCAGTCATCATTTTGTTGGAGGTGAGTATGTATATTATACATTATTATTGTTTTTAAGCCTTTTAAACGCACAAATCGCTAAAGCATGGTCAGCAATGTCAAAGTTGGAGGTTATTTGGAAAACGAATCTGGAAAGAAACCCGAAGATAAACTTCTTCTCTGCAACAGTTGAGACAGTGCTATTGTATGGATGCACCACCTGGCCTCTAACAAAAGCATTAGAGAGGAAACTAGATGGGACCTACACACGGCTACTAAGAACAGCATTAAACATCAAGTGGCAGACCCATACAACAAACACAGTGCTTTTTGGTAACCTACCACGAATCACAACAACTCTAAAGAACAGGAGGTTAAAGTTTGCTGAACACTGCTTCCGGAGCAAGGACGAAGTTGTTCAACAATTAATTATGTGGGAACCAAGGCACGGGAACCGGCTCCGAGGACGACCAGCAAAGACATTTATTGACCAACTTATGGACGATGATTTATCATGAAAGATGATCTGCCAGGAGCTATGAATGCGAGGGAAATGTGGAGACAAATAGTACATGGTGTTCGTCCGAGGATGCCGCGATGATGATGATGATTAAGACTTTTATTTTCTTTATTTTTAATTCCATTTTTCATCTAGCTAAGAGTTTGGACTCAAGTGGAGTGCTTGGAATGATGATAGCCAACTACACCGACACATTTCAGCCAAAAAAAGAACATTTTCTCGATTGAATGAAAAATCAAACAATCAAAGTGAGCCATCTGGTCTGTCAAATGATATTGCTTCTGGAGCAGTGAACAGTGCTGTTACTGAGAATGCATCAGTATCTTCTGAGTGGGCAAATGATATATCATTGTCACCATTGATGTCTCTACCACCTTCAAAGAGACAGAATATTAATTACAAATGCAGTAATGCGTTGAAATCGATTGAAATACGTGCTAACAAAATTATTGGCTCTGAATCAAAAGTACCATCTGGAGAGTCATCTATTAAACGAAATGCTTGCTTGGTAGTACGGAAATGCATCGAAAACTCCATATGCAGTAACTTCACGAAATACTTTTGAATAAACACGCATACTATTCAAACTAGAAATAACAGTTCCATATTACGGCTACCGAAAGTAAAACTTGAATGTGGTAGAAAATCGTTTTATTTTTCTGGAGCCAATTTGTACAATGAATTGCCACTGGAAATAAGATCAACAGAATGTTATTCCACCTTTAAACATCTTTTAAAAGAGCATTTTGAATAATTATTTTAACCACTAATTCACACTAATTACAATATATTTTACTTTTTATATTTTTATATTTTTGTGCAGGACACACATTGATAGCAATTTTTCTTGTAAAGTTGACGTGTATATATCCTGTGTTAATATTCTTAATATATTTTAATAATAATAATAATAGTACACCAATTTCCAATTATCTTATTACAGGTAGGAATTTGGAAGAAGAACTCCCAAATGTAGGAAGAATCATATATAACAGAATTGGGAAATGTTATCGATTCTGAGCAAGCTTACTTCAGAGAAATTGAAATTTGAGAAAGGAAAGAGACGCTGCCAGAAAAGTAGTTGCCGAGTTAAAAAACAAGAATTTCTCCTATATTTCAATGAGAAAGGATTTGTCGAAATTCAAATATTACTCTGGGATCCCTGTTGAAGTGTTTGATGTTATATTTTTGCATTTAGAACCTAATTTACCAGAAAATAGTCGATGTAAACTTAGTGCCAGGGACCAATTATTCATGACACTTATGAGGTTGAGATTGGACAATCAACTTGAAAATTTGGCTGATATGTTTCATTGCTGCCAAAGCTCTCTGAATGACATTTTCAGGCGATGGATTGATTTAATTTATTATAAACTTCTCTTTGTTATTCGCTGGCCAGACCATGATGACAATTTGAGAACATTACCCAACATATTTAGTCAATACTTCCTGAGATTAACAGGTATTATTGACTGTACTGAAATATTTATCCAAAGACCTCGAAAGTTGGATGCCAGAGCTCAAGTATATTCAAACTATAAAAAACACTCCACAGTGAAATTTTTAATTGCTTGTACCCCTCATGGTTCCATATCCTTTCTATCCCGAGCCTGGGGTGGAAGAGTATCAGATGTTGAGCTGGCCAAAAGTAGTAGCCTGCTGAGTTCAAGATAACACAATCATGGAGACAAGATGCTAGCTGACTGTGGATTCACTCTCACCAACTAATTTGCTGCTGAATGTGGTGTAGAACTAATAACACCATCGTTTTCAAAGTGTAAAAACAATTGAGTGCCAAAGAAGTTGAAATTTCTCGACAGATAGCATCAATTCGAATTCACATTGAGCGAGTTATCGGATTAGTGAAAAACCGTTTCAAGATACTCAGTGGCGGATCTAGCTTTTTGCCAAGGGGGGGGGGGGGGGTTTGACCAGTGCCAAAGGGGGGGGCAGGGGTTTGACCAGTGGGTCAAATGTAAATGTAAGAATATAAATACTTGTGTAGGGGACATAGAAAATGGAAGTAAGAGTTGTTTAGGAATTCAAATGATACAAAAAGTATTAGACCGTTTATTCTTAATGTATTTAGAGTGCTTGGTTGCATATGAATGAAGAGTATCAGCAACTGATTTGTTGTGTACACATACAATATGATCCATATACAAAATATGACACATAATATCAATAGAGGTAGACTGACTTTGTCCGTTTGCAGAGGGCAAACAATGATGTGACGCTATTGCATTTTAAATGGTTCAAAAGTTATATATGTTATTGAGGAGAAATTGAAGTTGGTATTGAATAATTTTGTATTTGAAAGCTTCAATATGAGCAAGGAATTCAAGTTAAAGTAGATCTTAAGCTTAAAAAGGTATCAGAATAAGATGTAAGTCTTCCATGAAAATCAATGGCAGGTGTAAATGCTGGAGAAACAAATAGATCGACTAGATCAAAGTCTGGAAGAAAAAATGCCAAAACAATTAGATCAACCTAGCACAGTGTTCCTAGATTTACATTTTCAAAGTTGATCTATCCTCACAGACTATTAAAGACTTGGGCGTTTTAAAAACTAAAACGATGAACAAGTCTTTTTAAATCAACAGTTTAAAACACTGGTTAGTCGAACAGGATGGAGCTGCAAAAGAGTCGCCTTGGGTTAGCCCTGACAAAGCGCTTGACCACTTCTGCTGTGTCCAGCTGTGATGCTACACTGTAGTGAAGAGCCATTGAGGTGAGGCCGCCCAGCCGCTCCACTGTTATGGTGGATCGCAGGTGTGTCTTCACTCGTCTAAGGGTACTGAATGATCGCTCAGCCTCACATGACCCAATCGGCGATGTGCAGCCAACCAAGATCAACTCCCTGATGTTGGGGAAGATGTCAGCATCGGCTAGTTGCAGGGTGTCGATCAGGTTGTCAGGGATGTCACCTTTCTGACAGTGTGCTGTGCAGAAACTCTTCCAGCGCACCAGCTCTCTCTGAAAGCACATAAGCAAAAAGTTCTAGATACATCATAAGGATTTTCATTTATCTGATACAATATCTACGCAATATTATCCATAAATTAGTTCCTGCAAGCACAGAAGCGAAAAACTCCAAACATTTACCTTCAGGGCCAGAGGGTTAGAGAGATCCTTCTCCCAAAAGAGCAGTTCCTCAGCAAGGGACTCAGCATCCGCTAGTTCTATCATCACCAGAGGAACCAGTGATAAGATAGACTTCAGTGCCTGGTTGTCAGATAAAAATCTGGTGTCTAGCTGCTGTAGAAAGCTGTCCATGAATGGAATCCCAGCTGTTCTCTTGTAGTACTCGCTGAAAAGTACAAACATTGCAAAGGTTTGAGATGATAGGTCCACCAGTATACTTTCTCCGTTAAAGGCAGGTCACAACAAAAATAAAAATGATAGCTGTGTTTAAACAGCTTGCTGTATGCTACAGCTTGCATGCAAATGTGTGAAATAGTACTCAATTCAGCTTTTAGGCTGTTATGTACATTTTGATTCAATAAACGTTTTTCAATTGAAATTAATGTTACTAACATTCACATAGTATTAATTAATGTAGATACCTGGCAGTGTCAGCTGGGGTATTTGCACGATGTGTCTGGTGCTTGGCTCTTCTAGGTATCGTGATCTCCCCTCCAACATCAGCAGCAATCAGTTCAGCCTCTGAATACCAGTTCCTCCAGACTGAGTCAAATTGTTCTCTCTGTCTTCTCACTTCATCAATGGCTGTGTCGATGAGGCTGTAAGCAGCAACTACATCAGCATCTCTTTTCTGGAGTTTGGTGCTCAGGCCCTTCACTGTATCCAGCCCATTGACCAGGATGACTAGGGCTATGATGTTACTGCCACTCCTGAGTGAGGTCATGAATCCCTGAGTCCTGGTTGAGGTTTCAGCATCCCAGTCCCATGATGATTGGATCTCTGCATATTCCCCTGGTTGCACCATGGCATGCATGCATGTGAATATGTACTCATAAAGACTACAAAATATTTCCAGACAGTCATGCCTCTCTGTCCATCTCGTCTTGCAGAGCCCTTTGAGTTTTTGGATGCGGGTTTCTGGTGCATAGGTTGCGAGCACTGTTTCCAGAAAGCGCTGTCGTTTCGGAGACAAATGAAAGAACAGATGGATCTCGTTGATCACATTGATCAGGTTGCGTAGGCCTTGTACTTTACATGCATTGCCAATGGCCAAGCTCAGAACATGTGAGCGGCAATGTGTGTACAAGGCCAGAGGGTTCTTCTCTTTGATCACAGCCTGGGCTCCTCTTCTGTCACCAGCCATTGCAGAAGCTCCATCATACGACTGCCCACGCATATCCTGTATATCAAGGCTATATTTGTCAAGGAGGCTTAAGATGGCTTCAGCTATCTTCTCACCGGTTGCCCTTTGCAAATGAACAAAGTCCAGGAAAACCTCCCTGATGTGAGGCTTTCTGTCTACGAGGTCAACAAACCTCAAGCATAATGACAGTATTGCCTGATTTCCATGCTGATCATTGACCTCGTCGGCCATGATGCTGAAGTATTTGACTTTTTTCAGAGGTGCCAAGATCTTGTCATGGATGCATCCTGCAATGATGTTAATTAAATCATTCTGAATCGTCTTGGATGTATATCTTTGGTTTTTCCTTCCCTGCTCCAAATGTTCATGGAGGATTTTGTCATATTTGGCCGCATGCTCCAGAATTGCAATAAAGACCCCTCTGTTTGTTAGCGGGTCAGCTGTCTTGTCGTCACGGTGACCACGTAACGGTAGGGTCTGCATGCCACATAGCTTGATTATGTCTACGATTACTGATAATATATGCAAGTTCTTATCAGAGAGTGCCTGTCCCGTTTTGTCAACAATGGAGTCGATTCTTGTTTCAGGGTTGTAAGTGGCCAGAAATATCTTTCCAAGGACCATAGCATCATGGTGGTACTGATGCGTGCCATGGTTGGTGAGAAAACCCTCCTTGGCCTTGCTGAAATTTGTTAATGCTGTCTTCACCAGGGTTCCTAGGACTCCTTTGGCTAATTTTGCATCAAACAAGACACAGTATTTGCAGTAGCCTCCACCTTGGGAAAGGAAGTACTTCAGCCATTCATACTCTCGGAGCCAAGACTCTTGGAAGCTGAGCGGAATTCGCTTCCCCTTCTTTGTGACTTCATATGTTGCAAAAGTTCCTTGGTAGTGATTTGTTAGGAAGTGATAACGATCACTGTCACTCTTAACAGAACAATGCCCCGTCACCAACAACCCAATGTCCCAGTGGTGCTGTTGCTCTGTTCCTGTAGCCTTACTGTGGCAAGCCTGGGTAGTTGGGTCGGCACTCTGGGGAAATGAACCTTGAGGAGTATCTGTGTGATCAGTGACAGTGGTAGAGGTCTCATCACCAGGAATGTCTGAGAGCTGGTGAAGTTTATTTGCAGTACTCAAATCTATGGTGTGTGAAGCTTGCTCATCCCCGCTACCAGAAGATCTACAAAAGAATAAAAAATGTGACTGCAAGTGATAATAGGACTTCACCTTTTCTAAGACTTTTTAAAGATGGGTTGTTAAAGTTTGGGTAAGATTGAATAATATCTATCCTTTTGGTATCACATAATCCCTCCTACCAAAGATTTTCTCAAAGGATTTACACTGATGTCAGAAATGACATTTTTGATGGTCCAAAAAACTGAAATCTGCAGATCCTTAGAAAATGTCATGCTTGGAACTAGGATAAGTAGGATTACAGGAACATGCCTACTAGAGGCGGACAATAAGCAATGATAATTGCGTTTGTCTGTCTATAGACGTTATTTGCTAGAAGAAATTGGCTATAGTTTAATAATTTTATGGAAAAAAGTTACATTAATCTGTAATGCAGTACACAACTTAATTGAGGTATAATTCAACTAACAAACCAAGAGAAATTTGCAAAAATTACATATTTCATTATTCAGTTCATTGATAATCTCCACCTCCAGAAATTTCATGCCAGGAATGTTTGTAATAACTTGTAATATAGATTGTAAACTTGCATGTAATTGTGCAGTTCTGTATGCTTACCTGAAAAAGTCTTTCATCAATGCTTGCTTTCTCTTTTTCGCCTTCGGACCACTTTCCATGGTTATCTTGTGATGATTTCAATGCCCTTATGCTTGCGCTCAAGTAAATTCCTTCTGCTTAAAAAATTGCCCTGTGCACGCTTATTGTATTTTGCTCAGTGCATACCGCAGTTTAAAACAGTGAGTAATGACACTTAATTCCTCTCAAGGCTTCTACAATCCTCCTCCGGCAATGACTGAATGTCTAAGAGTCTGACCATGAAACTGGTGTTACGTATATAGGACACATAATTAGAACAGCTCAGAGCAATTCTACTGATAAGAGCCAGTCTCTATCTTAATTAACTGACCCAATTCATTGGTTACCATGGTGATGTGGACCGAGGTCAAATGGGGTGAATGGAGCCATAACTGAGTGAGGAAGAAACAGGGAAAGAAGGGAAAAGATCCTAATAAGTGTCAGCACTCATGACAGCTAGGACAATTTTCACATTCACTTACCTTGTTTTTACTTGAAAGACTTTTGATAAGATCCATTGAAGAAAATATGAATGTGGTTTTCTTAATCAAAACATTGACAATTTTTTTTTTTATTATTAAACAGATTTTTTTTTTTTTTTTTTTTTAGCCCAAGGGGGGGGTTTAAACCCCCTAAACCCCCCCCCCCCCCCCCCCCCCCGTAGATCCGCCACTGATACTAGAAGGTGTTATCCCTATTCAAATGGTGACGTCTCTGTCTGATGAAGCATTTGAAAGTCCTGTTTCAGGCGTTGACAAACTGTTCTCTGCTTGCCGTATTTTGTGTAACCTTGGTGATGGAATTGTATATAATTAAAAAAAAAATAATCTTCTGTTATTAGTGTGATTTGTAATTTGGCATAAAGTATTCTTTTGGCATGAAATAAATAAAAGTACTGTAGTAGTCAGTGGTCTAATACACGATTCGTTATCATAGGGGGTCATACATTTATGACGTCCACTAAAAAGTGCTTAATTTCACCATCACTAGCGTCCAAAAAGGTGACTATGAGAATCTCATATATATTGAGGACTGGTACTGATTCTTCCGCTTGTTTCACGCTATCTTCTTCCAAACTGCCAGTGTATTTCCAGGGCATCCATCACCTTTGCTGTTATACGTGTAACAGCAGCGCTAGGAAAATAAACGCGATAAGCCTTGCAGATTCGTTTGCCTAAAGGCGAATCTCCACTAGGTGACTAAAAGGCGACTTTTTCTGTCATGTGGAGATGCAAAGAATTTTTCGAGTTGACCCCATATTCCGCACCAAATTCAAATATGGCGGCATTATAAAAACTAAGGTTGGCTTTAAATATGCGAATGAGAATGATTTTATTATATATACGAAGAAAGAAAAACAAATGTATTAATCGAAAGAGAAGGTTTTGGGTGAGAAAATTGTATCGTGAACGAGAGGCTAAAGGGGAGTTTAATTTACTCGTGAGAGATCTTCAACTGTATGATCGAGAATTATTTTTTAAGAATTTTCGCATGACTTGTACTTCTTTCGAAGAGTTACTGTCTTTTATCGCACCACTTATTACTAAGAAAGTCACACCGATGCGAGATCCAATTCTGCCTGATCAAAGACTTGCTATAACTTTTTTCCGTATTATATTCAAGATGTTCTCTCAATGGTGTTTGTATACTATTATCACTTTGAGAATAATCTTGTGGTTTGCTGATGAGCATGTTTTGTGCAGAAATTTGTAACAAATTTCGAGTATTTTGTTGTGAAAGATTGGATATTCCAATGTGAGAAAGCAAATTTTTGTCCATGTTGATATTGTCTCCACGCTGGTCTGCTTGTTTCGGTTAACCGACTTTTTGTTTACATATATATGCAGATTCAGCATCAATAATAGATTTTCATTGGTTCTCATAAAGGCGATTGCACGAAAAGTTGAAACCATTTCAACTTTTCGTCAGCGACATTTATCAATCCAAAATGATGTCATTGTTTCTACAGCGCATGTGGCGCGGCGGAGATCTCCTAGTGGAGATTCGCTTTTAGATCAGATCCTTATAGACACTTGGAAATAAGTACCCGCGAAATTTAGTACCACTACCTTAAGGACAGAAAATAAGTCGAGGATAAAAAAGTGCGAATTAAGAGCCGAATTTTTTATATTAATGCGGAATTAATTAGTGCGAATCGAGGTAAATGACTAAATGTGCGTAATTTATTAGTGCGACTTAGGTATCTGAAGACGTGTGGAACTCCTAAGTTCATGGTGAGTTTCACGGAAATTTCTAAGGCTGGCCAATTTTTTTAGATTGGGCGGATTTTAATAGTGCAAATTGCTAATTTGTTTTGCGTTAGGCGGAATTTAGTAGTGCGAAATACAGAGATCGATCAGATTTGTGAGGAATTTATTAGTGCGAAATTCACCCTAATTCGCACTATTTTATCCTCGCCTTATTTTCTGTCCTTAGGTAAGGTACTTAATCCAAGACAATTTGCCTGTGGCAGCCATCAGAATTTTTTTTCGCTATCGGACTTGTATACGTTACTTCGCTCCGGAATACGGACCAAAAGGTTCAATAGCCCTTTTTTATTTTCCTTTGCTGGTATCCTATTAGGACTAATCAATGTCGTCGCTGACTCCATTAACTTCGAAGGAGTGGAGTTTATTGGAGGGCGGCGTATAAAAGAGGAAATAGATAATTGTTTTAGAACAATGAACTTGGAAGTTTATTACGCAGATCTGGTACAGGCTAAAAGTGAAGATTGTGGGCTGGGAATTAAAGATATCTACCAAAAATTATTTTTTTGTGGACGTCTCAACATAAAAGGATTTGCAATGTGTTTTTATTTTTCTATGTAAGCGAAATTTCATACAATTTTTCTTCTAAAAAAGCTCAAGCAAGTATATACGAAAAATTCAGACCACCAGTTCCATTCAAAGAGTCTAAAAAACTTTTCCGAGATTATTAAAACTGATTTCATACCGAAAGAGAAAAGTTTCCAGTTTACAAAAAGTTGATAAAAAATCTAAATCACATCAAAATATAAACAAAAAAATTGTTTAAGGAATTATAAAATAAATTTTAGTGTTCTTTCCTTTTGACTGGTTTTCATTTTCGACAAAATAAACAATACCACTGCTTTTTAGGTACGCGTTTAAACTTGACACAGCTTAAGTGATACCACTCACGTACGCCGTTAGTTGAGTCACAGCCAATCCATATTTCGCTGTCATCAGGGCTGTACTCTTTCCCACAGATGCATGTGTACACCATGTTTTGAATTAAACTTTTACATTTATTGTCATTTTCTAGTTGACGTGTCAGTAACTCGGGCGCAATAAAATTCTTGTAAATAGCATCTAGTACCGGCAGAGATGATTTAAGTAAGTCATCATCACGAACCACTGTTGTCAGGTATGAGCATTTTGGGGTCCAAGTGAAGAAGTCACACTTAGCAATATCAAATACAAGCATCTGAAACTGGACTTGCATATATTATTTCTGCGAATGTTTCGACTGAAAATTCTCATCCAAAAATTCAATTTTTTTCGTCCAGCATGGCTTCTGTATTCTGCAATGAATATGGACATTTTATTTCCAAGAGTCTGCGTTCATTGTGGCATTTGCAGGAAAATAAACCATCATCGGACGCGCTGATATATGTACGATTACAGAGTAATTTTATTCCACATTCTTCAATTTGCAAAGCAACATGATCAGTTGCAGAGAGGGTGTGATGTCGGCCTTCAACAGTATAATGTCAGCTTTAGAAGTTTTCTTGTAGTGATAAACTGTTCTTACCCAACCACTCTGGAACCGGTTATGAGCTTCTAAAACTGGTTAATCGAATACTGATCTCCATCTTGGATCAGATATGGCAGCTTGATATCAGGATTTCTCGGTGAAGTATAATTTATTGAGAATGGACATTTAACCTCCAGACATGCAGGTCTACAGCATTCACATGTGATTATACAATGCGGGCTCCCTCCATTGTATGGTGTACACTTATATTTAGAAATATGCCACATTCATGCAATATTAAATTTCTGTGATTTCGTTTCATAATATCATAAAAACAATTCACAGCATTTTCTTCCATGACACGACCATATTTCAGTGCAGGTATATCTGGGTTCACAAATGATAATCCAGAAACCTTTTTGTTTAAGGCTACACGTCAACATTCACTCTGTTTTTTGCAACACTATTCATTTTTGTACATACATCATGACATTTTGAAGCGGTAATCACACCTTTCCTAAAATTATACCAGTTTTTGTTTGTACTTTGTCCTCTGATGACCTCCTCGATTGATTTGACTTCATCCACTGATACCATTTTGCATATGTTATCATGAAACTGCTTTTTACTCTCTGACATGAGGAGTACATCATCAACACTATTAAGATCATCTGGTTTAACGATGGTTGTTGTAATTACCTCACGTAAGAAGTCAATATTCGTTTCTTTCAGAACTGCTGTAAATAAAATACTTGTTGGAGCAATTTTCTCAATTGCTCCAGCAATATCTGTTAAATTCAATGGCTTCTTGATTGTGTCCGCTAAAGGATTGAATGTTTTTTTGGTGTAGCAACAAGTGATCGTTTTTTCTTTCCCCTTCGTGCAAAGCCTTCACGACTAAAATCAAGGTTCTTAATTTTACATGGAGGAACATCTCGATAGCATGGAAGCCATTGGTTAACAGCACTGGTACATGCAGGATTTGTAAGTCCATTTCTAACAGCAGCATTATGGTTACCTGTTTCCCCCATTATTGTTTCCAGCCATACATGTACAATGGCATGAGCAAATATTTGCTGTTTTCTTTTCAACAACAAGCCAAAGTTTATGTGGGGTATCATTGATCCTTTGGGATTTTCTACATTCACCTTTCAAAATACCGAATATTGATTCATTGGAAATATCATTGCACATTAGTGGTTTTAGTCAACCAGTTTCATAATAGCTATATGCTTTTGAGTTTTTATAATCATTCAAGTCTTTACTGCCTAGTTCAGATGGATAAAACATCAGATAATTAAATATGTCTGAATATAAAATCATCGGCCATGAAGATATGCCATCATCCTCAACCAACCATCCTTCAGTCAATGAAAAGGGATCTTTAATAACAGTATCATCAATTTTTACCTTGCTTGCATACTCGACTTTTAACATTCTTTCGACATCTGTTGCAGTTTTCTCTGGTTGAACATTATTTTCCACTGCCGAAAAAACTCTTGCAACCAGCTCTTGTTTTCGCCCTGATACTCTCAAATTACGGAGTCGTAAGTACTTCTGTGGCTCGTCTACAGTCAGTTTTTGAATCATATTATAACTTTGATCCATAACGAAACGATTCTTGAAAAAAAATGTGGTACATCCCTTGTAAAAATACAAATAAACACCGAAATCAATGTTTTAAATGATTATGTATATCGTTTTATTCAAATAGGTACCTTTTTATATTTTTGTTTGTGTTATCCAAGTAGTTTGTACATTTCGTCGCTTAGCTGAAGTAATATATATACTTTCTTTATCATAACTTAGCGTATAACTTAAAAATCAGCGGAAAACAGTAACTGAACTAACCGAAACTCTAACTAAACTATTTTACCTTGTTGTTAAAGTCTGTTCCATTTTCCGAAATAATAGCTTTTGGAAATTCAAATGTAGTGGGCAAATTGATCATGCATTTAGCAATCGTTGCAGATTCTTTGTTTGGTATTGCATATGCAACTAAGTACTTTGAAAACAGGTCTGTGCATGTTAAAACATGGATGTTACCCTTCGATGGCAGAGACATACTAGTAATGTCAATGCCAATTACTTCCCAAATTCTTGACGTCTAAAAACGAAAATTATTGTACTCTTTGTAGCGCATATAAAACAGTATAAACAGTATAATTTACTCTTGCTGTAACTACTATGCACGTGTTTACCTGAATTAGCATCAGCTCTGGAGCCAGAACGTTTTTTGCAAAGTTTCGCTGACATTGCCTATTGTAATTTGTTCAGTGGCCACATAGAAGCCTGTGAAAGTTATGTTTACACCTTTTAAGACTAAGTGTGAACACTTTTTCCCGTTTTTCTTTTATACGTAACATATTACTGTTTCAAAAATTTGCCTAAATTAATAAAAAACGCATATAAAGAAACTATTATTTTATCTCGAAACTAAGTCCTATCAATCAATTCCATCCCAAAAATATTTCGCCATTACTTTGTCGATGGTTTTACTTTCTCCAGGCATATTTAAGGGTAAAACCAATTTTATTCATAGACATAAAATAAACAATTAAAAAATTTACAATATTTTTACAATTTTATAGTGTAATTAAAAAAGTATTCTTTATTCATAAAAAATATCACTGTCAATGTCACAGCAATGTTCCCATTTTAGATTAGTTACATAATGTTACTTTCAACATTATCTAGCCTGAAGTCATCAGCTAGTTCTTGGCTTCTTTGCCGAAAGGGAGTACGTGAGCCACGTGCGCACAAAAGAGCTGATCTGATAGTTTCTATCGAGTGTCTTATTCGCAACCACGCTACTACAGTTGAATATTCTTCATTTTGCTTTTGTGCTAGTTTTGAAGCCAGTTCTGTTATAAAACGTTGACATTCCTTTCCAGTTCCACCATTTGTGCCAAACACTAGAGGTGTAAAACTCGCATGTTCAATCTCTAAGACTCGTTGGAGGTATTCACGTTTCTTCTGCTGCTCGCGTTCATGGAATATTGTTGATGTTGGTTTTCCATGATTTGTTTTGGAGTTAATGTGAGTTACTCGAATATCGTAAAAGGCAGTTTGCCCTCTTCTCCAAAACCCCTTCGCTTTGATGTCAAGACGAGCACCTTCTTCTATATTCGTGGTTTTTAACATCATCTTCTCCCTCGTAACAGGGAGCAAGTGGGGTTCGCTTTGAACATCAACACATACCTTATTTAATAATATTGTGAACAAATCTCGGAGGTTGTCATGTCTTCTTGAAATAAATCCGCCTTTTTTACAGCATAGTGCATGATTTATATCGAATTGGTCTCCACAGGCACAAAATGACGGAAGATTATTAAGTGGAATGTTATACCTTAGTCTAAGCGCATCACTGAATTCTTCTTTGTTTAAATCGAGGTCTTGTTCTGATATGGGAATCGCATTGAGCCAAGAGCTGACTCCTTTTTCGGTGGCTTGGTGAACTATAATCTTTTCGGTTGGTAGTACTGTCATAGCTGTTAATAAGCTGTCCTTCCGTTTTTCGGTTTTTGCAGAGCGATCCATTGATTTTAAGCTGGATAGAGTGTTACCATGGGAGTCACAGTTTTAATTTGAAGATCTTGGTCGATAATCGATTGTACATGGATTTTTGTCACGAGCAAAGATGATTGGTGTTGTAAAGTTGCTTCTTCTGCTAAGATGTTTAAGCCAAGTCCTCCGTCGCTCGTAGGTTGAGAAAATATTGAACGATAGAAATCTTCTAAAGGAGTATCGAAGCTAAAGATGGTAGGTATAAACTTATCGTTGATAAGTGAATCGACTGGTTCGACGTATTTTTCGAAGCCGTTTATAGTGCGTAAGAAGTACGTAAACTTAGATTTATAGCCTTTTGTATACACTGTATAGGCTGCTTGTGGTTGAACTTCGGCAATTTTGCAAAGAGTTTCTAGTTCTTTCACCCACCCACTAACAATATCATTACAGTACTCTTCTTTATATGAATTTGATCCGATAACGGCTCCCAAATGTCTCTTTCCTTCACACGTTATTTTTTAACGACTGTAATGTGCCAGCACCGACAGCATCATCCGCCAACCAAACCTGTTTAACACTTTGAGGGTGCGGAAGGCATGTTCTTAACTCATTAATGATCATAGTTGTAATGAGAGAATACCAGGGCATAGCAAGAGGATCTCCTTGTGTAGTTCCCTCAGCAGATTGAATTTCTCCTCCGCCAGATATAAAGAGACGAGCAGACTTTCGGTATGTGTTAATGACGTATAAAGATATCGGTGGACATAAGTACCGGATATTATGAAGACCTACAGCTCGATTAATTTCCCTCTGGAACTTCTGTTATATCCTTGGAGAATGTTTGAAACTTTAAATATCTTTCCATGGTACTGTAATAAGCGGTGTTAGAAGATTCCATAGTAAAATAAAAATACAATAAAAATACTTCGTAAATACAACTCTAGACGCAGCACGTGAACTGTTTTTGTTTTCGTTTACATGGTGATTTGCTTTCAAAACCATCAAGATATTTTTCATCTATTTTCGTTTATAGGATGATTCGGTGTTTTTGACTCATTGTACCAATCAAAACAAAAACAAACACGGTAGTTTTAAAATCACGCTTATTCTAAGACAGCTCTTCTTTCAAAGCTTTCGATTTTCTGTTCAACACACTTTGTGCAAAGAGCAGTGATGATAGAGCAATAGGTGAAGATTCGCAATAGCATAGTTTTGTAAATCTTCAGTGCTGCTTTTTCTGTGGGATTGCAACTGAGTCTTCTGAGTAGGTTCAATCTACCACTGGCTTTTTTGTAGACTTTGTCAATGTGCTCACTGAGTAGTAGGGATTGATCAAGTTGAACTCCAAGATACTTGTAAGAAGTCGTGTTTGAAATGAGTGTGTCTTTATGGGCAATTTCAATAGATTTACTTTTGACTTATTGTGATGTCCCGAACAGCATGCATTCAGTTTTTCCCTTTTGAAGATTTTGTCACATTGTTGAAGTCTTCCTGCAACTTTCCTTGAATTTCGTTTATCGTTTTCCTCCTCCGTAGATCATGGTGTCATCTGCATAAGTTATATTTAATTTCAGAGTGTTTGAGAGGTATACCAATGTCATTAAAAGTTACTAAAGACAGCAGGGGCCTCAGAACGGAGCTTTCAATCTGAAACCTTGAATGTTTATAAAGGACTTGTCATTATTCCATCAAATGTGTGCAAGTTTTTAAAATCCAAGAGTGCATGAAAAGATCAATTTAAATGTTTTTTTGCTGCTTTCTATTCTGACGATTTTCCCAATTATGATCTTCTAGATAGCGAACTACATTTATCGGAGAAATACTAGGCAACCATTACTGGAGAGCTTCCTAATAACATTTCTAAGACACTGAAATCCATTTCATTTCCTGGATTTCAAAATATTAATGTTGGTTTAAGACTACTAGGAACAATGGCAGTAACATCATGCGAGTGTGAGAGATCCTTTTCAGCATTTTCACTGTACACAAATCCAGATGGAGTATATACTGCATTGTTTGTTTGTCGAAGATAGTTATGCAATGCTAAACAAGCTAAGACATACTTCTCTGTATTTTGAACAGATGCTTTAATAGGAGTACTAAAAATGCGCCATCGAGCGGCTAGAATCCCAAAAGTATTTTCAATCACTCGTCTAGCTCTGGAGTGTCGGTAGTTATATATTCGGTGCTCTTCTGACAAACTTTTTCCAGGATATGGTCTAATTAACCAAGATTTTAAAGGGAATATTTCATCTCCCAACAAATAGAATGGCAACGGCGGAAAACTACATCCTGGCAAGTGACTAGGTTCAGGTGAACCTGCTTTATTACACTCAAAGTTACGTCCCATTACACTATTTGATAAGACTCCACAATCATTATTGCTACCATATTCTCCTATGTCAAAAATGGTAAAACAATAATTAGCATCACACACAGCCAAAAGGACTAAACTGAAGAATCCTTTGTAGTTGTGATAGAGGGAGCCACTCTTTTTGGGACATTCTATCCTTACATGTTTGCCATCAATAGCCCCTATAACGTGAGGGAAATTCCAACGTTCATGGAAAAGTTCTGCAATATTTTCCCATTGTTTTGAACTTTTGGGAGCAGAAAGATAAGTATCTTTTAATGAATTGTAAATTGCCTCAGAGGTTTCTGATACGATACGACTTACACTCTGCCTACCAACACGAATGCAAATGCTAAGGACTGCTGACTTTCTCCGGTTGCAAGGTATCTGATTGTCAATACAAGACGCTCCTCTGCTGAAATGCTTTTTCGAAAATGAGTGTCTTTCTTTGTGATTCTTTCCCTTACCAAGCCTAACAAATGGTGAAATCTTTCAGGACCCATTCGTAAAAAACGATAATAATATTTTCTATCATCATTTTGTAGTTCAAAATACAAAGTATTGTAGAATCCCAATTCTTGTCGTTACTGGTATATTTTTCTAACCCAAAACTTTTAAACCCAAACGTTTTTTTTGCTTCTTTTCTTTAGTCTTTTTTCGAAAGTAGAGACATAACAGTATTTCTTCAAGATCTTCTAATACACCTATCCGACTTATCAGGGTGCCATTATGAATTTGCGCGATAAGAAGAATAGGGACTAGTTTGGCGGGTAAAGTTTCGTTGTGAAATCAGATTTGTGAACGAAAACAAATCAGTGCCCAAGGATTAATAACTATATACAGTATATATATATATATATGTTAAAATTATGGTAAATGTCAATTGTGCTGGTATTGGATGTTCCAAAAGCACATATCAATTAAAGAAATGGAAGAGGAAAGTTTGTGAAAAGCATGGCATTATACAAGGAGAATGTGGCTGTGATGTTCCTTTTAAACTTTTCAACTTTCCGAGTGAGTTAAGGAATGGAAAAGCAAGAGAACGATGGGTAAATCTAATGAGACGAGAAGGACCAAACAAAACTAAATGGTTGCCAACTAAAACTCATGTTGTTTGTTCATTACACTTTGTTGATAATATTCCTACTCCTCTGAATCCAGATCCTACATTAGATGTGGGATATGACTTACCAGCTAAGAAACATAGGAGAGGACTTTTTCGTCAGCCATGTGCAAAAAGAACAAAAAGAAAAGCATCTTCTGATAATGTAAAAGATAATGTTACTACCACAAATGATTTTGAAATGGGGGAATGTTCTACATCAACGGCAGAATTCCAACAATTAGAACAGCACCAACATTTATTAGAACACTCATATGCTCAAACATCTTCTCAAATTCATGTGAAAAGTGTATAGACAAAGGAAATTTAATTGAATTCATGGTAAGAAAGATTAACAGACTAACATTAAAAGTAAAACAAACTACCAGAAATAAATCCATGAAAAATTCCACATTTACTTGGCGAAAAATTACTAATGATAAAAAATGTGTTTCTATACTGGACTATCATCCATAGTTCTATTTAACACAGTATTTCTTTTATTAAAGCCTACCTACCAAAGCTTAATTATTGGAGAGGACAAAATCGTGCTAGGACATATAGCAAAGAAGAACTTCGAGCTGGTACTTCAAATATCAAGATTTTGAATAATAGAGATGAATTTTTGTTGACTCTAATGCGCCCTCGCCTCGGGCTCATGAATGAAGATCTTGCTGATCGCTTTGGTTGTTCAACAACAACTTGTTCAAACACTTTCACAACTTGGATCAAAGTGATAAGTCAAATTTTAGGTCACGTTCTTGTGGCTTGGCTTCCTCGAGAAGCAATTGGGGCACAGCAAATGTAGAGTAATTCTTGACTGTGCTGAAGTTTTTATAGAACGTCCAAAAGGGGTAGATAATCAAGCAGCTACATGGTCTGATTATAAACACCACAACACAATTAAATTTCTTGTTGGCATTTCTCCCTCAAGGTACATTACATTTTTATCAGATTGCTATGGGTGAAGAGCTAGTGACAAATTTATTACCAGTGACAGTAACTTTTATGATTTGATTGAAAAAAATGACGAAATTATGGCAGACCGTGGTTTCCAAATACGAATTAAAATTTGTTATTAAGGTATTGTAGCCTAAGTATACCACCAGGTGCCAGAGTAAAAAGCCAATTTACGAAAAAAGAAACTCAGAAGACCAAAGAAATAGCTAATCTGAGAATACATGTTGAACCTGCTATTAACCGCATTAAAACTTTTCGTATTTTAAAGGCAGTTATACCTATTACTGTATTAGGGTGTTCTAGTAACAGAACTGCGACTGCAACCGGGACTGCGACTGCATCAGTTGCGGTTGCAGTTCCGGTTCTGTCAAAATAATGATTTAGTATTTACAAAGAGAACTGCTATGTAAAGAAACATATAGAATGGCAGAAAGATGCGGTTTAAAATCTGTTAGAGATCTTGTCGTTTTTGCATATGCAAATGTTATTGACGATGAAGAATTTATTCTTCTTTACAAAGCAAACATTTCTAGAGAGATTTATCCATACTGGAATTACCCAAGATTTAATTTCGACAACATAAATGATACTGAATGTTCAACTAATTTTCGTTTTCAAAAAATGACATTCCTAGGTTACAACAAGCGCTGCAAATTCCAGAACGATTGGAATGTTCACAGGGAACAGTTTCTAGCGGTCTCGAAGCTACATGTATTTTATTTAAATGCCTTGCTTATCCATGTCGATATACTGATATGGTTTCCACTTTTGGACGAAACCCAACAGAGATATGCCTTATTTTCAATACAATGATTGATTACGTGTTTGATCTGCATCATCATCGGTTACAAAGTTTTGATCAATTTTTTTTACAAGGCGAATATTTGAACAAATATGCTCAAAAGATTCATTCAAAGGGATGCCCTCTCGATTACTGTTTCGGATTCATCAATGGAACAGTCTGCAAAATCTCTCGCCCAAAAACCAATCAAAGGGTAGTGTGCAACGGGCACAAGCGGATACACGCTCTAGAATTTCAAAGCCTTGCCCTACCCAATGGGTTAATTGCTAACCTACGAGGTCCATATGAGGGTAGGCGCCATGATAGCACCATGCTACATGAAACAGGCCTCATGCAAGAGCTCGAGAGAAATGCTTTTTATCAAGGTGTTCCCCTCTGCATTTATGGAGACCCAGCTTACCCACTAAGCGTTCACTTACAGGCTCCATTCAGCACATTTAACATAACTGATGAACAGAAAGAGTACAATAGCGCGATGAGTAAAGTGAGAATTTCGGTTGAATGGCTTTTTGGGGATATCAAAAATTACTTTAAATTAATCTATTGGAGTAAAGTTCTTAAGATTGGCCTATCAGCAGTGGGGAAATTATTCTTGGTTGCAGGATTGTTGCAGAATGCAAGAGCCTGCTTGTATGGAAATTATGTTTCAGAATATTTCGATTTGCCACCCCCCAGCATTAGAAGAGTATTTTCAGTAAATTTTGTGTTTTTATTGTGCTACCAGATCTTACTTTTTAAATCTTACTTGTTATGCAAAGTTACTAGGCAAACAGATACAAAACACTTTTTTTTTTCAAAATGGTCTTTGAGGTTTAAAAATTCCCCATAAAAATACAAGTTTTTTGAACAAAACGCAAGAAAGGATTTAAAATTTTAATCTTAATTCATCTAATTTTTGCACAAAAAAGAATTTGTGCCTGTTTTAAATAGCGATTTACAGAGCAGAAAGACTACCTTTGAAAACCAATAAATGGTCTGCGAAAAATAGATTGTTCATAATTTAATTTAGATGCACACAAAAAAAATGTGGGCAAAAATTTGATGAATTTAATAAACCTTTTTTTAAAATTCTTTAAAAAAGCTAAATTTAAACAGGTTTATGACAAAACCTGCAAAATAACTTAATAAAAATATATTTATCTTCATAAAAAATATTTACCAATTTAAAATTAGTAATAATAATAATAATAGTAATAATAAATAATAAAATCCAATATCAACTACATTAAAAATGCTGAATTTTTAATTGAAATGCTGCTTTAATGCTTTGTTTTTGTTTGTAAATGTAACAAAATTGAAAAACAGAAGAGGTATATATAAATGTTTATTTTTGCAGTTTGTTATTTTTCCGCTATTTTTTCCATCAGCTCCAACATTTGCTGTTGCAAAGTTGTTGATTGCTGCTGCGCAGCCGCTGCCTGTTGTTGCTGAAACGCCAGCATTTTAGCATTTTGTTGTTGTTGTGCCGCCATTATTAAAACTAGGTTATTTTGGGCATTTGTTTGGGCCTCTCTTTCGACACGTCTTTCCTCTATGTCTCTTTCAAATTTAGCTTTCAAAAATGAAAGAGTTTCTAAGCTCGATCTTCGTTTTTTCGAACACCCAGGTATTTCATCGTGATCTTCATTATTGGTTTCTAGTTTCCTTTTTCTGGTTTCGCCCATGCGTTCCATGGCAATGTTTCTTATTTCCTACACCTTCTCTTTTTCCTTTTCGATATTTTCTTTTTTCAGTGTTACTTCCTGGTCTTTCTTTGTTTCAGAATTTTTTTGGATACTAATGAGATCTTCTATTAAAATCTCATATTCTGTTGGTTCGTTAATTTCACCTAGACCTGTAGCACGATTTTTGTGACTGTTTTTCGCAGCATGTCTTCTAACCAACAAGTTGAAGCGATCTCTCAGACCTTTTGTTGGATTTTGACAAGTTTTGATTGGTTCAAAACCAACAACAACCTTGAGGCATTCGACTACTTGCTTCCAGGCATCACCCCGACCTTGTGTTGTTGGTAGTGTTACCAGTACCCCTTGAACAGCGATGACTTTCAGTAAGGTCAAGTCCTTTTCAATGCTGTTCCAGTCCATTTTTTCTTATTACTAAAATAAATAAAAATAAACACGTTATGTTTAGAAAATCCTCAAACAAAATGTTTGTTTATATATTAAACAGGCAAAATAAACCACAAAAAGTGTGCAGTATTTTACACACAAATATAAAGAAGTAGTTCTGTTTGCTAAAAATAATTAGGAAATTAAAAATCCATTTCAAAACGTTCCATTTTAAAAAAAATCTATTTTCTTCAGTCTTCAACAGAACTGAAAATTGGCTGTTTTGCAGTTCAAAACTCGACTCCAAAACAAACGCGACTGCAATATTTCTCTCCCCAGGCTTTTTTCGGTGTTTTCCCATATAAGAGTTGCAGTCGCAGTTCTGTTTCTAAAACACCCTATTATATAATATAGACGATATTGTTTTATCATGTGCAGCTTTATGTAATTTGAAGCCTAGGTTAATAGTTAAAACAAAATAAACCTATTAAATTAAAATAAAATATTTTTTTGGTTTCCAATAGCGATAGATTTACCAGTACTGATAGTCAGTTAACAAATACTGTTTTCAAATAAATATCTTTGTAGTATTTATTCAGCTTGTCTCTAATGTCCTGACAAAAGTCTTGATCAAAAGAGAGATGTTCAATAACACGTCCATGAGGTGTCCACACTACAAAATAAGCATGACTAAGTTTGGTTACTGCCATTTGAGCCTGGCATTGAGTAAAGTACTTATGTTTTCTGTTCAATGTTATTGAATCTTCTTTTGTATGAAGATATGGTAGCTTTATATTTGGGCCATTTGGTGAAGTATGGTTAATTGAAAAGGGGCATTTAACCTCTAAACATGCAGGTGAACAACAATCACACCATTCTATTCTGTCTGGACTGGCACCAATAAATGGTACTGTTTCATCTAAATACAGTCCACATTCTTCACGTAACTGGAAGTTTGCATGTTTTTCCTTCATGATTTCATAAAAGTCATTGACTGCATTTACTTCCATTGTTCTACCATATTTTAGAGCTGGAATATCAGGGTTTGTGTATGTTAAACCAGAAACTCTAAAATTTAATGATGACATATCGAAGTAGTTATTTGAATGTTTTTCAACCTTTCTCATTTTGGTTAATACATCATGGCATTTGGAAGCAGTAATCACTCTTTTGCGAAAAAGGAACTTTTTCATTTAGATTTTGACCACGAGTTAAAACTTCAATTTCTAAAATGTTTTCTATAGTCATAGTCATAGTCATACAGACTTTTAAAAGTTCATAAAATTTCATCAATATTCTGTCACTTTGAAATGATGTCATCAATGGTAGAAAGTTCAGCGGGTATATTGGATGATTTAGAAACATCCCCTCTATGGAAATCAATTTCTGGCTTTGGTACGACTGTGTGTACAATACACCCCGGGGAAGTTTGCATGCTTTTGCAATGTCACTCAAATTTAGTAACTTTTCTGTACAATTGACAAGCGGATTATACATCTTCTTTGGGGTAGAGACCAGAACTCTCTTTTTCTTTCCTCTTTGACCAAAATCTTCTCTACTGAAGTTTAAGTTTTTTATTTTTACAGGAACTACTTCTCTGCGACAGGGCAACCATTGATTCGAGGAGCTTGTACAAGATGGGTTTGTTAAACCAGTACGAACTGCAGCTTCTACTCTAAACATTGCTGCTGCAACATGGTTGCAAGTTTGTGACATTCCTGCCATGCATGTACAATGTGCTGACCTGATTTTGGCAGTCTTTTTTTTTGTTATGATCCATAGTTTATGGAAAGTATCATTAATTTTTTCTGACTTTCTACATTCCCCTTTTAGTATACAATAGCCACTAGCTATATTTACATTGTGATACTCCAAAGGTTGTAAGCATCCACATTTATAGTAACTGTATGCTTTGCAATATTTATAATCACTTAGATCTTTGCTGCCAAGTTCACTAGGATAAAACATAAGGTAGTTAAAAATATCTGGGTACAATAACATTGGCCAGTATCGTAAACCATCATCTCTGCTAACCATCCCTCTTCTATCTTTAAGGGATCCGGTATTTCTATATCATCATCCATCTTCAATTTTTCTTTGTATTCTGTATGAAGTTGTTGTTCGACTTCAAGAGCAGATTGGATTGGTTGAACATCATTTTCACTTGCAGCAAATACTCTTGCAATAAGTTCTTGTTTTTAACCAGACAGTTTCAGTCCACGAAGTCTCAAAAAAGTTTTGAGTTCTACTACTGTTAGTTTCTCTATCATATCGTAATCGATATTTATAATCTTGTCAATGTTTGATGTTTAAAGTTCGTTTTCTCAACTAAAGTGGCGCATTGTCTTGACATATAAAAATCTTTGCCCGCTAGTTAGAGTCCAGTCCTTAAAACGCGCACGCAATTAAATAGTGTTGGATAGGTGTATTCACTTTCCTCCTCACTCATCGTGAACTTTAAAGAAAGCATGTGCGCAAAACTGATTTTTATGGAGTGTCTCCACTAGGCGTAAAAGTGCCATTCAAATATGCTCAATAAGATTTGCGCGCTTTTGCGCCCAGTGGAGACCAAGCTTAAAAGATTACACAAGAAATACAATGTCTGGGGAGCGTTTAAATGGTCTAGCAATGATGTATATACACCGATAAATTTTCCCTGACATCGAGAATGTAGTCGATACATATGTAAGTATGAAAGAGAGAAAAGCAATGCTCTGAATTATTTATTTATAGTCTTATTAATATTTTCACTACCGTTTAAAATGTTATATATGTATATCTATTTGTTTTAAGTGTGAATTTCTTTGTGGGTAAAATTATTGTATTTAACTGCTTGAATTTATACCTTTATTTTATTAATATACCTAACCCTAACAGTCATTTCATTTTCACTGGTTAGTTACTGTCAAGAACCTGGAGACCATAGATGCAGGATTCCATGGAGTTACTCGGTATCAAAACCTATCATATCCATTGATCAGTCTGTTTTAATGTTGATATCTTAAAATTAATATTGTATAGTAAATTGCAGTCAAAAGGCCTTATTTTTTTATTCCTTTGATCTATTGTTATATTCTTCTAGTTTCTTTAATATATAATTTATGTTTTTTTAATATTTTTCTTTTGGCTGTCCATGTCTGGATTATTAATTAATCCGAGACATGCTGAAGAGATCTGACATAGATCGAAACAGCCTCTTGTGTCTTACTTTCATTCGAAGAAATTCTAAAAATTTATGAAAAATCTTTTTTATGGTACAGTGTAAATAAGCTTCTAATTTTAGAATTACCTTTTCACTTTTGCAATTATCAATTAATAAAAAAGTGATATAATATTTTGTAGATAAAAATGAAATATGTGGAGCAGATTGAGTTTGTTGTTGGTTATGCTTGTATTCTTGGTTTGAAAAAACAATGTTAACATAAAGAAATGGATGAAGAGGTGCAGTGTAAGTCTTTCATTATTTTTACTTTATATCTGGGATGCTTTGTCTTTTAAATTCAATAGAGCATTAGTGTTTACAATGGGGTGACATAGAGTTTTTCATCTGACGTCACAGTGTTTGAAAACGAGGTTGGCGGATGTTGGTGTTCCATCGTGATTATCACTGCACTGGCATGGCTGGAACGTCGAAACATTTCGACCGTGAAGAACGAGATAATGAAGCTGAAAACCTTATTGTATTGTATCGAAAGTCTAATTGTATTGTTTCCAACTCTCTAATAACTCTCAATTTACCATTATTTCCTTATATGTGTCTAAGCCATCCTTGAAACGAAGACCCGAAAGCAGACCTTGTCGTTCCGAATCGTATTATCAGTTAGGCTAATTCTACTGATGGCGGCAATCTATCGTCGCTCGATCGTTAAACTCCTAATACGGTTCTGCTAGATTTTCTATAAGCGCAGGTACCCTACAGTAGTGTCCTGGTACATCTTCACTTTTTGACAACCAACTATCATACAAAATACCATCTCGTCGCATATAAAACAAAACTCTCAAGTTCAAAAATAGGATGTTTAACTTTCACAGCAACCAGTACACCAACATGGCCGCCAACAAAGATAACCTTGTATTTGGTCACGTGACTGAAAACACTATAGGCAAATGAAACGTTTAAAATCGATTGCTTCCAGGGCTTTCCCCGGGACCCCAGTTCAAAATCAGCTCGCTTTGCTTGCCTTTTCTGACGGGTAAACTCGTAACCCTGGATCCGCCCCTGTATACCAGGGAGTGCGGTCACAGCTGTAGACTTATGTTTTATCAGTTCATAAAGTCCATGTTAACACCACATTCCACTTGAAAATTTACTTCATGAGCATGAACAATATTGTAGTGATTTAGAAGGCCACCCTAGAATTAGATCATTATATTTACATCGTCAACATTATTTGACTAGCGACTAGTTATATTACAAATATTTTATGCACATTCCTCTAACTATATTTTCATTTGCCTTGCTAACTCAAACGATTTCTATAGGGCGATAGTATGACGTTTTCAAAAACGCGAGACACCAAGCCCGGCACACTACATATACGGGAACGTGAATAAATTCATCCTGGGAATTACTGGCCGCACTTACGAACAACGATAATAGATTTGCAAAAAGACTCTGCTAGTTTTGCGTGTGATCATTGTTTATGCGGGAGTTTTACCCGTGCCATTTTGATGACAGTTGGTCACATGTCGTTTGCTCAGCTGAATTATTGTTAGTTGCTGAAACCTGAAGCTATAAAGGAAGATTAATCAAATAATTTAATATATATATATATACAATATTAACTGATGGCACCTAAGATTTTACAAGAAATTGAAAAGGAAGACTATGAAGCAAGTGTCATTCTCAAAGGTGAGCCAGATGTTTTATATGTTGTGTAGCTAGCTAAATTGAGTGATGTGAAAAACAAATCTTCTGTTTTGTTCAGTTGAATTGATGAAAACTTTTCTTTTATAGAAAAAATATCATATTAAGTGTAAGAATGTGTATATATAGCTAGTAATTTCTTGTGAAATAAGTCAAAACCATCTGTTTTTTACATGCTAAGAGTTTTGGTACTTTTCTGGTTTTTCACCCCTTATTTTTATTCTTCAGTTTTCCTTATTTCAAATATATATATATAATATGTTTGAAAATACTCTTAGCTAAATAAATAAAAGGTATTTCTACGTGAAAATCTTTCTCTATTATATATATATATATATATAATATATAATATATATATATATATATATATATATATATATATATATATACCCAATGAAGAAATTGATTATTGCGCACCCGCAAGTCGTGCCTCCAACACGCCATTTCTTCAGTCCGGGCACGACCGTCGGACACCCAACAGTTTTTTCTTCATTAGGGACACGACATTCGGGTACGCAGTAACAATTTTCCTCGTTATGTACACGACTGTCGGGTAAATATCACCGGCCTTTTTTATCGTGGTCGGCATTTATGGAATAGTATTATTTTGGAGGAGAGTATTTTGCAGAAAGTTTTGCCAAAGTATTTAAGAAAAAGTTGAAAACTCTTTTGATTGTCAAAATGCTGAACAAAACCTTTGAAGCATTAACATTTGTTTGATCTTTTATATGTTTTTAGCTTTTTGAATTGAATTTTCGCTTTCTTTGACAATCGTTTTATCTTTTCTCAGCATTTGCTTTTGTAAATTTGAATTCTGTTAATATTATACTATGATTGTAACGATAAAAGACGCTTCTCGGCGATAAGACCAATCAAACGGTCTTCTACGAGAACCGCAGTTGTATGTACAAAATTTATATATGTATATGCAATTGGAAAATAAATAAATAAATAAAAAATAATAAAAAAAAATCATGCCACCAAAAAAAAAAGAATTTCAGCAGAAAAAGCAATTGAAGATATTCTTAGATTTGTTGCAGCGGAAGGTAGATGAATATGATGGCGATGGTGCGTCTAACGTTTGCATACCTAGATACTGGCTGATATGGTCAACCAGGTAAAAATTATAAGCGGTTCTATATCTTTGAACAGTGGATTTATTTTTTATTATTCATAATAAAATGTTTTTTTATTCAGATATTGAAAGTGATGATGCAATTGTTTACGACAACCAACCTACTGCAGATGATGTAGACGATGATGAACATACTAACCAGGTCGAGGATTTATGCAGCGGTAGGCTAAAAAGGGGCTTACTAACCAAAAATAGATTGGTTTGTAGTATTGATACTGCCTTGGACATGAATAATTACAATGCCTTTGAAATACCATCTGTTCCAAGGGAAATAAATTCTTAAGTAAAGGTTGCCAGAAAGGCTGGAAATGATACAATTTTGTGAATAAACGACCGGTTTATCGTTGACGCCAAGATCACGCAAATGTCTTGAATAGTCCTTTTGGTGTTACCACAGTTGCTAAGGATGCAGAGTCCAAATTAGAATCATTTCATTTGTATATAAATGAAGAAATGATCAACAAATGCGAAAATTCAAAAGTCAAAAATTCCAGATGACTTAGATGACAAAGATACCAGATGACAAAGAAAAGTATCCCTTTTCGAAGCTAACAAATATCATTAAAATCAAGGGACTGATAGGGTTGATGATATGTTGTGGAATGTACCAACTAAATGCCATTGAACTAGCCAAATTGTTTTCACATACATATGGTCCTCCTCTTTTTAGTGCAACAATGTCACGCAACCGATTTCAATCTCTAGTCTCACATTTTTCATTTGACACTGAAGAAACAAGAGATGACTGCTGGAAAAAGGATCGCTTTGCTGCCATCAGAGAGGTATTTGAAATCTTCAACACTGCATGTATGTCAAATCTAAATCCAGCAGACCATCTCTCTCTTGATGAAACTTTGTATTCAACTCGGACACAGATAAGTTTCAAACAATATAACCTATCAAAACCTGCAAAGTATGGATTGTTATTCAAATCTATAAATGGTACAAGATACACTCATACCCATACACTCACATAACAGCACCGTATTGTGGTAAACCCAGTGATGAAAGTGATGTTCCAGGAACGGAAAATATTGTAAAGAACCTTGTCGAGCGGTTGTCATCAAAAGTGTCACTCCAAGGCAGAAATATTTCTTTTGATCGGTTGCACACCTCACTCACTTTAGAAATGTGGCTTTATAACAAAAACATCCCATCAATTGGCACCTTACAAATCAACCGCAAAGGAATACCAGCAGATTTGAAGGATGTAAAAAGCAGACAGCCCCTGTCAACAGAAATATGTTGGCAGAACAACGGTCCATTATCCATATCTGTTTATGCAGTAAGCAGGTCCAATGGTAAAAAAAATGTATTGCTCTTATCCACGCACAAGCAACTTTTGGGTCTTACAAGAGATGCTAAGAAAAATAAACCAGCGTTGTACAAAACTATGATTTCACTAAAGGTGGCACGGACATTGCCGATCAGAGAATGGGATTTTACACCTCAAAAGCCAAATCACGCTGCTGGACCATGGTGGCATTTTCCTATATATTTTCCTTTTTTTCCGTCGTTAGACGTTAACGAGAGCGGACGTGTTTTATGGTTTTGTGTTTTAACACTATATACTATTAGATTGATTCATTTGTGGTGCTTGGTGAAACTGATTTGGCTGAAAAACGTACTTTTGTTGTCTTCCTTGCTTGGATTGTCAATTAACACCTGGGAATCACTTGGAGTCATACTTTCAGGAAAGATAGATTTTAAAATTAGATCTGCTTTTAATTTTTTTTTTGCAAAAACTTCCGCTTTTCCTACATCGACGCAATTAAAAGCTAATTACGAAACTCCTACGCATTGCTTTTTGCTACCTATTGAGCAGATCTTAACGCCTGACTGCTAGCCACCGGGCGGAGTATTTCTACTTAAAATAAATAGCAATATAGAACATACAAATCTGTTTTCTTGCAATAAATAAACGCTGAATAAATAATATAACGTAACTATAAATAAATAAATATAACTCATATCTTAAATATATTCAAGATAACTTCGAACTAATCAACTTTTTTCTTGTGGTGTAACTTTAATATAATTAAAAACAATGAATTTGAACGCTGAACAATTAAATAAATTTTCGAAGGGAGACCTCGTTGACCATTGCATAAAAATGCAAGAGGAAAATTCCAATATTAAAAGCGAAAATAACATCCTTCGCGATACGCTAAAAGCATTGGAACTTCAAGTCTCCAAACTCACAGAAACAGTTGTAAATCTTCAAGCTTCTGTTGGCCAGATAACCAAGTCTGCCTCATCACCAACAACAGACGTAGATGTTCTAGACAGCATCGCTAATCTGGAGAAAGAACATTACGAGCTTCAACAATACTCTCGTCGAGATTCCATCGAAGTTGTCGGAATCCCTCCATCGGTATCGAACGACTGTCTCGAAGAAAAGGTTTTAAGTTTATTTTCAAAATTCGACGCAAACTTAAAACCGAGCGACATACAAGCCTGTCATCGCATGTATGACAGATCGCGTGTCATTGTGAAATTCCTCAACCGGAAATCATCGACTAGCTTACTAAAATCTCGCCGTAAACTAAGAGAAATCAAACATGTTGATCTGGGTTTGGATAGTGGAACCAGAATTTACATAAATGAGAGTCTGTGTTCTCACTACCGAATGATCCATGGAAAGGTGAAGAATTTGTTTCAGCGAAAGTTGATTTCGTCGTACTGGGTTTTCAATGGAACTGTACGGTATAAGAAATCCGAGGAAGACAGATACACGATCGTCCGACACGTCGCTGAGCTGATTAGTGAATTCGGCGATTTGGTGAAGTAAGCTTTCTTCATTGTTTAATTATTGTGTTATTTTATTGTTTTTTATTGTTTTCAATGAATGAAAAGATTTCACAATTTATGTTACACCACAAGAAAATTCTCCGAAAAATTCTCAAAAAAGTTAACAGTATTTTATCATAGATAGTTGTCAATGTAGAGCATGCTCTCAGCGAGTTACCGTAAGACATCGCGCTATAAAATGTATAGTATGCACATTTTGGTTTCATAAAAAATGTAGTCATTTAAATAACGTTCAACCAACATGTATCAGTACTCTAGAATCCAATTGGATCTGTAATTTATGTACCAAAGAAATTTTTCCATTTAGTTCTCTTGATGATAACGAAATGAAGTATCAATTTTCCTCGGAAAAATCTAAATCAAGTATCCCCCTTGATATCCCTAATTCCAAATTGGTAAATGATATTAATAATTTTGTATCTTCTCAAACCTCTATAAATGAAACTGATGAAATGTACAACTTAATTAACTGCAAGTACTATGACGTTAAAAATTTCAATTCATCTTTTTCACAAAATAAAAATAATTTTTCATTGATGCATTTTAATATTGCGTCATTAGTATCGCATTTTGATGAATTAAATATTTTATTAACTAATTTAAATATTGAATTTGATGTTATTGGAATCTCAGAACCTAGAATTAAACATAATAATGCTCCTTTAACTAATATCGAAATCGATGGTTATACATCGCAATATACGTCAACTGAATCATCGTGTAGGGGAGCACTACTGTATATCTCTAATAACCTGAAATACAAAACACGCAATGATATAAAGATTTATAAATCAAAGGCTTTAGAATCAGTCTTTATTGAAATAATCCAAGAATATAAACATAATACTGTTATCGGCTGCATATATAAACACCCAGGTATGGAGATCAATGAATTTACCTTCAACTATATGAAACCTTTGCTCGATAAACTATCAACTGAAAATAAAGACGTATTTTTAATTGGAGATTTTAATATAAACCTATTACAGCATGAAGACAATAAAAATATTTTGGAATATCTTAACTTATTAACAACAAATAATCTTTTACCTCATATAAATTTACCAACACGAATAACAGATAAATCAAGTACAGTAATAGATAATATTTTTACCAATTCTATTTCACATAATATATGTTCTGGCAATCTCATGGCATCAATCTCAGATCATTTGCCACAATTTCTGATTGATGCTTCTGAAACATCAAAACCATCTTCAAAGACACATAATATCTACAAAAGAAACATCAAGAAAATAAATTTAAGTAAATTCTACAAGGATTTTTCTGAACTAGATTGGGACACAACACTAGAACTCGGTAAAAGTAATACTAACCAATCTTTCCGCTTATTTTTCGATCAATTTAACTCTTTACTTGATAGCCACGCTCCCGCCCAAAAACTAAGTAACCGGATATATAAACGCCAGTTTAAGCCTTGGATTACTAAGGGAATCAGAGTAGCTATTTGGAAACGAAATAAAATCAAAAACAAATTTATTAGAAGTAAAGACCCTGAAAAAAAGCGGAATTAAATAAAAAATTTAAAATCTATAGGAATATGATAGTAAAGCTGATAAGACAAAGTAAAAAAAATCATTATAGCAAATATTTTAAATTAAACGCCTCAAGTCTTCAAAAGACATGGAAAGGTATTAATGAAATAATAAATATAAAAACAAAAAAATCATTATTACCTAACTCTATCTCATATAACAGCTCAATAAGTACAGATCCAGCAGAAATATCGAACCATTTTAATAACTACTTCACAACGATTGCGGATAAAATACAATCCACCATAGTTTCATCTTATATAGATTACAACAAATTTCTTAAAAATCCTAACAATAATTCTCTATTTATCTCCCCTGTCAATAGTAACGAAGTGTCAAAAACAAAAAGCTAAACATAATGAAAGCTGACGGACCAAATAGTATTCCCAGCGATTTACTTAAACTTTTTGAAAACAAAATGTCTATCATTTTATCGAAATTATTTAATTTATCAATCTCCACTGGAATATTCCCTAATTTACTCAAAATATCTACAGTAATACCAATTTTTAAAAAAGGACCAAGGACACAATGCAACAACTATTGTCCCATTTCGCTTACATCGAACATTAGCAAAATCTTCGAAAAACTTATGCATAAAAGATTAATAACTTTCCTAAATAAGCATGACTGTTTGAGCAACCAACAATTTGGATTTCGTGAAAAACATTCGACCTCTCATGCACATATCCCTATAATAAATAAAATTCAAAAAGACATAGACTCGGGAAACTATGTCTGCGGTATATTCATTGATCTCCAAAAAGCATTCGATACAGTAGACCGTGGAATATTATTAAAGAAACTTAATCATTATGGAGTACGTGGCATAACATTATCTTGGTTTTCAACTTATCTGTGCGAGCGTGAACAACACGTCAGTATTAATGGCTTCAATTCACAGACTAAAATAATTAAACACGGTGTCCCTCAAGGTTCGGTTTTAGGTCCCTTGTTATTCCTATTGTATATAAATGATCTTAGTTCTTCCATAAAATATTCCACAGTACACCATTTTGCTGATGACACGAATCTGTTATATCCTAATAAATGTCTTAAAAAAATCGAGTATAAAGTTAATATAGATCTAAGAAAGCTTATCAATTGGCTTAATGCTAACAAAATCTCTCTAAATATCAGCAAAACCGAATACGTTATTTTCCACCATACGAAAAGAGCATTAAATTATGAATTAAAAATAAAATTAAACGGGAAAAAGATTTACCCCTCTAAAGAAATTAGATATCTTGGCTTACTATATGACAAACATTTAACATGGAAAAAACATATAAATCTTTTAACAAATAGACTTTCAAGAGCAAATAGTTTGTTAGCTAAAATTCGTTATTACGTTAATAATAAAACACTTATCTCTATTTATTATGCTATCTTCTCCTCTCATATGATGTATGGTTCAATGGTATGGGGTCAGGGAAACAATCATAATTTGACGAAAATCGAATCAATGCAAAAAGCAGCGTTAAGAATTATAACTTTCTCACCATTTCGATCATATTCCACAAAGTTGTTTTCAAATTTGAGAGTTTTAAAATTTAATGATGTGATAAAAGTGCAAAATATTCTATTTACTTATGATTTCTTAAATGACCTCCTACCAACGTCTCTCTCTACACTATTTACAAAAACAACTGATATACATACTTATAAAACAAGAAATGTCTGTCAATCCAAGCTCATGGTGTTTTGTTTTAACACAATAAAATACGGGAAACATTCAGTCGTTTATCGATGTATTACTGACTGGAACGAATTTATAAAAAATAACAAAAGCTTTAAAAAACTCTTAAATTTTACAAACATATCAGATGTACTCATTGTAAGAAATAAACTGAAACAATTTCTTAAAAAAGATTGTTTATCATCTTACAAATACTAACTTTTTATCCTGCGATTATTACGGTAATTCGCTCAGGATTGCTGTTCTTGTTGTCGTGTTTATATTATTCTTTTTGTTCTTTAATATTCCCAGGATTATCCAAGCATATATGAATTTAATAACTGTATGTTGTATACATGTACATGTTTAAAATGTTGGCGGAATTTCGTACGCACACACACACCACACATATATATTGAGTTTGAGTTGCTCCTTTTCTCTTTTATAATTAAAACTTCAAGGTGTCATTCCTTTGCCTAGTTTTACTATTGAATGACACCCTCCAATCACAATTTGTTTCTTGTTTGAAAATCAAAAAAAAAAGAAATTTTAACTGTATATATACGTTATTTTGCTAGTATTGAATTGCATATATTATTCATTTTATTTCTTAAAGAGTTTCATTTTTTATGTACATATTGTTGATTGGAAAATAAAATTGATTGATTGATATATAGTGGATATGTCACGTGTAAATTGTTCAACAATTTGCGCACTCAACAACAATCAAGATCCTTTGAAAGTCAGATCCTTTGAATTTGAGCCTGGCAATGGATCTAGTACCACTCATCAATATTCAGAATCAGCGAGGTTTGTCAAAACAAATCAAGATAAAAATGTCTTTATTTGCAGACGCCGTGGAAGAACCAGCAGCTACAGAGCCACATGAAGAATATACTTCTACAGCACCTAAGAGGAGAAGATATCATCTCTGTCTAAAAAATATCCACGGTGAAGACTTTACTGAAAAGCAACAAATCAAGGTGTCAAAAATGCGGTCACCACATCTACAAGGCTCATCTTAATTTTGTTTGCTTTGATTGTCAAAGGTTTTTGAAGTTTGTTTTAGAAAGAGACATTCTCTACAAGAAGAAACACTGAAATAGATGTATATATATACAGTATAATCCCGATAACTCGAACCCCCAAGGGACCAAGTAAAAAAGTTCGAGATAACGAATGTTCGAGTTATTGGGAGTTTTTATGAAAAACTATTAGGAGAAGGGAATGGAAATACAGTTCGAGTTAATGCAAGTTTGACTTAACCAGGGTTCGAGTACCCGCTCCAATTAGGTTTTTTAGAACCAAAATTTTTTTGCTAAATTATGTATTTTGATTAAATATAGGAGAGAATAGATTAAACTACTCACAGAAAAGGTTTTAGCTTGATTTGGGAATTCTTGACTGAAATATCTGGGTGGCTAAAATCTATTATTAATAATTACCTGAAAAAAAAGGATTGTGTTCTTGTATTGGATGAAGTTTACGTAAAGTCGACGTTGACATATCACGGAGGAATTTTGTTTGGAAAATTTTCATTTGAAATTTTGTGACGTAAATAAACCGGATAAAATTGCAAACACTATATTAAGTTTTTTGATTGTCTGTATGTATGGTGGGCAGCCAAAATTTTTGCCTGTGGAAGAACTTGATACTATATACTTTTCTTTATGAGCAGGCAAGTATTTTGTTATCTGTAATAAAAAGAGTGGTTGGTGATGTTATTGCCACTATTTTTGATGGTAATAGACTAAATGAATCCTTCTTTAAAAATTTTGACAGACTTGAACCTTGGCGCACAAAAGAAAACATGTTTCTTTTATTTGACTTTGTACATCTGACTAAAAACATCAGAAATAACTGGATCACAGAGAAAACCCAGGAATTGATTTACACAGTAGATGGTGTCAAAGAACTGCAAAACGGTCTGACATTAAGAAATTACATCAACTTGAATGCGGTAGAATTGTTCAAACTTTGCGATGTCTAAAAAAATAACAGTGTCATCATTGGGTGACAGAAAGTTTCGATTCCACTACGTTTCGAAACTGCCGATTCGAAACTGGCCGTTTCGAAATTGACGATTCGAAACCGGACGGTTCGAAACCATATCAAAAAAATTTCATTTACGGTTAGAGTCCAATTTTTTAAAAATTTGCCTATAGAGATGTTTTTATTTTAAAAAAATATGTATTAAAGAATTTCGGCATTATTTAGATTGTTACAAATTCATGCTACTGTTTCACGCACACATATATAAACATAGCTGCTTTGCTAATTTTTGTTTCATATTGAGATTTATTATTTAGAGAAGAAATTGTAAAATGGTTCGAAATATGCAGATGTTCTTGTGGTTGCACGCGTAATTACACATGGCGTAGCAGAATGACATGTGTAGAAAGCAATTTACTTTGATGTATGTTGCGTAATTCAAACAATTCATGTTGAAGTCGCCAACAAAATAAATTAACTTTTTATCGCGGTTTTTAAATTTTCTGAAGAGAAATGAATAAATAGATTTCAACGGTTTATTTGGAGGTCTATAAGAAATACATAGAGTAGATAATAGAGCGTTTCTTTTCGCCATCGTGTCTCTGGACTTCAATACTTTAAATTTCATTTAATTATCTTTCATATCAGAGAGCTCATATATACAATAACAAAATATACACAAGCTCCGTCACATGAACGTGCCGAAACATTTTAAATGCATATCGCGGGGCCGGCTAAAGGTAATAACGTTCGAAGATAAACCACTTGATTGATTCGTAACTCAAATTCGCGGATTATAAAAACTTTGATAGAATTTTAAAAAACGACGTAAAACAAAATTATTCCAAAAATTAATAAAAGATTGAAAAATGTAAAATATTGTTTCGAATCGTCAATTTCGAAACGGCCAGTTTCGAATCGGCTGTTTCGAAACGTCTGTACACCGAAAGTTTCTACCTGTTTGAAGGTTTTCTGCAATGAAACTATTGTTGCTTTGCAATCACATCCCAGTATAAATAATATTGATGACACTGCTATTTTTTAGAAAAGATATTGCAATTTTGGAACATCGTAAATGTACACAGTCCCTATGCTGATACTGTTTTGGGTGACCCTTTAAGATGTGCAATAAGATCATCAACAGATGAGAATCTTAAAAAGTTGAGTGAAATAGCTTGTATGGTTGAAACAATGGTTTCCAGGGAAAGTAGCAGCCGTTTTAAATCGTTATCAAAGGATACAGCACAGGCCTTTTCACATACATGCAAGGCTTTTTCTCAACTACGTATTTATTTATTGTTTTATTATATATAAATGTATTATTTAAATACTTTAAATAGGGAGGGGGTTAATCTCAAATATCAAATTAGCCTTGGTTTCCTGATGTAACAAGGTGTTCTAAGCACTAGCCTACCGTTCGTTATTTTTGACATGTCTATATGAATAATACTATACATTGTGTAAAGACTTGTGTGTTCTGCTTCATTGTCTTATTGAATGCAAGTTGTTAGTGGTCAATTAATGTGTTCTGAGCCGCACATTTTTTTAATAACCCAGCACATGAACAGCTTAATTCCATGAAATATCCATTTTTGACCATTTTGCGTGACCTTTGACCTATAATTTCACCTTGACACTGCACCTGTTGTAGTGTAAAGCACTCTTAAGACATGACATGTCTCACAAAAGAACATTTAAAGCCCCAGCATGAGCATATTGCTACAATTTATTTTATTAATAGTGAAGATGGTTTGAAAATTTCCAAAAAAAAACTAGTATTTAAGGTCAAAAAGGTAATTTTCGGGATAGGAAGGGGTTTTTTTGGCTTCAATTGAATTTTATTCACATTTTTGTATTCCTAAGACATAGGAGCATTAGAAAATCTGGGCTAAAGTTGAGCCTGAAAATTTTTCTAAAATAACACCTCCCCCTACTTTAAATAATAAGCGTATTTTATACGGGTTTGAATTTTTGGGAATTCATTTATGTTTTATTATAGATGCAGAGATGATAGTTGAATATTTCGATTCAACGTCTGTCACTGACAGACGCCAAGCAGTGTGCGATGGACAACATGGGAATTCGCATCGTCAGGTCTCCGCAATTTCCACCATTTCCACCAGCGGTTTGGAATGTCAGAGACGTGACGTTACTGGTGGAGCTCGCACAAACAACTTGTGTCCCTGGAACTCAACGTGACCTTTTCTTTTTTTGATGCATTTTATTTGAATTTAACTACAGATCTAAAATTTAGAATACTGCTTGTCGCATCACCATTTGACAGTCTGGATGCTAATTGATAGCTTAAAACTGGATGTCCCACCAAGAACGGAAATCAGAAGTTTTATGGCAGGGGAATCGTTATAAAACGATTTCGAATGAAGACACTGACGCTCCAGAGGTGCTTCGAAAATTTAACGCAGGGCTACACCAGTAATGAAATGGCTGAGTTTTTACGAACTGCTGGTTGCAATCACCGCAACAAACGTGTCTTAAATAATGTAATATATGGAAAATATAGATACAGTACAATCCCGATAACTCGAACCCCCGTTAAGTCGAACTCGCGTTAACTCGAAATCTTTTTCTATTCCCTTTTCCTAATAGTTTCTCTTAAAAACTCCCGACAACTCAAACATTCGGCATCTCGAACTACTTTACTTAGTCCCTTGAGGGTTTCGCAAACTGCTTCCGCAGTTTCGTCTACCAAATTACCCTCACAAGACTTTGGTTAATCTGTGGTAGGTTTTCATAGCCCGATAAAAATATTTTTATATATTTCCATTTTATTTCATAAATATTTTGTATTCTAAGAGATTATTTTTGGTTTTTCTAAAAATCGACTTCATTTAAAATCAACAAAAAGTAATAAAACTAATAAACATAATTATGGATGGCTCAGTGTGTGTTTTTCTAAAACGCTCTACCCTAAAACGATTTCACATGCTAGTCTGGCTGTCTGGTTTGATTAAATTTAAATGCTACGTCTACAAAAGTACAAAACATTAATTGTAGTTTATAGGTTGATATATTTCCAATTATACAAATTGTAATCATATTGGTTCATGTTAGGTGTGTGCAAACATGTTGGTGCGCTGTTATGGCAGACTCAGCCATGTTATGACGGGGACAGCAATATGCTTGGCAAACATCTGGTGTAGCAAAACAGATTTTTGAAATGCAACCAAAAGCTCACTACGAAACTTCTTGCTTCTCAATCTATTAGCGCCGTCGTTGTAGAACCACAGATTGAAGTAGTTGAATCCCGTGTTCTACAATCTATATCAAGCCGTAATATAGACATTGAGACAGCCTACGAGCATGTCGTAAAATGGAAGAAAAATCTATTCACTCTTCCAAAAGGTAAAGCGGGCAAACGTTATGTTAGAGAAATGTCTGACCTAATTAACTCCTTCATTGCGAATAACGAATGGAGGGATATTGCGATCAAAGCTCTTATGATTATGCCGTGCCTGCTTCTACAAAGAACGTCCCCTAAATCAAAACCGAAGGACAACAAAGAACACCTGATCAAGAGATTAGACATTTGGCAAAATGGTTCTTTTAATCGATTATTATTGGAATGCAAAGCGATACAAGATCGCCTACCAACAATTCGGGAACGACCTTCTGACATAGCCTCAAAAGCGAAACGTTTCCGTGACTTGATGGTAGAGGGACATATTAATCGAGCGCTCAGACTATTAAATAATGATAACAATACCGGAATACTCCCGCTTAATGATGAAACGCTACATTTGTTAAATGGGAAACACCCTCAACCTGAACCTCTTCATGTAGAAATGATGCTCAATGGTCCAATAAAACACGTCGACCCGGTTGTTTTTTATAACATAGATGCAGTTTTAATTCGTAAGATAGCAACTCGAACAAACGGAGCAGCTGGTCCCTCTAATTTTGATGCCAATGACTGGAGAAACGTACTAGGTTCTAAACTATATGGTGCGGAGGGTTTTGACCTTTGTCACTTGATTGCTGGTCTCGCCAAGCTGATTTGTACGGAAGAAATAAGAGATCCGAACAGTCTATCTGCGCTCTTTGGCTGTAAACTACTTCCATTCGATAAAAACCCGGGACTTCGCCCGATCGGTATTGGGGAGGTGCTGAGGCGTATAATTAGTAAAGCTGTGACCACTGTCCTTCGACCTGAACTGCAATCTACTGCTGGAGGCCTTCAGCTTTGCGTTGGACAAGCTGGTGGAAGCGAGGCTGGGATTCACGCTATGTCCGAAATTTTTGAAGATGACAATGCACATGGTATAATCCAAGTGGATGCCGATAACGCGTTTAATCGGATTAATCGAACTGTTCTTCTACATAATCTCCATATACTGTGCCCCGAATTAGCGCTATATGCCTTCAACTGTTACCAGCAACAACTACACCGAAAAAGTTTTTAATTTTACAAATATTACATAACTTGCACACATCCGGATGCAGAACTATATGATGTAAAAAACTTCTATGATTCACGATCAATGTGACCGTCTTAAGGGTGCTTCCCCCCATTTTTAATTTTATTAAATCAAAGTAAATAACACTTAAGACGTAAGACATGTATTATGATTAGAGGAATTTAAAAAGTCAAGTCTTTGTTAAAAATTGATCTTGTTTCCATGGTAACATGAAAATAGGCTAAAAAGTGGTCAAGAACATGCTGGCTCAGGTCTCAAAAATATATTGCTTTAATCTAGTTCAAATTTTCAACACTAAATCTATATAGATACCCCTATGTCCTAAACCTAAAGAAAAATTGAGAAAATATGCACATCTATAAGGGCGGCAAATTACATAAAACTATAAGTTTTCTCCAGTAATCTTGTAGTAATAATTTTTGATTGAAATCATCTTTCATTATTTTTATTGGTTTACTTCACAGATCTTATGGAGACAAACCATCCCTGAAAATTTCAAGTAACAAGCTCAAGCGGTTCAAAAGTTATGAGAGCCGGGAGCGCAAAAACAAAGTTTTGAGAAAAACAAAGAAAACTCAAATTGTTAAACTCTAAAATAAATCTATAAAAGATTTTGCAATTCTGTTTTCGGATTCTGATTCCTGAATAAATTCTGAACTAAAAGAACATAATTACATTTTTTTGAAAATTTGAAGATTGTTGGAGGTTAATCCCCCTTAAGTCTTTGACAAAGACGTAAGGAATGACAATGGCGATGACTGTAGTGAGCTTTTGGTAAATACAATATATATATATATAAAAAAACATAAATAAATAAATATATAAAAACATTTTTTTTTTTAAATATAAAATAAAGTATGTTAATAAAATAAAATAACATTCGTATAAGACAATTATAATAAAGAGAGGGTTATGAAGAGAAGAAACCTATTCTTGACTCAAATGAAGCAATCAACAAATCAGTTTCAGATAACTTTAATGTCGGATCCGACCACGGTGATTTGTGTGATCTAGAACCTCTGATGCATAATAGCGTAGTCCGCAGAAGACTGAAACAAAGTTTGGTTCCTATCCACGATGTTGCCAAGGCAACAGTCGTGTCTCTCTTTTCAGCAATCATTAGACTGAGTCGTTTGTAAAACATTGCACATTCAGGACTCATTCCGCCAAAACACGTGAAGACTAACGGGGTGAAGGAGCCATGCTCAACTTCTGTAATACGATCACCATCACGCTTCTTCTGTTTTTCGTTGCTTATATGAGCTGCTTTCAATGACTGGCGAGAGAAGGATTTGGCTAGTGGGTTAAAAACCCTCATATCAACAAATGCCTTCCTCCCTCTCTCCCAAAAACCACGTGGAACTACATCAAGCCTCACATCATCACTAAGGTTCGCTGAATTTGAAACAAATTTCTCTCCAGAGAGCGGAGTTAGCCCGGGTTCTATGGCAACATCTTTACATACTTCTGAAAGCAGATCGGCTTGAAAGACACAAAGAGTTAGCCTCAGCAGCAGTTAATGATTAAATTATTAGATGGTGAATTAGGTCATTACGAGTACAACCTTCCCAATATTTGACACATTAGAAAGTCAACATCAGCGAATCAGAGAACCTAATAAATACAAATAAATACTAGGAAAAAAGTGTAAATGTTAATCTCATTCACATACTCCTTTGCATTTACAAAGTTCTGTATACAAGAAACCAGATTTAACACATTTGCATCGTACTTTGAATGATCGGTAACGAGTTCTCTATTGCAGAATACGTTGGTTGAACAAATTAACTTTTCAAAAACAGGAGCCACTTTACCAAATAAACTCCAAATCTTCCAAGCTGAACCTTTCGAAACTTGTGAGGAGTAAGAGACTTGGTCGCATCCTGTGAATGCATAAAAAAAAGAAAGTCCTAGGGCTTTTGACAGAAAAATATTATGGATTGGGACATACTGATGATGCTTCCCAGTTTCAAAATCCACCCGGAGCTCCTGCAAACAATTCGGTTTTATTTTGATCCAAACTGATCCTAATATTAAAAAAGAAAGATAAAGGTTGAAAGAATGCTTTGAAAACTTTAAGAATGTATTATTTTCAAAATTAATTAGTATACGTTCCATTAAACTCTTTGTGCTTTCAGAATATATTTAAGACTAAGCTAAGTAGCTTAAAGTGCTTTGGTCTGTAAAATACACCAGGTCTGTAAAATACACGTTAGATATTTCCTATACGTTTTGACATCAAAGGTTTTAATTTAGATGCACATGATATAAGATTTGAAATAATATTGATGGCTAGTTGAGCAGTTAGGATTAAATTTCAGCGATTCATATTACGTACTACTACTAGATCGTCCTCAAACGAGCCGAATTGGCTTTACAATGCTAAATTAAGGACCGTGGGGCGCAACTCGTTTTGAACAATTTTTATTATTTCTTTTTTCTTGTCTCCTGGGCCATTGCGGGCAGAAAACATTAGTTTCCGCCACTGGACCACACACGCAAATCTTACGTTCCCGAAAGAATTATCTGGTCTGAAAAATCCATTCTTGTTACATGATTCCTGTCACGTAATTATTTTTTACTGCTTTTAGTTTCACTTCATCAAAATACATCCTCAAGCAAAATTTCATTACTTTTGGAAGAAAATTTGTCTAGATATCACCACACTAGGATCTGGTCTGCAATTTATCAAAAATAGGTGTCAATTTTATGAGATTATTTTGGGTTTTGGGTTCAAATCATTTCTTTGGTCTAAACTGGGTCTGTGCAAAATTTCATGCTTTTAGCAAAAGGTACACAATGATTTCACCATTGGTCCACACTAAAAGTGTAGAACAGGGTTAAGGGTATGAAGATCACCGTTGAATTGTGGAACAAGTTTCTTAACACAAAGAAGATGTGACTTTATGTCTGATGGGAAATAGTGTCCCTCGACTTCACATGGTTGTGTTTAAGATTGCACTCCAGAGAGCTTAATTTGCGTTCAAAGGTGAGCACTGGCAACAGTGTTTTCCAGAATATTATTTGGAAACTGTTTAGTGCAAACAGCATTTTCCATGGGTTGTGCATTTGAATTAAGACGATCACATTGATCAAGAATCATAGAAGTTTTTATTACATAGTTGTGCACAGTTGTGCATCCAGATGTGTGCAACCTATGTAATACTTGTAAAATGAAAAACTTTTTCGGTGTAGTTGGCGGACACAAACATTTCGCCGCATGTTACTATATACAGGCGGATTTACACGAGGCGAAATGTTCGCTGCGGCGAAATGTTCGCCGCTCAATCGGGAATATGATTGGCTGTGCAAAATATGATTACATCATATTTTTTTCTTAGCGGCGAACATTTTTGTTCGCAAAAAAGTTGAATCCACTTCAACTTTTTCGCCGCCACAATATAACCAATCACAAAGCACCAAAATCTGCTTAGTATCCAAAAGCTGAAAGTTGTAGCGGCAGTGGAAGACTGAAAATTGTGCAAGTAGTTATGGCTGAAAGTTCAGAAGACATTAGTTTTTTTATGGAATCTGAGACTCAGGTAGTAGATTAGCTAGGTAGCCACTGAAAAATAAAAGCTTTTAAAATGTTCGAGTGAAGGTAGCTTATAGCTAGGCTTTAGTTTAGGAATTAGTGTAGCTAGCAAGTTATGCAATGTTTTTAACTCGGCTGCCATCTTCTTTAATTGCCAAGCGTTTAAATTTCGCGCCGAAAATATTTCCTCGTGGAAATCAAAAATATAGTTTCGCGTCTCGACATTGTCGCGGCTAAAATTTCGCTGCAGCGAACATTTCGCCGCGTGTAAATCCGCCTTAACGGCACATTTATATCTCATGCTTGCAAATTTTAATTTCACAATTTTTTCATTGGGATTTTCACTTAAACTGCAGAAATGTTCATCGCTAAGTGACGTTTTGCGTTGTTTTCTTTTCACCGTTTTCTCTTACAACACTCGTATCTATTTTACCCGGTGCTTGAGGAGGTCTCTCATTGTCTTCCTTGTAAAAGTCTGAGAATTGTGGTTCTTCAGAAAGTGTAGAACAGGTACGATATGAAGATCACCGTTGAATTGTGGAGCAAGTTTCTTAACAAAAAGAAGATGTTGACTTTCATGTCTGATGGGAAATAGTGTCCCTCGACTTCACGTGGTTGTGTTTAATATTTGCACTCCAGAGAGCTCAATTTGCGTTCAAAGGTGAGCACTGGCAACATACACCACTTAGAAAGTTAAGCAACAAAGATTATAACGCCAATTTAAACCGTGGATTACAAGAGGAATCAGAGTTGCCATTTTACTTAGTAATGAATTATCAGTCATACTTTCAAAATTATTCAACCTATCATTTTCAACAGGAACTTTTCCTAATATACTTATACCTATATTTCAAAAAGAATCACGCCTAACCTGTAATAACTACCGACCAATTTCATTTATATCAATTATTAGCAAGATTCTAGAGAATGTTATGTTTAAGAGATTGAGTTTGTTTCTGAAAACATTTAACTGTTTAAATAATCAACAATTTGGCTTTCGCAAAGAAGATTCCACAACCCATGTATTAGTTTCAATAACAAGCAGAGTCCAAAAAGAACTGGACACTGGAAATTTCGCTTGTGGTATATTTATCGACTTTCAAAAAGCTTTTCATACAGTTGATCACACCATATTAATTAGGAAATGACATCATTATCGAATCAGAGGTATACCATCGACATGGTTCTCTACATATCTTTGTAGAAGATCACAATATGTATCTGTTAACGGATTCAACTCTGAACACAAAATAACTACGTACAGAGTACCACAATGATCAGTTTAGGTCCACTACTTTTTTACTATATATCAATGACCTCAACTCTTCCATTTAAATACTCTGTAGTGCATCACTTTGCTGACGACACTAATTTGTTATATGTGAATAAGTCTTTAAAAAAGATTGGCTATTAAATGAATTATGACTTAATGCTAATGAAATACCCCTAAATATTAATAAAACCGAATACATTATGTTTCATCATCCAAACAAAACTATCAATTATGAGGTAAAGCTAAAATTAAATGACAAAAAATGTATCAACCAAACGAAATTGAATACCTTGGAATAATATTTAATAAGCATCTAAGTTGGAAAAATTATTTGAGATATTTATGTATAAAACTTTCTAGATCCAATAGTATGCTTGCAAAGATTTGTCACTTCGTCAATAAGAATACTCTTAAAGCAATATACCATGCAATATTTTCCTCACATCTAATGTACCGGTCAATAGTTTGGGGTCAAAATAAAAATAAAAATCTGAAAATAACCTCTCCTCTACAAAAAGCTGCACTAAGAATAATAAATTTTGCACCATTTCGTTCGCCTACCGCTGATTTATTTCTAAATTCATCTATCTTAAAATTCAACAATATGATTAAAATTAATAATTGCTTATTTGTGAATGACTTTTTGAATGATCTCTTACCTAACCCCTGTCAAAAATATTTACCAAGGCTTCAAACGTTTATTCATACAAGACAAGAAATATTGAACACTCGAAATTAATGATCTTTAGATTTAACACTCTTAAATAGGGAAAATTCTCCATAGTACAACAATGTATTTTAAACTGGAATGAGTTTTTAAAATGTTCCCATAAACTGATGAATGATTCTAACATATCTCATATTTGCTCGAAAAGAACTCAAATAAAAGAGTACCTTATGAGTATAATATTAATTTCATATGAAATTTAACTAGTGTCTCTCATTTAAAACTGCATGATAAAGTTCATTTAACCTGCCTATAGCCTGTAGCATTTTATTCGATTTTTTTATTTCTATGTTTTGATGTATTGCATTGTTATGTCTTATATTTATAAAGTGTTTTGTATTGATATTTGCCGCATAGTTGAAATGGCGTATGTAGTTGTATATATTATTTATTATAACTGAAGCTTGTCTGAAATATATAGTGTTTTTGTAGTGTTATAGATAAAGAATTTTCATTAGTAAAAAATTATGCGATTTAATATTTTCAGAATTAATTTTGTATGGTGTCATTCCTTCGCCTAGTTCCCTATTGGGTGACACCCTCCAATTACACGATAACTAATAGATAATTGAAATTCCTTTTTATTTTCATAATAATCCATGCATATTGTTTTTTTCCCAATAATCTAATAAAAGATTTTATGTATTTATCAGTGGTATTTTATATTCATAATTTTTTAGTTATCTTGTGTATTATTGCACATTTTGTTGGAAAATGAAAAATTATGTTATGTTACGTTAGTGTTTTCCAGAATATTATTTGGAAACTGTTTAGTGCAAACAGCATTTTCCATGGGTTGTGCATTTGAATTAAGACAACCACATTGATCATGAATCATAGAAGTTTTTATTACATCATATAGCTGTGCATCCGGATGTGTGCAACTTATGTAATACTTGGAAAATAAAAAAATTTTTTGGTGTAGCTGACGGACACAAACATTTCGCGGCATGTTACTATATAACGGCACATTTATATCTCATGCTTGCAAATTTTAATTTCCCAATTTTTTTATTGGGATTTTCACTTTTAATAAACTGCAGAAATGTTCATCGTTAAGTGACGTTTTGCGTTGTTTTCTTTTCGCCGTTTTCTCTTACAAAACTCGTATCTATTTTACCCGGTGCTTGACGAGATCTGTCATGAAATAACTTGATACTTGAAATAACTGTTTACTTTTGGTAAAGCAAGGCAAACTTTATTAGTTACAGTTCGTCCGTAAACACGAAATTCTGTTTTCCACAAAATTTTTAAAAATGCATGGACAAAGATTATTTTTCAGATATAGAAAACTACCTTAACTTTAAAGTATACCCAGCGGGTAGCAATAAAATCGCAAAGCAAAAAATCCTCCGCGCTTTGAAGCACTATGAGGTAGATGGAGGTAGCTTCTAAATACATTTTCATTATATGTTATAGCTATTTGGCCATTTAAGCGGAAGATCTTAGGTTAGGGAGGTTACTTCTAATGTATTCATCTGGATACATTTGTAATTGTGTAATATGGTTAGTGAGCTGGACTGTCTACATAAAGTGTTGTAGTGGTTGATCAGTGGTACTTTTATCCACAAAAAAAACTAACACTGCTACTTAAATTGGGTGTTCAATCCTGGATTGCATGGGTAGCTTGCATTCATTAAAAATGAATTATAAATTAAAGAAAAAATTCGTTAATAAATATTATGGTAGTATATCAGATGGAGTGCTGAGGAAGTTATCAAGAACATCATCTGGTTTATTGAGAACTGTAAAAGTTGTACATTCTCAAGAGGAGAAAAAATATATATTCCAAGAGTAGATTGGGCTGACACAATGGTCAAGTAAAATCTATTGCAAAGATCACAGAGAAATATTATTGGCCGAATGTTGCAACTGATGTTCGTAATTGGATATAATGTATATATTTTTATTATGATTCTTGCAGAAAATTAATCCCTAACAATTACATACAGTGTATAAAGAGCATGTCATAAAATAGCTTACTTTCTCATTAAGGTAAAAGAATATGTTGTGTGCCAGAGAAACTCGAGATTAAGTCAGCCATTCCTGAGTTGCAGCCTATAAAAGTATATATATAATATATGTAATTTGGATCTGTTGTTGGAGGTCAATTATATTTTTAGACATCACATGTTTGGGAGATCATAGGAATAGACTTCGCTGGGCCTTTGACGGAAACACCCCGTGATAACAAGTATCTGCTGACATGCACAGATTTGTTTAGCAAGTATCCTGTTGTGTATGCTCTACCCAATAAAGAAGCAGTAACTGTTGCAAAAGCTCTTGTTAATTTGATTTAGACTTTTGGATTTCCAAAAGGAATAATATCAGACAATGGTACTGAATTCAATATGATTTTAGGGCAATTTAAGTCTATTTAATTCATATAAATTAATAAAAATTGTATAATTTAAAAAGTTATTGGGCTATCTGCTCATAATATGAATCTAATAAAATAATGAATATTTAGTTACACAATGAAATGCGCAAGATACTTGGTATCCAGTATCGAAAAACTACTGTTTACCATCCGCAAGCAAATGGGCAGGCAGAAAATACAAACAAAAATATTAAAAGGTAATGTATAATATTAGCAACCAAAGGTTATATTATTGAAGATTGGATAAATATTGATTAATGTAAGATATATACTTTAGGAAATTAAGAAAACTTGTTGATGAAAATCAAGAAAATTGGGATGAGTTACTTGATGTTGTGTTATATACTTTGAGAGTTGAGCGACACTCAACAACTAAAGTGTCGCCATTTGAAGCATTATTTGGTGGACATTCGCCAGATCAGACAAGTTTATTTGATGCAATAAGTTGAACAAAATAAAATGTAGTTCATTATTTCATCCAACATTTAAATAATTGTTTATATAAATGAATGTTTAAGAATGACGTTGTATATACCTATGCTGCTGAAGATCATCTTAGCGCATTTGCAAAGCAAAAAGAACCTTTGCGACACTTAACTGATTTGATTAAAAAGGTATGATCAAGATTACTAATATCACTTTATCTATTTAATTTATTTCTGGTTATTGATTCATGTAGAACACAGACCTAGCGCAAGACAAACAAAAAATGTACTATGATGGGAAAATAAAGAGGAACAGGAAACTTGAAGAGAATTTAAAATTGGGAGAAAAAGTTTTAATTCTTGACATTAGGGGAAAAAGAACAAAAGGTAATAATTTTATTATAGTTGTAAAGTAAAAATATATTTAATTATTCTTCTTTGTCAAATTTACAGTTGGTTCATTAATATCGCGTGGTTTAAAGGACCTTTTAATATCGGTGAGATAACGGAAATGTTAGAAATGTCAAATTGGAAAGTTTGTCTGGGCAACATCTTCCAGGGATACCAGGCCATAATCTAGAAATGTAGGGCAGCGTCCGATATTGTAAAAAAGGGCACTCGTCTTCATTTAAAGTTGTTTAACAGGCAGGTTGTGTCTAGCTAAAAAATGAACGATTCGAATTAGTTTAGTCATGTACAAAGTATTAGCCTCATTTTTCTTGGTTTTATCAGCCGGCGCATTTTTTAATGAATCATCCATTCTCATATTCGCAATATTAAGGACAGCCTGTTTATGAGATTCAGAGTTGTCATGTCTTCTCAGTTTTTTACCAGGATTATCTTTCAAAGTTACAGGGACATGAGACTAGGCTCCACAACTTTGTCTCACTAAAATGGACGAGCACCAAAACAAGTTTCACAAATTTTGCACATGTACCCGTTTTTACTATCATTTAAATAAAGCCAATCATAAAGTTTCTCATAACGGGAGGCATCATAATCTCGATGACCGTCTTTTTGTTGGACAAAGACGTCATCTTTTTCGTCCAATTTTTCTAAAACCCGTACCCCTGCAATTTCCATATTGACTACTTCTTGATCAGAATCGGAACTTAAATTGGGAACAACATCAGTCTGTCCAGAAGTCGAAGGAGCAGAGCAGCTTAAAAAGGAAAAAACAACTTTACTTAGACTTCGGAAAAGCAATTAATTATTATAACTTTCATTGTTAAATCAAAAGCCAAATAGCTTATGCTTATGGCTGTCTAGACGCACATGCGATCAGAGAAATAACGAAAATGTTTCGCTCTATTTTAAGCCATATTTATTTAAATGCAGTTTATTCTGTGGATAACATAATAACATTCATTTCAATTAATATAGATACCTGGAAGACGTTGTGTTTGCTTCAAACATGGATAAAATGCTCTTTGTTCCTTTAGCGGCTTCCTTATTAATAATCAATTTCTTTTTCTCGTTTCGTTCTTTTCGAGGCATTTTTAGTTTGTAAAATCAAGTCCAAGTTCAATTAGGTGTAAGTTCTCAAGTAAATCCAAATCCAAAAAGCAAGTAAAAAATTTCTGTTATTGTTGTTGTTGCATGAGAAACTATGAATAATGCAAGCCAAACTTATTACAATAAAATAGAACAAAACAATATTAAGACGCACGCGTTCTATTTTTCACAGGTGTGTTAATTGAAAGGGGCGGGACAGAGAAATTAAAAACAAGCAGCAGGCTTTCTTATGAGAAAAAATTAGGCGCGTGGTAACTGGCTCGCCTAACCACGCTTAACGGCTTCCAGGTGTGCGATATACACTCGCCTGAACTTGTCTAGTAAATATAGTAAGGAGGAAGATTTTGCAAGAGAACCGACAAACATGTTTACAAGCGGTGCTACAGGTTTTTTAAAAGTTCCATCAACTTTTGATGATCGTGATTTTCTTGCATATGCATAACTTTGTAACTGTCCCGTAGTTTGCCATGACGCTCAGTCACAGTGCTGACAGATTATTTCCACTGCAAAAAAGTAAACATCTCATATGAATTACTTTTTTATGTAATAAATAAAAATATGTCCACGCGAAAACGTACGCGAAAAAGTAAAAATCGTATTTGCGTCGGCAACAATTTTAATAATGAGAAGACTGTGATATGTGCCGTGACATATTTTCACTAGCAAAATACAGCTTTAACAAGTTAAAATATGACCACTCTTCTTCGCTGATAGGCATGTCTTCTTGAAATTAGGAAAAAGTGTGAAGTTTAAAAACCTTTAAAACCGAGCCGCCGTGTTTATTTTCTTTTAGTGTCTACTACATGTTTATGGGTTTTGTGAAAGTGTCTTTTTTTGTAAACAAAAACTGAATGTTTCGTTGTGGTGTGATCTTTTCTTTTCCATCGAATGCAGCATAGTTCTTCTGCATTTTAAAGAATTATGTAAACAAAACTGAATGTTTCTTTGTGGTTTGATCTTTTTTCTTCCATCGAATGCTGCATAGTTCTTCTGCATTTATTTGTTTCCAAGTTGAATGAAACTTTTAAACAACATGTGTAGTATCGCGTGTAAACATGTATGTCGGTTTTCTTTGAAAATCTTACATTTTACGTTACAAAACAAACTTTTTGAAACGTTTAATTGGTAACGTTGACTTTCCTGAAAATGAAAACAAACACAGTTTTCTTCACCTTACATGTAAAGTGATAAAATATAAGTGTGCTCAACACAACGTTAATAATGGTAGAACTTAGCTTCAATCCTAACAAGACCGAAAAATTAATTCAATATCGTTACTGATTATTTTTTATAAAAAGGGCACTTTCAAGAGACTTTGTGGCACAAAAAACATTGCCCCCCCCCCCCCCCCCCTAATTAGTATGCATATTTGGCATTTTAAGGTAAAAATATTTTTTTACAATTTTAAAAAGCTTTTAGTCCGACCTTCGGACACTAAAATTCGCTAGATTATGGCCTGGGTACATAAAAGGACAATAATAAAAAGATATGTTGAAGGTAACCTTTAAGACACTTTTAACTTTAAAGTTATATGAGTTACATACACCGTTTTTTTGTTACAGCCGAGTCCGATATAACTCTATCTGCTGCATCCGATCAAGAAGGTTCATTAATAAAATATGTTTTATATAATCAAAATACATTTCCTTTCACAATCTCTAGAGAGTTCTAATGATTCTGACTCACACGCAACACTTACAGCTTCTGAAGTTGAAGATGCGTGTGAAGGTAGATATTTCTTACATAATAAGTAATATGTTTTACTCAAACTTTTTAATAGAAAGTCTAATTCCATTGAACCTATCAGCAAATGAAGAGGTTTCACTGTTGGCTACTATGGAAACGAACCTTAAAACATCTTGTAAGTATACATTCAATGATGTAAATTCATATGCAGATGCTAGATGTATTAATAACACAGTGTGTACACCAAAATGTTACTGGGGAGAGAAGTGCCGTTTCTAGCTAATTTGGGGTCGCTGATCACGAATATGGCCATTAAAAGATGCTCTTGTGTACAGTTTTTGCGAAAAATTAGATTTTCGTTTGATATACTGCACTGCACTATGTGAAGCTGAAAAGCAAGGTAATGCCAGTGTATATGGGCCATTCTAACTGTGTAATTATGATTTTTTCTGCAATGAAGACCTACAGTACTTTATATACATACATACATGGTGATAGTGCACCAATGAGTAAGTCTAACCATCATTAGGCCTACATTTATATTGGGATCGTTATTGCATTGGACATCTACCGGTACCTAAATACATATGTCTACTAGGCCTACATCAGTTGCACTGCAACTAGAATTTAGGAAATATGCTCTACCTCCATTGCCTTCAGTACCTATGTACTTGCATATTGTTTCAGATTCAGGTGTTTCTGTTTACGTGCAGTATTGTGGCTATTAGGCATCATCCTTGTGTCTTTGTTTATGGTTTCTTCCAGAAAAACCAAAGGCAATAGCACTAACCAAAATGACAATTTATTGCAATCAATTTTTGTAAGACCCACTGCATTGTTAAAGCCCAAAGGCCTACACAGTGCATGCAGCTATGGACGTTTTATCCCATTTGAACATTAGTGTCCAATAGATATAGGGTAAGCTATACTTTCCTGCTTCAGGTTGTTTGGTTAGTCTTGTACATTATACATTTTGTCCTAGTATTTGAAACGCAGATCAGGATTAAGTAAATTTATAGTTACATTTGTAGTAGGCCTACATCTTCTGATTTGTGGATTTATAAATTTACCATGGAACCCTCTACATCTGGCTCTCGAAAGCGATCCTGTGTTAACCATCCAGATAGATTCTGCTACATATGCGGCTTATACATTGTAGTGGGCAACAGACGTCCAGTGACGCCACACATTTCCGAATTGTATGCGAAATATTTTGGAGTGAAACTCGGAGACCAAGACAGAAGCTGGGGTCCTCACATCGTTTGTGCAGATTGTTCATCAAAGCTAGCTGCATGGAAAGCAGGACAGAAGAGAAGTTTGTTTGCCGTTTCCATGGTGTGGCGTGAACCGTTTAATCATGCATCTGACTGTTACTTTTGTCTCACGAAACTGCCCCAAGTATTGAATAAGGCAAATCGGGCTGCCATTCAGTATCCTCATGTTCCCACTGCAATACGACCTGTGCAGCATTATGCTGATGACCCTGACTTATCCATTCCTGTATATCAAGTGTCTGAACAGAGTGATAGTGACTCAAGCATTGTATCAGATTCTCATGTTTCGCTGTCTGACTGCTATGAACCCAGACCACAATGCGACCACCACGAAATCTCATTACCAGAGTTTAACGATTTGGTCAGAGCACTGGAGTTGTCAATGAGACATACAGAGTTACTTGCTTTACGGTTGCAACAGTGGAAACTTACAGATAAAGCTGTCACTGTTCGGGGTGTTCGTGAACGAGGAAAGGAGTTCATTGACTTTTTTTCTAACAAGGTGATTGATGATGGGGTCCAGCTGACATTTTGCAATGACGTTGTGGGACTGATGGGTGATCTGGAAGGCCATCATGATCCAGAGGACTGGCGACTGTTTATCGACTCTTCTAAGGAAAGTCTCAAAGCAGTGCTGCTGCATAATGGGAATAAAAAGCCATCAGTCCCTGTTGCATATTCTACAACAATGAAGGAATCAACAGAAAGTATGAAAGCTATCTTGGAAGCCATCAAATATGATACATTCCAATGGTACCTGTGTGGAGACTTCAAAGTGTTGAACATGCTGATGGGAATGCAATTGGGGTACACAAAGTACTGTTGTTTCTTATGTCTATGGGACGGTCGGGCCCGACATTACCACTACATTCAACAGGAATGGCCGGCTAGGGCATCATACAACACTGGAGAGCACAATGTGGCCAACATTCCACTTGTTGATCCAAGAAGAATCCTTATGGCTCCCTTACATATCAAGCTAGGCCTTATAAAACAGTTTGTTGTTTCCTTGAAAACTGAGGCAGCAATTAATTAGTTAAAGGCACTATTCCCAGCTCTATCTAATGCAAATGTTACAGCTGGAGTTTTTACTGGTCCAGATGTGCAAAAAATATTGGAAGATGATATGTTTGAGAGCTTGCTGAATGGGACTGAGAGAACTGCATACATTAGTCTAAAGGCGATGGTGCATAACTTTCTGGGAAACCATAGAAGTAGCAACTACAAGGAGATAGTAGCAAAACTGTTGAGTGACTACCAGGCGATGGGCTGTAACATGTCACCGAAAATGCATCTCCATTCACACCTGGATTCATTCCCAGAGAATTGTGGAGCCAAGAGTGATGAACATGGTATGTAACATTTTTTTGTGGTTACAATGCAGAATATGTACAGTACAATTTCATGGGTTTGTTATGGCTAATTTATTTAAAGCACATTGTACATTGTAACATTGAATTGTAGATCCCGGTTTATTTTTGGGTCATACATATATAGCCTACAGTATTATTATATTGAAAATGATTTCCTCAGTTTTTAATTTGTAAATTATTCTGTCAAAACATTTTACTAACTTATTTACATTGTTGCCACAATTGTGTATTACACTACCAATGACAATTTTCATGTAGGTGAACGATTCCACCAAGATGTTGCAAGGATAGAGAGGCGATACAAGGGCAAGGATAGCCGGGCTATGTTGGCCGGATTCTGCTGGTCGAGGAAGAGAGACTCTACTGGAGAATACAAGCGCAAAGCTTCAGAACAACACTTCTGAGTCTTTCCTCAACTGGATTTAGTCATAGGCACTATTATCTCTGACTTTACCACATTTATTTAGCACAGTGCACCCTAACTCTGGTTATACCTTATACAGAATAATACAACTTTTTTAATTTTTTAAAATTCTTTTTCTCAAAAATGGTACACAGGAGCTAATTTTAATGGTGAAATTCGTGTTCAGTATTGTCGACTTGACCATAAAACAGATACATTGCCAGTGACAAATTTTTTAGTCAAAATGTACACACTGTGTAATAAAATTATACGAGTATAAGTGTTTTTTACATCAAAATAATGTTTTAGTTTTTGAAATTTCCAGCAATTCAGTTTATCCATTTGAATTTCCAGTGAAGAAACCAAGACTTGATGTTAGTGCTCAGGAATCAGATGGTTTATCAGACCATGGTATGTCGTAGGGGACTTAGCAAAGAGCGAATCAAAGTGATCTTCAAAAGTTATTCTTTCCATTTAGTTATTCAGTTAATTCTGTTTTAGACGCAGAATCTGTCATCAACAGCTGAACTGAAGAACAAAATTATAAACAAATAATTCTTAAGTTGATCAGGGAGAAAAATGAGGCTATATCAGAGATTGTGAAAGATTCCTTGGACAATTGCAAAAATCCTTTAGTTGGATTTGGCAAGGGAAAGTGTGGGTCACTTTCATTAATCTCTGACTACAGTGAAAAGGCAGCCGTTTTCCCCAACTTTTTCCATAGAGGAGGAAGAGTTTTCTGATACAGCGTTTGATCAATGGTTAACAATTCCTCTAGTGACCAACTTCCCAGAATTGAGTGGTTTCGATAAAGAAACCCTAAACAGAATGAATTTTATACGGATTAAAATTCTTAAACTTATCAAACATTTTTAAAAACATTGGTTGGCTATTAGTTCTTGGAAGGAATCATATTTCTTAGAGTTTTAGAACAAAGATGTTTCCTCTTATTAAATAAAGTAAAAACTGATCAATCAAACGTTTAGTATACATCTTAAAAGACACGCTGCACTGCAAATTGATATTCTAATTTTCATGTTTATAACGTTTTGCATTTACTTTGGATAAATCTTTAATGGTTTCTAATAAAAAAATCGCTGGTAATATTCAATTACTCAAATCTCATGCTCAATGCTATTTCAATTCTGCTCGCTTTTTTTGTATGTCTTTACATTTATGTGGTCTTTAAGGTCTTGAGTCAACGAACTCAAGAATGACAAGATGGAAATATACTTGATGTAAAATATTATTTCGTTGAAAAAACCAAAAGTATATATGATTGGTAATCAATAGGTTAATAGAAAATGATTCATTACGACAAGAAGTATATTTATTTAAGTGAGGTAGCTAGGTATGATCTTTCAGAAAAGGAAGTGTTATTTTGTGTCGGGTAAAACCGTATTTAGCGGCCTACACAAAATCGTAAAAATGTAAAAAAAATTATGTTTTCCCTTTGCTTTGAAAATTGGTAGGTTTACTAATTAAATGATGCTGATTTCAAATCAAGTACCAGAATTAGGATTTTTCACTCCTAATACCTTATTTGGGCAAATTTAGGCCCAAAGTTTGAAGTATTTCGTGGCGAAATGGTACTGCGCATGCGTGTGCGATATCTGACAATGATGTAAAAATTAATTTGGACTTTTTGTGGATGAAATATTATGTTGATGTTATACTTAAAATATTAACCCTAGAACTCCCGAGGGGGTCAATTGACCCTTTTTGCTTTATTTTTTCTAAAATTATCAAAACATACTTAACATAGCTTAAAATTGACGTATCCTTTTTTTGACACATAACGTACGTATTCAGTGACACAATATCCTGCAGATTGAGAAATGGTGCCAAAGGTCATCTTCTAGATGAAGCTTTAGTAGAATAGGACCGAAACATTTCATCTGCAGTGTCAACTCCGCCTTTGTTGTTGTTGTAGTCCAAAATTGCTTCTGGCTTTCTCTTCTCCCCCTCATGAACCTCTACTGTTTTATGTTCAGAGGAAAGCAAGAACACTACTTTGTTTTTCTTTGCTTTGTAGCTGAGCATCATGATGTTCTCTGGTGGCAATGTAAAAATAAACGTAGATGAATAAAGAGCAACATCTTTTTCAAAGCGGATTTCGTTGGGAATTTCTCTTCGACGTCCTCTGATGTTACACACCAGTTCTGTCTAAATTATTACGCAATAAAGACTGCTAATACTTGCTCAGTGGTATTATTCAGCCAGTGAAAGTGTTTCGATCTGATAATGAGCTTCAGGTAGCACTTCCAGCAGGCAATTGCAAACATCTATTGTTCAGTAATTATTTCCCTGTATACGACCTATAGCCAAAACTACAGCTTTCAAACTTCCTTTCAATAACTGCATTTCAAACTTTTCAATCAGATATCACACAGTAGTTCTGACTAAAGTGTTAATTAAATATCTTTTGATCACATAATTAAATTCCTTTGTTGTCAACTGATTTCAGATACAATTAAATTAGGATTATTTCAAAAGCAAAGTGTCCAGGACATTGTTTTCAAGCAATGTTAAGTGCTAGGGTCAATTGACACCTTTGGTAGTTCTTGAAGAAAAAATATCCGGTATTTCTAGGGTTAAGTGATTCCGACCAGTGGATAAGGAGATATAAGAAGCTCAACACTAACCCTAACCCTTCGAATATTTTCCCATTTTTTTTAGTATAAGGAATGTTGCCAACCCTAGTGTTTCAAAACCCAGCATGAGCCCTTGAGCATGCGTAAAATTTAATCGTCCATAGATCGTTCTACTTAAGGTTATTTAAAACGATTATTTTTTGTGTATGTATAGCTATACTATTGTCTCACAGGCTCATGAAAAAAATTTGGAAATAACTACGGCAACCGGGAAAACTATTCAAAAACAATATTTAAATGGCTATAACTTCGATTATTTTTATCTTTTTCGGGGTTTGGCACTAGATTACTCATTTTGGCTTGGCCCCGCGATAATCCCAAAAAGAAAAAAATGTTTTCGCAAAAGTAGCAAATGCAAAGTTGAATAACTTCCGTATTTTAACCATTAAAACTTCATGAATTTTTACGTGAAAGAAGAAGCCATCCTCTGCATGATATAAGAAGTCCGGATTCTAATTCGTAATAATTAGTGTTATTGTCCCATACATAAACCCCACTATTTACATATAATCGTCACTACCCCTGACCCCATACCCTAAATCCGAAAACTAATAGCACTTTTGACGTCTTCTATATGTAGCTAAAAGCCATATAAAAAATAGACTTGCTATCATTAAAAATGTTAGAATTTTTTTACTTATGCAGCCCTAACCCCAAAAATAAAAAATATTTTTAAAATGTCTTTACAGCCCCACATCTGGCTTAATGGCTTAATATTTAAAATATATCATAATTATCTTTAAATTTTGGAAGTAGTGGCTTGCGCATGCGTAAACGTAAATTAAATATATTGAACCCTACCAAAGGTTATGCGAAACGAAACTTTGCTTGTGAATGGCCAAATGATTGGGCTAACTGGAAGGATAAAAAAAAATTGGAAAAGGTTACGGCAACCGAAAAGATTAAAATATCTAATACGCATGCGCTTAATTTCCAGAATTTCCAAACTTTTTTTAACAAAATTATACTATATGTTAAAACCATCATATAAGCATCTTTTTTGACAAAGATTTACAGGTATCATATTGTCTTAACGAAATATGCGCGAAATTATACTGCGCATGCGTATGCGATATATGACAATGATGTGAAAATTAATTTGGACTTTTTGTCGATGAAATATTAGGTTGATGTTATATTTAAAGTATAAAGGTATTCGGATGAGTGGTTTAGGGGACATATGGATAGTTAAATCTTCTGTAAAATAATTAAACATGATTGTTAATATCCCAATTCTGGTACTTGATTTGAAATCAGCATCCTATAATTAGTAAAGCTATCAATTTTCAAAGCAAACGGAATATTTCAAACTTTGGGCCCAAATTTGCCCAAATAAGGGATTAGGAGTGAAAATATACTAATTCTGGTACTTGCTTTGAAATCAGCATCATTTAATTAGTTAACATACCAATTTTCAAAGCAAACGGAATACATAAAATCTTTTACATTTTTTATAATTTTTACGAATTTGTTTATGCCGCTAAATTATGGTTTTACCTTGTGTGGAACTTATATTAGTACCATCTGTATAACGCGTGCTTTAAGAAGTTGTGCTATCGGTAAGATAAAAGAAAAGAAAAAAACTTTTCTGAAATCTGAAAGAATGTATATACAAGACAGAAACAGGGGATTCTAAACCAATCAGTTTACAATATTGCGAACAATAGGTTTGGCTCGCTGTCAAAACAAAACCAGTCAAAACAAAAAAGTACCAAGTTATTTCGGGTGTCAAGTTATTTCATGACTGATCTCTCATTGTTTCCCTTTAGCCTATGAGCTAGAACCCCAAATTTAGGAATATAGGCTCATTTGGAGTGACAAAGGTTGCTATACCTTTTTGGAAGCTCTACTGTGTCTACTTTCAGAAAATGGTTGATAATAACTTTGAATCGGTAGTTATTGGATTCCAGACCCCTTTTTATAAGGTGCACTGTCAAACTTTTTCAGTAAAATGAAGCATCAAAATACATTCCTAAAACTAAAATAAATTATGATGTAATGAGAGATTTTTAATGAAACTTGGTGAAAATATTGGTAAGAGATGTAGAATTATGAAAATAAAAATTTTATCTCAGATTTACAAATTCAGGGGGTAAAATTCACCAAATTTTGGAAATCCGGGTATAAAAGTTTGCCATTTTTACCTGGTTTTGGTCAAGTTTTGTGTGTTTTATTGCATGTTAGCAATAAATATTCATGTTGTTGAGGAACCTAAACATGTTTAATATTTCACAAGTTCCAAATCGTTTGAAAATTATGAGTTTAATGGGGTATCCAGGCCAAAATATGACTTTGTCAGGGAATATACTAATATTTTCTTTTTTAAAGTTTATTGTTACTGAACGGTTCTTTTATGAATTATGATTTGCAAAGAGGATATGCCTACAAATCAGACATGCAGGGAGCCTCTACGTAAAAGAATTTTTCAAGAAGATCAACTGGACTCTTTCCAGAAGCAGAACAACATAAGTTCAATCAATGATTTCAATGAGCTTCATTGTCCTCCGGAATTTGAATTTCGAAAGTTCATAAAAAGTGTCATGATTTATCCACTGAAATTTAATGAAGTTTCACAATTTTCCACCGTCTTGGAGTCTATCAGAAATGATGAGGACTTGCATGTCCAGTTACAATATAACATCTTCCTTGGACATCAGACTTACGCGGATCAAGTTCATTCAGCTTTATGATTATCTTGTTTTCAGGACATCCAAATTCAAGCATATTTCTTTAAAAAGTACAGCTTATAAAAAGCTTCAGTCATTCCAATTTTTTTATGAAGGTTTTATCAAGAAGATTCAAGTTGCCAAAGATGATAAATTTACTTTTTTTGATGTTCGTGTGAAAGCCTCTATGAAGAGATCTCCTTATAAAGTTATTTTAACACTGACAAATTCTTCTGGTGATGTTTGCTCTGCTGTCAGTACATGTCCTGCCGGCTTGGGTATAGGTGGTTTTGGTAACTGCAACCATGTTGGTGGCATTCTTTTTGCATTGGAGGATTTTAACAGGAGGGGCTACAATATTTTACAACAACTGTCTCTTGCACTTCTAAATTATCTTCTTGGAATGTCCCAGGTGCTACTTCTCTCAGAACATTTGATCCTCTTCCCATTGATGAAATAATAATTCAAAAAATTAGATTTGGGAAGAATAATGATAGAGGCAACATTCAACTCTTATGATTCACGTGCTCCTGATGACAGATGTGTGAATGAAGAAAGTCTTGCAACCCTTAGAGCCAAATTGTTTGCATGTATTCCTAACAGTGGTTTCTTTTGTTTTCCCGATGTCTCATCGCTTGGTCCTGAAGAATCTGATCAACTCAATGATGGGGTTTCTTCTTCAAATAATGATATGCTATCTTCTCTTCTCCCTTCTCCTTTCAATGAACATTATGACATTTCAAATGTCTCCTTTAAAGAAATGATGGACTTTCATTGTGAACAAATGTCATTAACTCCTACAGAAGTTTCTGAGATTGAAATAGCAACCCGTGGTCAAGCATCTAATGAAAACTGGAAAAGACACAGATTGTATTGCATCACATCTTCCAATTTTTACACTGCTGCTGTAAATACAGTTGAACTCTTTTCCAAGCTCAAGGCAATGTTCTATCAACAATATAGCTCTCCTAGCACCACTCATGGCAAGAAATATGAAGATCATGTCAGGAGACTTTATGAAAAAGTGATGCAAGAAAGTGGTGTAGATTTTCATGTTCATGAAGTTGATTTGAAACTATCAGCTTCTTCCCCTTTTCTTGGCACTTCTTTGGATGGCCTCATCTTCCATAATGGTGAAATGTATGGCCTTGAAATCAAGTGTCCATATTCAAAATTCAATAAATCTTTGCAAGAAGCCCTTTGTGACAAAAGATTTTTCCTGCATGAAAATTATGGCATTAAGCTGAAACGCAGACATCCTTATTACTACCAGGTTCAGGGACAAATGTTTTGCGCAAATTTAAGACAAGTAGATTTTGTGGTGTGGTTTGGTGACAACAAACCTTTGTTTAAAGTAACAATACCTTATGATGAAGACTTTATGTTGAATTTTGTATTTCCTAGGCTTAAGTATTTTTATTGCAGGGCAATTCTTCCAGAATTTTTTACCAATCGTGTTAAACATGGAAGAAAATTATACTTGCATGGAGGTTGGACAAATTATAAGAAATAGATACAAGGGTTTAATTATTATAGCTCATTCATTAGTTGTGATAAATCATACTAAATAAGTCACAAATATCTAAATAATTTACAACATTAACACATTGTTCTGTTTCATTGTTATGTATTAATTAATGGCTTGGGTTTCTTTTAATGTCTTCTGCAGTGAAATGTTGTTCACTTAAAAATGTTGAGGTTATTATTTTGAAACCGTCCATCTACTCTACTTTTTTAATAAGGTTACACCAACGAAGCTTTTCAGGATTTTTTTGCGGGAACCAAAAGAAATGTAGGCCATTTAGCGTTCCATCAACCTTGTAAAATGTATTGAAACAACCGAATGCTCCGCATTGTGGGCCAAGAGATTGCTTCTTCTGCTTCTTTTCCACATCTTTGTTACCTTCGTCTCGCTCGTTCATTTTTACTTTTGAAATTTCCTGATAATCAAGAAAACGAACTTGAAAAGCGTATTGATTTTGTGTTGTTGAGAGTGATGTCTGGCTGTTTGGAACAACCCTTTTCTCGTTTTCGATTTCGCACCTCGTTTTCAGGCGACAAATAAGTGACAGAGTTGTAAACCAATTGTCAATAAAAATCTGAAAGTTCTTTTTCTTTGGAACTTCCTCAACCAATCGAAGAACAGCATCTTCAACGCCACATTTTTCTCGACCAGCACTTTTTGGTCCAGCATAGATAAAGAAGTCATAAATCATTCCAGACTTGCCTGCCCTGACAAAGTTTTTAAATCCCCATTTATGAATTTTCTTTGGCATATACTGCCTAATTCCGCTCCTCTTTGTCTTTGCTGGAATCATTTGTTCGTCAATGGATTGATAACATTCTTGTTCTATTTTGAGACATTTGTTGCGAACATCATCGACTACAGACTCTACTTTGAAAAGCTTTGTAGAATTTTCTCCCTTTTTCGTATTGTCGTTGGTATGAAGATAACGTCTCAATGTTTTATATCGTTTGATCCTCATTGTATTGGCCACACAGTCAACCCTAAATTCAGTAGACCAATACAAAGGATAGCTTGGAAGGGATGCAATTGACATTGCCATTTGAATACCAATGAACTGCTCAATCTCTGTGGCATTAATGTTTACACTCTTTCCGGAAGTCTGCACAGAATAAATATTGGTTTGCTCAGCAAGATTTTCTATTATCCCATCGTCCCAAAATATCTTGAAATAATCCATTGGTGACTGCTCTTCTGCAGGTGGTAGTGAAAATTCATCACCAAGGAAAGTTGTGTTAGGAATTGGTGGATTGTTCTTTCTCTAACGATATACGACTTCTTTTTGTTTTTTCTTTGGTGGCACATCTTGCTCCTCCTCATTTTCTGTGTCACTATCTGAACTTTCCTCAGTCAAAATCTCTTCAGAAATTACTGCTTTGTTAGGAAGTTGTGTCACTTCATCAATAAAATCAACATCGTTTTCATCGTCGTCGGATAAATCTGATAATTCAGAATCGGAACCCGGAGTTATTACAAAATTCACAGCTTCTTCTAGTGTAAAATTTCGGATTCTTCTTCTTGCTTGAGTTTCTAAAGTCATTATAAACCAAAAGTTGACTAAATTTCATAAATAAACAGTGCTTACTAGAGCTTACACTTTTAATATTCATAACCCTATTTGGACGAAGTTGCATATTTGCAACAAATTACTTTCAGCATGTATACCTCAAGAATGAAAACACTCTCTGATGAAAGCATTTTATTTACTTGAAAATACAAAGCTTCCCTTTATCATTCAGAAAAATTTCAAATCGAATTGAAAAAAACATGCCTCAAAAGCTTTGCAAAAAAGGACTAATAAAACTCACCAATAGTACCATGTTTTTGCACGGCCGCCATTTTCAATAAAATGCATGGTTTGAATGAGGCCGTGTTCAGGCTTGATACGAAAGGTCTAAAAACATGTCTAGAAACCACATATGAATAATTGTTAGTGTGATTTGAAAATATTACTTGTAGAACTATTTGTTGCAAATTTGCAACAAGAACCTTCTTGGGTTAACATGGCCTTCTTATCGGCAGGGAGACTAAGGCTTCCTTTGCTTGATTTTGTGTATGGGAATATGATGTATTACATATGGTGTAAAATATATGTGAAAGGACACATTTTAAAATTCAAAATTCTCGAATTTCTTGTCATTTTTCATAAAAATGAATATATTTGAATTCTACGTATTTCAAATGATAAAAAACAACCTTTTCCTTTGAGATTTAATACTACAAGTTCCACCTTAAATAAGTTTCTATTTCCTACAGCATAAAATAATATTGAAGCAAAATTTAAAATCTAAAATTTTATATCATCATCATTTTTTCCGGCTAAATTTTATGATATGAAGACCCATTCATACTTTTACCTGATTGAAGCATATATCACTTCTTCCTTTTCATGATTTGATCAATAAAAGGGCATCAAATGATCTTATAAGCAGTAAATATTGGACAAATTTTTAGACAATTTTTGTCATTTTTGAAAGGGTTTTTTTCATAGATATAACATCAATTTTTATTCTTAAAATGTAAGTTCAACCCTTGGACATTGAAAAAAAAGTATTTGGAAATCCGTAGTTTTCACAGTTTTTGGGAAAGCAAGGCAAAGTTAGTACAAAACACGTTTTGCTACGGCTTTAAAAGAGCCTAGTGCCCAAGCCCCATATATGAAACGTGCTAGTACTTCAATAATAAATAGCTTTTTACCCAGGGTTTTACCCTCAACCTTGGGTAATTGAGGCACAAAATTAGCCAAAAATGTGTTTGGTTGCATTTTTGCTGAGCCGCTGCGTGCCACTTTAGAAAATATTTGAAAAATATCATTTTTGACACTTCACCCGGCATATTTTCAGTGAAATTAATTGGGAACTTAAAATAAAATGAAATTAATTGGAAACTTAAAGTGATAGCATTAGAAAGACTAGCAATGAACCCGTCCTACGGACGTTAACAATAATGTGATAATTGAGGAATTCTGTATGTATGTATGTTACCAATCTTCTCGCAAAAAAGTCTATATGGGTAGTCATGTACATGTAGATAAATTATTTATACATCATTGAGAAAGAATTTGTTTGGGAAACAAAGTTAGCCATAAAATATTTAATTATTATTATAAATTTTAAACCTACGCAATCGATAAGTGACATCACATCTAATTAATTTATTTAAATAAAAACTTGTCAAAAAAAAAATTCTTTGGCTAAAATCCATCCCAGGGGCATCACAACCATACCCTAGAAATTTGGTTCCAATCGGTCCAGTCGTTTGGACGTGATTGGCGGACAACAAACAAAGAAACAAAGTTTTGTTCTCGGGTTTTTCCTCTATTATAGTAGGATATGAGGCTCCAAAGTTGCAAAAATCTACAAAATACACATCTGTGAGAAACTTAGTCAAACTTAAAATGTAAATCTGCCATTGTGAAAAATTAGACCTGAAAATTTTGGGAAACTGCTTTCCCCATAGGACAATTCAACATATGTAAAAATGAAGAAAATCCATTTTTAAAACTATCTGCCCCTACCCCACTCTTATCCACCGTTGGCTCTTAAAGTTTGAGATATTTCAAGAAAACAGAACATATGTTTGTAGGCTTTACACTAGCCTTAAAGGGGAACAACACACAAAAAAGAAAATTTGTTAGATATTTCATATTTATCCTAAAATTCAGGAAATATAAATTATACTCCATTCTGCATTAAACATGCTACTTACGCTTCCAAAAGTAATGTATTTTTTGCTGGTTATCTTGAAAATTACATTCGTTTAGGATAGGCTTCAGTGTACTGTATTCAGTTAAGCATAATTTTTAGGTTTCCTGGACAAAAATAAGTATACCATGAAAAGTTATTAAACCCAAAAATTTCGACGAACTCGAAATTTACGCGGACAAATTTTTTCCCGCCGAAATTTTTCGGTTTTAATGTATTCAATGTTTTTAATATCCCTGATGAAATCACATGTTACAATCGATCTGTTTTTACGGAATGGAAAGTTTGTGTGTTTTCTTAAAAAGATTTGCAAATCCATATAGATACTCAGACATGATTCATCGGTTTTATGTCCAACTATATAATGAACTTTACATTAACTTTACACTGACTTTAGAAACCTACTAATTGATCTTGATCTACCATGGTTATCTCCAAACAATCTATCAAGATACGCTGAAGTAATTCATGGTAAAGGCGATGCTTTAACAATAGATCTCGAATATTGAAACACATCCTGGCCCTAGAGTAGTACCTGAGTTGGATAGATTGTTTTCTTCCAAAGGAATTAAATTGTTTCACCAAAATGTTAGAGGTTTACACGGTAATCTTGAATTAATCACTGAATTTCTCACTGAAAGTAAAAACATCGACATATTAACTTTGAGCGAAACACCCACACAAGACACTGATAACTTTGACGTTTATAACATTCCGGGGTACACCTATATTGACAAAAGCAGGAAAAATGCGAGAGGAGTCGGAGTCGGTATGTATGTAGCAAATAAACACGATTTTATTCGGAGAGAAGACCTTGAAGTGAACAACTTAGAGAGTATTTTTATTGAATTACGAATAAAAAACACTAGAAATATATTGATATCGACGTTCTACAGACCCCCCAATTCATCTCGTCATCTTTCACAAAATTTTACAGAACTTCTGCAAAGAAATTTGTCATTAGCAACGAAAGAGAACAAAGACTTTTACTACTAGGTGATTTTAATGTTAATTACTTCGTGCCGAATGATCATAAAGAAATCAAAGACATTTTCACACTAAATGGGTTGTCTCAAGTCAAACAAAGCATAAACAAAACAAAGTCATAAACAAAGCTACTCGTCACGATTTACATCATAATACAGCATCATTAATTGACTTAATACTCATAAAAAACAGCCTTTCAATCACAAAAAGTGATGTCATACCGATGTCAATTGGAGATCATGATATGGTTGACTGTGCTTATAAAGTTAATAATAACAATTTCTCTCATAAACGTATTCATTGTAGAGATTACCGACGATACGACCCGAGGCAAATGATGAGAGATATTCGTGCATCAAATATAAATGAAATTGATCAACACAACAATGTTAATTATGCTTGATGTCATCTGAATAAAATTTTGTACGATATTTTCCAAAAGCATGCACCACTTATTCAAAAAAGAGTGCGTGGAAAACCTTGTCCGCGGTTGTCAAATGAACTAAAAACAAAAATGAACGATCGTGATGCAACCCTCAGAAAAATGAGAGAATCGAAATTAATTTATGACGTTAATGTATACAAAAAGAAACGGAATGAAGTCAACATCACATTGCGTGCAGCTAAAGCCAAATACTATAATAATCTACTGAATGAAAACATTACAAAGGCTGATAAGTTCTGGAAAATTTTGAAAAAAGTTTTTCCTATCAAAAATAAGTCAACATGTAGCAAATCGTATAAAATTGATGGAAACTTGACATCAGAGAAGTCGAAAATTGCAAATTGTTTCTGCGACTTTTATTCTACAATCGTTTCATACATCAAGAAACCTTTGTTTCCCCTCAATAATATCATCTGGAGAAGAAGTAAACCGTCTGCAAGTCGTACTTTTAAATCTTTCAAGTTTCGATATATATCTACTACTCGAATCAAAAGACACCTCAAGAAACTGCAGAGAAATAAATCGTGTGGATTAGACCTTCTTCCGCCAAACCTACTTAAAGATTCTGCAGACGAAATAACCTATGCTCTTACATACCTCATCAACCTCTCTCAATACTTCCGAGTTTCCAACAGACTGGAAAATTGCCAAAGTTACCCCAGTTTATAAATCAGGATGCAAAACTGATATTGAGAACTATCGACCTATCTCCATCCTAGCAGTCTTATCGAAAATAATGGAGCGTGAAGTTTATTTGCAGCCCAATGAATATCTCGAGGAGGGAAAACTCGTCTCATCGTCGTTTTAATTCGGTTTTCGAAAGGGAAAATCCACCGAACATGCTACTTTAACCCTAATCGACAACATTCGAAATTCTGTTGATTCTGGATTTCTAGTTGGTGCCTGCTTTATTGACCTTAGTAAGGCATTTGATACTATTGGACACAATAAATTAATTGAAAAGCTTGAATGTTATGGGGTACGTGATAAAGAGTTAGATTGGTTTAGAGATTACCTGTTTAATCGTCATATCTCTGTTTGTATGAATGGTACGCTATCTGAAAAGAAACCAGTATTCTCTGGTGTACCACAAGGTTCCATTCTAGGACCACTGTTATTATTTTCTTCAATGATATAACTGACAACCTGACCCACTCAAAAATCGTGAAATATGCCGACGATACTGTTATCATTTGTGAAAGCAAAATCCTTTATGGTGTTGAAAGATTTTTAAATGAAGATCTCGACTACCTACATGTATGGTTTAAGGAAAACGAACTATTACTGAACCTTAAACCAGGAAAACATAAGTTCTATTATTTGGCACTTCTAAAAGAATTAGCAATCAAACCAGGGAGATTGAAGTAAAGATCATGGACCAAAAGATCAACGTGACTCAACATTACAAATATCTCGGTATTGAAATTGACCACACCTTGAATCTAAACTCTCATTTTGAGAAAACGTTTAATAAAATGTCCACTCGTCTCAAACTACTGGCGAAAATGAGAAAATTCATGACTACAGATGCTGCCCAAAACATCGTCAACATGGTTATCTTACCATTGTTTACCTACTGCTGTCTTCTGAAACCTACTTTCACTGAAACTCAAACAAGACGTCTAACATCATTCAAACGCAGATCATGGGATCTGGTCGGTGCTGGTCGTCAACACAATACTAGCAAGTTAATTGATTATGGAAAACGTTGAGTTTGTTGTTTCGTTCATGATGTTCTTCCCGGAATAATGGAACCGCCTCTCGATAACTACTTTATTATGTATAATGTGAGGATCACCACGAGAAACACTGGTTTACTAGTTCGCCTGCCAAAAATCAGGCTTAAATATGGCCGACGTTCCATACGGTACATGGGTGCCAAAATTTTCAATGAACTTCCTATCAACATTAGGAAAATATATAAAGATACAAATTTTAAAATTATTCTAAAAACTACAACTTTTAATTTTAACTTTCAAATTAACTTTTAATTTTCACAAACCTTTAAAATTCTGACGTATTTTCATTTTTCACTTTCATTCATCGTTCACGCGAACTTCGTTTTAATCGTTTCTTTCTTAGTGCCTATTCGATGTCGTGCGATTTCGTAGTGCCTATGTTTTCTTAAGTTCTATTAGCCTCACATTTACATCGTTTCCTATTTTCTTTTTCATTTTCTTTTTTAACTTAATATTTTAATATTTTTACTATTTAATTTTAACAAATAGGACACGTGTTGATAACAGTATTTGTATATATTTCTCAATTGTACATATATTGAAACGTTTTCATCCTGTATAAATATTCGTAATAAATAAATAAATAAATAAAATGCCTTCCACAAATCACGAAACTTTACTGGTTGTTTAATAATCTTGGTTTTCCTAAAAGAAAGTTTACATGCAAGTCAAAATCTTACTTCTTTATCCTTACATCAGATCAAGTTAGTTGTTGCACTTTAAGCTTGGTTCCCATTGAGACGATAACGCGATAACACGACGAAAAAATTGGCGACGAATCTATTGCTTTCAATGGGAACTAAAAGCGATGATTTTTTGAAAGTTCATCGCCCAAATTATACGCACTACTAAAAATACGGCCATATATGTCACATTTTAGAGGCCAAAATTAAGAGTCCTAGCTTCAAATGGCTACTAAAACTAAACTATCACTATAAAACACAGGTAATTAAGTAAAATCTCTCTGAGGGGTAATATTGTCTTCGAAGTGATATCAGAGCCTTCCAAAATTTCTTATATATACATGGTGCATCAATATAATAGCCTAAAACATTGTCTATGAAATGTTATAAATATATGGTCATTTATCATTACTTTTAGGCAATAAACGCAAGTCAGTCAGTTTGTACAAATTCTTCATAATTAAGAATAACTAGATTCTTTTCGAATTAGTTTCATTTATCAAATACGATTCAAGGTTTTTCTTTCCAGGTTGTCTGAAAAAGTCTGAAAAGCATGTATAAGTGGTGGACAAAAAGATGTTCTTTTTACCAATGCTTACACATCTAAAAGCTGATTTATATACAAAATAACAATACACATGGCGTCTCAAAATCCAATTCTCAAAGAAAGAAAAGAAATTATGGACCAAAAACGTAATATAATGGACAAATTTACAACTGTAAAATTTTATTTACTACTTTGACGTAATTTAAATGAGGAAACAGCATCTTTTCTAATAATGACTCTCGATCGCTTTTGTTTATTGTTAAAAAAATGTTAATTACTATTTTGGAGGCAACCTTAAGTCCCCATTCATTGTGATAGTCGCAGCAAAACTCACAACTCGGACCATAATGTTTCAATATATACATGCAGACTTAGTGACGGATTTTCCAACAGATAGAATGTCATCTTCAACAAAGTCTAAAATTGCAAAACAACTGCTAACAAAGTCAGCAAGTACTTTGGTACAAATAATTCTCCTCTTGAAAGCAAAGTTAAATATTGATCGTTTATTATATCATTATTTCTGGAGGTAAACTTGGACTTGCAATCAACACATTTTGATCTTTTAATGAGGTTTTTAGCAACGTAACCGGAAATAGTAGTGGCAACCTCTGAACTGTCATCATCTAATACACTTTCTAAAATCTTCTCACGACGATCATGTAAAAGGTCATTAATCGTATCGCTCTCATCCTCAACATTATCAGGTTTGAGGTCCTCTTTCCAAAAGTTCACATCTTCCTTTATCAACGAAGGGCATAATAAGATACACTCTGTGTTTAACACTTCTCTCAAACTGACTAAGAATCTACTACCACTCATTTGACGGTACTGCGAAAACGACGCTCAATTGGATCGCTTTGAAGGCGAGCTGTCAAAATAAAATCATTACCATCTCCTAACAATTCGTCAATTAGCATGGCTTGTGATTGTATCGTATTGATTAAAGCGGATGAAGTTTGCGCCGTTAGGGTAAACGTGGGTGAAAGGGACCAGTCTTGAATCCAGAAAGCGAAACAACTACAAACAACAAAGCGAATTCATAATGGCAGCACGGGCGACGGACATGCTCTGTATTGCTTTATCTGTTTTTTGTAGTTTTTGTATCAAGAAAGTGGTATATTCTGAAGTTGATGGGATTAGTATTACGATTACTGGCAGTTTTAATGATTTAGAAGAAATATCACTCTTACAACTGGCTTCAACATCGAATAAGACTGGATTTCCTGTTACTTTCAGAAGAAAAAGTCTATTCAGCTTATTGTTAATATTATGTGGGGATATTGAAACCTGCCCTGGACCAGGTATTGGTGATTTCTTAAATACTAGAGGATTCTCGGTCTTCCATCAGAATATCAGAGGGATACATGGGAAGAAAGATATAATTGCTGACATTTTACACAACAACTCAAAGTTAGACATTTTTTCTCTCTCAGAAACCTTCATAACACACACAGATCTGTTTATTGCGGGAATCAGGGGGTACTCTTTCGAATCGAAATCAAGAAAGAATGGTACCGGTGGTGGAGTTGGCGCCTACATAAAAAATGGTGTGCCATACACAAGACGAAAAGATTTAGAGAGAGGTGATCTTGAATTTATTTTGCTAGAAATTTCTTTTACAAACTGTAAAAGTTTCTTGATTGGTGTACTTTACCGACCCCCGGATTCGTCAAAGCATTCAAGTAAAAACTTTCAAAAATCTCTGCAAGAGGTGTTAAACGTTATTAATAGGGAGAACAAAGAAGTGATCATCTTGGGTGATATTAATTGTGATTACTTGAAAGAAAACGACCAGAGTAATAAAATATATTTTTATTGCCCAAGGTTACAAACAATTAATTGACAAAGCAACTCGTATAACAGATAAAAGTGAAACACTTATTGATGTTGTTTTAACTAATTCTCCTGAAAAAATCAGAAAGCATGACACAATTCTCTCGAGTAGTAGCGATCATGATATTATTGCTATTATAAGAAAGAAAACAAACAAGAAGTATCGTCCAAATGTGATTTACACTCGGAACTATAAAAATTATAACACAAATGAAATAAAAAATGAACTGAAAAATGTAGACTGGCATTCCGTCAATGAATGTCATGACTCAAACTTATGCTGGAAACTTATTAAAAATATCCTTACAACTTCCATAAATACGCATGCGCCAATAACGAAAAAAATTGTCAAGGGTAAACCGATTCCCTGGCTTACCGAAGACATTAAACAGGAAATGAACGATCGTGACGGCCTTCTTCGTAAAGCAAGAAGGACAAAAGATACCAATGACTGGAAATTCTACAAAACAATGAAAAATCGAACAAACAACAATATAAACAGAGCAAAAACAAAGTATCATAAGGATTTACTTAATGAGAAATTTCAAAACCCGAAAAGTTTTGGAGGCATATCAAAGAACTTTTTCCAACCAAATCTACCAATCAACAATGTCCGAAGAGTTTTGTTATTGACAGTCATCAAACAAGCAACGAGAACGAGATTGCAAATGGCTTTTGTATGTTTTTCCACACAGTCGCTAAAAATCTTAAGGAAAACTCAATAAAATTAAAGAACTTTGTATGGCCAATCCCGAAGAAAATCCCTATAAATACTACACATCGATTCAACTTCCGCTATGTATCTGTTCCTGAAGTCACACGCATGTTGAAGAAGCTTAACAGCAAAAAGTCTTCTGGACCAGACCAGATACCAGCTCGCTTAATTAAAGACTGTGCAAATGAACTAGCACCCCCAACCGCCCACCTCATTAATATCATCCTTGAAACTTCGGTAATTCCAAGTGATTTCAAAATCGGACGAGTTTCAGCAATTTACAAAAGTGGTGAAAAATCCCAATTAAATAATTACCGACCCATCACCGTATTACCTATCATCTCAAAAATTATGGAACGATGTGTTTATAACCAGTTAACTGATTACTTAGAGAAAAACAATCTACTCTCGCCTCGTCAATTCGGCTTCCGTAAAGAAAGATCAACCGAATTAGCAGCTACCCTCTTCTTAGACGAAGTGCACAAAGCAATGGATAAGGGTCAATTGACAGGAACATTGTACATTGACCTAAGTAAAGCTTTTGACACCGTTAGTCACGCAGCTTTGCTCAACAAGCTCGACAGTTACGGTATACGCGATCAAGAGAAAGGGTTTTTCGCAGACTACCTATTCAACCGTAGACAGTTTGTGCAATACAAATCTGCTACATCAATGAGTCAACCTGTCTACAGTGGAGTTCCTCAGGGGTCCATACTTGGACCTCTCTTGTTTATTTTATACTTCAATGATGCTGAGAAACAACTGATCAAATGTAAAGTAATAACGTATGCTGATGACACCATTATATACTTTCATAGCAATGATACAAATGCTATTGAGAGAACAATTTCTGAAGAATTTACATATCTGTCAACGTGGCTTGTAGAAAATGAACTCGTATTGAACTTAAAGAAAAACAAGACTGAACTAATGTTATTAGGTACACAAAAGCGTCTTGCAAAAACAGACCTAGCAAACTTAAACTTAAACGTCGAATTTCAGTCATCACAAGTGCAAACGACATCATCTTACAACTACTTGGGTGTCAAAGTTGATCCATCATTGAATTTAGCTGGGCACTTTCAGTCCGTTTATAAAACAGCTTCGAGCAGACTGAGACTGTTACGTAGAATTCGTCCGTACTTGACGAACTTAGCGGCATTACGTATATATGAAGCGTTTGTACTATCTAAAATCATGTACTGTTCGTTAACCAATTACTTTCATCAAACATACCGACGAGATCTACTATCTTCACTTGAACGTCGTGCAAAGGTTATTATTGTCAACACTGGTGGAAGGTTTCCCTCTATCGAACAGAGGCAGAAGAAGAAAGTAAGCAAGTTTGTACGAAGTTGTATGGATGGCAAAAGGGACAATTTTGTTAACTATTTCGAGAAGATTAGTCATCAAAATCAAACCAGAAACAATAACTGCATGTTACGCGTCCCGAAAGTCAAGCTCGAATCTTCAAAGAAATCTTTTTATTTTTATGGTGTATCTATATACAATAAATTATGTATGGAAATTAGATCAGAAACTGATTTTAAAGTTTTAACTAAAAAAGTTAATGATTTTTACTTTGCGTAGTAATCTTTTAGTTCAAATCAATGTTCAAATCTACACAGGACTCGTTGGTAGAACAGTTTTTATTATGTATATACATGTATATAGAACTGAAACGAATATCCTGTATAAAGATTATTAATAATAATAATAACGAAAAAAGTGTGTCTTATTATCATTCAGTACTACAGCATTACCAAGCGGGTTTGAACAGTAGGGTTGTTTAGAATTAGATATTGTCCACCAGGTGTTGACAACATTTAAAAACCCTGAGACATCAGTACGATGCGTATAATAACTCTTAATAGCAGCTATTGTCGTTTCATGGAAAATAGAAAGAGCGAGTGGAACACTTTGTTTGTTGTTACCAGGGTAAAGAGCTTGATAAGACAATTTTGGTGCTTTTCGTAAGTTTCCTTTTAGCTCTTTGTCCTTATCGTATACGTTGTAAAGATCTGCCCAGCCGATATAACCTTTAGGAAAAGTCAGTTGGATGTTATTCTGATTGTAAGTAAATTCTGGAAAAACGAATTTTTTGGCATTCAGTAAGTTATTTCGGATATTCTTTAAAAGTTGTACGACGTCAAAAAAACGTGTATGTTCGTTTTCCATGATTGTTTGGATGCACGAAATATAAGTTTGAATCTGAATTAAACAGTGTTTTAAGTGATGTGAACGAGTTTACATTGGAAGAGTGGTTATCAGACATTGACAATTTTATTACATAACCATCGACCGTTAAATGTAACCTCTGGTATAGCTTGCAGGGGCGGATACAGACGTTATGAACATGATGATTTCATAAGGTCAAAATTTTCAATGTAATAAAATGAAAGAATCGGTGTTAATCTTACCCGGTTTGTGGCCCGCCGATGCACGTAGCATTAGCACGCATCGTGTATTATTTGCTTATTTGCAACAGCAAAACGCGCGTTCATTTAAGCTAATTTCTGCCCTTCATTCTGCGATACTATTTTTAGCATTAATTTTCATCTTCATCAGTCCCATGGACATTTCGTGCGTTTTAGACCTTGATGACCTAGACAGAAGTGCTATGATTTCAAGCACAACATCAGAATAAAGATAGATTATATGCTCGCTATAAATTTGTTGTTTTGGTATTTTAAAAATGGCACAGTTGTTGTAGACAGACTGAATAATGTTTCCATCCAGCAGAGCAAATGTGAAATCTGATTTACACAAGTTGGAGTTTCTTTTAAAAGAATGCATTTTTTTACCATCATTATCAACACCAGTAAAACAACTGGGGAATAGATATAAAAATAATTTTAAAAAAGCTATCAATGAAAGTAGAAAATATAAGACAACAGAAAATTTGGAATTCAATGTTGATGAAAAGGCTGAGCATGTTATTAAAGTGAATTGTTTAGATGAACTTCTTTTGGACCCTGATAAAAAACGAAAACAGCCATTGCAGTAAGTTTATTATTAGTATATTTCCCCTTAAAATTTAGAGCTAGCAATTTGATATTTATACTTACAGCTAATATATTTTTTTGTGGGTATATATTTTAGTTAGCTATCTAGCTATTATTGTAAAATTTCTGTCATAGAAAAAATTAGTGTGCTAATATATGTTGTAATCACTCAGCACAAGGCTTAGAGCCGGCCGTAGAAGTGTGTGATATCACCCTCCAGCAGGCAAATCGCCAGTTCCATTGTCCATTTATATACCAGTAACTGATATAGAGTACAATTTTTATCACGGAGAACTTCTCTATAACATTCCAACATATATATAGCTGGTCGATTTTTTCCAGGAGGGTCCATGGTTGTGGGGTCCTCCCATAGTTGTATCGTAAAGCTTAATGATTATTTTCTTTTGTTTTACATACAATGATTTCTAACTTTTGCGGCTCACCACTGTATATATAAGCAAAAAAAAGATAGAAATAGGTTGCAAATTCAAGATATGATTAGTTGTATAGATATAGTATCGGTATATTGTATAGCCATTTTTAAAAATAACAATTTCCCCCACATAGATACAGACAGCATTGCAACTCAATTTCAGTATATAAAACCTTTTATATCAGCTGTATATTTTGCTATCAGTTTAGAAGAAAAACAGAGGACCAACCTGACTGAGACATAAAATACCATAGATGACACAACACTGAATTGACTGTTTGAGACGATGTCCTATTCTAATACTACGGTAAATTATATGATTTATACGGTCAACGGAAAAAGTCACAGGAAATAAAGTCACAAAACCTCTAGGAAAAAAAGTCACAGGAAAAATAGTCTCAAGAAAAAAAGTCACAGGAAAAACAGTCACAACATTTTTTTCATGTTTTTTCAGGTTAGCAGACGAAATCATCCACCAAAATGCGAAAAGCCGTAACATTATGTGCTGTGTATTTCTGAGCGATTTTTTAAGCCGAAACCGAAACATAACCAATGATATAGAGAAAAAACGCTAGATGTCTTGGATTTGTCTGACTTATTTACGGCGAGTTAGACATCTAGTGTTTTTTCTCTATATCATTGAACATAACAAACATAAACATATATATAATATATATATATATATCCATTTATTGTCACTACTGTAAAAACAAATATGATTATTATATTATCTACTCTGTTATTAAATACTATAGATATACAGTTTTTATTCTTCATTTTTTTTGGAACAATCATCACACTGCCATTTTTTGTTTTCATGATTTAAAACCTCTGTTGCTGGAACACATCTTGTGAAACCAGTTTAAGCAACTTTCACATTCAATCATCTCTCTGGAAAAAAGAAAAGTAAAAAATTAGAGTAGAGATGGTCTGCCAGATAGATATTTGACTCAATATTCGGAAAGAAATCTAGCATCACCAACTCAACATCCCAAACCGATTTCAGAATGCTATGACGTCATATTTTACGATTGCCGGCCCCCTCATTTTGGTGGATGATTTCGTCTGCTAACCGTTTTTTCATGTATGAAGCCATATTATAGAATTTTAACTTTGACTCAAATTAAAGGAAATATGACTTCATTTACTTTTCTATAAAAGAAAGAATAATTTCAAGTGTTATTAAATCAACTTTGTGACTTTTTTCCTGTGACTTTTTTTCCGTGACTTTTTTTCCTGTGACTTTTTTTCCTACATTTGATTTTTACAGATTATAAAATATTCTTTTTGTGAAAGCTTCTCTCTGAAAGTTTTACCAATTTATGTTAAGGATATACAGCTACTTGTATTTATTTAGAATTTCGGCAGATAGTAACTGCCTGTACAACACTGTATCTGTTGGTATATCTGGTAATAAACGTTTAAATTTGGTTTTGAGATTGCTGACATCGATTGAATTATGTGAACACAAAGAATACTATCAATCATTGGTTGTGGAAGTTATAAAAAAACATGAATTTGTATGTGACTTGACTGCAGTAAAGCATTTGTTTAGTTTTCAATCCATTGACGAATTTGATTGTCTTAAGAATATGACTCTCTCAATTGAAAAGGAAGCATTACTTAATTGCAAGATATCCAAGCTCTCCAGCATGGTTTGTATATTTGCACTTGCTTCAGTTATTGAGCAGCCAATTCATTCTATTTACAGCCCAAGAAGTAACCATTTCAACTCATTTATCATTACTGTGGTCTAGTACTGATACACCTATATCTACTCCAAATCATTTTGTTTTATGTGTCGTAAACAATAAGAACACTCAAATCTCTACTTCACCTATTTCTGCTTCTTCTTCTGTGACAAATTCCACTAAAAGAAAATTGATTGATATATTTAAAAGTAGAAGACAAACCACAATCCAATTTTTAAAAATAGATGCAACTCAATCTAAATCATCAAATTCAAAAGTGTCTTCGTCAACAATATCTACACCGGAGTCATCTCCCCCAATGGCATCTCAATCTTCATTGTATCATGAAACTACGTCAGTTACTCCATCATCGACTACATCTCAATCTAGAAAAGATCATTTAACTTTATTGCATGCAGTAACAGCAGATTCAACATATGCAAGCGATCCTTTGAATTACGCTTCTAAATCTCCAGTAAATAATGAACATTCTGTAGCCTAACCTGTGAAGAAAAAGCGAAAGGGTACTTGCAAAGACTTATGTTGCACTGGAAAATCTCTAACTCGTGGTCAGCCTGTTAAAGCAGCAAATGAATGTCACCCAAATGACATTGGACTACATTTTAAAACGCTTCACAAACTTTCCAATTCCAGAAAATTCAACATAATAGACCTTATTCCCGATAGCAACGACATTATGGATAGGCCGTATTATCTGCAAAGCATTCTGGGAACTCGGTATATGATATCAAAACAAATCGTAGCGATTGCTTGTTGATGGTTGGTGTTCTGCTGTGTTTGGTTTAATTCCTGCTTTAAAAGAAGATTATTATCTGTCATTATTAAGAAGATGGGTATTAACGATCGCTGTGCAGTTGGAACATGCAAGAATGCTAGAAAATATAAAGATAAATACGTGATTAAGCCACATATCTCTGCGTATAATAACAGTTTAAAACTCAAGTTTTGGAGGTGTACTGATCCGAAACTCTATCCAAAGTGGACAGTAGCTTGCAACCAAAAAAACTTCAAGTTTGGTAAAAACAATTATGTCTGTTCCAACCACTTTCAATGTGGGAAGCCAACCTTATTGAGTCCTGTTCCAACTCTGTTTTTGAAGGGCTATAATGATGATATAGAAACAACACCAAAGAGGAAAGCCCCTATGTCAAGAGAGTTTGTTACTCCCAAAATGAAGCGTCAGAAGATCACTAAGATTGATATTCTACACCAAAATCAAGGAGAAACATCATCCACACATACTATAGTAGTGCCACCCACTGGCAACCTGTCAGATCATAGTTTTACCAGTGTTGGTGACAACACTTTGGATACTAATACTGTGTTATTTCCAGCTGACAACTCAATTTCTTCACTATCTAATATTTCAACTAATGTATCATTGTTTTCCCTACCACCATTTAATTTTGCACCGCCAACATCTATTGTCACACCGATATCCAACTTCAAGCTGAAAAACAACCCACCAATATTAAGTAGAAGAATGTCGTGGAAACTTATCGAAGGTAATAATCGTTGGGTTAAATTTTACACGGGATGTCCCACTGCAAAATTATTTATGTTTGTTGTTGATCATGTTCGACCGAAGCATCAAAAAGTCCAGTATTTCAGAGGAGCTCAGTCTTATAAGGAAACACCGAAGAAATATCAGCTGAGCCCTGTAAAAACATTATGTCAAAAGAAGCCTGGTCCATCTCGGAGTCTCACTTTGGAGGATGAAATTTTGATGACCCTAATGAGAATCAGATTAGATGCCCCAAAAGAAGATCTCGCATTCAGATTTCAGATTTCGCAAAGTTATGTTTCAAAAATCATTACCACCTTGATATCATTTCTGGGACTTGAGCTTCAACCCTTCATTTACTGGCCTACTCCTGATGAGACTTTGTCATATAAGCATCCTCATTTTGATGGTACTTTCAACAAATGTGAAGGAATAGGTGATTGTACTGAGCAATGGCTTCAACATTCAAAAAATACTGGGGCACAGTACCAATCCTATAGCACATATAACAGCACCAATACAGTGAAGAAATTAGTATTTTGTACAAAGGCTGGATCTATTTCGTATATGTCTCCTGGATATGGCGGATTAGCTACTGATTGATATATAGTTGAATATACCAATATCTCATCTAAGTTTACACCTGGTTTCATGGCGATGTTTGACAAAGGCTTCAACGTACAAGATCTGTTTTTATCAAAGCAAGTTAAATGTGAGATACCACCCTTCCTTCGATCAAAAAGAAGTTTCACGAGATCAGAAGTATACCACGGAAAAAGGATTGCCAGAGCTAGAATTCACATTGAACGAGTAATGGGTCGACTCAAAGAATTCAGACTTCTAGAACACTCTCTGCCAATTAACATGATTGATATGTGCGACCATATTTGGACCATTGCAGCAGCCATTGTGAACCTCCAACCTCCTCTCGTAAAAGTCTTGAAATTATAAAAAGAGACATGGGCTTATCACATACAAAAATGACTAAAATAGTTGATCAAATATATGGAATGAATAGTTGTACTGATTTGTAAATTTGTAAAGAAATAAAAATTCGGAGAATTTTAATTCCTAGAATTGCAATCATAGTCATAAGAAGAGTCTATATATATATATATATATATATATATATATATATATATATATATATATATATATATATTTATCTTATATATTACAATAGTATTATTATATATATGAGCGTTATAGTGATGACCTCCTTCATTCCTCAAAATTTTATAACAGAAATAAAAACTAATCGATTTTAGCAAAAATCTCAAATTTTACATTGAAACATTTTTGACTCATTTGCTCATATATATAATACCTTTATGCTGTCCATGTCTGGATTTTTAATCCTAGGCATGCTGATGAGCTCTGATATTGAGCGAAACAGCCTTCGTATTTCTAGCACTATAAGCAATTGTATGTTGAGCTATTATTTTAATAGAGTTACCAAACAATTGTTGGTGTTTTTGGTTAGTTACTACAGTAAGTAAACTTTTTGTGTGTTGATTTCATCTTTTTTTAAATATCTGAACCGAGCATAGTGTTCATAATCATTGCCATATAAAAATGTCAAAAAATTAAAGAACTGTTAGAAGTCTCAAAGAAATTGTAGTAAAGTCCTATTTGTAATTTCAAAATTCAAGATGATATCGCTATCTGGAATAAGGGTCTATGTAAGATTTCACAAGCTCTACGTGTTACAAGAATACAAAAAAATAAAATAAAAATATGATATTATATAATATATATCACTTTGTCTTTTTCAGTAAATTCAGTTCTTCTTGGACTTGTTCTTCTGATTTTTGCAAAACTTTGTCTACAATATCTCTTATTACAATGTCGGCAATGTGATTATTACGAATATTGTGACTAAACATTTCAGGGAGTACATGCAGATTAAAAAAGTCCACTAATAATGGCACGGAGCATTCTTTATATGCTGGATCACGTGTGATACGGATTATACATGACTCTTTCTGTAAAAATACTACAAAATCAGCATATTCGACTCCAACAACATACATTTGGTGTTGTACTTGGGTATGGTAGTAGTGGCTCGGTTTGATGAAATACTTTGATTTTTCAGAAGAATACGTGATACATGAATTTGCAGATAGTACATATTCAGATAAGGTAGAATCATGGTGAGAAAATGGGCATTTAATTTCCAGAGTCCCAGAGCCACAACAAGAACAGTTTATATAGCCATCAACACTAGCACCTAACATAGGAAAATTAGGATCCAATCTTAATCCGGCTTCCATTACAGTAAACTTTTTGTGTGTTGACTTCATCTTTTTCACATATCGTAACCGGGCATAGTGTTCATATTCATTGCCATATGAAGTAGCAGCTGTCCTGAAGTGATCCGAAATACCAATTATCCTTGTAACGGTATTTTCAATTGCTTGGGTGGATGGTTTTCGTTTATATTTAGCGATAACTGTATGAGCTACAGTAGCTGTGATAACACCATTTCTATATAAAAACCACATATCGTTCGATGATTGTTTTAAAGTCATGTTCTCAATTTTGGAAATTATGCTATATGATCTACACTCAGATAAGAAGGATGGGAAATTCTCTCCACAACCAGCTTTATCAACAATCAGTTGCATGGATAGTGGCTAACATTGATTTTCAAGATTAATTGTACGTCCATATTGATGTTCTGACTTGATAGTATTAGTAAAGTTCTTAAAACAAAGAATAGATGATTGACCACCAGAAGCAACATTTAATTTATTCCAATCGATTGAGCGAGGAGTGCGATCTTGCAGAGGTCTAGGATCAAACATTGGTCGTTTTCTTCTTACGTAATCTGCTTCATATTCAGGGTGAGGTCTACTGAAAGTGATTTCCGACAGAAGTGCTGGTTTATGGATTTTTTCTCCCTTTTTGGCAGTGGTCTTGTTCCAAACCTGCTTTTTTGACGTACATGTTTTGTTGTGGCCTAATGTGACGTGTGCTTGACATGGTGCAGCAGTGCAAAAACATGTTTACATGCCTCACTAAGGCCAGCAGCACATCCACATTCACCTGTTAGAATTGCACATGTTATAGTGTTCAAACAAACCCAAACTTTGTAAGGACACTCAGATATCCGAGTTTGCGGTACGACTTCTCCTCTCATAAAACAATACTTCAAGCACTCAGTTATGTTGTTGAATTCAACATTGCTAACATGTTTTCCATTGTTTAAATTCAGACCTTCTTTGAAAGCCTTTTCTGCCACACTTTTTTTGCATAATCTCTAAAACAGTCAAGAGTAAGATTTGGGTAATAACAGAAATCTTTAAACCATCCACAAGAAAGTTCTTCAGGGAAAGGAATCTGGACATAACCATCTTTCAATTTCTGTAGTCTGCGAGTTTTAATTTCTTCAATTTTCTCTGGTACGGTAGGTAGAATTGGTAGCTGGAGTTGGTCTGTAAGCAAACACTTTGTAATGAGGCCTGCTTTACGAGTTCCTCCGGTTAACGGTACACCTCTGTCCGACAAGAACTTCTTTAGAGACTCCACGGTCCACTTCCCCAGTTCATCAGCAGTTAAAGACATAATAAAAGTCACAAAAACAGCCACCGTAAACTTCTTTCTTCGAACTGTGCATTGTAATCTAACTGTCCTCTTGGTTTGTTTTGATTTTCATATACCGAGTACCCAGCATGCATTGCGGGCAATTATAAACAAACCATAATGGCATCCGTATCGGGAATAAGGTCTATTCAAAATGCGTGGAAACTGCCTTCAGATTATATTTTCCCGCAACATGTCCATTGTAAACGACATTGGAGAATGAATCGGAAGTATCTAGACTCAACATCTTCTTCATTTATTCCATGGTTATGTTATTCTGCTTATTTTGATGGAGTGTTTTGCTTGCCTTGTGTTGCTTTGGACATGGATATACGGGTGCGAGGTTACAGAAGTTATTCATGGAACCATTAACATGTTGGAATGGTGCCCCTAAAAGATGGAATAATCACCAAACTTCCTCCAATTTTCATAAGATAACTTGGTGCAAAATGGTAGGTTTTATTGATCAGATGAAGGGAAGAATACAATCTATTGAAACGATGCTAAAATGAAGAAAAACGGAGCTTGGTAGAATCAAACCGTTTGAAGCTTTTATTACCTATACTTAAAACTGTTGCATTTTGTGGGCGTCAAAACATAGCAAGTTGTACCTTTCCTTGTTTTTATTGCTAATTCTTTGAAATTGTCTTACACTTCATAACAATATATACATATGTAGTTCTGATTTACATCTTCATTGATAAACTGTAATGTCTTTAGCAAATAAACGTCGTATTCGCACAGGTAACATAAACTCTATTAAAAAATTGCTTGAGAAATGTTTCTCTTGTATTGAAAATTTTGATTCTGTTCAGGACTCGAATGAAGTCCTATCCAGTTATAGGGACACATTGATTGAGAAATTTAAAAAAGGTAGAACAATTTAATGATGATATAATTTACCTTATTGAAAATGATAATGATCTAAATATGGAAGAGGAAACTTCAACAGAATTCACTGTTTTCTATCGTACGAACTTAGCAAAAGTCAATAAATTTCACCATCAGCACACCAAGTCCGATCACCTTTCTTCCATCTCAACTAATAAGACAACTTTGAAACTACCTCAAAAATTGAATTGCATCCATTTGATGGAAAACCTGAAAACTGGTGTCCATTTCTTGAGAACTTTGATTGTGCTATCACAAATAATGAAGACTTAACTGGTATGCAAAAGTTTACTTACTTACGTAGTTTGGTTGAAGGGCGAGCTTTGTCAACAATTTCTGGCCTATCGCTTTCTAATGATAATTTTATGATAGCGATGAACTTGCTTAAGGAACGATATAACAATAAACAGCTGTTAATTTCATCCCACATGAATATGCTTCTTTCACTTAATAAAGTTTCTAATATTAAAGATGTTTGCAAGTTACGAACAACTTATGACAAACTTGAAATTCAAATTCGAAGTTTGGAGAATCTAGGAATCACTTCGTCGATGTATGGTCCTCTGCTTGTACCTATATTAATGCAGAAGCTTCCTGAGGAATTAAATTTGATTATTTCTCGTCATTTTCGAGACAGTGAAAATTGGGATTTGAAGACCATTCTTGAGATACTGAAAGCTGAATTACAAGCTCGTTAGAAATCAGCAAGTAATTTTGATATCCAAGATAAACCACTGTCTATTGAAACCCTTCATATTAATTCTAGTCACCATTGCACTCATAGAAACTTTCGTCAACCTATCCACAACAAGTACTCTGATACAACATACAATCAGTATGTTCCTCGTCATAATACCCAAAACAACAGAATTAGTGCTAAATGTGCTTTTTGTGACAAAGATCACTTGTGACAAAACTGTCAGATTGTCACACAGCTTAAGGCTAGACGCAATACATTACGTGATAAAGGTCGATGTCTCATTTGCTTAAGGTATGGGCACAATGCATCAAGATGTTTGTCAGGAATAAGGTGTTATGAATGCTCAAATCGACATCACGCGTCATTGTGTAATCGACGATTACCTCCCTTAACTCGAGAACAGCGCCCGGGTAATAACGGGCAGTTAACTTCAGTTGCTGGTGTCTCCAGTAAACATTATGTTCTGCTGCAAACAGCGTTTGTAACTGTAACTGCCAACAACAATAATTTAAACAGGCTCTTCATCAGTATAGGCATTTGCAAGGTTTGCAGTTGGCTGATGGTCATTGCGAGGAAGGTAGTGTCTCAGTCGATATATTGATTGGTGCTGATTTTTATTGGAATTTCATCTGTAATGAAGTTGTTCGTGGTGCAGAATGTCCGATTGCATTGAGATTTAAGGTTGGATTTCTTTTGAGTGGGAATGTTGAAGGTGGGAACCTTGATAAATGCTCTGCTTTCAATGCCCATGTTCTGAAGGTGTCATCAGAGGTTGTGGATCCATGCAAGGGATTTCATAGTTCAATGTCCAATTTTTGGACTACCGAGAGCTTGGGAACACACAAATTTGTTGATGATGAAAGAAAGGTGTTATATGACTTTGCCGAAAGCATTAAATTTGACACATATGTTGGTCGGTATGTAGTTGCTTTGCCATTTAAAAAATACCATGACTTGTTAAGTGATAACTATTCTTATTGTGTCAAGCGATTGAAACCGCTTTTGAAAAAATTTGTTGCTGATGAGGACCTACTCCATAACTATAACCAAATAATTAAAGAACAGCTAAAGTGTGGTGTCATTGAACGAGTGGACACTTATGATGCCAAACATGGAAATGTTCATTATCTGCCTCATCGTCCGATGATTAGGAAAGATAAAATCACCACTAAAACTCGGATGGTGTTTGATGCGAGTTCCTCTTGTAATGGACCATCATTGAATCAATGCTTAGAAGCAGGTCCTAGCTTGACGACCACATTATTTGGTAATTTGTTAAGCTTTCGATGTAACAAATTTGCGTTCATGGCTGATATCGAAAAGGCTTTCTTGCAAATAGTATTGGACAAACGACGCCGTCATTTTGTTCGTTTCATTTGGTTTGATGATGTTGACAGTTTGAATAAAACCAATATACTTAATGCTCCTCTTGCTACTTATCGAATTTGCCGTGTTTTGTTTGGTGTAACTTCATCTCCATTTCTTCTTAACGCAACTCTTCAAACTCATATTAAAAGTTATGTTGGTTTAAATCCTTCTTTAACTCAAAAGATGCTACTATCTTTGCATGTTGATGATCTTATTTCAGGTGGTGACAACATCGATGAGTGTAATGAATTTTATAATGAGAGCAAGGCAATTCTTAAAAATGCCAGCTTTAATTTGAGTCAAATTCCGCTGAACTTGAACAGCTCCAACATACGGAGTGTATTTCCAGTTGAGTTCTGGTGTATTTCATGAAGGTTGGTTCTCTTTTACGAGAAATGAATTACCTCACTCCTGAATGCGTCATTTACCTATACAAATCATCAATTCGTCCATGTATGGAATACAGCTGCCACATATGGGCAGGTGCACCAAAAAATTGCCTGAATTTGTTAGACCGTGTTCAACGGCGTGTTTGTAACGCAATTGGCAAAAACCTTTCTTTGAAATTGGACTCCCTTTCACACCGGCGGCACGTAGCGTCTCTTTGTCTCTTCTACAAGTTTTTTTATGGTCGTTATTCAAGCGAACTATCATCTCTTACACCTTCTCTCAAAATTTTTCTCCGTTCTACTAGGTTGTCTTCTTCGTCTCACCAATGGACTGTTTGTGTTCCAAATTGTCGTAGGGATTTTTATAAAAACAGTTTTTTTCCGCGTACGTCCAGATTTTGGAACTCCCTTCCATCTACATGCTTTCCTCCTGAATTTAACCTTCAACTGTTCAAATCTAATGTTCATCGCTACCTTAAATCTGCTTAACTTCTCCTGTAGCTCTTTACTTGCAAGTGGCCTTTTAGGTCTTGTTTTGAGCAATCTCCAATAATAAAAAAAACAAACTGCGGTTGACTACGCAGGTCCTATATTTATCAAGAATATTTACGTAGGATGGATATTTTTGTTTAGTTGTTGTAACACACGTTCTATTTGCCTAGATTTAGTTTCGGGTTGCTCTGCTAATGCTTGCATTCGTGGGTTGAGACGATTTTTCTCCAGAAGAGGCGTACCAAGTGAGATATTGTCCGACAATGGTACCCAGTTCGCATCGGACATCACCCAAGAGTTTGCGACGAGCAAGTCAGTGAAATGGCACTTTAATGTGGCGGCCACCCCCTGGTGGGGTGGTTTATTCGAAAGAATGATTCGGATGGTTAAACGTTGTTTGAAAAAAGTCGTTGGTAAAGCCCGTTTGAATTTCGAAGACGTTTTAACATTGTTGCAAGAGATTGAAGTCGTAATTAACAATCGCCTCCTAACAATTTCGAAGACGTTTTAACATTGTTGCAAGAGATTGAAGTCGTAATTAACAATCGCCTCCTAACAATTTCGAAGACGTTTTAACATTGTTGCAAGAGATTGAAGTCGTAATTAACAATCGCCTCCTAACCTTTCAATATGACAATCCACGCGAGGAGCCTTTAACTCAGAATCATTTGGTTTTTGGCCATAAACTTAATTTAGATGTTTGGGGTATAACGAAACCAACAGTAAAATCAATAAAAGATTGCAACATGTAGTCAAGATGACAGCGCACTTTTAAATCGATGGAAAATGGAGTATTTACTTGAGTTACGAGCTTTTCATAAATCCAAGCGACGTTTTGGATATCCAATTATTAACGTTGGAGATATTGTTCTCATCGAAGAAAGTAGCAAGGCACGTGTTTTGGAAGATAGCAATAGTTGAGTCATTGTTACCCTCCGGCGATTCGAGAATTCGTGCAGCGTCGGTGAAGTATCTCCAGCCAAATGGTTCTCTTCGGACTGTAAATAGACCTATTAACAAACTAATACCTGTAGAAGTTACCAACCAGAGGAAAGAAGACATAAAGTTTGTCCCAGACGAAGAAATCAAACTCGTTGTGACAGTAACGGCGCGGGGGAATGTTGTATCTCCGCCATATTTGTGTTTTAATATTCTTAGATTCGACGGCACATATATTTAGGGGCCCGTAACTTGTATCTCTCTCTCTCCCTCTGCACGTTATCAACACGCATGGTCGTATGTACCACTTTTGTCAGTTTTATGCTTTTATATATATCTAAACGTTCAGTCACTTTCAAGACTTTACACGCATGCTTGACCGTGTTGTTGCATCTATTTTTTAGCTGTTTATAGATCAGCCAATCAGAGACTTTTTTAGTTTTTCTTGCTTTTCTCAAAATCTTGTCGCGATCACTCATTTGTGTTCTAATATCTGCAGTTAACCAGGGACAACGTTTTCCTTTAATAGGTTTTTTGACAATCGGTGCGTGAATATTTATGGTTTTTAATAAAATATTCTTGAAGAGATCCCATGTTTTGTTTACATTATTGGATAAATAAATTGGTGACCAATCATTTGATTTTAGATCGTTTGAAAAAGCATTACGACCATGCGACTAGTTATTTCTCGCAAAGCTGTTTTCGTATGATTGATTTTTCGTACGCAAGCAATACAGTCGTGGTCGCTTAAGCTTAGCGGTATTACGGTTATTTTTGATATTGAAGACTGTTTGTTTGTCAGTATAATGTCGATTAAACTTTTTGAATCAACTGTAACTCTAGTGGGATCTTTCACTAATTGCTTCATACCTTGAGCTGTAATTATATCTTTAATTTCACGATTATCTGCTTTCTTTAGATAGTTGATGTTTATATCTCCTAAGAGGATGATCTCTTTATCCAAACTGTTAACTGTAATTAACATTTCACTGAAGAGATTTTTACAATTTTTTAGCAAGTACGAAGAGCTGTCCGAGGGTCGGTAAATACAGCCAACTAAGAAATGTTTAGCTTTTTCTGGGCAAATCTCGATCCAGATGCATTCGATGGTTGTGTTTTCTAGATCAGTTCTGCGATTCCAATTGATGTGTTCAGGAATAAACATAGCTATCCCACCTCCTTTGCCTATATTTCGGTTCTTTTTGATAAATCGGTACCCTGGAATGGTATACAAATTGCTGTTGTCATGTTCGCTGTGAGACTCGATATGTGTTTCAGATAGAGTTATGATTGTATTTGTCTCTCCCGAAAATAAAGTTGTAAGATTTGCCATATTATTAAATAAGCCACGACAGTTTTGATGAATAATCTTCAAACCTTTTGTTTGCAAAACACAACCAAGGCTTGATCTCCAAGCTCTAATATGAAAAAAAAAATTCCTCTGTTATTTACCCATAAACTAGACACAATGTAATTTTCCTTGTATAACTCCAGTTCATCTCCAATAATACTAAGTCCAATTGTATCCGATGATATAAAACAAGATTTTTTTAACTACAAAAGTAACATAACATAGCAGAGCAATTAAAAACACGTCTACACGCCACGCTGCTATTTTAAAAAGGTGACTTAACGATGAACATTGCTGCAGTTTATTAAAAGAGAAAATCCCAATAAAAAAATTGGGAAATTAAAATTTGCAAGCATGGGATATAAATATGTGCCGTTATATAGTAACATGCCGCGAAATGTTTGTGTCCGACAGCTACACCAAAAAGGTTTTTCATTTTCCAAGTATTACATAGGTTGCACACATCCGGATGCACAAAATTAAAAATTAAAAAAGTTAAAAATTAATTAATAAAAGAACAGTTGAAGTAGGAAGTAGTAGTTGAACGTAAATGAAAGCAAAATTAAGATAAATTATATTTAAAAAAAACTTTTAAAATTATTGAAATTAGCTTCAGTTCTTGCCTCAAGAGGTAGTGAATTAAATAATTTCACCCCTTGATATTTAAAAGTGGCTCTAGCCGCCTCAAGCTTTATTTTTGGAATTAAAAGCTTATTTCCATTGCTTCTTGTATTGCTGTGGTGCTCTTGAATTCAAAATAGTCATTAAACACGTTGTCAACATTATTGCCGTATAAACAATGATGAACGAATGAACAAATTTTCTTTTCAAGAACCTCCTCACGCTTTGGAACCGGACAGCCAACTACACGTTCAGCACGATTTTCAATTGCTGAGATGCGTTCCTTCAGATATTTGGGTTTAGTACCATAGATACTGAGTGAACTGTATGTAAAAATTGGTAAGACGAGGGATTGGTAGATAAGTTTTGCAGTTTTTACGTCCAAAAATCCACGAGTTTTCTTGAGAAGTCGGAGTCTTGTCGATGCCTTCTTGATGGTTTCCATGATATGAAAAGACATATTCAATGAGGGTGTCAGGTAAATTCCAAGGTATTTGTATGTTTGTGTTATGTTAATAGCAATTTCATTGTGCTTGATGGAAATTGGATGCTCATCAAGCTTTTTCAACTTTGGCTGCGTGCCAAAGATCATGATTTCTGTTTTACCCTTTTTAGGGTTTATTATAAGCTCGTTTTCGTACAGCCATGTGGAGAGTGCATTGAAATCTTGACGTAAGTTTTTTTCAATAGTTTCTATATCCTTGTGTGAACTGAAAATGACTGTGTCATCAGCATACATCAGTATGTGAGAAGAGTTAATTACGCTTGTGATATCGTTGAAATATGTGATAAAGAGTAGGGGACCCAGGATGGAACCCTGGGGAACACCACAGAATATTGGTTGTGGAGTTGAAAGGGTTCCTTGAAATGAGACTTGCTGGTAGCGACAAAAAAGATAATCGGTAAACCAAGAGAGAGAATTTCCCGAAACACCAAACTTCTGAAGAGTGTTGACTAGCTTTGAATGGCTGATGGTGTCAAACGCTTTATGGAGATCGATGTAGATTGCACCGGTGTATTTACCACTGTCCATGGCAAAACGTATATGATCAGTTAAGTGTGTCGCAGCGATTTCAGTTGATCGACGAGAACGAAAACCATATTGATGGTCGGAAAGAAGGTTGTGTCGCTCAAGATGATCAGACAGCTGTTTGTATACACATTTTTCAAAGATTTTCGATAGGATTGGTAAGATGCTAATCGGTCGGTAATTATCAAACGATTGTCGTTTTAATGATTTGAAAACTGGGTTGACACGGGCATTTTCCAGGTCATTTGGTAGTCTACCAGAGGATAGAGATACATTAATGACGTGTGTTAACGGTTTTGCGATGACAAATGCTATATCTTTTAAAAAACAACTTGGAATGTTGTCTAAACCAGTTGCGCATTTACGTTTTAAGTTCCTCAGATATTTAAGGACTTCAACATCTGAGACAGGAACAAAATCAAATACTTGTTGCGGCCGATGGAAGGGATAATGGCTCCAGATGACATTTTTCAGTGGAAATGCTGCAGACTTCAACTTAGAAGCAATATTGGCAAAAAAGTTGCAAAATCCATTTGCTATTGATGGTTTGTCGGAAATGGGTTCATCTTCAACAATAAATGATTTGTGTGCAACATACGACGATTGCTTTACTGGAAAGATTTTCTTGATCAATTTCCAAAAATTTCGAGGGGTCTTTTTTATGTTCATTTAACTGGTCTTTGAAAAAAGAGCGCTTGGCGTGATGGACGAGATTGGTAACATAGTTTCTCATGCGGCGATACGCTGACCAGTCGGCTTCGTTATTCGATTTACGTGCTCTGCGTAAAAGACGATCACGATCGTTCATAGCTTTTTTGGTTTCCGTTGACAACCAAGGCGAAGGTTTTCCCTTGATTCTTTTCCGAATAAATGGTGCATTTTTGTTCACAACTTTAGAGAGAATCAAAACGAAATTCCTGTAGGCTGCTTCTGGTGAGGATGCATTATAGATTGCATCCCAATTTGTGTGTAGCAATTCATTATTCACAGTGTTTACATTGTAATTAGAGAAATCTCTAAACTTTATTGTGGACGGTTGATATCTCACATTGTTCATTTTACGGGTACAAGTAATTAAACTATGATCACTCAAGCCTGTTGTGATAACTGCAGCGTGCGATATATTGTTTGGTGTATTTGAAAGAACGACGTCAATTAAAGTTTTTGTTTCCATGGTAATGCGCGTGCAAGATTTGATTAATTGTTCATAGCCATTTACGACGAAAAGATCTTTAATAGTTCGCTGATTGTCTTTTTTATTATAATCAACGTTGAGGTCTCCAAGGACTATTAGCTCTTTTTTGTCATTCAAAATCGATTGAAGTTTTCGAGAAAGAATCTCAACAAAATTTTTTGACAAATGTTTTGATGAATCTGGTGGTTTGTAAGCGATTGAGATTAAAAACTGTTTTGATTTTTTCGGAGAAATTTCAAGAAAGATCCCTTCAAAATCATCGCTTTGCAAATCATCTCGAATTGTAAAATCTATATTATCACGAATGTAGACAAGTACTCCCCCTCCGCTTCCTGTACATAATCGAATGTATCTCTGTCTGTAAGAAATGTCTCAGTGAAACCGAAAATATCAACCTTGCAGTTCAACAAAATGTCTTTGATTTCGTCAAAATTGGAATGAAACCCACGAATATTTAGATGAAACATCTTCAAACCTCTCATATTAGTGTGTTCGTTAATCGTATCTTGAAGTGAAGGGCCAGGGTTAACCTCAATATCTCCAGCAAGTAATAGCAAGAAAATTATAGAACTTCTGATAGGAAAACCATTTCTTCTTAAAGTAAACAAACTTGACATCAAGTAGAAATCTTTATCTGTAGCCCCATTTGAAAAGTTAAATGAAACACTAATACCATCACTAGTAATAAAACACTTTCTTCTGACATATAAAATAGCCAAAATCAGAAATAGTAGAATCGAGCGACCTGCCGCCATCTTGACACGTAAAGCCTACCTCTAAACTAAACAGTTTCTAAATAATATTCCGGAAAACACTGTTGCCAGTGCTCACCTTTGAATGCAAATTGAGCTCTCTGGAGTTCAATCTTAAATACAACCATGTGAAGTCGAGGGACACTATTTCCCATCGGCTACCTGACAAAACACCCCAAGACAAAACACCCCAAGACAAAACACCCCAGGCAAAACACCCCAAGACAAAACACCCCAGACAAAACACCCCAAGACAAAACACCCCAGACAAAACACCCCAAAATAGTACTTTTTGGTAAAACAATATTTTAGCGGCCTATAAACAATATAAAAATTAAAAAAATTTAATGTATTCCGTTGGCTTTGAAAATTGGTAGATTTACTAATTAGAGGAGGCTGATTTCAAATCAAGTACCAGAATTGGGATATTTTCACCCCTAATACCTTATTTGGGCCCAAAGTTTGAAATATTCTGTTGGCTTTGAATATTGGTAGGTTTACTAAATAGAGGATGGAACTGAAATCGTTCCTGGTCATATTGTCTTGTCATTACATGCCATAATTAATGAAGAGTGGAGATTGTTGTCGTTAATTTCGGAAATCAACGATTTATCAAAAACCCTAAAGTTTCAAACAACTGCGAGGTACATTATAGTTTAGACGCATTTCGGGCTGATGGGATTGATTCCAAACGATGGAAATGCCCGCAATGTTCAGTTCGTTTAAAGCTGTTCAAGAAGATTCTTTTTTTGCGAGAACGTGGGGTCATTTGTTGAAATTGAACCGCGCAATAAAAAGGTAGAGGACTTTTACATCATCCACAAACTGACACGTGTCATATGCTCAGCGTTCCACAGGTCTCATTATCACCTCATTAGCCTTTTGTTTACACGTTTACTTTTGTACATATTTAGGACGACAAAAACTTCCTCTTTCTTTTGTAAAGAGAATGCCAATGTGGATTGAGCAAAGTAGCAAGATAGGTTGTGAAGTTTTTATTTTTTGTATTAATGGTTCAAACCCACGAAGCCTTAAACTATTAAAAGCTCTTCTTGATTCAGTACTATATTTTATCCATGTACTAGATTACATCGGTTTTAAATCTTATATCTAATGTTATGCCCAATACCTCTTAAAAATTGGGCTTCTTCAATGTTTTCGTCATTGAGTCTATTGCATAATAATTTAAGACAACTTTGCAATTCCTCAGTCTTCTTATGGACTCTTTTCTTTAGGGGGACACCTATTTGGGATTTTTTTAAAGCAAGACATGATATCATGCAGTCTTTTTGAATTCCTTCAATGCATGCCCAGATGGTAGCATTATGGTGACCAATGATTTTATTGAAGGAGCTGTTCCAAGCTTCGCACAAGTTGTTGGTACGTGCTCCATCTTCTCTTGTTGCTTCGTTTACATTCCAAACTTGAGGTGGAAAAAGAGGTGGAATATTTCGAAGAACAACATTCTGACCAGGTCGTGCTAAACGACGAAATGTTCCAAAAACATAAATTCTGTCAAAGTATTCGACGAAAGGTTCAAACCCAGCTGGCGTTTCATTAATTAATAATTGCATTGCACCAGGGACGCTTGCAACAGGAAGGAACGCAAGACCATCTACCATTCCACAAAATATCTTGACTTCATCATCGTCTAAGTATCGCTGAGAAAGACCGAGCTCTTGAATCTTTCGCCATGAGCTTTGACACAGATGAAAAAAGCATCCTTTTGTTTGTACATGGGGACCAAACACTTCAACAATCGCATTCATGGCTCCTTTTTCAAAATCAAGCATTATTGAAGTTGGATCTAAATGGAGATTCAATTCGTTGCACTTGTCTGTGATGATCGTAAAGAGTTCACAGTAACTTTCTTGAGTTTTGTGAGTCATGAATGCGTAAACTGATGAAATGGCAGACTCATCAAGAGGAGCACGAATAACGTATATTTGTTCAAAAAGAGTTGGCACCACTTTAAATGTACCATCCATAAACCACATGTTTGATTGGCTCAAATGATTAAGACAATTTTCGTGCCCAAAAACAATTATTCTGTTTTCGTTGTTGTGGTTGTCATGTATTAGTAACATTTCTTTATCAACGTCTCTAGCCCAAACACCTTCAATTTCCAGTTCTTCAAGGGACTCCGGATTTTTTGGTCGACTTTTGGCAATATAGCGGTTATAGCTTTGTTTGTTGGAGTTTGCATTACCAAAAGCTGTTCTTTCTTCATGAGTAAGTCTACATAAGTTATTAACAAGAACTTGATGGGTTGAACCGCCAGCAGTTGATGTTTGTGTTAAAACGGCTTTTATAGCTTGTTTTGCTTCTGCTACATTTATATCAACATTGCTACCAGCGTGACTGTGAGTTGTTTGTGATAAAATTAACTTAGGATCATTGATATCAACCCTCAAAAGCCCGTTGCAACGGAAAGCTGTCTTTTGTGAACATTGCCATCTAACTGAAGTATTCGTTGTAGCTTTAACGGTATACATGTATCCATTATAGCATAGTTTCCTCCCACCTTTGTTGTTTGTAATGTAATTCATTTTTCAACTACAAAATAAATATGTAATACCAGAACCGCCTTTAGTCTAAAAAACAGCCTAGGTATATAATAGATGTCTAGCTAGCTATACATATATATACTGTAAATATAATAGCTGTTGTCTGTAAAAGACTTTAAGACTAAGAACAGCTAATTGAGGCGGAGATAACATATTAATTGCAATTTCCTAACCTAATTAATTTAACATTTTGGTATAAAAACCGTTTTCAAAAACAACAAATTCTGTATAAAATCTCGTATAACATCAAATACATAAAAATAAATACAACCGAGACCGCTTTCTGCACGTGTGAATTCACTTGTGAATTTTTCACATTTAATTACAAAGTGTTCTTTTTTATACAAAGTGCTGGCATATCATACGACAACAATAAAGTCCAAGTAACACTGTGATTAATTTTGATGCGTAATAATCGACAACATGGTTGTTTTAATTACGTGCGTGCGGGTAAAATTTACACAAAGTGATTTCGCTAGCTACAAAATCATCGGAGCATAAAAATAGATAAATATACACTCCTCCATTGTGGAAATAGGGATTTCCAAACACGTTTTTGATCAAAAAAAACTTTTTTTGGACACACAAGATTATACTTACCCATTAGTAATAATATTTACAAAATAAAAATAAGAATCTAAAAATAATCACAGTAAAAGAAAACGTGCAATAAGCGTTTTTAAATAATTAGTCAAATAAACGTGTATTATAAAACGTTTATTAAACGTCCGATTGTAAAATAAACCAAATTTAAACGTTTTAAAAACATCTTGTGCCCACTGGGTACAGAACTTACACCAATGAACAACTTAAATAGTAAAAATTTGTGTTTTGTCTTGGGGTGTTTTGTCTGGGGTGTTTTGTCTTGGGGTGTTTTGTCTGGGGTGTTTTGTCTTGGGGTGTTTTGTCTGGGGTGTTTTGTCTTGGGGTGTTTTGCCTGGGGTGTTTTGTCTTGGGGTGTTTTGTCTGTACACCATTTCCCATCAGACATAAAGTCAACATCTTCTTTGTGTTAAGAAACTTGCTCCACAATTCAACGGTGATCTACATACCGTAACCCTGTTCTACACTTTTAGTGTGGACCAATGGTGAAATCATTGTGCACTTTTTGCTAAAAGCTTGAAATTTTGCACAAAGCCAGCTTAGACCAAAAGATATGATTTGAACCCGGGACCCAAAAAAATTTCATAAAATTGACATTTATTTTGGATAAATTGCAGATTTTTGAATAAAAATTGTTCAAAATGAGAATCATCTGAGTGCGCGGTCTTGTTCAGGCTGCTCACTTGCAACATCCTGAATTTCCTCCACGGGTGGGGCATTTGGATTTGTCTTACAAGTCTCATCAGCACCGAGGTAATTAGCAAGAGCCCATGTGTGGGTAAAATCTGTTGAAAGAAGATTCTTTTGTTTCCCAAGTTGAAAGGTGGCAATACGCATTGATTTGGTTTTGATGACAGGTTCTTGCATGTAGTTCACATTGAAAGCCAGTGGTGCAGGTGGCAGCTTTGCTGGAATAACGAGTGGTCCATTAATGGGTTCCCCATCTTTTGCTCGCTGGTTGATAACAATCACTGTGCCATGAAATATGTTCTGTCCAGTCGGTGTGTCTTCCAACAAATCTATGTTGTCAACTGCAAACCAGATATTCACTCCCTTCTTGACAAACTCTGGTAGACAAAACCCTCCAGTTTCTTTGATGCCCTTATTTTATTCGCTTTTCTATTTGAAGAATCCTTTGGTAGTCCCACCCAATGTACACGTCTGTGAGGTTATTGAAAAGGCTTTTATCACGTACTCTGGCATGAATAGAGAGTGATAAGCCAACTGAGAGAGGCCTCGGCACAGTCTGTCGAAAACCATCATTCCTCTTTGACTGATGCTTCACCTATCGATTGACGCGAGTATTTTGTGTGAGAAATTGGCAAGCAGCGTCTACTGTTTTTTCTTCCTCGTCGTTGATGACGACCAAATAGCAGGTGTGTCAGGAAGAATTGAAGCAGCGGTGGATTGTCAAAGTTGTGAAAGTTACCATCAAAAGACCAGTTTTGATGTTGTACCATTTCATCTCGTAAAATGGTTGTCACCTTCTTCAGGTAGCCGATTGTTTCACCATCATCAAGCATTGCTGATCGTATTGTAGCATTGTAGATCCATCGTCTTGCTGACTGCTGTGGGGAGAACTAGGTTGTCAGGCACGTTCTTTCGCAAAGACTTGACAAACTGAACATTGGGATGGTATTCCGAAATAAGTTTTCTCAGGCGCTTGCGGTAGTTTTCTGTGTCATTTACCTTCACCTGATACCTTCTTAAAATTGAAAAGTAGGCATCATTGATCTCAGCAATATTTAGGGTAGCATCATCATCAGTGAGTGTGTTTTGAACAGAGAGGAGCAACTGCTCATCACATACAGAGCGAATGAGCGGGGCAACAGAGAGATCTACTCTAGCAAAGGTGCGCTGAGCATGGTGCAACCATTTTCTATGATAGTACTTTTCAAGAGCAGAGGCATCACCTGCAACTCTGCCACACAGGTTCGGACATTCTTGGTATTGAGCTTTATCTAGAGAAGATGTTCACCCATTGTGTCTGAGAAAACACGATGGAGAGGTTCAGTATTTTCATTAGGACAAAAGCTACAGTTTGAGAACACACACTCTTCTGCCTTCGGGATAGTTTTGGTTCTTTTGGGTCGGACTGAGTCCATGGAGGTGTAGTGATGACCAGGCCCTCTGCATACAGGAGAGTCAGATCTTTCACGTTTGCTCTTTAGTCGTTCAATTTTGCTCCTGTTGACAATGGGCTTCTGACATTCACTGTGGATTCAATGCACCAATTTGCGTTCAGAGTCATTTAGGCTTGTCAGGTGATCAGCAAGCTGTTTGATGTCACTTTGACCTATGTCTAATTGTTCTCAACAACATGAGATAAGTTCATCAACCATAGTAGGATTGTTAATGAGTTTCCTGCTTGTGGTCGCACCCTCGTTGCAAATGATACAGTTCTTTTCAGACATGGCAACTTGCTTGTTGCAGCTCGTGCCGTCTCAGCTTCCAATCTGAAAGTACAATATACAGAAATATACATGAGAATGGCAATCATATTCCTTGGCCTTATGTAGTAACCTTATCTAGTATTTAGAGGCTTCGATCTGGCACATCTCTGCTTATTTCGTCACATTTGGAAGTATAGACATACACATTAGCATATTCATTCCTTAACAAAATAACATTATCTTGTGATACGTGCTTCAAAACCCCAAGAACGTGGTGCTACATGATAGGTGTTGATAATAATCTGGATTTTGAATTTCAGCGTCCCCGAAAATTGGTATTTTTCACCGGAAGTGGGTTAAAGCTACTTCTAATTGCTTTGGAAGTATCACAAATGGATTCAGCATGATGAAGAACTCCCAAAATGACCTTTAAATCATTCAAATTCACCCAGTATTTGCGGAGATTGACACGGACTCGGTCCGAGGGGTCCCGATATCGAAAAGGGGTCCCCGGAGGGGGGTCAGTGGGTCGGAAAATTTGGCCCCCAACAGTTTTGGATAGGTTGGTCCCAAATCAACCCAAAACAACAATAAAATCAATTTTAGCATCCAAATCCTACGGGAGCTGTATTGATGACATATCATAACACACTATAAGGCGTAATTCGAAAGAAATTGTTTAAAAGAAAGTTTTATGCCTTTCATGCAACTCGCGAATCATTAACAAAATAAACATTTCCTGTTTTAGGTATATCTTCTTATCAATGGACTGTTTGCATTCCAAACTGTCACAGGGATTTCTATAAGAACAGTTTTTTCCCGCGAACATCCAGACTTTGGAACTCCCTTCCTTCTACATGCTTTCCATTGGTCTATAACCTTCAACTGTTCAAATCAAACGTTCATCGATATCTGAAAACTTTGTAACTTTCCCTGTAACTTTTCCAGCTCTTTACACTCAAGTGACCTTTAGGGCCTTGTTCTGAGCAACTACAATAATAAAAAAAAATCACTAAGTCTCATCTCCTCTAGTTTCTTCTGTGAGTCCTTCCAGCTCTTCCAAAGGGATACAAGCTTACCATCTTGACTGACCAGGTGGCGGAATCTGTCCATTTCGTCTGCTGGTAACACTGTGGCATAACTTCTCCATCACTCTCATTGCCAGCGTCAGTACCCATTGGCAACGTGTACAACTTTTCACCTTTTTGACGGGAGTACCTCCATCGCATATGTATGTCTTTCTTGGTTATACTATCTGTAGATGCAGCAGTCGTCTCCGAGGTTGCCACCTCCATAACGTCTTCATATGTTGACCCAACCAATGCAGTGTCAGCCTTCTTCCGTTTTTCTTCCTTCTTCTCCACGTCCTGCAGTGCCTTTTCTTCTGCGTTCTTCCTTTGCATTGTCCTTTCCCATTTCCTGTCTACCTGAACATCACAGTAACCCTTTCTATCACTCTGCATGGAATGCAGAAACTGCCATTCTTCTTCTCCCATCTTGACTATGAAAACATTTTCTTGTGACTATTGTGCTGATTTGTTTTTACAGAAAATGTCAAACTGCTTTTCCATATCACCATTGTACTCGTTCATGTCAGATTTCCACTTCTCACTTCCTTTGGACTGTGGCCGATTCATATTAGTCATGAAACGGGTGTAAAGGGCTTCAATTCTGCTAGCAATATAATGCTCCCCGATGGTATATACGTTGCAAAACAACCAGTGATCCCTCGAAGCCGAAGCGAGAATCTTTGCAGTCATCGACCTGGTTTACCGGCACATGCAGGACGAAGAAGGTAGATTATACACTCGATAATATCCTTCTTACGTGGCAAGACACCATTAGGGAGGTCAGATGCTTCCACATGAGCCACCGCTTCAAGTTCTTTCTTGGCCTTTGACCTTGTTCCGTAACTACAAGTAGCCATTGTTAATTTCCTTACATTAACAACATTGCTAATTACATTAACCTAACTAGTCCAGTAGCCAGGGGGTCAACCTTGCAAGTCAGAGGTACATTTTGAGACCTATACAGTTGGATTCTACAATGTATAAGGACTCTTAAAAAAGTTGTTTGCCATTTTGATTTTATTTATAGCGTGTACATGTTAAGAAAAAGGGAACATAGCTGCAAAACCTGACATTATTTGAAGGTAAAACTATGCATGGGTATTGCCAATAGTTAATAGTATCTTCCTAAATATTTATTAGAAAAGCCAGTGGTTAAAAAGGTGCTGATGTCAGCATCTTTTGACGTTTTTTTCTATTTTTTCGTCGTAAATTGATAAGTTATGACAATTTTAACAGTTTCTTGCATAGAAAATGTAGTATTTTGATTATTTTAAGAGTTGCAGGATAATCTAAGATTATTTGGAACCTTTAGGCTTCGCTATGTAACTTCTTTTTGTACATTTTACAGACCAAATTAAAATGGGAACGTCAAAGTCAATGAAATATCAAATTTAGCAATTTCTAGTGTATCATTAAAATTGTTCATGTTCTGAAGGTAACCATCGGAGAGTCTGACAAAATATATCTGCTGGTAGTTCTTCAAAGAAAATGGTCGATGGAAAAGTGCTAACATCAGCATTTTTCCGTTGTTCTTATTTGTCTTCGTCTTCATCGTGTTCGTTATCGCTTAATTCACTGCTGTCATCACTGCTTTCTTGACCTTCGCTTTCACTTTCCCCATCGTTATTGTCGCAGTGGTTGCAGTTGCAAATAGAGGTGCATCTGAGGTTTACTATCTTACACTATCTTACGCATTTGTTAAGCATCTACAAGGAAAAAAAATGCTTTTTCAGAGTCACTCTTCGTATAAAATTAACCTTTACTGAATTTTGCTAATACCTGCTTTTCTGGCATTATCATCAAATCAATTAGTTAACAGAAGGTGTGTTTTGAAGAGCTCTTCAAAATTTTGCAGTTCGTTGTTATTTTTGGATTGAATTTTTGTTCTTATTGGAGTTTACTCATTATATTATTGTGGAGTCAATTTGGTGTAGTTGTGGTGGTGTTTTTTGGTAAAGTTCTTTGAAATTTGGATAAAAACAGCTGATATTTGCTGACTTTGCCGATCAAGATTGACATTCTCCCAACTGTTCTCAAGTCATAAGTACTTTTAGTTCCTGTATCTAATACAGAAAACCAATAATCTTAATTGCTCCATTTGCAACATAATTACATTTCTTACTTACGCTAACAATCCTTAATACAAAACAATTAACTGATCATTTAACTGATCGTTACAATTTGCTGTATAACTTATCACTATAACATTTGTTCGATGGGCTCCGGTTGAGTTGCCTGTCAGGGTGTCAATCTTGAAGTCATCATTGTCGATAATAACAATAGCTGGTTTGCCATCTGCAATCTCCTGTGGACAGGTTGCTGATGCCTCTATATCCATCAAAGCCCTGTGGTCATAAAGGAGCAGTGTGTCTGCATAGCTGATACAGACACCACTCTTGTGTAGAGTGTCTACCAGATCTTTACTCCGAGACATGCTATGGACAGTTATACCCAGGTTGATAGCAGTGGTAGTGCGCTGTCCAGTAATGTGGTAGGTGATCATGGAGGCCAGACTCAGTGTGGCTGGACTGAGGTTGGCAGTTTTTCTTCGAGGCTGTTTTAGCCAAGTCAAAAGTTTCAAAAGCAACTCATACAACTGTTCATCTACCTCAAGATGATCAATGCAAGGTGGCCAAGGAACAGTAGGTGTGTCTTTGATAATCTTCGATAACCGTGGTGCCAATTTCTGGAGGAGCTGCTCATCGCTGATGCCAAGGGATGACACTGCAGCCTCAATGTAGTCACCTCCTCCCCCAACATTATACACCCACTCACTTTTGTTATGCTCACTTCTCTCTTTGAAGCCAATTTTATCTTGATACTCATTAATGAGCACTTCCTTGACGTAAGATGATTTAACATCACCCACTGCGTAGCCATACCCGCTGACAATGCGTTTGTAATCTTCTAAAAGAGACTGTAGTGAACGGATCTCACGCTCAGTAAAGATGACAGAATCAACATCTCTAAAGAACAAACTCTTTGCCTCTGAGAGCGACACATTCTGGAGATGCATTGCTTCATCTGGCTTGAAATGTGTATGGTGGATATGCTTCATCCAACAGACATGCTGGTATATGATGTCACTTGCAAAAGAATCTGACAGCGCTGATGTTGACTCAATGAGCTTTGTGAGACGGTTTATCAACTGTTCATCGTCTATAAGGACTGTGTGGCGCTTGAAGGAGCGCCATGCTCACTGTGTGTTGATTCTAAACAGCGTGCTTCGCAGTCTTTTTGGGTGCCTCATGTCCTCGCCTTGCATGCACCACACACACTTTGTCTTGTCGTGGAGAGGTCCAGCCACAGATGAACGCAGGTGCTTTGGTGAATGTGACTCTGACTCTTTATCACACAGAGCCTCTTGAGCTGGCATTTCAGAACTTGAGCACTGAATAGTCTCGCTTTCTTTGTTTGTGCGCTGCTTGGCTTTTTTAAGTTTGTCTGATGGTGAGATTGATATGTAACATGACCGATGCATATAATGATTGACTGGCCCATCTTGCCACGAAGTGATGGCATAAACATGACCAAATTTGTCAAGCCCTGACTAGTTTTTGGCTTTAGATTGTAAGCTGGCCCATTTTCTTTGGCTGATTTTATCAGAGGACACGCAGGGCTTGCCACATTTCAAAACACATTTCATAAGACATTGTACATTGAAGCTGAAAAAGAGAAGAAAAAAATACTGTAGAGTACCTACTAACTAGTATTACTACAGTAAAGTAACTACTGTAGTAATAGAAGCTAGTCACCAGCTACTGTATCTAGCAGTGGCGGATCTACGGGGGGGGGGGGGGGGGGTTAGGGGGTTTAACCCCCCCCCTTGGGCTAAAAAAAAAAAAAAAAAATCTGTTTAATAAAAAAAAAAAAAAATTGTCAATGTTTTGATTAAGAAAACCACATTCATATTTTCTTCAATGGATCTTATCAAAAGTCTTTCAAGTAAAAACAAGGTAAGTGAATGTGAAAATTGTCCTAGCTGTCATGAGTGCTGACACTTATTAGGATCTTTTCCCTTCTTTCCCTGTTTCTTCCTCACTCAGTCATGGCTCCATTCACCCCATTTGACCTCCACATCACCATGGTAACCAATGAATTGGGTCAGTTAATTAAGATAGAGACTGGCTCTTATCAGTAGAATTGCTCTGAGCTGTTCTAATTATGTGTCCTATATACGTAACACCAGTTTCATGGTCAGACTCTTAGACATTCAGTCATTGCCGGAGGAGGATTGTAGAAGCCTTGAGGAGGAATTAAGTGTCATTACTCACTGTTTTAAACTGCGGTATGCACTGAGCAAATTACAATAAGCGTGCACAGGGCAATTTTTAAGCAGAAGGAATTTACTTGAGCGCAAGCATAAGGGCATTGAAATCATCACAAGATAACCATGGAAAGTGGTCCGAAGGCGAAAAAGAGAAAGCAAGCATTGATGAAAGACTTTTTCAGGTAAGCATACAGAACTGCACAATTACATGCAAGTTTACAATCTATATTACAAGTTATTACAAACATTCCTGGCATGAAATTTCTGGAGGTGGAGATTATCAATGAACTGAATAATGAAATATGTAATTTTTGCAAATTTCTCTTGGTTTGTTAGTTGAATTATACCTCAATTAAGTTGTGTACTGCATTACAGATTAATGTAACTTTTTTCCATAAAATTATTAAACTATAGCCAATTTCTTCTAGCAAATAACGTCTATAGACAGACAAACGCAATTATCATTGCTATTGTCCGCCTCTAGTAGGCATGTTCCTGTAATCCTACTTATCCTAGTTCCAAGCATGACATTTTCTAAGGATCTGCAGATTTCAGATTTTTGGACCATCAAAAATGTCATTTCTGACATCAGTGTAAATCCTTTGAGAAAATCTTTGGTAGGAGGGATTATGTGATACCAAAAGGATAGATATTATTCAATCTTACCCAAACTTTAACAACCCATCTTTAAAAAGTCTTAGAAAAGGTGAAGTCCTATTATCACTTGCAGTCACATTTTTTATTCTTTTGTAGATCTTCTGGTAGCGGGGATGAGCAAGCTTCACACACCATAGATTTGAGTACTGCAAATAAACTTCACCAGCTCTCAGACATTCCTGGTGATGAGACCTCTACCACTGTCACTGATCACACAGATACTCCTCAAGGTTCATTTCCCCAGAGTGCCGACCCAACTACCCAGGCTTGCCACAGTAAGGCTACAGGAACAGAGCAACAGCACCACTGGGACATTGGGTTGTTGGTGACGGGGCATTGTTCTGTTAAGAGTGACAGTGATCGTTATCACTTCCTAACAAATCACTACCAAGGAACTTTTGCAACATATGAAGTCACAAAGAAGGGGAAGCGAATTCCGCTCAGCTTCCAAGAGTCTTGGCTCCGAGAGTATGAATGGCTGAAGTACTTCCTTTCCCAAGGTGGAGGCTACTGCAAATACTGTGTCTTGTTTGATGCAAAATTAGCCAAAGGAGTCCTAGGAACCCTGGTGAAGACAGCATTAACAAATTTCAGCAAGGCCAAGGAGGGTTTTCTCACCAACCATGGCACGCATCAGTACCACCATGATGCTATGGTCCTTGGAAAGATATTTCTGGCCACTTACAACAACCCTGAAACAAGAATCGACTCCATTGTTGACAAAACGGGACAGGCACTCTCTGATAAGAACTTGCATATATTATCAGTAATCGTAGACATAATCAAGCTGTGTGGCATGCAGACCCTACCGTTACGTGGTCACCGTGACGACAAGACAGCTGACCCGCTAACAAACAGAGGGGTCTTTATTGCAATTCTGGAGCATGCGGCCAAATATGACAAAATCCTCCATGAACATTTGGAGCAGGGAAGGAAAAACCAAAGATATACATCCAAGACGATTCAGAATGATTTAATTAACATCATTGCAGGATGCATCCATGACAAGATCTTGGCACCTCTGAAAAAAGTCAAATACTTCAGCATCATGGCCGACGAGGTCACTGATCAGCATGGAAATCAGGCAATTCATTTGCAAAGGGCAACCGGTGAGAAGATAGCTGAAGCCATCTTAAGCCTCCTTGACAAATATAGCCTTGATGTACAGGATATGCGTGGGCAGTCGTATGATGGAGCTTCTGCAATGGCTGGTGACAGAAGAGGAGCCCAGGCTGTGATCAAAGAGAAGAACCCTCTGGCCTTGTACACACATTGCCGCTCACATGTTCTGAGCTTGGCCATTGACATTGCATGTAAAGTACAAGGCCTACGCAACCTGATCAATGTGATCAACGAGATCCATCTGTTCTTTCATTTGTCTCCGAAACGACAGCGCTTTCTGGAAACAGTGCTCGCAACCTATGCACCAGAAACCCGCATCCAAAAACTCAAAGGGCTCTGCAAGACGAGATGGACAGAGAGGCATGACTGTCTGGAAATATTTCGTAGTCTTTATGAGTACATAATCACATGCCATGGTGCAACCAGAGGAATATGCAGAGATCCAATCATCATGGGACTGGGATGCTGAAACCTCAACTAGGGCTCAGGGATTCATGACCTCACTCAGGAGTGGCAGTAACATCATAGCCCTAGTCATCCTGGTCAATGGGCTGGATACAGTGAAGGGCCTGAGCACCAAACTCCAGAAAAGAGATGCTGATGTAGTTGCTGCTTACAACCTCATCGACACAGCCATTGATGAAGTGAGAAGACAGAGAGAACAATTTGACTCAGTCTGGAGGAACTGGTATTCAGAGGCTGAACTGATTGCTGCTGATGTTGGAGGGGAGATCACGATACCTAGAAGAGCCAAGCACCAGACACATCGTGCAAATACCCCATCTGACACTGCCAGGTATCTACATTAATTAATACTATGTGAATGTTAGTAACATTAATTTCAATTGAAAAACGTTTATTGAATCAAAATGTACATCACAGCCTAAAAGCTGAATTGAGTACTATTTCACACATTTGCATGCAAGCTGTAGCATACAGCAAGCTGTTTAAACACAGCTATCATTTTTATTTTTGTTGTGACCTGCCTTTAACGGAGAAAGTATACTGGTGGACCTATCATCTCAAACCTTCGCAATGTTTGTACTTTTCAGCGAGTACTACAAGAGAACAGCTGGGATTCCATTCATGGACAGCTTTCTACAGCAGCTAGACACCAGATTTTCATCTGACAACCGGGCACTGAAGTCTATCTTATCACTGGTTTCTCTGGTGATGATAGAACTAGCGGATGCTGAGTCCCTTGCTGAGGAACTGCTCTTTTGGGAGAAGGATCTCTCTAACCCTCTGGCCCTGAAGGTAAATGATTGGAGTTTTTCGCTTCTGTGCTTGCAGGAACTAATTTATGGATAATATTGCGTAGATATTGTATCAGATAAATGAAAATCCTTATGATGTATCTAGAACTTTTTGCTTATGTGCTTTCAGAGAGAGCTGGTGCGCTGGAAGAGTTTCTGCACAGCACACTGTCAGAAAGGTGACATCCCTGACAACCTGATCGACACCCTGCAACTAGCCGATGCTGACATCTTCCCCAACATCAGGGAGTTGATCTTGGTTGGCTGCACATCGCCGATTGGGTCATGTGAGGCTGAGCGATCATTCAGTACCCTTAGACGAGTGAAAACACACCTGCGATCCACCATAACAGCGGAGCGGCTGGGCGGCCTCACCTCAATGGCTCTTCACTACAGTGTAGTATCACAGCTGGACACAGCAGAAGTGGTCAAGCGCTTTGTCAGGGCTAACCCAAGGCGACTCTTTTGCAGCTCTATCCTGTTCGACTAACCAGTGTTTTAAACTGTTGATTTAAAAAGACTTGTTCATCGTTTTAGTTTTTAAAACGCCCAAGTCTTTAATAGTCTGTGAGGATAGATCAACTTTGAAAATGTAAATCTAAGAACACTGTGCTAGGTTGATCTAATTGTTTTGGCATTTTTTCTTCCAGACTTTGATCTAGTCGATCTATTTGTTTCTCCAGCATTTACACCTGCCATTGATTTTCATGGAAGACTTACATCTTATTCTGATACCTTTTTAAGCTTAAGATTTACTTTAACTTGAATTCTTTGCTCATATTGAAGCTTTCAAATACAAAATTATTCAATATCAACTTCAATTTCTCCTCAATAACATATATAACTTTTGAACCATTTAAAATGCAGTAGCGTCACATCATTGTTTGCCCTCTGCAAACGGACAAAGTCAGTCTACCTCTATTGATATTATGTGTCATATTTTGTATATGGATCATATTGTATGTGTACACAACAAATCAGTTGCTGATACTCTTCATTCATATGCAACCAAGCACTCTAAATACATTAAGAATAAACGGTCTAATACTTTTTGTATCATTTGAATTCCTAAACAACTCTTACTTCCATTTTCTATCTCCCCTACACAAGTATTTATATTCTTACATTTACATTTGACCCACTGGTCAAACCCCTGCCCCCCCCCCCCCCCCTTGGCACTGGTCAAACCCCCCCCCCCCCCCCCCCTTGGCAAAAAGCTAGATCCGCCACTGTCTAGCTAGGGTACTTAACTAGGCCTAAATTCTCCATCATTTATGAATTTCCATGTATTATGCAGCACTGTGAGCCAAACCATTAAAAAGATAATTTCCAGCTTGGCTGACGATAGCCATTTTGGAAATAGGGCTGTAAAAAATTTTCCCTACATTTTTGGGTGGGGCACCCTAGCTAAATTTTCTATTTAACCATAGATAACAAATCCAGTGAGAAACGAACCTTCGCTTTCCATGGTCACGGAACTTCTGTAAATGACCCAACTAAAAAGGTTGTTCGTTTGATCATCGATTTTTTCGCCTCGTGCTAGATTACTATTCTTATAGCACTTCGGATTCAAGAATGAAAAGGGCACAATTTTTAAATTTTTTTCTAATTTGGGCTTCTGAATTTGTTGATTATAAATTATGCTAATAGTATTTTTTGACTGTTGTCAAAAAGGGTACAGTTTCAAAAGGCGGTCGACTGCACCCACTGATGCCCCCTCACCCCCACGGTACGCCCCTGATTCCCTTAAGTTACTTGCGACAACATGAATGGTATTATTTTTATGAACCAACAAAATACATTTAGTTTATTACAGCAAACTCTTTCGTAATTCCTGGCGCAAAAAATTTCTTCCATCCAGGTAATCTATTCCGAACGACAACTGTGACAAACCCATACGTCTGGTTGCATCTTTACCATGACGCATTTCCTACAAATTGCAAAAGTCGATTGTTGTAAAATAGATTGTTATGGATTTTGACGATCGTTAAATCATGTGTAATTGAGAATAACTAACAGAAGACCAAAATTAACTCCATTGTACTTACTGTTATTACTTACGTGTGATACAATAAGGTATGTAAGGAAATAAAGAAGAATAGATCGAATATAATTATACACTAGGATACTTACCAATGAAACCATTTTTCGCAAGTCTCGCACTCAATCATGTTAAGGTTCTTCACTTCATTACAAGCCTGGCATGTCCAACTTTGCTTCATGATATTAACTACAGGAATAAAAATAACATGCCCTTAAAATGAACTGTACGTTCTGGTTAATTGGTTCAGACTCAGAGGAATATATATACAGAGTTAACATAATTATTTTCACTCTGTATCCACGCCTGACACTATTAGTTATTTAATCAGTAATATATATTAAATCAACAGATATAAATAGAGCATAACCATGTCCTTCAATGAGTCTCCATACAGAAGGTTGGAAATATCCTTTCACCCTTTCATAATTTACGAACAGAAAGTTAGGTGGTGGCTGATGTTTATTCAAAACAATTTCACCACAACAAATTCACCAAAATCGATTTTCGTCCTGAGCAGTTCTGGATCTGCTATACCAAACCACTTTAATAATTTTATTGAACCTATTTAAAAAAAACATCATAAAAATAGTATATACAGAACATAAATAAACAAATTGTTTTGCAATTCTGTTGGCATTTTCAATTTGTTCTTTCCATTGATAGAGTATTTCCCTTTGTGGTATAAACTTTGCAGTTAAAGGAACAAAATAAGGCATATTGTCACAGATGTGCTGTAAATTCACTATGTCATCATCTAACAATTTTTTTTCTTTAGGAATTCTGCATCCATAGCAATAGAATCTTGAATATCTCTTAACTGAATTTTCATCAAAATATCTTATATAGTCAAGTCGGGTAATTACGGAACAAAATTTGAAAATGTTACATTATTTTTGTTAAGCAAATTCTACATTCGCCCGAGTTTGCTGTAATTGTTACATTAGTAGTATCTGAAAACAACTGCGCCTGTGGTTTTAATTAATGACTTTTATTCTTGTCGTAATTTGCATAAAAGTGCGTCTCATATTTACCCCAGTGATTGGGGTAATAGTAGAACGCATGTGGGGTAATAACGGAACATGTCCCGTAATTACCCCATGATGTTTTGTATGTTGTGGGGTAAATAAGAGACATTCCGTAATTACTCTATATCCCACTACTTGTATGGGGTAAGCTTGTGCATTAATTTTCGTTTTACTGTTAATAATTTTCATTTATTGAATTAAAGCGATAATCTAGTTTTTGAATATGTCGGACGGATTTTTTTTAATGAAATTTCGTATTGAATGTCGGAAGAACATTCGCAAAATCTGATTAAATAAAAGATAAAACGGTTTTGTTCTTTAGGTAAACTATTAATAACAACATATAATTTGACAACCGGAAGAATTTATTCAGAATAAAGTGTCTAAAACAGTTATATACAAGGGTTATATTTTACTGTCCATCAAAAATGCAATCAAAATCTTCTTTTCTTTTAAGTTTTTTTACAACATTAAATGTTTTTGCCAGATTAGGATATTCCGGCACTGACCATTTTAATCCTTTTAGCAACGTTGTCTTTAAAGGACCAGAAATTACGTCGTAAGGGGAAAAAAGATCAATATCTTTGGGAAGATGGGGTGGGATTTCTTCCAAAACTGTGCTTGTTTCGCAAGAAGCTTTTTTTAAGCAGTCAATTTCTAATGATTTCACTTTACCATTTGGTTCAAAAAGAAACCGTCGTAAAATCTTCCCAATAAAAAGGTTTGGTTTCATTCTTTTTGCATCATTGTAAATGACTGCAACAAACCTTCCAATAAGGTCATCTTCCTTTACTGGGGGCACTAATTCTTCCCACATGACATTTAGGTACCGGTAAGCATCTGTTTCGTTAGTTGGCGGGAATAATGAGCAATGAGAGGTTTCTTCTTCATCGCTGTAGTCGCCGTTATCGATTATCTCACTTTCAGGGTCTTCCTCTGGGTCTTCCTGCTCTTTCGTTTCTTCTTTACTTTCTTTCTGTTTCTTTTTAGGTTGTTGCTTTTTTGCCTCCTTCTCTTTACCCTCTCTTTCAGCAATTTGAAACTGCTCATCACTTGTCACAATAGCTCCGTATGGGTTGGCCTTTCTCCGTGTCTTTTGCATTTCTGTTTCTGGGGTACTTGTGCATCGAGTTTCTTAAGTAATATTTCCTGGAACGATGCTGTTGAGGATGTTGGTGTTAATGTCATAGAGTTGGAAAGTGAATATTTTTGTTGTATGGGAGTAGTGGGAGTCGTCGCTGAAGTTGGTGTAGAAATTGATGTCGGTGTTACGGCTTCTAAATTAATACTTGGATTTGGACTGGATTTTTCTCTTGGTAACCAAAGTAAGTTATTGGGTTCGTCATCGGGGATAAAGAACTTGATAATTTTTCCTTTTCTCCCTTCAAAATAACACGATTCTTCACTACTAGATGTGGAACCAATTGCATTTTCTTCAACAGAAGCTAGACCGGGCTGCTCCTCTTGATCTTTTCTTTCCAGGATTTCATCTAATTCTTCAGCTGTCATATCAGGTTTTCCATTCTCTATCCAATAATCGTATCGATTCTTGAGATTAATGTTGAATCTAGATAAATTTCATGAAATTAAATTTTGTTGAAATAAATAACGAGTACTATTAAAAACATTTTGAAAGAAATACCTGTATACTGGATAAGCACTTCTGTCACATGGCACAATTCCACATTTTCTAAAACCGTTGACAATTTTCTCTTCAGAAAATGCCTTCTTCCATATTAAGTCGTCTGCCAAAAAGGTACAAAATTCGGATTTGGTTAGTTTAGATCTAGTCATATGGAGTCTGGTGAACAACAGATCTCCCCATACGTCTTTCAATGACTTAAAGACAGAGACATCGAGTGGTTGGAGCAAGTCGGTTGTGTGAGCAGGTAGCTTGATGATAGTAACATTTTACTCCCTAGCCAACTCGATTGTTCCGTACCACACATGCGACAAGTGTCCGTCAAATATTAGTAGCCGTGGTTCTAACTCATCACTTCCCTGTATGAAAAATACATTAGTGAAATTAAAATAAGTTGTTTGTCTGATGGTTGTTGAGTTTGTCAATTTTTGAAAATATATAAAGTTAAAACTGTTTGCACAACTGATATATACCTCTTTAAAAACTCGAGTTACTTTCTTCCATTCCTCAAACCATTTGTAGAAGGTCTCACTGTTCATCCAGCCCTTCTGATTTGCGAATATCCAAGGATAGTTTTCATGATCACTTGGAAGATTTGGTCTCCATGTAGTCTGCACATGGACGTTTTGAAAAACAATCATAGGTGGCAAGGCTTTTCCGCTAGCTGAAACCACCGCCATGACAGTCGTATTTTCGCGGTCACTACCAGGCACAACCTAAAAACAATTTATAATTATTATATACGATGTTTAATATAGGAAAAAACATAAAAATTGTAAATTTACCTGTAAAGTATTCTGTCCTTTAGCAGAAATAACTTTGCACTTCTTTGGTTCGTGAAGAAGTCCTGACTCATCGCAATTCCAGATAAGTTCAGAACGATCCCGAATACCAAGTCTGTCTATGGTTTCTTCCAAAATATCGTAGAAGTGATACACAATAAAAGGGTTTTTCGTGGCATTGTATCTAGCAATGCATAATTTGGTTGCTTCTTTCAACGAAAGATTGTTCTTTGAAAGAAAGTTCCTCATCCAATCTGGTCCGGGATATCCTAATCGTCCCTTGTACTGAAATACCTTTTTAGCCCTTTCATGATCATTGTGATTCACATATGATTCTACTAATTCTGCGGTATCACGCAATGTGGGAGCAAAACCAAGAGAAGCCAGGGAGATCACATATTGCCTAAGATCGTCCGTTTCTTTCGCATTAAAAACTGGTTTGCGACCTTGTTGTCCAATTTTCTTTAATCCTTTTCCATGTTGAATATATCTGGAAAGCGAGGCCAAAGGGATATTAAAGTTTGCACTCAATCTTCTAAGTGATGTTCCAACCTCATTCCTCTCAGCTAATGCATTCTGCAAAGCTTTCTCAGTTCACAACTTTCTGGGTCGAGGTTTGTATGTACGTGGCATTTTAAACTCCGCAAAGAAAACTAGAAAAGTATACGGTCGCAATAGGAAAAAAATAGAACACATCGCACGTGCTTTCTTAGAATGTTTGTGCATGTTTGCATGCATGCAGAGTATGAGTTTTTAGCATTCTTTCGTAGTGATTTTATGCGTCTCATATTTACCCCATGTTCGGCTTTTTAAGCTGGGGTAATTATGAGACTGCTACAACTTTAGTTACTGTGCATTGATGGATTCCAAAAGTATTTGCTGTAATCCACAGTGATCCTGTATCTTTTAAAAAGTATAAACAAACAGCAATCTTCTTTTCTAGATTCAGACTTCTGTAGTTAGGAGAGTTTATTTTTGGTGATATAAAGGGTCTCAGTTCATTACATAACATTAAGAATGACCTTCTTTCCATTCGAAAATTTTTATGCTAAACACTTTCTGGGGAAATTCCATTGATAACATTCAACCACCATAAATCACTTCTCCCATTGACTACCCATACTGATTTACGTTTCCTGCTAAGTCTTCTCAATTTCAGTGCTTTGAGTGCTTCTTTATTAATAGTGATTTTCTTCTTAAATTGTACGAGATACTTAAGTTGTTTAGATGTTTCTGATAAAGAATTGTGAGGAAAATTAATCCATTCATTTGTAAAATCAACATTCCCCATAAGCATGATAACTTTGCGGCACACGATACCACGTTCACTTTCGGTACATTGGCCATCTTGAAATTTTTGCCAGGTCTATCAGCCCGATAATAGATGTTTTTTTTCTCATGTAATACCGAGCTGAAATTAGCCTGCAAGTGAGCTAGCCCGCTTGCAGGGCTGGAAAGTGCTCATGTAATCACCCCCTTAGACGGTCTCCTTCGAGGTGTTTTTTGTAGCTCTCAGGGTCTTGTTTTAGAGTTTCCCTCCACTTCTGTTTTCTTATTCTCTCCTTTTCTCTATTGACACTACTGCTCATCGTTGACTGGCGATACAGCTTGCATAATTCAGAATTTTTGAAGCCGCTATACTTTCCTCCTCTTGACGATGCTGTGAAGAAAATAATCAGAAGAAAAAATTACCAAAAAAAGTTCTTATAAAAAAGTTACGCACACTAAATTTTATTTTGAGTTCAATAATCTTCAATAACAATAACATGCAAAACAAAAACATACTTTTTTTCTTGATTGGACTCATAATGATTCAAATTTGTTGACTTTTGATAACTTTTACAAGAAGAATTCTTCACTTCAAAAAAATTGTTGAGTTTTGGTTATCGCAATTTTGCAAAACAAAAAATCCGAATGGAATTGGAAGTCATTGCATTGCACTTTACATGCTCTCGCTTTGCTCTCTAACATGGATACATTAATTGCCTTGTGTTTGTGATCTCAGGGAAGAAATCTCATTCGCAGTAGATGAACGCCAAATTTGTTCAGATTGAGATATACAGTCTTTTACGTTGTCCTCCTCATTGTTATCAATGACATTAAACGAACTAAACCTCCCGGCAAATTCATAAATGTTTTCAGCAGTAGTAACAGGGTTACAGGCCAACTCGGGCCTATTGCCAGCTCGGCCTACAAACTCAGTCTAGATTTCCGAACGCCGGCAGCCGTATTACGAAGTAATTAGAAGAACGAAGGAGTAAGTAAGAAGTACACGGAACAAAACGCACACTTGCTTGACCTGTGGGACCACGGTTGTCAATCATGTTGCGGTGTGCCAGTTAGGGAGAGTGGCAGAATATGACTTTCGTTTCACCGAGCAAACAGACGAGTCCTCATTTTGTACGTAACCGACACAGCCAAATCAATATGGCTGCCGGCGTTCGGAAATCTCGCCAATATACTAACAAAAAGTCTTCTAAAGATATCATTAGTGGACCAAATGTATTGATGTTTACATGATTGATTGAACAATAATATCTAAACATATCGAGGCAAAAATAAATGATGAAAATAGTAAAGGAAACGTCAAATTCATAGTTAGGCCGAGTTGGTATCGGACCAAAGCCGAGTTTGTAGGCCGAACATAAGTCTTCTTCCTTTTCTCCGCCAAAAGTTCAAGCAGTGCGAACTTTTTTTCAAATATATCTCCGCCAACTTTTTATCTTTTGAGATTTTGTATGAGGGTCTATTACGAAATTACCTTTTCGTGACGGACGGACAATTGATACTTTCGAGCACTTTAAAAATTGCAGTATAGCGTTTGATGATGCACTTTTTGTCATACCCTTTGGGCCTAGTAAAAGCTTTTGAAAACAGCGATGAATGGTGCTTTAAGTATTTTTGCAGAGCAGCTAGCTCTCAAAATGTTGGTCGTGACGGAAAGACGAGATAAAAAATTCTCTTTTTAGATTTTTTACATGAAGTATATTTCTATCTAGAATACTCATATATTTTGTACAAATTTATGCTTTCTGTAATGATATATTTATGTGGAACAATTAGTAATAATGTTTTCTTGAAAATCTCTAAATTATCAAATTTTCTGGAGAAAAATAGACAGCTCGTTGAACGTGACGGACGGACGTGACGGATGGACACAAATTGTCAGTCAAAATCATCACTCATATTTTCGAAAAAACTGTGATTGTTCTTAAGGGGTTAGAGTAAAGAGCTAATCGAATCAATTAATTATAACGTTGACAAAGACTCAGTTCAAAAAATATATGGGGTATTTTTAATTTGTCCATCCGTCACGAAATCGCAAAAATTATAAAAATGAAGAACTTGAAGAAAGAAGAGATCTCATGGGAAACTTGATGAAGTTATGTCATAAAACAGCGTTCGTGAAACCATTGCTCACAAATAATACACCTTAACCAATCCTCTTTACCAAGATAAGAAGCTTTACACATTGCACAGGTGTTATCTTCGTTAAAAGAAAGTGGAATAATAGGATGGTCGCAAACTTCAGGATTACCTTCTTGCCGGTACCAGTGCTGGTAAAATGGCTTGTCGTCACTAGCCATCTTATAGAAATTCAGCCTGTATACACCATCCTCATTGAAAACACGTTTCACCATATGCACCTCTAAAGTGCCATGAATTTTCAAGCAGCTCTCGATATCATTAGGCTCTTGTAAAATATCGCTTGCAGAAAGATAGATGGATTTGATATTATTCATCGCCTGATCCGCATATAGTGCAAACGATTTGGCGTTGGTGATTTGGATCTTTCCAGATTTGACATCACGGAAGATTTTATTCTTTACTGTTCCTCCTATTCCGTCCATTGGCCCTTTTCCATGGTGGCGTTTATTATAGCACCATGTGACATCATATTTTTTGTCCATTCTTGAAATCAAATAGAACACAAAACTTGAGCGAAACTGGGAAGCACATCCATCACTCCAGAGATAAACCTTGGAGATCGCTGGCATTTCCTTAGTAACTTCCTCAAGCACTTTGATAACACATGTATGTGCGGCAATTCGAGAATGATCTGTTGCCTCGGAGGTGACCGTAATGTTCCTTGTTTTCAGCTTTCCATCATTTCCAAGAAAATAACAGCATGTTGTAAAAATAGAAAATGTTTCATGTCCGAAATAGGCACTCTGTATTTCTTGCTGTTCCTTATTGGAGTAATTCTCACTATAATCAACGTGAACGAGAACAGCATTTTCCTGCAAATGCTCCTTAAGATGATTGTAAAATTTGTTTTGTTCACGCTTGAGAAAAATGTGCTTCTTTAGAGTTTGGATTTGAACGTTAAACATTTCAACCAATTCACTAGGGGGCACGTTAAGGGTCGCTTTCTGTACTTTGTTGTCAAATTTTTGCCATTGGTAGACTTGCTGGTTTGCTTGTTGAAAATCAAAATCCCTCGAATTTAGCCACAGAGACTCGCATACGGTACAGGTGTGGTCATACATACATGATCTACTGCTTGAATTGCAGGAAAATTGTTCGACTAAGTCATGGGGGTTGTTTGGTAAAACGTGTTCGATTCTTGAAAGGGATTTGGAAACATAAACCGCGTTTTCACAGATCTCACATAAACAGCTAGTTTGTGGAATATCTTTGTTGTACACTAGCTGAGGCTGGCTCTTAATAAATCCATAATGTTGACGAAATGTAATTTCTTTGGAAAATTTTGTATTAAAACTTTTACCACCTTCATTAGAATTCAAATTCAAAATACCAAGAATACCTTGCATACTCCAAAGCAAGTAGCGTTTTTGAGCAAACATACTTTCTCCGTCAACCTTTCCAAGATACTTTTGATCTTTCATCCCTGGCTTGGTGTAAGTTTTGTCAGGTCGATCAAAAAATTCTTTCAACCAATCAATCTCTGATTCTGTAAGGTGGTTGCTTCGTCTGCCAACTTTATTTGGGTTTGAATATTGGATTTTCAGATTAAACTGTTTTGCTAAGGATTTTACAATTTCCACCTTTTTTCTTGGTGAATTTGGCAGAGCAGACGCAGCCTTTTTCAAACTCCTAGCTTTAATTGCACTGTTTGAGAACTTGGATATGGGAGATGATATATTATCTTTAGTGGTTTCTTTTACTTTTTTGGCTTCATCTAGCTTTCTTTTGCGGTATAGTGCTTTGACTAATCTTTCTTTTTCCAGTCTTTTTTATTAGCTTCTGGGTCTAACATTTTCAATTTTGCTCGCTGGTGTTTCTTGCGGATATTTTCTTGTTCCCTGACTTTATCTTTGTTCTTTTCACGGTATTTTTTTGCTCTTTCTGCTGGTGTCAAAGGCATTTCTAGAACAAAATAGTATTCAAGTTTGCGTGTCATCGCATTATTATTATCATTATTTTATTATTATATTTTTTATGTTGTGTTTTTATTTTACACGTTTGGTAAAATTCATACTTACTGTAATTTTCTTGTAAACAACCAATCTAATTCGATAAAAATCAAAAGATCACATGTGCAATTTGCCAATTGTAGAACTAAAACTTATTAATTTGTTAACTTATGCAGGCAGATGGCATTATAAACGAGTGCTAGTAAAAGAAGAGAACGCACCAAAAACATGAATTCGAATCTTTTCCTAATGATTCCATTGCATTGCAACTCTATTTACGTTCAAAAAATGTAAAAAAAGTTTTTGTCGTGACGAATGGACAAAAAGAAAAACGTGATTTAAAAATAAGTTTTTCAAATTTTAGCATGTTCAGCCGATATTTAACAAAAATCAAAGTACGCTGAGATAGTTTAGGAAAATTTTTACTACATTTTATTTTTTTACATGATTTAGAGGTAACTTTTATGACTGAATTTTGTGACGGATGGACAAAATACAACTTCTCTTCTATAAATAAGTTTTTTATTTCGTAAAGTGACAGTGTGACTTGTTTTAAAATTACATTTCTGCGTTGACAAGGCCAACCAAAGATCCCATTTTGATGAGAACAAGTATATAAGGGACTTTATGCTCTGTCAAAATTTGTCCATCCGTCACGGAATTTTTCCAAAAGCACGCGGAAAATGCCTGACTGGAGTAAAAGTTAGTTCCTAAAAGGGGAGCTATGAATGTTTTTTATTAAATTTAGGTATAATAGGTTACAATTTTACAGATTTTTAAAAAAAATCATGAAATATTTTTTCTCGCCTTGATGATAGCCAATTTCGTAATACACCCATGTTCCTTGTTGTTGTTGTTATTATGGAACTTGATTTTCGAACTCGCAACGTAGCTGAGGCTGTGAATAGGCAAAACGATGCTGGTTTTGAGCTCTTTGATTAAGGGACATCCCTCAACTGGTGTTTCGAATTCCTCGAATCGCATATCAAATAGGATGTCATTGATCTTCTTCTCAGCAACCAATCTACGCCGTTTATCTAATGTTTTCAACTGCTCTGAGACGTACAAGGCGAATGGTTCTTCAGCATTTTTAATGGGAGTACTTGCACCTTTTGGGCGGTCCAATACATCAATACATTTGGCGATCAATTTCTGCTTTTGATCAGCTGGATTTGGCCGTTTTCGTTTGTTGTCGTTTTCAGGAGTTTGCTTTGACGACTTAACGGGAGTTTCGTTTTCAGATTCTCTCTCTCCGTCTTCTTCGTCGTCTTCAAGTGAATGTTTTGTTGGTTTTTCAAAGTTGCGGTGCTTTTGGCTGTCTTTTTAACTTGTTCAACAAAGCGCATGAATGACCCATGAATAACCACGAGCTATCGTAAAGGTCGTCTGCACTTTGCCCATTTTTGGCTTTTGTTTCTTTAGCCAATTCCCTCCCATGATGCGCACGAAGTGAGTTCCATTTAGATTTAATTACGTTGAATTTTATCCCCATCTCTTCTTTAATCTCCAACAGAGCTTTTTCTTTGATTTTGCCATGTTTTGAATTTGCCATGCCGGTTATGTCTTCTTGCTTTGAATTTGTCATGCCGGTTATGTCTTTTTGTTTTGAATTTGTCATGCCGATTATGTCTTCTTGTTTTGAATTTGTCATGCCGATTATGTCTTTTTGTTTTGAATTTGTCATGCCGATTATGTCTTCTTGTTTTGAATTTGTCATGCCGATTATGTCTTCTTGTTTTGAATTTGTCATGCCGATTATGTCTTCTTGTTTGAATTTGTCATGCCGGTTATGTCTTCTTGTTTTGAATTTGTCATGCCGGTTATGTCTTCTTGTTTTTACACATGTTGGTTTTAATTACACGAGGAAATAAATATTATTGTTTTTATTTCTAGGATGTGAATGTGTAACCTTCAACGAAGATTTTTCCAAATTATGCCTTGAAAAAATAATCCTGGATAATGTTCTGACGGCACTACACGAGACTCGAGGTGATGCATTAGAAAATAATCCTAGCAATAGGTCATACAGATTTGCTGCATACAAACAATTTATATGGTTTGTTTTTAAGCACTTAGGAAAGGGAAATAGGCGTGTTATTCCATCATGTGTAATTTGGAAGATCAGAGAGAAATATCCAGAAGAGTACTTTTGAATGGGGAAAGGACTAGGGTATATATATATATGTACAATATAAAGCAACCAAAATATAACAAACTAGAATTTATAATACAGTGAATCTTGATCTCTGATTTGCTATAGCAACGTTTTTATCTGGTTTTGGAATTGGTGCAATGTTTTTTGGCGTAGTTTGTATCTCAGGTGTCAGAACGGTTTTATTTTCAACAATGGTCTCCACAGTTTTCTCCACCAAATCAGAAAAATCTTTCAGGCTTTTTTGTTCCATAATTGGTTTCGAAGACCATGTTTTTGTGGCTTTTGAAAAGGTTATGTTGTAACGATTTTCTCCCTCCTTCGTTTTGGCCTGATTCAAATCATGACCAAAATTAAAATCAATAGCAGCTAACTGAGTTCGTGAAATCATGCCTTTGAGTGAAAAATGTGTGATTTTGGGGGCCTACTTGTTGATTACTGAGTGATACACCTTTAACACACCAGTGTGAGAAAATTTTGTTAGATGCGTCAAATCCTTCAAACTTGTTTTATCAAAAACGATTGCTTGGAGGGCCTCGAAGGCTTGTGACTTTGGTGATAGTCATGCTTTACTACGCTCGCTTTCTTTCGACAATTGAGGATGGCTGCAGGAATGATACTCAATGTTTCCTGTCCAGCTATGTTTATTTTGGACATGGAAGATTATACTTGTCCATTTCTCTTTCAAAAACAATTCATCTTCTTTGCATGTAGCGCAAGCCCACCATAAGTGATTACAAATTGATTTCATCCACGGCCGCAACTCCTCGCACGACTTCTTCTTTGACGCATTCAGCAACTTGGTTTTTATAGATTTACTGAAATGCCATCCATCAAATTGATGCTCTATGTTTTCCTCTTCTTCACGCATGTACTTTTTAATTTGTAAATGACGGTCAGTAGTCAAGCGTTTTACGTTCAATTCTTTCCCTTTCACCTCATCTAATACCTTGATCAAACCCGCCTTTTCCATTCGATTTGAAATCCCACCTGTCTCTGTCACCTGCGTCAGTGAAATAGCAATAACCTTAAATTAAATCTTGATCAAACAAAGAGTATGTTAAATACTTTGCATTATGTCCAGGACTGTCACACCTGCCATCACCACTTAATATAAGATTTCTTTGATACGAGTTAGAAATAATCATCTCCCGTTCCTTTTGCCATGCTTCATTAGTTATCCCATACATGTACCTCTCATTGATCTTATAGTACCAAGATTTTGAAATCCATGCAATGTCAAGGATTTCAAAATATTTGCTGAGTTTTCGATAAGTACCGTAAAATGCCGTAATCAAGCGCACCCGGTTATAAGCGCACTAAATCCTTACCAAAATTTTATTCCCGTTTATAAGCGCACCCTTAGATAAACGTGTTTAGGGGAAGGAGATATCGAAAACAATGAAATTGAAAAAATGAAGGTTTTGTTTCACTTAAAATACAAGAGTTTTTCTCCTTCTTTAATTTTGTTACGGATATAGTTTTTATGAATTTTTGCAGCATATATGTAATATGTACACGGAAGTTCAATTCCTCCTCCAGGAACCCAAGTGCCTTCAGGAGCACGACGCTTTTCACCAGTAATGACTGCTTCCATCCAAAAAAATCGCCACCCTTTCATCATTGGATACAAAATCCTGGCCAAAGCTTCTGGCACATGTCTCACAAGTTTTTCTACCGGTTTCACAATACAACCTTTCTTCTGTTTCTTTTCGTCCTTTGACATAACTTTAATAGCATTGTCGCTGTGATTGTTCTTGTCATCTTGTCAGTTAAGATTATGTTACGAAAATGCGGCACCACTCTTATCAATGAGTGTGCCACCTGGAACAACCAGTCGAGTTCAACCATTGGATGTGGCAATAAACAAGCCATTTAAGATGTACGTGAGAGAACAATTTGAAAATTATTTAAATGAAACCTTGGCAACAAATTGACAGCAGGTGACAGACGTATTCTAACTACAAAGTGGGTTGCCAACGCTTGGGCGAAAATAAAAGAAAACAAAGATTTGATTGTTAGGTCTTTCTTGAAGTGTGGAATTTCGAACAACCTTGACGGATCGGAAGACCATCTTGTTAAGATTCGAGGTTTAAAAGACTACATTATGCCAAAACCAGAAAACAATTTCCACTTAATGAGTGACGAGGATTCAGAATGCTCTGATTCGGATAGTGTTGAGTACGAACAGAGCGATGTTAATTCTGATATTTCTGATGATTCAACAACTGACGAAGATTAAGGAGGAGAGACATTTTAGATCATATAGAGCAATTTTACTTTATACTTTATATGAACTTTATGGGGCAATACACATCAATGAAAATAATTATTCAGTTATTCTTTCTTTTTTCCTTTCACTTTTTTTATACTCGATTATAAGCGCACCCTCAGATAAGCGCACCAAAGTCTTACTATCACCGCTGATAAGCGCTGCGCTTGATTACGGCATTTTACGGTATTTGAACTGAAAAGCACAGCCGCAATTAGTTTCAAGTTCCCTATAAAGTATCTGTTTTGCATTGGCTGAGAACGCCATATATGTTCTTGGCCGTTTAAACATAAAATCTTTACACATAGGGTCGATCCTTTAACGATGACCTTCTTAATGACAACAGAAGATGCACAACTGGGACAACGCTGTAGGAGTAGATATAAACACGGCCAGAAAACGATAAAAGCACTTTTTTGTGGATTTTTTTTTTCTCCTGGTATTTGTGCGTCCTCTTCAGTTTCAGTTTCATCAGTGGTGTGAAATGATGTATCCAAATCAAACTCTGACTGCGTGTCAGCCTCGCTCGCCTGCGTATTAGTTTCGGATATATCAATGGTCTGTGCAGATTTTTCTACGTATGTAACTGAAAATGGTATTGTGATATTTGTTTGTGTTGATGCATCCACTGATTCTTTCTCAGTCTGGCATTCTTTAGAATTCGACAAATGTTCATTTTCTCTGTCCAGTTCTTCCATCTGTTCGTTGATTTCAACAGCAAGAATATATATATAAGTATATAAAAAATTATTGGCTAAAATGAAGATGCTTTTACCTGGCTTTTGTGAACGTTTCTTGTCGTTTATCACTGCTCTTTTGGTTTTGAGATGGTTTGTTGTACGAAACTATAGTTGGAACAGCGTCTTCAGTGAGGATTCTCTTAGTAGGTAACCCAAGCAACTCATTCTAAAGAAAAAATGAGAGTAAGATTGCTAACTAGCTACTAGCAAACTTAACAAAATAGAAACATCTAACTTTTAGTTCTTTTACTTACTTTTAGTTCTCTTTGAAACCAATTTTCTTCAAAATGATGATGACAAACCACTATGTTTTCTTCTTTCGGTAAATTTGCTCTCTTTAGCTTTGCTATTCAAATTTTCTTCATATTCTTGTCATTTGGGAGTTTGTAAAAGCTTAATTTTCCATCGTTTCTCTTACTAGAGCTGTTTGAACAATCAATTGCCGCGCAATGAACCATTTTTGACTTCGATTAAAAAATAATTTGTTTATAACTCTTCTCTTTCTTCTCCAGTACTGTTTTAACCTTTTTGTTTTGAACATTCTCTATTCAAACAAATCGCCATATATGACGTCACGCGCCAAGTATGCAAAAAGAAGGAAAAATAAAAAAAAGCTTAAAATCAGTCAATGGGACCTTTTTTTTAAAAAATAAACCTCGCGATCATACAAAACAAATGATGGAGAATTTAATAAAGAAAAGTTATATTTTGAGTGGACTACTCTTTTAACAGACGAAGAAAAAAATAAACAAAACAAAAACATTTAAAAAGGTTGTTGTGTTTCACAATTGTTAAATATGGCAAACCCTACATCTGAATATAGAGTTTGTATATTTTAGAACTTCTATTTAATGAAATGTATATTATAAATAAATATTATAATAAATTCTATAAACGAAAATTAGTTTTCAAACGACGACTTTGATGAATTGAATTATATAAACACTTTTAATAGTGGTTTGCGGTCGTATGACTTTGAACCAGATTATTCCGACAGCCACTATACCAACAACTCGTTTTATTTTTTAGCCTAATATAAAGGTAACAATCGTGCTTAATTTTTAAGTTATAACAACTATTATATATTTCAACTCATAGCCGTACGAGGCAGGGGTGCAGGGGGTGGCTATTATTCGGGCAAAAATGAAGAAAATTCGGGCAAAAAGTTTCGATACATCATTACTACCAAACTACTACACTTGCATATTATATGTGTAAAAAGTGATGTGAATTTAGGCAAAAAAGTCCGAAATTGAATTTCGCTGTCTTTACCTTACGATTAGCAGGGTAGAAGCCGCCAGAGGTGTGGCGCAATCGCGCCGTAAAAAATATTGTTCCGCACACCGCAGCGCTAGGTTTATTTTTTCTAATTGGCAATTCGGCTAGGTGTCCAAATTTTAATAAAAAGTTTTGGAAATTTTGGAAATTTACTTTTAATTTTGGAAATTTACTACTGTACTCCGGTAACCGTACAAGTAGTCAATCAGGGACTTTCCCCAAGTTGCTGTTACTCTGTTGCAGATTAACGGTAGTAGTAGTATTTATTTTGTTGAACAGTTGAAACTCTAGATCATAGCTAGTCTATTGTTTGAAAGCAGTTCTTGCACGATGGATGGAAAGAGGAAAAGATCATACAGAAAAACTATCAAGTGTACAAAATGTGGAAAACATATCGACTCAGATTATAAAAGTGATCATCTGAAGAGAAAGCATGGAAATGATGAATACATTAGGTTTAAACTAGTTGATGATGATCCCAAACAAAGAAAGTTATCTTTTATCTGTTTTTCGACTAGTTCAGCAACGGAGTGTCAACCAAACACTAACCACAAATGTATGAACAACGAGGCTACAAACAATGGAATTGGTACGTAATTCCGAGATTATTTGTATTGCAGTAAATGATGAGCCAAGCTGTTCAAGTACCCCAGAAAGTGTTTTTGTCAATAACTCTGATAAAACTAATAAAGAAACTGCTGATGCATCAGAAGATGACAGCAGTCATGAAGAATCTGGTAGTAAAAAAGTCAATGAAAATGAAGGGACTGAGGATGGGGCCAATCAGCCGTTACTTGGTATTTATTCTCCAAAACAATTTTCCGATGAAAACACCCCAAGAGATTTCAACCCCAAATTATTTGAGACCTACCCGTGGACAAGCTTTATCCCAGTAACAAAAGGTATAGAACCATAGAATGCTTCCCTTGCCAAAAGTTCTGTGGTGGGGAAAACTTATTTCTCTTTTCAAACTGGAGGAAGCCAGTGAAACTTTAAAAACATGCCAAAAGCAATCGGCATCAATTGGCAATGACAAAATGGATAAATTTTCAAATAAACAAAGCAACAACAATACTCATAATAGCAATTCTATGATAATAATTTATATGATTTTTTAACTGAAAAATTCTTGCTCGCGAAAGTTAAACTCTCAAAAAAGTTTTGATTCCTCCATTTTTTTTGTTCTTGAAAGTTTCTCTCGTACAAAAATACATTCAAGTAATGGATTTCTTTTGCTATTGAATACACAACAATTGAGACACAGTTATTGTTAACTATTAGAATGAATAAAATAGTAATTGATTTTTACAACAAGCACGTTTATTGCTTCTCCTTTCTATATACTGAAGAAATATGAAAAACAGCCACACAAAAAATTATTTTAGGAAAATTTACCAGTGGGGTAATGGGGTGGGCTTCAGCTCCCAAAGCAAAATTAAGTGGAAAAATGTTATATGAGTTTGAAGTAACAAAACTGAAACATAAAGAAATAACAGAAGCAGGCATGGTATGGTTGCTCATATGTTGCAATATTATGATACACATTATATATATTCTAATTATGATATTCATTGTATGAAACATCGGATGATGTAATATATATCAAGTTATATATAATATATATTGTGTGGTATGTAATATATATTATTTGTGAAATTATATGGTCTGTAAAATTATCTTAGTTAAATCTTCGTCTGGTCCTGATTGTCTGCAGCGCTTCTTTTTATGAGCGCGCTCTTAAACTGCAAGAAAATTTAAAACAAAGATGGCTGACGAAGAAACAATACGTCGTCTAATAATCATACGTTTTGTTTTGTACACCCCGAGATTTTCCTCGACTTCTTTTTGTCTGGTTTGTTCATACAACAACGTTATCAATCCATTCAAATTATCCCTAGCATGGGGGAAATCTCCCTTCAGTGATTCAAACAAAGAAATTGCTATGCTTATTCTTTCCAACAGTTCATTAAAATCACGTTCGATTGCCCTAACAAGATCTGATGTTTCTTCAAAAAACAAAGCAATCTCTTCAGTTTCATCAGTTTCAGAGTCTGCCATCTTTATTATTATTATTAATTTTTTCACTTTAGTTTTTCTAAAATAACGCGAGCGTTAAGTTAATTTTCCAGACCAGACCGAACAAAGTTGGTCAGATTTCACTGACCATATATTTTGAACATTGAAAACATATATAATATGTAACATAATATATATCATATACCATAATATATAACATAAAAAATGTACGATCTTATTTTATATATTATGCATTTTAATAATATATATGGTTTATATGATTTAACATACTACATATCATAATATATATTACCTGTCATAATATATATAATATGTATCATAATATTGCAACATATGAACAACCATAGCATGGAGAACTCGTTTTACTGTGAGCATTTTCTCTTACTAGCATGCTTAAATGAATTATGAATTGTAGCATCTCTCTACATATCATTTGATGTCATTCTACATTTTGTTTTCTTACCATGGCAACCCATACCATTACATCATTCTCAAACTCATACGTGACATATACTCAGCCTCCCACAGGGCTCATTGTCACCTCATTAACCTTTTGTTTACACGTTTACATTTGTATATATATATTGAACGACAAAAACTTCCTCTCCCCTTTGTAAAGAGAACGCCAACGTAGATTGAGCGAGAACAGTTGTGAAGTTTTTACTTTGGAATTAATGGTTCAAAAAACGAAACCGTTGAAGCATTAAAGAATTACACTTGTATAGTTTCTCATGTTTTGATTTACAACGTCACATATGCAACTTGTTTTCGGTATGAAATGCTATCTCGTTTCTTGTTTTTTTTCATAATAATAACTTTGTATTTCATTACGGCCCACATTATGTCCGTGGTATTCGTTGTATAGCTATCATTATGTCCGTGGTATTCGTTGTATGGCTATCATTATGTCCGTGGTATTCGTTGTATGGCTATCATTATGTCCGTGGTATTCGTTGTATGGCTATCATTATGTCCGTGGTATTCGTTGTATGGCTATCATTATGTCCGTGGTATTCGTTGTATGGCTATCATTATGTCCGTGGTATTCGTTGTATGGCTATCATTATGTCCGTGGTATTCGTTGTATGGCTATCATTATGTCCGTGGTATTCGTTGTATGGCTATCATTTCAGAAGTATTGCAAACACTTCGAATGAACCAGTTTGCGAGTCAAAAAAACGAAGATGAGTTCGACATAACGAATGAAATTGTCAAGAGAATCACTCAAATGATAAACCAGTCAAAAATGTGAGTCTGTCATAACCGAATGGGGTCACCTAACTGCGACAAAGCAAGTAACCAGTTTGCTTTCTGTAACAGCTTTTGAAAACAATGTAAAATGTGAGAGATCTTACTCGTTCTCATAGAGAAAGAGACTGGCTATTGCATTTGTCCGCTCTACAACGTGCTTTACCATTGTCGTTTGCATTTGATTGGACCAATTACAAGCTTTGGTTGTTACTTTTCTTTGAAGACTGCCTGAGTCTGCATGTTAAATATCCACTAATTCATGAAAACTTTCTACAATGAGAATTTGTTGTGAAACTAACGAAACGGAAAGGAAGCGGGTTACCCATGGACCAAGCATTTGAATCGAAGTACAACAAGCAGACAAAGAGTTCATCTGGTATTATTGGCATCGCACGAAGGAAAGAAGCAGTTTGCAAATGGGGTCTGATCAAACACGAGAAAGCCAATTATTCAAAGATGGTTCGTAAATTGTCATGGATAGACAACGAGGATGATTATTCCCTTCACCATGAATTTTCACAGAAGTGCAGTGAAACCGACCAAGCGTACATTCAGCAGCTAGCTTCATACATTGCGGAGAGAGGAAATCCATTTGATACCGAGCACACAGCGATGAAGAACCTCGTAACTGGAGCAACTCTAGATGATGAAACGGCATCTTTCTTTTTAAATTGTGTGACAAAAGGAAAAGAAGCTTATGAACAATTCGTGAAAGAACGGCTTTACTCTAAATCTACCAAGCTGTTTGACACAATCCCAACAACGCGGAAGGGAAAAAAGAAGGGAAAACTACCAGACGTCAAAAAAGAAACAGTGAATTCGAATGATCGACTACACCAGACTGCAAAACTTTGATGTTGCCAACCTCCTAACGCATGAAATCGTATCAACTTCTCTTTACATAACAAAGGACGGAGAACTACAAAAATCGCCGAAGTCAGAGCTTGCGAGGGAACTGAAGAACCTACTTGAAGAGCCAGTTATTGACTTCATGGCATATGCTCGAAAGATTCTTACTAAAAAGATGAATTGTTAACCTACGAAGATTTTTTCAAAGCAATGTAGAGGACACTTTTAAGTTTATGCAAAGGATGTTCCCGCATCGATAAATTGTCTTTGACATATATCTACAACAAGGATCAAACAAGGCGAGCGAAACAGAAAAAGTAAACTTGATCCAATCGAAACAAACATCTCGTCCACTCAACAACAATTACCGGTTGAAATGGACAGATTTTGGTCATCATCATCAGACAACAAAATGACGTTTCAACAACAGTTTATCAAGTGGACAAGTTCTGAATGCATTTCTGAAGCACCAATCTACCTTGGATTTGCTGAAAACATCACATCATCTTTTATAGGAACCCGCTGCTCAACAATGGTTGAAATTGATTCCATGAGAAACGATCACGAGGAATGATGATCGTATGATATATCATGTCAATCAGTCCGTGACGTCGTGGCTTAAAGTAGCTGTGGAACTAGCGGAACGGTTCGAGTCTACTGTCGTTGATTTATTGTTCACGCGCTAACAGGTTTTCTATTATCAGTTTTCTCGTTTTTAATCGTATTTCGATAATTAACCCAAGATCTTCATTTTTAATCTTCAAAAGGTTGGAATTATTGTAATTGGAGGCATCTACATGGCCGTAACAACCGGGGGCCTTATTATGTGTTTTTAGAGCTTTCAGATAATAAATTTTAAATTTTTTCCACTTCTTTATCCTAAATATTTTTCCTAAGTTTCCAAATTGAAAATGTTTGCCCTGATCTACGATTATCTTCCAGAGTGTAATAAATTATTTTTTTTTAGGTTGTGACACAACAAGCAAACAAAACCGTTTGGATTGAAATTAGCTTTTAGTGAAAACTTTCATCGTTTGGCTTCGTTCGGTCAGGGAAACTTCGATGAATATATGAAATCACTAGCCGAAACATTTCACGTATGCTGTATTTCAAAAGATGGGAGCATCCATGGCTTTGACGAGCTGCGGAACGAAACATACAACAAGAAATCTAATGAATGTGTATCTCAGAACTCCCCCTTGTTTAGGTTGAAACCGTGTTTGGCAAGAGGAAGAACACTTAGCTAATTGGGAGCCCCTTTTTGCTTTGTTTGTTGAACGACTCTCAATGTTTCGGGTGTAAGTGTGTTCTCCGCGTCTTTAACTTTCATTTTAAGGATTACTTCATTGGTTTTATTGATATCGCGTTTCTTTGATTTCATTTCATCTGCGTCTAGTAAAGAGTTACCTTGTAATGCCATAACCGCTATAAGTGGAGCAGTGACTGATCTCGAGTTTTTTTTATTCGATAGGTGCTTTTTCTGTAAAATTTGGAATACTTAAACCGCCATGTTTTATCGGTAATCTAAATAGTTTCATATCTTGTTCTGTTATTGTAGAACCAAATATTGATGGAAGAAGTTTTGGAAACATTGCGTCATCAAGGGGTGTTATAAAGTTCTCCATTCCTTCAATTGTTCGTAAAAAGTAAGTCATGCGGTGTTGTTCGCCAAGAATATAGGCCGAAAATGCGGCACATGGCATGTGTGTTTTCGCGAATTCAGAGAGTCTTTCGATTTCCTTACACCACTCGTTGACTTTGTTTGATGCATATTCGGCTTTAAAGGAGTGGTCCCATGAAAATATCACATTTTAGATAGTTTCGTTTTTGAATTCTCCATCATTGAAATAGTATAAACCATTCATGCTTTTTTTAATGTTTTGTGAACACGTAAACAATGCCTCAAGTTTGTTTTTATAAGTGAGCTTTTTAAAAGAACCTATTTCATGACGTCAGTGATGGCGATTCAAAAATAAGAAGAAAAAGTGAGTGTAGAAGAAATATCACGCGATTCTCATTTAGTAAAAATGTCGGATTATAGTGACTTTTGACACAAATGATGAAGTTATTTAAACTGATGTTGAAGACTTCTTAGAGGAACACTTGGCAATGAACTTAGAGCCATATCAGTTTGAACCAACTAAGAAGGCTGACGACGCGTATGAGGAAACAGAGGTGAATGAAGATGAAGAATCTTTAGCGAGACATTGGGAAGAGCTTCGAGTGGGCCAAGTAGAATGGTGTTTGTGTAAAAACTGTAAAGTAGAGTCACGGGAAATAGATTGTCTCTGCTGTAAAGAGATTGATGCAATACCAGATGAAGAGATTTCAGGTATATATTCTCATTTTTAATACATGTATATACAATCTATAAATATACCTTTTATACATGTTGCTTCAAAAATAATTGAATAAAACCCTTACACAGTGAAGGTCTTCGGCCTAACATCAACACGCTTTTGATTAACCCTTCCCTTTCTTTCTTTACATGCTTTTAAAGTGAGTTTTTTTTATAATGACTAGGTTTCGACTGTATCACATTAAATGAAGATTTGAGGGGATTTGAACGAGGAAAACACCACTAACAAATCATACCGGTTTGCCGCCTATAAACAGTACATTTGGTTTGCGTACAAAAGACTCGGAAAAGGAAATCGTCGAGTAATTCCATCATGCGTAGTGTGGAAAATAAGAGAAGCATTCTTATATTTATTTATTAACGAATATTTATACAGGATAAAAACAAGTCAGTTTACAAAACTGTTATTAAAATGCGTCCTGTTATATAAACGTAAAATTTAAAATTATTCATAATAAAATAAATTAGTAAAAATTAGTATATACATGAATACAGATTAAAAATTTAGCATTCAAAATACTCTTTCAGTTTACTTTTAAAAACTATTAGTGAATCTATTTCTCTTATTTTAATTGGGAGATTATTATAAATCTTTGCTCCCATAAAGTAAAATGATTTCTTCGCAAACTCTAAACGTACTTCTGGTAAACAGACCAACTTGTTGTTGTTTCTGGTCCTCTCGCTGTGGTTGTTTAAAGAAAAATATTTCTTGAAATTATCACAAATTTCTTCCTCAATGCACTTTTTTACAACAACACACGCATTTTTCTTGATGACATTAATCGTTTTCGGAATTTGCGCTGCTGTAACAATTTCGCTCGCTCGTCGTTCAATCGAGTCGTACTTGCGCAGCTGGGTGGTGGTTGGTGCTAACATGATTAAACTGCTGTATGTTAGCAGTGGCAAAATCATCATCATATACACCTTAAAGCAAGCTTCTGGTGTAAGGCTTGGTTGCAGTTTAGCAAGAAGACGAATTCTCCCGCTCGCTTTTCTGTATGCCAAATCGAAGTTTCGCGTTAGGGTCAACGTCGGATCTAATAGACTACCCAGGTATTTGTACGCGCAGGTGTTATTAATTTTGACATCCTTGCACTTGATGTCAAACTCTTGGTCGAGACTAGATAACTTTTTTGCCGTACATCTCGTACACCGTACCCAGTTAACTTCGCAAGAAGTATACTGTGACTGACGGTGTCAAACGCTTTACTGAGGTCTACGAAGATGGCGCCCACCAGCATTTTGTTATCGACTTCTCGACGTATGTTGTCAAGGAGAAGTGCGGCCGCGAGTTCTGTTGGCATGTTTTTTCGGTAGCCGAACTGGAATTCGCTAATTAACTTGCGATCTTCTAGAAACTTCATAATTTGTTGGTGGATAGCGCGCTCCAATATGTTTGAAAATATCGGCAGTATCGATATTGGTCGATAATTTCCAGGGTCATCGGCTGGCCCAGACTTGTACAACGGGACGATTTTAGCAATTTTCCAGGCTCGTGGTACGATACCCTTATTTATCGAGAGATTAATAAGGTGTGTTAACGGTTTTGCAATACTCGACGCGCTGTCTTTAATCATGCGCGCTGGCAATTCATCTGCGCCGGTCGCCTTGTTGACTTTTAGCGATTTCAGCTGTTGATAGACAGATACATTTGACACATACTGAAATCTAAATCGATCTTCAGTTTTGGGGTCAATGTTCTTTGGACTTTTCCAGCAAAAGTCTTTCATTGTAAACGCCTTTTTCTTTAAAAGGTGAATTGCTGATGAAAAGTACTTTTTAAAAACGCTCACAGGTTTCACATCATTGTTGGAATTTGATGGAAACGGAACACTGGAACGTTGCTTGGTCAGAAACACGTCTTTGACTGCTCTCCAAAAGTTTTTTGGGTTGAGTGCATTCTCGTCTATAATGTTTCGTTGGTATTCACTCTTTGCTTTCTTCAGCATGTTCGTTGCTCTATTTCGAAGCGTCTTATAGAGCATCCAGTCGACGTCGCTTTTGCTTCGCCTTGCTTTTCGCAGGACTTTGTCTCGTTCATTCATCACATTCTTGATTTCGTCGTGCAGCCAGGGACAAGGCTTGCCCCTGACTTTCTTTTCAATCATCGGTGTGTGACGATCAAACACACTTTTCAATGTTTCCGAGAATAAATCGACAGCTGTGTCTACGTCTCCGCTGTGGTACATTTCACTCCAGTCGAAATCTTTCAGCTCTTCATTCAAACGCTTGGCATCGTAATTTTTATAATTTTGACACTTTATTGTTCGACCAGCAAATTTCAAATGATTGATCTTACGAAGGCATCCCACCATGTCATGGTCGTTTAGACTTGTCGGGAAAACATCTGTGCACTTTATCGTTGCTGGATTGTTTGTCAAAATAATGTCGATAAGAGTCGAACTCGTTTGTGTTATTCGTGTAGGTTTTGTTATGATTTGTTTAAATCCATACAAGTTTCTCTGAAGAAGATGGAATATATGTGCTTTTTATAGATAGATGGCTAACTTTAAATATTATAGATAATGTACATATATAATAATTATATACGAAAATAACAAAATCTTAGTTCATACACCAAATCTTGATCTTTGATATTTCAGAATATCATCCTTGTCTGGTTTTGGAACTGGAGCTATATTTTTTGGTATATCTGACGGATAAAGTTCTCCAATGGTTTTCTTTTCCAAAATAGATTCTACAGTTCTATCGACAAGATCAACAAAAACGTCCAGACTCTTTGTTTCTTTAATAGGTTTGGCTGCCCAGGTTTTAGTTATTTTTGAGTAACAAAAATTGAAACGTTCATTTCCATCTTTCGTTTTCGCTTGTTCCAAATGTTGGCCTTGGTTGAAATCGATTGCAGCTACTTTGCATCGTGCATTCATCCCTTTGTATGAAAAATGCGTACTTTTAGGAGACCATTTATTCAGAACCGAATGGTAAACTTCTTAAGACACCAGTGTGTGAGAACTTTGTAAGATGCAACATATCTTTTGAAATTGATTTATCGAAGATAATAGACTGGAGGGCAAGGAAAGATTTAGATCTTGGAGAAAGCCATGCCTTTGAGCGCTCTTCCGCAACTGATATATCTGCGTGACTGCATTCATGATAGACGAAATTACCTGTACAACTGTGCTTATTCTGAATGTGAAATATGATGCTCGTCCACTTTTCCTTTAAAAGCAATTCATTTTGTTTACAAGTTGCGCAAGCCCACCATAAATGGTTGCATATCGATTTGATCCATGGTCTTAAGTTTTCACATGCCTTTCTTTTCGACGCGTTCAATAGTTTCGTCTTGATGGATTTGCTGAAATGCCAAACGTCAAATTGGTGATCTATATTCTTTTTTTTTTCTCGCATGTACTTTTAAATTTGGATGTGGCGATCGGTGGTCAGTTGCTTGATCCTTTGGCCCTTTTTACCTACTTCTTCCAAAACTTTGATTAAGCCAGCCTTTTCCATTCTATTTGAGTTACCGACATCTGTTACTTGGGTTAAGGAGAGTGCAACTATTTTAACAAGGTCTTGATCAAATAGCGAGTAAGTTAGGTACTTGGCATTGTGGCCGGGACTGTCGCAGCGGCCATCTCCACATAGAAACAAGATTTTGATTCACAGATTCGGAAGCGCTGATTTCTTGTTCTGGTTCCCATGTTTCATTTGTCACGCTGAGCATATGATCCTGTAAATGGTAGTAGCGCGATTTCGAAATCCAAGGTATATCCAATATTTGAAAGTATTTGCTGAGCTTCCTATGTGTGTTAGAGCTGAAAAGTACAGAGGCACATAGCCTCAGGTTTCCAAGATAATAGTAATTAACCATCGGTTGGGAACGCCAAGTATATTGGTGGTCGTTTTGGCAAACCAGATGAAGACCAATTGCAGAGCCTTTTTGAATGACTTTCTTGACAAATGATTGGGCGTTACAATTAAGACATCGTTGAAGCAAGATCGAAAGACACGACCAGTATACAATGAAAGCACTGCCACCTGGCTTTTCGTTGTCATCTTCAAGCATTTCCTCCTCGCCTTCTGTTGATTCTTCTTCCAAACGGAATGATGAGTCCAACTCGGGGTGGGTACCAGAGTAACTGGTTTGGGAGAAACAGTCGGTAAATTCATCAAAACTTTCCATTGGCATTGTTTGTGTTTGCTGATCCACACGGTCTGTGAAGTTTGCGTCGATATTGATACCATGGTGCTTTTTGTTTGACTATCTTTTGAATTTGTGATTAGCATATTTTCGATGTCGATTAGGTCCATTTCTTCATTGGTTTGAAAGGCATCATCAATGAGCTGTCGTTTATCAGCATTCCTTTGTCTAGCTTCTGTGCTTTCCTCTTCACGGACTGTTTGGTGAACGAAAACAGGGTCGGTATTGCACCATCGTTAAGTAATCTTCTCGGGGGTAAACCAAGCAATTCATTCTAAAAGAATATAAAACAAACCATCAATCTTTTCATAGTGTTGTACAAAGAAAACAAACACAAAACAAATACTGTTGTATTTTCCTTACCTATAGGTCTCTTTGAAAACAGCTATTTTCGAAATGATGGTGACACAAGACGAATTGTCTTTCTTGAGGAAGATTATGTCGTTTAAGTTTGGATAGCCATATTTTCTTCCTTGCTGGATCCTTCGGGATTTTGAAAAAACTAATACGTTCCTCGCTCTTTTTGCGAGAACTATTTGTACAATTTATAGCAGCACAATGAACCATAACGAAAATTGTAACTTTCTAAATTTTTATCTCTTGATTCTATCATTCAATAGTGAAACTACTATAAAAAACACACAAAAATCTTTCACTTTTTCTTCTTTCAAATCATTCGCCGTCTATGACGTCACACAATTTGTAAACAAAAAAGAGGAGAAAGAAAACAGGGCGATAGGCGATCAACCGGAAAGAATATAAAAAATGTATGTATGTTGAGTTACTATATTAAACATTGCGAATCAGTTGAACAAAAGTTGATTTTTCATGGGACCACTCCTTTAAATGATTTGCTACCAATCGACGCACCAAGATGTCGCTTCCCTTCTGTGGTAAAATTTATACCACTATCTTGGAATAATGTCTTTTCTCGGTGACACAATGATCGGATAAGCGTCTCCATATATTTTCGTTGACAAATCAAGCAAAAATTTGTCATTCTTATCTTTCATAAGTCGACAAGATTTGATTAAACATCGAATTTTTTGTTTTCAAAAAGGGCAAAATTGTGCATTTTAACTCCCATATTTTGAAGATATGAGACTAAGTTTGCAAATGCACCACTTTAAGACACAACATGGCGTATGTAAACAACCTAATAAAATACTAGATGAGTTCAACCAGTCAGAAGTTTTTCAATTTTCGATTTTCAAGTTCGTTTTCTTTACACCAGTCTACTGCTTCCTTTATTTGGGATTCTCTAGCTTTTCTCGTCTCTTCTATCTATTGTAGTTTCAGCTTTAGTTTCTGGCTTTGTCTTCACCTTTATCGACTTTCTTGGCACATTGACTTTTAGAGAAAACGTTGGTTTACCCATACTGATTTTAGTTTATTATGTTAGATATGCCCTAAAAAACAAAAAATATATGTTAGGCACCAAGTTATGAGCACAAAATCAACAAAGAGGAACTAGAGCAAACCATTTTTGCATTTTATGGTCGCATAGGACCTATTTGAATGTTCTCTCCAATCATAGCAACAGAAATTTAGCTAGTGGAGAGATATTGCAATTTATGCCATGTAGAAGTTAAGGGACTTTTCCATCTAAACTACCAATTTATATTAGATTAAGTTTGTAAGCTTTCTTATACATGGAACTGCTTTTGATATATTAATGTATATTAATGAAAAAAAAATCATTCCTATCAAAATTTCTCATTGCAAAAAAAACAATAATGTCTTGTGTAGTATTTAAGGGGCACATTTAAAAAAAACAATGAATTTTGATATGCATTTATTCTGGATACAAAAATCCATACCCAGGAAAGAAAAGACACATAATAGGTATTTTTAAATCACAAAAAAAAATTTTAAAAAATGGACTTGAAATTTTGCGTAATTTTAAAGGGGCATCTACTGGTAGACCAGAAAATATTCGAGCTGTATCTTCTTTCTTTATACGTTTTGAAGTGAGTAATTTTCCCTGAATGATATCTCCTTCCTCTATTAATTGGTCTATTTTTCCAGTATCCCAAAGGTCTAATCGTTCCTCTAGCTTTTGTATGTGGTCTTTTGATTTACTCATCCTAGATGGCTTTTGGAGTAACAGGCTAAGAAGTAACATGAAAGCTTTTAGAGAAATACTTCGCAGGTTTGTATTCCTGTTCTTCTGCCAAAAAGATATAAACAGGGAATTATTCCTAGCAAACTAGCAAACCGTGAACCTCTTTTTTTATTTTTGAAATTGAATCTATACATGAGAGCGATCATATTTTGCCTTGGGGACATCGCTGAAAATTTTTTGAAGTCACGTGATTGCTGACTAAGCGCTGTCGGTCAGCAAAAATTTAACATTGTTTATAAGCGTCGGGAAGTGGCTCATTCGATAGAGAATTTAAAAATATTGAAATCGTATGTAAATACCTTATGCTGAAATGTTTTCGTTTTCGAGTTATCCAGGTATAAACCTATTTGCAAAAACGGGGGTAACAAATGTAAAATACACTTATTTCGTTCTGGTCTGTGGATCGGGAGGTAGAGACATCGGCGATTTCTGAATCTGTTTCTTATATAAACGTATACCGAATAGAAATAGAAACGTGTATCGAAACGCTCGTCCAAGATTTTCTTAATGCTGAACAAACGTGGAAACATAGCTACGGTTTACACACCTTGACTAACTAAGAAAAACTAAGAAATTGTTTTCTGCTTAAATAAAAAATAAAAAAGTAGAATTATTATCTTTGTATTTTATTTTAATAAGTTTGTTAATGCTTCCACAGGGCCGCGCCTTGGAATTAAAAGTGGAGGGGGCACGTGTAATATACTATCGGAGGAGGCGCCACCATGGTTGGCGCCGACGAGCCCAAATTTTTTTGAAAAATATGCCTTCTAGAATGGCTAAAAACGTACTCTTTTTTATATCCTTTCCTGAAAATTTAAGCATGATTAAGTATTATAAAAAAAATCAAAACACAATTATTATTTCAAAGTTCAATTAATATCCTCTTGTAAAAATTTCCCAAAATGATTATGTCTCTTAGATTGACTATCTACAAAGATGTTTCCCACTTTTACAAAACAAATTTTATCCGTCAACTCTTTATGTGTGTTTAATATAGCTAACGTATTAAATCGTTTTTGAGACATAGTCGAACGCAGCCATGTTTTTAATCTTCGGGCGGTTGAAAAAGATCTCTCTGCTGTTGCACTTGTTGCGCCGTTGACGAGAAGCAATTTTATAATCTGAGTGATGTTCGGCATTAGAAGGGTTCTTGTTTTAGGCTTCTCAATACCGCAAATAAATCAGCAGCATGCTGTGGATTTTTTTCTTTTGTTAGCGTTTGGAGTATTGCTAACTCTGTGGGTATGGCAGCTACATCCACATCTTTACCATAAACTAAGAAATCCAAGAAACACCTCGTTTGCTTGAAATCCCTCGTCTACTGTTCTTACACAGAAACTCATCTGCTCTTTATTGCTTCAATCTGTATATTCATCGCACATTATAGAAAAAAACCCATTCATCCGAATTTTATCCAGTTTAGAGGAAAGTACCTGGCGAGCCATAATGTCAAGTAATTCATTTTGCACGTCATGGTGAATATATGTCTGACCTGATTGACCCAAAGTTTTCAGAATGTTACGGTCTTTTGTGCCAAGTAATAATAATAACTGAATAAAATTATCTTCATTATGTGTCCCTTGTAGTGCTATCCCTTGTCGTGCCAGATATCTTTTTCCAATAACAGTTTTTGGGAAAGCGTAGTTTTTATTTGGTTGAAAAATTTCGCTTTCAGTTTTTTCGCAAGCCTCAGTTTCAGTTAACGGTGGACAAACTTCATTTACGTCAGCACTCTGCTCTTCGCATGTTAAATTTTCTTGAGGATTTTGTTCTTTTGTTGATTTAAAAAAGTCAGTTAGTTTTTTACTCATTCTTGTTTCACTTTTGCGACCTCGCTATATCACATACACTTTTTTCTTGATTCTTCGATTAAGCATTCGAAGACATTCCATTGTAAAAGAAGCTACAAACATCGTCTTTATAAATTTAATTTATGACCATAGTGTGTATGATCAATCACCTATGAGTTTTTGACATCTAATACAAAATCAAATTGTAGTATGCATTTGCTGCATTGTAATTCTGGGCTCTAACAAATATTTCTTAGTCAAAAAGTGGGGGGCCATGGCCCCCCCGGCCCCCCCTATGGCGCGGGCCCTGTTCCAATTGATTTATTCCAATCAGTAATGCTCTGGTATTTTATGGAATATTTGCCATATGTTGAAGTTTTAAAAGGAGGTAAAAACAGCTTATCATTAGAAGCATTTCGTGTTGGTGGAAATTAATAATTTTAGAGAAAAAATGACTGATTGAAGAAGAAACATATTGTTTAAGTGAATCGAAAATAAATAATATATTTGCAATTTTTGATATGAAGTTGTAAAGGTTGAATATTAAATATTAAAACCAAGAGCTTCATAGGCGAGACTAGGGCAGTTCATTGAGTGGAAGGTTTCAATGGAATTCCTATTCAACTCTGTTCTAATAAAGCCTATGTAAAGTATATCGTGAAATTTGATGACGTCGAAATGCCAAAGTGCTGATAGAGTCAAAAGTCACAAAATACGTGTAGATTAAATATTAAACAAAGCTTGTGTCATAGAGAGTTTCAATATGGATTTTTCTTTCAAAACTAGATCGATGCGATTACATTCAGCATTTCATTATGTCATCGTTGCAATAAACGCTTTATAAGTAAGATAAAAGCCAAAAATGTACAAAAATCTAAAGATTTCATCAACATAACAATATTTTTTACTCACCACCTATCAAAGCATTGATTGAAAGTGTTTGAGACAAATTTAAAACTCCTTTAATGAATGCTTTATCCATGAGTAATATCCAAGGGACATGCAAAACCTCCTAAAATATCAAGGGAATGCCTACTCAACTACGTAACTTTTATCTTTATCAGAAAAACAATGGTGTTTTCAAACTAAACTATAAACCTACAATTTATATCTTTATAGAAAAACTAAGCCCGTCATGACATTGTCTGGGCCAAGTAACCCACCTGGACAAATTTTCCGGGCAAATGCATATATAACAAAGGAACTGACATTGAAGCAGACATTGACAAATAAAATAGATAGCTATATAATGCTCTCGTTAAAATTCTATGACAAAAGAATAACTCTGCTGTAAACTTGCCTATCTGTTTTTGTATAAAAATACATATATATATGTGCGTGTCTACAAGTGGCAATCTGTGTATTTAAATCTTTAAAAATCAGTTTCGAGAATTATATTAGCCCTCTTTTGTAAAACGATTAGATTTGAATTTAGATTTTTCACGCAATAACAATGCATATGCACGTGCAAATTTCGCGCATCATTTCTTTCAAGTAGTGAATGTTGCGCCATTCCATTTTGAAATTAAAAACTTCTAGCTCGCTTATTTAAAGGAATTTCTTTTTTCTTTTCGAAATCATCATCAGGTTGAGCGTAATCGAACTAATATATTAGTTTCTTCTCGATCTGCAACACTGTTGTTTTTCTGCATATCGTTTCGTTTTACGCGTCTTGGCATCACATTTCATCTGTTTTGTGTAGTTCCCAACAATTTTGTAGGTTACAATGCCAAAATAACCCAATATTTTCATTTTGCTTTGTTTTCCAGTTCATACTGTACGAACACCTAAAAGATAGCCCCTTAAAATTTTAAAATTCGTGCATTTTCCTCATTAGCTAAAATTAAAGACAATCTATCACCAAAGTTATAGTCGTTGTTATTATTGCATGGGTTTTCCAAGATGGCGGACGCTCAACCCCGACAAAACAGAAACTCATTGCTGACGATTTCCTAAGATTTAATGTCAGAGTGATGACCACCACATGGCTACAAGTGATGAAAAACAGTTAGCAGAATATTTTGACATTAACTGGAATAAAGCATTCGAATTTGCGAAAGACGAAAAACATTGGAGCAATTTGATTGAAAAAATATATATTTAATGTTATTGCAATACACGTTTATTTCTTTATAAGAAACCTAGCGAAGGTCCTAGTAGCAAAGGTTTCTTAATTATGATGCCAAAATTGAAGGTTTTTAGTTCTAAAAGTTTCTTAAAAAGTTTCTTAAATTTTACTACAGTTTAGAACCCCAAAATGGACCAAAAAAGACAATAACGAGTAAAGTATGTGTTCATTGTATTTTGTAGTTCTTAACAAATATCACTCATCTAACAAAAGTACGTCAACTCCATTAAAATCGTCAACTTCTAATTCGAACGTTTTATATTTCAAAAAGTAAAATAATTCTGGTCGTTGCCAAGGTTTGTCTGGTTTCAAGGTTTCTTATCCCAAAAGTACTGATATTTTGTAGTAGCAAAAGTTTCTTAATTTTTGAAGAAGCTACTATAGGTTTATAAACGAGTTTCTTATAAAAAAAATAAACGTGTATACGGAATGTAAATCTGACTCACGGTCTTACCGTTGAAAATGTACTTTTTAATTTCACTAAAGTTAGCCCTGATCGTTAGGCCACTCAAACCAAATATCCGAATTCTTATAAAGTAACTTTCCTCTAAAACTTGACCTAAGAATTCTTTATGTCTTTGCGCGCAATGATTGGGTGGTTGGACCTACACGTGATATCCCCCCCCCCCCCAATCGATTTAGTAATCTATTTATTTACCTTGCCAAATGAATCTTCGACTCCCTTATCAAAAGATGTTTTCCATATAATCTTTTGTAGAACTCGACTACAAGCGAGACATTATGGAAGGATATGTTTAAGAGGTAGTACCGCCATAATTTAGTAAAGAGATCGCGAAACGACATTTGCAGCTTTGTTCGTTATATTGCAAAAGAATAGAAACTTGATTCGGGAACTGTAATTAAAACAGACTATAATGGTTTAACTCAATTACTCTTAAATCAATAAACAACCAATACTACCCCGTTGATATGAGGCAAATTCTAGTGTTGTATAATCAGTTATTAAAGAGCAGCTCAGCATTTAAAGCTCTCAAATCGAGAAAATCACGTAACTTTAAAAAAATCTCACAAAAGCGTAAAACCAACAAAGTCAACACGGCATCGCTTACTAGTGTCGAAGCTATGAATGGCTTCTTGATCTCGCGTCTTGCACTGAGTTATGAATAATAAAAACTTGCATATTGAAATGCGATGTTGAATTATTCAACGAGCGCCTGTCGTGAGATATTCAAACGGATGAAGTTAAAAGAAACTTTGCTAATCTGCAAAAATGAAGAGAGAAAATTGTTTTTTCATAGTCGATATGCAACGATTGGATGTTCGTGTTGTTTTAATTTATGTTGAAACGTTTTCCATCTTATGCTGAAATTTCGAAGCAAAAGTCGGTGCTCATTTTTCCATTTTGAATAACGCAGTTATAATGTAATGATTCACGAATGCTACGCACATTTAAGACTTTTTAATACTTACGCAAAGGTTGATCGGCGAACAAATAATACGCGCTTTTGAATGCGCAAAACACAGTGATGCCGTGGTTAGACTTTATGCAATACGTATTTGCAACTAGATGCTCCTTTGATTTTTTCTTATTCTTTCTCTTCTTCCCTACGCTGGACTTTAGTCATGATTGATAGAACAGGCCTGCGAAAGAACACACCCACACATATTCTTAGCCTTGCAATAAATTAAATTAATTAAACTAAAATATATATAAATAATAAAATACTTTATGCAGTTTATATTTTTTGAAATAATCACAAAAACCTGCCTCTCAACTGAACAGTAAATACAAAGCAATAGATGGTTTGATTTACTCTTGACGTCAGCACCTCATCTGACGTCATTAACTTTATTTTACAAACAACAGCATTAATTTAGCGTCAAATCACAACCATTTGCGTTCGGCCACAACTCCATAAAAAGAACGCACACTAAAAAAACGATTTTCACTCCAAACCTTAACCTTTCAGTTATTTAAATGAAATTAGAACGAAAATGGCTTTTGTGTTTTTGCGCCTACTTGGTGCAGTTCATGGTATTCGGGTTTCACAATAACTATGGTTTGATTTATCACGTGTTCTTGGAGGAGTTTAACGGCAGCGCCGCAGAGACTGGTAAGTTATCCACCGTACTTTTACTGTAATATAAAAGTCCTTATCACGATATCAATGGACTTGTCAGTAATGATGCGTCAGTGTTCTTTTTAATGATGACGTCATTTTCTTCTTGTTTCAGCTTGGATTGGATCTTTCTGTATGGGATTGGTTTTCAGCGTTAGTCCACTGGTGACCTTGGGAATCCACTACTTAGGTTTGCATTTGATGATGGGGTTCGCCGTGTTACTGAGCATGATATCATTCATTGCTTCGTCTCTTGTCTACTCCATTCACCTGTTACCATTCACATACAGCGTGCTCTTTGGTGTCGGATCGGGCATCGCTAACGTGGCGTCACTATCCATCCTACAGGAATATTTCGACAGCAAACAGATTTCTTTAGCGTGCGGAATTGCTATCAGCGGTACGGGGGTGGGCACTCTAGTTCTCGCACCGTTATTGAATTTTCTCATCACTAGATATGGGTTTAGATGGGCTTTCAAAATGGTAGCAATGTTCTTTCTGATCTACTTATTCCCGGTGATATGCTATAGACAGCGGTCGCAAACGTCTGATAAAAATAAGGATATCGAATTAAAGACGTTCAGCAGCAATGAAGTTCAAACGAACATAGAAAGTGCGTCTATGGCAAGGAAAAAGGCGCGTTGTTTTGACAAAGATATTTGGTGTGTTAGACCATTCCAGGTGTTTTTGCTGGGGATTTCAGCGTTTTTTCTTTTCTATTGCATGCCGTTTATATTTTTGGTAAGTCAGTTTTAAAATGATCACGTTTACTAGATTTTCCTTAATACTATATATTTTGCTTCTAAGAATGAGGTTTTCGGAACTAATCGTTCATCTGCATCAAAAATTGAATATTTCGAAAGTGCGATTAATTTGAAAAGTGATTCCTTGATTGTTTTGAGAGGAGACAAAAGTGGAAGAATGGAAGAAGTCTTCCTTTGATTTTCTTCCGGAGATAATTGACTAAGTTGAAGTCATTTTTTAAGAGCAAAATTAGTGAAAACGGCAAGCAATCAATAATTTGCAATCCCCTTAATTAACAAATATTCCTTTAACTTGTTTCTGTACTTGCATGTTACCCAAGCAATTTGGTTAAAATCAATGGAATCTAGGTTGTATTTTCGTTTAGGTCGACCACGCCACAGCCAACGGTTTCCAGACCAGAGAAGCTCAGTATCTCATTGGTTTGCTAGCAATCATCGGAACGGTATTCAAAATTATCAGCGGTCTGTTGATCTCATACGTCAAATGCATCGATCGAATGACGTTATTTTTGACGGCGATGTTGCTTGTCGCTGTTTCGCATATGATAGCGGCTCGGGCTGAACACAAGTGGCAATTCTATTTGTTTGTCGTTTTATTTGGTATGAGCGAGGGGGTCATCACGGGACAGATAGTAGCAGTGGTCACAGATTTAATACCCAATAAGGAGAAAGTCAGTAAGGCATTAGGAGTGATATTTGCGGTGATGTCAGTGCCAATCATGGCCGGTCCCTTCATAGCAGGTGAACTTCTATTGGAGATATTACCGTTATACACAGTGGACATTGAACCAGAATATACGTACTTAAGGATAATATTTTGGCCCAAACAATTAACATTTTTTTTGTTTTTGGCAAAATATCCTGAGTTTATGATGTTCGGCAAAATATCCTTTCCGTGTACAGTTTATTCTGCAAAATACCCTTTCCGTGTAGATTTTATTCTGCAAAATACCCTTTCTATGTACAGTTTATTCTGCAAAATACCCTTTCCGTGTAGATTTTATTCGGCAAAATGTCAATTTGTGTAGATTCAAGAATACCCATAATCCTCTAACCTGAAAACTACAATATGACTTATCTGGCAAAACTATATTCATTGAATCTGCAATGACTTGTTGCTCAAGTTTGTTTTTAGTTTACAAATCCAGCGGAAATCTTAAAATTTTCATCGCGAAAAATAAGAGTTCATGAAGTAATTTTCGTAACACGTTTCGTTATACTTACATTATTTTCCTTACCTCAGGAAAGCTGAGCGGAATAACCCGTAGTTACGTCATACCATTCTACGCTGCCACCGCTACAACCTTGCTCAGCTTCTTGATAACCATGACAACAAAGTTCTGCATTAAGAAGAAGTCGTTAATGATTGACCAGCCGAATGCTGTTTTGGATTCGAGCGAGCAGCTTTTGTTAGTTACCGGAAGTTATAACGAAACCCCACTGTTTAAAAGAAGTCTGGCATACAGACAATAAAATAGTTTTTTATTGCGAAAATTTCTACCTTTTTTCTTAACTGTAGATATATGTAACGGTTGTAAATTTGAAGAAAAGAGAAAATATATGTTTATAAATACCACGGTATAAATAAGTTTTCTGATACAAATATTTAACCCCAGAGAAAAAAAGCTAAATGTATATACATACATATTAGTAAAAAAGTAGTTATTTTACTTTTATTTTATATATATAATAATTATTGATTTTTTATATTTTAATTAAGATTTAATTAATTATTCCCTGAACTTGAAAAACAATTTATAGGAGAAAATTTCACGCAGTTGGGCACTCCAAGTCGACTATGTCTTCTTGTTTGTGCTGCAAACGGTGCAGTGGTAGATTATATCTGAGCACGTGGAAACATATGGTCCATGCTACGAGCGCACCAATCACCGCCCCTCCAATGACATCCGTCGGGTGGTGTTTGTAATCGGCGATGCGTGTCAAGCTCGTGTATAAAGCGGAACAGAAGAGTAGGATTTGTATGAACAGCTTCGGTACGTGGTACAACTTAGAGGTGAGGGGATGCAGGTTGATGTAGAAGATAAGAAACAATGCGCAGTAGACTAAAACGAATGCATTGTATTATATAAATTATAAAAGAACAATTATTCATTAATTCCATGCTTTATTTAATTCCTTAATTCCAACTTTTGTTGCTATTTAATTCCATGGAAAACTGAACGCTAAATCATGAAGGAATGGCAGACATTTCGAAAGATTCGAATAAAGGATATTTATCTCATAAATATTTCAGAATAGATCAAAGACCACGTGAAGAATAAAAACAAGACAGTCGGGCAATGGCTATGATTGTTTGTATATAAAACACATGCAATTATCATCGTTTTTATATCAAAAGGTCAAATCAGCAATTCACATTAAGAAAACCAGCATCGGATATTTTTACAATCAGAATTTATAGTGAGTACCATTCAACAACCATACTTAATTACCTACCACAAAACGACGTGTGTCCGGATGGGAAGGATAATCTGGCGTCTTTCAGTTTGTCCAACTGATCGGTGCGACAGATCTCATCCCCCACTATGAATATGTTGCCGCCCGACTGCTGTGTACACGTCACTTTTGACCAATCGGGATTGCAAAGAGTGAGGTAATGCGGTCGCAACCGGCCGACCGTGTATTTAGCCACGTCAGTGATGAACGTGTTCGCCCCGGCGCCGTAAAAAAAGATACATGACACGATGAAGTAGCGCTTGAAAATTCTTTGGAACACGTTGTTAAATCCTGACGCCGCAAAACAACTAACTCAGCAGCTAAGATGCTCAACGAACAGAGAACAAAGGAGATCGCAACTAACGGACCAACGGGAACACTATTCTTTAAAAAAGGCTTGCTAATGGAGTCGTCATGGCAATAGTAACCACGGACAACTGGTTTACCGTAGTGATAGAAAACGAGAACCCCAAAGCCAAAGGACATGCAGAGAATAAAATGAAATAACATACGGAGCAAAAATTTCCATCTCATTATGTTGGCTGAAAGAAGATTAGATATATATCAATATAAGTCCACTATAAGCAATACATTGCAGATATAAGTAAATTTTTATTGCCTCATCAGCAAACATTTTACGCGAGTAAGTAACATTAGTCTCATTTAACAACAGTCAGTTTCGAGTATGTGTCGTCTTTAAACTGGTACACGGGGAAGCAATTAAGATGGCTACTACTGGCTATCAGTTGTGCGAAATTCGAGAGCGCTAATTCCTACCCGTCCGTAACAAGTTGCGGTGAATTGTGCACACATATAGTTGAAATCAATCACAAAGATTTTTTTCTTACCCTCTAGCAAAAACTAAAATTCAAAACTTTGAACCGTAAGGACCACGCCGGGAAAACAATTTTATATGCCCTAAGATACTCTCCTGAAGTTCCTGATATTATATGGTCATAACTGCCACAACTGCTCAGAAGTGGAAGACCGGCATCTTCCTTAATCTGATCACATCATCTTTTTAGACTCTCAGTCGGGGGTTAGAAAAATCATCTTTGTAGGCTTTTTACTCAGCACTTTCAGAGGGTCTATTTACATGACCGGAATATTTCAATTTGCTATCTTTTATACATCCAAGAACTCCTGAGACACATGGAGACTAGTATAACATGTGATAACTAGCACGTGAAGACTAGTATAAAATTTTTGTTACATCTTTGCATCGTGAGTCATCAACCCATGGTATCGAAAAGATTTTCAATCTGTCAAGCTGTCAATGTGAAATGGTCCAAGCGCAATTTAAGATCAACATATCTCCCATATTGTTCTTTTTATGGAGGCTGATTTTGCTATAAAGTTGTCCGTTTTATCTCACGTAGAGTCAAGCATGAAAGGGTCAATCATGAAATCGTTTCTATTTCTGAACCTAGTAATATAAAACTTTTAATGCAGGTGATTTCCAATTACGCAATACAGTATATTAATTATAATTATTATCTATAAGTTTACTTCTTTTAAAAAACAGATTAGAAGAAGAAGTTTAACCCTCTATTATCGTTATTTCTCTTTGTCTAAATGTTTCCATTAACACAATAAACCGGCAACCGGCATACATTCATGGAATTTACGGTAGAACAAAAACATGTTGCCATGACGCCATCATCAAGTTTTTTCTTTATCAGTCGGTGTTTGTTGGACAACGTGGTCAATCACACCAAAGTCTTTCGCCTCTGAGGGAGACATAAAGTTATCGCGGTCGAGTGCGGCCTCTGCAAAAAAACTTAGTTTAGAGTCATACTTTTACCAAGTATTTGTGTTATGAACACATGCTTATTATAAAACCACTCCTCGAAATATTTTATAAAATAATAAACTGTTTTTTTTATTAGTCTGATGAAGACCTACACTAAGCAGGTAGAAATATAGCAGAATAAAATCATACGAACGACCATAAATATGTGTATTAAATATTATTATATGAAATAATTAATCCCGTCCAACTTAAATGGATGACAAATAAAGCAATGAAATACTTGATCATGGACTCCAGCTACATTGAACAAAAGATTCCGATGTTATACAAAAACTATACTTTTGTTCTTATCTCCCTCGAGATTACTTCAGACAGTTAAGAACATGGAAAACACTCCAGTTTTTTTTTTTTAATTCAACCGGATGTTTTTTGTACACTCACAACTAAGCAGATCATGTCGGAATAAAAATTTACCGTAAAAAATGAAATGCTCTCGAAAACATCTCATTATTTATATATATATATAAATAAAAAATATGTTTTTTATGCACCTGATGATGTACAGACGTACGAAAAGCTTTGTGCTATTTTAATTGAAAAAATAAATATATTGTTTTAAAGAAAACTTTAAATCATTAAACTGCATCTTATATTTAAAGTCTAGTCTAGTCTAGTCACACAGTTATTAAATTTTTCGTAGATTTTTTTATTGAAAACACATACCAATATCGTTAACATGTTTGCTAGTGTGTCGACTGTAGATCTCATTCAACATGGCTTTGAGTTTCAGTATTTCTTTAGCTTGAATCTCGATGTCTGTAGCTTGACCCTGATTTGAAGCATGCAATAAATTAATGAATGATAATAACCAAAATCATTCTGTGCTTCTGAACTGCATAGCCTTTGTTAAGCAGTTTTAACAACAGCTCTGTAACTACATAAGGGCGCGCGGTTTAAATCTTCTTTGTTTTTTTGTTGTTGTAAAAGTTTGCAAATAACACTTATAAGTATGGTTTAAAAAGAAGCCGGACTTATTGGGAAATAGACGCTTAAAAAAAGTGAACAAGCTTATTTGTAACCACAATTCCGGAGCACTTCGTTTTAATTGAGCATTACTTGCCTGCACTCCACCGTGGGGCTGATGCAACATGATTCGGGAATGGGGCAATGCATGACGTAGCCCGGAGGTACCGCTGGCCAACAATAGCGAGCCCATGCTGCACGCCTGTCCCACACACCACGTGGCCACCGGTGGTTGAATGTACTGAAAACATCATAATTAAGCAAGTAATTCCAGTGAAGATCCTAGATTGAATCGATTAATATATATAGATATATAGATACAGTGGACTCTCTCTAACTGCCACGGGGAATCAGAAATCGTTCGAATTAAGGAGAGTTCGAGTAATAGATTTAGTTTTTATGAGAGTTTATTAGGAAATTTCCACCGTGCCAGCGAAATTGTTTGAGTTAAGGAGAGATTCGAGTTATAGAGGTTCGAGTTATGGAGAGTCCACTGTATATTAAAAAAATATAAAAATAGTTATGCCTTAAAACCGAAGATCGTTGTTTACATTATTCTACGCATGCAAATTGTTTACCTGTAAAGTATCGTAAATGGCTAAGCCTGACGTCACAACTCCTCCTGAGAATGATGTCAACATATTTATCAAGGAAGAGATTTTTTTAACAAATGACAAAAGACTTTTGAAACTATTATCGGGACCATTTATCGATACTACAACTTTAAAAATCAAGCATCGATAAAATTAAATTGCAAAGAATTATAACGCTAAAATACTTGCAGAAATACTAATCACATTCCATTATATTAGGTCACACTCACCGGGGCTATTTATGTACATATGAATAGGTTTCTTCCCGCTCTCCGACTGCAAAAACAAAAGCTGTGCGACCACAAGGCTGGATACAGTGTCGTCAATCTAACAACAAAAATCAATTCAGGGTCCGGAAAAATAGAAAAAAGAGTAAAAAAATGTGTATTAAAGGACTGGAATATATAGCTTCTATGACGTCATCTTTTACCTTTTATAGCGCGTTTTTTTTTAGATTTCTTTTAAAATATCAACAACTATATCACCAACAACTAGAGTTTGTTTGTATCACATGGCCGTGACAACCGGGGGGCCATGGCCCCCAAAAATCTTTTCAATTATACTTTACATATTATGTTCCATGGAAGTGAAACATTTCACAATTAATTTTCTTCTTGTGGGATGAAAATAGCCTTATGTGTTTTTAGAACTTTCAGATTAGAAAATTTTCTTTGTCGTCCAACCATGGTGGTTTTTCCACTCCCTTATCCTAAAGATTTTTCCTAAGTTTCCAACTTGAAAATGTTTGCCCCCCAAAAAAAAAAAATTTTCAAGTTGTTACGGCCCTGTATCATTGTATCAGTGACCAGCCGTAATCATGAATATAGCACCAGTGAAAGAAGCAACCTTGCTGTTGTCGAAGATCAAGGGGAATGTATGTTAGAGTTTATATCAGCGCTAAAGGGAGAACGAAGACACTTTTCAAAGGATTTTCTTTCTTTCTTTTTTGCTCTTTTCTCTTGTTTACGTATGTCATACATATGGGATACAAACGATAACAAAGTTGTCGATTGCTCAAAACAGTGCGATAATGTACTGCGTTTAAAAATCCATCTAAAACCAAGCTTCCTCTTACAAAAAGTTGATAACAGGCCAAAGTCTCAAGGCATTAGAGCAACGATCAATTCATTGGGAAAACAGCATGTCGCATCTTTCTGTTGAATAACGAAACCTTGTTACAAAAAGTGAAATGATTTAGAAGTTACATACTATAAAGATGGACCAAACAAAGAATGACATAAAAAAAATATTTTCCATTATGGTTAATGCCATTGAACAAAAATCCTAGCCCGTTGGTGGCGAGGAGGGACTTGGAGTTGAAATGAGATTTCTTCTGTAGAAGGCGATCAATTGCAATGATTGTGTATGCTTAACTAAAATATTTGACTACTTGCCTCAAAAATCGCAAAGGTTGCTGTTGACTCGATGAAGGGTTGAAATGATGGTGGATTAATATTATAGAGTCAATAATACGAATCGTCAGGAAAATATTTGGCAGAAATATTCGTGAAGAACCAACACAGGAGCAAGTTATTCAGAGATGACCGCGATATAGTGGACACGTATAAAGGATTTTCTCCAGAAAGAGAAAGTAGACAAATATATATATATATATATATATATATAATACTTTACATTTAATTACAGAGTTGTAGACTTCCAGATCAATTGTAGTCCGTTGTCTATCTTGTTAATTTCAAGGGACCACTCACAGAGCAAGCGAGGATCTGTTTGAGTTTCTGGCTTTTATACAATAGGAGCATCTCTGTTATGAGAAAAACGTGTTTAACAGAGAGTGGCATAATAATCCGATAATTATGGTACACATTCACTGGCTCTGATGTTTGAGTAGTATAAGATGGTAAACGTACCGGACCGAACAAACATATGATCCTTTCTTTGAGTAAACGTGAATAGATGTCATAAGCCCGCTCAGTTCGACCCTGAAATATAAAATGCACCACTACTTGCTTGCAATTAACGAAACTAATTTGCAAAAATATTATCTCCATTAAAAACAGGTGAGTGTGAAATTAACATTTTGCTACGTCATTTAAACAGACCACTTCTAAGAGTTAATTTTTTTAAATGATTTTTGAAAACAAAAGTCCGAACGTACTCCCGTCGCACCGTAATCCCTCTATCTCCAACAATATTCTTGGTTCCTTAGGCATTTTCATTGATTTCAACCTAATCTCCAACTCCTCTCTGACAGAAATTTTGGTCACATTCAAATTTTCCTTTTGCATTTTTTCCTTCAACCAATCAGGTTTCGACCTTAATTCTTGTTCTGACATACAATTCGAATATTATTCGTTTTAAAATTTAAAAACTAAATAAAATGCCTATATAAGAATAACCTATTCTTATATACTCTCAGTCTTTAACCCGGAAACATGAAACAAATCCTAGAAACTCTAGAATAAGCCACGCAATAATTCCAGGAATGTGAAAAGATTCCACCCAGATGATGGGATTCCAACCAGAACCTCTTGGTTCTAAGCGCAATGAAAAAAGACTCTAGAAATATGAAAAATGGCATGACTTACAGACTGCTCCACGACCATTGGTATATAGTAACTTCGTTGCTGCTGCTTGCATAGTGAACAAACTGTGCGCTGAATAGAAATCTATCTGAACAACATTGTTATAGAAGACATATCTAGAAAATAATAATACAAGGAAGAAGGTTTGCCAAAATATAGACTAATACTAATCAAATGCAAGGTTTTAAAATAATTTCAAAACAATGGAACCAATGAAATGCAAGATTTTAAATGAATTTCAAAACAATGGAACCAATGAAATGCAAGGTTTTAAAATAATTTCAAAACAAAGGAACCAATGAAATGCAAGATTTTAAATGAATTTCAAAACAATGGAACCAATGAAATGCAAGGTTTTAAAATAATTTCAAAACAATGGAACCAATGAAATGCAAGATTTTAAAATATTTTCAAAACAATGGAACCAATGAAATGCAAGGTTTTAAAATAATTTCAAAACAATGGAACCAATGAAATGCAAGATTTTAAATGAATTTCAAAACAATGGAACCAATGAAATGCAAGGTTTTAAAATATTTTCAAAACAATGGAACCAATGAAATGCAAGGTTTTAAAATATTTTCAAAACAATGGAACCAATGAAATGCAAGATTTTAAATGAATTTCAAAACAATGGAACCAATGAAATGCAAGATTTTAAATGAATTTCAAAACAATGGAACCAATGAAATGCAAGGTTTTAAAATATTTTCAAAACAATGGAACCAATGAAATGCAAGGTTTTAAAATATTTTCAAAACAATGGAACCAATGAAATGCAAGATTTTAAATGAATTTCAAAACAATGGAACCAATGAAATGCAAGGTTTTAAAATATTTTCAAAACAATGGAACCAATGAAATGCAAGATTTTAAAATATTTTCAAAACAATGGAACCAATGAAATGCAAGGTTTTAAAATATTTTCAAAACAATGGAACCAATGAAATGCAAGATTTTAAATGAATTTCAAAACAATGGAACCAATGAAATGCAAGATTTTAAAATATTTTCAAAACAATGGAACCAATGAAATGCAAGATTTTAAATGAATTTCAAAACAATGGAACCAATGAAATGCAAGATTTTAAAATAATTTCAAAACAATGAAACCAATGAAATGCAAGATTTTAAAATAATTTCAAAACAATGGAACCAATGAAATGCAAGATTTTAAAATAATTTCAAAACAATGGAACCAATGAAATGCAAGATTTTAAAATAATTTCAAAACAATGGAACCAATGAAATGCAAGATTTTAAATGAATTTCAAAACAATGGAACCAATGAAATGCAAGGTTTTAAAATATTTTCAAAACAATGGAACCAATGAAATGCAAGATTTTAAAATATTTTCAAAACAATGGAACCAATGAAATGCAAGGTTTTAAAATATTTTCAAAACAATGGAACCAATGAAATGCAAGATTTTAAATGAATTTCAAAACAATGGAACCAATGAAATGCAAGGTTTTAAAATATTTTCAAAACAATGGAACCAATGAAATGCAAGATTTTAAAATAATTTCAAAACAATGGAACCAATGAAATGCAAGATTTTAAATGAATTTCAAAACAATGGAACCAATGAAATGCAAGATTTTAAAATAATTTCAAAACAATGGAACCAATGAAATGCAAGATTTTAAATGAATTTCAAAACAATGGAACCAATGAAATGCAAGGTTTTAAAATAATTTCAAAACAATGGAACCAATGAAATGCAAGATTTTAAAATATTTTCAAAACAATGGAACCAATGAAATGCAAGATTTTAAATGAATTTCAAAACAATGGAACCAATGAAATGCAAGATTTTAAATGAATTTCAAAACAATGGAACCAATGAAATGCAAGATTTTAAAATAATTTCAAAACAATGGAACCAATGAAATGCAAGGTTTTAAAATATTTTCAAAACAATGGAACCAATGAAATGCAAGATTTTAAAATAATTTCAAAACAATGGAACCAATGAAATGCAAGATTTTAAAATATTTTCAAAACAATGGAACCAATGAAATGCAAGATTTTAAAATAATTTCAAAACAATGGAACCAATGAAATGCAAGATTTTAAAATATTTTCAAAACAATGGAACCAATGAAATGCAAGATTTTAAATGAATTTCAAAACAATGGAACCAATGAAATGCAAGATTTTAAAATATTTTCAAAACAATGGAACCAATGAAATGCAAGATTTTAAAATAATTTCAAAACAATGGAACCAATGAAATGCAAGGTTTTAAAATATTTTCAAAACAATGGAACCAATGAAATGCAAGATTTTAAATGAATTTCAAAACAATGGAACCAATGAAATGCAAGGTTTTAAAATAATTTCAAAACAATGGAACCAATGAAATGCAAGATTTTAAAAGAACTTTTTTTTACTTACGAAAAGTCTCTGGCGCAACATCTTTCCTTTATATTATATTGTTAACTAGCGATATTTCTAAAACATTCTAAAATACGGTCAGCAATTTTCTACATCCTTGTCCTTCCATCAATCAACTTCCATACTTAAAAACTGAGAAGAAGATCGAATAGTTTTTTAAAACCCACAAAATGTAAAAAAAATAAATAAAATTAAATTAAATCCGAATTTATACAGGTTTTTTAATTTGAGAGAAGATGTATTTTCAACATGAGTCTTCGAAAATGGCATTTCATACCCGCTGAAAATCGAATGCATCGAATTAAAGACTTCTCAGCCTCAAAGTTATATTTCCCAGCTTACATAAAGAGATGTGTATACGACATTTACACGAAAACGCTAAATCGTAGAATTAATAAAAAAATGATTTTTCATAAAAAATAATTTCCCATAAAACATTAATCTAGAAATTTGAAATTAATAAATGACTAATTAAATTAAATTAATAAATAGGAATATCATAAAACCAGAATAAATATAATTTAAAACTGAAAAATAATTCCCCTATAGATAAATTTCGAGAGAGCATGTTATTATTGTTATTCTAAAAAGAAAAGAAAACATCTACCTACCAAAATACTTTCAGAACTCTTACATCACAGTGTATGCAAGCCAAGTAAGGATAATAAATAATCAGATATTGTTAAGCAAAAATACTTTCTTCAATAAATATATAAATAGGTAAAAATGTGTAATTACACATAAGACGCAAACATTCTATTGAAGGCCTGGTAACGAGTGGAGACGTACCGTGCGTTCTCATTGGTCATCGGCAAAACTGTCCCCTTTGAATTTTGGTACATTTTCGCCTGAGGGAAGAATCAACAAAACGTGAATATGGCTAAAAGGTTGATTTCCTTTTAGTAAAACGTCTTTCATAAAAAGCAAATCTTCCTTGATATCAAGTTAGAAGGTAAACAATATTACATACCCGGTTATACAGAAACACTCCTAGCACTGCCAACATCATACCGCAGAAATTCACCATGGTAACAGGATTGCGCAACATTAATAGCGAAACAATGATGACCAGAACTCGCTTGGTAGCGTTGGCAACCGAATAACTGAGTGCAGATAGCAAATGAAGAACGGAGAAAGCTGTGACATTTTGAAGGAAGTTGATGAACCCACTGAGAGATAAGGTAGTGAAGTAGTCAAACTTTTCAGTCGTGCTGCTCTAAAAAACATAATATATTTTATATTTATATTCTACTTATGTTTATATCTTCAATTTTTCAGTCTATTTTCATTGTTTTTTGTTGATATGCAAAGTTTACAAAAACAAAAAAACGAAAGTTCATTTCAACTCATAAAATTTTTAGTTATTATATTGTGATTCAATTTTTTTGTTATTATATTATTTATCCAGTAAATTTTCCCTGCTAAAATGCTATCTAGATTTCTGCATGCAGCTGAACATCAAAAGATAAAAATCATTTTGCCAAATGGTCACTGGAGTATTATGAGCTTTACTTTCTGAAACGTCATGGACAAAATTGTACGGCTAACTGAAAAAATGTCACCTGTTGATTGGAATCGTTAGAAAAAAAAAATATTTTACCTTTTTATAGAGAGACGTATGTGATCTATGTATGTGAAAAATTAATTTTCCTTTGAAACAATCAGGCGGAAACTAGATGCTGGTGTACTTTCACTATTCATGGCCTCACTCAAGAAAGTTTTATGAAACAATACTGCAAAAAGTGAAAATATACAACACTTACTAAATTGACATCGTGTGACATCACTGGGGAATCTACGAATATCCATAATGGTACAGCAACCATCAGTGCTACTTGAGAAATCTTAACAAGCATTTGTAATGGGTTCAAGTGCATCTCTTTCAATCCCTAAAACACCACACCAATTTTACATTCAAGTGTGGCCAGACACGATTGGTTCAATGTCCAAATTCTTGTGATATCATTGTGCTGCTACTGTAACCATAGTAACAAATTACGTTACGTCATTAAAGATTTTTATTGAAATTTTCATTGAAACTCCTCGTTTTCTTTCAAATAGAGTTTCCGATGAAAAAAACAAACAGATCAATAGCTGAGAATTTCACCTACCAATTTTGAATAAAGATTTTGCACAGAGAAAACAAATGTAGCGAACAATGCACTGAACATTCCATATAACTCAAACGATACTTCCGTCATGGTTGCTATGCCAACACCCAAAACAATTGGCATCAAGGAAACATAAACCTACTCAAAAACATAAAAAGTATTTCATTCCGTCCTTTTGGTCTTTGGATATCTCAAAGAATTTATTAAATTCTCGCCTTTCAATTATTTGCCAGAAACAAGAACAACAACAGCGTGAAAATAATTAAATCAAACCCACTCACCAACCATGAATGATGCTCTTTGTAAATCACTTTACTCAAAACAACAGTGAAAATAGGAAGCGAAGACTGAAAAACAACACAAAGGCAAACAAATTAGAATGAATATTGATGGTAAAGCAAAAGACAAATATTAATTGAAAAGCTCACAACATGTTCTTCGAATGTTGACATTTAATTTTTATAAATAAATGTAAAATTTTACGACTCACTTTGATTGTGTGCGCGTATGAAACAGACACCCGCCATATACTAACATGCGACGCGATCGACGCCAACAACTTCCCAAGACCTAACGGTATGACGAACCGCAAGAGAAACTGCCTTGAAATGTGATAGTGTGCTCGTAACCCCGCCATCATTAAAATGGGATACATCAAGAACGCGTTGGCGATCATATGAAAGAGAGTAAGTGTGAGAGGGTACGGGTATTTGTTGAGAATCCTCTTCCCGATGACGTTGTTCGCTGATGAGCATATGTACCACAACATACAGAGCACACCCACTTTCAATGTTCGGCTAAATTTAGCCATTTATTATGTAATGCTGAAATGTAGAGGTTGTGCCACTTACTGAAGTTCACATACTTTATCAAATATAGCTTTGCATATTTCATATTATTACTCACAAACACTATTATGGTATTGCTGTAAAATGCATCTTTCGTTATTTTCACTCGAAACAATGTTTGCGATTGCAAAACATAAAATAATTCTTTATACATACAACATACTAAATCTTAAAAAGCAAATATAAAATATTTAGTTTGTTGATTAATAAATATCTGCAACATAAACTAGCAAGTCTAACAATTAATAAAAACAACATATTTCAGTATAAATATATTTATTTTATGAAAAACAACACTTCGTATACGTTTATATAGGTATTTATAACTTTGTTTCCCCGATTGAAAAGAATGAAGGCAAAAAGAATAAAATGAAAATATATAAATACACAAAAAATTAATAGAAATTTTTTGATCTCAAAATGAAATATTCAATAAAAACTTAACAAAACAATAAAAATTTTCTCTATTTACATTTGCTTAGAGCTAGTTGTAATAAAAATTGTCTTGCGATTCGTTTCGCTTGTTGACATCAAAATGCCATCCCTCATTTTATTGTTTACCTTCTGTCATCTGATCGCCATTAACTCAATACATTAAAAGGAAAGTAATTAAAAAGTAAAAATCAGTTAAGTTTATAATCAAACGAAATAAAACAGACATTTTTCTGTTTATTGTTTCTTGTATGAAATCAATAAGAAGCATAGTCATTTATGAATTGAACGATTGTACCTTGGCCAGCCAATAACGTATTGTTATTACAGACAGCTAACGAATGAAAATGAACAGTGTTAAATGCAACTCGAACTTCACCAGGCTTTTCTGATTCGTCATTAGAACCTTGCCCAAGCCTGCCATGTTTGCCAGTTCCCCAACTGTAGATTTTATTGTCTATAATCAAAGCAGCGTTTTTGTTAGCAATTAATTTTGTTGGTCTCTAGAAGTATCACACTCAACTTTATACCTCAGTGAAGTGATATCATTTTCATAGAAACACATTAGTAGTTACACATTGGTAGTTATAGAAATAATTTGACTACCAGTAGTGATGGCAACAGTGTAAGTGTCACCACAGGCAACATGAGACACATGTTGCGATAAAGAAACCAACACCGGTCGCAAGTCACCGTGTTTACGTTGGGCGCCAAGTTGCTTGTATTTGTTTGAACCAGACATGAATAATAAGCCAGTGTCTGTAAGAGAAGAATAATTGAGAGATAATTTCAAATTATTAAACAAATATTGCAGTTGGATAAATTGTACCAGTTAAGAAGGCTACATGTGATGTTCCAACACCTATGTGAACAATCCGATGATCGGAGAGTGGTTTCGCTGTAATCATTGTGAAGATGAGAACATCGGGAGTCTGTGGATCAGATGGCAGATCTTCTTCCAAGAGAACACTAAGCTTGTTGTCTCTGTAGGGAAAGTACAAGATGCAGTTTTCTCTCATCTCAAGTTGTATAACAAGAATTGTGAATGTGATGTTGGAATAAAACAATGAAACTGACAAACAAATATCATTATTCAATATGCGCATTGCGATTATGTTACAATTACATTATAGGTGTACTTGGTTCAAAAGAAAATCTTGCTCCAAAATTAAGATCCAAATTTCCCATTGATCGTAAGAAATAAAGATTTATTGTTAAAAAAAAATGATAAAAAAAATAATTGAAAAAGATATTTTGAGAAACAACATTATGGAGAAATAAAATAAATAATAAAATATAATAAATTTAATAAATGTTTAAAAGGACTTAAATGTCTAAAACTTTTTAACCTGTTGTTTCCGCATGCCAGGACACGCCCGTTATCAGTTATAATGAAGGAATAGTTGTTTCCACAGACAATGGATTTTGGGTTGATATCAACCGATAGCGGAACTACAGTCGGGTTCAAACGCTCCAGGTGGTCATTTAAGCCGAGATTTCCTGAGAGATTCACACAAATACAATGTATGAACAAAGAACATCTTACAAAGCACGATATCACGAGCTTTACAATAAATAGGCTCTGCAACACCTTTTTTTAGTTTTCAACCTAATTGAATGGAAAAACACTGTTCCTTTTTTTCCTTTATTTTTTTTATTATTATTTTTTGGTTATGTTTTTATGACACAACTTTACAAAGCAACAAAATGACAAAAATAAAAATAGAAAAAACTATAGAACTGAATTCTTACCAGAACTTCCTTTTCCCCAAACATACACTTGGTTATCGGCTAAGCAAGAAGAATAAAAATACGAAGAGAATAAAAAAACAAATATTGATATTTAGAAATATATTTTCTCAGACCACTTCAAATTGAGTTGGCCATAATTTGACAACTGATTATAGATTGGAAAAGAAAGTTTTGATTAATCTTATTTTAAAACAACAAACATCAAACCATTTAATGCGTTGGAAACATATACTCATTGTTTGAAGGTTTTAAAACACAAAATTAAAAAGTTTCGTCAACTCACTAGTCAGTGCCATAACATGGGCTGCACCACATGAAACAGCTATCACTGTACATCCTACCAAATCCTCCACCACCTGAGCTGTTGACGAATCCTCGGTTGTCCCGTGCCCCAAACAACCATGTGCACCACTGCCCCATGTCATCAGCAAGCCACGCACTGTAGATAGGATGGTCAAATTTAAAATTTAAAACAGGCCAAATATGTTTCTCAACAAGATCTTTCTTCACAACCTGGCTCCATGTTGTCCGTGGCCTGCCTCTGCCACACTTACCATTAACAACTAAATCCCTACACTTCTTAACCCAGTTATTATCACTCATTCTCTCAACATGACCAAACCATATAAGGCTTTGCAAAGATTCTCTCACACTTTCTAGTCCACAGCATTCTCTTAACTCATTTGAAGATTTCCTATCCTTCAATGTCAAATTTGACATCCATCTAATCATTCTCATGTCATTACGCTCTAGTCTGTGTAGTTCAACAGTTCAAACCCCCATGTCTCCCCACTATATAGAAAAATACTCCTTACACAAGCATCATAAACCCTGCCTATGACAAAAAACCCTGCATATAATAAAAAAAAGTAACGAAGAATAAAAAATACTAATCAAAAGTATTCTTGACTTTAAAAGCAGAAAGTTAAGATTACACCAACCTGTCATGACAACAATGAAGTGATCGCCGCAACTGACGTGAGCTATCGTCGAACCTGAAAACTCACTTGTGAGTTTGGGAGTAAGACGCTGACCATCAGGATTTTCAGTTGGACCGGACATCGTTGAAGCAATGCTACTCTGAACAAAAAATATATAACATTCCTAGTAAATTTTCAAAACACTTAGTTAACAATAAAGTAACTTCCAAAGATAAAACAATTACAATAAAAATATATAATTGTCTTTAACACCTTAACGCCTATATGTATTTTCATAAATACTTCAACTTTTATAAATTATATAATTATTACTTTTTATAATATCTAGTATACATATAAAGTAAAATATATATCTTTTATAAATATATTTAAAATAAAAAGCTTACTTCCCAAGTCAACACCCTTCCATTTGAAGTTAAGCCAAGTTTCTTTGTTCTGCCTGCACACACTTGCTTTATAACTTGGTCAGTCCCTGGAGTGGTTAAAATCACCGGGACATTGACCCCACCACCCCAATAATAGACTATAGATGTCTGCTCTGCTGCCTGTCTAGATGCTTCGTCACCTGAAGGTTAAGAGGGAAATTAATAAATTATAAAAGGTAACAATAAATAATTTTCTTTGAAAAATAAATAAAAATAAATAAATAAATTAATTATCCTTAATGGGTAAATAGAGATTTCACTAAAGTCAAAATGAAAGCTCCAACTACAAACAGTTGTGGAATGAGACGTCCATTTTCTTGTTGTGAAAAGAAACTTAACGTAGGTAGAAACGTAAGAACTTTAATTTATATTTAAAAGTTTGAGATAAATACAATTCAATTTTTGTGGTGTCGTATCATTGACGAAACAGGTACATATTTGAGTAAAAGTTTCTTACCCCATGACGTGAAAGATATGGTCCTATAGACTTCATCGACGTTACTATTCACGGTGGGCGTCTTGTTCAACTTCTTGTTTTGATAGTTACCGTAGTTACTAAGATTATAATAAAATGGCTTTATGTCAAAATTACTCATTAAAATTTAAAAACGTTGAAAATTTGAACATAACACAAGAAGTGGTTTCCAAAGAGTGGGAATACAGAAAAAAAATGATTTTCCAGTCAGAAATGACCCTTTAAAAGCAATTCAGAAGAAATGGGAAATAGGGTGGAGTGAAAAATAAAAAAAAAATTGAATTTCAAAAAGTATAAGCGGTTATCGAGATATGGCAAAATTATCTATTTTCAGCTCATTTGGTGAAATTGCACGGCCACTAGAGGGTGCAAGAACCCAAAATCAAGCTAGAAGTATTTCATTTGATATTTGGGGCCATATATCAAGACCTTTTTGAAATTTGTTTTTTTTACATACTTTCACGTTCAAGAAAACTTACTGTAGACATGGTATTCTCCCAATATCAGTTTCCAGGTCTAACAGAGCATTAATGAGAACAGGTTGTGCAAGTATCTCATTGACGTCGTATCGTTTGGCCGGGTCGGTTTGCAGGATATCTATGATCATAAAAACAAAACAAGTAAATTTAAAGGAATAAAGAAAGAAAACAATAACGCAAATAATACTCAAACATCGTACTGAATGTGGAAAGTTGTTCTAATATTCTGCGTTATCAGATGTTTACAGCAGAAACAATTGAACAAATATTGATTTATTATATTTATAACAAATTAAATTGAGAGAATAAAATGAAACTATTTTACGATTTAAAATTGGTAAAACTATGTTCTGTCATATGTGGCATATTGATAGCTGGATATATAATATTTGTTGCGTTGACTTCAACAGTGTTGGTTTCAACCAATAAGTTGTTTGGATGTGTAATCGCAATTTTATCATATTGGGTGGTTTCTATCAATGATTTATACTTGAATTTATGTGGCAGATTATAGATGGCTGTGAACTGAGTCCTGTGTATTTTTGGGTCTATTTTTTTTTCACCGGACCCACACGGAATTTTGATGTTATATAAGGTCCAGCCCTCTCTCAGTTCTTAACCCGGAAACATGAAACAAATCCTAGAAACGCGATAATAAGCCAATTCACCGAGAAACAAACTGAACGCAGTACTTCCAGGGATGTGGTAAGGTACAACCTGAGTGAGAGAACCTCTTGATTCTGAGCACAACACTTAGACCACTATGCCACTACTGCTTGTTTTGGTGTGTTATCTAAAGTCCAGAATGCTTTCTGAGTTTGTTTGTGTGTTATCTAAAGTCCAGAGTGCTTTCTGAGTTTGTTTGTGTGTTTATCTAAGTCCAGAATGCTTTCTGAGTTTGTTTGTGTGTTTATCTAAAGTCCAAAATGCTTTCTGAGTTTGTTTGTGTGTTTATCTAAAGTCCAGAGTGCTTTCTGAGTTTGTTTGTGTGTTATCTAAAGTCCAGAGTGCTTTCTGAGTTTGTTTGTGTGTTTATCTAAAGTCCAGAGTGCTTTCTGAGTTTGTTTGTGTGTTTATCTAAAGTCCAGAATGCTTTCTGAGTTTGTTTGTGTGTTATATAAGTCCAGAGTGCTTACTGCGTTTGTTTGTGTGTTATATAAGTCCAGAGTGCTTTCTGAGTTTGTTTGTGTGTTTATCTAAAGTCCAGAATGCTTTCTGAGTTTGTTTGTGTGTTTATCTAAAGTCCAGAATGCTTTCTGAGTTTGTTTGTGTGTTATCTAAAGTCCAGAATGCTCTCTGAGTTTGTTTGTGTGTTTATCTAAAGTCCAGAATGCTTTCTGAGTTTGTTTGTGTGTTATATAAGTCCAGAGTGCTTTCTGAGTTTGTTTGTGTGTTTATCTAAAGTCCAGAATGTTTTCTGAGTTTGTTTGTGTGTTATCTAAAGTCCAGAATGTTTTCTGAGTTTGTTTGTGTGTTTATCTAAAGTCCAGAATGCTTTCTGAGTTTGTTTGTGTTTATCTAAAGTCCAGAATGCTTTCTGAGTTTGTTTGTGTGTTTATCTAAAGTCCAGAATGCTTTCTGAGTTTGTTTGTGTGTTTATCTAAAGTCCAGAATGCTTTCTGAGTTTGTTTGTGTGTTATATAAGTCCAGAGTGCTTACTGTGTTTGTTTGTGTTTATCTAAAGTCCAGAATGCTTTCTGAGTTTGTTTGTGTGTTTATCTAAAGTCCAGAATGCTTTCTGAGTTTGTTTGTGTGTTTATCTAAAGTCCAGAATGCTTTCTGAGTTTGTTTGTGTGTTTATCTAAAGTCCAGAGTGCTTTCTGCGTTTGTTTGTGTGTTATATAAGTCCAGAGTGCTTTCTGAGTTTGTTTGTGATTAAAAGTTCCTTGCACATGACTTTTTCCTAGATTTAAAATTGAAATAATATCTAGTTTTTGGAGTTTGTAATATGCCCTGGAACACGAAGAGAAATGAATGACCAATAAATTAACCTTTTACCTCGGACAAGATCTTTTATTTCCTCACTGTAATGTTCGGGCATCAGGGAAAACCCCCGTTTGATGATCTTCTGTATAATACTGCTCAGTGACTGAAAATCATATTTCGATTATATTTCCGTTTTTGCTAAACTCAACATCAACACTATTCAAAGGAAATACCATGATTTAAATTGCAATGTTTTCATATGATAAAAACTGAGAACTAAAAATTTAATTCCATTTCATTTTTTGTGAGACGTTTGAATTCGAAAAAATTAAAACAATGTTGAATGTATTTGCACCAAAAGAAACTGTTCATCTTTATCCTATAAACAACTATTAATAGAAATTTTAAACATTATTTATTGTATTTTATAAACATATTTAGTAAGAAATATCAAGCAACAAATCAGTGTTCGCTTACGTCTCCGTCAAAAGCCCTCCTCAGCGTGATCAATTCGTACAATATACAACCAAGGCTCCATATATCACTTTTCTTGTTATATCTGTGATTTTAAGGCCAACCTTCAAACTCGTACAAAAGGGAAAGCAATTCAATTGAATCAAACAAATTTAATTTATTTTAATTATATTTATTTATTCTATTTGTATTTAAAATTGTGTTAATATTGTAACACAGGTCTCACTGTGATAGTAGTTTTAATTATTTTTAAATATTTAAATACTGAAGTGATTGTACCTATTATAAATAAATATTGAACTAATAATAATAATAATAATAATAATAATAATAATAATAATAATAAAACAGGAATAAGCGATACTATACTTTTCGTTATGTTTGCAAACCTTTTCTCAAAACATCTAGCGGTTAAAATTTGAAAAGATACTTTTTCCCTTCTACCACTTCGGGAGACATATAGTGTGCTGTGCCAACCGTCTACAGTGAACGAAAAGAGATATCGCTATTCTTAATAATTCACTTTAGTAAAGCACTTCAAAAGCATGTATATAGACGAAAACCTGACAAAAATATATAATATCAAGATTTTCTTTCAACCTATAAGACAATAAATGTCTTCAGATTTGCTCACGACAAAACCAAAAGATGAAAAGGCTTTGGATGGTGACACACTTTTAAATACATATAAAAACAACCACAGAAACTCACTGTTATGGCGTTTGTTTGCGATAAAAACTTAGCAATGCCAAAATCGCAGATCATGATAACTTTTTTGCGGCGATCAAGAAGTATGTTGTGTGTTTTCATGTCTCTGTGCAGAATGTTCGCGCTGTGGATATGATGCAACGCTCTCGCAATTTGAGCAAAAAACTTCAAGATTTCCTTGTATGAAAACCAAACACCAACCATTGGAAAATTGTAATTTGAGAATTTCAATATAAATTTCAATATAACAGAATAATAATTAAATGTTATCTAATATAATAATAAGTTAAATAATATCCAAAAAGTAAGGGAAATAAGTAAACAAGATTAAAAACAGATTTATTCAAGGTCGAGAAAACTAAAGCAAGAAAAAAATTTCAAAAAAAATAAAATAAAACAAGAACAATAATGGGGGTGTCATAGTGAAGTGTCATAGCGGGGGTAGTATCTTTTAGTAGCGGGGTAGTACATTTCAAGGTTCTATAGGTTTCGAAAAGAAGAAGAAATATTTCACAATTTGGTAATAATTTTTCAAATTGTCACTATTTGAGAGTTTCCGAAATCACGATGGCAACCACAACGCAAGAGAGCTATTTTTAAACATGTGTGCATGCGCAACTCAGAGAAAACCCCTTTGAAGTCTTCAGTTTGAGCGACCAACGTTGTTTCATGGAAACGTGAGTCCAGTTCTAATTTTCAAAATGGCCGAGCAGATCCAAATATCAACATGGGATATGTGCAAATGTCATTTTTAAGAACCAAAATTCAGCATTCATCATTACACATGTCATCTAAATCAATTTTTTTTAATATTTCCGAGAAATCCATATTCCTAGGCTTATTAACATTTCGCTTTCGTTCCTTTCCCCGCCATTTGTTTTGATTTTGTGTAACGGAACATGGAATTTAAATAACACCAACTGGGACGGCAACATTAGTTTTCGGAAACTCTTTATTATGTAATCTATATCATTCTTCAGCAGGAGTATAATTTCGGTTGGGGGGGGATGAAATCTGACTATAGAATGGTGACAGATCTAATGCTTTTGGTGTCCTCTACGCAAGTATAAATTGTAAACCAAAACAAAGTCAAATAGAAACTCACATCCTCCTCTAGAAGCATGTTTTGTTGTTGACGCTGTTGCAGATAATCAAACAGGTTACCTCCTAAAATATTTACAACAAGTCAGTTTAATTCAACATTTTAATTTTAACTTTAAGCAAAGCTGACCTCCACTAAACCGTTACAGTTAAAATTCAAGTTACACTCTACGTACATTTTGTGATTGCAAGCAACCGAAAAAGGTTACGTTATATAATCAAATGACATAATCATTGCGCGTATACAATTATCGCGCAATTTTTGTTTCATCAAATTCTCAAATTTTGATTACCTCTTTTTCGAGGCAATAAACAAAACGTTTTGATAAACGATTCCAGTATTCGATATAAAGAGATAAGCCAAAATATATTAGCAAAAATTAAAAAGTGGTTTATCTTTTTGATAGATATAATGCATCAGTAAAACTCAGAACATTAGAACCATAATTAGTGGAATCTCCTGTGTTGGACACGTTCACTAAGAAGTACCACTAAATTTTAATTTCATTCAAGCAAATCAAAGACACTGAGAAGGAAGACACTGTAGCTCAGTGGATAAATTTTTCGGCTCACGATACCGAACAGCGCCGGTTCGAATCTCACCTCCGGAAAATCTTTATTTCTGAGTTACAGTTGAGTTCTTGAGCGAAACTCGTTGCGTAATGCAAGTCTAGCTTAAATAGGTTAGTTGTCTGGTTGAGCAATTTTGTAGGTGCAAACGGGCGTCCTAAGTACGCCAGGACTAACCAACAGGAAAGTGAAATCCTTTCACTTTACTGAAAGTGATGCTGTTCTTCGTCAGAACATGGTGAAGTTGGGGAGAAAAGGTATTAATAGAAAGTGACTAACCCTTTCACAATCGCGAAGCAGGTAATTAATGTGTCCATTAAAAGATGCCACTTTATTGTTAACATTACATTTATTTATTTCGGATAAAAATGGGAAGTTAGTGGCATCGCCGTTGCTGGTTGTTTCCTCCTCACCCCCGTCAATGGTTGACTCGTCATCACTATCTACATCACCGTTGATGGTTGTTTCAGACAAGAGAGAAGCTGAAAATTCCACGACAGAGCCTGGCAAAAAGCGCAGACGGAGGTCTAGTTTGGAGGGGTTTTTGACTGTAGCTGAATTAACGAAAATTTTCAACCCAACCACATGGCTCAATGATAAACACATAAATCAAGCACAAACAATTCTGGTGTTATTTAACCATGGTTTTCAAGGGTTTTAAGATACACTGCTCGGAAAAACCATTGAGATGTAGTAACTGTGAAATACATCCAAATCGTTCATGTCAACGAAAATCATTCGGTAGTTGATCAGTGAGAAGCATCCACGAACATCATTAATGTATATGACTCCATGATGCAGAAACCCACAACAAAAACAAATACATGATGTCGCACTATCATAACGCATCAAATCCCACACTAATCTTTAATCTGATGTACAGAGATAACGAAACAATTGTGGAGTTTTTGCGATTGCAACGGCAACGTCTCTTGTGAATGATCCAACAACTCTGAAATATCTCCATCCACGAGGACATCTTATTAACTTTTAAAAGGAAACTCTAGGGCCCATCTAAGAAAGTAAGATGTGTAAACAGAGTCAAATGGATATTTACCAAAGATGTTTATTGTGAATGCCAAGGTATTTTCTTTAGTGAAATGATCACCTGCGATAGGTGCAATAAATGGTGGCATCAAAGTTGTGTATTAAAAATGGGTCAATCGGTACCTGATGGCAACTGGTATTGTAAATTTTGCGTCGTAAATCAACATGATTCATAAAACAGGTGTTTCTTGATTTACATGTCAATGATTTTTTAATAGATTGAAAAGAACATGTAAAGATGTAAAGAACCAGCTCCTCTGAGTAAGGATGCAAATGATGATAAAACCAATGCAGTAGTTAGAAGTTTGACCAAGACTGTTCTTAGAAATTTACACTTGTTGGATACCTAGACTGTTCTTAGTCTTAACTTTTTTACAGACAAAAGCAACTATATTTGCAGCATGTATATGTATAGCTAGACACCTGTTGTATACCTAGACTGTTCTTAGCCTAAAGACGGTGCTAAGTATTACATATTTTGTAGTTGAAAAATGGATTACATTACAAACAAGGTGGGAGGAAACTATGTCTTAATGGATACCATTAAAGCTACAACAAATACTTCAGTTTGATGGCAATGTTCACAAAAGACAGCTTTCCGTTGCAACAGGCTTTTGATGGTTGATATCAATCATCCTGAGTTAATCTTATCACAAACACCTCACAGTCATGCTGGTAGCAATGTTGATATATATGTAGCAGAAGCAAAACAAGTTATAAAAGCCGTTTTAACACAAACATCAACTGCTGGCGGTTCAACCCATCAAGTTCTTGTTATAGTCCAGGTGTATAAGATATTTTGTGGGAAAAAAATATACTAAAGCTGATACGTAGCTAAAAAAGCGTTATTCTTTTGTATTGGCATCAATTGTATGTGACTCAATATAAGTTATGTATATACATAGTCATAAGAATCTCCTCAGCCTCTCTCTTTCAGGAGATTCTATAATCGCAAAGTCGCGAGTACAATTAAGAAATAATTTTATGAGTCAGAAACAACGAATTAAAATTACTTCTTAATTGTATGAGTAGCCGTTGCGATTATATAGCCGTTGGAAATGTACAATTACCTTGTGCAGTCAAATGAGACACCGTTTCCGTAAAAACTCGTGATACGCTAATTACTTGGTTTATTTGCCTTATTCCAAATCAGTATTTTAATAAACAACCATTTCCTTTAGAAAAAGTACATATAGTTTAACAGTTTAAATGAAAAAAGACCCGTTGTTGGACAAGTTTGGAAGTTCTCAAGTGCCGATTACTCAAGTAAGATTTATGATTATTTTTAATTTGAATTGAATCGGTATTTATGTGTGTTATAACTTTAAAAAATAAATTGTGGCTATCAGTTTCCATTATTTACTTATGGATTATACTTATTTTCGCAAATCGCACCTAAATTCGCGAAGATTAATCCTCACATTTATATGCACACCGTCATGCTCTTCATATATGGCGCAGACTTGATATTGTAGTTATTAAAGAACACATAGTTAATCTCTTTTGTTAGGTTACATGTGAGCTGTTTGGTGAAAAAACTTCAGTACTGGACCTTTTGTAGTTTGTGTAGTTTTTGTACAAAGTACACTACTGGTTACTTATAGTCTCGTTTCTTATAAAATCGAGTATTACCTTATTTGACTAGTCCTTATACTTTTACTGACATGAATGTATTTTTTATGTTAGTTCACATGCGTATGTAAACCACCCTTTTTCACTTAGGATGGAGCTCAACCAACCAGCTTGTGTGTTATGCGGTAAGAACAAGGATCAGTTAAACATAGTTGGCGAGAAGGGTTTGAACACCATGATCCGTGCTAGTATTGCAAAAGAAGAGGATGTTATACACAAATCTCTTACTAAACACCTACAATCTCAGCACCCAGCATATGTTCACAATGACTGTCGAAGAAAATTCGTAGACTTACGTAAGAAGACAAATACACAGTACCAACCACAACCTAAAAAGCTAAGGTCGTCAACAGATACCGTATTCAACTGGAAAACAAGCTGCTTTCTATGTGCAAGATCAATCGATTTGCGTCACAAAAAACGAGATCAAGTTCATCAAGTCTCTACTTTACCAATTCATGCGTCATTGATTCAATGTGCTAGGGAGAGAAACGATACCTGGGGTCAAGCAGTTCTCGCTAGATTAGAAACATGCAATGATCTTGTAGCTGCTGAAGCATTATACCATTCACCATGCTTGATTAGCTTCAAATTCAACAAAGGTGAAGGTAGTGTCACGAGAGGCAGACCTCAGATTTTCGTTATTATAATTTTGACAGGTACAACAAGTACATTGATCAGGCTTGCAAAGATTTCACCAGAGAAGCTACCACCAAGTGAAAGAGCGGCGTATTTTCATGGTTTGAGAACTCACTACCAAGTATTATTGTGGTCACTGGTCAAGGAAGAACATGAAGTAGAAGTAGTGCCAACAGATTGGGGTTGGAAGATGCAAAATGGATCTTTGATACCCATCATGACTGACCAAGCTATTGCTCCAGACTCGTTAGCCAATGTAATCCGATGTAACTGCAAGGTCATTTATTTTTTCAAACAATCATTTTCACAGCTATTGAACTACATAATTGACTGTTACTCTTTTTTAATATCGTCTGGGTATTTAATTGTTTTTTCTTGCTCTAGATAAATAAATTGTGAATTTAATTGCTTTCAGATAACCACAAAGAATCCGTGCGGAGCAAAGACATGTACATGCCGAAAATATGGTATACCATGCATGACTACTTGTGGGGAGTGTCGTGGTCTTGAGTGTTCCAACCGTCAAGTAAGTTTCACAAGCCTTGAAATCACTTTTAAAACAATTCAGAGTCAAATAATGTCTGTAACTTATTAAAAAGGTTCCGATAAGCGTAAAATGTTGTATATTTTACAATAAAATTAAAAGAACGATGTTCTGTTATTTTTATTTTATATATTGTATTTTTTCTCAGGAATTCGCTGTTGATGCAGAAGAAGACAACATAGACGGTCTTCACGAATCGATGACTGCTGATCGCGATAATATATTTGACATTATTTGTGATTTATAAAATTTGAATTTTTAATATAATTATTTCTCCTACGCTGAATGATATGTGCTTTGTGTTGATGCCTGTAAATTTTTAGACTATGGTTCTAAAGGCAAAGTTGATCAGCATAAAAAATGCTAAAAAATGATATATAATATGCCTATATTTCATTAAGTTGAATTTGCCCTTATTTTGCTCTTGCGTCATTATGAAAAGGGCGTGAAAACGAGGTTTCCCCACATGGGAATGATGGGGAATTTTTTGTGCGAGATCTAGACACCCTAGAGAACTTATAGACAAAGTATCAGCTTTAGTATATTTTTTTCCCACAAACCACGATTTTTAGTGTTGTGCACTCGGACTATTAATAACTTATGTAAACTTACTCATGAAGAAAGAACAGCTTTGGGTGATGCAAACTCCAACAAACAAAGTTTTAACCGCTATATCGCTAAAGGTCGAGCAAATAATCCAGAGTCCCTTGGAATTGGAAATTGAAGGTGTTTGGGCTAGAGATGTTGATAACAAAATCATACTAATACATGACAACAACTAAAACAGAATAATTGTTTTTGGGCATGAAAATTGTCTTAATCATTTGAGCCAATCAAACATGTGGTTTATGGATGGTACGTTTAAAGTGGTGCCAACTCTTTTTGAACAAATATATGTTATTCGTGCTCCTCTTGATGAGTCTGCCATTTCATCAGTTTACGCATTCATGACTCAGTCAAGAGAAGATGGAGCACGTACCAACAACTTGTGCAAAGCTTGGAACAGCTCCTTCAATAAAATCATTGGTCACCATAATGCTACCATCTGGACATGCATTGAAGAAATTGAAAAAGACTGCATGACATCATGTCTTGCTTTAAAAAACTCCCAAATAGGTCTTCCCCTAAAGAAAAGGGTCCATACATAAGAAGACTGAGGAATTGCAAAGTTGACTTAAATTGTTATGGTATAGGCTCAATAATAATATAATTTAATATAAGTCTTTTTAAAACAGAAAAATATTTTTCCCCCCGTGTTATATGGTATAGATGTTGGATTTAGCAGCAGGATATGGTTCTTCTAAAGTCTATTTGTGGATTCAACAAGATTCCTAATTCATCCACGAAAATAGCGGTAGGAAAATTATGCATGCACCTATTACACGTTGGGTGTCATTAATGAAAAATCAGAGAGAAATGTTCTCTCTTACTACTTCTTGTGCCATTCATAATGTTTTTGGTGTGAAACCAGTTTGTAAAGATCGTTATTCTGCTGCTTTCGTCAGTTCTCTAGAGAGAGGAGCAAACATTGAACACACTAAACCTGAATTAATCACAAGCATTGCAGAGATCAGGAGCGCTTGAAAGGCTCAAGGTATTGACGGTATTGAACATATGAACAAAGCAGATGAAAATGTTAAGCCGGTTCCTCTGCCTAAGGATACAAATGATGCTAAAACCGAAACAATGCAGTAGTTGGAAATTTACATTTGTTTAAAACATAAATATCATTTAAACACCAATGATCTTTGACACATCTGTGCAAACAATAGAAAAGATTACTACCAAGTATGCTGATTAAGGGTAGCTCATCGAGTAAACAACTGAGTATAACAAGCTCAATAAGACAAGCAAGTGAAGATTGTTATTTAAAAATGCTTAAAACTTTGTATATTCTTGCGATAGAGCCTAGATTACCTTCACTGCAATTAAAAATGCTCGTAAAAGTTCAGCGTGACTTATTCAAGGTAAACTGTTGTCTTTACCCTAAGCAATATTTATACTGCATGCATTCATGCTAGAATGCAAACTTATATTACCGTAGTAGTATATAAATAATATATAAAAACGTTTTTCTTTTAAATTAGGTATTCCGACATACTTCGCCGTATCGCTGTTGGAAATGGATGATTGGGGATGTACAGACGCACAGTCTTTAAAAAAAGGAATTGACAGTATTTTCCAAGATGATGGGGAAATACCACAGTCTGACTATGAAAGGAAATTGATCTCTGTAACAACTGTTGGTCCTAGCATAAATACATGGAAGGTGTCTGGACTCATGACCGGAATGACGAGTAGTAGATATTGGCTGGTGAAAATACACTGTTTAAACCATCGTGTTGAACTTGCAGTAAAAAAAGCCTTCACTGACACTGTTTTTAGCGATGTAGAAAGTTTTTATTTAAGCAACTTTTTTTTGTTACAGGACTCAGGGAAAATAAAGTTTGAAATAAAACGTGCCTCAGAAACTTTAGGTATTCAACATTATACCCTTCCGAGGTTAGGTGGCACACGGTTCATAAGACACCGAAGAATTGCTCAAAGTTTATTATGGCATACCAGAACGTGAAAAAGAAACAAAAGCAAAGGTTATGGGTTACTGAAGAAATTTCAAAATTACAAGCTTTTGTCTCTAATCTGTATGTGTTTAGACATTTTAGAAAAGACAGTTCTAGCATCGAAAATCTTTGAAGGATAATGATCTGTTGCCATTTGAAGTGAAAACTACCATGGAATCTACGAAAAACAAGTTAAATGAATTTGTTGATGACGAAGATTGCAATTTTGACACCCACCTCAAACATTTTTTGCAGGTCACTAAAAAAGATGGCGAAGAAATTGTTGAGGCTACTTCTAACAGCCCTGGGGGCTTACGTAGAAAAAGAGAAAATTGAAATCCGGTGAAGATCTAAACCATTTAAATAATGAAACAACCAACAATGTAATGAAAACACCTCAATAAAATATTTGAGAAAAGGTTTGACAGTGTTAATGATCTAATATTTACCGAAATAAACTGTTTTAATCCTGAGGTGTAAACAGATGTTTTACAGGTTGAAGTGGGGCTGTTTGAAAATTGATCATCATTTTCCTTAAAAATCAAAAGTCAAAAAAACACACCAAAAAATGGTTTTTCACTTTCTACCAGACCTATTCTATAGAAAAAAACATTCTAGCCAATGTCAAGCTCATTTTCCCATATACTATAAGTCATTAGTGTAATTTAGTGTCGGACGGAAAGTTTTACTATATCGCAGTTATTTAGGTTTCCCGTCAATTTGAGTAGACTGAAAGTCCTTAAAATTATTTCACTTGTTGAAAGAATAGTTCAACTAACTCAAACCAACCTAATTTTTCAATGGTAGACCAAAACACTGCTTAATGGAAGAGGTTTTTGTTGAAAAGAATTGTGTTTTATTCTGTTTATTTTAACCTTCAGTTTTAAATATCTTTCAAAGATCACAAGATAAGATATTAAATGTAAAAATACATTTAACTATCAAATAAACTATACTTAAGAAGGAAAAAACAAAAATATACTTGATACCTATCTAATTTTTAACTTAATAAAGCTTTTTTTTCGATTATCTTTTTCTTCCGTCCGACACTAAAATAAAAGATGTTGATGCATTGCAATTTTAACATCTTTGTGTATTTGAATCCCATGTTCGAATGTTTTTTTTGTTCACGACTTTTGTTTTGACTACTTGACAAACAAAAATGGCGCCTACTGAGAATATGTCTACGTCTACGTCTCCTGCAGAAAATGGAACAAATAAAAGGCGTGGTAAATAGGTACATTGTTCCATGCTTTATTCTTTATCAAAATTGAGATTGAAATACACATTTTTTTAATATAAGAAACATGTTTACTAGAAACCTATGCGTAAAATCTTCAAACAATAAGAATATTATACTATTACATTCATTTATGTCAAGCTTATTTTCTCCGTCCGACACTAAAAAGATTTTAAATCAAGTTCTATATAATATTGATGATTTTGTGTTAAAAATTGTTTGGATGTCCAAAACATTGAAAAACTTTCCTTAAAATTTAATCCAATCTTAATTTATCTTAGGTCGCCCGAAGAAAGGAGATTATAGTGGCCTCACAAACCTCGCATAAAATACTCACAATGCCTCACAAATGCAGAAAAATGCAAACTGTACCGGGCCAAACACAGTTCGGAAAAAAAGAAGAAGGCCGAAGCTCTAAGAAAGAAGGTTTGGAGGGCAAATCTTAAAAAGACTCCACATATATATGAAAACTACAAAGTGAACGCTATCGAAAGCAGAAGGTGGCCGAAAACATTATGGAAACCACCGACACAGCAGCTAGCCCCACAACTGTTGATTTATCGCCATCATCATCAACCCAATCATCCTTATGCTCATTCTCCACCAAACAATCCCTTCATCGCAGTCTATCGCGTGTGAACAATCTTTTGCCGAAAAGTCCCCATAAGAAAGTTGAAGTTATTGAAAAGCTGGCGGAGAAGTATCAAGTAAAGTTTTCTTTTAAAAAGGGCTCCCGTGGTAGACCCCGGAAGGACTGAAGTGAGGGAGAAAAGGATTGGCTTATAGAGTTTCTTGGGCGAGCAAATCTAACATAACCAATCCTGGTCGGAAGGACCATGTATATATCGGCAAGATTGAAGGAGAAAAAGTATACAAGCAAAAATTATATCTACTATGGAATATACGAGACATTTTAGATATCGCAAACGGAAGTGGAAAAATTGAAATATCCGATTCTTTCCATCTTAAATTTGAAAAAAAATTGACCTTTTCACAGCTGTACGATTTTTAAAGGCTCACAAAGAATATTCTTACAATAAGAACATCCTGCACGGCTCCTGTCTGTGTGAAAGAGGTGAGAACACCACTCTTCTCGCAAAAGGATTGAGCAAGGCACTGGAAAATGATCTCAACATAAAAAGTTGTGCACTGAACCAATGTGAATCCTGTGCTTCGGAAACATTTGATTTTGGTCCAAGAAAAAGACATGACATCAAACTCTGAGTCTTCCGATTCTGAATCTGAGTCTGACAAAGTTAACTATTTTTCATGGACAACCATCAAAAAGTGAATAACCAAGGCGACATATGCCGTTGGTTTTGATGATGCAGTGGCACTATTAACAGAAAAAGTGAAAATCTTAAAGGAGCATATATTCGTTAAGAGTGTCCAGAATGCTGCATATGTTAAACAGAAATCTGATTTAGCAGATGATGAACCTCTTATCCATGATTTTGCTGAAAATTACCGCAACGACCAACAAGACAAGATTCAAAGTGCTTACTTCGGTCATCAGAGCTTCTCCCTTTTCACACCATGCTGCTACTACAAAAATAAGGAACAAAAGTTGGATCAAAAAAGTATTGTTTATAGTGACCGAAAATTCTGACCACAATCGAATCACCTCCATGATTTCTTTGAAAAAGGTTGTCGAGATTGCGGAAGAAACCACTACCAAGAAATTCAAGCGTGTGATTGTTTGGAGCAATGGAATGGGTGCGCAATTCCGCTCACGGTTTGTTTTCAAACTCCTATCCGGTAACCTTTTTTCTGAAAATAAACTTGCCTGGTTTTACAACGAGAAGCATCATAGAAAGGGGGCAATGAATGACGTTGGTGGAACCCTTAAAAATGTGGTGTTTCGGAAAGTGAAATCCGGACAAATAGTCATCTATACACGGGAAGATTTTTTAAAAGCTGCAATGAAATTTGTACCATCAATCATGACGGTATATCTGCCAAAAAAATCGAAGATTACAGAGCCAGAAGGTATACAAGCCGCCCCTCTAATAAAAAATACCCTCCAAGTTCACCGGCTTGAGAGATATGTGAACCAACAGAACGAATTCTTCATCAAATTCTATAAAACAGCTGCTGATGAGGAGCCTTTTCACACCCAGTGGTACAGCAAAGTCGGTGGCTTGATTTGTGGGCACAAGGAATCTGATGTTGGAGAAAACCAATGTGCAGAGTCTCTAGCGCCTTACTGTGTAGATGATCAAGATTGGCTGGAATGTCCAGTGTGTAAAAAATGTTTCTACGTTTAATCACTCCTAGTAGTAACTTCTTGTATCAATTGTACAAAATTGTAGTGTGAAAATTTATATTTTAAGACAATATTCATCATGTTCTTTAACTACGCTTTATGATTAGTTTTAGATAATTTTTAATGAAAAATTTCTTTAAATTATTTCAAGTTTCCAAATATTTGTTATTATAGCTGTTTTAGTGTCGGACGGATTGATTCTTTAAATCCTCATTTTATTTATATGTACCTAAATGGTCTTTAGATAATTGTTCCAATTGATTGCGTTTCAAAGTGGTGAAACGTCCAATCATACTTTTTAGGGAATTTTGAGCAAATCTTTTTTTGCCGTCCGACACTTCATTCATCTTCCGTCCGACACTTTATTATATTGCTTTTGTAAATTGGTAGCATATTGAGTTTGAAGAGTGTAAAAGGTTCCAAATATTATTGAAAACAAAGATTTTTACCTTATAGCAAACATATATATCTTGTAAATCCTTGTCACTGCAAGTTTCGATAGAATTGACAATTGAATCAAAAGTTTTAGAAATTTAATTTTTATCGATTCCGTCCGACACTAAAATAAAATTTCCATTTTTTCCTCTTCTCTCTTTGATATTAACTTCTCCAACTTACTCAAGCTAAACAGTCCCCTAGTCAACCAAGTAAGGGTATAAAATAAAATAATTTACTTATCAACTGTTTTTTTATGACCGGTTGAGTTATCGATTTTTCAGTCCGACATTTTATTAATAAAAAAACAGGCCCAAGTCGAAATGAAATTATTTGCTTCACACTTCACCATTGGCTACCACTGATTATGATGATGCAAGACTGGCTAAAGAGTGGAAAAACCTGAGAAGACATAACAATGAATATGCCTGAACCCACATGTGTTATGGAAAAATATTCTCAATTATAGAAGGAAAGATTTTCCTAATATATGTCTTTTAGTGGAGATAATGCTGGCCTTGTCTGGTTCAAAAGGAACAGAGCCTGAAATTTGGGAAAGAAACAGTAAAAAAATGGAGATGCAGTAAGGGAGAGCATTGGGACTTGCAACATGTTTGTGATGAAACCAACACGGTCACTAATCCCTTTTACTTAAACATAAAAGAAGCAAACACAGTATTCCAGAGGAGGATAGGAACATTTTTGAGTTGATATGACGTCTTTTTGTAAAATCAGGGTCATGCAAACTTCACAAACCAAGATTACCTCGAAAATCATAAAATTAACAAAACAGATGCTACGCATAACAAATCAAAATTCCACACAAATATTAAAATGTTTTTATTGTTGCGCAGCAATTAAAATTCAATGCACAACGATTGACAAAAAACGCGCATGAAAAAAACGCTAGACCTTCCTTCTATAATAGTTAAAATAAAACTAGGGTCTGTTAAACACTCTTTGCGGCCCGTATTCTATTAAGTTAGAATATATTTTTTTGAAATGTGCGCAATGAGGTAATCATGAGACTATATGTTAAAACAATATATATAATATATTGACTTGATTCATTCCAGTAGGCGAAACATAATAATATACGTGTATATATATAATATAAAGAATATAAATAAATAAGAAGAGGTACCTGGAGCGTAATCCATAACGATCATGAAGTTCTGATCTTCCATGAAAAACTCGTGGTATTTAATTATGTTAGGGTGATGAAACATTGCGGACACCTGCACTTCGTTCATGACACCTTGACGTTGTTCAGTTGATAGATCATCGGAAGGGATTTGTTTGATGATCACTTCACGTCGATCTTCTTTTCGTAGATACAAATACACGACTCTATATGGAAACAATTATTCTACCTTTCTGATCACAAATAAATAAAACTTGAGGGTTCCACATCAAATCACCCAGTCCATTGAACCGGGTTCCTCAGATTTATTTTTATGTGTTCTCCTCGTTTCCACCTCATAATTTTTTTTGTCTGGGTAGATTATATAAAGGAGATTATTTTAAAACCGAAAAAGAAATTTTTCGAGAGGGGGGCACTCAGTCATACTTGGCCGCAAACTCGAAGTACTTGAATTTATGGTTATTACAAATGTAGACCACCTTCCTTGGTTTTTGAGGTTTTCTAAGTAAGATTTTTGGATTCTGCATCTGAATATCTTGCTAAATGCATAGTTTCACGTTTCAGTGATTAGTTTTCTCGTAATTAACAAATAAAGAAATATAAAATTACGTAGAAACCGGGTCAAATTTAAAATCGCAAAATCTCAAGAACCGTTTAATATTTTGATCTGAAATTTTGTAAAGATGTTTCTTGTTGTGGAACTAGTTTATATACAAAAAAAATCTGAGGACCCATGGTTCAAAACTCTCAAAAAGTGGGTGATTTGTTGTGGAATTACCCTTGATATAAAAGTAACACCAATACTGTACAGAATTAAAAATATATGTATCTAACAAATGATAAAGAAAATGCCCTTTAGAAACTCTTACTTTACGACTTTGAAAGTAAATATAACTCCCTATCCAAGACATTGTTAGCTAAGCAAGATGTATTTATTCTTAAAAAACAATATTGTAGTGTCTAAGCCAATGAAGAATTTGCAACCATTACAAAACGCAATCTAACTGAGACAAAGCCACTAAGAGACAAATTCAGGAGCCAAATGAAAATCAAAGATGTCTCATTGAAGACAATTTTCAAAGTTATTTGTGATGATTTCAACAAAAACCCACAGGATATCAATCATCAACTTCAATAACTTTCTTTCAATAAATAACTCTCTTAAGCAGCTGATAAAAAAATAGCCATTGAATGCAGTTAAAAAATGATTTGCTCAACAAAATATTGCTTCAGGGCTGATATTTGACAAATCTATTGGTTGGTAGGTTATTTCACACGAAATGAATGCGGCATGACACCCACCATCTAGAAAATTGATGATTTTTGGTACAGATGCTAGTTTTCATAAAATAAGCCCCTACTTTACCAACGTTTTACATAGGGATGCACTAAGGACACAAAATTTCACAATTAAAATGTATAATAATTGTTTTAAACTGTTAATTAACTAAGAAAATATAGGCCTTTCTTTGTTACACTAGCTAGTTTTTATGACCATATGTGTTTATTTTTCATTGAAATAAGCGTCATGTTGAATTAACCTCATTAAACTGCTGTGAAAAGTTCTCGACCGCGCCGACTAACTTTCTGATTACAAGACATATGTTTGATTTGGATTGGTTCGTTTATAGAAATTGTGTAATGACGGTGCGTAGGTTGCGAATCCAAAATTTAATAAAATATTAAAAAAATATGTAGCTGCATCACTTGCAACATAGAAGTTCAAGCGATAACAACGACCCGTGAATTCTTTACTCTCGCAAGAATTAAGTCGTATGAAGATATTAAAAACAGTTTTTTTAAAAACTCAACACGCACATCTCTACACGCTAAGTAAGTTATACGTAAGAAGTTATTCATATGTATTTATATAGAAGACAATTTATTTACTTATTTTATACTTTAATATTGAAAATTTATTTGACTGCGATCTTCGTTTTAACAATTTCTTAAAGGAATGTATATTACATGTGTTATCTGCAGTATGCCGAACGAAAACGAGTCGATGAAGAAGTGGACGGAAAGTGACATGCAATGCGCTTTGAATGAGATTGATTACGGAAAGCAGATTTGTCCAACGACCGCAAAATATGGGATGTTGGAAGGTGTTCTAAGGCTTCGAATGAAAAAAAAGAAGAAAGGTAATACCTTTGATAGAGAGAGGAACAGCTCACAATTTAAAGCAGAATTTGTTGATAAAAAAAATACAAGGAAAGAAGCAGATATATATTTTTTTGTTTTTGTTTTGAGACACACTTGACTTGTTATGCCCGTTTTGTAAAAGATTTTGACGCCTTTTGTAATAAAATCAATGCGCTTTATAATGGCCATGGATATTGTTCCGACAGCCGATCTTATATTTCTGCGGATATAAACCAGACATTTCATTGTAAATCAGTTATATATTTACTTTCTGACTAAGAAACTTAACCCTAAACCTATCTCTAACCCTTACTTTTAGAAATATATATTTACTTTTTCTTCAGGGCAAGTATTGGTTGGTTCCGGTCGGAAACCTGCTCTCGATGCAGAAGAGAAAAATCTTTGGCAAAATGCATTGCATCTCTCTGCAACCTTGGTTTCAGCCCAAGTACAGAAGAAATAAAAGAGTTGGTTTGTGACTTTGTGTGCAAACATGATTTAGAAACGCCTTTTCGGGATGGGAGGCCAGGAAAAAACTGGCTTAAAGCATTTATGAGGCGTCAAAACCTCAGCTTAAAAAAAGCTAATATGAAATGCTCCGCAAGGAAGTCCGCAACAAGCAATCCATTCATAATTTATGACTTTTTTGATGTCGTGGAGAGAATAATTTCTTCCCACAGTTTGACCTCCAAACAAATTTGGAATTGTGATGAGTCAGGCTTCCCCACTGACCCATCAAAGGCGAAAGTCATGGCACCTAGAGGAAAGATCGCCAACAAACTTACATGGGGAGCAGGCCGTGAAAATATTTCAACTCTTACGGTCTGCAGTGCAGCGGGTGAAGTTTTAGACCCATTTATCATTTTTAAGGGGATTAATTTCCAATCAAACTGAAAAGGTTCGTCAGCTCTCCCAAACACCTGCTATGGCATCTCCAAAAATGGATGGATGACCACTGAAGTGTTTTTCAGTTGGTTTGAGAAGCTTGTAAAGCAGGTAAAGGAAAGACCGTTACTGCTGATGTACAATGGCCATTTGTCGCAAGTATCGATTGAGGTTATCAAAAAGACACTTGAAGAAAACATTATCCTCGTAAAACTTCCACCTCATTCAACGGACAAACTACAACCGTTAGTTAGATGTTTGTGGTTTTGGACAACTGAAACGTATTTGGGCAGAGGAGCTCAATCGCTGTGTGAACTCTGTTCGTCCAAAGTCAAGCCTAAGCAAATCGGTGTTTGTCAATTTGTTGTGTATGGCACAAAAGATTGACAGAAGAAAATAGAAAGTCTGGGTTCAGGGCAACAGAAATTTATCCAGTCCGCACCAAGTATGATTCCTCATTGTTTGACCCAAGACTTTATAAAAATATAAAGAATGGGTTGATGCCGGGAAACCGGAAGACATCCTGTTTGGGGATGATTCAAACGAACAATCCGCAACATTACTTCAACTTCCCTCTTCTTCGTCTTCCTGTTTCAATCCTCCTTCCTTCTCTTCTCCAGTTTGTGCTTCCCCAGCTAGCAGTGGTGTACAGACCTTGTTTTGGTAGGTCGCCCTGACGGGCAACTGAAAAGTGCCACTTTACCAATCTTGGTCGCCCAACAAAACTTTTAGTCGCCCTGCGCCATTTTAAAAAAATACTCGAAAACATACGTTAGCTTCTGTTTTCGTATTCTAGACATTATAGTATTTTCGCCTAGCTATCTTTCGTCGCCGTTTTCTTTTGGGTGAGTTTTTTTACAGCCCAATATAAACTATGTAATCACGAAACAAATTAGAATAATTTTTCTATGACACTTATATTCGTGCAAGCTAATAGGAAACTAGATCAATCTTTTTATTTAATTAAAATTCCAAGTAAAACAGTTGCTTTAAAATTTATTTTATCGGAAAAAATATTTAATAAAAATATTGATATAGCAAACTTGGAGAAATTAGAACTCTGCGTTTCCACAGTGAGTACTGCTTTTTTTGTATTTACAATAAAATTACAAGAAGTTTTTCAGTCTTTTTAAAGTCTATTTGTCCTCTTCGTCGGTTGCGTTGTCATCAAAAATTTCGATCGCGTTGTTTGACGTAACGTTCTTAACTTTGGTTTTGGACGGCTTGTCATTCATGAAACCAAGGCATCTACCATGGATTTTACCCGTTTTACTTTCTCTCGATGGTTTCAACAGCCAACGCTCGATCGCCTTGGTGGGATCGTATTCTTCAATTTCTGCGCCATCTATATTCATCCTCAATTGTATCGTCAGTAACTTGTTCCCCAATAATGATCTTTTTCTTGTCTTAATGTTCTTCATCACGCTAAAACCCCTTTCTGCATCAGCCGAACTCAAGCTATGGCAGAGTAGGAAATCAATGAAAGCAAATAGATTAGGTAACTTTGATTTAATATTAACCCCTATCTGTTCCCATGACTGCGGTGGAAACCTTTTTGAGCTGTTGCTGTTTGTACACGCTGCTATTTGCGATTTTAGGAAACTCCATTCATGAAGAATGTTCCGCTTCTTCCAGAAATAACCTGAATCAGGATTTGCTTCAAAACGATCGAGGTTGTGGATGGCCTGCTCAAGAGACAACTTCGTGTATAGAGACGTCTTTCCTCTAGGTTGCCTGTAAAAAAATCACCATTTCATTATACCTTATGTGGATAAAATTTCACATAGCAAGTCCGCTAAATTAATTCCACGCAAGGTTTTATCGCCGTAAGCTTTTATTTATTTTATTACTTTTTTAAGTTTTTTCTGTTACCTTGAAATAATTTAAACCTGTTTTACGTACCATGGAAAATATCAACATTGCTCTACATATGTCAAGAAGAAAAATTGCTGTTGATACAAAGTGTTGATCTTCCAACTTCTTTTTGAAGAACTTTGCCTTTGATCTCTGGGCCGCGCTATAGTTGTTTTGAAGACTGATGGTATTGTAGCTGTCAATATGTGCAGCAAGCCCATTAAAGATGTTATCGAGTGCGTTAACCATGTGAGCTACCCATCTGGTTCCGTTCACTCGTATGACACTACATTTTCCTAAAATAAAAATAGCAATGTAAAACTGGTTCTTTTTTCAAAACTAGCGACTATCACATTTAAAGAAAAATAATAAATTTTCACAAGACAAACTTTAGCGAGTTGAACCAAAAAAACAAAAATGTGAACGTTTAAAAAAGTTAGCATAATACCTTTTACTTTAAAGACATTACATGCATTGCGATACACAGCAGATATAACGGCAGAGTTACGATGGAAGACGAAGAGTTGCTCAGAACTGTTGCACGTCCTGTAGTTCTTTCAGTGTGTTTGCTGAATCTTTTATTGCCAGCTGCAATCGGTGTGACAAACAATGTGTTGCGGTGAGTAACTTGTTGCAAGCATCTTTTATCCTTCTTTGGACTCCATTTCTCCGACCGGTGAGAACCGATGCGCCATCTGTAGTCATGCCCACTAAGAGAGGTGCTTTATTCTCTGGTGGTAATTGAATATTAGGGTCTTCACTTTCGAATCCTTCAAAATCATGTTCGTCATCATCGCTTTCGTCACTGAATGGATTGATAATTTCGTTTTCTTCATTTTCTTGAATATTATCATCTTCGTCATTTTCGACTTCGACGTCTGTGGCTGAATTCTCAAGAACCTTATTTGGGGGCTCCCATTTCATTTCGGTTTTCAACAATTTTAAAATCATCTCAGTGAGTTGTTGTGCATTAGGGCCAGATGATCGCCAGAAAACGAGTGTAAATCTTCCCGTTAATAGAGTAGCGTAAGTAAACTACCATTTGTTCAAATCGGTTGGCATCTGTCGATTCATCCAATATAATGCTAAAAAACCTTGCAGTGTTACATTGAGTGCGAAACTCATTTAAATGGACATCAGCGATTGCCATTCCAAAATCAACACCTGCTTGTCGATTATGATAAGTTTTGCCAATATCTACGTTTTTGGATTTGTCCAACCTCACTAAAAACTCATAATCGGAAAAGGGCTTCCCCTCTTTGAGCACACCATACATGTTTTTAAACAAAAAGGGAATTACAGGGAATTGCTTCAACTCGTTTGTTGACGGTGTATAGTCATTAGTCAGTCGATTTGCATGGTAGTGTTTTTCCCGACAATTTAAACAAATCATTACCTCTTAAACTTTATCATATTTTTTTATCTTTACGCGCTCGTTTTTAATATCTACAAGGGATTGCTTAATCTTCTTAGTAGATTCTTCTTTATATAATTCGGAAACTTGGTTTGATCTAAGCCATGGATACTCTTTCAACCATGATGTTTGTATTTTCCTGGTTCTTTTATTGTTCTCGTATTTGCTGTCTTTTCGTTCTGTGACACCAGCATCTTTATTGCTAGTTGGTGTATCCAGTTTTCGTTTACGGGAAGCAAAGAAATTAAACACCATTTTTTCAATTTTAAAAAATTATGTATACGCGCGCCTGTTTTCACTTAATACTTTATTCTATTATTTCATCAGATTTTTGGAAGGTTCTTTTAAATAATTCCATTGTACTCCATCCCAGAGACTAAAAATACGTGTGATTGTTTTACGTTACGTAACATTTATAATTAGATGAAGATTTTCAAAGAGAACCGCCAGACATGTTTACACACGATGCTACAGGTGTTTTAAATGTTCCATTCAACTTAGAAACTAAGAATTATGCTGCATTCAATGGAAGAAAAAATATCAAAAACTTATGATGGAAGAAACTAGTTGAAGAAAAAGAAACCATTCTGCATTATACAGGCATTCAAATATCTTCAATTAAGAAACTGCAATCGTCAATTTTGAAACAGCTAGTTTCTAGACGCTACACGCTACAGGTTGTTTAAAAGTTCCATTCAACTTGGAAACTAAGAATTATGCTGTATTCAATGGAAGAAAAATATCAAACCACAAAGAATCTAGTTGAAGAAAAAAAGCCACATTTCTGCATTGTCTTTATACGTCATTGTCCATTCAAATATCTTCTTCTGGATATTTCTCTATCTCAACAACAACACTCCAAAGGAAAAAATAATAATTTGTTTTTGTTACACACAGGATGTATTTTTAATTATTTATTGTGCAAAATACATCTAACCTTGTTTCATCTAGAAAGTGTTATACTTCAGAGTAATTTTTGCGTTGAGTTGTGTTGTTTTTCGGTTCTTATTTGTTTCGTTTTTGTATCAAAATGACGATGAACAACAAAAACGGCTGTCTGGTGTCATATAGAAAACTAGCCTAAATCTATCGACCAAAAGATTGTCCGTATATATAAAAAAAGAAAAAGTGTGATAAATCAGACAGGCTAGCAATTAAATGTTTTGAAGTCTGCCGTCTTGACATTGGCGCACCATCGAATCGCACATAACATTAACTGACACAATAAATCCTTTCTTTTTTATACAACATGTTACAATATATTACAAATAAAATCATAGGAAAAGCTAGCAAACAAACCATAACATGATAGGATAGGTTGGGAAAACTTAGTCGCCCAATAGGGCGACTTGACTACGGAAAAAAATGTTTCTAGTCGCCCGTCTTAAAAGCAGGTCGTCCCGTACCGTCGGGCGACCATGTCTGTACACCACTGGCTACTATTGAAAATTGCACTCGGTGTAGCTATCTGGATCTTCCTCCCTTTGAGAAAACTGGTGGTACTTGGTTTTTGGGATGGACCTGGATAAGCAACCCAGCCCCAAATAAAAGCTTTGAAGAAATTGTTCTTGAGAAAATTAAAGGCCCCCATGCGGAAACAAAAATTTGTCGCCGAAAAAAGATTGACAGAAAAGCGAAAGTCATCACAGAGGAAGAATACCTAGACGAGTTTAAAAAGATGGAAGCGATACCATCTAAACGGAAAAGAGGAAATAATGAGACTACTCGCAAAAAACTAAGTATGGATGAGGAATTAAATGACAAAGAAAATTCCTCTTCCAGTGACGAATGGGAGTTCGAAGTTATTTGTGACAAAAAACTATCGATGGTCAGAACATGGAAGTATCTAAATCCACCTACAATTGAAGCTGAAATTGTAGGAAGATGGTTTGCCTGTATGTATAAAGGAAAAAAGAAAGAATCCTTGTTCATTGGAAGGGCAATACGTCGGTTTCTGACTGATGCTCAAACTGGAGGAGGATACGTGGCAGCTGTTGAGGTGGAGCGTCTACAAGAATAATATGGAATTTCCGACAATATCTTCCGAGAACGTGGAGGAAAGCGTGGTGTTGAAAAAATGAAGAAAGAGTATGGAAATAGGTGCATAATAGCTTCCTCGACAAACGGATGGATGGATACCGATCTAACAGTTAGTTGGACAAAGACTGTTCTCGGACAGTTTAACTGTAAACGTAGATTGTTAGCTTGGGATACATATGAGTGTCATTAAATGCCTGTTGTCGGAGCATCTCTTAAAGCTAAAAAGATTGATTTTGATCCCTGGAGGTTGCACTAAATATATTTAGGCGCCGGATGTTAGTTGGAAAAAGCCGTTTAAAGCATATTGCACAGAGAAATACGATGAATGGCTTGAAACCGTCGGGAATTTGAAAACTGCCTCGCAGCACAAAACTGGATTCTTGATTCCTGGAAAGAGCTGCCAGCTGAATTAATACATAAATCGTTCAAAACATGTGCCTTAACATCAGCTACTGATAGTAGCAAAGATAAAGAGGTCCATTGTTTTAAAGAGCATCAGCCCTGTCAGGCTGGTCTTGCAATGCTCAATGAGCAAATACAACTGGGTAAACGAGACGGAAAACAAAATAATGGCAACAAGGAGAAGAAAAGATTGATGGAGAAAAAAAGAACCCCGACAATTGATTGGACAAACTCCGGAAAATTCATTCAGCCCTGTTCCTGATGATGTTGATCACCCTTGAAGTACTTCAAACAATTCTAGGACAATGATATTACAGATTAGTAAAGCAGACAAATTTGTACAGTGTTAAGAAATCAGCAACCAGCATTAACACCAGTAAACATGAAATTGAAAAGCTTCTTGGTATTCAAATGCTCATGTCAATTATAATAATGCCCAGATACGAGATGTATTGGATCATCAAAGAAACACGTTACGGACGTGTCGCATTGGCACTCAAAAGATACAAAACACTGTGCCAGTTTTTGCATGTTGTTGACAACAAAGAAAAAGATAAGTACGGAAACAAAGGGGACAAATGCTTCAAAATAAAACCTTTTTAGAAGCTGTCAGAGCGAACTGCAAAAAACTTGAACCAGAAGTTAATCACTCTCTAATCATCTCTCTAATGAAGAAATAATTCCTACCAAGACAAAGAAGAGTGGAGGTGTCAGGCAATATAACCCTAAAAAGCCCCATAAATAGGGGTTCAAGAATTTAGTTAGGTTAGTAGAATCAAGAATCATATATGATTTCTTTCTTTATGGCGGCAAACATAGAACTGGTGGAAACTCATGCTCTGCTGAGGCTATTGTTTTGAAACTGTCCGAGGGCATCCCACATAGCGAGTTTGCTCTTTTATGCAGGAGTCTGGATAAGACTTAATGGAAAGTTCACTTGCACTCAAGTGCTAGTGAAATGTTAATGGATCCTGCCCACCTACGTCAAAGAAATTTCTTATTCCCCTGTTAGGAGTCATTAATTATATGTCTGCCAAAAAAATGAGGAAGGTCCTAAATAATGCTGTTGACTCTGCTGCAACAGTTAATAATCCTCAAAAACCTTTACAAACAGGACATACCAGGCAGACACCAGAGACCAGACAAAAGGAAAAAGTTTTTTCCAGCACAGGGCTGGCAGAATTGGTGCATCTGCTAATCCTGCTCAGCCATCAAAGTCACTCATAAAATCAGTTGCTTACCCAAACATCTTCCGGTTCAGCATTGAAGAAACTGAGTATGGGAAGAGTCACGAGGCTGCAAGTAAAGAATTTCAGGCAAAAACGATTGAACATCATCGGGATTAACAAGTGAGCAAATGTGAAACATACATTAGTACAGAAAATCCTTGGTTGCTTGCAACTCCTGATTTCATGTCAGTTTGTGTGTGGAAAGGGATGTGGAGAAATCAAATGCATATTTTCCATCAATGGCCTGGATTTTGATGGATCCCTTGAAAAGAAGAGCAGCTGCCTTACAAGAAATGATGGAGAGATAGTTTTGAAGCGAGGCCACAAATGCAGAGTTCTATGACTTTGTTGTTTGTGCCTTTTCGAAAGATGGTACAGTATCCTATGTTCATGAGCTACTTTTGAAGAAAAGGTCCTGGAAAAAGTAAAAGCCCCATCTATAACAAATTACCTTAAAACGAAGAAAGGTTGATTTGAAAACAAAGATCATAACAGATGAACAATACTTGGAAGCTATTATACTGACAAACCAAAAAAAAGCTGGAATTTAAATCAACACCCAATGAAAGCTCAAACATAAAGATCGATCCGAAAACAGAAGAAGAGGTTATTTTGCTACGAGAGTAGCAACAAAGACAAAGATGATGACGTAACAGTTGTTGAGAAGAAATGGTTTCACAACTTCTATTTCTGTGAAACCAAGCTGTTCGACATCGAAGGAAGATCACTGACGAGAAGTCATTCATATAAATTGAAAAAACAATTCTGCAGACTCGACTTCAGGAGGCAATTCTTTACGATGAGAGTTGTAGACAGCTGGAACAGCCTCCCTAATGTAGTTGTTATTGCGGAGTCACTGAACATTTTCAAAGATCGATTGGATTTGTTCTTGAGAAACAAAAGATATTTGTATGTTTGATTATGTCTGTCTTTGCAACCCAAAATAAGAAGCTTTTCCAGCGATTTTTCACTTTATTATTTTTTTCTCCGCACATACCTCGCAAACAACATCATGTCACTGATAAAAGGGCCATTCCGTGCCAATTCACACAGTCATGAAATTCAACCTCTCTGATTTTCCTTATAAATTTTACACACTTTTTCACTATCCTATATGATGAACACCTGCAAAAGTTGAGTGAAATTTATTGAGAAACACAAGAGTTATGAAGCAATTAGTTTGGGGGGTCTGCTGAGAGGGTGCGATTTTTTATTTTTGGCCATGTTTGAAGCTCTATTACTGCTAAACTAAATTAGGTAACAACCCCAATTTTTTACAGGTGATAGTACTTCTGCCAAATATTGAAAAAACAACATCATTCACATTGTCACTCTAAAAGGTGAAAGGTCATGGACATCCAAAGTTGGCTGTTTCCAGCACTCGGCTAAAATTTTCCACAATTTTGAAACCTCGCCAAGAACCCATTTTTGATTGGTTTTGGCTGAAATTTGGTAGAAATGTTGTTTACAGGATTCTCTATGAACTGAGAAAATTTCAGTCCTGTTTTACTGGATTAGTAAATAAACTAAGCTGAAATTTTAAATTGAAATGTGATAATGTGAATGTAAATGTAAATGTGATAATGACTTCGTGGCGTGCGGTCATGCTCTTGCTGGTTTTGTTGTTTTTGGCTGGAGATGAAATTATAACTGACGCTGATGTGATTCAATTTGAAGAATTTTTTAAATCGAAGGGGTTGAAATTATTACACCAAAATGTACGTGGTTTATTTGCAAACTTTTCTGAAATTGAAACTTTGTTTTGCAAGCACAAAAGTATTGATATCTTTGGAGTCACAGAAACGCACATCAACAAAGATATTCCAAACGGTTTGTTTAATGTTGATAATTTTCAGTTTATTTCAAGACCCAGAACTTCTGGTATCGGTGGAGGAGTCGGGGTATATGTGAAAAACTCTGTGGAATGGCAAAGAAGAGACGATCTAGAAAGTGAATCGGCGGAATGTATTTGGCTTGAAATTTTTACACGCAACACTAAATCTCTTCTTGTAGCTATCTATTACAGACCTCCAAACACTTCAAAACATTTACCGAAAAACTTTAATCAAACATTTAATGGCTCTTTAACAACCGCTCAAAATGAACAAAAGGAAATCATTATTTTGGGTGATCTCAATGCTAATTATCTTTCTCGTACCGATAATAAAGAGCTAAAAGATATCATAAAGATTAATGGGTTCAAACAAGTAATCAATAAACCTACACGGACAACTGACTCGTCAAATACATTAATTGATGTCATCCTAACTAACAATACATCGAACATAAAAAATGTTATTGTTGCTCCACTTTCTATCGGTGATCATGATTTAATTGGCTGTGTGAGGAAGCTCAACCATCAAAAGTCACAATGGAAAACTATAAAATGTCGTAACTACAGAAATTACACCTTAAAAACAATCAACAAAGAACTTCTCGACAAAGATTGGCTCCCAGTTTACAATACAACCTGCCCACTAAGAGCATGGTCAGTTATGAAATCATATTTAACAGAAACGCTAAATAATAATGCCCCCTTCATTGAGAAGATGGTGAAAGGGAGAACATGTCCATGGCTAAATGACAACATCAAACGCGAAATGAATGAAAGAGATAAACTTCTACGGATCGCTCGCAAATTTGCACAGCAAAACAGATTGGTACGCGTACAAACGAAAACGAAACTTTGTAAAAAACGAACTTCATCGTACCAAAAGATCTTTTTTCAAAAACGAACTTAATGACAATGCTACCAATCCTTCAAAATTTTGGGGAACTATTAAGAAAATCTTTCCTGTCAAATCCAAATCGCCTGACTTGCCAAAATCATTCAAGATTGACAATAAATTGACCAACGATAAAATTCAAATCGCAAATGGCTTCTGTACTTTCTTCTCCACCGTTGCGTCATCTCTCAAACGAAAAACTTATCATTTGATGGAATTTGTATGGAGACCGAAATATAGTGCAGTGAATTATTGTAAACATCAGTTCGAATTTAAAACGGTATCTGACAAAGAGGTCCTTAAACATCTTCAAGGACTTAAACGAAATTGTGCTGTTGGGTTGGACAATATCCCTGCTTCTTTCTTAAAGGATACAAAATACGCCATTTCAAAGCCACTCACTCACATTATAAACTGCTCACTGAAATCAGGTATCGTGCCCTCTGACTTCAAACAAGCAAGAGTTTCACCAATTTTCAAGTCTGGCGATCGAGCTAATATCGATAACTACAGACCAATAAGTATTCTCCCAGCGGTATCAAAAGTTCTGGAGAAATGCGTCCATCGTCAATTCATAGACCATTTTGAGACTTACCAATTGCTATCTCAATTCCAGTTCGGTTTTAGAAAACATCATTCTATTGAGCTGGCTACAGCATTTTTCACTGACCACATTCGAAAAGCAATGGACAAAGGCTTGCTCACTGGTGCTATTTATATCGACCTGAGCAAAGCCTTTGATACAGTCAGTCATTCTTCAATCATTGAAAAACTTCCTGACTTTGGTATTACAGAAATCCCACAACTTTGGATTGGAAGTTACTTATTCAATCGTTACCAGCAAGTTTTTATCGATGGGGTGCAATCCTCTCGGGAACCTTTGTTTTGCGGTGTTCCACAAGGATCAATCCTTGGACCTCTTCTTTTCCTCCTACACTTCAACAACTCAGCAAACGTCTTGTCGAAATGTAATATTACAAAGTATGCCGACGACACTGTTCTTTACTATTCGCATAAAGATATCAAAGAAATTGAAAATGTAATGTCTTTTGAATTCAACTTATTTTCAAATTGGTTGAAAGAAAATGAACTTATTTTAAATTGTAAAAAAGGAAAAACGGAAGCTATGGTATTTGGAACCAACCCACGACTAAAAAAATTGGATGACCCACCACTTCGTATTCGACACCAATTCAAAGAAATTTGCTGTACTGACTCCTACAAGTATCTTGGTATATTGTTAAAATCCAATCTAAATCTGACTGATCACATCCAGCAATCGGTTTCTAAAGCGTCATCACGAGTCTATCTCTTACGTAAAATTAGACCCATGATAGATGTGAAAACCAGCTGCAGAATTTTCAATGCAATGATCCTTCCGTTTTTAACATACTGTCCATTTACAATCATTGGTTCGATACCCGATTATCTAAAATCCAGAATTCTGCATCTTGAAGCTCGTGCGCAGAAGGTTGTTGGCAATGAATACAAAATTGAAAAGTCAGCTAAAGCGTTGCGTACGAAAACTGCAAAATATGTTCACCGTTGCTTGAGTAATGACGTTTGCATGAACTTCAAAAACTACTTTGAGCTATGTTCTGGTCGTAACACGCGAAACCAAGGAATCCTCATCAGACTTCCAAAGGCAAAATTGGAAGCAGCTCGTAAAGCATTTTATTTCCAAGGGGCACTAATTTTTAATAACCTCCCAATTGAAATCAGAAAAGTGAAAGATTTTTCTTGTTTTTGTAAGCTTCTCAAGCAACTCTAATTTTAGTCAAATCTCTATCCTAAATCTTGTGAGTTTTTTCTTAATTTGTCGTTTTACTAAACCTTTTTAGTACCTATAATGTTTTTAATATATAATAAATGTTTTTAACTAATCTCAATATTATTTTTATGCTTTATATTTTTTATTTCAAACAGGACTTCCAGGATAACAGTATATCTATATATTTAATATATATATTTTATAACTGAGGAACCATCCTGTAAAAATATTCGTTTTAATAATAATAATTGTTGACTGGGTTGAACAGAAAGATATTGCTGTGATCCTGAGAATAAACACAAAAAGCGAGTATCGGGTAGGTGATTGATTTGATAGATAAATGATGTTTCATTGTAAATATATGAATAAAACTGGTTTATTTTTTTCTTAATTTTTCTTTACATTTCACAGCTAATCTTCGAACAATATCAAATGAAGAAGGCGCTCAATGGAATTTACAGGCAGGATTGAAGCTTTGCAGAAATTGTCAACAATCGATATGGAAGTTGAATTCTAATCAACCTAGTTCTTCAGAAAGCACCAGTGAATTTGAGACTGTTGACACATCAACTAACACTCTTAACCAAAGTGCATCGATGTTAGGAATTTCTCCAATCAAAAAGATTGCTGGTAGTACACAAAAGAAACAAAAGTATGTCAAAGAAAAACGTAGCCAATTTACCAGAGCCACCAAACGCAGGTTGGCATTAGCCATTGAAGTAGATTCTGAACAAAAAACTGAATGTGGAAAATGTCAAGATCTGAACCGGTTTGTTAGCTTACTAAAACAAAAAGTCAAAATATCAATGAGAAATGAAAAAATAAAAATGTTAACTTTGGTTCCTGAAAGCTGGAGTATCAATCAAATTGCAACAGAATTTAATGAGTGCGGAGTAACTAAATGGATGATAAGGCAAGCTTTGAAGCTGAAGAAAGAAAAAGGAATATTACCTGAAGCACCAAAGTACAAAGGGAAACTGTTAAACCAAGCAGTCATTGATGCAGTGGTGAATTTTTATGAGTCAAATGAGAATTCAAGGATATGTCCAGGTAAAAGATATTGTGTTTCGACTAAAGATGGGACAAAACAAAAGCATCTACCTCTAGCAAATTTAAAAGAACTCCATGCTCAATTTAATTCTGAGTCACACTTGAACATCAGTTTTTCAAAGTTTTGTGAGTTACGACCAAAATGGTGCATCACTGTCAACAGTAAAGAAATTAACAACGTTTGTGTTTGCTTGTACCATCAGAATGCCAAGTTAATGCAAGTCGTAGTACCTGATAAACTGACATACACAGACTATTTGGAAAAATTTGTGTTTTCCATTTCTAACAAAGAATGCATGAGTTTGTGCGATAATTGCCCTGGCAGAGAATGTTTGAAGAGCTATTTAATTGATACATTCAGAAATGAATATGATCTTGATGATACTATAAGGTACAAGCAATGGGCTCATACTGATAGAACAACATTAACTGAGCAGCTGAAAAGCCTGGATGACTTTATTGAATTAGTGTGTGACACCTTTCTTGCTTTGAAGACCCATCACTTCATTAGCAAATCACAATCAAGTTACTTGAAACAAATTAAACAAAATTTAGCTGATGATGAAGTCATAGTATTACTTGAGTTTGCTGAAAACTACTCATTTATTGTCCGAAATGCTGTGCAGGGGTTCCATTGGGACATTACTCAGGCAACCCTTCACCCTATTGTGATATACTACAAAAAGGATGGAGCTGTAACATCAAAACGTTTGGTTGTAATATCAGATCACTTGGAACATTCAACAAGCACAGTGCATGCATTCATTGACCAAGTAATTCCAATTATCAAATCACTTGGTTCTGTGAAAAAAATAATCTATTATTTCAGCAATGGTGCTGCTTCACAATACAAAAACCGCAAAAATTTTATCAATCTTTGCCATCATTCAACAGATTTTGGAATTGAAGCTGAGTGGCATTTCTTTGCTACATCTCATGGCAAAAGTCCATGTGATAGAATTGGTGGAACCACAAAAAGATTAGCTGCACGTGCAAGTCTTCAAGCAGCAACCAACAACCAAATTCTCACACCACAAGATCTTTTCCAATGGGTCCAAGAACACATTTCCGGGATTCAATATATTTGACTTTCCTCAACTGAAATTAAAGACCTCAACACAAAATTTGAATTGGAAAAGCGATATGAATTGTGTATCACATCATAGCTTTATTCCACAATCATGTCAGTCTTTGAAAATGCGTCGACTGTCAGATGATATTTCATTTACCCTTGTGGATGTGACACGAGGTCAATCACAACTCCCAGAAAATGATGCAAATGTAGACCAATATGTAGCTGGCAGATACGATTCTGATTGGTACATTGGCATTATTTGTGAAAAAAGCTATGAAAAGCAAGACTTCAATGTTCAGTTTATGATACTAAACAAAAGCAACAAATGTTAAAACTGGCCCAGACATCAACAAACATGCTGGATTCCATTTCATGACATTATTTGTTCAATTGCTGTGCCGAGTATCCATGGTTCTTCTGGACGACAATACAAACTGAGCAATGAAGATTATGACAAAATTTGTCATTGTGTTCACTGACAATGAGGACCACATAGTACATTACAGTTGTCAAATGTATAACAATTGCTTTGTGAATGATTTCTATAAACACAATCCAAATATACATTTCAATTTTTTTCTAGTATAGTTCAATATTGTTACATTTTTTAAATTTTTCATTTGTAATTTTTTGCGTTTTTGTCCAAACTTTGACACACACTTTCTATAAGAAAACATTGAGAACCATTCATCAATTTTGCCTGGTAGACTTGTCATATCTTAGTGAATATGTGGACGAAATTTCCGTGCCAATTTTCACTGGGGTCATGGGTAACCAGGATATTAAAAGTACCCCACTTTTGCTTTTTTTCATTTCAACCCATGTTTCACATTAAATATCTCCCAACCCCTTTAATATTTTGCACTGAAATTTTCTCAGTTCATAGAGAATCCTGTAAACAACATTTCTGCCAAATTTCAGCCAAAACCAATCAAAAATGGAGTCTTGGCAAGGTTTCAAAATTGTGGAAAATTTTAGCCGAGTGCTGGAAACAGCCAACTTTGGATGTCCATGACCTTTCACCTTTTAGAGTGACAATGTGAATGATGTTGTTTTTTCAATATTTGGCAGAAGTACTATCACCTGTAAAAAATTGGGGTTGTTACCTAATTTAGTTTAGCAGTAATAGGGCCTCAAACATGACCAAAAATAAAAAAATCGCGCCCTCTCGGCAGACCCCCCAAACTAATTGCTTCATAACTCTTGTGTTTCTCAATAAATTTCACTCAAATTTTGCAGGTGTTCATCATATAGGATAGTGAAAAAGTGTGTAAAATTTATAAGGAAAATTGGAGAGGTTGAATTTCATGACTGTGTGAATTGGCACGGAATGGCCCAAAAGGGAAAGAGTCAGAAGCTAAAATTTTGTATATACACTTGCTTATTTTTTGAAAACTAGCACATTTGTACCAAAAATCATCAATTTTCAAGGTGGTTTCATATGCGATGACCCTGGTATGATTTGGTTTCATCAGAACTCAAGGACAAGCATTTGAAGATACGTTCTCCCAAGTTATTATTATTATTAGATTTATATTTTGAGTGGATAACCGTGAGAGAATGATGTAGTATTTTCCATTGGGGTTCATTGTGGTGGTCCTTCATACTTTAAAAAGTACCCATTTGCGCCTACAGCTGGATGAAGTCGCTTCACCTGACAACCCACCATTTTGAGTAGGCTTGCAATGAGTTTCGCTCAGAAACTAAACTATATATATATATATATACTTTGAAATGTAATGTCGGAAATGGGGTTTGAATCATCCCAGTTTGGTTGGTTTTGTCTAAAACACACTAAGCTACAGCTGCTGAGCACCCTTTCTATTTCTTGTCAGTAGTTCCACTAAACTAAAAACAACTTTTGACAAGAAAGGAAGGCACAAAGTTATTGTGATCTTCTTTTGAAAATAGATCATGAGACTATATTATTGCTATCAGACTAATCAATGAGAATGGGAAGCTTTGTCTATCATTTAAATCTTGAATAATACAAAACCAATAACCAGGGGCGGATCTAGGGGGCTGCAAATCCGGCACCTGCAGCTATGATAATTTTTTAGTAAAAAAAAGAAAATCTGAAACGGGACTTTCACGGCTCATTTATATAATCCTATATCCCGATTTTCCATTTTTCTCAAAATCGTAAAAAAATTTATCTGTTTTCCAACAACAAAACTCAGAGTGCGATATAGCCCGCCTGCGTATCTACATATACTATATCATTTTCTCACAGGCTAAATTTGCAGCAAATTTTTGTATTTTGCAGCGGTTCTGACGTAATTTCATTGTAAATTATAAAAATGATATCCTATTTGCAGCAATAAAGAGCTCGTTTGCCGCTATGTCTAAATCACCGGATTTACGATAGCAACGACATAGGGCAAATTGGCAAAATCTTCTATTTCGGTGACGTTTCAGAAGAATAATTGGAAATTAAAATTGTGTTGCAAAGGAAATTCTCTTCTTCTCTTAACCGTGGCCATGGTTTACTTCTTGTCCTCTGCTTTGATAAGCAATGACGGTGATTCAGTACAAAAGTTATTTAACAAGATAAGTTGTACAGTTTTTGAAAATGATTTTTTAAAAGAAGGAGACCATATTTCATTATTAAATGAAGGGAAACAAGTTTTTGATGCTGAGTGGTGTATCCCAAACAACGCTTTGGAAATTTGTACCACTGAGATAAGTAGTTTTCTCATTAATATTTTTATAAATTGTCATTAAATCTGAGTTTTTGTAACCAAAACAAATATAAAAAAGGTTGAGTAATCTAAGCCAGTTGTTTTGATTAGTTTAATTTTTGTCTTTATGGATGATAGTTAGAGTTTTTATAGCCTTTCTTGTTGGTATATATATATATATAATATAAAAAAACATAATAAGGTAACAATATATCTTCTTGTTGCTATAGAATCTCATTGTTATTGCTTTGATAAAATGTGAAATACTTTTAACCATGATGTTCTGCCAATTTAATGACGGAAGTATATGGAAACGAGAATATATTATGTTACCTCATTTTACAATCAATATTTTAATGTAAAAGATGACAACATGTATGAAGTACCTAGGCCAGAGCTTGTTACGTTATTTATATACTGTTAATTTCTCGTATATATATAATATATATAATATTGTAATTTTTTGCATCATTTTTCCTTTATTTTTAGCTCACTAATGGAAACTGTCTTTTCAGTTCGGCATTAATATATTTGGTAGGAAATTCTTTTTTATCTGAAAATTTGAGAGCTCTTACCTGTCTTGAACTTTTTTAAATGTAAATTTTTATCATAATCATTCTTGTTTTAACTCTATCTATAAGGCTCATGAAGATGTTTTCTCGTTAATTTCTCTTTTATTCTCCTCAATTTCAGATTTATCTTTTAAAAAGTCAAGATTAGAAGATAGAGACCTTGTCAGGAAGGAAGCAGTTTTGATGTGTAGGAATAATATTTGGTCATCATTCTTGTGTGTTTTGGGGTTGTCCTCGATTCTTCAACGTAAAATATTTTTAAAACATTATCCTGATTATGGGAAATTAAAATATTTTCAATATTTTTTAATCAGTTAATCTTTCCTCGTAAGTTTTGCTCTGATCCTTCATTTATATTTCATGGTGAAATTAATATTTTGTTTTGTCAACTTTCAAAGTTTGAAACCAAGCAAGGTTTTGAAGCCAACCATTTTGTTCCATTCATTCGTCTTCATCAACTGAAACATGTTGAAACCTCCCTCAAGAGGTCAAGCATATTGTCAGAAAGCATGATGACAAAGAAGAAGAAGTCAGAGTTACTTTCAAATAGCCCTTTCTTGGGAAACAAAAATATTTATGATATTTTTAAAAAGTTGAAACATAAATCTTTATCTCAAACTTCTTCATCTAACTCTCATATAACTACACCAAGTTCTTTATTAACATTAACAGCTTATTAACATCTTGTTCTGTAGCAAGTACAATAACAACAAATTCTGTAATTATGGCTACATCCCATAGCACTGCTACAGTTACAATGACTTCATGTGTTTCTTCTATTTTCTCTTCTGCTCCAGCTTCTGCCTTTCTATCTTCTACTTCATCTTATTCTTCTACTCCAACTTCTTCTTCTTCTTCTGCTACAACTTCTTCTTCTATATCTAAGTTGGTCTCAAAATACAATATTTCAACCTATTTTGAGAAATCAAAGGCTGTCAGTGAAACTGAATTGCATGATTTAATAAAGACTAAAGGTAAAATAAAAATTATGTAAATAATGTAAAATATTCTTGGTTGAAGTATTCACCCTCTCTAAATGGTTGTTTTTGTTTACCTTGTGTTTTATATTCTCATAAAGCTTCTCTGAAATTAAAAAAATCACAAAATCTTATTTCAAAACCTATTTCTCCTTCTACAGAAGCTAAATTTCATGTTGCCGGTACATTTCGTACATTTCGCAGATACGTTTCATGTTGCCGATACGTTTCATTAAATTTGAGCTTATGACTGGCTTTAATCACAAACTATTTATATTGTACACGTTCCCCTTTATATTACTTTTAAATTTTGACTGTCGATGTCTGGATTTTAACTCAATCCTAGGCATCCTGATGAGCCCTGATATTGGGCGAAACAGTCTTGTGTATGTTTCTTTGCTTCGTTTTTGCATATACGATAAGTACATGTATATAATTTGAAATTTAAAGCTTTAATTCAGTTATATTTATGCAACGAACGTTAATTCCTGAATCGTTTTCCATGCTTTCTATTAGGCTTAATTTGAAAGATTTTTCCGAAAACCCACTGGGGGGCTTACAGCGCTTTCGGCGTATATATTTTTGCAGCTATCGTAAAAATTCCTGGATCCGCCCCTGATAACCATTCAATATTTTAAACATACATATATATATTGTGTAGATGAATGTAGTGACTTCCATAAATTTGTTGCAAATAAGATCATACAAACTCCAATCTCATCAGAAGTTGACTAGTGGAGGTCAAAACGAATTTAATATAAATATTTAAAGAACTTCTATCATACCCAAAAGCTCCTCTACCAACAGCCTTCTTTGTGTTTTTGTCATACTTATCCATTCCCATTTTAATAGTTTAACTATAAAACTTCGCCAGATATTCAACAATTCTATATATTATATATATATATATAGGTAAAAACGCCTTTATGATTCTCAATCAATGTAAAAATAAACAAAGAAATTGTGGAAATTCCTGTGGCATAATTTCTTGAAATAAATAAGAAGATAACAATTTTATAAAGTGTCAAAACTAGCAGAAAGCAATTTAAGAAAGAACATGTTTTTTTTATCACTCAGATAGCTAAAACCAAAGTTTAAATGTATACAAAGTATATACTTTTTATTATGTGCTTTTGGTAGAATTTTTTACTTTTTTGTAAATAAATTAAATTATGGCAGCAAAACAATGTAGCTATATCAATAGCCATATAATTTCAGAAAGTACATCAAGCCATGTTAAGACTTGATATCTATATTTTGACAGCGACGAAACATTTGTTGTTGCTGTAAAAGCATGATTGAAATACAAATAATGGGTGAATTAAAGTTTTGATAATAAGAAGTTTTGAACTCCTTTTTCCAGTTTATTTTAAAACATGACATATATATAGAAAAAGGTCTTAATATATACATTATTAAAAATAAAACAATTTTTTCCTTAATATATAAATGCAATGCTAGCTATAATTATTTTTGTCAATAAAATTGTTTTATTAATTTTAGACAAACAGCCGGATTAATGTCATAACGTAAAACGAAAAGTCTCTACGTCTGAGACCTTGTTTTCGAATCTCATTGAGAATTAAGATCATGACTGCTGGATGATGTAGCTGGTCTGTTCTGTATTTATAACTTACAGTAAACGTTTTTGCTGGACAGATTTCAAGGTAAAAATCAATTCGATTATCAAACTATACTTCAGTTGCAAAGTAGTTTTCTATCATAGCGCTGGCATATGAAAGGACACTTAGCAGGGTTTTTTTGAGAATGTTTGAACGAATTGAATTAAGAACAACGTGTCTTGAGACATCTATCTACTTTTATTTCTTGACTGCTTTTAACACAATTGACACATTCTTTAAACGATTTAAATTTATCTGAGTTTAGTTATATTTCTTCCTTTTCAGAGCCTCTGCAATATGACCCGAATAAATCTACTAACACTCGGATTTAAAAACATTGTTTACCGATGGCCATTGGGCCATCGATTATTATGTACAACTTCCAACTCGAACAATTACTGGGATTACTCGTCGAAATACGGTCCTGAGCAATGGAAAAAAACATGGCCGCTCGATAAACGACAATCTCCGATTGATATCAAAACAGATGACGTCATATACGATGGGAGCTTGAAAGAGCTTAACATAGAAAAACGCGAAACGGAAATGAAAGTGAAGAATACAGGCTTGAACATTTCGTTTTTAGCTGAGAATAACAAAGATTTAATATATTCGGGAGGTCCTCTGAAACATCGCTATGCTTTTAGAGAAATGCATTTCCATTGGGGTGAGGTACACAAAGGGGAATGTGAACTAGGTTGTGAACACACTATTGACGGCAAAAAATATTCAGCTGAAATGCACGTGGTTCACTGGAACATAGACCTCTATGGTACTGAACAAGAAGCGTTGCAGCAAGAAGAAGGGCTTGCGGTGTTGGCTTTGTTTTTGGACGCTAATATCACGCATTCGACAAACAAAGAGTTCCAATCCATTACTAACATGTTTAGAAAAGTACCTTACAAACACGACCAAAGTTCAGTTCAAGTCTCTCCTTATTTCATGCTGCCATCTCCACATAACAAGTATTACACCTACCCCGGGTCACTCACAACGCCTCCTTTAACGGAAAATGTTACGTGGGTCGTCTTTCCCCAACCTGTTTTGATATCACTGGCGCAACTAGAAGACATGAGTCAGAACTACTCTGTGTCAAAGAATGAAGAAGCTAAAGGAGATCATTTTAAACGGAAGGAATGTTGCGGTCAAACACCAACCATTACGAACAATTATCGGCCCACTCAACCGTCAAACGAAAGAATAGTAAAATCATCATTTAAATAAACAAAGACTTTTCTTTTACCTGTATTTATGTATAAATACGGTAGCGGCTCTTTAGTATTTATTTTATTTAACGTATAAATTTGTATAAATGCGGTGGTAATTTAATAAATATCGTGACAAATATCGTGATTTTTCACGACAAATGTGATTTTAAGAAATGAATTGTTCATTTGAGTCGACTAATAAGCGGGATATGCTCATTCTCTTGCGGAGATATCTGAAGACTGTTTCATGGTTCATAGACCAGCGAGTTCACCCAAGCACGAGTCACAGACGAACCGGTTCTTTCCAACATCGTCGATCAATTTTGTTTTTAAATCATGCGCGATAAAAGCGTTTATAAGCAGAACACATCATAATAAACGACAATTTTTATGTTTCATATTGTAGCTTGTACATTCAATGGAACACCACAAAAATATACAGTTCTTCCCAGTACTAAAAAGCAAAAACATTCACAAGGTCAATCCAAACCATAGAAATTTTTGTTCAGCCGCCTACATGCAACCAGACTAAGCTCACTATGGAAATTATACAGTATAATCCCGATAACTCGAACCCCCAAGGGACCAAGTAAAATAGTTGGAGAGAGCGAATGTTCGAGTTATCGATAGTTTTTATGAGAAACTATTAGGAGAGGGGAATGGAAAATAGTTCGAGTTACGCGAGTTCGATTTAACGGAGGTTTGAGTTATCGGGATTGTACTGTATTTTTGATTCAATGCCTATTAGGGCACAAAACACCGACCACGAAGAAAGCTTTAACCTAGGCGAAGAAAAATCTCTTCTGTCTGAAGAATAAATTGACTGTTGTGACGACCCAAACTCTCCTTCTTTCGCTAACAACCACTCGGATGCTATTGTAGTACACTGTCCATCGTTATTATTCTATTTCCAAAGATGTTTCCTTTGTTCTTTCCGATAGTCGCTTCCCACTTCGCTAACCACTTCAACGTCTGTTTCTTACAGCCTCTCCTCGGAAACTGTTTTGTTTCATTCAGGGAATGATTCATTACCAGGTGTATTGTTTAGCTCCGATACTTCTAAAAGGTTCTGTGAGCATTTATCGTTGAGCAAATACCGTTTGTTTCAAATTGAAGATTCTATCGCCTCCAAAGAAGTGGTTTAATTGGAGAACCTGATGAAGGAGGAGAAGAATACGAGTTGAGTGAAAACGCCCCATGTGACAGCTCGGGTATTATAATCACTAAACTAATATATTTGAACTATCCTCTTAAACCCTATTAAATATCAAAACAAAAAAGGTTTCGCTAATACGATGCTGCTAATTAATAGATATTGTGCGGATATTCAAATTCAATTTCAAATTCAAGTAAATATTTTCTTTTTCATAACTACAATTTTCTTCTTTATATTAGAATGTAGCACAAAAATATGATTAAATGATAATAAAAATAATAACAATGATATTGATACGTGTTTGATTTCAAATAAAAGAAAAGTTCAGTTAATGAAAAAGTGGAATCTCGTAGAAGGTCAAAATCGACTTTATCATCGAGAACCAATTTGAGCTTTAGGATTAAGAGTTGTAACTATAAATTAATAAACCAAAAATATATATATAATAAAATAACGCAAATACTTCAAATCAAATTAAATAACAATTATTTAAATTATATTAAGTAGAAACAATTAAATTCAAAAATCTATCAAATATATTTTAAATCAAAAAAAGTGACAATTTTATTTCGTTTATTCTTAAAAATACTTATAAATATCTTCTAATTTTAATATAATGTATTTTGTCTTATTTTTAAAAGCAGAGAGAGAAAGAGAATCTTCCAAATTTTCAAAGTTTGAATGAATTAACTCATTCCATAGTTTAGGGCCACGAATTGAGATGCAAAATTGGCAAATTTTAGTTTTACAAAAAGGTTGTACTATTACTCCAAATGATCTTGTATTATTTAGATTTGGTTTAAGAGTATAAATCCGGTCAAATATATTGGGAACTAAATTATATTTACATTTATACATGAAATTGACTATCTGAAATATATTTATTTCGTAAACATTCATCGAAAAGAGGCTTTGTGTGAGTAAACTTGTCTTTAAAGTAAATGACACGAATCGCATGTTTTTGTGTTTTAAAAATCGATTTTAATTTGCTTTTATGTGTACTTGCCCACACTAAGTTTGCATAACTTAGATGGCTGTGTATAAAAGAAAAATAAAGTTGTTTTAATAATTTTTTCTTTAAAATATTTCTAGTTTTGTATAATATTCCTACACTTTTAGATATCTTGTTATTTATTAAGTTAATATGGCGTTCCCAAGACAGATTTTCATCAACTAACACCCCTAAAAATTTAATAGATTGTGTTTTTTCTAATGTTTTATTGTTAATGTGGAGATTAGGTAGATTTTCTGTGACCATTTTCCTTTTTGAATGAAATACTATATATTTAGTTTTATCTGAATTTAAGGACAACTTATTGCTATGAAACCACGATGATATTTTATTTAACGCAATATTCATTATTTTGAAAGCATTATTTATATCCGAGGTTGAGGTGAACATGTTTGTATCGTCTGCAAACATTATGAAATCGATATTTGGAGAAGAAAAAGCTAGGTCGTTCACATAAATTAAAAACAATAATGGGCCAAGAATCGAGCCTTGAGGAACACCACATAATATTTCAAGAAAAGCAGATGCACTACTTCCATAAAAGACGCATTGTTTTCTGTTTTGTAGGTAACTTTTAAACCACTTAAAATAAGTATTTGAAATTCCGTAATGTTGTAATTTTTTTTAATAATATTGAATGGTTTACAGTGTCAAAAGCTTTCGATAGATCTATAAAAACACCTAATGTATATTCGCCATTTTCAAAGGAATTTGATATTTTATCACTTAATTCTAACAACGCATGTTCAGTGGAAGTGTTTGCTTGAAAACCAAACTGTTTGTTGTAAAACAGCTTGTTTTTTTTAAAATATGAATAAACTCTGTTAAACATGATTCTCTCCAATAATTTTGAGAAAAAAGGCAAGATAGATATTGGTCTGTAATTTCCAACTTCAGTAGAAATGCCAGTTTTAAAAATTGGTTTAACTTTAGCATATTTAAATTCTTCTGGGAAAATTCCATTTCTAAGGGAAGACTGGAAAATTTTAAATAGCGGTTGTTTTATTTCATTCATCACATCTATCTATTACAATATTTCCATTTATATTATCAATCCCGACAGCTTTGTTGCGTTTTAAATACTTTAAAGCATCATCAAATTCATTCATAGAAAGGTGCTCAAATTTTAATTTGGAGTTAATTTGTGGGAGATACGTCTGAAAACTGATATTTGATGAAGGAAACGAGGTAGCTAATTTTGGACCAATGCGAGTAAAATATTTGTTAAATTCGTTCAATATTTCATGGTGATCAGTAATATAAGTATCGTTTACATTGGGAACTTTTGGGAAATCGTCGTGATTCTTTTTTCTTCCGGAAATTTCGTTAATTATTTTCCATGTTTCTTTAGAATTATATTGATGTTGCTCTAATAGTGACGAATAATAATTACGTTTTGATTTATGTTTCAGTTTTTCGAAAAGGTTTTTATAATCTTTATAATTTTGCTCATTCTGTTCCGTTTTGTTTTTTAAAAAATTTATATATAGTTTTTGTTTTAATTTTGAAGATTTCTTTAGTCCTTTAGACATCCATGGTGCATTTATATCTTTAATTTTAACTAAGGTTGTTATTAAAGGAAAGTTATCATTATATAAATTTAAAAAGATTTTGAAAAATTCTTTATAACACATGTTTGTATCCTCATTAACTAAAACTTCTGACCAATCAACAGCGGACAATGCATCTTTAAATGATTGAACTTGAGGTGATTTAAAATGGCGTTTTACAATTTTTATTTTCTCTACTTTTTCCTTATTATCGGATAAATTAATAGAAACAAAAATTGGGAAATGATCAGAGATGTCATTTTTTATTATTCCTTTTAGTAAGTAATTGTTAATAATGAAATTTGTAAAAATGTTATCAATTATAGAGACTGAATTCTTAGTAACGCGTGTTGGTTTATTTATGAGGGGAAAAGTTCCATATTGGAAAATTGTATCATAAAAATGTTTGACAGTATTCTTTTCGTTATAATTTAAGCAATTTATATTAAAGTCTCCTAAAATAAAATACTTTTTCTTTTCTAGATTATTTACATTAAAAATATTATGTAAGTTGGAAAGAATGTTCTTATAAACGCCATCAGGTGGTCTATAGGAACAAGAAATTATAATATTTTTAGTTTTTTTCATTATAATCTCAATGCTTAGCGTTTCGTTATCGTTAGTTGAAAATGAAATGTCTTTTCGTTCCCTATATAAAATGGATGTTTTGATATATATTAAAACTCCACCGCCACGTTTTCCAGTCTTCCTTTCATGGTGAATTGAATGAAAATTAGGGATTTGATAACATGAGTTGTTTTTAAATTCATCATCCGAACACCAAGTTTCACTCAGACAGATGATATCGAAGCAATGTTTGCATTCACAAAGAAATATTAAAAGGTTTTCAAAATTTGCATTTAAACTTCTGATATTTACATGGACAATAGAGAGATTGTTGCTAGTTACTTGTTTGCAAAGTAATGAAGACATTTCATGTGATAGAAAATAAGAGGTTTCATAATTTGAAAAATTTACGTTGTTAAGATAATTAAAGTCGGGATCATAACGATTATTTAATCTTTCATTTAAATAAAATGGTTTGTGAATTAATTTCTCAAAAACTTCAGTCATGATTGAATTTATGTATAAATACTAAAATAAGATCGAAATAATGCATTAATCTCTCTTTTGTTCAATGACATTATCCTTTTTAAAAGTTATTAAATTATCGTAAACGACTTTTGCGTAACTCCCTTTCTCGCGTAATTCTTTTGCTTCTTTGAATAGTAGCTTCCTTTTGTTAATTGTAATGTCCGAGAAATCTTCATTAATGTAAATACCGTTTTCCCATAACCTCTTCTCGCGAAACTTTTCAAACACAACTTGACGATCTTTATAGGATAGGAATTTTACAATGATTGTACGCTTTGTTTTTTTTACCCCGTTGGAATATTTTCTTCCCACTCTGTGAGATCTTTCAATGTGCACTGCATTTCTTATGCCTAGATTACCTTTTATTTTATTTTATTTTAATTTATATTAACCTTGAGAACAAATTAATGAACCATTCGGAACTTGCCAGTGAATCAATGAATCAATGAATAGAATGATAGATGAAGTTTACAAATGGTGAAGAACAAATTTTCATCAAACACTTTTCCACCCATAAGTGTAAATTTTCCATGTTGGTTCGATGGATATTTTTCATCCAACATTCATCATTTCAAACATTAAAACGTTCGAATCGTATTTCGAATTCAAATCGTATTTCGATTGTTTATTTCAAGAATCTATGTGTAATTTTTACCAAAACATTGTGTGGTTCTACAAGAGAGTTGGGATAATAAGCCTAAAGTTGTAGAGTGTATTACGGGCTGAAATTGAATTGAAATTAAATTGGAATTGAAACACGAATAGATTCTGAAACACTAAGAGCTGTTCATCAAGCAAAATCAAAAGGTGCCTCCAGTTGGCTAGAGTGTATTACCTTTAGAAGAGCATGGGTTTCTCCTTAACAAAAGTGAATTTAGAGATGCACTGGCACTTCGTTACAACGAGCCACTAAAGGGACTACCATCTACCTGCTCTTGCGGTCAAACCTTCAACGTTACACACGCTTTAGACTGCAAAAAGGGTGGATTTGTAATTATGCGTTACAACAACCTCCACGACTTCGAGGCTAACCTACTGAAGAAAGTGTGCAATGATGTGGAAGTGGAACCGCCCTTGCAGCCGATCAATTGTGACACGTTTCGGAATCAAGTTGCCAAAGGAGATGAAAAACTGGAGGATTCTTTCGTCACGCGCAAAACAACTATTTTGACGTACGTGTCACTAATTGTAATTCTTCCTCGCAGATCAACAAAGAGCAGAACTTTATCTTTACATCTCACGAAAATGAGAAAAAACGATGGTATAACAAACGTATCATGAATGTCGAACAAGGAACCTTTACCCCACTTGTTTTCTCCGTTAACGGTGGTGAATGTTCAGTTTTTCACAAACACCTAGCTGAAAAAATTGTTACGAAAACTGGCGATCGATACGAAAAAGTTCTAATTTGGATACGTTAAAATTTCGTTCATTGTTATACGTTCTGCCCATATATGTGTGAGAGGTAGTAGGAGTGTTTTTACAGACAAAAACTCTGATGTTGTCGATGATTTCACCATTGCCTGTGACGACATTAGAATTCAATATTATCTAAACACGAAAGAACGAGTTGTGCTTTTACCTTTATTGATTTTTTACTAACATATACTATGTATTTTATTTCATTTTTATTGCAGAAATATATTGGTTTTATTTTATTTAATATATGACATTGTGTGTGTATATTTTTATTGGATTATATTGTATATTTTAATGTGAATAAAAATTAAATTCTTCATCTTTTTTAAAAAAAAATTACAAGCTACATTCTGTGAAATGGGCCGCAGGGAAGATAAACTAAGCGTGCGGACGAAAAAATATATATCTAAGTAATATGCCCTTCCACCACCGCTTACTTGAAATTCACGCATGATCACGCGATCACCCCTCAATACGCCCCTGGTATTCTCCGCCACTTTGAATTTAGGAATGACTGAAGAGTGCAAAGGAGGAAGTTCGTCACATCCAACATTTCAACCAACATCAGAAGAAAATATTGGATTTAGTTGCTCCGGCCTTTAGTAAAAGACGTTTGTGGTGTACTAGTGAAAGTACCTACTTGGTACGCGCGGTAATGCTTTAATAGAGTTGCCTCTTTGGCTCATAAAGTCTAGTCTATTCAAACATTTCTCTGTGCTTAATGATTTTATGCGCCATATTGAATTAAAAAGAAATGCATACGGATAAATAATAAATAAATAAATTCCGTTATTATAATTATTTATTCCGTTCAAATCATAACAGTAGAAGCTCTTTGATAACGTTTGTGTCCATCTTTTCTGTTGAAGACAAGTCAAACTAGAAAATATCGCTCTCAACAACATAAAATTGTCACTCTTTTTGCTTTAAATTATATTTTTTAGATTTTTGAATTTAATTGTTTCTACTTAATATAATTTAAATAATTGTTATTTAATTTGATTTAAAGTATTTGCGTTATTTTATTATATATATATATATTTTAGTTTATTAATTTATAGTTCAACGACTCTTAATCCTAAAGCTCAAATTGGTTCTCGATGATAAAGTCGATTTTGACCTTCTACGAGATTCCACTTTTTCAATAACTGAACTTTTCTTTTCTTTGAAATCAAACACGTATCAATATTAATGTTATTATTATTATTTAATAATATTATTTGTGATACATACTGAAGAAAATTGTAGTTTATTATAATTTTAATAGGACATGTATTTAGTACTAAACAATTTATCCTGTATAAATATTCACTTTAATAATAATAATAATATGAAAAAGGAAGTATTTACTTGACTTGACTTGAACAACGAAGACATCCAAACCTCGGAAATAGAAACCACTAATTTCTTTTGCCGTGAAGAGCTTCTCAAAATTCCAGCGAAAGTCAGTAGCAACGAGGAAACAGGAGTTGGCAATGCTTTTCTGAAGTATTTTTAGATAATGCATTCGTTAATCAATAAACGGTTAATTTAATCCTACTCAGCAACAGTTGTTACAGTTAAAAAACAAATCTCAATCTGGTCTTTATAATTTCAAAAATAGATCGTGACGTCAACCGACGCATGTATATTTGACGTCAAATTTTGTTTTAACAGTTGAAGACACGTATCGGAAACTTTAAACTGGAGAAAAAATAAATGAAGAAATAGAATAGAAGAAACTTTGATTTGCTGGTTGGTAATTAGCGCGAAGAAGAATGGGAGAGTATTCGGGGGGTAGTGAGGTATGTCGGATTTCATTGTTTCGAAATGTTTGTTTCATGTTGTTGCTTTCTTCAGAAGTGTAAGATTGCAGAAGGCTCCTTCGATGATATACGCGATGATATGTCCATCTCTACGATTAGCGGTATAAGCGTGGTAAGTTAAAAGTTAAGTTTCTATGTTCATTCATTAAACTTTTCATTATTTGTACAGTATGGAAAAGATGATAACAATCGTGTATCTAACACCACAAAAGTCTCAGCCAAATCAATTAAAACTTCGATGAAGTATTTCTGCAAGAAGGACAATGTCCTATCAAAAGCTGTTGTATGCAGTAACGACCTCATCAATAGGTTGGACCTTAAAGAAAACAAAATCAAGCAAGTTCAGCAGTTTATTGCACGTCAAAATGAAGAGCTTCAAAAGGCTGCGGATATAATCAAAGAAGAGCAAAGCGAGATTGTTCACTTGAAAGAAGTTGAACGAGAATTTCATGCGGCGGAAGTTGCATACAAAGAAGAAGAAAGGAAGTTAGAAGAAGCAAGAGAAGTAGTTTTAGAGGGGAAGAAGGAGTTGGAAGAAAGTTATTTGGAATTAAAAGAAGTCAAATCAAAAGTGAGTGGCTTGCAAAAAAAGATCATTGAGGTAGAAGAGGAGAATAAAGATCTTTTGGAGGAAATGGAAAGCGATCTAGAGCAATACAGTGAAGAAATTGATTCAAAGACAGAAGAAATTAAACTTCTGAAAAAGGAAAAGGAGAATGCTTTGAGGAAATTGAAGTCGAAGAGCGAAGAAATCGCCAGGTTGAATGTTTTGGCATCAAAACGTTCTGATCAGCTTTTAGAGAAAGACGTGGAGATAAAAACCATACAAGAAGAAGCGGAGAAGGTTCAATTAAAGGCCACTAGGGAACAAACGAAGGCGATGAGTTATCTCAAAGAAGAGCTTCACCACTCAAAAGAGTTGCTTCATGAAATCCGTCGGCAGCTAGACGAAGTGCATGAGAAAAACGAGACACTGACCTCACAAATGCGCAATTGCCATCAACATCTCCAACAACAAGAAAGAGAATCAAAAGGTGTTCTCGAGAAAGAACGTCAAACGCACGAAGAAAGAATAAGCGAAGCGCGTGAAATCATAACGCAAATGGATGAGGTGTTTAAAAAAAAAATGTTGGCAATGGAAGCGGAAATCAAACGGTTGGCGGATGAAAACGAAATTCTGTCCATGAAAGTTGATAGCGCTGTAACAAAATCAAAAGAAAAACCATTGGACATGGGGATGATATCACAGCAGAGAAATGATAACAATAAAGAAGCATTTGATGATCTACTGCGTGAAATGTCGGTCGAACGCAAAGAAAGACGGGAGATATTGTCCAGCATTAAGAAGATCAAATTTGATGATTTATATGGAATTGGGGAAAATGGGCCAAATGTCATGTCCAATGAAAGAAAGAAAATTGATGTCTGCATCCAAGACCTGAAGTTAAATAAATACAACAAAGAACTTGAAGTTTGCAATTCAGAAAACGTGCAACTAAAGAAGGAAATCTACCACCAGGAGAAAGAGATTTCACTAATGAAGGTGGCGCTTGATAGTTCAAAACAAGATGTCCGGGTGTTACAGAAAGAAAACCAAAAATTGACCATCGGAATTGATGTGTTTGAAAAACATTTGGCAAAAATTACCAACGAATTAAATTACTTTCAGGAAAATTATCGTAAATCTGAAAATACAAACAGCAAATTGCAGACTCAAGCGGACGCGCTAAGTGAAGAGGCGGCTCGCTATAAACAAAGTGTAAATGCACTCGAAGCAAGAGAGCGAAAATGTTGCAGAGAGGTCAACTACGAAAAGGAAATCCTTCGTTCTGATCTCTCCAAATTGGAAGAAAAATTTTCACAGTGCAAAGAGAGTATTAGCAAATATGAAGAGAAGGAAAAGGAATTACTTGTGTGCAAAGAAAGATTGAGGCTTTATACATTACAAGAAGAGAAAAAGAAGACGCTTCCTGAAACGCCACCTCCACCACCAGTCATCAATGTTCACATTGATAAAACAATGACAGAAGAAAGCGACGCGAAGAGAATAGAGAGAAACCTCGGAAAATTACAAGATCAAATATCTACTCTCAAGATGGAACAAGAAGAAGCTTCAAATCGAAGACAAAATAAAATCATGACTAAGCGACTTGAGGAGGACCTAAAAAGTCGCGATGATCGTATAAGAGCGTTAACCGAAGAAAAGACAAAACTGGAACAACTAGTCGATCAAAGCGAAAGTAAAGTAAAAGGTTTGGAAGAAGAATCAAACTCAATGCTGAATGAAATCGATAATTACAAACAAGTTGTGGAAAATCTTGAGAAAAGCAACGGTTTGATGATCAGCAGCCATGAAGCCTGCATGAAAAGCTGGGAAGAAAAGTTGAAATCCGTTGAAAGTCAGGTCAATACGCGAATAGAAAAAGACCTCAATGAGACCAAATATAAGGTCACCAATCTGGAAAAGTTGAAAGGAGAAAATGAAACAAGAATCGCGAAGTTAAATGTAGAAAAAGACGAACTTCGTATGTCGGTTTGCAAAATGGAAAGTGAAATTGTGACGTTAAAAGACCGATTGCAGTTTTCTCAAACCAACAGGTAATGTTTTTGACTTGATCTTGTTTCCGATCATTAATCAATGGGGATTTTGGTTGTTTAGAAGTAATAGAAGAAACGCTCAATGTAAGGAAGAAGAAGTTGCTGAGAAAGATACACATGTTCAATCTCGCACCAACGTGGAAAAACATGTCGACCCACCGCAGAAGAAGCCAAGCTGGCTGTTAGATTGGCACGGGGAATCAAAGAATAAAGAAATCGAAGATAAGAACTACAAAGAGAGTTACAGAGAAGTAGACGGTGGTTACGTACAAACCAGAAGACAACGAAACCGAAACGAGTTTGAATTCAGCGAGGGAAGAAATGACGATTTGCAGCCGAATAGAGGTCGAAGAATTCGAAGCGCATTCGATGATAAAAAAGATGGAGGTTTTCCGCAAAATCAACGTCAACAAACCCATAACGCAGATCAATTTAACGGTACTCGAAACGATGATTTTAAACAGCCCAGACGCCAACGTAGAGAGGTTGAACCTGATGAAGATTTATTCACATTGTGGCCGGCAAACAAACAAACTCAAAGCCGCAAAACGCAAAACGCATACACACCATCCGTATACAAAAAGCAAGGAGCACAGACATTCAAGAAGAATGATATCCCCTCCTTGTCTGATGAGGAAGATGAGCTCATCAGAAAGTGCCTGGGAAGGCGCTAAAAACTTCCCAACAAAAAAACATTTTCAAGTTATTGTCACTCGTTTGTCTGTCCCTTGTTATATGTGTTTTATATTTAAAAAAAAAGTCTTCAAATAAAATTTCTTCGAATGAAGAGATTTTGAAATTATTCCGTAGTATTTTTTCGTCACTTCAACATTACTCAAAAGACTTAATATTCAAACACTGGCATTAAAAATGCATACCGATGAGAGAAGCAGAAAGTTAGTTTTTTTTGTTGATGTTTTTCAGTAGCCCAGTATTTACGACAACAATTTTAACTTTGTTCGCTTATATAAAGGATACCCCCCTAAGGCGATTTTTTTAGGTAATAAAGTGGCCGAATTAACCATACTTTTGGTAAACGAGGGTGCTTGTAACTTTTTGTTAGTGCAAGATGTTGGGTCTAACTAATGAAGCGGGCGCCACTCCTACAGTTAACACCCGTACTTTACCGCATCGAAATGCTACTCATTCGCTGAGTCGGCGAGGCTGGGTGGATTTGAACTCGCAATCTCAGAGAATCCGAAATTGCAAGCGCTCTACTATATTAATATCCCGGCCTTAATTTTTACTGTTGTTAAAATTAAGATTATTTTAGAGACTTGCATAAAATGAGCGGACAAATTTGAAGAATACAATGTTCCTCTAGACGGAAATTTTTTTAAATTTGTTAGATTATTATTATAGTGGAATCTCCTTAGAGCGGACACGGTATAAAGCGGACACCTCTATAAGGCGGACAGTTGCGCTTAGAACGGATGGATCTTAGGTTAAACTCTTCAAATGGACATCTCTATAAAGCGGACAATTATAAAGCGGACACTCCATAAAGATTTATGTTGTCAGAGTTTGCACAATTTACACCATGACAACCACCACACGCCGCAACACAAACTAGACCATTCTTTTCGCATGTGTGGGTATTCGAAGCGCAAACATTACTATTAGAGATTTTGCAGTTACATTTAATGAACTCCAATGTATTTTCGGGTGCTGCTTCAATATCGGTTGTAACTGGTTCATAAACCCTCTGCTTTGACAGTTTCCATCCGCAGTCTGTTGGAACTAAAAACACTTCCATTAACACACTTCCATTCGATGACTTGCAAGTGTACACAGAGGCGATGATATCAAGCTCAAATACGCGAAAGTTTCTGCACGCGAAAGATTCTACACCTAAAGTAGTACAAGCCTACTTATCATATAACAAGATCCAATGAAATATTGTTTTCATACACATTGTCTTACTCAAAACTCTATTATACAAAATTGTCCATTCCCGTCTGCAAAATAAACGTCAGCAAGAGTCACGTGATGCAACAAAAAATAACATATATAAAATATCAATGAACTACATAAAAAATAACAATATATTACAGAAAATGTCCAAAACATTCGAGCCAAAATTCATTGTTGTTCTTCAAATGATGTATATTGTGAAAAAAGTACCACCAACTTAAACCGACCTTAAAAAAATTGCTCAAAGTTTTATTGAGAGGATTTTATATATGTTGTTTTCCATTAACATCCGCTTCTTTTGATACCAAATATGTCAAGTTAGGAGTTTTTTCCCGGTTCGCTTAGTTTTGATGTTAATATGACTGTACTAAAATAATAATAATAAAAGATAATAACGTGGTTAGTGGTATGAGAGTGGTAGATATGAAAATTATGATTCCTTGAGTGGAGATACTCCGTCCGGTGGCAAGCAGTCAGGCGTTGTAATCCACACAAGAAAACAACCTGAAAAGGAAACAAATATCTGAGGAGATACGAGCACTGCAACGAAAAACTTCAAGTGATTTTAATGAGTTGGTAATAATTACTTTTAAATGAGAGGAAGTTAATGTCGAAAAAGTGAGTTAGGAGATTTTAAACTTCAATCAGTAAAAAAAATGTGTCTTTCCTCACAAATTCCACCATAATCTGTCAAGATCGCTGCCAAAAAACACTTAGCAAACACCAAACAATATCTCCACAAAAAACCACTGACAATTAATAGGAATTATAACAATTTTCACTTCTAACACAAAAATATCCAGTCAGAAAACAACGTTTTGCAGCTGATGTTAACCAAATGTTAACCATATTTGAAATGGGCGAATTTTTCTTGAAATTTGAGGGCGTATTTCCACCAACTGACCACGCCCCAAAAAGGGAAAGTGGATTTTTGTGATTGTTGTATCATATATTTTCAGAAAATGAAGTCAAACTTAGTATACAAACAGTTGCGTACTCCAAACTACCCCAGCTCCTACAGTAAGAGTAAATTAACGGCCTACTGAGACACAAGCACATCCTATCAAATCTTCTATATTTCCTTGGCTTCAACATTGACAACTTTTGTTGCGCCGGCATTCCAAGGAATTAAAAATCGAAATAAACTCACAATCGCCTAGGGAGAATTGGTCATTTACGGTAACCGTCTATTTTGATGTGGGTTTTATCTGCGGGAACGGAGAGTACTTATATACCGAAGGATTTTTGTGCAGGAAAAATGAAGCTAAAATATTAGATAATGTTCTTTTCTAGTTATTAGTTCAGACAGACGAATACATCGTCATCGTTTCCACCGTTGTCGCTCTCCATGGTGAATTCATTTACTTATTATGAAGGTGGCTTACACAATATTTAAGTTTTACATTCGATGGGCTAAAAACCTGGATTTTACGGTACATTGCAACCGTCATTTTATCATGGCGTAATATGTGTGACTGGAACAAATTCTGGGTATATTATATAACTTTATCCAGTAGGTTTTTTGTTGATAGTTTTGCAACAGTGCGAAATGCGTCAACATTTGAAACAATGTTTTTCTTACCTTTATAGTTTGTAACCCTTTTGTTTCATTAGATTTCTTCCTACCTCTTTCCTACAGTCTTGTATATATATATATATAATTTGTTTACAGTTAACAACAAAACCTTGACGAGATTTCACACTATGTAGATATAAGAATATAGTTAAATGTCATTTGTGAATTTTTAGTTTAGTTTTAATGGAATTAACTGATTTCAAAGTTAGCCTTTCGCTTGAAAAAATCGCATTTTGTAAAATAATAAATTACGGCAGAGCTGTGTTTATTTGGGTTGGTGAAAAAAGCTGTTCATTTGATAACTTGAATGTTGCTTTAAAAACAAGATTTGACAACGTGCCTTCTGCTGTTAATTTGCTTGGCAAAAACCCTGACTCATTGTCACAAAAGCTTGCTTCTCAGTTAAAAAAGCAAGTACTTGTAAGTTACAATATTCAGTCAGACGAATTTAATGAAAAGGTTTTCGAAGATTTGATTATGAAGGAAATTGTTCAAAGAGTAAAGTAAAATGGAATTGGAATTTATGAAACAAGCCCTGGCTCTGGCAAGAGAAGCGCTAAGTAAAGGTGAAGTACCAGTTGGCTGCGTTATAACATTTTGCGATAAGGTGATTGCAACTGGTCATAACGATGTAAATAGGACGAAAAATGCGACTCGTCATGCTGAGTTAGTTGCATTAGAAAGGGTTGTGGAATATTGTAATGAAACAGAACAGAAGCCAAACAACGTTTTTAAAGAGTGTATTTTGTATGTCACAACGGAACCTTGTATAATGTGTGCTGCTGCTTTGAGAATGGTGTCAATAGAAAATGTTGTTTATGGATGTGAAAATGAGCGCTTTGGTGGATGTGGTTCAAGACTGGACATTGCCTCCTTTTTATCAAAAGATAATAATGTTCGCTGCACTCCGTCTAAGAAACCAAAAATTAGTGATTTATTTAGTAATGGTTGTGAAAGTGAATTAGGAGCACAAATTAAATGCAAGCATGGAGTTTTAGGAGATGAATCTATTAGTTTGTTAAAACAATTTTATGCTGGTGAAAATCCCAGTGCCCCAAAACCAAAACAGAAAGATGACCGTTTAAAAAGAATATGAAATGTATTTTTGTATAACTTTGTACTATTTTATAGGAAAAATAATGGAATGATTCTAAATGGAAAGTTTTGCGTTATGGGAAAAACCCTTTTTAAATCGGTTTAAAAGTTAAATATGTTTATATATTAATGCCTATATGGTTAAGGTTTCGTTCCATAATTATATCTCATAATTGTTGCCAGGGTGTGTAGGAATGTATTTTTGTGTACAAATATACAATTTAAACAAAATAATAATTCAACATACGGTTTTCCAATAAGAAATCAGCCCTGCGACTTACATTGCAATGAAATAAGACTCTAATGTTAGTTCTCTCCTTAGAAACTTAGAGTTGCAATAAAGCCCCACAAACAGCCAAGACCTTTAATTATTTTTCGCAAATTTTGGGAGGCTCTTTTTAAAAAGGGAGTTAGTGAGATGGAGGCATTATTAAAAAGAAGAGGAAGTTGCAGGTATTATTTATAGCATTAATATATATATATATATATTAAACTCTCTGTTAACGCTTTTAAGAACAGGCTATGAATGGGAAGGACAAAAATTTTCTTTTTGTACTGTAAATACATTTTAACATCTTTTATATATATACTTCATTATAAAAAATTTTATACGTTTTTTAAGTCAATGATTTTTTAAAATTTTATTTTTGATAGGCTAACATGCTAAGGAGCCTATTATACAATGCCAGCATTAGTAATAATAATAAAGATTGCTGTATTGTATTTGTCTTGTCCAATTGTCCAATAAAATAATGTATATATATATATACACACTTCTTTTTTAATTCAAATATATACACTTTATAAGGAATAATAACATTGCGTTGAAACATCAGAATTAGTCAATTTGCTGCGTCTACAGTGTTTGTGATTCCACTTGATTTAAATAGATATATATACATTTAAAACCTACGAATTTGGCATGGCTTGGTTCGGGGGATTTTTTGGTGGAGCTGGTGGGAATGTTGGTGGATCCGAAATGGTGGGTCAATATTTGGATTTGGGACAGCAACGACTACGCATAAAAAAAATCATTGCTGAAGGTACGTTTTTCGTGGTGTACAAGTAAGGGGGCATTCCACACCAAGTTATCCAGGGTCCAGAATCCCACCCCTCATGTTTTGTTAGTTTTTGATATCAGTGAAAGTATTCATTAAAACGATATATTTTATAATACTTAATGATGATGATGAATGCAACAAATTATAGAAAGTGTTTTTTAAGAACATTGCATCCCTTACTGATTTATTAATTTCTGTTATGGAAACACACTAACAGGGTGCTCTTAATTCAGGTGGCTATGGGTTTGTTTTCGTTGCTCAAGATACATCTTCAGGAAAAGAATACGCATTGAAGGTGTTGATCCACTTAAAATCATTTTTTTGTGTTTTATCTATAACATATGTGAAGATTTGTCGGTTTGAGTGTGACTTATTTTGTGACAAATAGAGTAAAGTCATTCTCATTCTAGTAAAACTAGACTAAGTTTTTGCTATGTATATAATATATATATATATATATATATTATATTTTTTTACCACCAGTGGTGTATTTTCAGTCTGTTTCTTGAGTCCGCGTGCGAAGCACGCGCACGCGCCCACACACGCCATAAATCGATTTGCGCGTGCTGTTAATCGCACATTACCGCACGCCATGGAAATATATTGAACTGCTATTTTTTACAAAATTTTAAAATTCAGGCGGTAGAAATTGCCGTTGTTATCAAGTTTCCACAAATGTTTTCCTTGAATTACCTCAAACTCGCTCAGCAGACCTGGGGTTTTAATCGGCAGTGTAAACTAAAGTTTAAAATCTTTTTAAATGGCCTATTTTAGGTGGATAATAGCCGCTATGTAATTAGAAATTACTTTGCAAATATAAATTTTGACATAAAGTTAACGTTACCAATCATTTATTAAACGTTTCAAAAAGTTTGATATGCAACGTAAAATAGGAAAGAAGGAAACCGACAGACATGTTTACAGGCGATGCCACAGGTTGTTTAAAAGTTCCATTCGACTTAGAGACAAACAAATGCAGAAGAACTATGCTGCATTTGATGGAAGAAAAAAAGAGATCAATACACAAAGAAACAATAAGTTTTGTTTACAAAAAAGAATGAAAAGACACTTTAAAATGCAGAAGAATTATGCTGCAATCGATGGATGAAAAAATTCAAAACACAAAACATTCAGTTTTGTTTACATAAAAGAATGAAGACGCTTTAAAATGCAGAAGAAACTACTTTATTGTCAGAAAATTTCGCGAATCAAAACCGATATCTTTTTTTTTTATTCAACATTTTAGTTTTTTTATTAACCAGATATTTTTGTTCTTCACACTTCACAACATGCTGTATATAATACTAACATAACTGTAAGGAAATACTCAGAAAAACTATATTTTTCATGATATCTAATGTTAAAATGCAGGGTTAACAAAAGCCTCTCTTTCTTCCTCATTGATTTCTGCCGTGTTGATGTTTTTTCTTGTGCGTGACTTCGGAAATAAGAGGGTCAATATAGCTGAACGGATCCCAACTTTCAAGATTCGCAGGGTTGCTAGAAATTGATTGGGAAAATTGAAAAAAAAGTGCTAGCATTTAATTTCGCGAACGAAGAGAAGGTTTTTTTGCGGGAATTAAATCTTGCGAATGAAGGAGGAAAAACTTTTTCGCGGGAATTTAATTTCACAAATGAAGGGCCAATTTGCGAAATTCACGAAATTTTCTGCCATTAAAGTACGTTGCAATCGATGAAAGAAAAATTCAAAATATTCAGGTTTGTTTACAAAAAAGAATGAAAAGAGACTTTAAAATGCAGAAGAACTATTCTGCATTCGATTCGAGAAAAGAGATCAAAACTCAAAGAAACGATTCGTTTTATATATCTGTGAATTAAATTGTTTTCTTGTATACTGTAAGCGAACCTCATAAATCTCTACCTCTAAAAAGAAGTTATCAAATAAAGATTTATTTATTGGTGAGGTGCAACACTCGTAGCTAGTAGTATAGAACACTTTTAAGGAAAATGACAACTCCCAATTTTTATTTTGAAAAATTGTACGCCATGGCTATTAAAATTTATTTATGGCGTGTGATTCACCACACGCGAACAAAATATTCAAGAAACAGACTGTATTTTAACACTCGCCCGACGGCATCAGGCAGATGAAAGTTCCGGCGGACGAGTGAAAAACTTAAACTTCAACTGACCACTCGCCCGACAGGGACGAGTCATTTTTTGGAGGTTAATCAAGAATTTTGTATGTGAAATTTAGTTTTTTTAAAGTTTGACGTCAATCATAGAAAAAAGGAAGAAAACCGACAGACATGTTTACGCGCGATGCTACAGGTTTTTAAAAGTTCCATTCAACTTAGAGACAAACAAATGCAGAAGAACTATGCTGCATACCATGGAAGATAAAAAGATCAAACCACAAAAAAAACATTCAGTTTTGTTTACAAAAACAACGAAAAGACAATTTAACAAAACGCATTAACAAACATCCATTTTAAAGGTTATTAACTTCATGCTTTTTCCAAACTTTGCAGTCGTATTTCAACTTGTTAAAGCTGTATTTCGCTATGCAACGTGCAAATATGTGCTGTGACATTTAATAGCATTAAAACTCTCGTAATTTTGTGACGGTTTTATTACCACAGCACCTAGTATTAGTAACGCGTATTATGTATCAATTTTTTTCGTAATTCAATTCAATTCGCTGTCTTAGACGTGAGCGCATTAGGAGTGCATTTCATTTAAAAACGGTGCACCGTCACGCGTTGTCTAAACTATTAAATTATCGATAGCGGTTGCTAACTTTTTAGTTACACGAGTGGGCCGATTAAATAGAGGAAAAATATTATGAGCAAGAAGCATGTTAAAAAATATTTAGTTTTAGGTAAATTGTTATTCGTCAGAGCGTATGTTAAAATTGCCGGCTATATAAAGAGATTTTTTGTCTAGATTTGAAATTAGATTTTAGTGCGTTTTTAAAGATTTTTATTTTGTTTATTCAGTTTTGTAACAAACACTGCGATACGAGATTCAAATCAAGAAAAGTTTGATCTCAGCATCTGTGTTGACTTTAAGAAGGGTCTTTAAACTCACATTACAGGCCTAAGACTAAAAAAATAATGACAAAAGTTTACTATATAGACAGACAGTAAGGTATGTCTATGTTAAACAATCATGAAGTCAACTTGGCTAGAACAGTTAATAAAATTAATAATTACGCGCCTGAACTCGGAAAATAATAAAAATCGCGCACCTTGGGAATCTGAGGGGGAAAAATAAATAGCGCGCCTTGATGAGTTGACGCGCACGAATAGTCGCTTGCCAGACGAAATTCTTACTGATAGGCCTGGAACTACCTTAAGTGGATTATTTTTTGCGGATTTAGGCATTTTATGCGAAATTAAATCCGCGCAAAAACCACGATAATTCGCCGTTCACAAAATTAAATCAGCGCGAAAAATCTAAATTTTGGCAATGCGTGAAATTAAATCCCTCTCCACCCAAAAAAATCTAAACATTAATAGGAAAAGATAACAGTTCGAATTGTCTTTTTATGTCCTTTTGGATCAGAATAACACAAACTTTGGTCGTCCGCGATATTAAATCCGCGTGAAATAACACAAACTTTGGTTGTCCGCGATATTAAATCCGTGCGAAATAACACAAACTTTGGTCGTCCGCGATATTAAATCTGCGCGAAATAGCACAAACTTTGGTTGTCCGCAAAATTAAATCTGTGCGAAAAAACACAAAATTTGGTCGTCCGCGATATTAAATCTGCGCGAAATGGCACAAACTTTGGTCATCTGCGAAATTAAATCACAGGCTAATTGTTACTTTAGCGATTGTCTGGGCTAAATTTTAATGTTTTATAAAAAAAAACATGTCGGACGAGTGAGAATTTAAGCGGGCGAATGAGATAACTAAAAGTAAAGCTATCACTCGCCCAACAGGGTGAAAAGCTTAAGATACACCACTGTCATATATGTACATCGTACTCTGATAATGGTACTCAAAATCATTTTTAACAGAGATTAATGGCTGCTGATGAATCTACAAAGAAGCACATTGTCAAGGAAGTCTCCAATATTGTATCTTTTTAATGGTCAATTTTTTTAAGTATATGAAAACAAATAAATCCTGGAAAAAACATAAGATATAAATAAGAACTCCCTGTTATTGATTTTCAGAGACAAAGTAGAAGTTTTTGAAAATTTGAACATCTTGGATAGTAAATTAGCCTTTATAAATCATAAGCACGACACTTGTGTATTCTCCACTAATCTGTTAAACAAAGTAGTTGGACTTGAACAGCTTCTGTTAATTCGAAATGGCTCCGCATTGAGAAAAGAAAGTTTAAAATTATATTATAAATTGTCTTGTTTTACTAGAAGAAGAACTTAGCAAAACTAATCGCTATGTCACCGCATCAGTTTTTATGCATAAATTATAGTATTATTTTGTTAATTAATTGCGTCAATTTCTGCTCAATAAAATCACAGTATTATATACTTTAAAATTTAGTGGGCATGTATTGAAATATTTTTGAATTTGTTGAAATGAAAAGTTATTGAAAACAAATTAAACAAATTTCTTCCTTTTGCTTATTAACTTTTTACTTGGTGATACATCAGCATTTATTAGCTTCTTTCCTGGTGATACATCAGTATTTATTATCTTCTTTCTTGGTGATACATCAGCATTTTCCCTTAAATCAACATCCAGCGTAAACTGCGAGGGCATCCAAATATTGTTCAATACATCGGAGCAGCGTCAGGTCCAGAGAAACAGAGCAGTGGAGTGACAGAATACTTAATACTTACAGAGTTGTGCTCTGGTCAGTATATCAAGTTGAATTCATCTCTCTCTTAACACTAGCATGAAATGATTTTGTATTGTTGTTTGTTGTTGTTTTTTTTTAACGAGGCTTCCAGAATGCTCATTAAGCATTATCATGAAGACCTTGACCCAGAGTTTTAGTGTATTTAATTGCTCCCATTTGTGCTACAGTTATTTTTTATGAAATACAACGTTTTTAATTTATAACCGCTCACTAAACAACTTTGATAGCATGGTCTCGAACCCAGAACCTTTCCGTTAAGAACCAAACTCAATTGCCATTGCGCTATCGCCAGTATTGTATGCATTTAGTCCCCAATTGTTCCAGTGATGTTATTTTTGTGTCGTCCTTTCTTCGAATCGAGACCTAATAATGCAACACTAAGCTTAACTCTGCATTGTCTTGTTTTAGGTGGCCGGCTACTTGATTTCATTAATCAGCAAGGCGGCAAGGGTCTCTCGTTTGAACAAGTTTTGAAGGTTTTCGCACAGACGTGCCGTGCGGTTGCCCACATGCATAAACAAGTTCCACCCATGATACACAGGGACCTTAAAGTAAGGCAGCATATGAGATATTTTAGACTGATTACGGTCTATAATAGGTGATTTCTGACTTCTGTTTGACTAATTATGCACTTAATTCGAGTGTGATTTTCTTAAGTTATCTTTAATAAAGAACAGAGCAACTTAACTCACAGAGCACTTTTTCTCTTATACCAAAGAATGAATAGTACAAAAACAGAAACAAGAAAACACGCAATGCAAACGCCTGTATAAATATAATTTAGCCAGCTGGTTTCTAGTGGACGTCTTTATAATAATCTTTTGAGTAATTTCTTTCTTTTATACCTTACTTTAAATCAATATGCTTGATTTATTTTTTGTGTTAAAATTTGATTTCTTGCAGATTTTAGTTTGTTTATATTTAAATAAAAACTGGCATTGTTCCCAGCGACTTTAAAAAGGGGAAAATTACACCAATATTCAAATCTGGAGCTAAAAGCGACCTAGATAACTATCGTCCAATAACGGTGTTACCATCCATTTCAAAAATTCTAGAACGTTGTGTAACTAAGCAGCTCGCTTGTTATCTTGAAGATAACAACCTCCTTTCACTGTTTCAATTTGGATTCCGTGCAAAAGTAGCACAGACATGGCAACATCTCTGTTTGTCGATGACATTAGAAAAGGTATGGATGACGGTCAATTCACTGGGGCTGTCTTCATAGACCTTAGTAAAGCGTTCGACACCCTAAGCCATGCCTCTATCATACAGAAACTACCAGAGTTTGGCATAAACGGAATAGCAAAAGAATGGTTTACCAACTATCTATTTGCAAGATCACACTTAGTTCACTATAATGGAGTCAACTCTAACGAGGAACCAGTCTTCTGTGGAGTCCCTCAAGGATCTATACTGGGACCTGTTCTGTTTGTGATGCACTTCAACGGTATCGCTACTACTCTAAATAAGTGTAAAATATTGAAGTACGCGGATGACACTGTAGTGTACGCTTCTGGAAAAGATATCTCCCAAATTGAATCGGACCTTACAGAAGATCTGTCAATAGTCTCAGAGTGGCTCAAAGATAACGAACTTATCATCAATTTGAAGAACGGGAAGACGGAAGCAATGCTATCCGGTACCTCGCAAAAACTCTGTCGAAATAAACACGAACTCACAGTCAAATTCGGAAACAAATTGATCAATACTACCAACCAGTATAAGTATCTTGGAGTAATACTAGATTCAAAGTTAACCTTAGCACAACATCTTAATAGTATTTTCAAGAAAGCTAGCAGTAGATTACGCCTTCTGAAAACACTCCGACGTAACTTAACGAGCCAGTCAGCACATGCTGTGTACTCCTCCATGATTGTACGACTGTTCTCCTACTGTTGTACTGTCACACCGTGTTACACACAAACCTTTGGAAACAAACTCAAGTCTTTTGAAAAACGAGCATATCAGATCATCAACAATAACAACGCTACATTAGACCGAAACATAGCACTCAAGTTGATAGAAGATATCAACCGTAGAAGGATATGCGTGCTGACTTACCAGTCTATCAACCGATTAATCTGTCCCAATTTTGACAACTATTTTGACGTTATATCGCACAGCATTTGAACAAGAAATGTTGAACATATACTCCGCTTATCAAAAGCTTGTATACTGAAGTATATAGGAAATCTTTCAAATTCTACGGAGCAAAATTATTTAACAATTTACCCTTAGAAGTGAGAAAAGCAGAAAGCCTTTTACTATTTAAAGAAAAATTTGACGAATCTATCTGAGTGACACCTTCAATTTCTATGGTCACTTTTACTTTTTATATTTTATTTTCATTGATTTAAATTCTTTTTTCTCTCACTAATTTAGCACATACGGGTGTAATAAGGCATTTTATGTGCATATTCCAGTATCTTATACTTAGTTCATGTTTTATCCTCCATTTTCCTTTTTTTGCTTCCCTGTTTTGGAAATGTTTATACATTTTTGCACAATTTTTAACAATTTTAACTTTTTACTAACGACTATTTATATACGTTTTTCTTCATTATAAATTTTTAACATATTTTAAACAGGACTCCATTGACAACAGTTTTAAATCTATTTTATATAACTGAAAGGACTATCCTGTAAATAAATATAAATAAATAAATAATAATAATAATCTTTGTAAACATTGCAGGCGATTTATAGAACATGAAGTGGGGGTACATGGGGTACGCTGCCTTATGCTTTTTGTCTTTTTTTGATGTCTAAAACTGACTTGTTTTAACTGTTTATTATTATTCGTACTTATAGCATTTGAACACTTTACAGGGTGCAGACCATTCAACAGGTCTTGTTGTTTACCCACAAAATTTTAAAGGCGTATGAAGGACAGTCCATCTGACTTTGCATGAATGTACACCTCTATCTAAAACCTATCAATTCTATCGCCAGACAGAGCTCATCTAATTCTAATTGACCTGTAACAGAATATATATAGAATTTTCAATGAGGGGTGCATGTAAACCTGCATGCCAAGAAGATGAATTAAGAAGGAATAAAAAAATGACAAAAAGTGAGATTTTCTTTTTATTAAATAGATTGGCAAACTTAGAATGTTACTTATCAAACATTTACCAAAAAGATGAGATTAGAATGGGCTTTAAAAATTACCCACCAATCATCTTTCATGGTTTATCTTCTTCTTTTTGAATAAGAATAGGTTTATAGTGTCAAGAAACTTTCACATTTCCTGCTCACACATTTCCTCCGAAGAAAATTCCGATCTCTAATCAACATTCATTGTGTTCTCGTTACTACTGTCAATTGATTCATTTTAAACATAGCCTATTTTTTTAAAATAAATTTACGCATTGAACATATTGTTGTTTTCTCTTTTAATAAACTGTGCTAAGCAAACGACTTTTAAATAAAAATAACTAGAAGTTAGATATTGCGTATTGTATTGTTATCTTAATCCAAAAGAGGATAAATTTTGATTTGAAATTTTGTGATCATTGAAAATGATGGTGTCTCTCTTCTGTACTATTGTTACTGCATTGGATTTCTCTTTTCTGGGAGACTGACAACGAAGGCATAGAGAATAAAGTATGTAGTATATTGATGTGTCAAGAGTTGAGTCATTAGCTAAGGGGAACAAGAATTAAAGAAACATGAATAAAAATAGCACACTTAAAACCTTAGGAAGTGAAGAAAAAGGTGCGCAAGTACGAAAACTCTATACTTTTGAAGATATATTTCTTATAACACAAGCAATCTATGGTTTTAGAGAAGGTACAAGGAAGGTGTTTTTATATATTTTTTGTAAGGTTAAAATAATCAACTGCAATTCTTTATCCAGATCGAGAACGTGCTGTTAAGCTCGAAAGGGGTCGTCAAGGTTTGCGATTTTGGGAGTTCAACAACAACAAGCCTGTACCCTGACGATACGTGGTCGGCTTTACAGAGGAGCACTGCAGAAGACGAGGTATGTAAACGAACGCAGGGTTAAATTCTCTACTTCGCAGAATGTGAAAGAAGTGAAAATATATGTTAATGTGCTCTGAGTGAGAATTATAAGTTGTATTCTATAGCCATGGTCATAATATGAACGATAGATAACAATCAATTATAAGTTGTATTCTATGAATAGTGTGTGTATATTTCAAATCTTGGGGTGACATTCTCCTCTTACTTTTGTATAATTCTTGTATTCAAGATGAGTCGAATCTGGTCTTCAAACTTCTTTTGTAGATTCAAGTAAACACGACACCAATGTATCGCGCACCTGAGATGATTGATTTATACAGTAATCATCCGGTCACCACGAAAGCTGATGTCTGGGTATGTTTCGCTCTCATGAGACCTTCTTAGTCATGATTGGTTCCTTTACTGCTTATATAAAACGATATACGTATTGATTTTGATTTGATAATTTTTTAGCGAAGCTATTTTCAAAATTGCTTATTTTTTTATCCATGTGGCTCTCCGAACATGGTCTTTGACAATACAGCAGCTGTTTGTTTGTGATATAAAAAATTATTTTGTAGAAATCTTTGTTTAATAACTTCCTGAAAGACTCGAAAATAACTGTAAATAATTTATGCTTTCTAAAGTTCAGTTCTTCATTATTGTTGTCATGGCGTCTGTACAAAAATTTTATTTTGTATTTAAACGTCTCTTTCTTCATTCGCAGGCCCTTGGTTGCATCCTGTACACACTGTGTTTCAATGTCCACCCATTCGAAGACTCTGCCAAGTTAAAGATATTAAACGCCAACTATACTATACCGGAGGGCGATAAAGTCTTCACTCAATTTCATGAATTAACTCGTGAGTTTTTTTGCAATTATGTTAAATAAATCGACAAATTAATTTTAAAAAACAATTTTATTTTATAATTAGCAAATTAATTAGCTGAACCTTGTGAAAAGGATAGTGGGATACTCTGTAGTGATAAGGTCCGCGATCAGGTGTCCGACAGTAAACTCAGGTGAATTTTGCTTGAGAAAGTGGAAGCCTGTATACAACATGCATGTGTATGGCTTTTTATTTCAAAAGTTTTTTTTATTATTTTACATTAATTAGGGTTTTGACTATGAGAAAAACACGTTTTAATTTCTCAGGCATGTTTTGTAGACATGTTATTTTAAGCGGGTGTTTTAGGTGCAATGTTGAAAGTGAACCCGTTAGAGCGACCCGACGTTGAAGACGTTTACGCGGAACTTGTCTCCATAGCAACGGATCATAACATTGATTTGAAGCAACCCATCATTGTGAGTTAACATTCGAATTCTTAGCTTTCCACTCATTTTTTCTTTTGTTTTCAAGAATTCAAAATTTCCTTGATGTAAATTCAAATTGTGGATTTCTCTTAGAAATCTCTTTTCTCTTTCTTCCCACAGTCTTACTAATCTCTCAAAGTGGTGTTTTCGGTGTTTTTCGCCCCACTATTATTTTTATCTGAAGAATATAAATAAACTGATTATGCTCCTTTTAAATTATCCTTTGAGATTGTAAAAAAATTCCATTAAAACCTGAATAATTCAAAATATGCTTTTTCATACAAGTTGAATTTAGCTCTTTGAAGCATAACGTGAACATATTTGTCCTGAAACACAATTACTTCTCAATATTTTTTAATGCTTTCCTTTTAGGGATCGAAGTTTAATTTTCAAATTCCCTCCGTCTTTTGTTTTTCCAGGGAAAGAAAATTGTCTCCACGCCGGAAACTGGTAAATTAATTGTTACATATTTATGAAATCTAAATTAAATAAAAGGTATATAATAAAATTTATTGAAAATAAACTTTAAATTATGAAGCATTATCTGAAAAGAAGTTCCACTTTTATTTTCACTATCTCCTCTAAAAAAAGGAACATTTGGGTGTAGTTGCCTACTCTTCAAGAATGAAACCGAAATACACCTAATTCCTGCTATGTATTATATTAAAACTGTCCTCAGATACTTCTTACTTATCATTTGTACAAAACACCACAATTGTACCAAAATGTTTTCTATATCCTAGAACAACCTCCTGAGCGCACTGAAACAGTAGCGGCACCAGGAAATAGTTCCCTTGGGAGCATGGTCAACCGTGCGAGCAATATATTCAGCAATATCAAAGATGCCTCCTCCAAAATGATACATTCTGTTGCCGGGTAACTACTACTAGCCATCCAACATTAAATTTAATTTCGCAATATTTATTTAATTAATTTAATTTTCAAACATTCAAACTACATTCATTACATTTAAAGACTAACATTCAATATTTTATTCTAAATTATGATTTACTTATCTTCGTAACCTTTATAAGAGAAAAACAATGAAGATAAAACATATTCTAATTTGTGCATCTTACAAACCAATTGCACTCCTTTACAAACCATGATTTACAAAAGGATAACAACTTTTAAGCAGACTTAATTTTCTGTTAACGGCGAAGAAGCACGCGCGAAAAAACTCGAAATTAAAACATCTTCCATATTAACATTCATTACATTTGAATTTGTTTTGCTGTTTGTTTGTTTATTTTGTACCTATTATAAATATATATTTATTATTGTTTTTTTTGTTTTTTCAGGTATGTAAATAGCGATTTAGATATATCGTACGTTACTTCAAAGATGATTGGTAAGTTTGCGAGAATACTATTTCGAATATTTTGGGATATCCGAGGTTGTGGTTGAAAAAGAAACAGTTTTAAAGTCTCTGGAAGTACCACACTCAACTTTATACTTCAGTGAAGTGATATCATGTTTTTGAGGTTAGGGTTGTGAGGTAGGGACAGTTTTAAAGTCTCTGGAAGTACCACACTCAACTTTATACTTCAGTGAAGTGATATCATGTTTTTGAGGTTAGGGTTGTGAGGTAGAGACAGTTTTAAAGTCTCTGGAAGTACCACACTCAACTTTATACTTCAGTGAAGTGATATCATGTTTTTGAGGTTAGGGTTGTGAGGTAGAGACAGTTTTAATAGTCTCTGGAAGGACCACACTCCACTTTATACCTCAGTGAAGTGATATCATGTTTTTGAGGTTAGGGTTGTGAGGTAGAGGTTAAAAATCTTTTCTCTGCTTTTAGTGATGTCGTTCCCTGCTGAGGGAATAGAGGCCACTTATAAGAACAACATCGATGATGTACGGACATTCCTAGACTCAAAGCATCCTGATAACTATGTGGTGGTGAATATCTCGCAACGAAAATATCAAAATGATCGATTGAATGATGAGGTGAAGCCCAAGTCTCTTTCTCTTGCATGAAAAGTCTGACAAGTCTTTTAAATCACAAAATCTTCTCTTGTAATCATCATTATTATTATTATTAAATTGAATATTTTTTACACAGGATATATACACGTCAACTTTATAAAAATTGCTATCAATTGCTTATTAAATTTCCTTTCCAACGGTATATAATATGATATGGTTTGGAAAAACGATTTCAAGCAAAACTTTGATGATGTCATTTTGCTCACTTCAAGCACCAATAACTCTTCATAGGTTGATTTTTACAATATGAGGTAATTCTTCTTTGGAATCTACATTGAATTTCCTTTCCAACGGTATATAATATGTTGAGATTTGAGAAAGTTGATTTCCCAGCAAAAAAGTGCTGACGTTAGTGATCACGTGACTTTTGGGTGTGTCTCCCACCCTAAATTTGTTTGGAATATCATGATAGACATTTGTATCAAGTTTCATGCTTGTCTCAATATTTGAACTATTGTTATGTTTTTTTATGCTAGCAGCCCTCAATATAAGTGTGAATTAGTGGTTAAAATATTATTCAAAATCAGTTAATTTTTCTTTGTGAGGTTTTTGGTTGAGAGCATGACTGAAATCCATTTGCTGTAATCACAATGCAATAGATAAGTTTGGAGTAATCTTTAATTCTGATTTTTTTTTCAGGTATTTGAATGTGGATGGAACCCGAAACGCACACCCACCTTTGAGAAACTTGTGTCTCTTTGCAGAAAACTGAACAACTTCTTGAAGCAAAACAAGAAGAATGTCATTGTGATACATTGTTTGGTGAGATGAACGTTCAGTTGACTCATACCTTCAAATAAATCAATTTGATGAACGGTCAGGGTTATTGACGAAAGTGAATTTTCTTATTTTTATGTTTAACTCTTGTTCTTATTTGTCTTAATTAACTCTAATTTTAAACATTTTGTATATAATAATAAAGTTATTAACTTGGGAATGATGAATCATTCTGGGACAGCGAGGTAAGATAAATAATTCAAAGGGAGAAAGAAATACTGGAATCAATGGACTCGCCTTCTTGACAATATATCTTACTAATTTTGCTGCTCCCGTAATGTTACTTTATTTTGTATTTTCACCATTAAACACTCATCAATTTTATATCTGCACAGCATTTCTAGATTTAGTTTCACGCTATCATAGTTTATATGATTTGTGCTTCTCTCTACAGGACGGACGTACAGCTTCTGCTCTCCTCCTGTGCTCTTTTTTCATGTTTTGCAAGTTGTTCACAAATACGTCTACATGTGAACATCTCTTCAATTTAAAACGATGCGGAACGGCCAATCCTGTAGACCTCTCTCCATCGCAGAGGCGGTATGCTGTTTTTTCAGTTTGATATGTACTCATTTTTCGTAAAAAGACTGGATAAAAGGTTCTCCGCTGGTAGTGTGCCAATTATTAGGTCATTATCTTAGGTAACACACGCTTTCTTTGAAAATAAATCGTTATTTCTTTAGGTACATTGAATACGTAGCACAGATTGTTGCCACGCCAAGATATCTGCCGCATAAAAACACAATTTTCATGAAAAGTTTTGCAATGTCGCATGTCCCCATATTTAACAAAGCCAGGTAAGAAATTTTGGTGTTGTTAGTTCATTATCAATGCTGATGTATCAGTGCTACACACTCTCCTAACGGCACAGCACACTAACATTTCATAAGGAACTGCTAGAATTGTATTTAGGGCCAGCAGAAATCTTTTTTTAATAAATCTTTTTTTTTAATATTTTACATCATATATTTATATATTTACTCATATGCTGAATTACTTTCATATTAATGTTCCTATATTTAAAAAAGAAATATTTTTTCTGACATGAATTTTATTTTGTTATTTTCTTGTTATATATTTTATTATTAAAAAAATAATTTTCTATGCAATCTTCAACAGCATTTCTTTGTCCCATTTTGTCCAATTTAATCACCATTTTGTTATCTCTGTTTATCAGGACAGGGTGCCGCCCGTTCATAGAGGTCTACGAAAATGGCACCCGCATTCTCAATACAGCCCAGGAAATCGAACAAATGAGGTAATCAATTTGTTCCCAATTCTAATATTTAAAAAAAAAATTTTGAAACAAAACGAAATGATTGTATCAATTTGTTTTATGTAACTGCAATGTTCAATTGATAGATATACGGGAATCAACACTTAGCCGTTTTTGAAACATTTATTTGCAATTTGACCTTCTAGGAGAACTTGAAGACATTAATATGGCAAACTTTGCATAAATCATGTACTTCTCTTGGTAGTTTATATAAAATTGATCATTTACTTTCATGAGTTAACTTAACCCCCTCTGTTCATATCATACTCAAACATTGTAAACAATCTCTTGGGCATGCTGAACTATACCTCGCCTTCATTTTGCTGCAACTCAATGTTCATGTGTTATACAAATCAAGATTTTGGTGAAATTATCACAGATTTCTTATTGGAATTGATTTTGTTAGCAGGTTCATGGATAACTTTCTCATTAGTGGAGGGAAAGCTTGATTTCTGAAATCTGTGTTTCAACTGTTCAATTGCATTTTTTGAAATTTTCGAGAAATTGTTGTGTTTGTTATTCCTTAAAAAAAGGTATCTATGGAGAAGTTTAAAACTTGCAAATTGAATGTAACATTTATAGTTGATGTTTGAAATGATAAAAGCTTGAAAATGCAAAACAAAAGAAACAAAGAAGAGGAATACAAGGCAAAGTGAAAATTTTTCTGTCTTCAAAATTCCTAACTAAATTTATACTCATTAATGTTGGAGCATCTCTCTACATATCATTCTGCATTTTGTTTTCCTACCATGGCAACCCATACCATTAACAAAATCATACGTGACTCATCATCCCACAGGTCTCATTATCACCTCATTAATCTTTTGTTTATACGTTTACTTTTGTATATATTTTGAACGACAAAAACTTCCTCTTTCTTTTTGTAAAGAGACTGCCAATGTGGATAGAGAGCAGTAGCGAGAAAAGTTTTTTTTTTATCTTTCTTGAAACTTGAGGCTCAGATTTGGAAAATATTCAGAAACTTGGGCAGGTTGTACTTCAATTACCAACCTGTCACCAAAAATGTTCAGAACTTTATAAACTTACCAATGAAAAAAGAAGGAAAACTGCTGTGAAAAGTCATCCATGTTGCCAACAATATTACAAATCAAAGAGGGACTATTTAATTTTTTACTATTGATTTTTCCTCTTGGTTTGTAGAGAGAAGCCATATTAAATCTCCTTGTATTGCAGTTGATATTTCCAACTTCTCGTCCCCATAGAGAGTACACAATACAAGATGGGCGTGTCACTTTTCAAACTCATGTTCGTCTGAACGGTGACATTCTCATTCAAGTGCATCATGGCCGATCGACGCTGGGCGGGAAGGTGCAGGGCAAACTGACGTCCATCAACATACTCACACTGCAATTTCACACAGGATTCATGGCGAAGGATGTCACAGTGCTAACCTATCCGTTGTGAGTGAATATTTTGTCAAGAGAAGTATATAAATTATTTGGAACCAAATATCTTTAATAATAATATAATAATAATATAGAATTAATAATCCATGAAAAGAAGAGTAAATAAATAATAAATTCTTAATTGTTTGTTTACATTATTCATTATATCTTTCATTGCACTTTTAGGTTTTTTCTCTTTTTTCCCCATCAATACACAATGTATGTGTTCGAGCGATGTATACACTGAAAGTGTTTATTTAGTCAATTCTACATTTCATTAGAAGCGAACTGGACATACAGGAAGTAAACGCTGATCGTTACCATGCCAACTTCAGTGTTGCCATGAGTTTGAAATTCACCAATGAGCTTGCAGAAGGCAGTTACACTCAGCCGTACGAGAAAATAAACGTCGACAAGCTAACACCTTACGTTTGTTTCTCGTCGAAAGAAGAATACTGGGTACTGCATGAGGAGTTTGGTACGTTTCATCCTTTGACATGAAATGGTCTTTGCTGTGATTTTTCTTTTCGTTAGTAACAAAATAGAAGACACATACACATAATGAGTTTTCACACGTTTGGAAAAGTTGTACTATCGCTTTCCGTAATTGTTTGAATTCGTTGTCATGCGTTGTAAGCGAGTTCAGTGTTGCGATGTAATAAGTGTGTACCCTAAATGATCTGAATTATCAGCAGGCTTTAGATGAGCTGAAATTTTACTTTTAGTAATAAGATGGCTTAACCTTTTTACTATTTGTGTTCAGTTTCTCACGAAAGATATTTAGACCAATTTTCTTTTTTCTCGTCATTTCACCATAACTTAACACTACCCAAAACAGGTGCAATCTAAGGTGAGATGATAAATAAGTGGAGAAAATTTATAAATTTTAATTTAGTTAGTGTGCTTTTCACACTTTCAGGTTTGAGCGAGGAAAAGACCCGCCATTGCAAAAAGCTTTTGCCCGGTCCAACGACGCCCGTTTCCCCAACAATCTCCTCGCCTGGTACCTCGAAGAAACCGCCTAGCTTTTTCGATAATATAAACTGGAAAGAGAACACCGGTGATGAGATGGTAAAAGATTCTCCTGGCGATTCTCCATCAGGACAAGATATGCTGAACATTGTCGAAAGTAGTGATGTTCCAAATAGCGATGATGTTAGTGAAAAACAGAATCAAGAAATATCCAATAATCTTATAGACATTAGTTCAGGTCCCAAGCCTACTTTGTACCATACGCCAAGCGAAGACAGCAGCCCACGTGATGACCAGTTACCTCCTCCAATTGAGTTAGTTGACCCTTTTCAAGACATGACGACCACGTCCCCCGAGCCTACGGGCTTGTTGCTTCGATTGGATAGCAATTCACAGATGGACTGTGATCTCATCACGAGCGCGAATATCTCGAAGAAACAAATGAGTCCTGATCTTCTCCATCACTCGCATCTCAAGCGCAACAAGAGTTTGGATGATATCAATAACGATGCCGAATTCTTTAAATCTTTGAACGGCGGTCTAATCGAAGTCGGCTCTCCGCCCAAGTCAACGATCAAGAGCAGCAGCGATTCAAATCTCTTCGACTGGGGAGGCGAATCATTAACAACGGAAACGTTACTGCCAGAGAAGCCAATAATCCATGCTTCGAGCTCGGGGAATATACCCGCCAGCACACCCGCCCCTGTCTACGATCCGTTCGCGGATTTCGGTAATGTTACATCGACAAACGCCTCGAATTTCTTAAACCATTCTTCACCGTTAAAACAACCGCAGCTATCGAAAGCGGGTATGAACTCGCCTGTATTTAACCGCCAAACTCGCCAGAATCAACCAATGAAACCCAACTACAACGTGTATATGGAAGCGTACGGTACTTCCTCTAAAAACAGTTGGGGTAACCTCTTATACTTCTTTCAATAGTTCATCAAAAATCAAATCTTTATCTAGATCTCGTGTTCACTTATTCCTAAATCCTCCATTTGTAGTACCGCATGTATGTCTTAATTTTTAGAGCGGCGTTTTATATCTGCCTTCAATCTTTGTGATGTGGCTCCTGTTTTGTAATTTACCCATTTACCCCTCTTTTCTCCAGCTCCCAAACCTACGGTTACCGATAGCACGTTCAGTGACATTTTGGGCGCGCAGGGTTTCAAAGCATCGAACAGCGAACAGCAGAAGAACACTTTGAAGCAAATGAAAAGAGAACAGGAGGTAGACGCGAATGTCGATCCAATCCAACTGAAGGTAAGTTAGCCTACATGATTTCATTGACTGTCCCAGAGTTCCCAAAATTTTTAAAGACTTTGTTGCGTTCTATATTTCTATAACAAATAAAGTGAACATGTACGATGTGGGAGATTTTACATACACTGACGTTGGATTTTTGAAGAATGGAATTTGTCATATGAATACAGTAGATTCTTGATCTAACCAACTACAAAGGGAGACAACAAATCGGTTCGTTATATCGAATGTTTGTGAAATCGCAAGTTTGATACACAGGGGTTTGACCAAAAGGGTATGAAAGGGGATTTAAATTTTGTTTAATCTCGTATTCGTTAGAAAGGGAGTCTACTGTATTGTTATAACAAAGTTGAAAGATATCCATACGAATAAAAAAAACATTTATTAACGAAATATTTTTACAGTTGCTACTTTCTCTGAAAATGAAATTGTTGCTTAGATACGCGATTGGTCGGACGGCAAGGAGCGCAACATTCGTGCATTGTTAACATCGCTCCCTACTGTATTATGGGAAGGATGCGCTTGGTCCCCTGTTGCTATGCACGAGTTAATACAGCCTGGAGAGGTAGACTTCTTATCGTTGCTATCTACATTATCATTGCTATCCATAGTGCTTTTTATAGAGCGTACAATATGTCTATACACTGTTACGGTTTTGTTGATTCCTAAATGGAATATACTTTCACAACTTTCTTTTGCTATAAAGTTAACTCCACGAGTATGTAAGGATTTACTTTTTCTGGTGATTCGCTGTAATGTTGAGCTTACGATAAGTGAACTTACCATGTAAAATAAATAATATTTGCAATTCGGGTTGTAGAATAGACCACTTTCCAGATAGCAATGTAAGACTACCTAATTCCCGAACGGTCATTCTTAAAAAAAGAAGTTCATAAAATAATTGACAGCTCAACCTAAGTCTCGTTTTGATTTAAAAAAAATCTATATATATATATATATATCAATACTAAAGTACTTATAGTAGACTTTATATCCGTGACAGACTTTATATGTCCGTGACAGACTATATGTCCGTAATATTATAGTTATTAAATGTAGTTATTATATGTGTAATAACAAATAAAACAAATTTAAATTAAATACGGTAAATAAGAGAACTCTACCTACCATAGTAAATCACAATAAAATGACGAAGTAAAAAAGGTAAATCCATTAATCGGTAAACTCTCTCAAAACAAAAGAAAACAGGGAGTAGGTATGGCAACATCTGCTGGAATGCCCTGTCTGTTTTAGTGGTGCGGTAAAAAGATGAAAACTAATGCGGTGTTGAGGGATTTCACGCGAGCGACGAAAAGATAAAGCGATGGCAAATTATAAGCGTTCTTTAAATAGTTGCACGCTTCGACCGGTATAGGTTCGTGCAATGTGCTCACGAAATAAAGCGTTTTTTTCCTTTTGTTTCGTAAGATTTTTGCAGAATCACTAAGCCGTTTCCCATGATGGCGCATTACCTCCTTTTAAACTATACATTAAATAAACGTAGTTATTCTTGCTCCCTGCTAACTTTTAATCCGAAAACGACACCTACTCTGCATTGATTAGCCTCTACCCACGCGCTTGTTTTTTGACGTCATCGGGTTAATTCTCATCCAAACATTCGAATAATGTGAATTGTGTAATCGGAATTCTGATTTTGAAGTCACGTTTTTGTAATCCCTCGTTAATTAATGTTTGCTGTTGTAGCTTATCGAGGAAACAATGTTTCTACCTCGATAGTGACAGCTTTTTATTATGTTTTTTTCTTTTGAGACGTTTACTACGTGAAACGCACAGCTTTCCTTTTCTTTGATGGGAGTATCTGGATTTTACTTCAGAAACAAGTGTATTTTCGCTAGTATCAGAGGACCTTCCAAACCTTCTGAACGACTTTCGCGTTACTGTCATTACTGAAAAGCAAATTTAGATGAATGTCGCACATATCCTTTTTCAAAATATCATTTTCCATACCTACGAGCGAAGAGAGCAGAGCTTGGTTAGAAAGATAAATAATGTCAGTGATTTTTTCAGCCTGTGTTTGCGTTAGTGCATTTGATGCCTTTTTGTTTAAGAGAGACTACTCTCAGCATTGACCCTTGCTTTATGTGACGGACGTCATAGTTGCGACAACTCGAAATGTTGCCGTCGTTTTTGTTGTTGTTGAAAATTGAAGCACATTCGCGCCAGGATAAAATATTCAACGGCAAAAGTTTCGTCGGGGAAAAGTGACGGAAATTTTCCCCGATAAGTTACTAGTGACTTTAATTGATTTATAAAAAGTCTCTAAGAATTTATTTGAGAAAATTGAAAAATTCTGCAAAATATGTTTTTTATCCCTTCTTAACCTTGGTCTAAATCTTACCTTTAAAGCCCCAATGACGAAGTTTGAGCGAATGGATTTAAATTTCAGTTGGGTATAATCTTTGCAGACAGGATCAATAAAAACTTTATAAAATATTGATCACTTCCTTATATTGCGACTTGAACAAAGCGTCTAGTTTTTTGTAGCTTTTCTATATACCAAATATGTAGAACACCATGGGCTGAAATTTTCCAGACGAAAAGTGTAGGAATGTTATCAATGTCTCCAAATCACATATGTCTCGACGACGCGATTGCCTTTGTCAGAGAACCTTTAAATTAGTTTGTCTTTGAGGGCTATTAAGAGAGCTTGTTTACCTAGAACAAATCGTTTGGGTATTATATCGAATCAGAAGCTAGTATATAACAAGAAGTGTTTCAATTGGTCGCGGATTATATGCCTCGTGCTTCACGATCTCAATCACGTGACTATTTGTCACTGGCTCACTGGATGAGCTCAAGCAGACAACCGACCAATGAATGAGCTCAAGCAGACAACCGACCAATGAATGAGCTCAAGCAGACAACCGACCAATAAATGAGCTCAATCAACATCAAGACAGTGGAGGATGCAGGGAGGGGGGGGGATCCAGGGGTGCAAAGGAACCACCTTTTCAAGTCAAGTCAAAAACTTGAAATTGTGTTTTTTCAATGTTATAAGTGTATGTTTCACTCACGCTCTTATTCTACACACGTAACTGACAATTATTATTATTATTATTATTTTTATATAACAATATTTATACAGGATAGGTATAATCAGTTATTTACAACAAAAGTGAAAACTGCTTTTCATATACGTCCTGTGTTGAACAATGAACTATCTGCTTGCAGATCACGATGGAAAGCTGTAGATAGAGAGCCATGAAAAAATAGCTAGCTAGGAACAGTATTGCACGTTCTTATACGTACTGTTATAGCTACAGCTAGCTAGCATGCGCCACGAGTGACAATGTAGGGAATTCACCCAGGAAGTGGTCAAAGACACACCCAAAACTGAAACTAGCTGAAACTTTACCATGTCATATAATATCCAGCTGTATTTATTATTGGCGTCAAGGCGTTTTATGTAATTTTGCAAATATATTTGCTAGTGTTAACTACTTCAAAGGTTGAACATATTAAATGCTATTCACCGAGAGTTAAAGAAGACATAATTTGGAGCTACAATATAACAAGTGCCACTAAAATGCGTATACGTACTACATACGTGGCAAAACTCATTCAAAGAGCCGATTAGATAGATGGCTGCAGAATGTCAAATAACTGTACGCAAGATTGTAAACTCGCTCTGTATTGCCCTTCTTTTTTGCAGGTTAAAAAGAAATATCGAAAAGCTTGCTTAGCCATCCATCCTGATAAGGTATAGGGTGTTGTTTTAACAATATTTGCCTCGATTACTTCGTTTCTTTTTACAGCACGTTGGCGAGCCACATGAAGATTTAGCGAGAGCAATTTTTATAGAAATGAACGAGGCATGGTCGATATTTGAAGAATCTGATGCTTTGTTTTAACTGCTTCTTTTTGAAAGCAAATGCGATATTTCCGCAGGTGAACAGCTGGTCTGTACTTTAGATTTTTCAAAGGTGTGTTTACGCTCGATTCCTTTATTTGTTGGATTGGTGAAAAAAATACGGACCGGAATTGCGAGTTCATATTCTCGATTTGTTACTTACTATATCTATTTTTTTCTGCCCTTTTTTGTAAAGTTTTATTTGGAATGTAGCTTTAAATTGGTTTTGGTGTGATTGCCAACTCGGTGCATACAAATTATTGCGCGCTTGTGTTCGGTCAGCAATATGTATCGGGGAATTATCCTTAGTTTATTTATTCAGAATGTACATAAGAAGAACTTATTTTTTACGGGCAGAGAATTTTGTTACGCACCACACAAATTGGAAAATAGAATCCCAATAAATTGTTTTCCTATAACAAACAACGTCTTTGATGGCATTGATTGGGGACGATGTTTACGGAAAAAATGTTCCATTTACGAGAAAAGAAACCTGTAAGGATGAATCAGCGAATTAATTCCCCGCGAAACCATACTCAACTTCATCTGGTTAACTTTTATAGACGCCCAAGCACGGTATTTGTCAACAAAACACTGATGAAAAAAGAATTTTGAAATTACTTGAGTTGAAAGGAAGTAAAATGATGATCATCGTCGATTGTCGTCGCTAACAGAGAAATTATTTCGTCTCGAAAAACTACTTCTCTCTTGTGAAATCATTAATGCAGAACTGCGCATGCTTAAGATCTGAAATGCCTAGTTTTTACAATTTTGTAAGCATGCTATATGTCTTGAAAGAAAGACAGTTTAAAACAAAAAAAATCTAGCAACCGTCCTGCGGAGAAACGATTTTGAATTCTTTTACGTCCAACGGTTTCGTAAGAATTCTCCCCCAACAAACCGCTGCGTCAGTAATTTTAATAAATCATGTTTTAAACCTTACTTCGTGATTATCCCACTCACACAGATGATTCGAGAAGAAAACTTCCAATGAAAAACATGATATACTTCACAGAAAAGTTTATATAAATAATGCATAATGTCTCTATGTCTTATTTAGTTAAAAAAAAATCGTTGTTATATTTATATAAATTACCATGACAACAAAGATGAAGTGGTTGTTTTGTTTGGAAATATATTTCCCGATTTTTTATTCAAACTGTAAAATCGTCATTTCAAAATTTATTTTTTTTACATAAATACACATATTATTAAGTTTAATAACTGCTTTGGTAATAAATTTCTTTTTTTAAAAAAAAATGTTAATATTTGAATTCGAATGTTCGACAAAAAGAAAGGTAAACAACGCAGAGTTTCGCAGACAGACAAAAATAAACATCGTTTTTCAACTTATTTTGAATCTTTTTATAAAAGAACTGGTTTTTCGATTGGAATGGTTTCAATGATTTTCCGAAACTTGAACTTTCGATGACACCTCGTTTTTTTACTTTAGCGATTTGTTTGTTTGCAAATCGGAAAATTCTTTGTTTATTCTATCAAACAGGATTTGTGCGCATTTGCAGCTAAAAAAGGTAAAAGCTTTAGTTTGTTAATTGACTTCTTGCGAATCTAAATATGCACAGCTTCTTTCTTCCCCTTTATTAACATATAAAAACAACTGGGTTTTCCGAACTCTGGAAGGTTTTTATTTCGCCACAACTTGATTTGGTGACATACGTTTTCCATTGAACTTTAGTATTTATTCTCACCGTTTTACTTCCATTGTAAAGAATAATGTTTTGTGTTGTTTTACGTAAATAAAACGATGGAGAGCGGAATTTCAACAAAACGGTTTTAAGTACAATCACATATGCATTTTTCAGATTGGGTTCAGTAAGGGTTAACGTGCTTTAAGTTTTTAGGGAGAAGCAAAATGAGTTATAAGGAATACGTGATCTCCGCCATCGTGCTGGATACCGCAGTTATTTTGACGAATGTGGTGGAAATTGTGTTATTGGCAAAGAAATGGGACAAGCTAGATCGTATTGAGCATTTGTTGTTCAGCTTGGCGATTGCCGATTTCGTTTCCGGTATCGCTATGCTGGGCCTGGACATCACGCAGTTGAGTCACTTGATGTCGAACGGGAAATTCAAGATGTCGACCGTCGAAACGTTGACTTGGGAATGTTTATTTTTATTCCTCTTGGTCGTCTCCAACCTGCACGTTCTATCCATTGCAATCGAGCGGTTAGTTGCGGTCGTCGTACCTTTAAAGTATCACATTTTCACGACCCGTAAGTGCAAAGCCGGCACGATCTGCTTAGTGTGGACACTATCTTTGATCGTCGCCCCCACAATCACCGTCATTTTAAAAACCACTTACGACAAAGTTGCTGATCAAGAGTATATCGGACATTACATTGTGGCCGGAACTCTTCTTTTTGCGTGCGTATCAGTTTTTACGATTTACTTTTGCCTCGCAGTGGCTTTACTGATACGCGAACGAAGAGCGGAAAAACTTTTGCCCGAAGAAATTCACAAACATTTTCGTGATCGTAAAACCACGATGTTCTGCCTACTCATCGGTCTCAGCTTTGTTGTGTGTATACTGCCGACAACTCTGGGTGTTCTGGATGATAGCATGCACCACAACGTTTCCAGTTTGTTGATCACGCTCAACCATCTACTGAACCCGTTCATATATTTCGCCAAAACATACTTTGCGAAACTCAAACGAACGCATTCGACGAGGAAGCGGTTGCTTTCCAGGGCTCGTCTCATCTCCACTGCAGACTCGATTTGCAAGACTCGCTCAAACGAAGAAATCAGAATCACTTGAACGCGCATTTGAGGTTTCGCTTTTTTGAAAGACTTTTTCCAACCTTAAATTGTGTGTAGCTATATGTTTATTTTTAACTGAGTTGCTGCCTGTCTAATATATATAGATTAAAAAAGAATTTTTTTTCAATAAAACGAAAAATGGTGACTGTCAAAAAATCTTAAAATAAATATACGTATTTACGCGAAAAAACATTTTCGTACTCTTTTTTGTCGGGTAAAAACGATTTAAGAAACAGCTGATGACCTCATTGTAAATCTTTTGATCTGGGCGACAAAATGGAAACCAATTGGATAATGCCTGCAAAGCTTTGATTCGAGTAATTGATATCGAAACAATTAGTTGGATCTGAACCTTTAAGTTCTACGTTTAAAAAATAAATACCGAAAGAAGATTTTCAATTAAAATATATTATTTTTGATGCGACGGTTTTTCTGTCTGAAACGACTTTACGTGTCCGCTCACTCTGTAAATATTGCGTAAATTCCTCGGGAAAGTTTTTGTTTTAATGTGGGACACGAATTTTGTGCGTCACAAAATTGTACAATTGTTGCATCATTTCCAATCAGAAATACGAGGTTAACACTTTTTAAATGTCTGAGCAAATTTAAATAGAAAAATTCCGTCTTTAACATCAGCAACAAGACACTGCAAACTTAAAGAAGGCGGAGTTTAGAATGCTTATCTAGACCGAATTCACTTTCACAGTATGACCACGTAAGTTGAGAAAATAACCATTTAGGAGATAGCTAGACTTACGCATGTGGTGTGCCTGAAAGCTTACGTTAACTTAAGTATATAAGGAGAAATACCAACGGCGTTGCCCGGGGCAACAAACGTTTTTTAAGTAAGATACAATGCAATGTGCGAAATTTCGCAAATAAGTGACGCGCTAGCAAAACAATATTTTTTACTCACCTCCATCAAAGCATTCATTGAAAGTGTTTCAGTTAAATTAAAAAACTTCTTTTATCAATGAGTAATATTCAAGGGACCACTTGGAAAAACAATTTTTTTTGTAATGAAATTATCAAGGGAATGCCTACTCAACTACGCAACTTCTATCTTTATCAGAAATCCAATGTTGTTTTTAACCACTATAAACCTACAATTTATATCTTTATCTTTAAACTAAGCCCGTCATGACATTCAACAACTTTTATATTAATTAAATTAAAGGTTAAATAAAAAATATTAAAGGTTTTAATACTTTTCTTTAAACCGAACCAGAAAATATAATACTTCTAAGACCTAACACGAATACTTTTCGACTAATGAGGGTTCAGACAGACACAACTTCCACTTATAGCATATATATATATATAGAAATTATTGTATGAAAAAAACACCTAAATACATTGACATAATATTGTGTCTGAAATTCCAGCTTTTCCAGCCTCCACTACTTGAAAATGAGATATCTTTTCCAGCCAGCTTTTCAAAAAGGTTCTTTCCCCAGGCAATGGGGGGGGGGGGGGTGGAGGGGTGATTACACCAATGATATAGTGAAAAAACACTAACTCGCCGTAAATAAGTGAGGCAAATCCAAAGCAAATTTATTCTAGTTTTATTTATAGTTTAAATATTGATATATTTAAGACTGTAATTATTGTTGATTTTGAATCGAAATGTGAAGGATAAAACAAAAATATAAACAGTAAACTCTAAATAAACCATAGTTCATAACACATTCTAACCAGCCAGCGCTGTTTTTTGCCACTATTTTTTTGCCTCACGTACTAGGCGAGGAAAATATAGCGAGTTAGACATCTACGGTTTTTTTCTATATCATTGGATTACACGTCGTCTCACAAACAAAATCCGCGACATCTTTAAAAATGGCAGTTCTGTAAAACTTGATGTTTTTTTTTAATACTTAAAATAACCAAATTCCGTGATTTTGCAACAACAAAAAAACGACTCAAAAAGTCAAAAACAAAAATTTGCTGACTTCTTTTTTAAGATGGGTTGAATTTTCAAAGTCGGGGAAATACAATTCTTAGAAAATATCAGAGTTAAAAACAACTTTTGGAGTTCGGAATGAAGTATACAAAAACCGTATCAGAACTAATTACAATGTGGAAACTGCTCAAATTGAAATATAAAATATATATTTGGTATAAGAAACCAAAAAAACGGACAATAAAATGTTCGAAAATGCATTTATTCTTTAGGAATAATCCAAAGTACGATTAAGGATAGAGCAGATAGGATATCATATTTGTATAAATCATAACCATTCAAACGCGCTTCGAATGTGTAAAACCGGCAGAATTTTCGCTTTTCGGGCCACTCTTCGATGAGTCGATTGGTCCATGCAAGCCACGTGACCATATAAGAAGGTCTATTCGTTCTGCTGCGTTTCGAAGAAACCGTAGGGAAACTTGAGAGTGGTGTCTAGGGTGTGGTTGTGCATGCGCAGTGACTGCAAATGGTAATGGTTGATGAGCGATTGTAGGGTTTTGTAGATGTTGTGCGGTTCAGCAAACCCGTACCCATTCTCCCCCTTGTACACAGGGATGTGTTTCACTTCGTTATTGTGGCTGAAACAAGAAGCCAGACAGTGCTTTAACGATCGCTCGTCGAATCAAGCGTGAATTCAGTACAGCAGAGTTTCGAAAGAGATTTTCTATCACGAATATTTCGATTTCATGAAAAAAATTATTTTGGCGTATTTCAGGACAACAGCGCAATTTCCAGTTTAAAAAGTATAACATAAAATAATGATAATAGCGATTTTGTGGTGACATTTCAAGTAGCTAATTTCAAGTACTCAGCATATCGTTACTTCTACTGAGGGATACAAGTGTATCCCCATTCGACCATTTGTCTACCAAATTTCCCTCGCAAGACTTTGGTTAACCCGAGGTAAGTGTTCAGGTACTTCCCAAAGGTGCCGCGCGCTCAGGTAATTCTCGTTTTGAACAATTATTTTTTGTATCTAGCGAGAATCGAAGTTGGGGCTTTGCGACCAGAAACATAATCTTCGACCACTAGACCACGCGCGCCCTTAGCATAATAATATAAATTATAATAAATTATAATAATAATGGAAAAATAGAAAACAACACCAAGAATGCGATGTGACCGAAAAACTTAAATTTGTAGATATCTCAAGTTAAACGACTAGAGTTTTAAACAATGCACAAACATCACTCACACTAAAGAGATACTGTAGGGGAACAAGTTGCTTCTTCGAACAAGAAACGTCCCGTTTGGTTTGTTGCCCAGCCATTCAACTGTACGATTTCTACAAAAAAAAGTATACAGTTGTGTGAGGTGCTTCCAAAGACTTTTAAAACTGTTGCCATCTCTCTCTTATTAACGCTGACCTCAGCAATATGATATCACTTCACTGAGGTACAAAGTTAGGTCACCTGTTAATATCTTCATAAAGCCAGTATTTCTCGTCTAAGTTATCTTGAGTGACGTAATCTTGGGAGCAGCTGGCGCGACGTGGTTGGGATATAGGTAGAACGTCGTAAATGCTACGCGAAAAAGAAGATTCGAATCAACAAAGTAAAAATGAAGACATCTTGTTAGGCGAAGAATTCTTTAAAAAAACGTCATTAAATTAGAAAATAAAGTAGAACCGGTAGAAAGCTGAATATATCTTTCGAAATGAGGGAGGGAGTTGTTTTTATTTTAAAATACTTCGCAAAAGGGCGATTATTAGAGTGAGGCGTTTATTGCAAAAGTTCATATTTATAATCACTGAAGTAGAAAATCTGGAAAAATTCAGACAAATGGTCACGCAATGCAAGAAAATATATTGAGTTGTAGTAATAACAACGTGGAAGTTGTGTTTATTAGACGATACACACGTAGATAGAGATACTTCGGTTACTTACTCTTCCATTTTTTCAGAGCGAATTTTTTTCATTTCCTCCGGGTGAATCTCTTCCATTTGCCTGTGGAGAAAAAATGGTAAAAATAAAAAAAGAATATTAATATTGAGTAATAAATACAAAAATATTCCAGTTGGTACATTTTTGCGTAAACAAAGCTAATATTAACAAATTAATAAATACTAACTATTTCCTGCGTATTGATTTAATATACTATGTTTAATAAAATTTCAGCTTTGTGTGGATGCTAGTAATACTACTGGAAATCCCTCCTATTGTCGCTCTTACACGATGAGATAATAGCCAGTTAGAAACTCAAAAAAGACAAATCTGCGAGTGGAGAGTGTAAACTAAAAACTAATAACGTAAGTAGATATATAAATATATGTTTATAAATTATGAAAAAAGCACCTTACTAGTTTATTAATAACCTTTATAAAAATCTTTATAACTTCATGGCAATAAATAAACCACCATCGGGGCTATCATAAATAATACCATAAATATCCGGTATTATTGTTTATATTAGTTGTGATATATATCAACTGCATTGGGTATTTGATTTGATTATTTAATTACGCTTATATCAGTTGTAATTGCGTTTTTTATTGGTTGTATATATTATAATAAAAGAAATATATATACCGAATTGTCAACAGAACTGACATTTTAGTATCACTTACGATTCCAGGAGATTGTACTCGGCTTGTAGGATTGGCAACTCGGTGCCCAACTCAGTGAGTTGAGCATTGAGCATATCATATTCGTGCGTCAGCGACATGAGTTCATCATCGAGTTCTTGCCACATGGTTTTCTCCGCATGTAGGATCGTCTCAAGACGCGACACACTTGACAGAAGCCTAGAGAAATTCTGTTGCATCAAACACTCTGTCAGTTAGTGTATTTATTATTGAGCTATATTAAAGCAGACACCACATCATAAATCATAGCTGGAGAATCAGAGGCCTTTGTTTTACTAGTTTTTTTTTTATCAGCGTCTGCTGATTAATTGAAATGTCACATTAATTTATGCAATAAATCACATTTGCGATAAACATACATTATAAAGTGGTCTCGATATCATGAAATCTTATTTCGACCTAAACTCTCTTTCGAAACAGAAAAACATTTTAAAAAATAATAAGATACTCTTTGGAATGAAGAAAAACATTCTTCACAAAAAAAAGACTTGACGCGACTTGGTAGAACCTTTGACTTGTTTCGAAAACCTTTTGACGGCTTCTAATTATCTGACATATTGATATTTGTAAATTTGATTATTTCTCCAATGCCTCCCAGGGAAAACTCTACACCTTCAATCAGAAAAATGCATCGGTAAAAAAATTAAGCAAAATGCGTCTTACAGGGGTGATAGAAGCCAACGCCCTTAGAGAAAAAGGGAAAGCTGGAAAACCAAGATGCTTTAAAAATGTTCAACATTTACTATGTCATTACAAGTATCAGAAAAAGAGTTGAATGAAGGAGATTTGCTGCAGAAAGAAAACAAGTACCCGGTGATAGCGCAATGGGAATGGTGTTCGGCTCTTAACCGAAAGGTTCTAGGTTCGAGATCATGCTATCACAAAGTTGTTTAGCGAGCGGTTATAAATAAACAACGCCGTATTTCATCAAAAATAACCGTAGCACAAATGGGAGCAATTAAATACACTAAAACTCCAGGTCGAGGTCTTCATGATAATGCTTAATGAGCGTTCTGGAAGCCTCGTTAAAAACAAACAAACACACGTAGTAATCTTACTTGTTAGTAAGTACTCACCATGAAAATAAAAAAGTAATCAATTTTAGATTTCTACGACCTAATACTACATCGAAGGCCGATAGACCAAAGTTGTTCGGTCGTTAAAGGGTATATATCGTGGAAAAGTGGTTCGAAAGTTTATACGAAGCTTTGAGAAAAAGGGGAAATCTCCAAAATAAACATTTTGAGCGCAATGCAAATGCTTGTATCTTCGAGGAATTCTGTCACAACAGAAACTATCTTTAGTTGCGTTGGAAAAGCGTTGAAAAAATGTCTGTTATCCGTAACTGATGCAGGTGGTGATTTCCAAGAAATCGATCACTTCAGCCAGGTTTAAGAGACAATGGTTGATGTAGATTTTGATGTTTTTGACGGTGAAATTATTTCCAAATGCTTGCTGTTGTAGACGAAAACGATAATGGTGATGACGAAAATCAAAAAGATGATAAAATCTTGCCCGGTTAAAGGTAACACGTTACAAGGCATAGAAGAGACAAGGTTGAGACTACTAAAAAGCCGAAACTACTGCCTTTAATATACAGTGGACTCTCTATAACTCGAACACCCACGGGGAATCAGAAATAAAATATGCAGTTATCTCTTGTTAACAGAAGGTGTGTTTTGAGGAGCTCTTCAACATTTTGCAGTTCGTTGTTAGTTTTGGATTGAACTTTTGTTCTCATTGGAGTTTACTGATTATATTTTTGTGGAGTCAGTTTGGTGTAGTTGTGGTGGTGTTTTCTGGTAAAGTTCCTTGAAATTTGGATAAAAACAGCTGATATTTGCTGACTTTGCCGATCAAGATTGACATTCTCCCAACTGTTCTCAAATCATAAGTACTTTTAGTTCCTGTATTTAATACAGAAAACCAATAATCATAATTGCTCCATTTGCAACATAATTACATTTCTTACTTCCTTAAGCTAACAATCCATAACACAAACCAATTAACTGATCATTTAACTGATCGTTACAATTTGCTGTAGAAACTTATCGCTACACGCCTATTCAGCCAAACAAATTGCTTACTTTTTTGTTTTTAATTGAACTTTTTTAAAAAAAACTGTATATATACAAAATTTTATCTTTGTTTTAAACTAAGCACCATCCCTTTTTTTATTTCTAATCATTTTATCTTTTAACTTCTTAATTGTATATATATAAAAATAAACTGTTTAATATTTTAACTTTCTCCTTTAACTGAAGTGTGCAACCTGTTGGCAATAAGTAAATCCTAGATTCCCACGAGGGTCGTTGGACGGTCGAGGTGGTTCTTTCTAGGTGAAGAATATTGTTCTCAGGTCACCTTCTTTTGCTCATTTCCACTTTTACTGCTACATCTTCCGGATTGTTGGGGACTTTAGGAAGCTTGGGTTGTAATCCCAGGGGACTGCCTCATATTCCGAAGAAACAGTTTTTTAGTTTGAGTGTCGTAATCCTTTCTGCATTTGTCATTCTATATTATATTTCATTGATCATGTCATCTAACAAGTCATCTTTTGATCGAATTTTAAAAAAACCTGACAGATTCAATAAAAATCGGTCCAATCTGAGTGCCCATTGTTTCAACGAAAATTGCACCAGTGAGGACAGCATTATATATTTTAGGCACTGCACACGTTGTTCCAAATACTATTGCAGTGAGTGTTGTGAGTTTAGTAGGGACATCATTGAGCTTCTCAATGAGAAAGTTGATAACTTTTGGTTCTGTCCGGACTGCACTAAACCTGCTCTAAATGCAATTTTTTTGGAAAAAGATATCGAATCTAGATGCAGCGTCTACTTTGAAAAAATTGAATCTCGCCTTGTTTCTCTTAAAGCGTCTCATTCATTGAACCATTCTTCAATGATCAACATCCAAAACAGCCTTGAGACAAACTCTTCATTAATTCAGAAATTAGTGAACGATAATTTAAAATTGAATAATCAAATTTCCAATTTAAAAAATAATTTTAATAATGAATGTATAGACTCTGAACGTACTCTGAGTAAAAAAATTGTTAAAAAGATTGAGGAGCACAACAGGCGCAAAAATAATTTAATTATTTACGATCTGAAAGAGACTGATTCTGTTAACAACTCTGTGCAAGTATTGGATCTCTTAAAAAGCCAGCTTAGACTAAATATTTGCATAGACAATATTAAAAGTTGTGAAAGACTCAGGCCTTTTCAATCTGGTAAAACTCGACCTTTAAGAGTTACTCTTTGTGATTATGGCACAAAAATCTCCATTTTAAAACACAAAAGGATTTTAAAAGAAGTAGATGAAAATATCTATATTAATCAGGACAGGAACAAAGAAGAAAGAGATCTCTTTAATAAACTTCGAGTTGAAGCTAAACAGAGGGAGGCAGAAGATAGTTCGGGGGAATGGGTCTACAGAGTAAGAGGACCGCCGTGGGATCTGTTTGTGAAACAAATAAGAAAAAGCCCACTTCAAAATAAAATCTTGGAATAACAAAGCCAAAAGATTAAGAAATTCTTATCCTCCTTTCTCTTTAGCATTTTGTAACATTCGAGATTTACGAACAAATTTTACAGATGTTAAAGCTTTTTTGTTCCAAAATAAACCGGATGTATTAGCGCTTTGTGAATCGAATCTAAATGCTGGTACATCTTCTAATGATTTCCATGTTCCTAAATATCTACCTTTGTTTAGAATGGATTCCTCCATTCATATGCATGGTCTAGCAGTTTATGTTAAGGAAACGTTACCAATATCTAGAGAAATTGACCTGGAAGACCCCGACCAACCTTTCATGTGTTTTCGTTTGACTCTTCTACATTCAACTAGTTTTCTATTTTCCTCTATCGCTCTCCATCTTCCCAAGACTGTTCTGTTATCAAATCAGTCTCAAAGTCCGCTGATTCAGCTATTCTTAAACATTGCTCAACCAACATCTTTGTATTTGGTGACTTTAACATTCACCATAAACAATGGCTAAAATTCTCTAACGGAACAAGTAGCTCTGGTGTTGAAACCTATAACTTTGCAGTATCTCAGTCTCTCTCGCAATTAGTTGATTTTCCAACCCGCATTCCTGATCAATCCAGTAAATCGCCTTCCTTGTTGGATTTATTTTTAACCTCTAACCCGGACATCTGTAAATTATCTCATAGCGCTCCTTTAGGTCGTTCTGACCATGTTGTTATATCGGTCAAAGTTAACTTCAATAGACAAGTTTCTCATGAACATCCCATGCATAGAACCTATTTTAGATATGATCTTGCGGATTGGCAAAAATTTCAAGCACACATTCAGTCTGTCCCTTGGAAGAAAATTCTTTCCAACTCAGCTGATGATTGTGTTAATGAAACTACTTCAATAATATCTGAAGCAATAAGATTTTTTGTTCCTTCAAGGAAATATCAGATAAAACCTCATTCTTCGTCTTGGTTTTCACCAGTATGTGCTGCAGCCATAGCCCATCGTAATCATTTCTTTCATTGTTACCGACGTCATCCGACCGATCTTAACAGAAAATTGTTTGTCTCTCGCAATAATCGTAAATATGTTGTTCGTAAAGCAAAAACTGTTTTTGCTGAAAGAACAAAAGATCATATCAATTCAAAAAAAATAGGTTCATGTAAATTTTGGCGTATTTTGTTCGGGGTAATTCTAAATCATCTGTGCCTCCACTATTCAATGGTCCTGAAGTCATTAATTTATCTAAGGATAAAGTTGAACTATTTGCTAAACTCTTCAGTTCTCATTCTACCCTCAATGATTCTGGACACGATCTCCCATATTTCACCTCCAAAACTGACCAGACTTTACAGGATTGTTTTATATCTCTGGATAACGTTTCCAAGATAATTTCCAAAATGGATTCCACTAAAGCTACAGGACCTGATGGAATTCCTGTAATTGTTCTTCAGAAATGTTCTACCGAGTTATCTCCTGTTTTGTGTGCTGTTTACAAAAAGTGTTTGGATGAATCTTGTTTTCCTTCATCCTGGAAATTTGCCGCCTCCGTTATTCCAATTTTTAAAAATTGTGGTGACCGTTCTAATCCTTGCAATTATAGACCGATTAGTCTCATTTCCATTTTAAGCAAAGTTTTTGAGACTTTTAACCAGAACTTATTAAAATTCATTGAAAAAAATAATTTGTTTTATGATTCCCAGTAAGGGTTTCGTTCTGGTTGTTCCACTGAGTAATAGAGAGTTTTTATGAGAATTTATTAGGAAATTTCCACCATGCCAGCGAAATTGTTTGAGTTAAGAAGAGATTCGAGTTATAGAGAGTAAGTCCAATGTATTATCAACAGGATATCCTGTAAATAAATATTCGCAAATACTGGTTGAAAGACAACAACAATTTTCGGGTCTACACACAAGCCATGTAGTTAAAACACCATCTAGCAAAATCTCAAATAGACATTACTAGTTTTCTCAAAGATGCAAGATAAACATTGAAGCCAAGTTTATAGTAACATCCATTGAAAGTTCATTCCTGAGTGGCTGCTGGTACCACAACCCCACGGATGAATAAATACTTAAAGTTGTCTATATATATATAAATAGTGTGTGAGAGAGAGAGTTGAGGTAAATAACAATGATCTTTACAGTTATAATAAAACATATATAAAAAGAGATTTTCTTACACGAGTCTGTCCTCAGGAGACGCTTCGTCCAACTGCTTACTGGTTAGCTCGTGTTGTTCGGATACAAACGCAACCACATCTGTTTGCGCCTCAGAGAACATCTTGCAGTCTTCAAGAAGCTGGAAAAAAGGATTTTCTAGTGAGATATAACTATCTTATAACTGATATCAGTAAAATCCCATAACTCGAACCACCAAGGGACTGAGTATGCTAGTTCGAGATAACTCGAGATGTTCGAGTTATCAGGAGTTTTACGAGAAACTATTAGGGAATGGAAAAACAGTTTGAGTTAACACGGGTTCGACTTAACGAGGGTTAAGTGATTGAGATTGTACTGCTACTGTATATGCTTTTGAGAAATAAAATCAAATATGGTTAAAAATGCTGATTAAATATTAAGAAAAAGTTTACAAATACAGTGGTAGTGGTGTTTGTTTTTTAATTCTTAAATATTGTGATTGATTAAATATATATTTGGGATGTTTGTTAATGTGCATCAGTAAGTCACTTAAACATTGTTCACGTGAAATTTACTGTTGAAATCAGAGGATTGAATTTCAAAAGACAACTGAAGCTTAAGAACTGCCTAATTTTAAGTTTTTTAAGTTTGAATGATGATTTTTAAAGAATGAATAGCTAGTCAATTGATTCTTGTTATATGCAGAGTTTGATCTCCATGGTTACGAGAAAGAAACCTTTTGCATTTCTTCCGTTTTGAATTCAATGCATTTTATCTCCTTGAGTTTTTCATCGATCTGCATGTATTTCTCTTTCACCAGCTCATCGTTTTTCTCGTTCAGCTAAAGTAAAAAAGGTTTGTTGTCACGCCAACAGGTTTGTTTACAAAAAGAAGATGGTAGAATTTTCTCAACGTACAAAACAATAGTTCTTTTATTGATAGTATTTATCTATTTATAATTTCCAAAAAATTATTTAGTTAAAAATAGCTAAACTTGCATTGTTTCTATATCTATCACAATCCCCCTGATATCTGACAACAAACATTAATTTGACCAACCAATCAAGGGAAAGACAGATGATAATCCAACCAACCACGAACCACGGGAAAGACGGACAATAATCCAACCAACCAGAGGATAGAAAGATGATAATCCAACCAATCAAGGGAAAGACAGACGATAAACCAACCAATCAAGGAAAAGACAGACGATAATCTAACCAATCAAGGGAAAGACAGACGATAAACCAACCAATCAAGGAAAAGACAGACGATAATCTAACCAATCAAGGGAAAGACAGACGATAATCCAACCAATCAAGGGAAAAACAGACGACAATCCAACCAATCAAGGGAAAGACAGACGACAATCCAACCAATCAAGGGAAAGACAAACAATAATTCAACATTCATTTGTTGTATTGAAAACTAACGTACCAAAGGTTTCTTTGCGCGCATGCAGGGGTGCAACAACTTCACGTCCAAGTTCGAGCTCATCTCGTTCAGCGAATGTGTTTGGAAATACTCAATGAGAAACTTCAAGCTGGAAAAGTTCAGCATGTTTGCCTGGAAACCATAGCGACCGTTGCGTTGACTGATCTTGATTAACCGGTCTTTGCCCTCTTTCCTGTGTGTATAGTGGTACTGGTTAAACAAGCTCGTAATAACTGACATTTGGTGTTTTCTGCGCAAAAACGTTAATTACGTTGACCAGTGATTATTCAGTGTTTAGTAGATGATCTTCAGAAAAACTTCGAAAACAAAATTTACAATTTTAAAACATAAAATATAATTAACAAATTTATAAAATAAACTCACAGACCTGACGGTAAGCGTCCACTCCCCTCTTCGGTTTTCCGACGGCCGAACAAGGAAATGGCCATCCGAGGTCCCTTGCAGATGTTGTGTTACTTCCTTCCTGCACAGAATCAAAGGAGTAAAAAAGTACGAAAACCTTGTAGAAGAGATATATATATATATATATAGTTCTCTATTTATTTAATTTAATACTTTTCTCTCGTTTACAATCGATCAAAACATTTGGACCCTTTATTGAAACGAATGGGGTGAACATGAAACGTTACCGTGACGCATCCGACCAGAACCAACTCTCTCTGGACAATTCTAAAAGATAGAGACAAGGTTGGTGATATTGCAATATCAATTAGGCAATTCATCTACCCAAGACCCATTTTTTCACATGAGAGGCAAATTTAGATATTGAGAAGTGAATCATAGAAACGTCGATGAGATTTGGGTAAATTGAGATGAGATAAGATTTTAAAAATTGCTGATGTTTTTTAACAGTGACAATTACGCAATTAAATACAAAAATGCCAGTTCTCATGTCCAAACTTCTAAGGCTTATAATCAACTGTTACATATCACATTTACCAATGGTTCTTTGTGGATCGAGTTTCTCTCTTTGGTGTGCAGCCCACAACAGCATGTAAACAACCTCTTTATGTTGGTGAAGATTTTGGACAACAAGCTTGCTAAAAAACACAAACTCAATAAAATCTATCTCATCATGATATACAAAACAAAAGTAAAAGAAAGAAAAATCACAGGGAAAAGTTGCAGACAACAATGGATGTCATATCGGCAAGTAAAACTAGAAAATTGGAATTCTAAATGATATTCCTATACAATCATTCCATCTCAATTCAGGTCATACAATAATTTTGAGTTTTCAATTTTCTTCTTTTAAAAGAACCTCACCCTGATAATTTTTCTGTCGGGCGGATCAAGAGAAGCGCAAAAACATCGGATAATGTTGACATAGCGCTCGCGTCATTACTACTTGTGATGATGCTAACAGAAAGGAGATTATTTATAACATGGTTCGGATATTAATATTAATAAATATATTAGGACATTGCTGTAGAATACAATTTCAATATTTTCACTCAACAAGCAACTTCGAGTTTTAACAGATATTATAGTCATATTTATACAGGATAACTATTCCAGTACTAAATACCGTCATGTAGGTTCTGTTAAAATAAAAAGAGTGTCTCTCAAGACCTGAGAGATGTGAAGTTTGTATGGTTCTTATTTTTGAAAGGCTCACCGTAAATAAATAAGTTACAAACATATACAATACAAATTAAAGTTGAAAACAAATCTGCTTTATTACTTTTATTATTGTTATTATTAAAATATCCTTTTTTTAAAACTATTAAAAGAACCTTCAGCTCTTATTTCAAAGGGCAATTCGTTATATTGAAAAGTATCAAAGTGGAGTATTGAAACACAGATGTAAGTGTGATTGTACAGAGAGCTACAGTTAAGTTCCGATAGGTGATTAATTAACTTCTTATTTGACTTTGACGCACAATTTCAACAATTTCAATCAGAAGTTTTGAAGACGACAGCTTTAATGTCGTATTTAAAAAAAAGAAATGTTAAAAATAAGATTTAAATAAAAAAAAACAACAGAATTTCTGATAAAAGATCACGATTATTTTTATTCTAATTTAATTTAAGTTCACAATCGAGAAAAACAACATTTTTTGGTTTGAACAAAAGTAAGATTTATGTATTAGTTAATGAGGCTGCTTACTGGTTCACCAATTTAAACTCCTAACTCACAATCATCAATGAAAGGAATGGCCACATATAACCAGAGATTGGTTACATTAAAACAAACCCATTAAATCTTGTTATTGCACCTGATATTAACCGTGAAATTAAAAGACCAGAATATCAACTTACAACAATAGATGCTTTAAAACAGTGTCTAAGTGAGAATAGTTGGACGAAGGGAGTTGCCTCAGTAAAGCGGACACCGCTTCTACAGTGTAATCCACGGAAGCTGAAAATAAGCAAGACAACGTTGTAGTTGAGGAATTTGAATCTAAGACGGGTTTTTACCGGATAGTTGTAGAAAGTGTGTATAAAACTTCTCGGAAACTAGAGGGTTTGGAAGTTCGAGCAGGAATGATTTTAGTACGCTGGCGCTACACGATGGGTCTTTCCAAGAGTCTTCATACATGTTCACTAGTTCAGGGTCTGAAATAAAGTTAGCCATCACACTAATACGTTTTCGAAAGATTTCTATTTCCATAAAGTAGTTCATTTAAAAGTTGAAAAAACTTACTGTCACTAAAAGCAATCGAATTTCTTTCTCAAATGGGGCAGAAAATGTTTTTAATATGTCCCCATTGTTGTCAATGTTATTTCATTATTATTTTATAAGTGCAAATTTCAAGCAATTATATCCCACGTAATCATTTTGAAAGATATTAAAAATAAATAAAGATTCGTTTAGTTGGGGAGTCTGCGATACCTTGATTAAGGGCACTACGCAGCGTCTGCCAGTTTTCATGAGGAACTTCCTTTGTGTAAAGGTGAGGGGAGAGTACATCAGCGTTTTCCACTGCCTCTATGCACTTTCGCATCACCGGTGGGATGATCGTTGATGTAAAATTACAACAAAATGATGGGTCTGCAACGAAAATATTACTTGAAAATGTTTGCAACAGTAATTGTAACAGGAGAGAGTTGAACTGTTCGATGAAAACCAGAATTTATTGCGGGTAAGACAGTGATAAAAATATTGGTTCACTATTATTAAACATACACCATTTGCCATTGTTTCATAAAAACTAAATGAAAAAACCAGTTTGAAATCAAGCTCTTTGTACAAAACTTAAATTAATAATTTAAAAAATTCTTTCAAAAATAAGGAAATTTTAAGGAAATTATAAGATATTAAGGAAACAATTTCTAAATATATTTTTTCTCAAATTTAGTGTATTGACGTATGGTTGATACTTCCTTACAACTTTATCTGCTACCTTCTGAATCCGAGATTCTACGTCTCCTCCTCCTTTCAGCGCATTCCTCGATATGAACAAACGCACAATGCCGATGACACTGGACAGCACACTCTGAAACAAGTAGAAAAACTAAAACTTCGCAATTCATGACGGTCAATGGTTGACTTGGAATGTACATACCTGAACGTATGAAATAAGAAAATTTATGCTTGTTTTAGTGTTGAAGTAATAATCTGACAAAGGTTATCGTAAGAAAGAATACAACAGTTTTTAGTCTTAGAAACATGTGAGAAATGACAGCTGAATGTTATCAACTACTAATTCTACTAATTTCTCAACTTTCTAGCTATTCACTCTGTATATAGTGAAACTTTCATTATCAAGTCCAAAATTTTTACGATTTTTATTGAAGTTTTAAACTGTTGGATTTTTGCATTTTTGAAATATTTAAAGAATTCTACTAGGTCGTCCTCAAACGAGCCGATTGGCTTTACAATGCTAATTAAGGACTGTGGTGCGCAACTCCTTGCAGTCTCAAATCACCTCTCCAGGTTCGACCATTAGTCTGCCAAATTTCCCTCACAAAGCACTTCACAAAAGTGCCGCGCGCTCAGGTGATTGTCGTTTGAAACAAGTTTTTTTTTGCATCTAGCGAGAATCGAACCTGGGCCATTGTTGGACAATAGTAATTTTTTATACCTAATTTCTAGGTGTAGAAACATGGAGTGTCATTGGCGACTAAGGGGCTAATCTAAAGCCCCGGAAAAATATAACTCATTGTCTCATTTTCACCTTCGTTAAACATTCACAAGAAAAGGTGCAGAAGAACACATTTACCCGCACACATGTATCCTTGTTTGAATATTCCAAACATTGGTTTTTTACATAGGTCACAGTCCTGATACGTGGTGAATGTATGCTCATAAAGTTTTTGATGGCTGTCAATGTTGTTGTTTATCGAAAGAGGGATCTCGGCTAAAAGTTCTGTGTGCTAAAACAAGAAAACTCGTCAAAACATAAAATCATATCTTTTAATAACAAGTTAGCTTGCTTGTGCCAAACATACTGGCAGCCATAGAAACATAAGGCACACAAAGATACATGTACAATGCTCCCTCAATTCTACACTAAAGAAATAAAATATTTTTGTTTACCTGTGGTTCTGGCAGAAGAAGCTCATTGAGACAGGCTCTGAACATTTTCAAGTGTAACTCGTTTATAATACCAATGCTCTAGGAAGAAAAACAATCATTTCCAGCACGTATATACATTTCTCAAGAAAGACATGAGAAAAAAAAAGCAAGCCTATTTCTGCAAACACCAAAAGATAGTTACAAAGAAATCGTCTTTGTGTGTATTTACTGCAATTGCATTGGGCAATAAAAACACCTACTTTTAAATACTCCTCTGTCAGGTGCGCCAGATGTATCCCCATGATGCTATTGGATTCAATGGCGTGCAGGTAAGGATGTAAACGACACGCAACCATCCATTCCAGGATCTCCTGGTTCGACCAAGCACTGTACACCTGTATTCCAAACATTTTAAGATTTCAAATTTATATTAAATATTTATATTTATTTTAAATTTACAACATTTTAAAAATTTTAAAGATATTATATTTGAGTATATTATTCGTAAATTTTCTTGTTTATTTCCTCTTTTGTCAATGTAAAACTAAAATGGGATTATTTCTACTTTGTATGAAAGACTAGAATTCATGTTTCTAGTAACGTTTAAAAAACACCATCAATAAAAACGACCTTTACGAAGATTGAAAGAAAAAGACAAAAACTTAGACATAATCATAGAAATCATAGAAATGTAAATTAAAATTAAAATAAAACAAGAACAAAAAAAGGCTTGTGAAATGAAGACAAAGTTTGCCCAGTATTTCGACTTACGGTATATCATATATCTCACAATCATTTTCACCATCAGGCTAAGCACAAACACAAACTTGTTCACAAAGCAACTTTCGCTAATTATTGAATCCCTTTGTTTTCATACCTTTAGCACTTCATCCCTGGTCACACAGCTTGCGTTTGGTATGCACTCCCAGTTAAAGAGATGGTGACAACCGGCGTGTGAACACAACATACATTCTAAAAAGATACAGTTCTTCAAAATCAATATCATTGAATTAAAAACTGAAGAAACGCAGATGGTCTCTTTCTCGTTACCATGGAGATGAAACTGTGTATAATGCACTAGGACCCCAATAAACTTGCTAATCATTTTTTTAAATCACAAATAAAAGTTTATAATAAAAGCTTTCCCATTATCTTTAAAAAGTCCATTGAATGTAAAGGCTCATTTCCACTTGCCTCAAATTTTATGCGGAACGGAAAGGAAAATTTTCTTTTGGAAATTTCCACTTGCCACACGTTTTCCTTATAAGAAACGTTGAACAAAGCCAGTATTGCAACGAAGAAAATTATATTATTAAGAAATTTTCGTAAGAAGAATGAAAAAAAAATTTGGATTCACAAAATATACCAGGAAAGAAAAGAGAAAGGCGAATTTGTAATGTAAAAATAATGATACAAATTAAAAAGAACAGTATCTTTCTCAAAAAAAGTAGCTAAACTTATCAATGCAACATATATATGAAATAACGAATTTTGATTGGTCAATTTAAACAATAGTATTGTTTTTTCCATTCGGAACACAAGAAAAAGTTCAACTTTCTTCGGAACAAAGCGGAACAGAAAAATTTCCAATCACGTGATGTAAACAAATGAAGTACGCATGCTCAGAAGGTTTTCCGTTCCTTTCTGTTCCGTTCCGCGGAATATTTGCGGCAAGTGGAAATGAGCCTTTAGGCATTATGATCAAATGAGACAGTTCTTAACCCCCAGTTGTCTCTAAAAATTCAATCAAAATCCTCTGATTTCAACACAAAAGGAAATTTCATGTGAAGAATGTTTAAGTTGACTTACTGATGCACATTAACGAAATTCTCGAGCCACCCCAAATATATTCATCACCTAAAAAAAATATATATTATATATAAAAGTAAAGTGGCCGAATTAACCCTAATGTTGGTAACGGGCGTAAACGAGGGAGTCTATCCCCTTTTCGTTAGCGCAAGACCTTGGGTGTAACTATTAAGGATATTGTAATTATATTAACTTCAGAAACCTCAGAAATCCGAAATTGCAAGCCCTCTACCAACTGAGCTATCCCGACAATATTTTATATAATCAATGACAATTTTGAAGAATTAAGAAAAAACAAACACTATTAAGAATAGCATCCTGTGACAGATGATGAGGCCTAATAATGATGAGTTAGAAGAAGTACAGTCAAATGTTACTTAGGGACAACAAAGAAGCTTACAATTGTTACACCACACTGGTTTTTTTATGTTAATCTTCTCTACATCATGGTCGCCAATTTTCATCATTTTCGAACGTCGCACTGTAAGTAACAAGTGAATTTACAAACAACATTCGCTATAAGCTCCGCCGGAGAGGGTGGTGTCTGACATAAAAATGTTATGTTCATTGAACATATTGGTCATAAACCATAATTCCATAATTCCACCCACGTTAGTTACCTCTTTTTAATATTGAGTGATAACAAATAATGAAATTAAATTTATAAATTAATAAATATAATTGCTTCAAAATTTTGATTCATGACAATCAAGGTAATATGGTTGAAGAATAGTTATAGTTTGAATAATTGTGGCTTTCAAAACAAGAATATTTGAAGTAGCTTCCTTTTTGAAAGTTATTCCACAAACACCTACCAACTGTTGGTTTTTTCGATTTGGGTGGCCGAGGCGGCCTGGCGTTCTCGTTTACCATTGTGCAATAGTTGCCCGGAAACAACCCCCTACATTTCGTGCGCATGTTGACACCATCCAACATTCCCAGCGGGTCTGAGATCGGCTTTTTGACATAGCACTCGTCTGCAACTTTCAGTTCTAGTTCACCTTCTTTTGGAAAATAATTGTGATTCACACGAAACAAAACAAAGTCACTCTCCATCGCAGAGGTTATTCCACATCATTAATCATGTTTTTTTTATGTATATATATATATATTCTGAAACATAAATAACTTCAAATAAATACTACGAACAACACAAGATATAAAAATTTCATTTATAATTTTATATTAAAAACAGAGTTGCATTATTTTCAATGAAATCCTATGCCCATATAAATATTAAAAAAGAAATATTCAAGCTCACGACATGTAAGGGGTTTAAGCGAAAAAGTATTTTTCAGAAATATTTTTGTTTATACCTATGCTGCTGGTATATACCTTAGAGAAAAATTTGCAAATATAAACACTATTAACAATAAATTGATGGTTATTGCGTATTTGAAAGGTGAAGACGATTGGTGGCGATGCTTTTATTTTGGTTTCTTTGGCTTCTTCGACCGTCTTTTACGAGGCAAATCACTAGAATGGGGAACATCATTAGAAAAGCAGCTTATTGAAAAATGAAGAAGAATATAAATAATGTATTTAATCACAAATTCTGACTTTTCTCTAACTTAATGCAAATTTTTAAAAAAAAACAGTATTTGAAAATACAAATGGATGGGATGCAAAGGCGAAACAATCTGATTTTATAGCATTTTCATTTTGCATTGTAATTACGTAAACAAAGATGGTTTAAAAGGAATTAAAATCAAAAAAAATAAAGTTTAAAGAGCATCATTTTCATGAGCAACAATTTGAAAAGAACAATTCTTTATTATTAAACTTAAAACGGTTTAAAAGATTAGGTAATTCAGTATTTGGGATTCACTGACATTCAGACTTGTTTGCACCATGAGTATCCCCCCCCCCCCCCCCCCCCCTTACGATGATTTGAAAACTGTGTGCAACAAGGTCACTGTGTGCAACAAGGGCAGATTGCTAAACTTACATGTGTGATGCACCACTGATGCTACATGTTTTGTTTAATGAGGAGACCGTGAGCGAAGTGAAGATTTAGAATTCAAGCTCTTACTTTTCTGCGGCTTTTTTCTTGTTTGACGTCTTACTCGATGATTTGCTCTGCGAACCAAGCCTGCATTGGACGATGTGGGAGTTTGTTACTAAGCTTTGTTGAAGATCATGACATTTGGCCCATTCAGTTAACTCGTAGACCTTGAGTAAAGTAAAATTAAAAATACAGATCAGAAGCAATAAGCAGGAGGTACCTGTCCTTCCATGCAAGCATAGCATATCCACGAGACACCAAATGAATTGGTTTCCGCCCAGACATCTCCATTCTCAGCGGGATGGTTGGTTTTACATGACGCGCAGTACCGGGCCATCAATTGGCTTCGGTTGCTAACCAGATTGCGTCTATGTTTCCCTTGACAACGATCGCAGGGAATTAAATTTCTTAATTCTTCAAACACTTTTTGAAATGCACCACCCTCGAATTGTTCATCGAACGCACGTTGTTGCTGCTCGAATCTTCGCAACTCGATTTGCTCTTGTCGACTGTTTTCAGTGGAAATCTTTTTGAAACACGCATCAAGAACTGAAAAAACAATCCTAAAACTAAAAACACTTTTTTGTTTCAAATAATTTCATAATTGGTGAAAATGAAATCGACTTAAAAATGTAAAGAAGGAATCCCGAGTGTTCTCGGAAAGTATTCTGCATCTATATACCGAAAAGTATTTATGAATTATACAAACCGGATAAAATATATCAGTAAAAACTAACTGATTTCCATATATGTGTCCAGTGGATGAAGGTGTTAGATACAGAAACTTTGAATTCAGTGATTTTGTTAACTATTATTCTATTCACTACTTAATAATCCGCAAAATTTTCACGTTCATTTCAGATAATCATAAAATAATTTCAAGAACTGAAAAACAATACACCGCTACCGCTTGAAGCGAAATTAAAAACAAAATATGTAACGACAGGCACGAATTCTCTCATATATGTGGAATACTGTATATATACACTCTACAATATATAAACTGTGGACTCTTTTTTTGTAATGTTACCAGGGAAAGGTTAGCGATCATCTGAATGCTTCAAGCCATTTGCTTATATCGCGCACTAAGATAGGATCGACCGAATCTTATGTTCAAGATTGATGTGCAGAACCCTGCTCATCACATTTCACATTTTTTTTGGAGAGATATTGAATTGAAACGTTTTGAATCACAGGAATTAAAAAGCCAGTGAAAGTATCTTGCAGAATAACAAACTAACTTTTAAAAGCTTCAGCAGCATCTGGTTGGTCGGTTTTGTCAGGGTGAACAAGACGAGCAATGCCTCGATAGTTGGCACGAATCATCTCATCGGTATCAATTGGTTTGGAACAAAGCGCTCTGATTTGGAAAAGACACACATAACTTGCAGGTATCATAATACAATGCATACATAAGAACGTGCATATAGCATATTCATCATTTACCTACATATTTAGTTCTCTTTTAAAGGCTCGTTAAATATTTTGAAAAACATTTTGCGATAACTACTTTATCAATAGGTCTATATGATATCTTATATAACATGCTTTGAAAGCGTGAACATGAACGTCGTCAAAACTCATTAATTTTACAATTACATTATTCTAACATTCGCACGTGTCATATTTTGCACTCTGTTTTTAATCAATAGGAATCCCGGGAATAGTTGCTTTAACCAATCAGAAAAAATATTGAATTTTGCACTCCTTTTTAGCCATCAAGAAAAAATATTGAGTTTTGTACTCCGAAATATGATATATATTATCTTGTGATTAGCAAATCACGTTACAGATATTCACGCAACCTATTGATAAGTATGATTATCGCCCATCAAATTGTTGCTTAGAACTTTTTCGGTAAATTCTTCAATTCATACATGTGAACATGAAAAAATATTGACAAAATATCGCAGCGCATAATTGCATTGTAAGTCGTTGCTGTTATACAGGTCTTTACTTCATTTCTAAAAGACCACAACTGTGTAGAAGCCATGATTTTCATTCAAAGTGCACTTGCTTCTTAACATATTTTTATTTCACCTTCACATTTCTCTGTGTTGATATTTTAACTCACACAAACATCACAGTAAATGTTTTTCAATTTCATTCAAAAATAATCTTAACAAGCAAAAAGAGCGTATACATTTTCTACTTAGAATTAAATTGTGTAATAATCTGTTTCTGTCTCAAAACAGAATATCATTCATAACTTTGCAATAATGAAATGTTCGTGGTTCGCCACCTGTAAATCAACCTGACTGTTTTAAAAGCCAATCAAGACGTTGAACAGCACTGTTTTTAAAACACACGCAAGAAACAAAAACAAATTATGATTCATTATTTTCACTGTTCATGTCTCAACAGGAAGGGAGCAGCAATATTTAAAGAAAATATTTATAGAAATATAAAAAAAGGTTGTTATTTTGGACGATTATTTGATTATTAATCAATTAGAAGTAACAATATAAGTTTTCTGAGTTTGACCATTACACTGTTCAAGGGTACTCGGAGAAAGGTAATTAATTGAAGTTTTCTGAGTTTGACCATTACACTATTCAAGGGTACTCGGAGAAAGGTAATTAATTGAAGTTTTCTGAGTTTGACCATTACACTGTTAAAGGTAGTTAAGATGATAGGTTATTAATGTTGATTTATACAATGATTAACTGGAACAGTTATTGTAAGAAAGTTCCAACAGGATATCAAGAAAGTGATACAGCGGATGAAATGTTATTAGTAGCCGCATCCACTCAGTGCAATGAATGTTTTCCAACAAAGTTATGATTTTATGATTCTATGTGTTTCCATAACAATAACAATGCTATTTTTTTTTGAGAATAACAACAATTTAAGTCCAAATTAAGTCAACGCAAAATCACACGCTGCCAACATCAATTTAGCACCTTCAAATATAGATAGGCACATATTGAAATAACTACTGTAATTGAAATTAATTGTAAAAAATACACGCATTATATTACCAACATTTGATATTGTTGAAGAAAAGCATGAATATCACCTGAATGGAGATTTCTGCTGACACAGCAAATGTTTGACAGCTTCTTCCGAACTGCTCGGCATGGTTACCAGCTGAGAGATGTCATCTTCTGTGGATATCGTACGCTTTTTCTTGAACCAAGCGCGCGCATTGACACCAAACACAAGATCAAAAACATCAATCATGACGGATGTCCATTTCTTACATTTATGCCATATTTCGTATTTGACATTCCAGTAGTTCCATAGTTTACTTAACCTTAATGAAGCAATAATTAATTACTGCAGGTATGCGGGTCATGTAACATCTTTGACCTCATGGGCTTAAGCAACCATGCCCATGATGCATAGCTGCCACAGAGTTTTAAATACAAGTTGGTACCTTGCATGGGTTAACTCACCACTGTTTTCCTCTTTCTGGGGTTGGTGTTAGGAACGGCATCCAGCCGTAAAAACATCTGCACCAATAAACCATCAGATGATTAAACCTCCATAATTGGAGAAAATCATCTTTTGAAACCGTCCAACCCAAGCAAGCATGGAAAAGCGACGTTTTAAGGATGATAATGATGATGTAATCGCCCGATCATCACCAACGTCATCCATTTCAGATTCATAATGTCCCTACAATTGAGTGGGCGGTAATCATCTGATGGTGTATTGAAAGATATATTTTTACATGTTTACCACGCAAAGATACCAACTTTAAACTCAGTGGAAGTCTTGCATGAAGAGGTGATGGGTTTTCGCAAAAGACAGTTTTATATTCTATATCAAACTTACTTTATGTTGAACCACATCAAAGACACAAGTAGTACCACCAGCAACAATCGCAGCGCATTGCAAACCAGGTACCACAAAACTTTACACAAGAAAATAACTACCATCAACAGCAGGCAGACAAAAAACAAGAAAACATCCTTGCAAACTTTGCAGCAATACTTTGAGTAAGCAACAAATTGCTTCAGGAATTTTGTCGTTGATTTGTTCATGATTACAGTTTGTTTTGTTGCACAGTTTTGTTTGTTCGTTTTCGACTTCGATGCACTTTTGCCTTTTCGTGAATCCGCTTGTTTTCTCGAAACATTCGAGGGCATGCATCTTTCTTGAGCATTTTTTGTCGGAGTCTCGTCGTAGGAAGAAGGTTGACAAGCACTTTTCGAAGGCACGTTTTCACTATTCTGATGTACGTTTTTATTCTTGAAAGTTTTGTTCAATTTATATTGTTTCCGTGTTCCAGCTGTATCCACTTTGATATCACTCATTGATGCTTCTAAAGAAGTCCTCTAGATAGTCAAAGTTCACTCTCATAACATGATATTTTGCAAGTCATTTAAAAGTTTTTCAATAAGGGAAAGGTTGCTTTTGTTTGCGAACACAACAAAGCAAATTTCCCTCAAATTTTCTACGAATCGAGTTCATTATATGAAAAAAAAAGATATACAAAAAGACAATCTTAAATTAAATTACGATTTTCTCTTTTCGATTCCTTCGCCAGTTCCTCATCGACAAACTGGAGTAACTTTTCTTTCAACAACTTCATTTGTTCTCTTGTTAAATGGGTGCTTGGGTCATCACGATTGCATCGCGATGGATCAGTTTGATTCATGATTTAACTAAAATACTAAAAATTTTAAATAATTTCAATAATACAATATTACTTTTATTTATAAACATTTATTAATTAATATAAATATATAATATGGTATAAAGAAGAAAAATAATAATAAATAATAATAATATAGTTTAATATTAAAGACTTATATTCTAGTAAATTTCCATATCAATTATTATTCAATTTCAACAATTTTTGCTGTCGCGCATACTACAACGTCTCAACCGATAAGCTTTTTAAGAACAAACAAAATTCTAAAACGCGCAGCCATCCGTTAAAACAGGAGAAAATTTTTACCCGACTGGAGTCTCGAAAGCATTTTTCACACAGAGAGTAGTGAATAGTTGTAACGCACTTCCCGAGGACATTGTAAATATGACATCAATCGCTATTTTTAAAAGACTTTTTCATATATATTTTACTGACATTAAGTTTGTTATAGACTAATCTTGTTCTAAATCTTAAACAACATTTTTTTTTTTTTTTTTTTGCATTTTCTGACTTTTCTGACTTTCTAGTGTTTTTATATTGAAATGTAAAAGAGCTTTTAAAGGCAGAATTTATGCCTCCACAATCTAAATTTTTATTTCATTTGGTAGATTTTTGGATTGTAAGCTTAAATAAATAAATAAATAATTCAATTCGCCCTCCCACAATTAATAATCTTCTATTTCCGGATGACTTCAATAATTCAATTTGTCTCCAAGAGCAAACTTTGATTCATTTAAAGCCTGTTGAAGTAAATGTTTCATTTGCTATCTTGAACACTTCATTGCCCTGGTCTTCCCTTCTCAACACATTCATTCTTTCCAAACCCTTGACACTAGTCAACCTCATCATTCCACCACCAGATATGCCAAGCTGACCCTTTCGTCTGCTCACAGGTATCATCAGTGCTTTCTAGGAGACTATTCCTTAAAATAGTCGATGTATTTTCAACATTATCTCTATCACACTGATTATCGCAGGTCAACTACTAAACTTTGCTGCACCGAATTATGGGGAAAATTGAAATCCTCTGTTTTTGTCATGGAAGGAATTCCAGACAATTTAGAAAACCCATAAAATAAGCTAGAATTCAAAGATTTAAAAATGGCTCTTATCTTTGCCTAAAAGGGTGTGGAAAATACCATAATTATTTTTTAAATATTATTTTGCCTCGTAGAATTATACTGGCTCAAAAGTTGTGTCACGGACGGAATGAAAACTAGCCAAAAATTAAAGTTCTGTCAACAATCTTTGTTTCTATCTCAATTATATATACTTGAATGATTATTTATTGATTTCTCTCAGGGTCAGGCCTTAAGTTAATGGATCTTATAAAAAAATGGTAATTTTTGAAATTTTTGGTATCCTGTCCTTCAAAATCCTAATCTTGGTGATTGGAATCTTGGAATGTCACGGACAAAAAAAAAAGATATTTCTTAAAAATATCTTTTTTCTTCATGAATATGAAACAATGATACATAGGAAAGTTATAAATTGTATTTCCGAAGCCACTTCCTTTCTATTTTGACTTGAAATGGCTCACATTCAGCATGCTATACCTCTGTATAGTATAGTAACCTGCATAGTCCTCTTTTTCAAAACTCTGAGGATCGGTATTACTAAGAGGTTTTTCAAGACACCAAACATCTCCTAACATATTCGAAAATCTCCTTTGGTGTTGGTAAAAGTGCTTTTTCCATTCTTCTGAAGGTGACTTTTGGCTGCATCCAAAAAGAGCTCTGAATTCTCACAAACTTCACACCTATAATCATCATCAGGTTGGATGAGCCAAGTTAGCATTCAAACTCAGAAAGCAATGGAATATAGAACAACGTAAATACCCTCCTGATTTTCAGCTTCTTCTATAAACTTGCTCATAATGGGCAACAAAATAGTCTAACCGTAAACCTAATGCCTATTAGAGGCATGGGTTGTAGAATGAACCAAAATATGAAATAAAATTTCTCCCAGTTCATCAATAACACTAAAATAAAATGATGTACATCAGGGGTCGGCAACCTTTCAATGTTGCGGGCCAGTAAAGCAAATTTAAAACCGCCGGCAGGCCGGAAATACGCGTTTTCCAACATCCATGGAATGAGCGGCCGAAGGGCGAATGAGCGAAAATTTTGGATTTTGGAAACAAAAACACTTGATTAAAATTGCTCTGAAACTGTCAATTTATTAAAAAAAAAGTTGAAAAAGAAAAAAAGAAAAGAAAGAAATTTATTGTTAAGTTATTTGAATCTAAAAGGTATAAAAATTTAATGTGAATGTTGTTGTTGTTTGTATTCTTTTGCCAGATTTCCGATGTCAGTTTTAAAAGTGGTAGAAGAAATCTGCAAAACGTCATTGAGATGTTCATCAGTTATACGTGTTCAAAGTTTATTCTTCGCAAAGTTCATTTTTGAAAACATCTGTTCCCACAAATAAGTGTTGCTGACCATACATGCATTCCTTTTCGCATTATCTCGTAATCCTACCTTAATTTGAGCAGCACTAAGCAGTGAAACTAGCTTTTGAAGTTACGGAACACATATGCGCCAATACCGGTGACTTGTATTTTTATCGCAAAATTATTTTATTACATTATAACATGTGCACTGAAGCAATTAAATATTATTCTATCAAGCAGAACGTAAATTTACTTAATTATCAAGTTTTACTGCGTCGCGGGCCGGATAGCGTGCTGGAGTACGCAAGTGTTCGCGGGCCGGATTAAAACAGCTGGCGGGCCGTAGGTTGCCGACCCCTAATGTACATGATAAAAGCGTTTGCTGACTGACTGATATTACAATAAAAAATGTCACGGACGGAAATCATACATACCATCACGAAAGGCAAAACTTTGGCACTCTAAATTTCTGCTTTACCTTTACTTACAAACCTGAAATTAATTTTATGGTCTACCACCAACTAACTGAGATTCATAAAGTTTGAGGTTTCATGAAGTTCCTGGCTGGTGTAGGGAAAATTTTTCTCTTCAAAAATGTCACGGACGGAAATGTGATTTAGGAAAGAAAACAAATTCAATAATTTCTGTAGGTAGTATTGGTAGCTTCTTTATTCTTTGCACAAAGAAAGAAAACATTCTAGTACCCCCAAAAACTGGACAATTAATTGGAAAGTAGTTGTAACTGCTGTTCAATTCAGGACCATTGAAATGTGAAATTCCTTCCGTGAAAAACATGAAAAAATTATCACGTGTTTGAAGACCAAATAAAATTGAAAAAAACATTATGTAAGGTTGAAACCATCAGAATATCAAAATTCAATGTCTCAAGTATCAAAACAGGTAAAAATTATGATCAAATGAATATTTTGAAATTTTCACCCTCATGCAACACCATTTTCAATTTTCCCCTTGTCTTGCTACATGTGCTTCCTTCAGCTTCCAGACCTTCAAATAGGGCTTGAACTTTTCATTGACTTCCTTAGCTTTCTTGACACCAATATCACAAACCATCAACCTTTGCTTGGGAAATACACTCTGATATAACTATCAAGTCCTTCACCACCTTCTTGCCTGACTTTCTAACCAAGAAATAGCTGATCTGTGTCTGACAACCACCAAACTCATATGTTACAAGTATGAATGATGTGTTTCACACCACCATGTCTGTCGCTGCCAAATTAAAGCAATCTCACTTCTTCCATATTTCTACTCCCAAAACCATAGCCTCTGTACACACCTCTACAACATTCACATGACTTCCTTCCTATTAAAGTCATCACCTACTATGAACTAGTTCATTGTCTCCAAATTTAGATGTGACTGCTATTAACTCATCATAAAACCTATCTTTATTTTCCTCACTGAGTCCACACGAGTTTGCATAAACTGACACAGAAGTTATGATCCTATTACCTTTTAAAAACTTGATCACCATAATGTGATCATTGACACGCTTTACATCGATTACTTTCTCTACCCACTTCTCTGCTATGAATATACCTACTCCCCCATATCCATCAATTACTATTACCAATCCAGAAAAGCTTATATCTTGCCCTTTTACCATCTTCAAATCTACTCCACACATCAACATATCTACGTTCTAACATTTCAACTACCCCACCTGCCAACATTAAGCTATCCTCAACATTGTCTACCTTGTGGTAAGATAGCTGGGTAACGAATTGATGATGCTAACACTTGACATCAGTCCTACCATGCCCAAAACCTTCACTTGGAGTTTACGCAGTATGTCTGATCATCTATTCTAATTGCCATTAATAAAGATTTTTGCATTGTAGTTCTTGTAGGTTTTAGTATTGTTTTACAGCTGGATGCCCTTATTAACACTAACCTCTCACAGACAAGACTAGATATTTTTTGCAAATGGCACCATTTCATTTGGCATTTTTACATGACTTCCACAATCTCCCTATATTTGAAAGTTTATTTAAAGACAAAATTCAACCTGAAGATAACAATGCAAACTAATTTTAAAAGTGTTGACTTCCTGAATATTACTTTCAATTTGTCAACAGAAACATTCCAACCATATGCAAAACCAAACAGCCAATCACTTTACATCAACGTAAAATCCATCAAATATAACCAAAGCCATATCAAGTATGATCTCTGATCGAATCACAAAAAATATCTTCAAAGCGTGAAGTGTTCAACAGAACTGTGCCGTATTGCAATAATGCATTATCTGCAAGTGGTTATAACGAATCCATCAAATACAACACATTATACACACATTATTTGGTTTAAAATACACCATTTAGCTTAAACATGAAAACACTAACGTGACAAAGAAGTTTCTAAACATTATTGACAAAATCTTTCCCAAGTCACACAAGTTCCACAAGCTGTTTAAGAGTCATTTTTTATAAGAATCTTCAAGATTCTTCAAGCTGTGATACATCAAATCTCAGATTTTGCTGAAATTTTACCAGGGTGTTGAGAATTATGTAGTTAGCCACCACAAAAATTTTTTAGCTTATATCTCCAAGTGGTTGGCCCGCTATGCCATTTTGAATATTTTGAGATTTTTCCTTTTTTTTGCAGATTTTTGACCAATTGCTGTCTGAAAAAAGTTTGACCTGGAATAAAAACAGAATTAAGTGAGCTAGGAAGCTGATTTTTTCTGAGTTAGTACAACTTTTTGGATAGGTTTTGAGGGAATAAAAATTGGCTGAAAATTTTTTTCTATTTTTAGATTATGACCCCCAGCAAAGTGCTCCGAGGGCTGAAATACAGATTTTCGACACATTTCAAAGCCCCCTGAAAACATACTGATGTAAATTTTTGGACTGATTTTGCTGAAAACAAGTCGAAACATTAATTAGCTAATGTTAAAAAGTGCTAATATAGATTTTTACTCCTTTTGCTTCACATAATGGTGGATTTTAACCACATCGTAAAATTTTTTTGCAATTAAAAATGAAATAGTTTCATAAAATAATCTAGTTTTCAACGAGACAAATGAAACTCTTTCTCTGTATTCCTATGTTATGATTAGATTTTTTTACTTTGACTGCCTAAAGCTCTCTTTTTATGAATTACAAGACAATAGAAATAGACAAACTTATGAAGGAATGAATGTACATTAGTTGATTGATTGATTAATTAGTTCATGGTATGTTTGTTAGGCATGTCTCTTCATGTTGATGTCTTGATAATGAAAAACTCAAAGAATGAAATTCAAAAGCAAACTTACCTAACAGCATTGACGAGATGTGATCAAGATGTATTGGAAACCTTATGCCTAACTGAACATGTAGTTAAAGATAGTCATCACCACCGCTAGCAAAAATTTTTGAAAAAATCTTTTTTTACATAATCTAGTGTCATTTTTTATGAAGTTTCAGATTCTGGAATCAGAAATATAAAATTTCAAATATTTATTAATTTATTAGCAATGATATTCTAAAACTAAGTATGCAAATGTGCGAAACAAAATATGCGAATGTGCAATTATCTCAGGAACGAATTTTCACCTTTTTACTAGCCTTTCGCGCTTTATAAGTCCCCTTAAAAACGAGATACGATGACGCAATTTTTTTCATCTTTACCAATAGGCTTTTACGCACAAAATTTGCCACAGTTTTTAAAAAAAATAAAAATTCGCTCCGCGAGAGAGAGTTGAAGGTGTGTTAACAGCAAAAAACACGTTTTTGTGGAGAGCTTGAACAGAAAGCTTTATAACTTTTGATCCAAGGCGTTTCACGAAAAACTGTGGCAAACTTTTTCGGCAAGTGAGTGATGATTCGCGTGGTACAACTTTTGTAAAAAAAAAATGTGATAGAGGGGACTTATAAATCTTCAAAGGCAAGGCATCGTAAATTTGATATTTTCTTTCTCATTTCCGTTATGCTTGTTATTATTATCCAACATTATATTCATTAAATAGACAATTTTATCAGCTTTCAGAAAATATATACTTTTGGTAGTTTAAATTAAACAGATTTTAAGATATCAAGCAAAAACTGAAATCATGCTGCAAGGGGTGATGACTATCCTTAAGCAGATGAAGACTGACCATCCACACTTGACACATTTATATCGCAAATCTGATAATGCTGGGTGCTACGCAGGCAATTCAGTAGCTGAAATTGAATTTGTTATTTGCAAGAAACAAGAGATCTGTTTGCTTCGCCATGATTACAATGACCCCAATGTGGTAAGGATCAGGCTGATAGAGACAGTGCAGTTGCAAAAACGTTTTTGAATGCATATGTTAATTCTGGGCATAATTGTCTAAATGCTTCAGATATAAAAGAAGGAATTTTACATAATGGTTGGCCTTGTAACATGAACGTTTCTGTTGCTGAAATTGACAAAACTATAAATAAAATGACAGAGAGTAAGGTACCCAACATTCAGTCGTATCATTCAATATTGTTACACAAAGAAGGGATGGTGCTCTGGCAATACTTTCAGTGTGGTGCTGGAAAATATGTTTCATACAGCAACTTGGAATTTACTTCAGGTTTAGTCGTGATTGATAGTTTCGAGAACTCAAATAACTTCAGCTCAAGCTACTCAAGTAAAAGTCAAGATGATAGGTCAGTATGCGATCTTTTATTTCATTCAAAACCTGGTTGTATCGATAGCTTTCAATCGAAAGATGATACGTTGAGGCATGATATGTTGGATAACCACCACTTTGCAAAAATCTCTACTAGTATGGATGGAGTAAAGAATCACTATGCTGATTTGTTACAACAAAACTCACATTCAATCACTTCACGGCATCTTCCTGTACAAATTGCAGAAGAAAGCAGTAATCCACTTTCAAAGCAGTTTTATGATAAAGGATGGGCTATACCAAAAATATCAAACACAAGATTTAGCTTCAAACAAAAGAAATTCACATATGACGAGTTTATCAATGGGGAACAAACTGGTAGGAAGATGACAGCAGAGAGAGTCGTCAAAAAGATGCGTAGTATCCGCAGTAATGATGGAAGAAAGATATTTACAACTGCAGAATATCTCACTAAGGAACAAATCGCATCATTGTTTAGCAGAATGACAAAGGAAATGAAATTAGGAAAATTGCAAGCTCCAGAAAAGAAAGGTCTACCTCTACGAGAAGACAAAGAATTTCAAGAAGAAGAAGAAGATATCATTATTGAAAGTTTAGAGGTCCTGAAATCTTACCTTGAAATTACTCAAAATGATTATGTTTATGTTTCCCTTCTGAACAAAAAAAAGAGAAATGATTCATACACGCTCTGAACATTTTGTTGGGCAAGTATTGCAGATTGACGAGGTTGATGTAGAACTAAGCTTCTTACAGTTTCAAAACAATTTTTATTTATGGCCAGATCCTCCAAGAAAATCCTGGGTCAGAAAAGATGGAGTGCATTTAAAGCCCCTCCAACAATTGATAGATGTTTACATTTGCTATTTACCAGTGAAGACTTAGATGAGATGGAAAGCTGTTGTGTTATATCATCATCTTGATCAATATAAATTGAATCGTGAGTTTTGTTTTATTTGATGTGTTAGCAATTCTACTTTGTTTGATAATAACATTGTTTTGTTTTTGCATCAATAAAAAGATGTTTTTGTAGTTTATCTAAATGTTCTCATTCCAATCGATACATTTTTTTTTCAAAGTTGTTATTTTAAATAATAATTCGCATTAGGCTTTCTTTGCTTTTTTACTACAGTTCTTCATTTTTTATGTTTATTTTATATTTCATTTTCATATTTCTGAAAGATGTGTTCATTGTTTACACTTTCAATTTCGTGAATATATTACACATTATAATGAAGGATATATTATATTAAATAAAATAATCTGGAATATACATGATGTTTAGTAACATTCACACTAAAGTTCATTATTCCAACCAAAAGATGTGATAAACTAAAGTTCAACAGTGTTTCTTCTCATAGCATGTGGCTTTTCTATGGCAATATTTTTATGAAAAATAAGGTAGTTTCATGCTATTATTACATGAAAACAGGGTAAAACCCAGAAGAAATTACTTTTGTTTTAGTTAGTGCTATGTCTGAGGGTCATTTATACAAATTTTCAAAAAATTCTAGTGTTGCCCCTGGGGACTGGGCTCTCGTCTTTCTGACCATTTTTTTTAAAAAATATTTTACAATGTGGTTAAAATCCACCATTATGTAAAGCAAAAAGAGTAAAAATCTATATTAGCACTTTTTAACCTTAGCTAATTAATGTTTCGACTTGTTTTCAGCAAAATCAGTCCAAAACTTTACATCAGTATGTTTTCAGGGGGCCTTGAAATGTGTCAAAAATCTGTATTTCAGCCCTCGGAGCACTTTGCTGGGGGTCATAATCTAAAAATAGAAAAAAAATTTCAGCCAATTTTTATTCTCTCAAAACCTATTCAAAAAGTTGTACTAACTCAGAAAAAATCAGCTTCCTAGCTCACTTAATTCTGTTTTTATTCCAGGTCAAACTTTTTTCAGACAGCAATTGGTCAAAAATCTGCAAAAAAAGGAAAAATCTCAAAATATTCAAAATGGCATAGCGGCCCAACCACTTGGAGATAGAAGCTAAAATTTTTTGTGGTGGCTAACTACATCATTCTCAACACCCTGTTAAATTTTCAGCAAAATCCGAGATGTGATGTATCACAGCTTCATTGCTCTGAATTTAGGTCGGCACTCAGCATTTGCCGACATAAAAGCCGACCATTTACTGGGCAAAGTTGGCATCAGCCTGCCGACCTCCTGATCCGAATATCTCGGCATGCCGACCTTAAAAAGATAAACGATAGTTTTTTGCCGACCTAACTTTTATAACGCAATTATTACGTTTCAAAAAGTTTGTTACGCAACGTAAAACATAGTAAGGAGGAAGATTTTCAAAGAGAACCAACAGACATGTTTATACGCGATGCTGAAGGTTGTTTAAAAGTTCCATTCAACTTACAGACAGATAAATGCAGAAGAACTATGCTGCATTCGATGGAAGAAAAAAAGATCAATATATACACAAAGAAACAATCAGTTTTGTTTACAAAAGAGAATGAAAAGACATTTTCTATGACGTACGCATTTAGAAAAAAGAGAAAAACTTCAGTCGTAAGGTTTCAGTCGTAAAAATCTGAGCATGCTGTGTCTACATCCTAACCCCCTAATGACCTGGCGTGTCAAAGTAGCCGTCATATCGCAGTAACCATTTGAAACTATGCTACAAGTTTCTCATCCCTAAAGGGACCAGTCACTACACTAAAGTGTAGATCCTAGACGATACATAACTACTTTTTCACTGCGGCAGAGGGCGGACCAATGCTGGAATGGCATAAAGCAATCAGCACATTGGAGAGAAGCTCATATTAAGATATAACATATTTTTAAATAAGACATATGTGTTCTTAAAGTTAATATTAAATCATGCGGATAAAGTATTGAAACCAACATGATTGATCAAAGTTATCGAAGATTACAAATATCATTTTGTTTCTATATTTCACTACTCGAGCTCGCCTGAAAGTAGAGTGCTTGAACCCAGCGTTGGTGTGCATTCACCCGCAGTATAGATGGTTTCCGCGGTTTGGTTTAGCCTCTGGGCTGGCCTTCTCCACTGTAATAGTAGAGATGGTTTCAGGTGACTCTGGTCCATAGAGACATTCAGGTCACTGCCAAATCGGTCGGTTACATTTCATATGTTAAGGCATTGAATGTTAGCATGTGGAGAGAGCCGGCAACAGCTTGAGTAATGATTAACAAACACATTGCAGGGAGGTATAAAAATATGGCAAGTGACAATGAATGAACTTTACATTGCACATGATGTCCTTAGACAAACTTTGTTTGGTGACGCAAACAAATTCACAAATCACTTTTGAACAACTAATTGTTGGAGCACTGCAGCGGAGTCTACTAGACTAGCTATATAACCCGTTAAAGTTGCATTCATTAGTTCTATGAGAAAAAATAACTGTGTTAGCCTGTCTTAATGTAGAGAAAATATTCAAGAAACAGACTGTATATAGAGAACAAACTTGCTACAAACAATCTTTTTTTATTACAAAATTCACCGTATTTACCCCGTTAAATACGTAATGTTTTCGAATTAATGCACTACTTCAATTCATAACAAATTCGAATATGACTTGTGCTTAACTGTGAGACCATCTTTTCTCTATTAGAGCGATCGGCAATCGTTAAGATTTGACATATTTAATTTATAATGTGCCAATCTGTAATAGGCCTAAGAGCGGCAATGCCGACCTGATATAGGGCCTAGGTTGGCAAAATTTTGCCGGCCTACGCCCAGTTTTGGCCGGCATTTACATTCCGATCTCTATTATTTTGAATTCAGAGGACTGCAGCTTAAAAATAATGACTCTTAAAACAGAAATAACCTGAAAGTCAGTTACAGTTGTGTACCAAATGTATCCAGCATCATTTCACAGTCACAATAAAAATATCTTGAACAAGCCCAAAACGAACCATCTAAGGCAGGTTGTAACTGCAGACAAAAAGCATCCTGTGGGAGTTGCTTGGAAAGAAGGGTCATTTACCTTTGCAATGTAAAGAAGTCACCCACGGACAAAGAGAGGATTTCCATTGGACGCACGGAAAAGACGTTTAAGGACCGTTGAGACCAACACAGAACCTCCTAGAAGTACGAGAGTAAAATCAACTCCACAAAATTATCTAAATAAGTCTGGAACCTGAAAACCAAAGGCACAATCAACCCTATCCTATCTTAGGAAATAATTGATCAAGCGAAATCTTTAATTGTAAATGTAATCTTAAATGGAAGTTCTTTCCACGAGGTTGCAATGAAAACAGATTATTTGTTGAACCACAAACGTTACAAAATCAGAATTACGCCTTCCTTTAGAAAAACTGATTAAAAGTATATATGAAATTCTTGTTTCATTAAACTAACCTACTACTTTAGGTGTATGTCATTGTATATCATAGAAATAAAAACAGTTTCTCTCAGACCAACTGCCGGACATTTTGGTGAACTTTTATAAACATTTTATTTGAAATGAAAACATATTGAAAGGTTCCTTGACACTTCACATGTCTGATTATTAAGTGAACATCACTTAAAAGCAATGTAAAGCAAATGAAATCATTCAAAAGAAACATTCCAAATATAGCTATAACTATATATATATATATATATATATATTTATTAATGTATTCCACGGTTAACCTTTGTCAACTTTTTAACATCAACACGGACGCGTTAGGTATATGTCGCATTTTTCGTTTTTTTAGGGTGATAACCGCAATGAAATTTAAGTTAAGAAAATATCCACAGTTAGTATATAGTATATATACAGTTTGTATTTTTAAATATTGATATTTAAATGGATTTATAAACTTCTATTGTTAAATTTTGGAACGGTGCGAAACTTTTAACACAATCCAGAGTCGTGTTAGATTAGAATGTAAAAATATGCACATTCAAATTCGGATAATTCGAAACACCAAGGGGGAGAAAGGTTTGTTCGGATTATCGGATGTTCAAGTTAAAAAGAGTTGGTGTAAAAATGCATGAAATATGTTAATGTGGAACTTTAATCAAAGAACAATGTAGTTATTTATTGTACCTGCAGTGTTCAGTTCGATTTACCTGACGCAAATAGTCATGGGAGACGGAAATCGAATTAGCAAGAAGTTACAATTACCGTAATGCTTCGATTAAGCGCCCGGGCGCTTATTTAATTTTTGAAGCTCTAGGGTGGGCGCTTATTCGAGGGGGCGCATATACGAGAGGGGCGCTTATTAACAATTCAGAAAAATTAAACATAAATAAAAGGCGGTTTTTAATAGAAACACTTTTTTTCTTTCACAAAATATCTATTTCCACATCTTCGTTACCCTCCTTGTCTTCGTCGACGAGTAACATGTCTGGACTCGCGTCAGCGATATCACGCTCATCGGCTTGAAATGGGTTTGCTTCCTCCGTATTCATATATTCAAACTGCTCTTTCAGCATTGTACGGCCTTCGTGACAAGGTTTACCCTCTTTAAAGCATGTGATGTAGTCATCGTGGCTTCCATCCGTAGCGCAAGTCACTGCACAAGAAACAAATGAATCTCAAATCATTTCCTTCGTCAACATATCCCATGATATCAGAATCTACAGTACCACTTCTCTTCTCGGGGATGCCTTCAAGTTGCCACAATCCGTTACCTCGTTTAATCCTACGGCAGCTTTTAAAAAAAGTTTCCCTGTTATAAAGAAATGGAAAATAAAAATAAGAATGAAAGCTAGAAAAAAAACTGTGTTCCGTTGCCTTTCTTCTTTCCGTACTACTGTTTTTGCCGAAAACTCGAATAGGCGCCCGTTTTTGAAGATTGAGGGGTTGGCGCTTATTCGAAGGGGGCTCTTATTTAATAATTTAACCAAGAAGGTAGACGCTTATTTGAGGGGGGTGCTTATACGAGGTGGGCGCTTATACGAGGGGGCGCTTAATCGAGGCATTACGGTATCGGGATTCAAATTACCGGACGGATTTTTGAGGAGAAAAGTGCTGATTGCTTGGGGGAAGTGTATTTGTTCGAATGTTTTACCGGACATTCGAATTATCGGAATTTGACAGTTTTTTGTCGTTGTTTAATTACAACTTAACGAAATGAAACATCTCGTTATACAATATATTTATTAAATACATTCTAAACTTAGACAGGACATCAATTACGTTATTTCTTAAACGAAAGAAATATATAGTCGAAAATATTACATAATAAAATAAATAGTTTTAATCCGTCGCTCAGACAGAGTTCTAGACGGCACAATCCCAATTCAAAATTCGCGAGCCTTCGCTTATTGTTGATGAATGATTGATTGTCTCTCAATGCCAAGATTTCTAAGCACTTTTCAATTATTGGGTTTCTACCACGTTTTGAACATTTATCACCTTGAAAGAAAAGTTTTTTCGTCATATGATCATTATCAGTTCTAATCAGATGGGCGGCAGAGTTGCGCTGCTGGGTTTTAATGAGTTCAAAGCGAATTCACAAGTGGAAACATTATCACATGGAAAAACTTTTATTTTCACGAAATTTCCAAAACATCGCGTATTGAGGTTAAGAGAGGACTTACCAAAACTATCCATGCTTGGATATTCATATTTGGAAATGGATTGACTAAATCAATTTAGGTTAGAAAAGAATTGTGCACTGTTAAATACTTGAAAGCGACTGTGACATCGTTAATCAATACGAGGTTACGATTCTTAGCAACTCTGTTAGAAAGACCGGAAATGTGAATGAAAAGTTCAAATTAAAGTTTCTCAGATTCAAAGAGAATTGGGAGAGCGCTTTGAATTGAAACAACTTTTATTGTAGTGGAACTTCTTCTAAATACAGTTGTACATGGCTTTATCGAACTTCGAATTTTCCAAACTTTTTGCGATTCCTCTTCACTTCACTTGCATTAACCTTAGTTGAATTGACGACATCACAACCTAGCGCATACTAAGTACCGTTGAATTGACGACATCACAACCTAGCGCGTACTAAGTACCGTTGAATTGTCGACGTCACAACCTAGAGCGTACTGAGTACCTTTGAATTGACGACATCACAACCTAGCGCATACTAAGTACCGTTGAATTACACTGGCACTGTGGACACTGATATTAGTGATCATCATCACTTAGTTTACACGATGTTAAAAACGACATATGTGAAATTACAAACCTAAACGTATATGTTACCGTGATTATAAACAATTTAATGATTATTCATTTTTGACAGATTTACAACGCAATTTAATATTTAGTACGAATTTAGAGATTTTGATAGAATTTTTTCGAAAACTTTGGATAAACATGCACCGCTGAAAACTAAATTTCTACGTGCGAATAACAAGCCGCATTTAACAAAAGATCTGAGAAAGGCTATTATGAAGAAAACTCTATTGAAAAATGTAGCCAATAAGACAAAAAATCCCAATGATGTGTATGAACAGGACTATTAAAACCTCTTTCTATAGTAGCATTAGTACGTTGTCTCAGAGTAAAAACTTCTGGAAAGCTTATACACCCCTCTTTTCTAACAAAACGAATGCTATGGCAGAAAGGATTTTATTAGTTGAACATGAAAGAATTATTGATAAAGATTGTGACATTGCTGCAATCTTTAATGGATATTTTAATAGAATTACTGAAACTCTTGATGTTCCCTCTTGGAATATCGAATTCATACCGAAAAATGACGATAATATACGTAATGCTCTTGAAAAGTACGCGGACCATTCAAGTATTTGCGCTATAAAAAAACAGTGCGAAGTGAATCATCGTTTTGAATTTTGTCATCTTTCTGTTGAGGATATATACCAGGAGATTCTTAATCTCGATAGTTCTAAGAAAGTAAGCGGTCATGTTCCCATAAAGATTCTTAAGTTGGGCGTAAATCAATGTGCTCCTATACTTCAGAAATGCCTAAATTCTTTCATTGACAAATGTGAGTTCCCTGACGAACTGAAATGGGCCGATATTATTCCAATTCACAAAAAAGTAGCACTACTGACAAAGAAAACTATAGACCTATTAGCCTCCTTCCAGCTATTTCTAAGGTCTTTGAGAAAATCGTTTGTAGACAGCTAAGAAGTTTTATTGATACGAAACTATCGAAATTTCTATGTGGGTTCAGAGAAGGGTATAATTCCCAACATTCTCTCTTGAATCTTTTAAATAGCTGGTAAAAATGCCTTCACAATAAAGAAAAGGTTGCCGCTGTTTTAATGGATTTATCAAAAGCTTTCGATTGTCTACCACACGATTTGTTAATTGCTAAACTAGAGGCTTATGGTCTTAGTGCTAAGAGTCTGAGTTTCATATACAACTACCTCAGAAACAGGAAACATCGCGTCCGTATCGGCTCGTCTTTTAGTGGTTGTTTAAATGTTTTATGTGGTTAAATGTGGTGTCCCTCAAGGATCAATATTGGGGCCAATTCTTTAGCTGATACAGGATTGTGAAATCTGTAACTTTGCTGATGATAATACCATTTATGCTTGTAATAGTAGTATCGATAATGCCCTTATACGCCTTAACAATGATTTAACCAAAGTATTAAATTGGTTTAAATGTAATTTTATGGTCGCAAATCCAGCAAAGTTTCAGGTTATTTTCCTTGGTACCCGTAACAGGGAATTAAGCCTTAATATTGATGGAAATACCATTTTGGCTCTGATCAAGTAAAGTTATTGGGTGTTATCCTGGATAATAAGTTAAACTTTTTACCACAAATCAAAGAAATTTGTGCAAAAGCGAACTCCAAAACAAAAGGGCTTCTCCGAATTAGGAAGTACTTAAACATCTCAAAAGCTAAAATTTTATGCAGCTCGTTCATTTTATCTTGTTTTAGTTACTGTCCCATTGTCTGGATCAGAGGTGGCGCTACGGTGGGGCAAGTGGGCAGTATTAACAAAATACTGACATTTTTTAACGTTAGGTCTTTTTTGTGATTAATACAATTATCTTAGAGGTGCCAAATCTGTAATAGATTTGATCATCAATGAATTTTGTGTTAAACTTAGAGTCAAGCAATTAGCCCTTCCCCCCCCCCCCCCCCCCCCGTCGGCACTCTAAGCCGCCTGCCCCCTCGTCGGAAAAACCCTGGCGCCACCCCTGGTCTGGATGTTTACAAACAAGGAGGGAATAAACACTCGTTAATAAACACCTCGCATCGTAGGGCGTTGCGGGCTGTGGTTAATAATTTCTCACTGAGTTATGAAGATATGCTAGAGCAAACAGGAGAATGCGAGTTGCACAAGAAAAATCTGCGATGTTTAGCTTTGGAGGTGTTTAAGTCTATATATAACTTGAATCCTGTGTTCATGAACGAGTTCTACTCATTTAAAAATTGCAATTTAAATCTAAGAGGAGGACAAATGTTAGCAATACCTTCCTCAGTGGGAGTAGACTCGTGGTTATACAGAAGTGTTTTGCATTGGAATCATCTCCCAAAACATATCAAAGAAGAACCAACAAAGAGAAGCTTTAAAAGGGCAATCATTGCTCATGAATTATACTGCAAATGCAAAATATGCAGATAATTCGACCTAGATAGTTCTTTATTTGTTACCTGTTTTGATTTTAATGTTTACGTTGTTTGTTTGTTGTTTTGTTAATATTAGGAAGGAATAAAGTTTTTACGTGTTTTGTTGGTATAAATTAGTTCAAATCAACTATGTAAAGGAACCAACGTAAAATAAAGAATACCGTAAATGGCCGATTAAACGCCCTGGGCAAAGTCCATCAACAAAAGTAATATAATCGAGAAGATGTACGTCGACTACATGATATCAGCTTTCTCGTCATTCTCTTCATCGTCATTGAGGAGGTGGAATGGCTGGGTCGCAGCCTCCATATCTTCTTCATAAACGATAATCATGGTCGAAGTTCGAGTCACTGGGGAAAGATACGGAGAAGTTGGACTAGTTGTGCCTGGAACGTACTTGTGCTACACTAAGAGCAAGATCGGAGCACTTCGGCTCAAAATTAAATTAATATAAATTAAATTAAAAAACTTGCCATTGGACGAATTGGTTGCCATGCCATCAGTACAAGTATTATTACCAACTATTCCTCTCGATAGCCTTTAGATTAACTGATTTTCGAACTTTTTGTCGGTCCCGTGAGAGTTCGGAAAATCGGGTTATAACTCTAGTATGTCGTAATACGATTCATATGATAGTATTTCATCGTAAATAAATTTCCCGCGAATACAAAATCAATTTGAAATATAAGGAACCGCTATAATACTCATGCGTTGTTACAATCCTTTCGCATCGTTCTTCAAAATACTACACCTTTACGACAGTCTCACGTTCCAGTTCACGAGATTGACACGTGCTTTCATTTCACCACCATGTTGATGATCTTAATCTCGTCGAATGGTTTATCGGTTTTCAAATGCGTTTTCACGATGCTGATGCTGTGGCAAATATCCATACCTTTCACGACGCGTCCGAAGACAGTGTGTTTATTATCCAGCCACGGCTGCAATGCATCAAAGGGTTAGAGAGAAGTTGTACAATAGAAAAAACTGCAATAAAGCTTTCATGATGGTGGGGATTCAACAACAACAGGCTTTATTTGAAACTTTCAAATGACCCGTGAGGTCCACTATACAGAATTTTACACGAAGTCTAGTGTTTTGTTCCAACGTTACTTTCAAGTTAAATTTACTTAAATTCTTGCGGTTGGAGGGCCCAAAAACTGTGAATTTTGCGGAATTTATTTTCACGATTGACTGCGCTATATACATTCTGATGTTTTAGGCAATAGATAAATGAAAGGGAGATTAATAACTAATTACATAAGTGAAAAATAAAATAAAAAAATGTAAAAATATTTTTTAACCAAGAATCTACAAATAATCTTCATCAAACAATTCAAAAGATCTTTTCGGTTTATTCCATTTGTTCACTTATTCGGAATATAGATTAGTTGGCCTATTAATATTTTTCGACTATTTCAGTCATATTGATAAGAATTATAGCTCACCGTCGGGATAACAGTGATGAAGAATTGACTGCCGTTGGTGTTCGCCCCAGCATTGGCCATGCTAAGAGTGTAGGGGCGGTCATGACGTAACCTCGGGTGGAACTCATCTTCGAATTCACCGCCCCAAATTGACTTACCACCCGTACCGTCCCCTGCAAGTAACAAAATAAATAATGTTTTTATGGCATCTTGATATGAACGGAAGGACTGCATTGTATGGGAAAATACTGCAGATGTATTTGAATTTCAGTGGGATTTCCCTCATTGCCTGGGAGCTATAGATGGAAAACATATATAACATCTATAGTATACAACGTTCACATATATACACTGTTCAGAAGACATTGTATTGACTATGTTCTCGAATATTCGGAAGAGGACATTGTATTGATATTTTGACGTCATTTGTTTTTCCAGTTAATTTCTTTTTATAATAACGGTTTTTTAATAGTCTGATGAAGACCTACACTAAGCAGGTCGAAATATAACTATCGCAAAATAATATCATACGAACGACCATAAATATATTCCCATAAATGAGTATTTTTTTAATTTAAAGGATATTTAAACGTATTTCAAATTTTAGCACTTAAACATGCGTAGTGGACACACAAGCGTAACAGAAAACATAGTTTGCGTCTTGTAAGTTAACATAAGCCGTTCAACCAATGACAACGTACCGCAAGGATCGCCCGTTTGTATCATGAACTGCTTGATGACACGATGGAATATGTGGTTGTTATAGTAACCGTTGCGACAGTGCGTTACAAAATTCTCGATAGTTTTCGGACACCTGAATGAAAAATTCGGACAGTAATTATACTATATAGTATTTATAATTGTGCTATAAATATAATTGTTGCTTCAGTTTATCGATATAAAACCATTCATTTATATAGCTAATAAAAAAAAATAAAAGATAAAAATATCTTTCTCACGAAAAATGACTTTTCTAATATATTAAGAAGCACAACAAACTTTTTCGCAAAAAAAGAAATCCGATAACTCAATTTCAAAGTTGGTTCTACAAAATGGTGCTCGTTGCCATGGTTACTCGAACTTCTATTGTAACACAAAATCCTTAATACATAAAAACCCCAAAACGAGAAAATACTCAATAATGTAAAAAAGTATTAAGCCACCTTAAAAGTCTTAAATAGTCTTGATAAGTCAAACAAATTTGTTACTACAATACCCTTCACACATTGTTTGTTTTTTAACGAGGCATCCGGAACGCTCATTAAGCATTATCATGAAGACCTCGACCCAGAGTTTTAGTGTATTTAATTTCCCCAATTTGTGCTACATTTGGGTTATTTTTGATGAAATACGGCGTTTTTTACTTATAACCGCTCACTAAACAACTTTGTGATAACATGGTCTCGAACCCAGAACCTTTCGGTTAAGAGCCGAATGCCATTCCCATTGCGCTATGGCCGGATCACAGATACATTGAGGTGTCAAGATACACGGAAACGAATTGAAACATCACATAAATGCACTTACTCGTTTGGGAAGAGTTTTAAGTGGATATCTCCAACAGACGTGTGCATGATAACGTTTTCAGCTAGACACTTGACTGCCGTCTCCTGAGAAGAAACAGGTTAAACAATTCAATAGTAAAATGATTGCCAACTCGACTTTATTCGCCAGAAAGACACTCAAACTAAGTAGATTTTTCACTTGAAAATTAGTCGATTTAAAAAATTAAAATAAAAATCTCGAAAAATGTGATGAGTTTGAAAATACAGTGAACTCTATAACTCGAACAATTTCGCTAGCACAGTGGAATCTTCCTAATAAACTCTCATAAAAACTGAACCTCTATTACTCGAACTCTCCTTAACTTAACAATTTCTGATTCCCCATGGGTGTTCGAGCTATGGGTGTCCACTGTATTGCAACTTTGATAAAGTAGTTTTGATGAAGGTGGAAAAGAATTTCAGGAACTTGCTCGTAAAAAGAATCAAAAGAAAAAACTGTTACAAAAACAGAAAATAAATTGTATACTGCGCACAATTTCTCCGTGTGATGTCATGGTAACAATGAATGTGATGTCATGGTAACAATGGAATAATAACGCATTGATTAAACCTTTGTGCAAAACCGGTATCTGTCACTAGTTAGCCAATATGGTCTTCTCACTTCATTTTCAGTCAATCTGTTACGGATGCGACTTTATAGGGCTCAGAACGTGATGTCCAAGAAGAACAAGAAACTGTCTAACTCATCCGTTGGAAAGTGGAACTATCGGAAATCTTTATCATTCCTATATCAGCTCTATACCTCAATGGGCACATTACCTGAGTCGCGGCGACAATTTCATCCCTGGATGGCTTCTCGTTGAATACGTCACGATCGCTGCATAAAACATGTTTTTTCTTCAGATTAGATATTAGCAATGTCGCAAGAACATTTAATGAGATATGACGTCACAACAGAAAATGCCAGAAATTTTTCTGAAAAATAAACTATCGCACTTCTTTCAAAATCAGATATTAGCAATAATAATAAATTAATTATAATAATATTTGGATTTATTCTTCACTAATCATGACTGATATTAAATCTCGCAAGGATCATTTAGAAATCATTGCATCGAAGGACAGGTAACAGCTGTGCTACATTTGTGTGAAATTTTATTCTTAGGCAAACAAATTTAACAACCTTGTCTTTTGTTTTGAACATTTTCTCATGGATTTAGATAAAGTAAAAGAATGCTTATCAAAATAAAAACATTTAATATAAAAGCTAGAGTTCCTTGGATTTCCTTTTGTTTAGAAATCAGAGATATTTTTCAATGACAAAAAGTTACCGTAAGCAATCAATTAAGATAGCCACCTGTGGTCTTGATCCGGTTCCTGACGACTTAAAATATAAAATCTGTTTTTCTTGTATCCTGTGCACACTAGGGTTGGATCGGATGCGCTCTTGTCTAAGCCAGGATTGTTAGAAGCTGTCATTTCCTATGAAACAGTAAAAAACTGAAACAAAGTCACCGAAGAAAACAATGGAGACATTACAAATTTCTTTGTCTATCTTTCAAGAACATTTTAGCATCATTATGTTGTAGAGTCATAATATTGACTTGATTGATATTGTACACTTTTCTATTATCAGTTAATTATGCGTGGGTGTGTGCGCGTGTACGTGTGCGAGCGTGCGCCTACAAATAATATAATATATGCGTGGGTGTGTGCGCGTGTACGTGTACAAGCGTGCGCCTACATATAATATAATATATGCGTGGGTGTGTGCGCGTGTACGTGTACGAGCGTGCGCCTACATATAATATAATATATGCGTGGGTGTGTGCGCGTGTACGTGTACGAGCGTGCGCCTACATATAATATAATATATGCGTGGGTGTGTGCGCGTGTACGTGCGTGCACCTACATATGATATAATATATGCGTGGGTGCGTGCCTACACTGTTTGAATGGTTGGTCGCAGAGCAAAACGAATAGTTATATAGGTAGAAATGTAACAGTGTAAATCTCATTAAATATTAAACCGTCTAAAAAATCAAAAAGCAGGTTAAGTTGCTGGACGTCATGAATAAATGCTTAGAGTACGCACCAATGTCACAGATGAGTTGATTTTGGTTGGGTTCCCCTGGTACAAGCCGATGTTTAGAAAACGAACATTGTCCTTCTGTAACAGTACAAACATTAACTAATTAATTTCTCTCTTTTGATAATCTCCTTCATGTCCATTATATATTACCCATAATTAATGATATTTTACAAAATTGGTAAATCGAGACGACAGCGGCAAAATGCAGAGATTTACCAGACTTAATTCAAAAGTATTGAAGCAACAATGGATATAAAACATTTGGTATGATGTGCAACTGAAGCCAAAAGAATAAAGATATCTCTTACCATTCCAAGAAACTTGACGCAAGTGTTTGTCACCAGGTTAACAACTAAACCATAAAATAAACATTTTAGATATTTGATATACAGAAATCAATCCACCAGCACAAGACAAACACAAACAATGCGGTACTAAAGGATGGACATATTAAATGGATACCTTTTATACCAAGTAGAGTTGAGTACAAGATGAAATGACCACTTTCATCGAACACTGGAAAAGTAATCAATCAATACATAAGATAAATGTGATTGTGTGACTTGACAAAAGCAAGCTTTTCAGATGAAATGAAAAGAAGAAGCTTCTATCACTAAGCAACTGTAACTATGGTAATTATGTACAATTTACATTTTTTACCTGGGTTGATTGACTTGAAAATTTCGTTTTTTTCTAATTCCCTCTCTAAAGCTACTCGTCGCCCGAACTCCATATTTGGTAGAAATTGCTTCATCTGAAAGTCACACAGTTCTAAGACCACCATATTTTATAAATATCTTAACTGACTGTGAATCAAGATGACGAAACAGACAAACCACTCATTTCAGCTTTAAATCGCGGTGAATTTTAAATTTTTGAGTTGTCAGTTTCAGGCAACATTAACCATAGCAGCCATAGCAAATATGGTGGCGTTCATGAAACTTCATTGCAACAAATTGTAAGAAAATGCTTATAAGCTGTCCTGGAAACATGCTATCAATAAAACAACAAATTCATGAAGAAAAAAAACAAAACTTTTACTAGCTACGAAAAGCTCTGCTGAAGAAAGACATTAAGACAACTCTTAAATAATGAGACATAAATTTGAATGAACGAGAAATAACATGTATTAATATTCTCCATGACAACAATAACAAAAGACCATTACCTGTTGCATGGCGGTAAAAGTTTTAAGATTTTCATCAAATACTTTAATTTTCTTTCCCGATAGAAAGCGAAATATGGTGATCTGAATGAAAATGTGGTAAGTTGCAGAACAGTAGAAGTAAAAAGTGTGGTAAATTGCAGAACAGTAGAAATGAAGTGTGGTAAATTGCAAAACAGTAGAAATGAAGTGTGGAAAATTGCAGAACAGTAGAAATAAAAAGTGTGGTAAGTTGCAGAACAGAAAAAATGAAGTGTGGTAAATTGCAGAACAGTAACAATAAAAAGTGTGGTAAATTGCAGAACAGTAGAAATGAAGTGTGGTAAATTGCATAACAGTAGAAATGAAGTGTGGTAAATTGCAGAACAGTAGAAATGAAGTGTGGTAAATTACAGAACAGTAGAAATGAAGTGTGGTAAATTGCAGAACAGTAGAAATAAAATGTGGGGTAAATTGCAGAACAGTAGAAATAAAATGTGGGGTAAATTGCAGAACAGTAGAAATAAAGTGTGGTAAATTGCAGAACAGCAGAAATGAAAGGAACACAATTCTACAGAACAATTCAACATTCTAAATTTGGCTCATTGGAACTTTGACATATAAAAATAATTCTACAATATCCCACGAGTTATCACAAAATATATTGTATACCATAAATACGATGACAAGAACAATGATATTGATACATTAAAAGTATAGCAAATTTTTACAAATCCACTCTTTTATTAACGAATTGTAACAAATCAGAGAGAACAATATCAGTAAGATTAATGACATGTATAACGAAGATCACCTTTTTGTCGTTGGACTTTGTTACAAACTGTGAACCATCATGAGAGAAACTGATAGAAGTCACGTAAGTTGAATTCTAAACATACAGATGGAAGATTCAATAATAGCGAGACCTACACACTGAAGTCCACAGTTACTTCAATGAAATAGCGGGCAGACACAGTTATTTGTCTTGGAATTAATTATGATGAAGTAGTAATGAGGGCATTTTGCACGCGGGTCTTTTAGCTAGTCTATATAATAATACAGAGTCCTGTTGTACGTGCAACACACTTACCGTGATGATTACTACTATAAAATGCAATAAAACGCAAAACGACATCTGACCAATGGTTTTTATAAAGTTTTCAACTTTTTCTTTATTATATTATTTTCTTATGAAGTAACATTAAAACGTGAAAGAAAATCGCTAAAACACACTAAAATAATTAAGAGGTGTTTGCCAAGTAGAGTTTTGCCAGTTCGGGTTAAAGGTAGGTTGTATGAAGCGTGTGTGGGAGTGAGCTGTGAAGCAGTAAGATCTTGATGCAAAAGCTAGAGGTAGATCGAGAAAAACATGGCAAGAGGTAATAAGAAAAAGAAACATTAAGCCAACAATGATGATGATGATATTACTCATGCAAAGACTTGTTGGTCTGTCACCATCACTTACAAAGTTGCCTAGATTGCTTTTTTTCTCATCAACTATACCCCGAAGACTGTAGATTAATTACACACATATTATTATAGTAACATGGTTATTTACTATTTATTTTAGTTATTTTTAGGTGACTATAAATTCGCTTACCGCCACAAAGTGAAACAGATCAGTATCCGTCTTGTATTCAAACATTAACTTTGTCGGGAACTTGAAGTCATCTTTCTGCCCCGTCCAGTACTCCAACATGCCAGATTTATCGGAGGATATCGCAATACTGTGGATTGGATTATACTAAGAAAACAAACTTTTTCGATTAAAGATGCTAATTATTATGTCACTTTCCTATTCCATGGCTTTTTAAAAAAAATAATTGGAATATAACTGGTATTGTTATATAAAACCAAATTGAGTTCAAAAAGCTAATTTGCATGTAAAAACAAGAAGTCTCACTTTCAAGCAGGTGATCGGTTTGGAGTGTAACTTCAAAGTCGTCAACGGTTCGGAAGTCCCACGCCCGTCATAAATAAATATCGTGCAACCATCTTTGTCAGATCTTCAACAAAACAAAGCCGGGGAATGAAATAGACATGGAAATGTTCTAGAAAACACAGTCAGCATTCACTACGAATTTAAAAGCCGAAAAATATCGTGAAACCTGTAAAACAAAAGTTTCAATGGATACAAACAGAACTGCAACATGACTCATAGACCACTATGTATACATATTTGAACTCAGTTATCAATAGACGAGAACAGACATTATACAGACAACTTGTATGGATAAGCAAGCAAAATTCTGTGATAACAATAACGGCTCACACAGCTAGCGTAGAAACAGGCTCCCCTTTTCTGAACACCCACTCGCACAAGCCCGGGTGGTACAGCAACTTCAGCATGTTTATCATATCTGTAAAGTGCAAGGAGCGTTAGGAGTTCAAAAACTAAAACTTAGCAGAAAGCAAGAAGAAAATCATGCTTCTTTGCTGTATGCATTTTAGCACTAAAGAAAATGTTCAACTTTTCAAGCATTTCAACATTATGAAAGTATGAAATTATAAACATTTTTCATTGTCAATAAAACTTAATTTCATTTTTTTATTACAATTTTAATGAACAAACATGGATATTTAAAAAATAAAAAACTAACATTGATAAATAAATAAATATCTCGCTAAGATTGATAATAACAATAAAAAAGATTTATCACCGAAATTGACGATATCAAACACTTTCACAGCTTTATCGTTGCCAATAGTCGCATATAAAGAACCATTACTGCTTGAACACGCGTCCTCAATCGCACCTTTTCGCATAAAAATAAAGAATTTATTTACAATTATTAAAGTTTCCTAAGAAGTTGACTTGCAGTAAGAAGAAAACCAAAGCAATGTTGCAAGGATGATAGAGTGGTTTCTTAAAAAACCCGAAAATCCTAAATGGATTTCTATCAAAACGACAGCTGGGGGGTTAGGGTTATGTGTAGATAAAAAGCACAACGACTAAAGCGTAAAATTCTAAGATGGGGGTAATTTTACACTTTAGTCGTTGTGCTCTTTTATTAAGAGACCACAAAAAAGGACATGCTTTTATATATAGTTGTATATAAATTGTGTAAATATCTTTCTTATGTACATTTTGTTAGTTCCTAATAGCACGATTAGAAAATTCCTGTTTTTCTTTTTCTTTCTTTTTTTGAAAAAAAATCCGGAAAAAAAGTTCAATTATTCGAAAAATCCAGAAGTCCGGAATTCTTTCATCCTTGATGTTGAGAATAAGAATGATTTGGTGACAGCAAAAAAGGAAACTTTAAAAGTTGATAGGATCTTGTTGACACAATACTTGGACAACAATGAAAAGTGGTTAACTCCTTCATCCAAATACTCAATACTTTTCACTTTGGCGCTGTAGCTCAGTGTATAAGTTCTTTGGCTCATGAAACCAAACCGCGCCGGTTCGAATCCCATCTCCAGCAAAATCTTTATTTCTGAGTTACAGTTGAGTTCTTGAGCAAAACTCGTTGCGTAATGCAAGGCTAGCTTAAATAGGTTAGTTGTCTGGTTGAGAAATTTTCACAGGTGCAAACTGGCGCCCTAAGTACACCAGGACTAACCAACAGGACACACAAGGATAATAGTATTTTATATACTGAAGTGTAAATATCCTGTATAAAAATTTGAAATAATAATAAACAGTTCTCTCTACTCCCGACATTTAGTTACAGTTGGCCTTAAATCATGGCAGACTTTCAATGTGAACAAAAATACGGAAGCATGTCCAAAATTTGCAAATACATCCTTACCAAGGTGAGCTCGGAAATGCTTCACAAACTCAATATCTTTTTCGTTCTTTTTCCAAAACTTGACGTGGCCGTCACAGCTGGATGTTATGATGAAATTGTTCCTGTAGAAGGAAGAAAGAAGAAGCTAGAAAGAGCGCCACTTTGATGTGTTTGTTTTACAAGAAATCCAGAGTTTTTCATAAGCAAAGCTTGAGATGAATTTCTTACAATAGATCAAGATTTTGCCTCTTGCGCAAACATCCTACTCTTTCTCTTGTTAACCATTCTCGTTCTGAATCACTTTGCACTTGTGGAAACACTATTTTAATGATCTCTTTAACGGCCTACTTTGACGTTGTTGTTTGTTTGTTTGTTTTTTAACAAGGCTTGAAAACGCTTATTAAACATTATCATAAAGACCTCACCCAGAGTTTTAGTGTATTTAATTGCTCCCATTTGTGCTACAGGTATTTTTGATGAAATACGGCGTTGTTTATTTATAACCGCTCACTAAACAACTTTGTGATAGCATGGTCTCAAAACCAGAACCTTTCGGTTAAGAGCCGAACGCCATTACCATTGCGCTATCGATGGATAAACATAACGTTTATATATTTACAGCTTGACATTGTACACAACATTTTTGAAGCTGATTTTGGTAAAATCAAAATATGTTGAAACTAAAAAAAAATTTAAAAAAACAAACTAAAACAAGATTAAAATTAAAATTTAATTCAATCACGTTATCAATATTTAAGATCATTAATTAAAATAGTAAAGATAAGATGAACATATATATAATCTCTCTCACCTAGTGACTTCAACATGGGTAACAACGTCTTGATGCATGTAGCTCTTCTCGTAACTCTCACTGGATGGTAGGTTGTTCAAGTATGTTTTCTCAAACTCCAACTCTACAAAGAGAAACAGAAATAAATGAAAATAAAAAATTGATAAAGAAGACAAAGAAAGGAAACATTGGAAATAAAGAATTGCTTTAGGGAATTGAGTGTCAACAATTTAAACGTTTAGCATTGCATACAATTTTATAATTTTATAGTTTATATAAAAATAGTAAACATAAACGGTATTCGCAACATGCAGTAAAACGAAAACACTTTGGAAATGGGAAATTAGAATCAAACCATTGCAAACTTCTGTATATTTTAAACAAAATAAGAACTATTAAAGAACTAATTACTAATATACAAATTACAAATTATTTGGAAAAAGGTAATTATTTGTTAATGTACTTTTCTTTTTTTTCATGGTGGGCATTGGTCCAATAAACTCATCTTCATTCTGTTGTTTACGCTTCAGCACTCCTACATCTGCCATTATGTTTTGAACGTCTGCGTCCGCCATTATGTTTTGATTGTAAAAAACAACTAAGATGAGAAAGCGTTTCAGTTATTATTATAATTAAATATAGTTTTAATGTTAATTAAAAATTGAATATTTTCTTACCTTTTCATTCATCAAATAAAATTATAATTCAACATTAACAAAACCTTCAGAGAGATATGTAATCAATCTTTTCATGTTGGGAATAACAAAACTGTTCAAAGACAAACACATGCTGAATTCTGTGTTTATTTGTCACATTACTATACAACCACTTGTGATAGATATACCACAGACAACTGTGTCTGTTAAAATCAATTATACTCGAAAGATCAACAAAATATACCAAAAAGCACAGGTTTGTTTAGCAAATTTCGAGTGAAACAAAGAGGGTATTTTTTTGCAATTGCATGAAACTAGAAATGCTATATTATATATATATTAGTTGCAAAGAGAGAGAGAGAAGATAAAAATATAAAAATTAAACTCTATTTAAAAAGCCACAAAAATAAATAATAAAACAAGAAAATCTTAAAAAAAGACTTTAAATGACTTTGCTTTTGCATTTTGCCAATCTCATTGTATTTGTTATTACTATGGTTGCTAGGCGATACTGGAGCCCTCGGGTGATATGATTGGTTGATGGTTTTTAAAATGTGATGAATCATGGCTAAAAAGAAAGAATGCAGTAGATTGACGTTGCTAAACATGATAAACAAAAACAGCTGATGCAACTTTCAAGAAAAAAACGTGTCTGAAACTACAACAAGCTCTTTGAAAAGAGATTTGAATTGCTCATCTACAGTATCATCTTCACACTCTAAATAATACCACTACTTCCTTCCAAACATCTGCCACCCATCTGCTAGCTTGAAGAATATCAATTTCTTTTGAAATTTCATAGGCAAATAAACAAAAAACATTAGAGAATTGACTTTCTAGTAACATAATAAAACGAGTTTTGCAGGAGACAAAAAAAATACATTTGGCCACACAGCATACCTTTTCCTCAATGAACCAGGCAGTCGGCCAAACTTACTCTGCAGCAACGGTTCAAGTTTTTCAACAAACGTCTGGAAGTTTTTCTCCAGCTCTTTTTGATATGCCTTCTGCTCATGTGTGATTAAAGACTTATTTTTTAGAAGGGCCTCTTCGCATCTAAAAAAATAAAGAATATGAAGAATGTAACCAAACACTGTTTAACATTCTAGCAAAAAGATAAATAAAAAAGCATAAAAATGTAAATAAAACATTGTTGCTGCCAACAATTTAATCGGCATAGATGTATTATACATACGTTTTTTTGTTGCTTTTTTTGTTAAAATAATATTTTGAATCAGCGTTTATTTGTTTATGTTTTATACAAAACACCTAAATGCAGTAAAACATCCATATTGCTATTAAACATTTTATTTTCATACTTTCATTGAACAAAAAGGTTGTATAGGGACTTAAATTTTCTAACCCTAACAAAGATCTACCCTTTTATTCCCATGATCTTCTTCCTCTTTAAAAATGCATTTAACATTTGGTCATATTTAAAGCATCGTATTTGTATACTTCTATCCAGTCTAGCTCAAATTGGTGGGTCACTGATTATTGGTATTTCGTATTCAGCTTATAATGGGTGACGACAACTGAGGATGAGCTCACCGCTTCACAAACTCTTTAAAACAAAGCCGCAGCTTGTGATGATGTCGCGTGATTGTGGACGAACCGCTTCGATCGAAGTCAGATAGAAATACATTCGCTATCTCCAAAGGGCCCTGGAAAAGAAAAGTTGATGAGTCTAACGTCACTGAGAATATAATAATGTGGTGCCATTATGTCATTTGCGTTTCACATTATCAAGAATAGTAAAAATCTCTTTGAATGCAGTTTCGGAAGAAAAGAATTGGAGTCAATCCATTAATTTGTATCCTGTTGCAAAGTTGCTTCGATATAATGAGAAACCGAAAGTTCTTGCATTCATGTCTTCAAGAAAACGTTATAATATTCAACGATGCAATAATACATTATTATGGTATGTATTATATACAGGTATAATAAAACACCTTTATCATTATTCGGATTTATGGAATGAATTCTGAAGTGACGCGTTACAGTGGAAGTAAAATAGGATTTGGTGTATATTTTACATTGGTTATCTCATCTTTATGTTATGACATGGTATAGGAATTGTTTATAAAGTTGGATTTCATTTTCCAAATATGGTCATGTCCAAATATGGTCATGTTCCAAATATGGTCATGCCCAAATATGGTCATGTCCAAATAAGGTCATTTTCCAAATATGGTCATGTTCCAAATATGGTCATGTCCAAATAAGGTCATTTTCCAAATATGGTCATGTTCCAAATATGGTCATGCCCAAATATGGTCATGTCCAAATAAGGTCATTTTCCAAATATGGTCATGTTCCAAATATGGTCATGTCCAAATATGGTCATGTTCCAAATAAGGTCATTTTCCAAATATGGTCATGTTTCAAATATGGTCATGTTCCAAATATGGTCATGTCCAAATATGGTCATGCTCCAAATATGGTCATGCTCCAAATATGGTCATGTTCCAAATATGGTCATGTTCCAAATAAGGTCATTTTCCAAATATGATCATTTTCCAAATATGGTCATGTCCAAATAAGGTCATGTTCCAAATAAGGTCATGTTCCAAATATAGTCATGTTCCAAATATGGTCATGTTCCAAATAAGGTCATTTTCCAAATATGGTCATGTTCCAAATATGGTCATGTTCCAAATATGGTCATGTCCAAATATGGTCATGTCCAAATAAGGTCATGTTCCAAATATGGTCATGTTCCAAATATGGTCATGTTCCAAATAAGGTCATTTTCCAAATATGGTCATGTTCCAAATATGGTCATGTTCCAATCTTAATGATTTTTGGTGTATTTTTTTGTTGGAGAGAGAAGGTGATGCTGTTAGACTCTTTTCAATAATATTACACCGATAGACGTTTTATTCTCATATATATACCTCAACTCCTTTTATTTTCGCGCACCTTTTCTGCGATTCTCGATGCGCAAAAATAAACGGGCGCAAAATAGTAAAAATGCCGAAATAGAGGGAAAAACCATGAATTTTTATTCTCACAACAGTGGTATACATATAAAATCTTCATATAGATGAATAGATCATCGATAATAATAACGATTTGTGTCTCTGTTTGTGTATACCCTCCATCATGAAACCATTGCATACTAAATGGATAGTCAAATACTATGACTACGCAAGAAATAAGCCGAAATTGATTATCAATGGCTGGAAAAAGTCTGAAATATTGGACAAACTGTTAGAGAAAATTAATCTAGATCCGTTTGAGCCATAGGTTATATTATTGATTAAAAAAAGTTTATTATCAAATGAAATAAAACGTACACAAATCAACTTTTGTCCCTTTTATGCTATTTGAGTACTCTATCGAGGGTGTTTTGAATATAACAAACATGGGCGTTTCAAATGGTTTCTTCAAAAAGTACAGAATAAAAATTCTAGACTAGAAATTTTATGCTTTGAAATGGAAAAAGGGAAGGAAAAAAATTCTAATTACAGAGATGCGTGAAAATAAATGGGTGCGCAAAATAACATATTTAGGGGGTGCGCAAAAATTTGGGGAGCAACAATTTGAGGGCGCAAAAATATAAGGCCCACCAAAATTAAAGGAATTAAGGTATATATTAACGCGACGTATTATATATATATTAATGTTTCACTGCATAATTCTCTATTTCTCTATAGATTGAAACATCTGTTATAAACACAATCGCGGTAGTTGTCATTCACTACCCCACTCCGAAACAGTTCTAGTTAACTTTCACTATCTTGATCTGATGTGTAAGTCTAGTTTCACCACTTCCCTCACCAGTGCATTCATTCCAGTGATCAAAAACATAATACGATGATGATAGGGATATGACAACTGGAGATTTAAACGTGTCTTGCTCAATGCAAAATGAGACAATGTTTTTATAATTTTTAAAGATAAAAGAAGCTTTAATGTCAACTTTGAATCGTAAATCAGGAAAAAAATGAACAACGAAATGAGATTAGGTATTTGGTAAGAATGAATAACAAATTCATTGGAAATTAATGGCTTCTCTTCATTCACCTGATTAACTGTGGTACCAACAGAGCCCTGCAAGACCATCTGTAGCATCTTAACGTCAGGTTTCGAATGAGACATAGCCTTCTTTAACTCGTTTGTTTTCGACTGTACATCCTCTATTGCAACCTCTATTGGTGTTAAGACGATCTAAAGGAACCAAGCTACAAGTTTCCATATCTTAGTTTAATGTGTGATATTCAAGTATAATCCATTGAAAAATACAAATTTGCAAAATGTGACCTCAGGCAAGTTTGCTCTATATTTTTCAGATATTCTCTGACATTGTCAATTCATATTATTGTACCTTAACTAGAAATTTAAAAACACTAAAACATGCTGATGATGCAAACCTCTTCTCTTTGGATGACGTTGATTCTTGTTTTGATGTAAGGGAACGCGTTAGCCAACGTTAAGATCGTTTTTCGCTTGTACTGATTGGCTAAATCACCGTGTGCCTTACCGCTCGGTGTAAACGGTGTCACGAACATGAATCGACCTAAAAAGACTTTGTCATGTCAGAAAATGAACAATTGTGACTCCAGTAAGTTTAGAATAATAACACATCTTCATATTCCAAAGTTTTAAAGAATATTTTTGCGATCAATGATGATAATGATGAACTTACGAAGATCGTTATTCAACTCAAAGTAAGTCTTTCTCTCCTCAAGTTCATAGTCCAGGAAGTAAGGTTCCACGTATGTGATTTGAATGTATCCCTAACGAAAACAAACGTTCATTATATCATCCAATAAAAAACAGCAAAATCTTTCTGTAACGATACCAGAGTAGTGTGATTAATATTTATTTGAACACACACTTTCTAACTACAATTTAAAGAAATGCTACTATGTAAATAAATCAAATGCAAAACGATGGCTGACCAAGGTAATCTGAAAGATTTGATTGGTTGAATTAAACCATTAAACCATTTTGTACAAATGCGAAGAAAATGGCGAAAATCCATGTGATTTTAAATATTGTTTTTAAAGCTTTGAAAGTTTTTAATGTAAGAATTCTTTAATGATTGAAACTCATAAATATTGATTTGATGTTTAAGTGATTTACTTTTGTACAATTTAGCTAGCAAGTTAGATATTTTGGGATAAAAATGAAGTTTTTGATTTTTCAACTTTTACTAGCCGTAATTTATGATATAGCTACCATTCTAGAGTAAAAATATAAAGAAAAGTTGCTTTCCTAGAGTACAAAGATTATCATTAAGCGATATAAAAAGAATATGTTGGTTTAGTGATCTCAAAAAATTCCACTCATTCAGTGATCTCAAAAGATTGACTTTTAAGATAAGCGTGTGAAAAAGATGGAAAAACGAAACAGACAGTGACTGAGACAGTTTAGTGCTTTCTAATTTTTCAGATTATTCTCCCTACATAACATAACTCACTTGACACATGCTCAAACAAGATACTATAGAGTATATAGTATATCATGGCCTACTAAATATGCAACCTTCTATCTTGCTTAAATGTATATCAAATCAAGTAATGTTTTGATGTAAGGAACCTTTTCATCATTTAATTTTGTGGCATCCACGACGTTTGAATCTTTCATGATCTCAATGCGCTCATTTCCAAATTTCTCTCGATAGAAATTCTAAACAAACATTAGTATGAAAATGAAATATCACAAAAGAATAAATTATCTGAAATTCTAAAGTTAAATGCCAAAATATTTCCCCCTAAAAACATAAGAATTCTCTTCAATTATATTGGCAAGGCTTGAAATTATTAAAACAAACCAGTGTGGAAAATCATTTAAAATCTAAAAGCAATTATTAGAAATGTCTTAAAATTTGGCTGTTTAAAAATGATCCTAAATCGTTACATTGACACCATGTTTTTAGTTGAAATTAGATGAAAATCCAGACAAAAACAGAAAAGAAGATCCAAACCAAGTCATTTATGCAAAAACCAACAAAACAATATTGCTTACCATGAGCCTGTGTGAAACCTCAGGTAGTTTAGTGATTGCTGGTTCTTTGTAAATGAACTCTTCAGTGTCAATGTCACCGAAGATCGAGCCAAAAAAGGAGACCCGAAAATATGTGCCTAACATGCGCTTTCCTTCCTGTAAAAACAAGACCATTACGTTTCCCTTAAAAGAATATTTGATTTCTGTATTCTAGGTAATGGCTCTTCTGAGGGAATAAACTTGTTGCTTTACATGATATAATTAGATATGCTTGAACGTATTTTAACTGGAATAATTATCTTCTAGATTGATTTGAGAGTTAATATTTTATGCAAATTGGAAATTTATTTAAAAAATGCCATATCATCATCCGCTTGTATGTGACCTTTTGCACTCAGAGTGGGTTGCACGTTTTGAAAAAATGATTCCCCACAATTGCGTAGATTTAATCATCTGATGGTATATTGAAGCAGATGTTTTTTACAGCTGGATGCCCTTCCTAACGCCAACCCCAGTAAGAGGGAAAACAGTGGCGAGTTAACCCACACAAGATACCAACTTTGTATTTTAAATTCTGTGGCAGCAGTGCATAAAAGGCATGGGTGATTATATCCATGAGACCGAAAATGTCACATGACCCGCATACCCAGTCATAGTTTTTTGCAAATCAGCAGAAAAGTGTTTAGCTTACAAATTGTTTTCTCTCAGAAACCTGTTTCCAATTTGTGAACGATGATTGCACAACTAAAACCCAGTCTCACCACTTGTAAAATCTTACTGTACGCCTCACTCAGTCGGTTGTGCAAGTTGTGCAGCTTCTTAAAATCATGCCTCGCTTCAAGTATTGGAATGCAGAGTTTGTCGACTTCGTTAATCAATTCGAACATGTGTGCACTTTTGAACTTGTGCACGGCAAGCTCCAGTAACCCGAGCAACCCACTCTCGGAGAAGAATTTTCCCCCGCACACACCCTCCTCATCCTAAACAAAACACAAGAATTATAAAGAAAATACATAAAGACCTTTCAACTTTTGAAGTTTTTACATTGAGTTACGTTTTCATACAAAAAGAAAAGCTTTCTATGCTATGATCAAGATTCTCCATGTCAAAAAAAAGATTTTTAATTTTCAATGAACTCAACCTCCTTCTCGTGTATCTACTTGCAAAATATCTTGCTTTTCACATTTTGACAACAACATACAGCCTCTCAGAACTTAGAATCTATATCACGATATATGGAGAGAAATGTAGAAATGATCCACTAAAATCAGAAACATTTTAATGTAGAGGATTAGGAAAAAATATTGCAAATTGTGACCAAAACATGAAAATTTTCTGTGTATCAAAAAAGGCTTTGTGGAAATTGTTCGTTTTTAATGACTTCACCCTGTTGGCAAGAAATACCTAACGAAATAGTTAAACACACTTTGGAATTGCATTAAAGAATTTGCTTTAGAAAACACAATGTTGCCCACCGGGGAAATAACATCGTCCGAGACTGCAGATTCTTCAATAGTATTTGTTGAGATGTGCTGGAAATCGACACATCCAATAGGCAAATGTCGTTTATCCTCAAACATCGAGAGGTATTCAGCAACGAGAGCGGCTGAATGAACGATGCACATCCCGGCTTCGGTGAAGTTATTGTAGCGCGTGTGATCTTTCGCCATGTTCTGTAACCATGTCAACCGCAGGTCCGGAGAATTCTGGTATCTGCAGATATATATCAAAGGTCAAGCTGCCACTTTATTTAAAATACTGAGTAGGAAAACAAGCATCAGAAGGATGTGCGTCAAACCACCAAGACGATAAATGCTGGCGAAGAAAAATATGACAAAACCATTAAAATCAGGTCATGCTGCAATCAACAGCATAGTACACGCTTTTTTTATAAGCATAGACTTGATTCTACCAGGGTCAAGTATTCTTAACTTTTAACTCCAAATCAGGCTGACATATTCTTAGCATATTCTACTTAAAATAGGTTGTATTCTTATTTTTTGTTCCATAAAAATTTCTTAATGAAGTTTTTTCCTCTATATTGCGTACATGTTTTGATCGCGTATAGAGGACATTGCACAACTTGTCACAATTTATAAATACCTATCTTATTTTCTTCTATCAACTTTTGCAAATTCAGCAATATTTCGGCAAAATATTCCACAACACAGTAGAATTCTCACCCTGGGCATATTCTTAGAATATTCTTCAATAAATGCCCATGTTCACCCTGTTATTCTTATAAAGTGTATTCTTATAAAAAAAGCGTGTAATGCACTAGATTTAAAAATGGAATAATAAATGCTTCAAACCCCTTCGCGATTCGGTACTGCAAGTCGATGTACATCTCCCGGTCCTCTTCGTACTCCTTCATCTTCACGGTGTCCGTTAGAATCATGTGCAAATTGAACACGAGTTCGCGCACTTGCTCAGGAAACGGCGTTGTTTTGTACTGCTGGTCGGACTGCGCGTACGTGATTATGGTTTTGAGAGATTTGCGAAGATGATCCTCGTTGAAACATTCCGCTGAACCTGGCAACAGAAGATGCTCAAAATTCAAATTCTTCCAGATTTTGACTCTCGAGAATTGCGGATGTAATTACAATATAAGAATTGAAATATACCATTTAGTTTGAAGTGCAATTTGGTGTGACGTACAAAAGTAGCCTTGACAACCATATTAACATTATACTTTGTTAGTCAGTCTCATTCTTTGTTAATTAATACGTTTCTTCTTTAAATCATTTTTTTAAATATTTTCACCGCTCACCGACTAATATCGAGAGCGACATTGTCACTTGCATCTTTACTCTTGAGAAGTTGTTGCCAATCTCGTAATTTTGTCTCATAAGCAGATACAGCGAGGCACTGGCCTGAGCCCGAATCAAAAGAGACCTGGAACTGCAGTGTGTGAGCAAACGGTAACATAGATCGGAACAGAGTTCGGTTTCTTCTTCGAAAACAAGCTCAGGGAACTAAAGAGCAGGAATGAGATTGATGCCTCGATAAAATGGGCAGCCGCAAATGATTTTATTTTGATCTTAAGTTTTTCATCACGATATAAGAAACCTACTTGTTTTTAATTTCGGCCATGCATAATTATATAATACGTGATGAATTTGAGTATTATATACATGATAATATTATATCAGAAATTTGAGTAAAAACTGATGAAACATTTGTAATAATACAAAATGAACTTATCAAAATAATTTCTGAAAGTAAGCACTAAATATAATGGTTTCTTTTGTCACAATTTTAGATAGAGAATTAACTATTATTATTATTATTATTAAAAGATATATTTCAGGCATATCCATAAAAAAGTACAGCTCTTCATCCCAAAACTATTTTGTTAGAGTATTTCTCTGTCAAAATTGAAACTAGTCAGGTCAATTATAACATCACTAATCGACTGTAGTGTCTGGACTTGCTTAGATCCTCCCAAAATTCAAAATGGTAGCTGCGACAGCAATCTAACTATTGTTACTAACATCAATTTCAACTAAGTAGTGTTCTGTTTTAAGATAACAATAATAAACTACAAAAATAGTTTATCAAACTGCAATGAACAAATGTTTCTGTTCACAACTCTTTACCTTTCTGACGATGATTCTTTGCGTTGCAAACATATTCTGCAGAACTTCTATGCTTTGGTTACAAGACAAACAATGCAGCAGCAGGCGCAGGCAATTATCGACGACCATTTTCATCAATTCATTGGACTCAATACCCTGAAATGAATGAAGATAGTTCACATGGTACGTGATAAAAAGTTGTTCTGCATTACTGTATTTCAAAACTATTTGGACAGACACATGCTTACATTACCAACAGATAAACAGCGGAAACCCATGAACTGATTTCATTTCATTTGGACCAATGGTTTTCAATGGTCATGGTTTTAAGTAAAATTACAACAACAAAACAAAAACTTGTTGCAATGGCGAAAAACGAAAAAACATGTTATATTATAAGGCTTAAAGTAACGTAGGTCGGGATAGCTCAATTGGTAGAGCGCTTGCAATCTCGAATTTATGAGGTTGCGAGTTCAAATCCTCCATGATGAGTAGCATTTCAATGCGATAAAGTACGAGAGTTGGTGGTAGGAGTGGCGCCCGCCTCAACAGTTACACCCAACATCTTGTACTAACGAAAAGGGGATAGACACCCTCGTTTACACCCGTTACCAACATTTTACCAACTTTACTTTTTATAGTAACAAAGTATTTAAGTAACCTAAAATCTTTTAATTTATTTTGACTGAAATATCATTTAATACCTGCACCAACAACTCTAGTGTATCCAAGACAACCATGGATACTTCAGCGCTTAAACTGCCTTCGACTTGATTATTCAGCTTCTTATCGGTGTTGGTGACTTGCTCATTCGCCTTCTTCCAGTACGTTTGGTCCTTTTTCCAACGTAACTTTGGTGATTCCTCCTTTCTCTCTGAAAGTAAGCTTTCTTCTTAAATACCATAAAAACATGCATTTTCACTCCCCTTCTACATTTGTTTCAAATCAAGCTTCTTAACAGTAACCCTAAATTAGCCATATATTGAGCCAATCTGTGAATAAATTTAAAAGAAGCTAATTTCAACTGATTTTGGTAGGTATGGTCAACTACCAAAGAAAAGAAGGGAAGATAGGGGCCGGGGAAACATTTTTATCAGAGGTCAAAGGTCATTGACCGTTGTCAAAATAGCTATGATTCTTGTATGAATCATTTTTCATCACCAGAATATGGTATATAGGTAAAATTGGTGTCAAAATGCGCAGAATCAAAAAAGGAAGAACAGTTAAAATAGAAGTCAAGTCTTTGGATCAAATCTTGACTGCTAAAAATGAGGTCAAAGGTCAATTTTTGCACATAAAATGGCATATGATTAATATTTCAGCAACATATAATGGTATATAGATGTTAATATGTGCAGAATTAAAAAAGGAAGAAAACTTAGGATAAAAACAAACAACGTCAAAGGTCAAAGGTCAAAAGTAGTCATTCTATCATTAACATGCTATATTAGTGATTTAAATTTTTTTTTAAAATGAACAAAAATCCCAAAAACATTGAAGATGTTAATTTTTTGACTTATTGAGGCAGTAAGGGGGGGGGGGTGTACCACTGATCTCAAAATAATAACTGGATTGGGCTTTGCCGTTGATTTCTCAATCAACTCTCTCTCTCTCTCTCTCTCTCTCTCTCTCTCTCTGTTCTCTTGTCCATACCCATACCTACCAAAATAAGTTGAAATTAGCTTCTTTTAAATTCTTTCAAAGAAAAACCTTTAGTTAGGGATACTATGAGAAAATAACCTCATTCTCTGTTAACTGTAGCTACAGCACCAACTCTATAAAAGGTTAGTTCCCATCAGCTTTTTAAAAATTGTTTTTACATCAAAAACATGTCTTGAAGGCAACAGAATCTTCTTCTTAGTAATGACATCATTATCAGCCCTGGGTAGGAATTGCATTATTTATTCAAACAGAAAAGTTTGGCATAATAGCATAATAGGTAGTCTAGTTTAGGGATTTGATGAAAAAGTAGTTATACTTTCTACAGGTCCCCAATCAATGCACGTAAATTTTTGAACAAGTCTTACAGTTATTGTTCGTTTCTTTTTATGCTTTTTCTCTCTATCAATTGAAACTAACTAAATATCATATCATAGACGAGTCAAAAGCAAACAACCGCCAAAGCTGTAAAAAGTTGCATACCCAAAGACATTTCTTTTCTTCTTCTCAGCATGTCGCGTGCCGCACTCGGATTCATAATGGCGTTCTCCAACGATTTCAATCGTTCTTTATTATCAACATTAGAAGCAGTACTCCCTTTCCCAGACGTCGCTTTCATCGGCTTGCTAGCCGCAGCTGACCCTGTTTGGGGTTTGTTAGGTGTCTGGTACTCAAACAACTCGATGCTCAAATCCAGTGCCTCCAATAACTGTGTTAACCTAAAAAGAAAACACGTTGCGTTGTAACAAAGTATAATTTTTAATTTCATGTTGAATCATTAGAACGACATTCGGTTTTAAAATATTAAAAGATAAAGATTAGTAAAGATTTAGCAATTTTAGCTTTAGAATTTATTTTATTATAGCTGACGAGTGTTTAATACACAAAACTCAGAGTCCTATATAAAAGTTAGAGTTTTCTCTTTACTAGTGTTATATCTGCTCTGGTTAATACTATTGAGCACTTTATATGGAAACATATATTTACACCAACGTAATTTTAAGATAAATATAAGTTGGAGGTTTAGGACTGGTTACCTTACTGCCGACATCTTTATGGTCCACTGTTTAAGTCGGTCTCTGGCAAGGTTCTTAAGAACCCATATGAAGCACATGAGAAGGTTGCGTGTGGATTCTAATGACAACTTCGACATCTTCGACATCTATGGTGGAGATAGAACACTCTCATTGACATGGTTTCTCTAACAAAATTTTGAAATTTGTGGAAATTTGTAAGAGCAGGGTAGATTTGGGTTTGAGGCCAAATACATTGAAGAGGTTACTACGGGTAACATTCCAATTTCAGCAAAACATGATTGCAAAAATTTCCATCGTTAAGTTATTCATTTGTGTCAAACATTAAATTATTTTCATATATTATAACAACATAATATTTCAGTATAAATTATATAAATTAAACAAAAATTACACTTCATATTACACAAGTAACTACGGCAATTGAGGGATAATGATTGACATCCCTCTTGACTTTTCCGAATTTCACTGATTGGATTGCACTACCTGTCTCCCACGTTTTAACTTCGTCAAATATTTCCTTTGAATGAAGCATGAAGTGACTATATACCTGAGTTTGCAGTTCAACTCGGCTGTCTTCTCTCTTCTGAAGGACACTTGATGTTGCTATTGCGTTCGCGACGTTTTCATTCAACAAATCCTCCTTTCCGTTTTCGTAACCATGCAATGTTGGCAACACTTCCATGATAATGGCAAGCAATGGTAGATACAGGGCAGCTATTTGGTTTCTACATTCTGTAGACTCGTAACGGCTGTCAATATCGTGCGAGGAGATTACGTCTTTTATGATGTCAACAGCTTGGGACATGGCATCGACATCACTAGCATGGGTTAAATACATCATAAACAATCAAAACGCCTCAATAAAATTCCAGTAGAAATAGCAATAAAATGGGAGATGGGTAAACAACATAAAATACATTGCTTTAAAAGGGGTGAATAGATGCACTTGTTTCATAAAAACTATATTTATATATTTATTTTGTATATTTTGAAAAGATAAAAAAAGAACTTTCTCCATTGATTAGCAGACATATTTTACTTTGTATCAAAGCTGTTTTTCACTTCGCAAAACAGCAATCCGATCAGATAGTGTTGCTTGCGAAACTCCATCGATAGCTCCACAATACCCAAACTTGCATCACGTACCATCATGGAGTACACTGAAGAGTTGTCGGATGTGATGCTCTTCATGGAAGGTGACGGTGATATGTTATCCAAGGACGGATTGGTATCAGAAAACGGGAGGTTGAGGACGACAAAGTGCTCGTGGCTCGACAGAATGTGGAGTAGCTCCATTTTGAAGAAGAGTAGGTTTTGCTCTATGAATCCATTTGATTCAGACATCTACAAAAGAAGAAGCAATCAAAACAATCACTTGTTAGTTATTTTGATGTATATATCTTTTTAGTCGAAGGCCTGGAACATACAGTGAATGTGAGATAAAGAAGAAAAATTGAACCAATAACAGGACAGGAATGAGTACAAAAGGAAGCTACAGTGTGAAGAATTAGAAACTAGTTGTGTTGTCATCAAAATGCTCAACGACCTAGGATAAGGTACGAACTGAACTTCTGCCTTTTACATTCAGCTTTGTTAGACAATTGGAACTGGAAGAATAGACCGTAGAGTAGAAACAGTAATGAAAGATTTATATAAAAAGTAATGAGAATAGAACAATGCTAACTTGTCATTAAAACATTTGAGTAATTAAACAAGGTTTTCCATAAAACTCAACAACAAGCATGGCCTACTATAACTACACGGCCGGATATCTTGCCTTTGCGCCAAAGAAATTAGTGGGGTAACATTTTAGTGGATGAACATTTGCTCCACTAATTCGCGCTCATCCGTGGTCGATTCTACACAGATAAATAATAATAAACATTAAAATCTTTACGGAATATTTATATATACATCTATTTTCTTTGATGAATATTGATTATTTTTGTTGCAACTATGGTTAGAACTTGCAGTGTAGTCAATTGTACCACAGGTTATAGGAAACCAGAAAAAAACAATTCATTTGCTGGTTATGTTGCAAAAAAATGTTTAGACAAAGTTAGTTGTGAAAAATGCAATAATCTTCTCATATAATCTGGAGAAAACTGTACAATTGCAAAGCAAGATGAGAAAAATGAATTCTTGAATGTACTTTCAAGAGGTGGTCTGCTAATACCTACTGAAGAGTTTGCACATTTTGTAGCTAAGTCCTTTGCAATATACATCATGTCATTTATTTACAAAATCTAAACTTTCTGAAAGATTTTCAGCTGAATATGTTCTTAGAAATTACATTGAAATACCTTTTGATTTTTTATGTTCTGATCATGTTGTTAATAAAGTATATCTACCGAACAATAACAAATATATTTTTTAATAGCACACAAAAACGTCTTTGTGATACTGTGAGAAAAGATGCAGTCAAAGACTTTAAGTGAAGACAAACCGGAAGAGTGAACTATTCTTAAATTCTAATATGATTGATTTTACTAATAGGCATTTACCGATTGTGCTCAGCAACTTTTAGCAACTTTTGGCTTTGGGAGCAACTTTTTTCATTTGTAGCAACCTCAAGCAATATTTGTCTTTCAGGGCAACTTTTTAGCGAATTTTAGTAGAAAATGGACAATTAGATAAGTCATAATTAGAATTTTTGATAATAAAAATAATGCTTTAATGTTTATAGTTCTTGATTACTTTTTGCACGAACCCACCATGTTGTTCCAGTGACCAGTGTCATGTATTACATGTATGCACTACAGCGCTATACCTATATGTTCAGTGCAACACTGACAGTGTTTAATATCGATTGTTGTGTTGCTTACTAGGGTGTATGCCTGTGCATGTGTTTAACAATAAAAAGAAAATGGCGTTCGGTAATTTGCTGCTAATTTGATGCCATGGACAAATCACTTGACCTGTCCGAGCGAGACGTCTTATCAGAAAACAGAAAACGAAGATGTAGAGAATAAAGATAAAACGTGCTGATAAAAGAAGTCCAAGATCAAATTTTGATAGCAAGAAATACTGGTAAAGTCTAAGTGCCCCAGCAATAACTGATGTTGCACGTAAGCAAAAACTTCCTGTCAATAAAGAAAAATACAAGCAAAGGTAGAGTGAAGCTACTGCCAGTATGTCTGCTTGGGATTGGTTGAAGGAATTTCCTAACCACTAGAGCATTTGCTTAGTTTCTTATAAAAAATTACGTGTATACAATCTGTAGAATTTGTTCTGTTGTATTGTACTAATCTGGAAACAGTATACCAGCAAGATAAAGTCAAATGAACAACCCGAACTCCAGAAGTTTTGTTTCAAACATTTTATTTTATTAGTTTCTAATAAACGTTTTGTAAATATACGCTAATGCAAAAGATTTATTAAAATATTTTTATACATTTCAAGAAATTTATCTTTATAGGTATCATTTTGCAATATTATTTTAAAATATAGAAACTTTTAATTATGCGTGAAAATATTGTGAAATTTGGGCGAGAATTAGGTGCAACAATTAAAGTTTACGTAGCAACTTTTTGTATTTTTTGCAAATTTGTAGCAACTTTTCGCATTTTACACAGCAACTCCAACTGCAACTCCATTGACTGCAAATTTCATGACTTTTCCTAAATTTAGTTATTATGGCATCATAATTGAGTTTTTTATAGCTTTTATCATGAATTTTTCGTACTTATTTTGTATCTTTCTCAAAACATTTCATGAATCTGTGTTATGTGGTTCATTTTTCTTTGAAACTACGTTTATTTGTTGTAAAGATGTATTTCAAAACTTTCAAGTTGGTCTGTAAGTTTATATTATATTTTTCTGTAATATATTAGCTATATTTTCAGTATTTTTTGTGCCATTTTACTGATATTATTCAATATTTTTCATCGCATTACATTAAAATAACTCTATACTGTTATGAAATACATAACCTTCATGATTTAAACTATATTTACAAATGATAATTTTTTCAAATGTTACCCCACTAATTTTTTGACGCAAAGGCAAGATATCCGGCCGTGTAGTTATAGTAGGCCATGCATCAAGCAAGATCACAAATAAAGAAGTTTATAACATAGAAAAACAATAATAATTAACCAAAAATATTACTATTACTAACCTCTTTCATGTAGATTTTAACAAGAGACAACACAAATCCTCGATTCATTAAACTGAACATATCGTTGATAAAAAACGCAAGGCTTATGTTTAACATCCGAGAAACGCGAAGATTCTGAAAGGGAGAATAAAAACAACAGGATTGCAACGTTTATCATGCGAGTGTTCATTTTCCTTACAATGAATGAATTCTGCTTGAAATTTCACGAAAGAAAAAACATTCTGAGACACTGTAAAACTAAACTAATATTATGAAGACAAAATAATTTTTTTTCTATGCAGTACTTATGTAAGGGGTAGAAGCCAAAAGAATAGAACGAGTAGAAAAATTCTAACTGATCTTCTTAATTGAAATAAACATGGCATCAAAAAAAATGTTCGACATCAAAAATATATTTTGGTCATTGAAACGTGAATACCATTATTGATTATACAATCTTGATGTTTGGCAAAAAAATGAAATGACTTTGTTTGATTTTTGATTTGTCCTAAAAAAAATCTCAATACTTTTCAAGTACTTGACAAAATTTATCTTACAATGCTTCTTACGATTATTTTTTACATAAAAATCTTGAATCGGATAATTAATCAAAAACAAGTTGAGTTTTGAATTTCAAGGTGTTACTATATTTTACTACGAAACAAGATTTCCACCTGGTCCTCTTTTTGTATGATCTCCGTGGTTACTGCATGGACCAGGGCGGCGATGTCATCTAAGAATCTCTCGTGGAAACGTTCCTTACGAGACCAAAACAATCGATCAGCTAAATCCAGATATTGGGCCATGCTTTTTGCCTGGTGACAGAAACAATCAATGAGTTAAAAGATTACATGCAAATCTTATCAAACTTGATGAACAAAAGTTCCGTCTTGGTGGGACAAACGATTTGCGCAGAAAGACCCCAAAAATGTAACCATGGAAATAAATATAAACACACTTTCAATAGAATTGTGCGGTATTCTATAAGATCTTGATATAAAAATTACACCGAAAAAAAGATATTTTTTTTAAGTTTTGCTCTCTTTTCGGTTGCAAAGCTTGTTGTTGAAGGTGAAAGAAGACAAGGGAGACAAATGAAATCATGGAAGGATAAAAGAAAATCTCAAGAAAAGGGATTAGAATGCTAACAAGGGACGGAAGTGAGAATGGAATCGCGATTGCCAACAGAGATAGAAAATGGTTTCACAAAAAGCAAATGGATAATGATAGCAAGTTATTTCAGCTTTTTCAGTCTCGTTGCTATTAATGTCCATGTATCTATATAAAACAGAAAATGTACAAACAAAAATTAGTAATAAATTATGCGGAAGTGTGGAATTTGTTTTTGTATTAAAAGAAGTATTTGTCATTCAAAAGACAAGACATTCTTTGAAATTTCGAGAAATTCATCCACAACATATAATCATCATCATTCAGGATTAATGTTCGTCTTCCCATGCGCGAGGCTTGTTTAAAAAAAGTTGGAAATATTCATTATTAATTTTCATATCATCATCATCATCATCCTTTTAACGACGCTTTTCCATGCTTGCATGGCTTGGACGGTTTCAAAAGATGATTTTCTCCAATTATGGAGGTTTAATCATCTGATGGTTTATTGGTGCAGATGTTTTTATGGCTGGAGGTCCTTCCTAACACCAACCCCAGAAAGAGGAAAACAGTGGTGAGTTAATCCGCGCAAGGTACCAACTTTGAATTTAAAACTCCGTGAATCCGTGAATGAAAAGATACAAAACGGAAATTAAAGAATTGCACAATAAAATACCCTCTTCGCACTTCAATATACATATATAAAATCATTACATTACTCACATTACATTACTTCTTTTGAGAAAAACTTAATTTTGAACGGCCGTATATAGTTCTTCTTATTTTATTAGACCAGTCACGCAGCGTTGCTTAGCAACAAAACAACAGTAACAATAATAGATCCTACCATTATATCGAAGTAAAACCAAGCGTGACACATGGCGTGCTCTTTGAACGGTTGCTGGGCAACAGCCCATTGCATGGCAATTTCTTCGTGTACCAGTTTATGACTCAGTGTGTTCTGATGTGTGGCTTTCGATGGTTCAACAACACTGCCTCTGCAATACGCGAAACATTTATATATAAGTTATTCTGTTCAATGAAAACAATAATAATGAAAAATTAATTAAGACTACTAATGATAAAAACTTCAAGGAAAACGTTTGACTTCCCGGTAAATTTTCCGTTATTTATAAACACAAGTTATGAGAAAAAACAAATATTTTCAAATTGCTCAAAAACAAACTTATCGTTCATTTTAACTGTTGATTTGTTTGCAATTGTTTTGTTTTTTTTATTAAACTCTAAAGTTTCATATGCAACCGTCTAAAATTACCTTTATAGTATTATTTGTCCCCCCCCAAACTATCAGTAAGAACGCGTCTTACTAGATTATTATAATTTATTGGAGACCAAACATATGTTTGTTACCACAGATTTCTCTTTGACAACACCCACAATATTTAAGGGCAATATTATTGACATATGTCGGTTATTGTTGTTCTCACCTGTTGCCTGCCACATTGCTGTACTCCTTCATGACGTCTTCGATCCATGATTCTCCAATTGAACTCTCCGATGGTTTGGATTGATGTTCATGAATCGTTGGGTTGCTGCTACTTAATGCAGACTGCTGCAAGAGAGTGGCACCCTCTCTGTCAAACTCTGTCAAACAAGTAAAATATGTCTCAATAAAGAATTAAAGAACTCATCATTTATGATCTGAGTTTCAATTTTGACCAATCTGATCTCCAATAAATTTTTCGTTAATAAATGCTAAACCAGCAAGCACTCACAAAAACGCCATATTTCTTACTTGGTGACCCGTTTCCAGATGAATTTGGGCTGCCCGACACAGGGGGTTTGAATGCGTAATTAACATATGCCGACAGCAAGTGGTTATGGCCATGTTTATTATGTGCGAAGTTGGGTATTTCATGTACACGACGCACGATTGTGGTCAAAGCTTCAAACGCATATTGTGATATATTAACTAGAAAAACACAAAAAAAAGAGTAATACTAGAATGTTGACTGGTTAACCTGAATATAATTTAAGTCATGTGATTATATAAGCAAATAATTTATGATTATCAAAAGAGAAAGTATTTTCTCTCAAAGATGGCTTGAAAAGTATTCTAAAATTGATCCAAATATAATATTAGTTACAGAGAACCTTCTAGAGAAAATTATGTTCAGTACAAGAAAGACGAGAGCTACTAAGGTCATACTAAGAGCTATTTTTTTTTTTTTCTATGTTTATTATTTTCATTATTTATGCTGTTTTGCTATAATTTATCATTAACATTTCTTTAAATTTAGTTGTTCCTGACCCACAAAAAAATTTATCAATTTTATTTTCTCTTTTGTTGCTAAAAATATTTTAAATTAATTTTATACATCTGGATAGCTTACCTCCATCTTGTGTTAGTTGAGAGGATAAAAGCTGAGCAGAGGGCAAATAATTCCAATTATAAGTAACGCTTTAAAAAACTATAGGTCTTACCAACGGTCCCAGAAATACTGGTTGGTTTCACGAGCAACATAAAGAGCTTATCCAGGACCAGATGTAAGAAACGAACTAATGGTTCCAATGGGGCTTTCTCTAGATCCTTGATGGTCTTCCTTAAAACCTTCTCAACGCTTCCCTCAGGGATTTTTGAATTCAACGGCATCCGTCCTTCGATTGAGTGACAGAGTTGAAAGAAACGATGCATATAAATCTCCTGAAAAATGAAATTGGTAATCTTTCTTCAATTTAATGGCTGGATTTCAACTTAAAAATGTTTCGTGAGACTTTTCGTACTTTTCCTGCAGGGAAAAGATACTATTGCACAACCAATGTTGAATGCAAAGCCATTTCATCGGAAAATCATTTAAAGAACCTAAACGATCATTAGCTACCTTGGATACAACAACGTGATAGATAACCAAAATAAACAATCTCGTAAACGAAAATGAAGCTTGGTTTGAGTTTCCTTTGTTGGATAAGGTTGACAATCTACTAGGAACCAGTGTTAGCGCTTTACTAAAGTATCTTGTAGCAGGAAAAATCTCAATATTACAGTAAATAAGATTTTTATGATAGTTAACGGTTTAATAAAATAATAAGAAAAATATTTTGCAGCAGCTTACTTAATAAAAAACCAAAAGTAATCATTCACAAGCACAAAGTGGATGATTAACATCAACTTTGAATCAAAAAACAATATGCTATAAAAATTGACAAAAATAAATGTTAAAAAGAGTATCTTACTTGAGTGTGTACAGATGATTCTGTGTGAACAGTGCACGAAAAGATGCCCTTGTGACCATCCACCCACTTCATGTTTGGTAATTGCAACTAGAGTATTATAGTTACAAGAAAACATAAAAGTTGTAATTATTATTCAGAAAAATAATTAACTATTAATATAATTATTATTTGGATAGTGTTTTTGTAAACAATGTAAATAATACCTGGGAATCAACTCATACCTTCAGCATTTTCCACACACTATTTTTGTTATGTTACATATTTGAGAAGACTTCAGGAGAATAGTTGTATAATACACGCAAGTTGCAGTTTTTATGTTTATACTCCTTATTCACAGATAAGCTTACTTTTGTTCTGCATTTCAATATATTTTAAGATCTCAGTTGAGTGGTGGCACTATAGTAAAGGTTAAGTATCTGGTTATGAAGTGAGGAGGAATTAGTAAAGCTTAGAAGAAGGTATTAATTTCAGTGTGCAGGCTAGGTATTAATTTCAGTGCGCAGGTTAGGTATTACTCTCAGTGCGCAGGCTTGGTTTTACTTCCAATAATAAAAGTTTTGATTGTGAGTTGTCATCTCTGTTAAACATGATTAGATGTCTTAAGGGAGACACTAGGTAATAATCTCTGAATAAACAGAGCAGACCTGAAACTTAGGATGCCAATGGTTAGTTTAATTTGTCTCCTTTTTGTTACTGCCAAATCATGAAATAACACAATAAAATCTCTCTTGTCTTACGTTATATCAGTTTTCGTACCTCAGTAGACAGCATGCTGTAGCTTTGCGGCAGTTTATCAATAGCCACAGGCAAATAAAACTCTCCCAAGTGCAGACGGCCTTCTTTCAATATTGGGATCCACTGTGACATTAAAAAATCAAAATTATTAAATGTATAAAACAATATTAATATAATATAATTTAACGATTTAATTCAAATTTATTACAATTGATGTATATAAATTCAATTGTGTCAACGTTGTGTTGAGCTGAGCAATTGCAGAGCGAAAATGTGAAAAAATTTAGCTGTCATGCAATTCTTTTTCTTTTTATTGGCACCATCAACCAATAAAGTTGTTTTTACAATTTTGCCAACTTATAAATGATATCATACTTTTGGAGGTTTTGTTGACTATCACGTCCCATTTGAGCGTACAATTAATCGTTAATTTTTTGTGTGAAAAATTATTTTTGACCTTTCCACTCTTTTTTGAAATTAAAATTGTTTTGTTTTGAGTTTATAGTTGTTTTCTTTTTTAAACCAGTCAAATTTGTCAGACAGCATTTGTCTAGACAGACGTTCAAATGATACAATTAGATTTGATACAATTAATCCAGATATTCTTGACCATAAGAGTGCTTGGTTTCTATTTAAAATTCATGTAAAGCATTTATTTCTTGCCATTGTGTCAGAGTTTAGATTTGTGCACGATACAGTGAACTTCAGGAGCTGCTAATTAAATCAGCAACAGCAATTAATTTTTTATAGGAAATTGAGTGTTTGGTCTTCCATATTCTCGCTCCGTTGCTAAGTATCAGATTTTTATCTAGAATGTCGGATTTGAAAACTTCTGTCAAACACTGTCAACTACATAGTAATCATGGCATGGCTTCCATGTGGCTTCCGCTCAAGATCATTTCATTGCTCTGATGGAGTAACAATCAAAGACAGTAAGATTCGTGGAATTCAAGCTAAACAAAAACCCACTTAGAGAAATTTGTACGATGTATTTTCATATCATAGGATATGAACAAAGGCAAGGTAGATGAGAGTTACATAACTGCATCACAAATACTTTGCTGAGTACGGCTAACATCAAGTTATTTATTCCTTAGAATGTTCGCCATTAAATGTGAGGTGCATCGAAAGGTGCATCTTCTCAAATAAAATACTCAATGGTCAAAAAATCATATATGTGCAAAGATGTTTACACAATTCACTGTTTCCGCTAAACCATGAACTCTTCTCAACCATCATTGTGAAGAGGTGTCTCTCATAAGAAACCCCCATGGAAATCTGTTTCTACTCTGTCAAGAAGTAACCCAATGTTTGTATCCACTGCGAAGGTAACGAATCTAGTATATGCAGCAACGAGATCATAAAAGAGCTAAAGTGGCAATATGAATGTGTTAATTTATACATTTTTGTGTTTTTGACCTGGTAAAGAACCCTCAAAAAGTGAAAAAAAAAAAATGGAAGAAAAAGGCAGACAATGGGAATATATAGTAGCTCATGGGCGGGCTAGGTGCCAAAATTTGAGGTTGTGGGCTCAAACGTGGGAGAAAGGCTTGATACAATTTTTAGTATCCTTAGGTTCTATATTTTAAGGAAAAATAAGTCCCGTGTTGCAAATCGGTAGCTTTTGACCCAAAATTTAGGGAGTGGCATAGCCGAAACATCCGAAGCTATAGGGAAAAAGTAAAATATGTCATGTTTTAATTTCGCAACAACTTATCATGTAATTGATCAAATTCTTTGAAATTTTAACAGTTGCTACAAAATGGATTAAACTTTCAAGACATGAAAAATATTTTGAAAAAAAATTCCAGGGGTCATGTACATTGAAAATACACAAAAAATCGATAAAATTCTAGATTTTTTAAGTTTTCTTTAGAAGTTTCGTTCTAACAATGCTAATATGAGTAGTATAAACACAAATAATAATCTAGCTTGAAAAAGGTTTCAACATACACACATATATATATCTGCTGAATTATGCATTTCCAGAGGGTAAACAAAAAACAATAAAATTCAAGATTTTTGCCACTTTTGCTTTCTTCAAAAGTTTTGATCTAACAATGCTGATATCGATTAACCACACAATAAAATTGAGAATAAAAATTATTGCCAATTTATGCCTTTTCAGGGGGTAAAATATCGAAAGCAAAATTAGTCAATCAATCACTTAGTCAATCGTTAGTTCTCATCTTCTTCGTCACTAGAAAAGACTTTGTCTACTTCTTCCCATTCGTCATTTTCTTCGCTTGGAAAGTTTGCGCAGTTCTGATTTATGCAAGCGTCTGTACAAGGAAGTGAGGGGTAATCCCACAAGGACAGGATCCCTCTAAACATTTCTTTGGCCAGGAACAATACATCAACTGTAGTACTTCTTCCGGTGCTGGCAAGATCGTGTTCCACTTTATTATCAAATCTTCATTGTCATTTCGATCCCAGCCTAAGCCAACAGGAGATGGTATGTCAGGATGACTTTCCAAACACTTTCGCCAGATGTATGCTTGCATGTAGGTTCAGGCTGGTAGTGGTAGGCACTTTCCTTCCAACCTGCCTTGTCTCGCGGAATACAATTTGTATCGGACGGATATCATTATCGATATCTTTTCATCCGTGCTTTCCTCCTTGTGTCCATAAAGGTTACAAACAAATTGTTGAATGCCACGCTGCTGCATTTCAGAAAGGGAAGGTTCATTAACCAAATGATCTAAATAGACTGATGTATGAATTTTCCTTTAGCATTAATTTTAAGGGTTTCGATTTGCCTTTTCAATAAAAGGCACTTACGGTATGATACCGTATCGCACCCTATAAATGCATGTAGTAGAAGTAGTGCTCAACAAGCTTGGTCAATATATTCAACATCAAACATCATTGCCAATGATTCTTTGACTTTTCCTATCGAAATAATACATGCTTTATTTTGTGTACCTGTACGGATGAAAAGGCTGTTTCTTATTTGTGCAGCCACGCCAAGTGAAATCAGAAATACGTCTGTATTCAGAGTATGAATAACGATTTTCGCTGAATTTTTTCTGTTGATGTTTTTGGCGTGCATGATTGGATGCTAGGGCTGGTACGTTCATGCTCCGTGCAAGAAAGAAACGATTCCAATTGCTTCATCACCTGACTGATGATTTTTTTTAACTTGAGGAGCTTTCCTGTCTCTCTGTGATTTCTTTCAACGTTCTTAATGGAGGTCTTGCAATATACATCGAACACAATGTCGATCTTGAAGAAATGTGAGTTGGAAGAAACGGCAAATTTCAGTAGCTGATCAACAAATTCGGTAAATGTTAGACCTGCATTCTTTATCTTCCGCACCATTCCATCGATAATAGTCGCTACAGGTGGTGGTGTGTTGTCTACAGAAGTTGGGCCTTTTTCAAGCTCGTGCATCAAGGTTGATTTGTTTGTTTTGACCAAGTCTCCTCCGCTGGTTGCCAAAGACCATGGAACTGGCCCAAGGGGGTAGGGGGATTGTGATTGCTCTATTTCTGGAGTTTTTGATGTATTGGTCTTTGTTACAGAAAAGCACTTTTTTGGTAAAACTCTTCCACTCCGAGGTTCCCTAGAACTTGTACGTGTTGTTGAATTTGATAGGGGCGATGAGGGTTCCTCTGTCGATTCCATCAACGCCTGTGGCATCCTATACAGTTATAAACTTGGTAACTGATTGTGTCCTCAGCTTTTAATATTAGATTAAAAATTGCAAATCTTATGAACGTATCACGCAAAATGCAAAGGACATAAATCAATAATATACTAATATACCTTTCTTTTCTTTGATATTCTTTCTAAAGTCCCACTGTGTGTGTTCTCTACTACACCTGTTGTGATATTGGATGTTAGGAAAGTCTTCTTCGGATTCTAAAGATTCGGCAATTTTCAAAACAATTTTGTGTCATCGTGCATTTTAGCTGCTTCAAGTAGCCTTTTCCAACTTTCACGGGATGGCAGCGAAGATAAGTCTTCTTTCGAATCAGTACAATGTATTATGCATTTTGTATTGTTTCTATCTTCCTTGGCTTGGTAGGTTTGCTTCTTGGATGGACAAGGAGGTTTCCAGTCAACATCTTCTTTTCTTTTTTTCTTAGCAGACATTTTTCATTTTAATACTTATCTGATCTGAAAAGATAACACACACACAGCAATATTTTCATATGTAGCGCCAAAAGTGGAATGTCTTTTCGAATTTTGCAAAGATGCCATTGCATTGTAATATACTACTTACTGCTCCACAACTTTAGTTACAACCTGGAAAACATTTTGGATATGAAAGATCGCGATTTTTATTGGTTTTTTTGCCTATTTTCTTATGTACATGACCCAGCGGAAAAAAATTGATTTTTTTTTCATTATTCTAAAGTTTCATATAATAAGCAACTTCAGTCCAAATTTTAAATGATTCCATTGAGTAGATTCCAAAATATGAGCAATTTTAATAAATAATGTATTCTGCATTTTTCTTAGAAACCCTTATAAAATTGGAATTTGCTAGTTTATAGCGTCTGGAAAAACCCAATTTTAGGTACTAAAGCTACCGATTTGCAACACGGGACTTATTTTTCCTTAAAATACAGACCCTAAGGATACTAAAAATCGTATCAACCCTTACTTCCTCGTTTGAGCGCTAAAATCGACCTAGCTCATGGGCTATAGTAGTAATTTGTTCCTTCTCGTATCTTTTCATAGATGTTTTTAGCAGTATCTTTTGATAGACTTTTCAAACTGTTATCAATTTTTCTGTAAATTTTGAAACAAACTCATTGCAATACTAGTACATTAAAGATTATAATTTTTGAAAACGATAGCTCGAATTACATAACTTTTTCTTTCAATATGTAGAAATTAAGTTCTTGGTGCTTTGACAAAAGGCAAAACCTTTTTTGTTTACAATGTATGTCAATGAACCTTCTCCAAAGGAACTCTTATCTTATATAGGCAGCGAGTGCAAACAATAAGCATTATAAAAAATAAATAATAATATATTATTATTGTAAAAAAAAAACTTATTAATTTGATTTCACCAGAGTATACATAATAATCATGTCTTGGTGTACTAGGGCGTTAGTGCAAATGAAATCGTTCGTCTAGACATGCACAACACTCTCACAACTGTTAACAGCAAAACCTTCTAGGTTGGCAACCAAAAGTAAGCTAACACCAGCTAACAAAATAAAGTGTCCCACATTGTTTAGATGACTGTAGAAAGAACATACCGTGTAACCGACCGGAGTGGATTCTAGCGGGCCACTGCTCTCTGTTTTGAAGCTGACATGGTAAAACGTGAACAAGAGATGATGATGCTCACCAAGATTCGGAGGCATCTTGATTTTCACTTCTTCGTAAAAATACGGAAATCTGAAAAGCAAATGTAGGAAGTAAATACTTGCAGGAGAATTTATTGAATAAACTGTTTTAAAAAATCAAGTGTTACTTTGAGGCCTCCTCTATTTTATTATTTTTTTTAATATTAAAGATAAAACAGTTTCAGTATACTAGAAAACCTGCTGTATTTGTGAAGAAAATGCTTAAACAAGGGGGAACATGCAAAAACCTAAATTTTAATTAAAAATTGATTTTTGTGATTTAACCCCAACTCCATAAGTATCAGAGACTCAATGAGAAAAATGAGAGAGAAAAGTTAAAGTTAAAGTAAAACATCATAATTTTGAATGAAAATCAGTTATTTAAAAACAAACAAAAGCATATGGTCATCAAATCCACATGTAACAACATCATACTTGTTGTGATAGATAACAGGGGTAGTAATTTCGCTGACAAACTCAGCTCCCCCAGATTTCCCATAGATGCACTAAACAAAAACTATCAAGATAATAAACCTGGTACACATAGCTTTCACGTAGGTCCAAAATCAGCAAAAACTTGTTTCACTGGAAAATGTGACGACATATATAGTCAAATACACGATTTAAAGCCAAAGTGAATCCAAAACAAAATAAACAATATTTAATAACAATTATACTTTCTTTTAATTGAATTATACTTATCTCTGTATCTGTTAAATTCATACAATTGTAAAATTGATTAAAAGGAAAAATTAATGCATTATCGCTTGGAGGTAACAAACAGAACGTAACAGAGAAGATGTTTACTGATGTTGATTAGTAAATTTCAAGAATGCCTGCATATCAGAGTTTTAATTTTTTTCTGCTGTTTTCATGAAAATTTCATTGAATTGTACAACGAAACCAACATACGGGTAGAGCTTGTCCTTTTTCCTCTCCGGACATGAATTGAACTTTCACTTCAATATTCCTCGCCGACCCGGCTCGATTCGTGAAGTTAAGTCCAGTCGGGTACACATAAAGAGTGTTCCTAAAGAAGATTTGTACAATTAACTTTCTCATTTCAAGACAATGTTTGTTCTACAGCTTTCAACAAATGTTGTCATTACATTCACTTTCGTTTACTGCTATTACTCTTGTTTTTGTTAAGCAGACAGCAAATTGTGTTTCAGTGTTTCATCGAGTAACATTAAGTAATCAAGTGTAGGCACATCTTTCTCAAGAATCTCTCATAAATATTTTTGTCATAAATGGGACTGTTGGGTGCAAATACAAATAGAACTCACAACATCGCTTATCAGTCAAACTCCACAAAGTTTAATAATTCTCAAGTTATCCTCGTTTAAAAACATCAAACAAACCCTTTTTCACCTTGTATGTTTTCCTGAAACACTAGCCATGTTCAACTACATTACTTTTTACAAAACGTCAAAATTAGCACCAACAATGCTGCATGGTTTTTGTTTTGACCTTTTGTTTAAAAGTTCCATTCAACTTAGAGACATACAAATGCAGAAAAACTATGCTGCATTGGATGGAAGAAAAAAAGATCAAACCACAAAGAAACATTTAGTTTTGGTCACAAAAACAGAATGATGCAGAAGAGCTATGCTGCATTGGATGGAAGAAAGAAAATCAAACCACAAAGAAACCTTTTGTTATGTTCACAAAAATCAATGGAAAGATTTTAAAGGCATTCTTTACATTTTATTTAACTCAGATTGTGCATATTTCATTTACAACTAATTCCCAAAAATTTTAAAAAAGAGAAAAAACAAATGAAAATTGTAAAAAATTCATCTCTTTTGAACTCTGGTTAAAAATATTACAGGAGTTATTAATTTTGAAAAAGCAGTAAGTACAAGAAAAACAATGTACCTTGAGGTTTTTAACTACACAATAGGTGATTACCTGTCATTAAGGTCACTGAGAAGGGGAAAAATCAAGTTTTCTTTGATTTTATATCTTGAAAATAGAAATATTATTAAGAAAACCATTTCTTTGTTTTTCTGTACCTTTTCTGTAGACCTCTTTGAGAACTCGTAAAAAACAAACAAACAAAAAAACAATTTAATTAAAGAATCTATAACAATTCCTCCCTTTTCTTCTTAGAGAAGGTGGAGGTTTTGAAAACACAATTTAGGATCAGTTTAAAATTAGGAGATCTGTTCCAGATTTTTGTATTGAAAGTGAATAGATTTTGTCTACCCTCAACTGAATACATAGCATAGTAACTGACTTTTGTTGTACCTTGCTCAAAGTCATAAATTATACTATACGTTTGCACGTGATTGTTAAGTACGACTGCACAAAGAAAAATTTCCGATTTTGTGTTATCAACATTAAATAAGAATCTGACAGAAACATCAAGTCTACAGATAAAGAGAGGCAGATAGAATTAACATAAAAACGCTCAAACATAATTGGTTGATAACATTGATACATTTCTTACTGGAGACTTTTACTAACGTTGATATTGACATCGAGTAATAGCGTTTCACTGTGGCTACTTAGTTTCAGTGAAATGACATTGAGAAGTATATGTGCAGTATATGGCACTAAACATACCTGTAAGTCACAAAAGGAGAGAAGATTTCCATTGCACCAAACTCCTTGATCTCTTTGATTGGGGCACCTTGTTTATCGGGATACGGGAAAATCTGGAGTAAACAATGCGCAAAGCTACAGAAATGTTGAAGGGAATAGTTAGCCTTGTTCAACGGTCATTTTTTTGCTATATGGAAACCAGGCTAATGTTGAGCCATGACCGATAATAAATAATTTTTCGAAAAATGTCTCTATTTTTTATTTATTTTATTTTATTCTAATCACAGTCTTGGTTTGTATTTATTATCTTTTCAACATCCTTTTGAAGCATGTTATTGTTTCCTGCCAACCACAAAATGTTACATTTGATATAGAAAAATAACAAAAATACATAAAACAAAAACAACTTTAAAACGTGATCAAGAGACTTACAGGCAGCAGTTCTGGAGTTAGACTGTACTTTATGTGGTCAGCGGGTGGGGTAATGTCTAACTTTAAAACGCCTGTTAAGAAACATTATTTATTCCTTAATCTATACAATAATACTACAGACTAATAATATTTAATCAATCTTATACAATAACATAACATTTAATCAAATTTTTATTTTATTTTACGAAACACACTCTTTTGGGTTTTCCAACTTTTTCCAAATATGATCATGTCCAAATATGGTAATGTTCCAAATATGGTCATGCCCAAATATGGTCATGTCCAAATGTGGTCATGCCCAAATATGGTCATGTTCCAAATAGGGTCATGTTCCAAATAAATGTAACTTAAGATACCACTCTAGTGAGTAAGAATATAATAAAATATGAAATAGATTTAATACATAAAAATAACAACATATTTTTCAAGACAAAATTCACTTCCAATGCAGATTACGTGGCTTTGATACCTTGGATAGACTTGAGTTTCCGTAGCAACGAATTTGGTCTTCGTAGATCAGCAAGGAACTTGAAAAGATCTTCGTCACTGAGTTTCTCGGATTCCTGAAATCAATGTTCTTTAGATTCTCATCTTTTAATCACCGCAAGAAGTGAGACATGGAACCATGGATTTCAAATCTATCTTACATTCTTGAACAGATGAGAATCCATGAGAAATATAATTTAACAACTGAATCTCATGTTTGGCTATTAAGAAGAACAAGGTTTTTCAATTATTCTTCTTTGATTTCGTACAATCATGTTTCGACTAAAAATATTTTTTTGATAAAAACTGACTCATTGATATAAGGTAACTGTGTGGGGGGGGGGGGGACATACACAGTACATCATCATTTAGGTGTTTCAGTGTTCTATTTCTTTTATTGGAGACAAAAAAGACTTTTTAACAAGCATCAAAAACAGCGAAAAAGTTTCATAATCTATAGTAATGGTGAATAGAAGAGTTGTTTTATTGTTTGCAACATACCTGCTTGAAAAAGGTGCTGACAGTCAGACAAATGGCACGAAAGTTTGTTAGATCAACAACAGCCTCCTCAGGATCTATGCGCAACCGCTCGTACTTGAAGGAATTTGGACGTCCGAGGTCGGCACTGTTGGAGGTACGTCTGGAGACTGCCTCACCTTGACGACGCATGGACGATCGCAGGCCACTAGTAAGATCAGGGGACTGTAAAAAATGAGGATTCAAAATGAATCAATGGAATGCGCAATAAAACAGGATATGAACAAGAACAAAAGAGAAAACATTCCAAATATATAAAAAAATTAAGGCAAATCAAATTTTGCTTTGCGTGCACGGCCAACTCTAATTTTTGCAAAATGGAATATTAATATTATTGGCTGTTCCAAAAAACATTTTCATTTTCGTTACTTACCAGTCTACTACAGATTATTAAAAATCAAAAAAAATTTTAAATGCTAAGAAACTGGTCCAACAACTATTATTACAATGATAAGAAAAAATGTTTTTTTTTCAAAAAATGTTGTTTTGCTTCTGAATGTTGCACGTGTTTATGGTGAAATTGCAATATGTATATCCTGAAGAAGATATTTGAATGGACATATGTCTGTACAATGCAGAAAATGTGGCTTCTTTCTTACACTTTGTTTTCTTTGATTTCTTCTTACCTTAGTAAATATCAACTTTTTTTCTACATATTTACTCATATTTACATAATAACTCGCAAATAGATTACATTCTGTATTGTAAAAGCTTGAAAAGTAGTGTCACAAACGTTAAAGTTATTCCTTGTGAGGAGTGTGCTCTACAACATCACCTCCTGGTTTGTGATCTAGTTGTATCAATACCCAAGACAGAAAAACGCAAATTTCAATCTCGTCTTCGTACTTGGAAGCTCCACGATCCGGTCGTAAGAAGTACGTTTTCTGATGCCTTCAATTCTAAAGTTGAGAACTTACCTAACATTTCAGCTGTGATGGTGGATATCTGGTCTACGTTGAAAGGTGCTCTCTTAGAATCGACTTCTTTGGTTTGTGGCTCGTCTAGATCTCACCAATGGAGAGCTGAGACGTGGTGGTAGAATGAAAGGGTTGACAATGCAATAAAGGAGAAGAGGAAGCAATATAAGGCTTTCAAGAGAATAAAAAAGCAGGTAATGTTGGCAGATAGAAAAATTACTAAGACTGCTTACATCGAGGCCAAGCGTGTGGCTAAGCGAGTCGTTTGGCTTGCTAAATCTGAAGCCGAAAAGGAGACATTTGCCAACGTTTTTCCGAAGAGTGCTGAAGTAGAATTGCCAAGCAGATGGATAAAACAAATCAAGATGTGGTTGGCGAGAAATGTGTAAAAAATGATGCCGGTGAGTTGTCTCTATCTGAAGACCAGAAACTTAAAGCGTGGGTGGAACACTATGCTCGTTTATTGAATGTTGAATTTTATTGGCCGTCTGATTCCCTCCCTGCTGTTGAACATGTTGCAGGGCCCCCTCCTCCAGTAACAACTGCCCTTGTTACTGAAGCCATTGCGAAAATGAAATCACACAAAGCAGCTGGTCCCTTTGGCATTGTTGGCGAGATGCTACGCTCTTCTGGTGATGCAGGTGCTGAATTGGTGAGAAGACTTGTGGAAGCTGTTATGCGTGAAAGTGCAGTTCCTAGTGACTGGGATGAAAGCATCGTCCTGAATCTTTACAAAGGTAAGGGTGATGCTTTAGACAGAGGAAATAGCCGAAGACTGAAACTCACAGATCATGTCTTGAAGGTTGTTGAACATGTGGTCGAGAAACAAATAAGAGAGATGGCTGATATAGATAAAATGCAATTCGGTTTCGTCCCAGGTAGAGGCACTACAGACGCCATCTTCATCATTCGCCAGTTGCAAGAGAAATATCTCACTGTAAAGAAACCACTCTATTTCGCATTCGTCGATCTGGAAAAAGCGTTTGACCGGGTGCCTAGAAAGGTAACCTGGTGGGCAATTTGAGGAGTGGGCGGTTCGTGTTGTACAAGCCATGTATAGCAATGCCAAAAGTCGAGTTAGAGTTAATGATGGCTTGAGTGACTTGTTTGATGTGAATGTTGGTGTGCATCAAAGTTCTGTCTTGAGTCCCTTGTTATTCATCCTAGTCCTTGAAACCCTGTTCCGTGATTTCCGATCGGGTGTACCTTGGGAGCTGCTATATGCAGAAGATTTGGTTTTAGTTGCTGAGACGCTTGAAGATTGCATTGCCAAACTAAAGGTGTGGAAAGCAGGTATGGAACAGAAAGGGCTTCGTGTCAACTGCAACAAAACCAAATTCATTATTTCTGGTAGTCGTTTTGGGTCATTGCGTGACTACAGTGCTTTTCCTTGTGGTGTGGGCGCCAACTCTATTATGTGTTCCCAGTGCTTCTGTTGGATACACAAGCGGTGCAGTGGCATTGAAGGGAGGTTGAAGGATGATCCTAACTATGTGTGTCCTCGATGTTGCGGTATTGTCAGACCTATTGATGGTAGACCACTTGAGGAAGTTGATGTTGATGGTGTGGAGATTTGCGTGGATCCCTCCTTCTGTTACCTTGGTGACATGTTATGTGTGGGTGGTGGATATGATCTTGCTGCCACAACTAGGTGCTTGGCTGCATGGGGCAAATTCAGAAAACTTCTGCCTTTGCTTATGTCAAAACATATCTTGCTTAAAACCCGTGGAAAGATCTTCTCTGTTTGTGTCCGTTCAGTGATGTTGTATGGTAGTGAGACCTGGGCTCCTACAGTAACTGTCCTCCAGCGTCCACAAAGAAACGATCGTGCCATGATTCGATGGATCTGTGGTACAAAACCTAGTGACACCGTTTCATCTGCAAAGCTATTAACCAAAATTGGTGTCACTGACATTTTAAGTGAGCTTCGTTTGCGCCGCCTTCGCTGGTATGGACATGCACAACGTTCATCTCAGTACATCAAAGAGGTGATTGACCTTCCACTCCCTGGAAGACGTGACCGTGGACGACCAATCAAATCTTGGCAAAGCTGCATTGACACTGATGTTCGCGTTTGCAACCTTAAGCCCGCTCGACTGAGAAGACTGACAACGTGCTTGCCGACTGCTGTCTACCCCAACTGATGGGACACAGACAGCAGGATAATTTAAGCTCCGTATGATGATGATGATATGATGATGATGATATTTATTTATTACATAAAAAAATAAATTTATGTGAAATGTTTACTTTTTTGCTGTGGCAATAATCTGTCACTGTGACTGAGCATCATCCTCATTTGATACAAAAACAAAAAAATAAGAACCAAGGGTGTTCAGTAAAACTCTTTTATTGTATGCAAAACAAAACAAACGCAAAAATTGCATTACTCTGAAATATAAAACTTTCTTGGGAAAACAAGATTAGATGTATTTTGCACAATAATTAAAAACACAGAATATAACTGCTTTTAAGAAAATCATGATTATTATTTTTCACAAAAACAAGTTTTCTATCCTTCTGAGTGTGCAAGTGTTGTTGTAGAGATTGAGAAATATCCCCAAGAAAATATTTGAAGGCAATGTCTAAAGACAATGCAGAAATGTGGCTTTTCAATGCAGATGCAGAATGTGGATTTTTTCTATTTTTTCCTCCATAGAATGCAGCATAATTCTTAGTCTCTAAGTTGAATGAAACTTTTAAAAAACATATATCATCACGTGTAAACATGTTGGTTTTCTTTGAAAGTCTTCATCCTTCAAGTATAAATGTTACATAACGCAAAACAAAGGTAGAATATGTGATCATATGCTCGCCAATTGCTATGGTGATGCAAGCCTAATTTTGTGCTCGCCACAACTCTAGAGGCGATACTTTTGGTGATCGCCTGCCTCATTACATAATGACAACACTGCTTAATAGATTTGAAAGAGTTTGAAGTTATTTGAAATTGCAATAAAACACAAAATACTTACTACATTTTTCCCTCCAACTCCTCCACTGTTGCTCGGTGACGCTTGCTCACCACCGGGTGGGTTGTTTGGCTCTCCTGCAGTTGCCCCGGTTACAATGACATCAACTAAGTGAATTGCGGTCCAGGCAAAAGGCATGCGGTGACAGCCATTTTTAGCGCAAAAGTTCTCGGCATTGGCTCGCGATTTATCTTTGATCTACGAAAATTGTTTACTGTTCATTCATTTTTCAAAACAAAAGCTGAAACTTGCGAAAATTTGAAAGCATATATCCAACCATGTGCAACTTAGAAAATGAATGTCTTATTACAAACTTCGAATCATAAAAATTGGAATGTATTAAGCGACTTCAAGCGTTGGTGGGTCAGACAACCAAACAGAACTGGCTGGAACTTTTCCTTATGAAATTTTCTCATTATTTACTGTATGTTACAAAGAAGAAGATTAGGATTTCAGAATTTTTTACAAGTCTGTTTTTACGGTCAAACCTCTTTTCAGAATATTTCTTCTTAAAACGTTCACCTCTTATTTAAAAAACAAATTGAATTTAATGTAATGATGTTGGATATTTATTTAGACAGGGGATATATAATGTATATACCTTCTGGCTGTCAGTATCCTTCATGTAAGGCTCGGCACACTCGGTGATATCACCTTGTTGTAACACCTTCTCAAGTTTAATGACCAAGCATACTTCAGTCGATGGGTACATCACCGAGAAAATACAAGACTTGGCTAGCGTGGAAATGTCTGGCTTCCCCTTCGAGTGCATTGAAATCATTTTATTGTGCCAGTCTTCATTCATGTTGAAGTGAAAGTTCTCTGAGATCTAAATCAAGCACAAATAAATAAGTTATTTTGAAATTTTCAACTTAAATAATAATTATTTTAATAAATAATAATAATAACTGAAATAAGTAAATAGTTGAAATCGATTTACCTTCTTTTTATATTTTATATCGTATAGTGCCATCGTTGCAAATATGGGCTCAATGTCTAATTCCAATCTTTAAAAAAGGAAGCGGTTATATGAAAACAATGCAGAAATTCTTCAGCTTTTCAAGAGAAACGTTCAAAAAACTATCTTTGCCATAGCATCCTTGTCACTTCACTTTACATTAACAGGTGATACAATGTTTGTTTTAATAGGGAACAAAATAACATACCCGTGAGAGACACAATAACAATGGTATTCCATTATCTATTCCTGATTTTCTTATTGTATTCTGTTTTTCCTTTACCAAATTTACAAATTTTCAAAGGGGTCAATTACAATATTTTATATATATATATTTATTTATCAGAGGAACGTCAATAAAGCAAAATATTACTCTTTGATACAATTTAACGACTTTATTTATTTTTAAATTTTGAATTTTATTATAAAACATAGTTACTAAAACCAACATGCCCTGACATGTGGTTGGAGATGAAGAACATCGTTTTTCGTTACATTGATAAAAATAATAAATAAATAAATTGTTTGGATAAAAACATACTTTAATTCAGTACATCGTACTAAGATTCGCTGACCAACTTGCTCTTGTGGAATCGCGGCAGGCGTCCGAGTAACAAACTGCTCATCCTAATAAAGTGTAAAGTGAAAATAAAAAAACAAACAATAGATAGATAGGCAACATGTGTAGACACTGTGTAAATCTTGCAACCCAAAATGAAGCAAAGATATGACAATATTTTGTTAGGAGTCAATGTTATAATCTAGTAGAAGGGTATTCTTCAGATGATATTAGTCAAAAAGAGGGAATGCAAAGTTTATACAGAAATGAAAAATAAACAAACAATAGTGGATGAACCATAAATGTCGTAAACATGAACATAAACATAAATCACACACCTGCGCCGGTGAATAGAAGGAAAAGAGTGAATTCAGCCTCTTTTTTTGACGAAAGGTTCTGTTTTGCTGGTTCACCTCTTCAATGGGTTTGGGTTCCAGCAACCCTTGCAACAGTGGGTCAGGTTCACACGATTGCAAGTCAAAAATGCTAGAAAGATAATGAAGACAATGATCATTGCATCAATGCAATATCAATCAATTAGTAATAAAGGTTTGTTTAAAATTATTCGCGTTTCATATTCATTATTCTTCATTATTCTTCCGCATTTTCAGTACATATATATTAAAAGAAAATCTATTGTTAAATTTTTGTTTTACAAAAGAGTTACGTAATCATTTAATCAACTGATATCAATTTTAGTTTCCTTGACAACTTGAGTATTAATATTATTATGCAGAAAAACAAAACAAAAGATATACAAAAGATAACCTTAAACTTTTTTTTGATGACCTCATCAAACGATGGAACATAAGTAATGGAAGTTGCATCACGGTTATGAGTGGTCACACTGCTCCTGTTGAGTTGTGTTCACAACTTTAGCATTGTCTGCCTTACAGTCTGAACCTTTTTACTGTATCGTTACATTAATTATCTGTCTCAATAAAAAAGAGAAAATTTCGACAAGTAACGTTCGAAAAGTATATCCAACTCTATCTAATGGTTTACAAAAAGACCTAGGCATAATATCGAAATTAAATGTTTCTCACCTTGACGCCCAGCTTCCTCTGGGGGTTTCAAGCATGGCTTTACTTAGTGCGCTTTGCTTCTTATCTTCTTCTTCCTTTCGACTTTTCCCATCAACTTCGTAGTCATGACGATGTATGTTTTTCGAGAAATGATCTTTCTGCTTCTGTTTGCATTTGCTACTAAAACCTTTCACTTGATACCTTAAAATGGAAAGATAGATACTTTATACCTGGGTGAAGTGAGATCATGTTCTGAAGTTAGGAGTGAGAAATGAAAATACATTACAAGCCAAGTTACCGACATAAGATCTTACTTTCGGTTAACAATGGACCAATCTTCAGTGTATGATTTTATGCAATCTTTCACAAATGGATCATACATCAAACTAAAATTTTAACACAAATTTAAAACGTTTTACTAAGAAGTTACCAAGTCTTGTTACAATATACAATAATACCATGTTTGTATTTGACTCTTTTAATAAAATTCCACTGATTTAAAAAGATACTTTTTCAATGGAACAGCACAATTTATCGTCAATAAATAAATAAAAGAAACAAAAAAAATTTTTCTTAAAACACAAAATAAAGATATATGTAACTTCAGTGGTGGATGTACGTAACTTCAAATATTTGCAGTTTACTTTTTTATTTGAAGTGTTAGTTTACAAATTCATTACTTTGGATAATTAGGCTGACCTCAAAAAAGTATTAGTATCTTTTTAGTGAATTTAAACAAAAAATTGAGCGCCGTAGGGGTTATTTGAAGTTAACTCACTGTAGAGGTTCTGGCACTGGAACATTTAAAGTACGATGAGATCTCTTGATGGTTGTAACTTCAATGTCGTCATCTGGAAACTCCATCAACACTGAGAGCGGAGTTTTTTCTTCGCTCAATGATTGCCGCTGGAGAATGAACTCCTCGAAATCTAATGGATCCACAAGATCTTGATAGGTAGCCTGAGAAATACAATAAATAAGTTGGACGTTTGCTCGAATAATTCATTACGGAAGTAAATTTTTTGCTGATAATTGTTAATTTTAAGGGTTTTTTGCGATGGTTGGAGTGGCACGTCAACTTTTACACTCAATGTCTAGCGCTAACGAAAAGGAGTTAGATACCCTCGTTTACGCCCTACTAGGGTTAATTCTGTCACTTTATACTTTAATTTTAAACAACAAATAAGTCATAAATTGTTTCGATACCAATTTACAAACCTTTAAAATGAATCTATATATAAACTAAAAAAGATTTTTTATCAAAGTTTTTTACTTCAAAAAATAAAAAACAATTTGGTCATAATATACAATTATTAATTATAATAATTATTACTAGCTATATACAATTATATATTTATAACATATTCCATTTGTACTACTAGCATTAAATCAAAAACAGAATATTATCCAGTACTCAAATACTGGTATTTATGTCTGACTTAAAATTAACGTACTGTTCCCATGTTGCTGCTCAAGCTTGCTAGTTCTGTGAGGGAAACACGTGAGATTTGAGAGTGACGATTATTAGCCAGCTGCGTGGATTGTGCAGAAGACTGGTTTCTAAAAGAACAACGCAGTGACTAATAATAATACAATACAAGCTTCAGATTTGTTAGCATTATAATCATTAGAAACTTTGAACTGACAAGACGTGTTTTTGTGAGTGGTGGTTGTATTAACTTAAGTGTGGTTATTTAAAGGTGGTTATTTTTCAGAGATTTACACAGAATTGGTATTATTACTTTGGAGGTTCGCGTTGCAGTTTGCTGTGTATTTTTACCAGTATTTTTGGTAATATTTTTGTGATCTTGGCTGGAATTTAATCTTCTTTTTAACCGATTAACGTTCAAATTCTCCTAACCCACTGTTATCAACAACTTTTAATCACTCCCTTATTACTAATTAATTAGTAATTTGTGTTAAACCCATTAAATCCATTACTCATCTCCCTTGCAGTGCTTTTTTCTTTTCTTTTTTGATTACAACGTCCGACTGCTTGCCACCGAGTGAAGTTTTCCATTGAAGAAATTTTTATTGCAAATTATACAAAACTCCTGATAGCGGGGAAATGATGTAATTCCTGGAAAGCTGGTTTTGTTGCAGAGTCAGTATTTCACACTTTTTTAACTTTCCATTCTCTCCAATCACATTAACTTTGCATCAATGACAAGAATGAATGACTTTAAGGATCAGTTGGTGAAATTCAAGAAACATCTTATAGATATCTCATCAAAAGTAAGTAACATAGAGACTTTTATGACTGACAAACTGAGAGAAATTAATAAAAGCATCTCCCATATAAAAGACATTGTGATTAAAAATCTTGTGGAGGAGAACAGACGTCTAAGAAAACAAGTGGATAACCTGGAGGAAGATCAAGTGTATCTTGAAAAAGAAATTTACAATCTTGAGAGTTACAACCGCAGGAACAACATCGTGGTTGACGGCATTCCTGACTCTGTGAAAGATGAACATATGGAGGGGACGGTGATCAAGATTTTTGATTAAGAGCAAAATAAGTAATTAGAATGTGTTTTTTTAAAAAGCACACACCATTTGTACGGAAACAAGCAACCTGTAAATTTCTCACCAACTCTTGTATAAAAAATTGATTTGAAAACCATACCTTTGTAAGCGCTGAGCAAATGCTCTTTCCTTCCCACCTTGCGTTGACATGGTAATGTTTGGAACAATTTAAAACAATCTCAGTTACATAATTCACTGAAAAATAGATCCAACAACAGACTATAGAAAATATTTACTGCAATAAAACATGGATTTAAAATGGTTTTCTGTTATTTCAAATATCATATTTTTTATATCGATAGAGAAACGAGAAATAAGGCAATTTCAATCAGAAGATCCTATTTTTCCAAATGAATGAACAAATTAATAGGTTCTACTTTTATGTTGCGATGATTTATTACAAGGCTCTCTTTCACATCTCAATTCCTCTTGAACACTTACGGTTCATATGTCTTTATATATATGATTTCCAGACAACACTTAGTTGCCAGTGCATATTCTTACAATTATCATTTAAATACCTTTTAAATGTAATTATAAAATTTGAATAAGTTTTCTTAGTTATGACAACAAATGGTTATGAAATAAAAATGAGTTAAAATACATATATACTATATGTTAGTAAAAAATCAATCAAAAATTACAACTTGTTCTTTCGTGTTTGGATATTATCGAATTCTAATGTCGTCACAGGCAATGGTGAAAAGTTCGGCGCTATTCTGGTTTCGTCCCCCCCCCTATTTTTTTTGCTCAATTCGAATTATCTCCTAAAACTAATGATAAATTATTATCACCTTGCATGAAAATCTTTTTCGTTTTCCTTTTTTCGTTATATTTTTTACGTATGTAATATCTTAAAAAGTTTCTTGTATCGCACACTTATCAACAACGTTTCTGTTTTCTGTATGTTTCTTGATTCATTTAAGACGTGGATGGTTTCTACTGACAAAAGTAGAAAACATTTTTTCTGCAATTTTCAAGGTTTTTTCAATGTTCTTTTTTTTAATAAATACGATTTGCATAAATTGAACAAAGAAGAGGAGATAAACCGCTTTCGCTAAGATAAAAACGTATAATGCTACTAGAACTAAATACCCAAGAGATAAAAAAACATGCCAAATATAACTTTGTATGTTTCAAGCAACAAATTGTTTTTCTTCATTGAATTATTTCGACGGTCAATAGAAACCATGTCTTTTTACGCACGCAAGATGTTTGCAATGATCAAGACAATTTCATCAAGGTTTTGTTATGTCTTTTAGCAAAGGTAAACATTATGTAAATTTTCATCGCTATTTTTTTAAACTTTTAATTTAATTTTAGTTATGTTTTATTGGTTAATTGTTATTCTTTTCTGTTTCTTTCATCACAAATAACAAAAGTAATTCAAATTGAACAAAAAAACGAAACCAGAATAGCGCTGAAAAGTTCTTCCCGCTTGGCGTTTTTTTCTTCTTTTTTTTACGTATATAGCTACCACTTTTACTTCCCTTCAAAATTCCAAAATTGAAGACGATACAAACGAATACATTTCTCAACGTAAAAATCCAAACATCAAGCACTTACAGAATAATCATCAAGCAAGGAAAATAAAAATCATAAAATTCACGTCAAACAAAGCTCGCAATAACTTATTAGAATCATTCTCAAAACCTTTTAATTGAAGATAACTATGAATAGAATGTGTCATTTCTAGTCATACTGAAAGGTAATTGAAAAAGGCCAAAGCTGATGTAGAATTTCTGTTTCCATCCACCTCCCCAAAGTCTACCATATTATTATTTTTTGAAGTCTTTTTTGTTTTTACCGGACCTGTCTGGAAACGAATCTTTAATTTTTGGTAAATTCATCGTTTTCGAAATGAAAATCGTTTGAAAATTATTTAGCTAAACTTTGATTTACAATAAATGTGTTTTTATGTAAATTTTGAAGATGATTTACATTTACCAGCGTCAAGTCTGCAGAAGGCGTCCTATGCTCGTGGGTCCATCACCATCATCCCCTCAAAAGCTGATGTCAGGATAGCATAGCGAATCGATTAGTGAAAAAAATGGAAGTTTACAACTTAGCCAAACGGTGTTTTCTAACAAAAACTGATTTATAAATGATTGACAACTCAACCTTTATCCAGGGGGGAATTATACATGAATAGAATTGATTAACGTTTTGTTTTCGCTTTCATTGTACGTTAAGCGGGATTTACACACGCGAAAAGTTAGAGCGAACAAATATGAGCGAAAAAAATTCTTGAACCTGATTGGTTCATCAGAACATGCGTCACTCGAGATTTTTAGTTTTTATTCAAACCGAGTGAACTTCTAGCGCCTAGAGTTAGTGAAAAAGGAAATTGAACCAATAAGAATTCGTCATTAAATTCAAAATTGTGGGTGTCATCCGAGATTGTTTATGGAAATATTCACGATCAAATAATTTCGTTTCGCGCACCAAGTTATGATATTCTTCTTTTTGTTGGCGTTCCAGCTGCAAGATTTGCCGTGTCCAAAAACGCCTTGCAATTTTTATTTTATTTTTATCGTCATTTTGTGTCAACTCTATTTTCTTTCTTAATAGCACTAACATTAAAAATAAATTTTTGCCTTTACTTCCTTCCATTTTGAACAACATCATTAGAAAACCATGTGATTATAGCTCGCATGTTTTCGCTCAAATTTCTTCGCTCATGTAAATGGAGCAAATGAATTTTTGTTCGTGCAAACAATGTTTTTTAACCAATCAAATTTGAGAGATTTTTTCGCTCAGATATGTTTGCTCGAACTTTTCGCGTGTGTAAATCCCGCTTTACCCATCGTATGACAGTCAATATTTCGCTTAAATATTAATTGTAAGCGCCTGTAATTATTCTTTAATTTAATTTATCAGTATTTTTATATTTCATGTTTTTCATGTTTTATTTTTTTTGCTCAAAAATTTTTAATATCAATGTCCTCGTCTCCCTCCGAATCCTCTTGAATGACTAAGTCTTCTGGACATTCGATTACACTCTCCCCCCATCGGGTACAAACGGGTTAGGTTCTGTAGAATTTATGAAATCGAACTGCTTTTTGAGCATCGACCGCCCTTCACTACAAGGTTGATCGTTTTTGAAGCAAGTAATTTCGTCATCTTGACTCCCATCTGTGGCATATGTTAAAGCACAAGAAACAAATGCTTTTTGTATGGTCTCTTTGCTTAGCTTTTGCCAGGATTTGACAATCTTCTTTCAGTTGAAAGGAATAACAGAAGAATCATTGGTAATGCGGATTCTGGGCGCTAAAAATTCTCACAAACTACATCGCGCAATATTAATGCATAGTGCATTTAAACATTTAATTTTTTCTAGCTTTCTTTTAATAATCAAAAAGTATTTATTATGATTAAGAGGGAAGCTTATTCGAATTATTTAGTATTTTGGCCGTTAGGAAGGGCGCTTATTCGAGGGGAGCGTTTAATCGAAGTATTACGAAAGACAATTTTTATAAAATCTATAAAGTCAAATCTATTTTTATACATAAGTCTAACTTCAGACAACAGCGTTGGACAGCGCAGACAGAACAGCTTTGGACAGCGCAGACAGAACCCTTTTTATATTCAAATCTATTTTTATACATAAGTCTAACTTCCAGACAGACAACAGGGTGCAGACAGAACAGTTATAAACAATAATTACACATACTGCAGTGGTAGAGAAAGGAAAGTTATTTTTCAAATGAATGTTTTAAACTTATCAGCTCAGATACCTGACAAGCAGTAAAGTGTGCTTTTTTGCAACAGTGTGGAATTTTACACAATCCAAGAGTTTGTGCAAATTGTCATGACATGGTGCTTTAGTTGAGAGACCACAGAGATCGCTGGAGGTGCAACTCAAGACAGTGTCAAACAGAAGTCGGCTTAAGAAAAGACACTTGTATTGTAGATCCTCGGCTCCCAAATATAGGCATTATTTTTTTTATTTATTTTATATTTAAATGACGTCTATTAAGTTTTGTGAACGCGAGTTGCTTATGAACAAAAACACAGTTGCTGATTGGAATAACTTTTTATGCGATGTTTGTGCAATAGACTTGCTCCATAATCCAATTGCTATTGGTGGACCAAATTCCGTAGTGGAGATAGACGAGAGTTTGTTCACTCGAAGAAAAAATAAACAGCAAGGAAGTGTTTCTCCTCAACAATGGGTATTTGGCAGTATCTATCGAGAGACAAGAGAGTGTTTTATGTACGCTGTTTTATTTTGTTGGTCCTGCATGTGAACTGGTGCCAATACCCAACAAGTCGGGATTAGTTGGAAATTGGCAAAAAGCGCAACAAGAAGCAAAATGGGACACATCGTGCAATGCTTGACTCTTACCTGTATGAATGGGTGTGACGACAGAGACAAAGAAATTTGAATTTGTTAGACAACATCTTCTGCATCGTTGCATATTGACCACCTGATTATAGTTTATAGTTTAATAACTGTTTGTTTATAGTTTATTGCTTATTTACATTTCAGTTTTGTTAACATAAAAAATTAAAAGAGTTGTCGAAATCTATGAAACTAACAGAAAAGTGCCACTGAGACTAATGTATTTTATAGTATCTGGAAGCAATAAATGTCTTCTAGGTAAGATAAGACAATGCATGACGTTCTAGAAACAACAACATATACACTCACACATGTACACTCGAAACCTCACGGGACGGAAGAAAGTTGTTCCACTTATTGAATATTTTACTTATCCAATTTCAAACTTAAAGCTTGCTTCATATTCTTTGCAAACTACTTTTCGACCATTCCTGAAATTTTAATAGTACACCTTGCATTTTTTCCGACTTTCTTCCGCAAAAACAACTGAAGTCCATGATGGTTTCGATTGCACTCATAGATTTGTTTAGCGTGCTTGGTCTACTCAAAGCATGTTGATGTATGGTTGTTGACTGGTAGGTCTGCTTCTCCAAGCGACTCTGTCCAATAGATCGGCATTCGTTATGTGCTTTCTAGCATTCGTGTAGCAAACGATAGATTTATGGATGTTAGGACAGGTAATAGGAATTTACCCCAAACAGATCTAATCAGTGGCGTAGGAGGCGGGGGCGTGGGCGGGGGCACGTGCCCCCCATTTGTACAAATGTGTTGAATATTTGGGCAACTAAAAGTTTTTTCGGGCAACTCTATAGCCTAGAGTCTTTGACCAATGACCAACATTTAAGGCAACGCTTATAGCTACAACAAACAGGGGCGGATCCAGGAAAATATTTTATGAGTGCGGGATGAAGGAACCTGTGGGCGAAGCCCTCAGAAAAATTTCTGGTTTCTGTTGTTTTAAATAAATTCATATTTATTGCGATATTTCTTTTAAAATTTTATAGGTGTTCAAGCACCCTGAGCACCCATCTGGATCCGCCCCTGACAAATCATAATTTTAATTATTTAATTATTTAGTTTGTTAGCTGTTATTTAACAAGTTTGTTAGCTGTTAGTTATTTAGTACCCAGAAGTTTTAGAATGAACTGTTGATTTCGTTCTCCAAACATGGCATTCAATGCTTGGACAAATCTCTTGCACCAGAAGTTGTCCTATGGTTTTAGGGACCTCTAGTTCCACTGCATTTTTTATGTAGCCAGTGTGAGGACCCAAAACAGATGATTGAGTCGTTTCCTATGGGTTTTCTACATCTTTCCGTTGATATACTTTTGGTCGGGTCATGTAACTAAATCTCGAGTATGTTTATAGATTGTTCCAGTTTCTTTGAAATGATTCTTTTTGTTAATATTTTTTTTTATTTCGCAAAATCTAATCACAGTTCAGCTTGCCATTGAATAAAAGATTTAAGCTTGAATTTATAATCCCTTGTAAATAAGCCGCTAGAGTAAAAACGGTTTTGTTTGTTTCGTATGCAATTTTTAGCCATTTTTTCTTTCTTTTTCGATGCAATTTAATACTGTGGTCCTAAAATTTGTAATGCACTTTAGCCAATCTAGAAAGTTGAAATTTCAAAATCTTCTGGAGCCTCCTTACTTGATAAACACGTCCAAAAAAGGTCCGTAATATTACAATTTCTTCAAATAAAAATATGTGGCTACACCTCTGCGCTATCACCACACTTTGACCAATCACTCCCTATTGCTGTTGGAGTTGGTTTTTACAAGCATTTATCACTAGCTTAATGTAGCTACGCAACTATGACCTCCCTTATGATTACTTTCAAAGCCTTATATTTGTCAGTAAAACCCGTTGTAGCAAATCTTCGTTTGGATGCAAACGCTAGAAAAAAATGACGCTGTCATTTTGAAACAAATAAAAATGATTTTTGATTGCATCAAGGATTTTCATGAAATTAAAAATCGAAAGTTTTGACGCAAGATTCGAATGTTTTGATACAATTCAAACATTTCCACGACGTTTTTAACAAATGTTCCACTTAGGCAAAGCAATATTGCTCATAGGACTGAAAAAGTTGGTCCCACTTAATGAAAGTTCCAGGTATCCGAATTTATTAACAGTGATTTGCTAAAGTTAATACAAAGGACCGAGAAAAATGGTTCCACTTTGTGGAATATCCACTTATCCAGGGTTCCATTTAACGACCGTACACTGTACTTATGACCCAAAGCTTTTAATGTTCATGGGAAAAATACGTTTATACTTTCCCTTAGGCATGCTGATTACGAAAATATATAGCTCAAAGTTCTAGTTGCTGAAACGTTATATGCAGTCAAAGAATGTCAGCTACAAAACCTAATTGCTTCACTAAACTTTTGTCTTACGTCTGAAATAATCTAACTTCGCATTAATGATGACGCTACCGTTGTGTATGGGTATGAAGGGTGCGCATGCGCATTCTATTTTTGTGGTTTTATACCTTGATTGTCGAAAGAATGACTATTTTCAAGCAGTTAAGTTATTAATGTGAGGAAGGCGATCCATAAATTTAAGATGTTGATATATATTATTAAGTTTGGAAAGTTAGCCATAAATATGAGAGAGAAATTAGTTTGAGACGATTTTGCTTAAAAGTAAATTATAACAATAATATTTTGGTTACTAATTCATTAAATATTTTTATTTCAAAGACCAATTATTAAATTTAGAAACTTTGTGAATGGTCTCTCTACCCATCGGTCTACCCATCGGTCGTTTCAATTATGTTTTCTGAAATTCATAGGAACATTTTTTGCGTGTAACCAGGAACTGATCAACTTTAATTCACTCCACCCATACTTCTGTATCATAAATTTATGTTTTTGTCAGTCATCTTCAAGCATCAACTTATCTTACGGTCGCATATACAAGGTGGTCTCAACATAGACCACTGAGCAACGCCACATTTGACTTCTGAAAAGCTATAGGCACTTTTCAAAAACACTATTTTCGTTTTAAGAGATAATCCGTTAATTTTTTTGACAAAATTCCCTCTAATTCCCTACTGCGAGGGTTTTTTCATTAAAATTGAATGACCAACTGCGTCCATAGACCTTTCAATCTGTCAAAAAGTCTGCTAATGTTAAAACGTATTGTTCAAAACCACATGAGGACTATTAGAGAGTACGCCTCTGAAACCCTAACCATAATTGCATAATCCAAAGATCTCTGAAATGATTTGACTCGCTTTCATATGAGGGAGGTTTCTGTTTATAGTTGTATTTACAATAAGATTTAAATTTTTTCGGTTCACTGAGTTGAAGGCTCAACTTATTATTCTCGAGAAGAAAATGTTATTGAGATTTTGCTTGAAGACCAACCACCAATGAACAATAAACGCGAGCCAAATGAGTTGCAGTTTTCAACGCAAGTAATCAGCCTAAGTTCTTTACGTAGTGTAGAAAGGTTTAACCAATCGCAAATCACCTCATTAAAAGATTAGTCTTAAAAGGTTTTGTATGGATACACTTTACTCCATGCCCTATCTTCAAACTTGAAAAGTATCATTTTTGCGTCTAACTTCGCAACTTTTTTAACTATTCTCCTAAATACTTTATCAACTCTGATCAGGGCCATCGTTAGAGATTGAAGCTTGGAGGGGTTACGAGCACCAGATTTGGCGAAAAACTTGGGGGAGGGGGGGGGGTAATTTCCAGAGACCATCGTAGGTCACGAATCAATAAAATGGTGGTTTAGGGAGCGAAGCCTTTTTGGAAAATTGAAAGCCAGAAATACTTTGAAAAAATTTTCGTATAAGGATGTTTTAGACGAAAAAGGGAAATGTCCGGTTGGTAAATGTCCTGGGTGGTAAATGTCCGGGTGGTAAATGTCCGGGAACCGATAGAACTGTACATGCTCACTGTACATTCTGTTTCTGGATGATAATCAATTATTTTTGGTTTTTGCAAATTTTCCGATAGCTTTATGATTCCAGAAGTTGCTTAATTAACCTTGTTGCATAATTCTACACATATGTTAAATCCACATATGTATTGTGAAATATTGGCACAACACTGTTTCGAATTTTCCCAAGTTGACCGCAATCTCCTACGTTGTGCAGCTGATGGTTTAAGTTGTAATACAATTATTAAAATTTATAAAACAATGTTAATAATTAAAATAAATAATTATAACAACAACCTCTCTTTATAATATTCCAGAAATCTGTCAAATATGGTATCTTCCCAGATGCATTTAAGTTAGACCAATTTTGAAATCATGAGATTCTTCTGTTTTGGGCAACTGCAGAGAAATATTGTCTGCTCTTAAGATTATTGAAAAAATCATATATAACCGAATTGATAGTTTGTTCAACCAAAACAATTTTGTTTTACGCAAAGGTTTGGTTTGAAAAGAACACATCAACATATCATGCTACAATTAATAAATGATATAACTAGAGCTTTTGCAAGACAAGAATTCACGATAGGTGTTTTCGTTGACCTATCAAAAGCTTTTGAAAAGAAAAACAGTCTTAATGGAGTCCGAGGGAATTGTTAAAATATTTTTTTGCTTTCTTTATACAGATTTGCAGATTGTGTTAACCACCTAATAGTTGATATTGTATTATTTTTTTCTACAACCGGAAAATAAAACACACACAAGTTTTATATGCGTCAATGTAATTTCTTTGAAAATCAATTGTTTCGTACGGATGTATAAGGATATAAGGTGGTTTTATCAAAATAAACAATATAGTTTTATTACATGTAAGTCTACTGAGACTTACTACTAGACTGAGACTGGAACAGGAAAAACTGAGATAAGATTCCACCAATAATAATACTTACACTGGCGAAATCGATATCATTTTAAAAATATCGAACATGAATGGCCATTCTGTAAAGTATGTGTTTAACCATGACTGAACGGCAACTATTAAAAGCAATCTTTTAAATTTGCATTAATTTATTGATAGTGTGACCAAGGTTTTTGTACTTTTTTATTTTCAGGAGAAAATCTCGGCAGTATCAAATTCTCTTTAAAAATTGTTGTTATCGGACGGGCCTTGTTGAGCTATCTTCAGACTTTGGCAAATTTTAATAGTTTCGAAAATCGACCTTTTATCTTTTCTGTGAGACATTGTAATGCAACCAAGTAAGTTGTGAATTTTGTATAAACTTGAAACTCCTGGAACTTTTTTACTTTCTTCAAACTTTGACGACTATGCTGAAAATATGTACTGTGTAATTTTCATCCGATATAAATATATTTTATATATATTAAAATATTGTTGTTTTTTAGAATGACGAAATCAGATTTGGTGGTTATGCTAGAAGGATCTTTAAACTTTAATACACGGTCTTCCCCAAGTAAAACTTTTAACAAAAAACATTTTAGCAAAACACAAGGTTTATAGATTGTTAGTATCTGTTTTATTTGTTATTTGCTAAATTTCCACATTTCCATTTTTGAAATGGAGCTTAGCAGTGTTATTGAAAATCAGTTCAAAGTTCCAACAACATGCGAAAGTCAGATTACAGTTTCAAGTCAATCACCATCTCCAGATCATGATTATGCCTATCATAGATCGCAACTTCCTTTTATCAAATACAATTGGAGATGGCTTGTGCTGAGTTGTTATTGCTTACTCTCGCTATCAGCTGGATCGTCCTGGTTGTGCTTTCCAGCTGTCTCCAATATTATTCGAAAGTATTACAATGTTGGCCTACTCGAAGTAAATATGCTTTCCATCACATTTGGGTTTTCAATTGTAATATTTTCAATTCCATTTGGAATGGTTTTAGATAAGTTTGGTTTGGCGGTAGTAATACGAGTTTCGGCTTTCTTGAATTTTTTGGGCGCTGGCATACGATATTTTGGAAATAACGAAGCATATGGCTATTGGTTTTTATTGGTAGGCAACACAATGACAGCAATCTCTGTGGCCGGTTTTTTATTTCTACCAGGAAAAATAGCAGTTTCGTGGTTCGGCAAGCATGAAATGGGAAAAGCAACATCGATTTGCGTTGGATTTGATGCACTTGGCACTGGAGTGGGATTTTTACATGCGACAAGGATGATCAGAAACAGTGAAAACATGTTAGACATTCAAAATGACATGAAGTACTTTTTACTTTCGCAGTTGATTCCTGCCGGATTTGTCTTTGTTTTTGTTTTAGTGTTTGTGCGGAAACAACCAAAAACTCCACCAAATATGTCTGAGCTGGAATACCAAAATCAATTGGAGCGGCTGAAACAAATTAAAGATCTTAAGAACAGATACAGGGGTGAAGCTATGCCTGCTGTTGAGCCTTCAGTAATTATGGAAATGAATCAAAATTTATCTTTGAAAACATCAATCATTGGCCTACTGAAAAATTTCAACTTTCAGCTGATAATTCACATGCAAGGCATCACTGCTTCAATTGAAGGCATATTTGAGCTCCTTTTGAATGAAATGCTTATAGAGTTGTACCCTGGTATGGAGCAAAACATTGGCATCGTTGGATTCGTTTCTATATGCTTGGGTTTCGCCGGAAACATTCTGATAGGGATAATTGTTGATAAGACAGGCTCGTGCAAAAAGGTGTCTGTAGTGATATTTTCACTATCGCTATTAAGTTGTGCAGCGTGGTACATTCTAATGCGATTCTGGCACAGTTTCATTGCACAGTCGGTCGTGTTTTGCGTGTTGATGTCAACGATAACATCGTATTACACAATAGCTTTCACGCACAGTTCAGAAGTCCTGGAGTCGTTTTCGCCTTCCGCCGTTGGAGTTTTGTTGGTGCTAACCTCTCAGATCTACGATACCATCTCATCGGTTGTTGCTACGGAAATTTTGGAACACTTTGGTAGTTCAGCGGTAAATTTTTTTGCAATTATTCTTTCGTTTGTTGCTCTCTTTTTGTCGTTTTTAATCAGGAAAAAAATGTCTGGCAGGATAATTTCTTTCGACACAAGTTTTTAAGTTGTATATTTTGAATATATATGTATGATTTTGGATGGTTTATTCTGATTTTACAGTAGTATATGATATGAAGGAAATAAATTATAATATATATATATATATTAGATGTGTCACGCACTGGTTTAAGACCAGATTGTACCTGTTTTAAAAACTTGTTTGCTTTTAGCTTGAAAATCACTTCACAAAGTAATGCTGTCGTCGTCAACTTTACTGGTTGACTTTTGGGAAGTACTAAAATATCGAATTTTCTACTTGTTTTCAACGTCATAATATGAATTACAGCACAATCTTGATAACTCGAACCCCGTTTTAAGTCGAACTCGCGATAACTCGAACTATTTTCTATTATCCTTTCCTAAACTCTCAAAGTATTTTAGTAGGTCGTTTGCGGTTTGAGTTTTTATTGATTTACCTTTATTTGATCACTCAGAACCTTTTGTAAAAACAAACTAACTTTTTTAATATCTAAGTTACTCGTTAGGCTGAAGTTTAACAAGATGTAGCTTGTAGCTTTTGAAACGAGTAGAAATTTGAACATCAGAAAGGTCTAAATTCTCAAATTTCGCAAGTATTGCGAAACTCAGAAACGTTACGTGTGTGTAGTAATTGCAAATATTTTACACAAGTAAACAATGGGTGACAGGTTTATTTACGTAGTTCTTTCGGAATTTCCACTCAGTTTTTCTCGTATACTAGATTGTATATAAGTACAATTTCTTAAAAAAAGACAATTTTCGTTTCACAAAAAAATGGTAGAAATTTTATGAAAAATAGAATTCGCTATTAATTATTAATGTCACATCCGCTTTTACGGATTGAAAATGTTTTAACTAATAATGACAAGAAACCGCAATATTTTCAACAAATTTGATGAGTTTTAGCCCTTCAGGGTGGCCACTCGACATCCTGATCCGTTGCCCACTCCATTGTTTCTACATTCGTTTTATTAATTCGTGCTCATAATGCATTCTGGGAGTTGATTAAACCAAAACAAACATTTTTTGTTTTCAAACTGGAATGCACACAGCGATTTCCAGTGTTGACAGATCAATTGTTATTCGCCGAGGAGTGTGTAAATCAAAAAGTTGAACATATGTGGGAAGTTTATTTTGTTTTTTTTAGCAAATAGTTAGTCTCGTTTTCCAGTCTACTATAAGGGAGGAGACCTCTCAGAAATTTTCAATTTTTTCGAATTTTTTATTTTTGCTATATAGCTTCCAAAATTATCAAGGAATTAAGATTTTCAAACCGTTTTTCAAAATCTTTTTCGGTTTTAAAGATATTTAAAATTTTGTAGGATCCATCAGTCAAAACGCCCCTGGCAACGTCGAAAACCCTCAGAAGCACCTGATTTTTGCACTTTTGGGGGCGTTTAAAGCGTTTTTTTATTACAGAGCAAATATCTACTTTGGTTTCCGGAAATCTTTGATCATATATTGAAACTTCATTTTTTCTTTTGCGTTTTTTCTCAGAACATGCATTTTTGAACGCCGGAATAAATATCTTTAGAACGGTTTGAGCTTTTAGAGTGAAATTTTCAGTGATAGTTCAAAACAATAAAACCTACAAAATGAATGAGGAAGATTTCTGAATTTCAAATTTTATTCACATAATGTGGCGAATTTCTGAAAATTCAATTTTAACACTGCGGTGGGGAGCATGAGAAAAAAAAATTAAAAATCTGTTTCACTCACTTTGTAGGTCAATGTTCTAGTAAGGTTCTCTAAAAAACTTAGCTTCCATAATGTGTTAGTTGAAAGGCTATTTGTTCCAGGGCTAACCATATTTTTTGCTATTTTTTACGGTTGCTATGGCAACTGTCAGCCATTTTGTAATTTTTTCTCCAGGAATGTTTTTCTTTTTTCATATGTTATCAAACTAACGTATTGAATTTGTCTCAATAACTGTTGTAATTAATGAAAATGCCTTATCCGCGAAAATTTATTAATTTAAAATTTACTTTGAAACAATAATTAAGTGATAGATTTTTATAGCAATTTCGGAATCAACTTTTCTCGATTTGCCAATCTGTTCTCAAAAGTTTACTTCCCTGAATGTGGATAATCGAGACTAGTCAAAAAAGCATAGCAATTTTGATTGGCGGAATACAGATCTATTGGTATTTGATGAACTTGGCAGTCGATGAATGGAGATGTTTGTGGAAACCATTCTTACGGAAGCAAACAAAATTATTCGTTTGTTGATTCTATCAGTTGATGACATCAATAACTAAAATACTACAAGTAAATGTATCCAAATCATCATATTCTTATGGCATTATTTCTACGAGAGTAAACGTTTATTTTTCTAAATTCATCTTGAATCTCATTACAAAAAAGTGCACGAAAAACGAAGATACTTGTTTCCATAACGATGGTAACCCACACTTTATTGTCGTCAAGTGATTAAGAGGATTTTGGAGTTCTAAAACTCTATTTTTTACGGCCATCTTATTAACGCAAAGTACAATGTGCCATGTTGTATTAAACAGCTTTATTAGTGTATAAAAGAAGTCTTAGGTAGGGTCCATGATCCCAATACACGTTTTTTTTTATACGAAACTAAGCTTTTGGGTCTCTAGGCAGTTTCTTACAGATTTACCCTAAATTTACTAGAAAAGTTTCTTAAGGGTTTCTTATTATATCAGAATAACTTTTTATAGCGCTTTTTCTTTTCTTTTGCTTTAAAAAACAAATATTTCACAAGTTTCTTGGAATAGAGTGAGCTTACTGTAGTAGTTTCTTAGGTTTGCGAGCTCAAGTGACTAGAGTTTCTTATAAACCGGTTTTTTATAAAAAAACAACGTATTACTTGATCACGTGGTTCACGTTTCATTCATTCAGTATATTTTCGTACAAGCAGTTATTTCAGTTACATCTAGTGAAAAAGTAAATCGTTCAGAAACTTTAATAGAGCAATGTAAAGGAAACAAAAAGCTAACTAAATTGAATGTAAGTAGGGAACATCAAAATGCGCATTGCGAAGAAAGGATATGAACTGGTAGAAGAAAAGTACAACAAAGCAAAGGCCATCTGGAAGCCTATAGTATACTATTATCCAAATACTTCCCACGGATGGGCAATCCACCGAAAGTAAAAAGCAAACGGAAGACACGAAATAAACGATGGAAAGATAATTCGAGTTTCCGACACATCGGCAAAAAACTATCATGCTAACCCTTTATGAAACGTCTGACTTAGTCAACAAGTCCATCTTTTAGTTTTTATAATCTTTTGTTATGAGATAGATATTGGATTGCATTCATTGTTGATTCTTCTATTTATAATACCTCGCCTTTTATATGTTTGATTTTGAAAAAAATACAAAAAAATAAACATAAATAAATAAAGTCTTTCACATTTTTCACATTTTTTATCTTTTTTTATATATATACATGTGAGAAGTACCCACGACGTTGCTCGTGGCAACGAACGTTTTCTAAGTAAGATAAGATAATGCACGAAATTATTCACATACCTATGTATACGCTAAAAAAAAACAACAACATAACAAGATTTTTTACTCACCCTTTATCATCAAAACATTGATTGAAAGTGTTTCAGTCATTTCCAATTTCAGTCAAATTTAAAAACTCCTTAATGCTTTATCCATGAGTAATACTCAAGGGGCTTGCAAAAACTCTTAGAAAATGTTTAAAAAATTAGAAAACAACTTTTTTGAAAATATGAAAACATCGAGTGTTCGTGGCATGTTAGGTTTTCCAAAACAAAGTTTAAGTCATTTACTTTAGGTCTTAAATCTTATTTATATCTTGTAAAAAAACATGTTATATACAAAATAAAATCTGTTACCAATGCTTTTGAAAATACAGGAAAATAATTAAAGTTTAAAAATAACATTCGAAAATTAGTCAAAATGTTTCTTCCCAAAACGATTGAAAGTTTCAAAAGATGGAGTTGCACGAATGGTGGATCATTGAAAATCTTAATAAAGAAAAGATGGAGTTGCACGAATGGTTGATCATTCAAAATCTTTGCACCTTCGAAGTAAAAACTTCCTCTTACTAGCTAGAAAAGTTTAACTTTTGGTAGAATAATTAAAATAGGGTTCTGGATTCTTTCCACTATCAATCTCCACAATTTGGGTTCGATTAAAAAGATGGTCGGTAAACCATGTTACATCTAAAGGATGTATGCTAACTTCGAATGTAAACTATTTCAACAAAAATATATTAGTTGCATGTTCGGCTATCAGTATAATTTCAAAAGTAATAAAAAATAAGTTTTACATGTATTTTCAGATAATACTTTAAATATTCGTTATATTTGAAATAATTTGTGTTTTTTCTTTCGTAATAAAACAGGGTTGAAATGAGTGCGATTTTAAGTGACATCCATCGTTACAGTTAAATAATTTGTTGAAAAGCGATGTCTATACATTTATAGGGTTTTGTGATAAAACTAAATCAGCCCCTACTACTCACTAATTTCCAACACTCCTTGAAATCAACTCGCTTTTAACGTGTTTAGCAAGCTATATCTTTGTTACTGTTATTTATATTATATGCATAATAGTATGTATTTTATTTCATAACGTTTGTTGTAAATTGCTGATTAGTAAAATACATAAATGATGTATGAATGAATGTAAATTTTTTAAAGTATTAAAATATATGCAGTTTACGCAATAACCGTTACCTCTAATATAAGACCCGTCTTCAATTACTTGAACACACCTTGTGTTCCCTGAGAGGGGGCTAGAATTAGAAGGAGGCTAGTATAAGAGGGGGTCTATTATTCCTAGAATGAGGTTTAGGAGGGGAAATGAAATAAAAAAATTCGATATCACTATTTTTATATAAAAATGTTTACTCAATATCAATGTCTGACGCATTCTTTTATACCAGCATTAATTTATGTCCTTGGTTTTGAAGAGTTTGAAACTTCAGAAATTTGTTATCAAACCATAGAAAAACTCCTCTTTTGATTCGTCACTGCCTAGCAGAAAGCAAATTGATGTAGCTACACCGCGCACCAACAACATTTCGATTGTCCGCCTCTCTAAATTTGCGAACACGTTGGTATTTCACTGGGGATTGGAGATGAGTTGTTACATTTTAGTAGCATCGACGAGTGGTTCAATACGATATATATAAATGGAGAATTTTTATCGATTATCTATGAATGAAGACTATGGCAAAAAATTAAACGTATATCTATTAATGTTAAACAACTTGAAAGAAATATTCACTCTTTTACCATTTGAAATACGAGAATATTTATAACGATTGCACGTAACAATATCGTATTTTAGATGCGATACGGATGCGAAATTTTGTTGTTGTTTGAATTGGAAAAGTTGAAATTTGCGATGAATAAAGGTTAACCAGGAAATCTTGTGTAATTCAAGTGCTCTAGTTCATACTCGAATGAACTCCTTTCATTTTCCTTCAAAGAGACGGTCGCATCTTGCTTGAATGTCTTGCGATATAAAGAACAGGAAATAATAAATAAAATATCTTAAACTTCACGGGCAGTATAAAGAACACTTTAGTTCACAGGGACAAGAAAGGAACTCTGCAGTAGTAAACCATCCTTTACACAAATTTACATTATTTTCCTATATTTTATTAAAAAAAATTCAAACTTCCTCCACAAACACGGATTCCTGTGGACAGAGCTTTAACTCTTTGAGAGTTTTGCCGAAACTTTCCTCGGAGAGCTAAAAATAACAATCGAAGATTCTAAACGTGCACCTAGCAAAGTTGAAATTTCTTAGAATTTGACAAATTTGAGGCGCAACGGTTTTTAAACTTAACTTTTTGCGTTATCAAAAAATCTCTCAAAATGCAGATTTGCACCACTTGTGCATCCGACAAGAGTATCCTTTTACCTGTCTGCGAGGGAAATTCGTCACCATTCTGTGTTGACTCATGTTATAGCCTTTAGATGCGACGTACAGAACCAAAACCTGCGCGAGATATAAACAGCAAGTGGTTACAACAAGGAAATGATACCGACGCCAACCATTTCAAAAGGAAGGCTTAGATAACGGGAAATAAATTTCGTTGCGGTTTGAAAATCTTTCGTGCATTGTTTTACTTAACATTACAAATACCTACAATGCAACACTTTTCCAATTTCTCTCTCCATTAACCTTTCAATATTTGGGAAATTTGTTAATCATGATTGTAGCAATAAAGGGCAGTTCTCGACGATAATAGACAGAGGGAATTAAAGTTGAACCTAGAATAAATTAGCAGGTAATGATGCTTGGATCTCGATGAATATTTGCAATATATTAGTCATGATATTTATTGCCTTTATGACTAAAATGTATGCATTTTTCAAATTTTCAGTTTCATATTCGTTTTTTTCAGCTATTTGATAATCTGTATGCAAATTTTCATCAAGACCAAGCATCTTAAGAAACTACAAATTTTCGAATTTTGATACTTTTTATTGAAATACCTCCATTGACTAAAACAGGTGGCATTTCTTTTGCTCAAAAGAGGGCAAGGAAGGATAAAAGTATGCTAATGTACATAAAATTGCGCTTCTAATGGTATCAAACATCTTTACCTGCTAATTTATTCTAAGTATAACATATATTTGGCCTAATTCTCCCTGTCTAAAAGACCAATCAAACGGTCTTCTATGAGTACCGCGGTTGTATGTATATATGTACATCGATAAGAGACCGAGTAAAATACTTCGAGATAACGAATATTCGAGTTATCGGGAGTTTTTATAAGAAACTATTAGGAGAGGGGAATGGAAAAACAGTTTGAGTTAACGCGAGTTCGACTTAACGGGGGTTTTGCTTATTGGCGTTTAAATATGAAGTTCGTTTCGTGCGCTGTTTACATGAAACTTTCAACATAGTAATAATGACAGCTTATCAAGAATGCGGTAGATATTCAAGACATTTAACTTCTCCACTTTTAAAACCACACCTCTAGTTTGTCAGCAGAAAGAAACCTTCTGGCTTGGCGATCACCGTTCGGAAAGCGGAATAAAATTTTCGTGATATTGTTAGCACCGGGCGGAGGTTCATCGGGGAGCTGCTCTATACAAGATAGACGTTGCGCCTGCGAGAAAAAAGTATCCATATATTCATTCATTTTGTGCTCTGTAAATACCATTTTCACGATAAATACCTCTTTGATTTGAGCCTCCTGTTTCTCTTGCTCCTGCTGTAAAACCTCTTCAACAGCGCGATCTTGTTCCGCTTGCGCCTGTAATTGGTTAATTGAATGAAACGAGCAATCTCATTGGTCAATTAATATTGGTTAATTGAATGAAACGAGCAATCTCATTGGTCAATTAATATTGGTTAATTGAATGAAACGAGCAATCTCATTGGTCAATTAATATTGGTTAATTGAATGAAACGAGCAATCTCATTGGTCAATTAATATTGGCTAATTGATTGAAACGAGCAATCTCATTGGTCAATTAATATTGGTTAATTGAATGAAACGAGCAATCTCATTGGTCAATTAATATTGGCTAATTGATTGAAACGAGCAATCTCATTGGTCAATTAATATTGGTTAATTGAATGAAACGAGCAATCTCATTGGTTAATTGAATGAAACGAGCAATCTCATCGGTCAATTAATACAGATTTAAAACATATTTCTTCTAACTTCTAATAATAATAGCTTGAGAATATAAACGCTATAAATTATATATATTATTATTCAAGAAGAAATTATTTAAGAGAAATCTCTATACTTCAACTTCCTATAGCGCGAACGCAAAGGATTCCAAATTTTTACAGTACTATGTAACCCTTAACATCGTGTGGTACTTTGGAGACATGTTTTGTGATGAAATATAAGCAAGAACGATTCCAGATGACGTCACCTTGGCTTTGTCAGCAGCAAGTGACTCGTAGAATGCGGCATCTTGTTCTTGTTTCATAGCGAACCGTGCATTTCTCTCCTCCTAAGATGTTTTTACAAAATCAACAGAAAACTACAGAGCAAAAATCACGGAGTACAAAGTGACTCCATTTACAAGTATTTCTTGATTGTCTGATTTCGAACAAAGCTTCTTCGGAAAGATAACAAAACAATCGATAAATTAATTGAGCAAAAAAGATAATAAAAATGAAGAGAAGCAAGCAGAAATATTAGGTATTAAGGAAAACCAAGAACCTCAATTACATGTACTGTATTATATGTTTTAAAAGAAGAAGAGAATATAAATACACTTTTATGTATTTATTTAAATATATCTATATCTACATAGTGACGTTTTGAAATTGTGTAGTGGAGCCTACAGACGTCCGCAGAATTACTTGATAATTACAATTTACTTAGAAACACCAATAAGCTAAGTTCAGAAAATACTTAGTTGTCGTTAATCAATTTTATATGCCGCTATGCTATACCATGAGCTTTACCTCAGCTTTGGCTTCGATATTTTTGGTCTGTAGGAAGACCTCATAGCTGTTTAGAAGTTGACTCATCAGCTGATCCAAAGATTGATTGCCTGCAAGAAAAGCCACAACAAAACAATATTGCATATAATAACAAATGGGGTAAACTATTTATGGCAAAAATTATAAAAATGGGGTAAAGTATTTATGGCAATAATTATAAAAATTAATTTATTTCTTTGTTTGGAAGATAAAGTAGATTGATCACTTCACCAAACGCATAAACCTTTTACAGCAAAGACGTCATGTGGTAATAATACTGCTATTGTTGTTACAAGTGCATGTAATTTGTGGAATTGATTTATTATTGAATCAGCATTTCATTTCAGATCATTTCATCAACACAAGTAGTTTCACAGCACAATTTCAGCATCGAGTCTTTATTAATAAATGAATTAGTGCTCAAATGTTGATTGGCGTAACGCCTCCGCTTAGAATGGGTGTAAGGTGTGTAAATTGTCTCAGACAATGTGTGGATAACTCCGTAGTTTAGAAAAACCATCAAGTTGTGACAACAAATTAAATTAAAAAATTAAAAAGAAAATTCACGTTGAGGTACCAATAAATTTCTCTTTAGGTCATCACATTGAATAACAGTAACAGGTGATCATGCCTTCCATTAGCACAAACAATTTACCTTGAAGATATTTTCATCCAGCATTCCATTAAAATCACTATACCTTGCAGCATGGAACAGACTTCGAGGGCGTATTTTGATTTCGCCACCACAAGTAACAGTGGGTACTCGCTGTCTCGATATTTCGATAAAGTGTTGGCGGCCGTGTGTCCGAAATGCTGGACAAGTAGATTGATGAACCTGCAGGGTGGAAAACACCATGAAATAAAAAAAAAATATTGAAATGTTTCAAAAGTGAAAAGGTTTGTCTACAATTCTAAAGAGCGTTCGATAAGCTTCATACACACAACAAAAGTTGGCGCTTCTTGCTCTCCATTTAAAAAGTGAAATTGAGTTTACACAGGCAGTAGTGTAAAAATGAACAGTAAAAAAATGAAATTAATACCTACTTTGATGACACTGGCCTGGCAGGAAAACCGCAAAATACTCTTCAGTCTGGAATAACTATCCCGGGGACGTTTATTAATTTTGGAGAAAAATTCCACCCAAGACGTGTTTATTCCAGTCACCCTTTATTTAAATTTGAAACATTTTCCATGCACTTCTTTTAATAGGGATGCTTTTCTCAGAAAAACCATTCTGTAATGCTGGAAACAAGTGTTCCACCCCACCCCGTTTATTTATTTCTCATAAATAAACAAGACTTTCAATTAGAAGATTGGTGCACCCTGTTACTTCGAATAACCGTTTATTTTGTGCCACCCCTTTTATTTAAATTTGAAACATTTTCCATGCACTTCTTTAAATAGGGATGCTTTTCTCAGAAAAACCATTCTGTAATGCTGGAACATTTGAGGGGGAAATTCCATCCACCCCGTTTATTTGTTTTGAGCAAAAGATCCATGAACCCAACTTATTCCACCACCCACCCCTTTTATTTTTCATCAGGGAAGTTTTGAGAGTTTATGTATATAAATATGAAACGAACAAAAATACTCAAGATATTTATGAAATTGTTAAAAAGAAACATGGATGCATACCGTAATTTATTGCTTTCGAAGGTCATGTCCCAGGCCCACGTGATAAAGTTTTCGCTTACAAACGAGACAAACTCTCTGGAGCAGAGAATCTGACTGCAAACGTAAAGTAAGACCATCATATATATATATTGTACGAATGAAATCGATTTAAAAATCCAAAATTAAGAAGTTTAAATACACATATATTATATACCGTAAAGATTCGAATAAGCGCCCAGCTTCCTTTAACCGCCCCTCTCGAATAAGCGCCCAGGGTAAAACGTAAAAATTTGTAAAAAGCGCCCGCTTCTTTTAAGCGCCCATCTCAAATAAGCTTATTTGAAAAACGAGCCATACGCCATGCATAATGGGCGCTTACTTGAAATAAATGGGTTTATGATTAGAGAAAATAATGACTACTAATAATAATTTGTTTGTTTACCTTTCACTTCTATTACTTGCTTTATTTACTCAACTCACAAATTCCTTTTGTTTACTAATTTTTATTTTTAGTTTATTGTACATTTATAATTTTTAGTTTATTGTACAATTTTAATTTTTAGTTTATTGTACATTTATAATTTTTAGTTTATTGTACATTTATAATTTTTAGTTTATTGTACATTTATAATTTTTAGTTTATTGTACAATTTTAATTTTTAGTTTATTGTACATTTTTAAAAACAGCTATTTCATTGATAACAGTTATAAAAACTGAAGAAAAACGCTGTATAAATAATATATGTAAATAAATAATGACAGCGTTATTATAATAGTTATCTATTAGTTCGTGCTTTTAACTAATACACAGGAAATTTCCTATAAATCCCTTTCTATGCTTGAGCTGAAGGGATGAAAACATTCCCTTCTTCTTTTGTATCATCTAAAATCCTCGCATTTTGTGGATTTTTTGTTCTCGCCGAGTACCTTCTGGCCAACTTTGACGTTTTCAGGCTCCAGTAACTTGACATGTAGCAAAACATTTAATAAGCGCCTGTCTCAAATAAGCGCCCAGGGTAAAAATCAAAAAAGTTAATAACCGCCCAGGGCGGGGCAGGGCGCTTATTCGAATCTTTGGTATATATATGATAATGATGATACGCAAATTGTATATTTTATTTATAATTAAGAAAAAGCAAGCCACAAAGATGTTAGAAATGCAGAAAGCAGATGAAACACTAATCCGTGACGAATTCTTTATGTAAGAATGCATCGTTTCTAGAATGTCGCCTACCTGCAGAATATATTAACAAGTATGCTTTTGTCGTGATGTAGGTAGATGAGCAGTGGAAACCTCTAGAAGAACAAAAACAACACATCGTACGCAAGTAGAAGCCGGGGTAGTGCGACATAGAAAAGATATTCTTGTAAAACAGAGCTAGATTTAATTTGGAGCGTAAATGAATTGCAAGAGCACAAATAAAATGCAGACCAGATTATGCAAACGTATTAAATGTATTCTCCATGAAACGTCAAAGTTTGTTATTATTTGAACAAGCTATATCTAAAAACAGGAGATCCTGTTCCATGTGATTTGAAAAAAATACTCACATGCATGGCTGACTGGCCAGCAGATTCCTCAATAGCATCTTTCAGCGAACCCATGTAGAAAGCCGGATGGAACTCTCCGTACCTTCAACAAAATGGATCACAAGAGTGCTCTCTCAATTTACGTAGTAACAACAGAATATTACGGCTGCAAGTTATTTAAAAGCATATTGCTAAGTTTCGAAAATGTATATAATAAAGGAAACGCAATAGATTAAAACTAACATTTGCAATACAGAACACTAAACTAATATAAAATGTAATTTTATATAAAAAATCATCCATCTGTAATGGCATATTTCACGTATGTAGAGAGTGAGGCCACGCTATTATTCTCGTGATAAAATAACATAGTGAGTTAAAAATATGAACTCACACGCAATAACATCAATGTGATGATGATTTATTTCCGTAAGTAAAATGATACACAATTACCTACAAAAAAACGTCATCTTACCGAACCTCAAACTGCAGTTGGAAATTGATAAGTGATTGTGTGTTGTCTACTGAATCGCGGTTGACGAGGGGCAGAATCTGTTTGGTGTGGTTCGCTTCAATATCAAACATGTCCTCGTCATCATCATTATCTGAATTAAACTGTTCGTCGAGGTCAGTATCTTCCGGGCTACCCGCAGTACCGGAGTCTGAAGGCTGGAACATTTATAAGTATACTATTATCTCATATTTTGTTTCTGAGGTTAGTGTTGAGAGAAAGATGGAAACATTTCGAAAAGTCTCTGGAATTATACCACACTCAACATTTTAATTACATACAAAATAAACATTTGTAAATTATGCCAACCTTTTGAACTTTGTCATTCCGTGATGAATTTGATGTGGACGGAGATGATTGTGACGTAACCATTAGAAAATGATCTGGTTGTGAGAGTTCCAGATCGCCTAAGCAAGACTAACGCAAAAAAGTTAGGATATTTTTTTGATAAAAAACAACAATTTTCAATATTTATTATTTCATGTAATATATATAAATATTTTAACTTCAAAATATCTACTAACCTGGTCCGTGGCACTGTCCGGCCAGCCCGTCCAAACTTGGTTTTTCGTTGTTATTTTCGTAAGTATAAAAAGCTCTTGTTTCACCTGTAAATTAAATTGCAAATGAATATATGAAAAATATATAAATAAATAAAGAATTATTATTAAAACTGTGAACAAAGCTTTATTATTTCATTAAATTAAAAATCAAAGAATTAATAACTTTAAAAGAAATGTTGAATCGAAGACAATTTTTCGTAATTCAGTTTTGGGGTCTTAATGAAAGCGCACATGATAGTGATTTATGTGATGATGTTGGACGCAACTTTGTTTGACCAGTTTTTTTGCTAATGTTATTAAGAATAAATGCACAAACAAGCATCGAGAAGGTTGAAACACTTCAAATATTTATAACTCGGTTTTAGTTCAGTTTTGTGTGACCTTTTTTTTTAAGCCATTGTTTCATTTTTTATGAATTAAGTTCAAATAATCAACTGATTTTCCATCCTTCCAAATACTTCAAAAGCACAACATATGTAAGGCTTTCTTTTAGGAACTGTCTGAAAGTCAAAGTGTTCCACCTCATTTAAGAACAAAACAGTTGCCTTACGTCTTTAACAGTTTGTTTGGCGAAATAACGTAGTTTGTAATCGCGTTGGTTGTGGTGAACGTTCAAAGTGATTTCGCATTGGTTAGTGTGATCTTCGTTGTTAATAGCAACAACATCTATTGTTCTGTTGGTGAATGAACTTTTATGAAGCAACAAGTAAATAAACTTTTACAATTAACATTTTCACAAACAAATACAATAATACAAACTATTAAAATTATTAATTTATTTATTATTATTATTATTATTATTATTATTATTATTATTATTATTATTATTATTATTATTATTATTATTATTATTATTATTATTATTAATGACTTTATAAAGAAGCAAGAAATTCTAACAGACAAATACAATTACAGGTGTTTAACAGGGTCCTCTAACAACAAAGGCAATGTGAAATAAAATTTCAAAAAATGTCCTGCAAGCATACAGTCGGTGTAAGCTATGTGTTTTACCGCTCACCCAAAATACTTAAAACACAATAAAGAGCTACCAAAATCTATAAGTTGTCTACTCATTCTCCTTGGCAAGTAGTGCTAAGTTGACTGTAAGCTTACTGCTGAATCACATTTCACATTGAGCATATTCCTGTTCCATGACATAAAGCTAGTAGACCTTATTACCAACAAGTAACTCAGAATTACATCAACACGAAATGGATGATACCTTTCAATAGCAAGGTCAATGTTATGTGGTACGAACTCCGCAGGTGACACTGTGACCTTTGGAGGAATACTAAGTATTAAGTACGTTGTCTGTTGAAGGTTGAGAGACGAGAGGACACTCTAGATGGTAAAAAATGCGTTCAACAACTTTGAAATACATAATAAATTCTGATAAAACAAGGACAAATCTGTTGAGTTCTTGAATTTTAAGTCTGTCGGAAACTGAGTAGAGAATAGATTTTTGCATTATAGAAAAACACAATTAAAGTAATGAGTTCAATCATAACAACATTGAAAGATGTTTCTAAACAATTTGAAAACCTCTAAAGGAACCTTTGAACAAGTAAACAAAGTTGAAACTCTTGACTGCCTCACCGCCTTAAATCCAATAGAAACCTTATTAACGTAAAGATAAATCATTTGTATCTTCAAACAAATAAAACTTGCAAACTCACTGTGTCTGTAGTTTTCGCGTCACCATTTGGCCAACCTTCAAGTCGTATATCTTTGTATTGCATCCCACATCTCATCTCCAAGATCCTCTTCAAGCTTACTGAAATAGAAGAGCAGAGCAAGTTACAGCTTCATATTAAATATTTAAGTTCTTCATTCCTAACCATGAAGATGCACATTAAGTCACCAAATAAATGTATTGAAAATAATCGACAGATGATAATCCAACCAATCAAGGAAAAGACAGATGATAATTCAACCAATCAACGGAAAGACAGATGATAATTCAACCAATCAACGGAAAGACAGATGATAATGTAACTAATCAAGGGAAATGCAGATGATAATCCAACCAATCAAGGAAAAGACAAACGATAATGCAACCAATCAAGGGAAAGACAGATAATAATCCAACCAATCAAGGGAAAGACAAACGATAATCCAACCAACAAAAGGAAAAGTAAGACAAGAATAGCGATCCGATGTAATTCTAAAAATAGTTTCGTTATGTAACAGGCAATGGCTTCTGGGATTGAAGTGCGGACAAACATAAACAAAGATGGCGGCAGTCAGCGAAGTCGGCAAGGGAAGAAAAGGAACAACCAAACATTGTTGCTGGGGATTATGTAAATCAGACTCGAGGTTTCCTGAAAAGAACATTCCAGGAGCGTTTTTCATTCAATTTCCAAAGCCAATAATACTGAAAGAGTCCATGACTGAATGGGAAAGGGAACAAGCAAAAAAGAAAACTGAGAAAGCTAAGAAATGGGTACATGCATGTGGCACACAAAACTTTACCATTGAGAAAATTTAAAAAGATACTTATATCTGTTCCCTACATTTCATTGGTGGTAAAGGACCAACTGACGAGCATCCTGACCCTATTTCTTCATCATTGTCGAAAGCAGAATTAGAAAAGAAAGAAAGAAAAAGAAAAGCACCAAAAGAAGAATAAGCTTTCACTAATGAATGATGCTGCAGTTCTACCCAATTCTGCAAACGTAATGTCTCTCTCTCTACTATAATACAATCTGATGGAAAGTTCAAGTATTTCACTGGCTTAAATCCAAAGCATTTTTTTGGGACCAGCAAAGTTTAATTTAAATTATTGGAAGTTGAGTGGTACCATTTTGAGAATTAAGGTTGATGAACAGTTGTTTATAACACTGTTGAGACTACGTAGAGGATTCAACAATTTTACACCTTCCCATTTTTTTGGTGTTAGTGATTATACTATTAGAACAATATATACAACATCACGGATAATGTTTTTATTCCATCATTTTAAAGACTTGAAGTATCTTATGTTTCCAGAAAGGCAAGCATTCAAAAATACACTACCAAAAGTGTTTCGAACTTTCAAAAACGTCCGTGCCACTATTGACTGTACCGAGTTTAGATGCGAAGTACCCCGCAACTATAGAAGGCAAGGCAACTATTATTTATCAAACAAGAATCATTGTACGATGAAGTGTCTAATCGCTGTAAACCCTAATGGAGCTGCTGTAATTATATCTGACTTATACGAAGGAAGCATCAGTGATGTTGACATATTTATATATGTGGTATTATGGAACATATTCTTCCAAACGATTCCTTTCTTGTTGACAAAAGGTTTACAGTACAGCATTTATTGCTCTTGTGACAAGCGACAATCTTTATTCCACCTATTTTGGGTAAGAGAGAAAAGTTCACAAAAGAAGAAGTTTTGTCAACAAAGAGAATTGCCAAAGCAAGGATTCACGTGGAAAGATTTAACGAACGGTTAAAAGAATTTAGACTATTAGATAAGGTTATTCCTCTTCCATTAGCATCTCAACTTGTTTATGTGGCATGTTGCCTTGTAAATTTTCAAGAATGCTTATGCAAGTAACATTTTAAAAACTATCAAATAATGTATTAATACTTTGTTTGTTCATTCTGTATTTTTATGGTGAGATATTTTAAAAAGCAAAACCGACTTGATATCTTTTGCAATTCCCTATAAAAAAAAATGAAAATGAAATACTCTCCCGTGCTTAATTGTAGGGGTTTATAATGACCCCCAGATTTATATGAAAATCACCTCAAAATTTAAACATAACCTGCCATGAAACTTGATATTATGGTAATTGTATTAATCACAAAAAATACCTAACGTTAAAAATGTCAGTGTTGCTTTACTTCCGACTGGGGGGGATGTAGCCCCCACCCCAGGATTAACAATAGAATGACTTCTTTTAGGGATTTTGGAGTCCTGTTATACCATGAAAACAACAAGTCTTGTTTTACTGCATCGATGATAATTTCCCAGGAAATTATGGCTCATAACGTCAAAATTTACTGGGAAACCAAGACTTTGAAGTCCCAATTTCCCGCTACACCGGAATAGACGCCCCCTCCGGTAATAAATTTTTGAGTACAAGTTTGTTACCATCAATGTAAAAGCATTGTCGCTTAAGTTCTGGTACAAAGTTCCCTGTAATAAATCATTTATAGAGTTTAATCTGAGAATTTTCAAACATTTCACTTCAACAATTCCCTTGAGAACTGTACCATCATGAATTAAACCATCAGGGCTTGCACCCAAATGATGACAGCTCTTGTTGATCCAAAGACCACTTTCTATGACAGTCACTTGCTTAGCAACTTCGTAATTTTTTGACTGTTTTGGCCTCATGTTCGATACCATAATTCATATCATCATCTGGTCAAGCTTGCTCGGACATAACTTCTATCATGCCATCCATTACGATCTTGCATCAGGTGTGGGAGGTCATCAGGGAAACATCCAGTGTCTTTGCATAGCTGGTCAATGTAGTTTATTGCTGGGCAACCAACTCAAGTTTTACCATGCCGTGGTGTCCACAGGAGAAGTTCACTAGCAAGTTCATGTTTTGCGCGCCAGCAATGTCCAGCAAAACGCATTCTTCGTTCAGTGAGAATTTCCAAGATTTCTGGGGTAGAGTCATACAGCTCTGATTTAGTGGAATGCTGTCGCCAAGAAATATTCAAAACAACTCTCAGCATTCGAGTGTAGGTGCCATCAAGTTTTGATTCGAGAGACTTGGTAAGTGTCCATGTTGTGGCACCATACATCAACACGGACTCGACTGTTGCACGAAAGAGACTTCGCTTGATGTCATTCGAAAGTTCTGATTTCCAAACTATGTTTAATTTATTCGAGGCTGTCCAGGCTTTAGCTATACGAATTTTTATGTCTTGCTTTGTTGTGTTTATTTCACTTCCAAGGTATGTGAATGATTCAACAGCTTTGATCAATCCACCTGAGCTTGTTCGTATAGAACCTTGATGATTATAAATGATATGTTCGGTTTTCGAAGCATTTACATGAAGCCCAACATCTTTAGCTGAACCTTCAAGCAAGTGTAGAAGTTTTTCTGCATTTGAGATTGTATCAGCAGTGACTGCAAGGTCATCTGCATAGTCAATGTCTGTTAGTTTATTGGCAAGATATCTTCTTGAGAGTCTTTTCGATAGCGTGAACCCAAGATCTGCATGTCTAACAAAAGATGTTCTCAATACATAATCAAGGGTAATGACAAAAAGAAATGGAGCTAGTGTATCTCCTTGCAACACTCCAGCCTGGATATCAAAGAAATTTGTATCTCTGTCTGGCGATCTAACTAAAAATTTTGTGTTTTTGTACAGTATCATTATGGCCGCTACTGTCTCAGTTGGGGTACCATAGGCTAGAAGTATCTTTTCCATTTTACCTCAATGGATCAAGTCAAATGCTTTTGAAAAATCTACGAAGAGAAGTGAGGCTTTTAAATTTTTTGCTTTAACCCCTTCAATGATTCGACGGACAGTCAGGATTTGCCCAGTTGTTGATCTATTCTTCCTGAAACCGTTTTGGTTCTTGCAAAAGATCTTTTCAATTTCAGGTTAAATGCGGTTGAGAAGTAGTGAGTTGTAAATTTTTGCTGCTATGGAGGTGAGTGTAATTCCTCTATAATTCTTTGGTTCACCCAGGTCTCCCTTCTTTAGAAAATCTTCGGTTTGATTATTGGCTTTCAACTTGGATTTGTTTGATGATTTTCTGCCGCTTATTTCATTTACAGTTTTCCAAGCGAGTGACGATTGTTTGTTGACTGCAGCATGATTGATCAGGTGTATTTTGTTTTGGATGTAATTTATCTGTTGTTTTTCATATGTATCTTTGAGTTGGATACATGCTTCATTGAATTCTCAAATAGATTTTGTGAATTGTAATTTTTCACAGCCGATTTTTCTTTCCGGTTCAACCTTTCCACCTCTACATCAGTTGTTTCCCAGGGGGTGTGCTTCTTCAGTTTCGGTTTTAAAGGGATGACACCTTCAGCAGCTCTTTCATGTGCAACAACGAAGTTGTTATATGTTGTGTTTGGATGTGGTGATTCAACATCTGCTTGAAGAGAACTGAATTTGTTTCTAACTGAGATGCTATATTGAGCTTGAAGATCTTTGTTTGTTGTAAGAAAGGACCAATCATATCGAGGATGATTTGAAGACTGGCTCTTATTCGCACGAATGCTAAGACGGAGAGTGCAACTCACAATTCTGTGGTCTGAAAATACACCCTCAAACGAATTGAAAGCTTGGTAGTTTAGGGCACTATTCTTCCATTTATGGTTGACAAAGATGTAATCTAATTGAGCTCTTGCACCATTAGCGTATGTGAAGGTCCAGAGTTTAGAGTTTGGTTTTCTAAATTTAGTGTTCAGACATAGGAGATTGTTTTCTTCTATGAAGTTTTCCAAAAAACCGCCATTTCTATTTGAAGATGCATGGTACCCAAACTTGTGGGTCTCGCTACATCCAACCTGAGCGTTCATGTCTCCACCAATAATCAAGAAATTATGTTTTGGGACAAGTCTAACGAGTGAGGAGAGGCTCTGATAGAATTTCTCTACCTCTTCCTGATCGCTGGTATTTGTTGGTGAGTAGCATGAGACAATTGTGGTAGTAGTGGGGTTTCCTTGGAAGTTTGTGATCATAATTCTTGGTTCTATTTCCTCTATGCTATTGACAGATTTCAGTGCCAGTGGGCTGAGTAACATGCCTACTCCACCAATCGTTGATCCAATTGAGTTTTTCCACGCTGAAGCTGAGACAAAAGTCCAGCCATTTCCGACATCATGACATTTGAGGTTGACGCCAGAGTGAAAGTATCGATGTTCCTGAATACAGATGACATTTATATTCAAGTCGATCGCAGATGATACAAGCTCTGGTAGTTGATTTATTGTGTTTAGTGTGCGCACATTGAAAGTGGAGATTAATGATGTCTTCTTGCACACATGAAGCTTTGTTTGATGGTGATGATGATGATCTCGTAGCTGATTTTTCGAACACTGTGCCAGGATCTGGGACACAGCAGAACGCGGACCTTGGTGACCCATGAGTTTCTAGAGTTTGTGATAGTCATAAATGTCTTTCAGTGGCTGTGTTCTCATCTATGGTACGCAATCCCATAGTGAGTAGCAGTGTTAGTCATCACTAACAGGTTCCCCAGATCAATTTCACAGTAGCGTGAAATTCCTCTACAAAAATTGAAGCAGAAGCCAAAAACAATGGGTTTATGTATTGCCACCTGCATTTGACTGTCATCCTGCATTCCAATGACAGTCGATTTAAACGGTTTACTCCTGATTTAAACGGTTTACTCCTGGTTTTTATATCAGAGATTCCCTTCTCCTAGATGGGTTGCCTTTGCCATGACTTTAAGGGTCCCCATCTACCCTTATATACATGCAGACCTACTTTTAGCCAGGGACTAGTGTCATGTGGGTATTTATCTGGTTAATGTTTTGAAAAGAGTTATAGAAACCAGGTTGCAATAACTACGACTTTTACGACCAATTAATCCAAATTATTAACAGATGTTAACAACGTAAAGGTTTAATTGTGCCACAGTTATGGGATAATTACCAGTTTTGGTTTGCAAGAAAAAAAACCCTCTCAGAAAAATGGATAAATAAAAAAAACATATACATAATTTGATGAAAGAAAAGGTGTTCCCGTCTCGAACCCTATTTTTTCGAGATATGGGGCAGTCCCCTGGGGTTACAACCCAAGCTCCCAAAAGTCCCCAACAACCCGAAGAAATGGATGAAAACCAGAAAACACAAACGCAAACGTTTTGTTTCGAGGGTTAAAAGTTTAAAAATTTAAAAACGATGTAAAAATATAAAAATATAATTAAAATAAAATTTTGCATGTAAAATGTAGATGTAGGTTTCCGTAGAGTGGCAGTCAAAACAATGAAATAGATGCGATTCTTACGATAGATACTGCATAAGCACGTCCGTTCGCTTCAGAAACCAGGTCTTCATATAAATTGTAATAATGTTTTCTGGAAACCATAAATGTTTCTTGAGCCAATTATATGCTGGTCACTTTGAATCCTCTTTTGATAGATGTTCACCCAAATTAACAACATCTTTACATAAAGAAACAGTAATTCGAAACCATCGTTCTGTCTTCCACTTTGCAGATGCCGCTTGTCCCTTTGTACCGTCTATTTCACCAGAAATTGCAGTGTTTAGAATGTCCATGTTGTTATATTGAACATTATCCTTGAATTTGTTAACCAATCTTTTATAATAAGCAATGTCATTTTCACATAGAACAAAATCACAATATGGTATTTTCAGTACAGTTTCTCACATTGATTTAGATTTAGATTCACTGCTGCTACTAATGCATTGAAGATCTGTGACAAAATTCGAAATGTGTTTTTTATCAGCTAGTTTTCGATAACTCTCTGGTCGGGGATCAAAGGTGTACATTGTATCCGGATTTTTTCTTTTGCTTGAATTGTACTTTGAAAGATGCAGTTTGCAAGGAGTCTTACTTCTCTTTTTTCCTTTGTTCCAGACACAAGGTTTTGAAGTAGATAGTGCTTTAATGATTGGGCCTTTGCTTGATGCGATATCACTTAGCAGTAAGGCTGAAACATGTGCACATCTGCCCAATGAACTCGCTTTACAATCACAACCGGCTGAAACAATATAACCACTGGCATCATTGATGAAAGCACTAACATTTAATGGTAGTAAGTTTTTCATAGAATGTTGCACATGCGCTCTAACAATATAATGATTATTAATTTCATCATAATTATCTTGTACATTCTCAATAAAGCCACTCTTGAATAACCATCTCCCTTTTTTCAAAGGCTTAGCAGTAATGCTGTCTTCAGAATCCCATCTCCATCTTCATCACTTGTCATATTTGCACATGTTGTTATTATATACTCGTTTTTGACAGACTCAATAATATAATGATAAACATGTCCATAATTATAATTTGTTGGTAGATTTCTTGATGGAAACTCGTTCCAACCATTTACTGGTAAGACATGTAAAGATTGATTTTCTTTACATTGATTGCTTTGTTGTGATGACTTCAAGTCGTACCACTTCCCTGCATCAATCTTAGGATCTACATACAAGTTTCAGTTCCAAACATTTCTGAACTCTTTCCACAAGTTCGCGCTTTTTTTTCTTCTGTCCATGACACTCTAGCCATCTTTGAAGCTCTTCTAACAAACGTTCAGACGGATCCTTTTTCAAAATAGCTCCAGGAACATCAGACTCTTGTAAAATTACCACATTTTCCCGCTGCATCCATGTTTAATGTGGTTTATCTGCAATTCAATCACACATGCCTTTGCGATAATATATTTGGCATAAATTTGACGTCAGCACATCGGAGTGCTATTCAACTAATTCATTTCATTATATGCGGGTCAGCGATTTGTTAGTGGCATTCCAAACTTGATGACAAATGAGTGCAAATGACACATATACTTACTTCCAAATATGGACTATCCATGCATACATACATATCCATGTATCCATCAAACAGAATTATTTCACATGACATTATCTTACATAAGATTTCCAACACCGCAGAAGTGTGCACAGATATGTTGTTATACCTATAGCACACCATTGCCTTGACAACAGTAAACAACTCAAGTGACCCATGATGCTCTTTGTTCTTTACATAGAATTGTTAGACAATTATGTTATCAAATTGGGAAGTGAGACTCGCATCAGGCTGAGAGACGGAACAAGTTCAGATGAGCTAAGAAACAGGCTAGGTATTCATTGCATCAAAGATGATATTCAGATCAGAAGGTTGAGTTGGTTGGGCTACTTGGAGTGAATGGAGAAAGATAATTGGTACAAAAGTGGAGAGACTTGATAGTTCCTGGTGTAATGCCTAGAGGTAGACCGAGAAAGACATGGCAAAAGGTAATAAGGTCACATTTGCTACAGAGAAATTTGAGTTTAGATCTAGCACAGTGGAGATCAGATTGGAAGACGGTCATTAATATACCCCATCCAATCCAGGCTAGCATGGAAAACTAGAATTTTAGTTTCTTGGTATGTACGGTACATGTTGTTAAAGAGGTAAACATACTTAAAACCCCCAGAAAACCAGTTAATCTTTAGTTAGTTACATCAAAATACTTTGTGTTGTATATCACTTACAAACTGTTTCTGTTTCGCACATATTCACAGAAATTGATTTGTTGAGCCAATTGATTTCAAACGAAAGCGTTTTATTTTCTCTATATGTAGACTGTACATTGTAAGTGTCAACATCAATTGGTTCAGGGTCTAGATTGATGACTGGATAGTTGCTATTATCGTGGCTGCTTTGCTGCACGGGTTGGGTGCTGAAATTGAAAATTTACAATGAGTTTTATATATAGGAGATGAGAGATTAGAATGCATTTGAGAAGTTCCTTTTAGATGTTGCATCAAAACAAGTTAACTTTACAAAGAAAACCTAATTCAGCCTCTGAAATTCACAGCAGCACGCAGCAAATGTCGCGTAGTTAACCATGATGTTCAGTCACAGCGGCAGAATATTGCGGTGGCAAGAAATAAACATTTCACTTGAATTCATTTTATTAAGTAACATGAAAGAATATTAAGCAAAGTGAAAGGAAGAAACCACATTGTCTGCATCGTACAAATTCAAATATCTTCTTGTGGATATTTCGCAAGTTCAACATAAACACAGGCAACATTAAAGAGCAAAAACAACATTAAAGTTTGTGAAAACTAAGATTTCAGGGGTTTGGGGTTCACAACAGTATTTTTCGCTGGCGTAACACCCCCTCCACAATGTTAACGTTAAAAATCCACAAAATAAATGTAATACCGATGTTAAAGGACCATTTCTTCTAAACACTTTTTTTGCCTTTGAACTTCAAGAGGCAGTGCAGTAATTGTAACTCATTACCATGCAGCAAAACGCTGTTTAAGTTTAAGTTTCGTTATTTGAAATAATATTGTTCGCAATTTGCATTGCTTCCTACATCATCATCATCATCATCATCATTTACATTATTCACGTCTATTTTTCATGTTAGCATGGGTTATTAGATGGGGTTTCAACAGATGTTATTTCCCAAAATTTTGTAGATTTAACCATTTGATAATTCATTGGAGCAGATGTTTTTTTACAACTGGATGCCCTTCCTAACGCCAACCCCAGTGAGAGGGAAAACAGTGGTAATCCACGCAAGATACCAACTTTGCATTTTAAACTCCGTGGAAGCAGTGCATAAAGGGCATGGGTGCTTATATCCATGAGGTCAGAGATGTTACATGACCCGCATACAATCTTCGAGAATATAAGGATTATTAGTACTTCACTACACTTTAACTTTTATTAAACAGACAAATAATTATAGCCAGAAGGCACATAATTAGTTATCCGTTGTAATCAGAAATATGAGTAGCACAAAATAACAACAAATCTACTTACTTTGGTTGGCTTTCTTGTTGCGAGAAAAAGCATGTCAGTGCAGTCTATAAAACAGACAACAAGATGGTCAAGAGTAAAATACTGTTTGGGTTCATCCGATGACTCGGATGATGTGATACTCAAACCACTTTGATTACACTTGTATCAATGTCACTGTTTATTATTATTTATTCTTTTATACACGCGTTTTTATAAGCAGTGCTTCTTTTTGGTGAACCTCAGCGTGCTTACAGTGGTTACAGTGTAAACGCCACAGCATTTATTTAAAAGTCAAGAATTTTGGAGTGGTGCTTATTCGAAGGTGGCACTTATTTATAGTCCACCTTGTAGATATTTCGCACAATGAACTAGAGAAAAAGAAAGATTAGTACAGCAACTATTATGAGTTGTGTAAATTGTTTACGAGAAAAAAACATGCCCATGAAATGGGCCATCCTAACAGAGGTTTCTTCTATTCCCTATCAGTAGTCAGATTCCTTGAATGCCTCGAATAAACGTTGCATTTCAATTTTAGTTGCGGCGCATATTCAAGACTTGTTTAAAAGTTGACTTCAAAACTTGGCGCTTAATCGATTTATGGTATTTAATGAACAGTTTGAAGAAAGTTACTTTGAAAGAAATTTTTAAAGGTTTGTTTAATTAGGGATGTTTACATAATTGAAAGTATTACATTTTTTTGAACGTAAAGATGAGATATTAAAAAAACAGAAAAATCCCATTTTTGTCTAATCTAACTGAGCAATATACTTGTTATAGGGACTTTCAGAGTGCAAAATGTAAATTTTTGAGAAAATTCCATGCAAAAATCTGCTGACATCAGCATATTTTTTGCAGAAAGACCTTTTTTATTTCTAACAAGTACTTAGCCTATAATGGATAATTTGACTAACTTTTAGCCGGTTTGAACAAATATTAGTCATTTTACGACTATTTAATGGTAATTGGTGGAGATTCAAAAAATTCTCATCTGCAAAGTTCTGGTCAGTAAAATACATGTCCACAAATGAATTGAAGTGTTGAGGCCATACTACTAAGTAGGCCACCTAATTGGCATACTCAACCTCCCTGGCTACCTGACTACTCAACCTCCCTGGCTACCTGACTACTCAACCTCCCTGGCTACCTGACTACTCAACCTCCCTGGCTACCTGACTACTCAACCTCCCTGGCTACCTGACTACTCAACCTCCCTGGCTACCTGACTATATGTGAGAACTTTGAAAACTTCTTTACAATCAGAGATCATAAAAAATGTACAACAAAAAGCCGCTGGTTTTATGTTGCAAATTCTGAACGTTGAAATGTATTATCCTGTATAAAGATTTTTAATAAATATATAAAAAAAGAAAAAATCATCAAACCTACTGGCAACAAGGAAGGTAGAAAGAAAGTATGTAGTAAAAAGCATATGACAGAAGTCCCAAGCATCAGGTGTTACATTCTTATGATCACAGAATACACTATTATTGACAGCACATTTGAGCTGAATGTAAAGAAAAGAACGTAATTTATTTATCAATTTTTATTGCTTCTATTCTTAATATATTCCCTAAACCTACGAAAAGATTTTGCAAACTCACCACATTCAAGCCTATAAACCATTTTCGGGTTTTCGCCGCCATTTTCCATGGGTAGCAAGTTGGACTTTGACCTACGTTATTTGCTTTTATGCTTACACAAAATTGTGTGTTGTTGGTAGTAGGAAGAGTGTTATAGAAGTTGAAAAGGAAAAAATAAAGTATGGCTGATCGCACTTACGAAGACTTTTTCAATATGACTGTTATTAACCTACAGAATTTTTTAACTGTTCGTGGTATATCAACATCGGGATACAAAAAGGCTGAGGTTGTAGCTCGAGCATTTTCAGCTCATGAAATGAATTAGGGTGTGACGCCGGCAAGATTTATCCAGCTTTACGTTATACATATTCCTGTTAGAAATACCACTACGGCAGTTGTGTATGGCTTTTTAAAAAGAAAAACACAAGCTATTTACGAGGAAATGCTTCGTGAAATTGAAAGGAAATGTGGAACACTAGGGCAACAACCATGTCCAGACAAGATAACAATTGATTTCGAAACTGCAGTAATGAACGTGATACCTGCTGTTTTAGGAGATGGTATTGAAGTGAAAGGATGCTTTTATCATCTCACTCAGTCAACATGGCGAAAAATACAGGAATTAGGTACTTTTGTATTTTATATATCTCCATATTTATGCGTTCTCAAGTGTGAGAGTTTCCAACTCAGGTGAAGATCTAGAACTAACTGTAAATTGTGGTGGAGTGCTCCATCTATTAACGATTTCGTTATAAGTATTACATCTTTTGTTTATTGAAAAGGTAGCTAAAGTAAAATACGTGCACGTGCAAGTTCCGTTCAAATATGGTTCAAACAATCTCTAATGTGTAGTACTCCACCTCACATGTTAGATCCCTTTGTAACTTAAAGTTTAAGCGTGACAGTTTAATTTTCGGCAGGGTTAACAAACAGATACAGAAACAAACCCAAGTTCAAGTTGTTTTGTGGTCAGCTGGACGGTCTCGCCTTTCTTCCTGTTGGGCAAGTATTTCAAGGGTTCTGTCATCTTCAGCAAATTTCCAATGAAATGAAACCTATGTCAAAGGGAGATACCGAGAGGTGCAGCAGAATGTCAGTGATCTTGCTGTACGCATCAGAAGAATTCCACCTAGATTTCCGCCAGAGAGTTGGAATGTACACCAAGCCACGATCCAAAATGATGGCCGAGCAAACAACATTTGCAAAGGGTGGAACTCCAGATTTTCCAAGTTGGTTGGTTTTAATCACCCTTCAATTTGGAAAGCTATTAAAACACTCCAAGAGGAAGAAGCAGTTGTTTCAACAAAATTTGCTCAATTACAGATTGGAAACCCACCAGCAAAACAAACAAACACAATCTAGGTGCAACAACAAGAGCGTCTGAAAAATATTTGCTTGCGATACGACGATAATCAACTTGAAATGGCAGAATTTCTGAGAGCAATAGGGAACAATATTCATTTGGGAAACAACTAAAACGAGTTTGCTTCACCGATTAGTCTTAAGTTGTTGTGTTTTTGCATAAAATAGAGTTTTGAATAAAGGCAGTTCAAAAAATATCTGATGATCGACAGTCAAATGGTACGATGGCAAATGCCATAAACGATTTCTTAATTGGTTTGTAATAACTAACAAACTAAAAAATTCTTATTAAGGGTATTAAGGGTTCTTATTGAGGGTATGCGGATCGTATAACATCTTTGACCTCATGGGCATTAGCATCCATGCCCCTGATGCATAGCTGCCACAGAGTTTTAAATACAAAGTTGGTACCTTGCGTGGGTTAACTCACCACTGTTTTCCTCTTTCTAGAGTTGGCATTAGGAAGGGCATCCAGCCGTAAAAACATCTGCACCAGTAAACCATCAGATGATTAAACCTCCATAATTGGAGAAAATCATCTTTTGAAACCGTCCAATCCATACAAGCATGGAAAAGCGACGTTAAAAGAATGATGATGATGATGATGATGAATGATTAACCACAATGTCTATAGGCATTAGACCTAATGTTGACTAGCCTCGTCATCATTATCAAAACTTCAAATTTTCATTATGGTCTCTCATCTTCGGTGGCGCTGTAGACACTGCTGTCAATCTTTTGACTAGCCTAAGAGTTTTGATGACTACCGTAGTTTCTCTAATTAACATGCATAGGACATTTTTAGCAAAAATTGTAATTTATTTTCCTCTAGTTTTACTCGCGTGCCTAAAATGTTTTGTTATATATTTTCCTCTAATTATCAACACGCAATCCAAAATTTACGATAGAAGGTCTAGGAAAACAACAACACAATCGTTATTATTTTCCGTCAAATTCTTATTTTCAACAAATCTAGACTATCAAAGAAAAAAATAAATCATTTAAATCAACGAGAAAGGATCGTCATTGTCATCTCCTTATCAAGATTAAGAAGAAGAAATAGTTTATCTTTTATGTAATTATTTTCCCAAAGAAAATTGAACTAAACAAAAAAGACACATCAATAATTTTTCTAACTTTCTGCACATATTTTTTTCCTTAATTATTAACGCGCATACAGTTTCTAAAAATTTTATATTATAATTTCTTCCAATTTTTTACGCGTATCAACGAAAATAATTATTTTTACCCGCACGTTAAATTAGAGGAACTACGGTAGCCTAAGAATTTTTTATCGAGTGGCAAAACTACCAGTGGGAAAATTACCTACAACCCAAATCATCATACATACCACACAAAAATAAACACAATCATAAAATCTAAAGGAACTGTTCATCCAAAAACAACCCATTTAGTTTCAACTATTTTGTACCGTGATAAAAGTATTAGTCATGTAGAAAGTATCAACTGGCGTATAGTAAATGAATCTAATGCATTCAATCAATCAATTATTTATTTATTTACTAAAAAATATCCATTACAATCACAAAATAAACTATAAATAAGGAAACTCAATAAAAAAATACAACAACAACAAAGACCTTTATAACAAAAAGAAATTTGGTTTTAGATTTTAGGTTTGCGACTACTCGCACGCCTCAATCATATCACGTTTGTCACGTAATTTTCTCCATATTTCGTACAGAACATTAAACGCTCTGAAAATCTCAAAATAATTAAATTAAACAAAAACTTAAACGAATTTACATTCACATTCATTTGAATGACCATTAAAAACACGCGATGATTGTTGTTTAGTGACGTAGTTTACAACATTGTTATGCTCCTTCTGTATGCCTAAAGTTGTTAAGTCGAAAGATGCGCAAAATGTTTCATTTGTTGATTTATTGTCAACATGTTTTATCTTTTGATTTTCTATCGTGTTACAGAGTAGTTATTCTGCATTGGTTTGTCTTTGAGTTGAAAGAACCTGTAGTGCATCATGTTAGCATGTCTGTCAGTTCCTTTTTAAAATATTTGTGTTGGCTGGGTTTTAATTCTCTAGCCAATTTCGTTTTAAATAAATAAGTTTTAAACGTGAATTTCGAAAGAGCTAGTTTCGAGTCGGCAGTTTCAAAGCGTAGTGCAATTGAATTCTGGTAGACTGTCTGGAATTTGGATATAAAACTAATACAGACCGCGTTTAAGTTCACAATAAAAAAAAATGGAAGCAAAAAAAAGTAATTCACTCACTCTAAATACCGAGTTTGATTAAATAAACTTATATTAAAAAATATTTATTGCGGTACACAAAGTATCATCAATACATTCAGCTAAATAAGTAAAACTTATTTACAAAAAGCCTTGTTTTAAAAAAAATTGTTTACAGATAACAGTGTATGTTACTATGGTTACTAATCATATGATTAGAAGAACTAAAGAAAATAAAAATGCTGAAAAAGATTTTTAAAAACTGACAAATATGTGCTTTAACTGATTGATTATTCAGAAGAATTCAAATCACAAAACCATTTTTTATAAAAGGCTTTATAGAAGAAGGCAATGTAAACAAGGAAGTTAAGGCTTTGAGAGTCAGTCACTTGTACTTGACGCTTAGCCCTCGTGTTTGGGGTTCACAAGCATGAACGTCCCCCACTTGTTTACAACTTTTAAAAGATAAACAAGGCATTTCATTTCGAGGTCATCAGTAACATATACGGCAAACAATAGTAAAATAGATCGTTTAAATTGTTGTAACCGAATGTCTGATGCTTTGTTGTTTTTTAAATTTTCATAAAAATACAACAACTTTTCAATAATAGTCGCGGAAAGAGGAATATTTTATTAAGTATTTTTATTTTATTTTTTATAAAAATGTTCTGCGTTAAACATCGCGTACGTAAATCTGTGAATATGTAATTATGCCGTAAACAACCAAGTCAATGTATTTTCAGATTTAAAGCCAAACAAGAAATGTTTTAGAAGTAAAGAACATTTACCACGCAAGTTTTAAATGACATGTCAGAATTAAAAAATGAGATTAAAAATTCATTCATGCGTCATCACACGCCTAGACAAATTCAGGCGAGCGGATATTGCACGTCTGAAATGTTTTTAACTTCGGTTAAATTTTTCTTATATATATATATATATATATATATATATATATATATATATATATATATATATATATATATATATAACTATATACAGTTAACACACATCGTTCGCGAGGGTCACCTTGACTAAACGAAGAAATAGTTTTCTGTTTAAATCAAAAATAGAAAAAATAGAATGATAATCTTTGTATTTTATTTGAAATAGTTTGTTAATGCTTCCAATTGATTTGTTCCAATCAGTAATGCTCTGGTATTTTATGGAATATTTGCCATATGTTGTACTTTTAAATTGAGGTAAAAACAGCTTATCATTAGAAGCATTTCGTGTTGGTGGGAATTAATCATTTTAGAGAAAAAATGACTGATTGAAGAAGGAACATATTGTTTTAGTGAATCAAAAATAAATATTTGAAATTTTGATATAAAGTTGTAAAGGTCGAATATTAAATTTTTTCATAGCATCAGATGTATCAGAGCGAAAAGGTTGAAAATTTATTATTCTAACCACAGAGCGTTGAATTGACAATATTTTATTAAAATCAATACTTCCTCTTTGACCCCAAATCTGACAGCAGTAACACAAGTGAGAAGAAAATATTGCAAAATACAAATCTTTTAGAATTGATTCATTAAGAAAAAATCTAACTTTAGCGAGCATACTGTTTGCTCTGTTCAGTTTTAGACAAATTTCATTGATATGAATTTTCCATGTCAGGATTTCGTCTATTAAAACCCCCAAATATTTTATAAAACAAGATTGATACAATGGTTTACCATTTAACACAATTTTAATTTCGTCAATAAAAAATTTTTTTTGGTCAGTTTTATCTATGTTTAAGGCAATAAGGTTTGCGTTTAACCAATCTTTCAATCCTCTCTAATCAAAGTTAATTTTTTTACATAATTGTTTAATTGACCTATTAATGTATATTAAGTTTGTATCATCAGCGAAATGATGCACCGTTGAATACTTAACACAGTTTACTAAGTCGTTGATATATATAAAAAATAAAAGAGGTCCCAACACAGAACCTTGAGGCACACCACATGTAATTTTCTTCAGAGACAATCTAAAACCATTTATCGAAACAAACTGTTGTCAATCTGTTAAATAGGACGCAAACCAATCTTGTACAATGCCTCGTAATCCATAGTGACGAAGCTTCTGTATAAGAATTCCATGGTGAACGGTATCAAAAGCTTTTTTGAGGTCAATAAAAACACCACATGCAAACAGATCCCTATCAAGAGCTTCTCTGTTTTTTTCAGTTGTGCTTATTAAAGCATGATTAGTGGAGTGATTAAAACAAAACCCAAATTGTAGTTTGTTTAAACATTTACAACGGTCCAAAAAATTATAGATACAAGAATGCATTTTGAGAATGTCAGACGCTTTGTTGTTTTTTTTTTAATTTAAATCATAAATATACAACAACTTTCCAATAATAGTCGTGGAAAGAGGAATATTTTATTAAGTGATAAAAATGTTCTGCGTTAAACATCGCGTACGTAAATCATCAAACCGATATTCACAGCACAATATGTAATTATGCCGTAAACGTCAAAGTCAATGTATTTTCAGATTTAAAGCCAAACAAAAAATGTTTTAGAAGTAAAGACCATTTACCGCGCAAATTTTAAATGACATGAAAAATGAGATTAAAAATTTATTGCGCGTCATCGCACGCCTAGACAAATTCAGGCGAGTGGATATCGCATGTCTGAAATGTTTTTTACTTCGGTTAGGTGTGCGAAGCACCACACACCTAAATTTTTCTGATGAAAAAGCCTGAAACCCCCATTAAAAAATGGTTTTATTTTCTGAAAGTAAATTTGAAATAAGAGGAAGAACATAGTCGTTATGAAATTCATTAACAGACATACAAGGATGACGATAAATACAACCAACGATGACGACTATTTTCGCGAATAACTTCAATAAAAAGTGATTTCAAAAATAACTTTTTATACATTAACAGGTCAAACCTTGGTTTATAGTTTAATTTTTTTGAAATATAAAGCAAAGCTCCTCCACATGAAGATTCAGTAGCAGTGTGTTCAATGTCATAGTTTTCCAGTGTAATAGGAGTCGATGGTTGAACGGTAAGTTTTAATTTTGTTTCAGTTAAACCGATAATATTGAATTGGAAATCAAGTAAGCTAAGAAAAGTGCAGAATTCATCAAAATGTTTGTTTAGTGAGGATATGTTTAAATGAAATATTGAAAATGGATTACTGCTGCCATATTTTGAGGTACAAAAGTCAGCAATGTCGTAATACTTGCAGTTTGTAAGATTTGTAAAGGTTTTTTCTTCACCCGATGGATTGTGACCTTCTGACAAAATGAATTTGTTAAATTCAGAAAACAATTTGTTTTGTTCATTCGATGGAAAAATCTTTGACGAAAATAAAAACTTTAATTCTTTGTTAGATATTGTACTGAAAGGAATTATTTCACAGTACACAAAATACAAAACCAATCAGAAGCATCAGATTTCAACAAGCGATAATCAATGTCGTTTAGTTCATTACACTTTTTATGAACCCAAGAGTTACAAATATCACATTGTAAGGCGTGATGGTGATTTCTAACTGTTTTATTACAAACATTGCATAAATACTTTTCCATTTGTATATTAAAGCAAAATTATCAACGTAAGAAAAGACAATGCATCGTTAATCCCGTGGATTAATGGAATAGTTTGAAAATTAAATAATACTATAAACAACTACAAATATATATAAAAAAGAAAAAAAAACTCACAATAAATCAACATGTGCGTGTGATTTTGAAAGCAAAAACTTAAAACCAGACACAACAACACATTTTTACATACCCAAAGGATAATTAGGATGTCTGAAAATTCAAAAGAAAGTTGGTTATAAGCAATTCCCCAAGGATTAAAACAATTTTATGCAAATGAGACAACTAAACACATTGACTTTAAAGTTGAAAAATGTGGGTTATTTGTGGAGAAAAACAGGTTGTCCGATCGATGGTCCGACATATCTATGGTCCGACATATCGATGGTCCGACATGTCTTATACTGATTGATGGTCCGACATGTCTTATATTTTCTTTAGAATAGTTACGATACGGACTGTTTCTTTTGTTTTGCATCTGTAGCTAATTCATTAGGAAACATTTTTCTAAGAAACCTGAGCAAAAAAGGTTTAGTTCTGAAGTTGTCATTTAACATTTTTAAAAGATGTTTCAGTTGATCGATATCAATTTTTAAAAAAATGGTTCCAGATTTGTTCATTCTTTTTTCTTAACAATCATCAACAAATGAAAATTAAATTAAACGGCGAAATGGGCTGTACAATTACAAATTGCACTCTGACAATAACTGTCTATATTTCTTTGACCATTTTGGTACTCTCCTTTCAGTCTTGTCACTCTGGCTTCTAGTTGCGTCCATTTCCTTTTCCGTGGGGCTGGGGCATTTCCATTCCGCATTCCTTCTTTTTTTGCATCATTAACAGCCAACTGATCCTTTAAAACTTGTATAAAGTTCCACAAAGATGGGTGTCTTACTTCAACTGCCTTATTCCACCTATTGTGGAAACTCTCCACATAATTGTTTGTTCGAAAATTCATCGGTCTGTCAAATACATTCCACAGCACTGGCGGAAAGTTGCCATTAAAGTAATTATTTCTTAAGTAAGAATAATAATCTTCCAACCCAGGATATTCGTTAATTAATTGTCGCGTTTCGACAGAAATGAAAAGTTCATTAAAGTTCATTCTAAGCAATTGAACAGGCAAGAAACCCATCACTAGTGTTTTACGTATATTTCGTTTTAATACGTTATCATTTCGATACGCTGCAACAAGCCCAACGTCTTAAATTTTTCTTCACAGGCTTTGAGTGAAATGAAAGTAGCACCCGCAAAGTTTTTTGCAACATAAACAGTTTAAGAATAAATGTAACACAAGATATAAATGTCTCGAGAATTGATCGATATCCATCGATATGTCAGACCATAGATATGTTGGACCATCAATATGTCAGACCATAGATATGTCAGACCATCGATAAGAACCCAAAAACAGAGCATACATTGGAGCCTCCCCAGATGCCATAATGAAGTGCAAATGCCATGGCACATCAGTTATTGAAATTAAATGTCCATATTTAATTAAAGATAAAGCGATTGCAGAAGGGTATTCTAGTTGTGAATTCTTAACAATGTGCAAAGAAAAACAAGAAGAAAATTCATCAGTATCGTACGCAAATTAATTCACAAATGGCATTAGCAAACACATGTGGTGGATATTTTGTTGTTTGGACCAGCAAGGACATCTTAATTGATAGAATTAAATTTGATCAAAACTTCTGGGGTTCTGTTTCTAAAAATTTGCAAATGTTTTTCAAAAGTTACGTCATTGAAAGAGTACTAGGAATTAATCCAATAGAATTTTGTTGATCATGTGAGGATGTGCTATACGAGGAAAATGAAATTGGTGAAAATGAACCTCATCTGCAAAGTATTTGCTGTGACGAATGCCATTGCTGGTTTCATTTAAAATGTCAAAATTTAGATAAAATTGTTGATGGAGATTGGTCATGTATACTTTGTTTGTCATCATAATTCAACGCTTAATATATATGTGAAAAGATAAATATTATATATATATATATATATTATAAAATCCTATCAATATGTTGTACAATATTATCAATGTTATAATATATATCAAAAACATCTAAAAAAACTTCATTCTATTTGTAATGGTGGCAGTGTGTTTACAAGGGCTGAACAAATAATTACTATGTCATCAACAAGTGGCAATTCCAAAAGTGGGATCTCATTTGATAAGATTCTGAACCATTTCATTCGTGCAATTGCTTTTTCTACAAAAATTCTGATATTTGCAACTTTTTTTGTTGTACATACATGATAGCAGTCATTTGTGCTCCCTTGGCTGCACTTGGTGGAATTGCTAAATAACATCTGCAAAGATTTAGCTCAGATTTTATTTTAAATCCACGGTCTGCCATTACTGTGTCATAAGGCTCAAGCAATTCTAAAAATCGAGAGTCACGTACAATAAAAATATCTGAAGTACGACCACCATAACAAGGTGATACCCATGAAACTGCACCATTTGGTGTTATGGCCACTAAAAATTTGAACGTGTGGTGGTGTTTGTAATCACTCCATAAGTACGCTCCAGCTTCTAAACAAGATGGAGTCTCAAGAAATACTTCTGTACAATCAATAATGACACACACTTTTGGGTACAACTTTCAAAATGCCTTGGGTAATGTTGCATATCTTTGTCCTTTAGATGGCCAGATTATAAGATACCTAAGTTCCTTTGACATTATTTTCAACCATGTAATCCAGATCTGCGACACACGGCCAGGCGAAACTTTAAAACGAAATGCCAGATCTTTAACTAAAAGTCCAAGGCGCAACCGCACAGTAGAGGAGATGGTCAGGGTCAACCGCATCATGGTTAACAGAAATTCTTGCTCTAAAGTAGTTTTTCTTTGGGGTCCTGGAATGTTTATAGGCAAAACAATACCTTCCAAATACACTGGTGATGTTATGATTGTATCAATCCGCTCTTGAAATGATGATGTTTCCTTTGATGTGGCAGCTTTTTTTGGTCCTTCCCAGTATGTCATAATCGATTACTTTGGTAGCAAATAATCAAATATCGCATGAAATGTTTTTGATGATTCAAACCCAGTAAAAAATCTCACATCGCTCTCTCTGGTAATATGGACAAATTGCAATTCTGGATATAATTCATGATACACTACTGATTTTGATGGTGAAATAAAAACCTTTCTACCTTTGCTGCCAATTTTACTCATTTTATTTGCTGCTGCTTCTTCTGTCTTCTTGAGAACAGAAGCCTTTCTTTTTTTACTAGGTGAACCTCTAGATTTTACTGGATTTGGGCTACGATAGTCTTGAAGGGTCAAGTAAAGAGTAGGGTTGGGATTTTTATTTGTTGGTTTACCATCACAAAAATGATTTGGTTTAAAATCTCTTCTTCCTTTTTTTATCAATGCAATCCATGTCTTTTTCTTTTCCTCGTCTTTTGTAGAAAATGGATGTCATTTTAGTTCAGAAACATGGTCCATTTTTACAAGTTTGTTTGGAATTCTCTTGTCATTATTACAGGGACCTACACAACATCAAACAGCTCTAACCATCTTCAAAGAAATAGCAATTAAAAAATAAAAAGAAACGGTTAAAGTTAGTGACGGCAAATGGCGGTTTCTGCTGAATCTGGGAAATCCAAAGTCCAACTTGCTACCCACAGAAAATGGCGGCAAAAACCCGAGAATGGTTTATTGTCTGCTCTTTTCCAAAATGTTACCAATCAATTGTGTTGAGATTTACTTTGGTGGTTAATTAAATAGGTTAGTCAAGAAATTTTCTTTTCGCAAGATTAATTTAATTTAAGAAGGAATTTTAAGTGAAACATATTATATATATATACGTTTTGTGATATATTTGATAGAAATAAGGATGGATGAGTTTTTGTTGCTTCTTGACTTCACTTTTAAATTTAGCTCAGCAGATTTGGTTTTTGGAATTAGAATAACTTAGTCAAAAATCGATTTTTTAACAAAATTTGGGAATTCACATTGACAGCAAATGGGACATATCTCATTGTTGGAAATATTTAAAATGTAGGCAAATGCATCGGCTAGGCACCTATATCTAGCTATAAGAATATTATATCATCACCTCACCTCTAAATGCCAGTTATTTTCCTCCAATAAACTAATACAGATTTCTACTTCTTCGATGCCCGAAGCAGCCTAAAACCAACAAAATACCTATAAATAATATTTAGGAAGACTGACAAACTGGTTGCAATTTGTATTTTTAAACCAAATTAATAAATGAAAGAATTTACTTAGATATTTCTTTTTAAATTTAAAAAACTGGACTAAAAATAACAACTAAGAATATTTTATAAAACACAGAGTAAAAGTGTTAAGTAACAAATCATTAAAATACCTGAAAATTGGCTAAAATCAAGTCCCGACTTTCATCCGCCATATTTATTTTTGTTTACGTCTTCTTTTTTCTGTTGGTTGTTTGGAGGCTTTTTTTGCTGAATCATAATAATGGAACAAAAGTGCCTTTAATGAGTACATTTTCGCCTAAACGGCAGATCTACAAACTAAGATGAAGGGAGTCTTCATCTGGGGGGATTGTCAACACATTCTTAAAGTTAAACCAGACGCTATTTACAATATGAATTATAAAAAACTAAACAAGCTCTTGAAAGTTGAGGGGTGCTTAGTGCTTACTCATCTGTATACCCTGCTGTTCCGAGTGTGACTTGTGTACGGTACTGTATGCCTAAGTGCTCGATTTAAACGTTCCGAACACGCGACAAAAGAGCAAGATAATCTTGTTTGTGCAAGCTTACTGGTACAGAATAATAGTAGGACAAAATATTCGAACATAATATAGTTTTATATTACATCACAATACACTTTTTTATCAGAACAATTTTATAAGAACACTAAGGTTTAAATTGGTAAAAGATTAAGAACAAACTAAGGCTAAGGCTTAATTAATAATTAGGTTGGTGCATTTGCAACTGTAAGACTTCATATTACGGAAGAATATTTAAAGATATAGGAAGAATAACAGGTGCGACCTAAATCTAGAATTATTCCTCCTGAATATTCTTCAGTGTAATTAGGCCTGTACGTGTCTGTTTTTTCTTTTCGAGTAAATACACAAAACGTTTTCATATTATTACATATATTTAACAGACATGCCAACTCTCCTGATTTCGGCGGGAGACCCGATTTTTACACTATTTTTTTTTCTCGCGCCCGATTAAACAAAATACTTTCAAATCTCCCGATTTTGATAATTTTTTCGACACAAGAAAAAAAACAAATAATAATTCAAAACAACATGTTTCTGACTCAAAGTAATATATAAATTATTCAATTAGTTGAATTATATTCTTATTGTGAATTTGAGTGAAATATCCTAAAATAAATTGTAAATTGCCTAAAATATTATAAAAATAGCGCAGCTTAAATCACATTTCAGACCATTTGGAAAGGTAGAAGCCAAAAGCTTTCAGCGCCTACCAAACCCCCAGTGCCAAATTGAGCAAATTCCACTTCGTGGCTAAGCTTCCTACCCTAAACTCCCCCTTTCAAATTTCAAAATGTTGGCATGTCTGTATTTAAGAACAGAATAAGAACAAATCGAGAATAGAATCAGCTAAAAATTAAGAACAGCTAAGGCTGAGCCCAATTTACCTGGTTCTTATAAAAAATGTAGAAAGAAATAATTTATGGTATCAACGATTAGTCCCACCCAGGGGCGGAGCTAGAGAAAAATATTGAGGGGGTGCAAGGGTCATAAAGGCCGAATTTGCCGACAAGAATTTTTTTATTCAATAAACTCAAAAAACTGAACAATACATAAAAACTAGACCAAAGGATATATGAAATGTGTGTTTATTTGTTCGATATTAAGACTCTTCTGGTCTTAAGTGTAGCCCAAATGGTGGCTAGTTTTTCAACACGTACATTATCGGTGACGTCTCTTTGACAAGCCATTAACACTAACTGTTCAAGTCTGTCGTCAAGCATTTTTGATCTGGCTACCATTTGTGTTCGTTCGATTGAGATTACTCAATAAAATAGTTTGAAATGTCTGCTGCATGTGATTGTTTCATCATTTCAATTAGTTTCATGTGAAAATGTTTTGGTTTTAGATTTATTCTATGATAGATTTGAATTTGTTAAATCTCGCATAATTGTTACATTTTTCAAGCAATTAAATCCGTCACAACGTCGACGACAATGAGAGTGAATGAATGATGATTCACTCACTCTGGTTGTCAACGTCAGTCAATGAAAATTGCGTAATGAGCATACACAAAGTAGAAATCAAAAGTTATTGATCCAATGATAATATATAATGACGACGCTTTTTGTTCAGCATTACAACAGAAGAAGGTAGAAAACAGGAAATTTTTATTTTGCCGACAGGGTTTGGGAATTTGCCGACAAACAAAATGTTGGGGGGGTGCCGCACCTCCCCTTTGGCTACGCCCCTGGTCCCACCGATATTGTTACAATAAGTCTCACCAATAAACGGTATACTGCAGCAATACCATTAATTCGTACGCAAAGTGTAACGCAAGGAAAAAAGTCTCACGATTTAGACTGAGAAAGACAAATTTAGTTTTAACTGTCTATATATTAGAGGTCGTTTGGTGGTTTTCGTGATTCGAGACGTGAAATACGAAGGTTATATTTCGATATATTATATAACACTTGTATTGCTTAAGACCGGGATGCAATAACTTACATAACACCCGATGTACGGTGGATGCAATAACTAACATAACACCCGATGTACGATGGATGCAATAACTTACACAACACCCGATGTGCGGTGGATGCAATAACTTACATAACACCTGATGTACAAATGGTTGTAATAACTTACATAACACCCGATGTGCGGTGGATGCAATAACTTACATAACACTCGATGTGCGGTGGATGCAATAACTTACATAACACCTGATGTACAAATGGTTGTAATAACTTACATAACACCCGATGTACGATGGATGCAATAACTTACATAACACCCGATGTACGATGGATGCAATAACTTACATAACACCTGATGTGCGGTGGATGTAATAACTTACATAACACCCGATGTACGGTGGATGCAATAACTTACATAACACCTGATGTACGATGGATGCAATAACTTACATAACACCCGATGTACGATGGATGTAATAACTGACATAACACCCGATGTACGGTGGATGCAATAACTTACATAACACCCGATGTACGATGGATGCAATAACTTACATAACATTATGATATGACATTATGATATTGATGATTTCAATAAAATTCCATTAAAAAATCCATTTTCAGTTTTTCATATAAACCTGCATCATTGAACAAACACATTGAAGATTTAGAAAATTGTTTATCACTAATTAAAAATAAACCTGATGTCATTGGCATCTGTGAACATAAATTAAAAAAAGAATCGAAATTACCAGGTACCATACCTGGCTATAAATTTATTTATAATTTTACAGAAAGTAGTCATGGGGGAACTGGGTTTTCTTATCTCTACCTCATTACCACATATCATAAGAAATGATTTATTCATCTCAAAACCATCCGAGCTGGAATCAACTTTTCTAGAAATTAATCATTTCAATAAAAAAACATTATTAGGCTGCATATATAAGCATCCTCATATGCCTATCAATGTGTTTGTCGTAGATTTTCTAACCCCCCTGCTGAATAAAATATCATGTGAAAACAAAATTTGTATGTTGATGAGTGATTTCAATATCAATCTTCTAAATATTTCTATCCTTAACTCAATAAATAATTTTTATCTAACAATGTGTTCAAATTATTTCTCTCCTTACATACTTCATCCAACAAGAATTAATCAATCCTCTAAAACTCTTATTGATAACATATTTATAAACAGTCTTGATCTCAATCATTTTGCTGGTAACCTTACAATTGAAATTTCAGATCATCTCATTCAATTTGTTGTTATTGATAATTTGTATAAGATATCTCGACCAAAACCTGATATAAAATTTGTTAGAAACTATAAGTTTTCACAAGGAGGAATTTGAGAAGGAATTAGTGGCGATAAATTGGGATTTTGTTTTTAATGCAAATACTGTTAATAAAAACTTTGAAAACTTTTTTTATACAATGGAAACCTTGCTTGATGAACATGCTCCATTTAGAAGATTAACAAAAAGAGAAATTAATTTAAAAGGTAAACCCTGGATAACAAACAACATTAAACGTGAAATGAGAAACCGTGACAAATTGTTAAAAAAATTTATTACATCGAAAGATGTAACTGCAAAGGAATTTCTGTATCTTTCTTATAAAAGTCTAAGAAACAAAATTGTTCATGAAATAAGGTTTAAATTCTTTATCTTTATTAAAAAAGATCAAACAAACGAATCAAATTATGTTAATAAACCGTAAAGAAAAGATAACCTCTCAAGTTAAAATGGCCGAATTATTTAACAACATTTTTATTAATGTTGGTCCAAATATATCCAAAAAAATCTGTAAATCTACACATTCAAATCAGATATTTTCAATTAATAACAAATTAAATTTTATGTATCTTGAACCTACAAACCTGTCTGAAGTAGAAAATATTATTAAAAATATAGACATTAAAAAAGCAATTGGCCCAAATAGCCTTCCCATTGTTCTCATTAAACAAAGTGCTACTTTATTTGCCAAACCTCTTTCAATGCTAATAAATCAATCCTTTAATGAAGGAGTTTTTCCAGATTTATTAAAATCAGCAGAGGTCATTCCTGTCTTTAAAAGAGGCGATGACAAACTTTGCTCTAATTACAGACCTATTTCTCTACTTTCAATATTTAGTAAAATTTTTGAAAAATGTATGTACACAAGACTATACAATTATTTAGAAAAGTATGAAATACTTTATAAATTACAATTTGGATTTAGAAACAAAATGTCTACAAGTCATGCATTAATCAGTCTAATTGAAAAAATTAAAAAAAATCTTGACTGTGGGAAATATGCTTGTGGTGTGTTTATAGATTTGGAAAAAGCTTTCGATACTGTTTACCATGAAATATTAATTGATAAACTTTACAATTACGGAATAAGAGGTGTTGCTAATAGTTGGTTTAAGTCCTTTTTAACTAATAGAAATCAATTTGTCAGGTTGTCACATTGTAAATCCTCCTCTTTAACAGTCCAATGTGGGGTACCCCAGGGATCCACATTAGAACCTTTGCTTTTCTTAATTCTTATTAATGATCTTCATAAAGTTTTAAAAAAATCTGTTGTGCATCATTTTGCCGATGATACTAACATTTTATTTTGTAGCAAATATCTAAAGACAATAGAAACAATAATGAACTACGAACTTAAACTTTTGGTCCAGTGGTTAAATTTTAATAAACTCTCTCTAAATTCAAAGAAAACTGAATTGATTTTATTTAGACCACAGAGGAGTGCTAAATGCTCTATTAGTATCAAAATAAATGGATTTAAACTAACTATGAAACCTTCTGTATGTTACTTGGGAGTATATATTGATGAGCATTTAAACTGGAATATACATACAAGAATGTTATGTAAAAAGTTATTTTAAACGTGTGGAATAATATCAAAGCTACGTCATTTTTTACCAACTAAAAACCTATTTCTATTATACTATGCTCTTTTTTACTCTCATCTAACATACGGTAGTTTAGCCTGGCAATTTACATCTAAAAAAAACCTTGATCAAATTTACAAACTTCAAAAAAAATTCTTAAGAATCATTACATTTTCAAATTATGATATCCCGTCAACTCCTATATTCCTTAAATATGGGGTTTGTAAAATCAAAGATGTCTTAACTTTGCAAGTTTTAAAATTTTTGTATGGCTATTTTCTAAAAGGTTTCCCCGATGGACTAAAGAGTATCTTTGCTTTAACCAAATCTGTACACAACCATAGTACCCGCTCAGTTAATAAGTTTTTTATTCCTAAAATAATAACTACTAAATATGGTTTGTCGTCGCTTCATTATCAAGGTCCTTACTTATGGAACTTATTCTTGGATAAACTGAATTTGACTGATCATAAAACTAATAATTCCCTCATAAACTCTATTAAACAGCATTTCTTACAAAATTACAATTAATTCGAGTATTTTTCAAAATTTAATATTTTCACTTTTTTACTATTTCGCTATTTTATTTTATTTTAATATGAATAGATGTCTTTTGTGTATGGGAAAAGGATTTTCTTTTTAGTTTTGTTTCTTGTTTATTCTTTTATGGTGGCTACTTTTTTAATTACTTTGTCAAGTATTAGGTATGTCTCCTTGTTATCTACAGTCTTCGTTAATATTTTTGTATATATTGGGTTTATTTGTAACGGTAAATGTTCCCGTTATTTGTACCAATTATATTTTATATGGATTATATTACTGTAGTTGACAAAATAAATGAATAATAATAATAATAATAACACCCGATGTGCGGTGGATGCAATAACTTACATAGCACCCGATGTGCGGTGGATGCAATAACTTACATAACACCCGATGTGCGGTGGATGCAATAACTTACATAGCACCCGATGTGCGGTGGATGCAATAACTTACATAACACCCGATGTGCGGTGGATGCAATAACTTACATAGCACCCGATGTGCGGTGGATGCAATAACTTACATAGCACCCGATGTGCGGTAGATGCAATAACTTACATAACACCTGATTACGATGTGATGTAATAACTTACATAACACCTGATGTACGATGTGATCGATGTAATAACTTACATAACACCTGATGTACGGTAGTTGTAATAACTTACATAACACCTGATGTACGATGGATGCAATAACTTACATAACACCTGATGTACGATGGATGTAATAACTTACATAACACCCGATGTGCGGTGGATGCAATAACTTACATAGCACCCGATGTACGATGGATGCAATAACTTACAAATGGATGTAATAACTTACATAACACCTGATGTACAAATGGATGCAATAACTTACATAACACCTGATGTACGATGGATGTAATAACTTACATAACACCCGATGTGCGGTGGATGCAATAACTTACATAACACCCGATGTGCGGTGGATGCAATAACTTACATAACACCTGATGTACAAATGGATGTAATAACTTACATAACACCTGATGTACAAATGGATGTAATAACTTACATAACACCTGATGTGCGATGGAGTAATAACTTACATAACACCCGATGTGCGGTGGATGCAATAACTTACATAGCACCCGATGTACGATGGATGCAATAACTTACATAACACCTGATATACAAATGGATGTAATAACTTACATAACACCTGATGTACGATGGATGTAATAACTTACATAACACCCGATGTGCGGTGGATGCAATAACTTACATAGCACCCGATGTACGATGGATGCAATAACTTACATAACACCTGATGTACAAATGGATGTAATAACTTACATAACACCTGATGTACAAATGGATGCAATAACTTACTTAACACCTGATGTACGATGGATGTAATAACTTACATAACACCCGATGTGCGGTGGATGCAATAACTTACATAACACCCGATGTGCGGTGGATGCAATAACTTACATAACACCTGATGTACAAATGGATGTAATAACTTACATAACACCTGATGTACGATGGATGTAATAACTTACATAACACCCGATGTGCGGTGGATGCAATAACTTACATAGCACCCGATGTACGATGGATGCAATAACTTACATAACACCTGATGTACGATGGATGTAATAACTTACATAACACCTGATGTACGGTGGATGCAATAACTTACATAACACCCGATGTACGTTGGATGCAATAACTTACATAACACCCGATGTGCGGTGGATGCAATAACTTACATAACACCCGATGTGCGGTGGATACAATAACTTACATAACACCCGATGTGCGGTGGATGCAATAACTTACATAACACCCGATGTGCGGTGGATGCAATAACTTACATAACACCCGATGTGCGATGGATGCAATAACTTACATAACACCCGATGTGCGATGGATGCAATAACTTACATAACACCCGATGTACGATGTGATCAATGTAATAACGTTAGAAACCACAATAAATTAATTTATTATGAAGGCGGAACACATGGCTCTGTTTTCGATATTTTATTCAAAGTTTAAAATAGATTATAGTTTTTAATTAAAAGGGTTTTCTGGTAGCACATCACAAGGCTCAACAGATTTGCTTTAACGTCAATAAAAGCCTTAGGTACGTTACATAATCTTTTGGTTGAAAGCCGGATTGTTACGTAAACCTCTTAAAGTATTCCTTTGTGAAAATACACCACAGAACTGAACAGCTGATAAAACAGCTTTTATTTTGTTCGCTTTGACAAATGTTTGTTTTTATTTTAAAAGTCTCTTATCAACGAAATGTCGATGAAGGATAAATTATCGCATAACATTTTTAAAAATATTTAATTTTATCTTCTGCATATAATATCATTATTACATGTTCTGGATTTGTTGTTTTTGTTTACTTTGCAGTGGTTATAACTTTCTCTTACTCTGGTTTGTTGAAGTTACGAATAAAAATTGGAATCAGCGCACGGCCTTATAAATGACATAAACGACAAATGACCACGGTTCAGTAAGCCCATGCGAGGGTGAATCTGATCACTGCATTCTCTTACTCTACACAGTGGTATGTTATGTTATGTTTATTTTGCCAAATAAAAGACATTTACAAATCAGTGCGTGATATATAAACTACAGAACAAGAAAAAATAGCTAGGAATCCATAGAAGACCAAGCGGTCTTTTCATTGGACACCTGTATACACTCATTTATTTATTAAAAACAAGAGTTTGGACGTGGAAATTATAAAATTAAAAATAAACTGAATTTAAATAAACAGAAAAAAAAACAAATAAATAAAAATTAACTATTCGAATTCATGGTTCTGTTGAGGTATAATGGTGGATGAAACTGAAGGTGCGTTGAACAGTTCGTAAATTCCATTAAGTTTGTGAAGGTATCATATAAGGCTTTTTTATTAAAGAAAATGAAGTGAAAACAATAAAATGGGACTTATAGGGAGTAAACTGTATATATATTATCAGCTATTCGAGAGTTCTTTAACAATTTAATTTTTTTTCTAACGTTTTTATTTTGGCAATTAACATTAACAAATATATTTCCATTGGCGAGATTTTTAGCAGAGCACATCTGGCCCAGGTGAACTTAAGCTACCCATTTGCATCGGTAACACCTCAACGAAACAAGCAACGAGTTTTTCACAACAATCCGTTTCAAGTTTAAATCCGGAATCTCTGGGGTTTCAATCGTATTCTTAAATGGTTTAAAATCCCATTACTAGGAAATCCTGCACCGTAGGAAAAATATCCTAGTGATGAATATTATGCCAGAATAGCGTCTTTCTATAAAGAAAAGAAACTCCATAGACGGTACAAAGCGTTAAATATCATCCGACATTCACAATTATGTACATGGTAGAACGTTGCAGACAGTGATCTTATTTTTTGTTCCTTATATTTCCGTGGTAAACCTACGACAGATGTATCAAACCTAGACTAGCACACTAACCGTTTATATGTTAACATTATGCGAGAAAATTTTGCGGACTTCCTTAAATGGCTACATAGACTCAAGTATGTTACACGCGCACGAAAATATCGAATATGCGCGCTTAACACGAAATTTTCGAGGGCAGATGAACTCCGCAAGTAAAAGACGAGTTTGAAAGCAGATATTGTTATCGTTGAATCTACACAAGCTTAGTAGAAATCTCCGCTGCCTCCAGTTCTTTTGCACACTTTCATAAGCCCGGTAATGCTGCTCTCGGAGACAACGCATTCAGTTCCAGGCTCGCAACCGCATCCAACCCTCGACTAAACGCAAAAACGTAAAATTATGGGCTTATGCAATTGTGCTACTCTATATCACTAGCAACTCAATATTACATTGTATTTATGCTATTACAATTATTTTTGTTATTATTACTTAAATTTATATAAAAGCAAAAATCATGTACAACTTGTTTTGTTTTCATTTCACTAGAAGTAAATTCTCGTAAAAAAATATTTGGTTTAGCAATATTGCAAACGCGTTCAAACTAACATTAAACTAGCTACAGAGAATTCAGTACTTTTAAAAAGCTTTCTTTGGCATGCTTTAGTCAACACAAAATGTAAAATAGTATATTATTGTCTTATAAATTGCATCAAGAACCAGAAGAGTTAGAATCTCACCCTGACAGCACATAACCCTCCTTCTCCTACATAGTTGGAGCAAACAAAACTCCCCAAACAGCATCCCCCAGAACAATCTGAGTCACTGTTGCAGAACTAAAATTCAGAAAGATAAGTTTGTTCATCGACATTAATAGCAATGATATGATAAATAAATGCAATATATTCCGGATAAGTTATCGGTGTGGCGCAACAAATTAAGATTACTAGTAGGCTATATAGGTTTAAATTTTAGCTTGAGAAGTTTTTGCCATCTTTACAAAAATAAAACTTTTTAACCGCGACATATTTTTGTTGATTTCTTATATTGAGTTATGCTACTTGCAATGATTGAACACACGTCGTTCGTCCACTAGTATACAATATTCCAAAGTTTAGGTGCAATCTACGTTAAAACGAAAAATAGCTATCTTTTAAGTGGGCCAGGATTTAAAAATGACATTTCTCAGACAAAAAACATGTGTGTTTGTTTGCATCATGAAAACACTTCAATATGCGCATATTAGACTTTTACGGCATTTTCTTTATTTCAAAAATTGTGCTTTATCAACAAAAATTAATGAAAAACAACGTGGTCGCACTTACCCACGATCCGGCTTGCGTGTAAGCAATACACAAGGCAAATAACAAGACGAACACGCTGTTCATGACGACTTCCGCTGACAGATCGAAACGATTAAATGAAAGACTATACAGTGGAAGATCCAATCTATCAACTTACTTCCGTGTAAACACTTCAACCCTGTTTAAAGAAAGGTCTTTCATAAATCTTTTTAACTTTGATCAGGTTGACATTTGCTCAAATAAACGTGCTAGTGTCCATTCTCCCGTTAAAGTCCAGACCTCTGCGAAATGAATGTTTTTGTAATTGAGCAGTTTAGTTTTCCATCTTTTAAAAGAATTAAGTATCATGGTGTTAAAGAATCCGGTTTTTTTCTCGTGTCGTAAGACAGGTCAATTTCAGACGAAATAACAGAAAATATAGGTCCATAATCCGCAAATTATGTCACAAATTATTGTCGGAAATATCTGCGTAGGTACAATTTTGCAGAAGCCTATTTTCGTGACTTAATTCTAATCGATAGAAATTGATTAAGATGCAATGTACGAATTTTTCTTCCGAATTTGAGAAACTAAACAAATGTTTGAAAACTGAAAGAATGCTTTCTCAACATATGATGCACAAAAGTTAAGACTATTTGAGTGTGTGTAAAATGATCGTTGATAGAATTGAACCAATTATGAAGTTATTAACGCACCCACAGACGTTTGAGTTGTTCCGAGAAAATTTGTAAATACGATGACTGAATTATAAAGAGTTGCTAGTAACAATGTTTGTTATACAGTCCTCTCTCCAATTAGCGGACACCATCGGGGAGTCGAGTTAGTGTCCGCTAATTAGAAGTTTCCGTCTTTTAGAAAGGCTTTTATGAGAATTTGACTAGAAAACGACCGGGGAAAAAAATTTTGTCCGCTAATCAGAGGTGTCCGTCTTTTAGAGTGTCCGCAAATTGGAGAGAGGACTGTATACGTGTACGTGTCAAACATACAAATTCATGAATCAAATAATCATTAACTTTCAAAAAAGTTTTGTTTTGTCTTAAGTTACCTAAACCAGAGCTCTTTAGGGTCTTTGTATACCTTGGGGACTCCTGCAATTCTTTCAATCCATTAGGAGAATTATTGACAAAATTTGGTATGTAGTAAGTACATCGTTAGACTTTAGCTTTTGCTACTGATTTAATTTCTGCTTTGTTCAATGAGACGGTCGTGGCAAATGAAGAAATGGTGAAGTCAATCTAGTAGATTTTACTACACCGCAATACTGTATTACTTTACTCTACTACGTCCTACATATTCATACATATAGTCAATTACCACTTTTATAGGAAGTATTTTCTTTCATACATTTTTTCTGAGAAAATTTTTTCCCGAGAGAGAACAAAAGTTGAAATCGAAACAGTAAGAGCTCGATTTTCATTTCAAGAATATTTTCCTTTATCAATAGGTTGCGTGAATATCTGTATCGTGATTGGCTAATCACGAAGAAATATATATTATATTTCGGAGTGCAAAACTCAATATTTTTTCTTGATTGGCTAAAAAGGAGTGGAAAATTCAATATTTTTCTGATTGGTTAAAGCAACTATTCCCGGGATTCCTATTTGTTAAAAACAGAGTGCAAAATATGACACATACGAATGTTAGAATAATGTAATCGTAAAATCATTGAGTTGTGGCGACGTTCATGTTCACGCTTTCAAAGCATGTTATATAAGATATCATATAGCTAGACCTATTGATAAAGTAGTTATCGCGAAATACTCGAAAAATATGGCATATTTCTCTCGTTTTTTATGTTTTTCTTAAATATTTAACTCGCCTAAAGGTTCGTTGAATATTTTGAAAAACATAAAAAACTCAAAAAAATATTCTCCATATTTTTCTCGTATCTCGCGATAACTACTACTAATTAAATTAGCACTTTTTGGATCTTGTAAGTTGACATAGTGAAATCCAATCTAGAATGTCTGATCTAAAAAGAATTTTTCAAGATAAACTATTGGCGGAGTCGGCACTGTGAAAAGGTGAAAACAAAAAAATATATGTTCAGCTATAACTATAAGTTTGTTTGTTGTTTGTAGAAACGCGCTAGAAAATTAACACGGTTAAAATGCTGTTAATTTTATATACATTAATTTTCCAGTGCGTTAATTCTATAAAGGGGTTAATATCATAAGGCGTTAATTTTATCTGCATAATATTTCGAACTTTTTTAACAAAACCAAAAAATGTACTGAAAAATGTTTTTCACTTGGTTTGACCCGAAGTTTCGCCGTCCGTTTCGGTATCATAGGATATATCAGTATCGCATCCCCCTCATCTTCGTTAATGTTGTCTCCTATGTAGTAATCCTCCTCTTCTTCTTCATCGACATGGCTAGGGTAACCTACATTTTCTACTATATTTTTAATATTGCCATTGACTTCTCATTTGACCAACCCACGTTCACTTTGATTGGATTTTCTAATCCGCCTTCAAACAAAGGTGTTGGTTTATACCTCTCTGATATAACTTTTCCTAACACATTGGCTCCATCCTCTAACGCATACCAGATGTATCGACTCAGTTCCCGTGGGATATGTCCAACCACTACGCGACCGATTTTTCTAGGTATCCTTGCAGAACTAGAAACAGCGTATCTGTCGTATTTATTGTTTTTTCTTGGGCGAAAGTTATTATTTGACCAACATACGGCTTCCAAAACTTATTTTATCTTGAATGTTGGACCCATTTGCGTCTGGATCAGTTTTTTACATTAGAATAAAAGTACTTAGCAAAAATTTGTGTTAATTTTATAGACTTTGAAATCTGTTTGCTTGATTCGTGAAATTTTATCGGAAAATTATGGTCAATGGTCTTCATTCGTGTTAAAATCATTGCGTGTTAATTTCCTAGAATAGGGAAGTTTTTTCGGGCAACTATAGCCTAGAGTCTTTGACCAATGACGAACATTTAAGGCAACGCTTATAGTTACAACAAATCATAACTTTAATTACTTAGTTTTTGTTAGCTGTTAGTTAACTAGTACCCAGCAGTTTTAGAATAAACCGCAAAAGAACATACAGAAGTAAAATTAGTACTGCATGCAACACAGTTATATATTCTGATTATAAGTCAGAACATCTTAAACGAAAGCACAAAAACAGTTTATCAGTTAAATTTGTTTCAATTGAGGAAGAAGATTCTCTTCAACAGAGGCTATGCTTTTTGCCAACTTCTAGAAGTAGAACTCCGTCTGCTGCAAATGATCCAGCCAACACCAGTTCTATAAGCTTGACTGTTGATTTTTCACCCAATGTTATTGTATTAGACATGGAGAATGAAAATGTAAATGAAGCACCGGTATATAGAAGTATACTATTTTTTTTAGCCTAAAGCATAACCACAGTGCAAATCTCGGAACACGGATATATTTCTATGGGAACTATTGCAAAATTTTCACTTTTAAACTCAGTAATTTATTCCCAAATGTCTGTGTCCTTCTCAGAATATTTCTAACGTTACCTTTACAGTTGCACATTCATCACATTTACACGGGTAAGAAATGTGTTGAGATCAACCATGTGTCAAGGAAGACTAACAAGTAAGTTTAGAGATCCTTGCAGTTGAAGCCCCCTTAAGCTAAGACTCTCGATTTTCAAAATATTATAGATTCATTTGGAAGCCGTAATGCCCGTAAAGCACCTCTAAAATAAGCTTGATATTTCTTTGAAATAAGTTGTTTGTTTATAATTGTTTTTTAATAATGCTTTTCTTTCAATATAACACATATCTATTGTATTTACTATATTCGCTTTTTTATACTATATACATGTGTGTGTGTTATATTTATATATGAGCACAAGGGGCCCAGAAGCTTGTGTGCCCCGGGGCCCGTGCTGGCTCTCGACGCCCCTGCCACTCATCTTCGCCATGTTCGAATAGACGTTCGGAAGGTACTCGTCCAAAAAAGTTCCAATCGTTATTGTCAAAAAGAGGTCACACAGAAATTGATAAACATGTTTTGTTAAAGCGATAAGCATATGACAGCAGCTAATAACCTGTTGAAAACAGAGTTTCCAACTGTGTCTGGCTTACAAGATACTGTTTTACAACAAACCATGTCTTGTGACATCCATTGGGTAGCAATATCGAACATAGACCAGAAGGAAAAAATAGATGTGTACGATTCATTGCAACTGGAACACAAAGGGATACAATCAACATATTTCAGTATCAACATAAGCCAGAGAGAGGGATTATGGTGGAGGTAATGCATGTTGACGGGCAGCCGAATGCGCACGATTGCGGACTTCATGCTATTGCTTATGCCACCTCACTTTTATTTGGAGAATTTCCCTCCAAGGTCACATTTCGCTCAATGTCAGTGCTTTTTGTTATATTTTTAAATGGTCTTTTAGAGCAAAAAAATTATATATGTTCTTATATTAAATAGTTATTATTAGCAGACTGACATTTATAGCATTATCCAAAAAGCCTCTTTTGTTATACAGTCGATATCCGCTATCTCGAACCACCATGGGATCGACAAAAAAGTTCAAAAATTTGTATTTTGCAAACATTTCCGGAAAGACAGCAAATCTAATACAGTGAAATCTCCCTAAAGAGGGCACGGTATAAAGCGGACAGTGGCGCTTGGAACGGATGGTTCTTAAGTTAAACTCTTATAACGGACATCTCTATAAAGCGGACAATCATAAAGCGGACACTCCATAAAGCGGACAATTGTTTCTGCACCAAATGAAATTTTTCACTATAAACGCTCTCTATAAAGCGGACACTGCAAACACTACATGACGACAAAAATTATTTATCAATTTTTTTTTCTTCGATTGGCGACTAATGCGATTCAGAATCCAGAAATTGCAAATGATCAGGTCGAAGAGATTTCCGATGATGACGGGAGCAATGAACAAGAAAGCATGGGTTTCAAAGAGATAATAATCACATTGCTTGACAAAATAAAGCGATGCCCTGTCTTTGACGGTGATAGCCAAAATATGTTGTCTACGATCACGAAAAGGATTTAGGACCTTCAACTGAAGAATCGAAAGCAATCTTTAATTAAAGCATATTTTAACAAAAGCTTGTAAATATTTTGCCCCTGAAGATTCTGTAGGTTCGGCACTGTTGCCACCTAGGGGTGTTGCGTTTCTCAATGACTCAATGAGCTATACCGACCAGGTTCAACCATGTCGGAAAGGATAAGATAGGGTACTGACTAAACCAGAATCCATGCGTGCCCTTATAGGGTAAAGAGACATAAAACATTTTTCTGCTGCTTTCTCCTCTTTACCCTTCAGGCACATCAACTGCAGCAGACGTGTCTGGAATGCAGGTACACGAATCCATCCGTTGGCATCATCCGAATCGGAAAAAAGGCAACAGATGGCAGCCGCACGGCGAAAGGCAATGCCTAAAGATCAACATCTCAGCGTGGGGCATCAGCCCATCCAAAGAGTGGGAACTGCAACTCCAAGAGGCTAGCGAACCCCTGGAGGAAGCCAGCAACCGAAAACCCAATCATGATGAATGTTTCTAACAGCACCATAGTTCAAGCCCCTGACTCTCGTCCGATTGTTAATGCAATTTCCAGCTATGTTCGAACCAATGACAGTGTATCTCCAAACCCGGCAAGGAGGGATTCACTTGATGGCAACAACATGAAGACTCAAACTAAAAAACAATTTCTAAAATGTAAAAGTTATACAAACGTTTCAACCATGAATGTATGAACATTGAGAACGAAGCAGAAAAGACTTGAGTTGATTTACAACATGGACAGACAAAGAATTACAATTCTTGCTATCATCGATCACTTCTAGCAGCTAGATAAACACACAATCATCACCTCATCTGCTTGGCGCAACTCCAACAATGCTGCTGCGGGTGGTGTTGGTTTAATAATTAACAATTGTGCTGAAGGCACTCTAGCTGAAGTATCCAAGTTCAACGATAGAATACTAATTGCTCATTTTAGTGGGAACCCAAAGACATCGATCATAATCCATTATTTCCCTTGTGAAGGTGCTTCGAATGCAGAAGAGCATTATTCCAACTTTGCTGCTGCCACTGCTTCAATCCCCAAACACAATGCCATACTAGTAATGAGAGATTTTAATGCGCACCTTGGTAATAATGATGTCCAGTACTCATACCATGATGACAAATAACAATAAATACAAATAAGAATGGGACTCTTAAGGCCCATTTCCACTTCAAACGCAATTCGCAAATCGCATGCGATCCTTTGTTTAAAATTCGCTTGCGGTTGTTCGTAAATCGCATGCGGTTGTTCGCAATGCGATTTTGAACTGTTCGCAATGTTTGATTTTTTGCGAACATTCGGATGCGAACGAGAGTCACGTGTTAAAGAGTAACCAATCATAACTCAGCTTTACCAAACACAACCGCCAAAATTTAAAGACTTTATTTGGAACTCAGTAACAGTTATTTCTAATAAGTAAAATGACGATGAGCGTGAAGATTGAGTGGACTACTGAACTTGTAGAGTTATTAACGAAGTTGTTTGGGATACAAGTAGTGGAAAACAAAGATGCACAGGACTATTTCATAATCCTCCTGTGTTGTCTCCTTTGTATTAAAAGTAATAACAAAAGTCTTCAAAATTCAGCCATCTCGTTTTATTTCGTTTGGTGTCAATTTTTTAATATGTTTTTGTGCCGATAAATGTAATTCAATTTGATTGGCTCACCAAACAATAGGAATTCGTGCGAACAAGGTTTGAGTGTGTATTGAATTCGCAGGCGCTCGCAAATCGCAAACCGCAAGCGATTTGCGAATTGCGTTTGAAGTGGAAATGGGCCTTTATGATCGACTACATACAGGAATGCAATATGATGGTCGGGAATACTAACTTCAGAAAGAAACGTAGCAAACTATGGAAATTTATATCTGATATGAATGGCGCTAGAACACAGGTAGACTACATCCTCATCAACAGAAAATGGAAAAACAGTATTAAAAATTGTAAGGCATATAGCAGCTTCAGTAGCCTCGGTTCTGATCACCGAATAGTGACTACAAAAATGAAGCTGAGCCTTCGAGCACCAAGGACACCTTTGCAAGTCAAATACGACTGGAACGCGCTCTTCATAATCGAGATATACTGGAAAAGTACAATGTCACTGTGCGTAACAGGTATCAAGCTCTAAGCAACACCCTTGAAAATCCAACAGCAACAGAAGACTATGCATCATTTGTATCAGCGCATAATGAAGCAGCATCTGAGCACATACCGCAAAAGCAACCAAAGAAGAGTAAGCGCACATCAGAGGCGCACATGCTGCTAGAAAAGAGGTTAACATCTCTTTTGAAAATTATGCATCCACCTTATCCAATCAAGATCGTGAAACACTTCAGCACAAAAAGTCAATATTGCAAACTAACTATGATGACATACAAGAAGAAGAATTGAGCAAACTTGTCTCTGAAGTTGAAACTGCAGATGCAAACTTGAGACATGGACACAGTTGGCGACTAATAAATGCAATCACCGGTCGCAAAAATGCAAAACGAGGAATAATCAAAGGTGCCAGCAAAGCTGATAAACTCCAAAAATGGCATGATTACTTCAAAGCTCTCCCTGGAGATGAACCAACTGTCACTGATCCTGATGGTGAAGTAAAAACTGTTTTTGAAGAACATGATATCCCAACAACCTCATTCAACAAGGATGAGTATTTATGTGTCAAAAGTATCAGTGGCAAAGCTGCTGGACCTGATGGTGTTCCTCCTGAAGTTTTTAAACTTGCTGACATTGATGACATCATACTGAAATTTGCAAACAATCTATTATCGCATGGTGATAAGCCTGCACAATAGTCCGTGAATCACATCCAGCCAATACCAAAATCGGGTGATCTAAGTGATGAAGGCAACTGAAGTATATTGTATAAATATTCGTAAATAAATAAATAAATAAGCAGCATTCGAATTAGCGGATGTATAGTGTAAGTCCATGTCAAGTAAGGATATATTCCAAATGTGTTAATGCCTTTTCTGAATATATTGGGAGTCCAGCGAACAGCTTTTGGAATAGCGTAATTGACACAAATTTAAGGGAGATGTTTGGAGACGGTTTCCAGATCAGAGAATAGACGGTGATTCAAATCCCCTGTTTGGTAACAAATGCGACAAGAACACACAATTCAAAGCTGAAATAAATAAACAAATTCCAATTTTATACTACGTAAATAAACCATAGAAAACGCAAACTTACTATTGTTCCGCCAATATGCAAGCTTAACAAAATGCGAAGTCGCAATGCGAACCCAAAACGCTGAAGTATCACTACAAACGGTATGCAGTGTATGCACTAAAGTGCCCGATGTAATATAAAAATTTCGATTAATTCGGTTATTTTCGGTTTATTTCCAAAACGCTTATCGTAACGCGGCTTTATCATAAAAAAAGGTTTTATCTTCCTATCAAATAGAAGTTTCATCAGCGCTCTCTTCCGTTGGTGCTCTGTTCTCTCGATCCGCGAAAAAAATGTTTACCTCCAAAATTTATTGCGCTTTCCTGCTGACAGAGTTTTAAAAGTTTCCCAGACGGTGTTTACAAAAACACATATTTATAGTTCTTGTTGAAAAGGGAATGCTCCTACAAAAAGATTGAAGTTGTTGAATTTTGTTGACTTTATTAGTACAGCCTTTGTGTTTGTTGAAAAGATGAGCTCTGCTTAATTCGCCATCATAAGTACTGATAAGTGATATCATTGATGATAGGAAATGTGACCATCTGTATTGGCTGAATGCATCAACAGTCTGAAAATCATGCAAAAAATCAAGAACAAATTAAGAACAACCTTAGCCTCGAATAAATATAGCAAGGGTGGCGCCAGTGGGGGGCTAAGGGGGGCTACAGCCCCCCCCCGTCGGAACTTCTCAGCCCCCCGTCGGAAGTAAAGCAATATTAACAAAATAATGACATTTTTAACGTTAGGTCTTTTTTGTCATTAATACAATTATCATGATATCAAGTTTCATGGCAGGTTATGTTTAAATTTAGAGGTGCCAAATCTGTAATAAATTTGATCATCAATAAGTTTTGTGTTAAACTTAGAGTCAAGCAATTAGCCCCCCCGTCGGCGCTGTAAGCCCCCTCGTCGGGGAAACTCTGGCGCCACCCCTGTAATATAGAGATTCATTCTTTAAGAGCAACAGGTGACAATGTGGCCATCTAAAAAATATACATAACACTTTAATGGTGTTTTTCGGAAACTGTGTGCGAGTTATCTTCGACTTTTTCGTCTTGTACATTTTCACTGCGATTTTATGTATTATAGATTCAGTTGTATAAAGCTTTAAAATCTTGGGTTTGCTACCAAATATTTTATGTTTTTCTTATCTTTATTCGCACGTCCGCAAAGACTAAAACCTTAAAAAGGCTCTCTAAAATAGGAACAAATTAAGAACATTTCAGCCTGAAAATTCTGAAAAAATTAAATTTAAGACAGCCAGCCTCAATCCCCAGAGTGTAGACCGAAGACTACGAAGTGATTATTTTTTAATAGTTCAAAGGCTTCGTTGTTTGAACTCTTAATTCTGAATATAAAAACACCGCAACTTTTCTTGATCAACCTACGTTGACGTTCTCTTGACAAAAAAAGGGGCAGAGGAAGTTTCTGCCGTTCAATATATCTACAAAATGTGAACGTATAAACAAAAGATTAATGAGGTGATAATGAGACCGGTAAGACGCTGAGTATGTGACACGTATGAGTTTGTGAATGATGTAAAGGTATGGGTTGCCATGGTAAGAAAACAAGATGTAGAATGGCATGAATTGATATGTAGAGATATGCTTCAATTTATGGCCTATGAGGCTTTTGTTGGGTTCTATTTGTGGAAGATGTGGATGGAAACGGTTTGATGGTGACTTTTTGATCAACCAGTAAACAAAGTTGAATGATGACATTTTAAATGTCAATTATTAGTACACGGTACATTGTAGATATCGCGATGATGAGAACTTCATAGTCTTCTAGAAGGGCCATGTTTGTGACAAGATTAGCAGATCTTTCCTTGTATCTTTTAACACTTTGTTGTAAATGTAAATACGCTAAATTGTGGCACGGTGGTCTATGCATTGCACTCAGAATGAAGAGGTCCCTGATTCGACTCCTAATCGTGTCGAATTTTACCACCTGCTTGTTTCAAGAAATTTCTAGGATTTGTTTCATGTTTTCGAATGGAGAGAGGGGTTGGATATGAGATAACATGAAATACATAAACAAATTGTGACCCTCGAGTGACTCTTTGGGCTTTGTTATGTGGTGAACATTGCAGTACAAAACTTTATATATATTTGGCTGTTATGAAAAAATTCTTAACAAAAATTCTTAATATTATTATTCTTTGAAAGTTATATGCCTTTTGTGGAAATTTCTGGCAACAAAAGATGAAGTCTAAAGACCGCACTCTCTCCGATGCCAAAATGCCAATTTTTCGTAAAAAATACACGAAAGTAAAAGTAAAAATGTATATATTTGTTTTTATGTCATAGTTAGATGTACGCATTAGCAGCTGAGATAATGGCGGAATGTTGGTGTAAAAGCATGTTGCAACTTAAGAGTAGTTTTACGAGAGATTTGTGTTTCCTAAATCCTTTATCAAAGAATCCTTGCACAAATATCACCTCAGGAGAAGGGAGAGGTCAGAAATACTTAGTGAGATTGTATAAAAGAATCCTTGCACAAATATCACCTCAGGAGAAAAGAGAGGTCAGAAATATTTAGTGAGATTGTATAAAAGAATCCTTGCACAAATATCACCTCAGGAGAAGGGAGAGGTCAGAAATACTTAGTGAGATTGTATAAAAGAATCCTTGCACAAATATCACCTCAGGAGAAGGGAGAGGTCAGAAATACTTTGTGAGATTGTATAAAAGAATCCTTGCACAAATATCACCTCAGGAGAAGGGAGAGGTTAGAAATACTTAGTGAGATTGTATAAAAGAATCCTTGCACAAATATCACCTCAGGAGAAAAGAGAGGTCAGAAATACTTAGTGAGATTGTATAAAAGAATCCTTGCACAAATATCACCTCAGGAGAAAAGAGAGGTCAGAAATACTTAGTGAGATTGTATAAAAGAATCCTTGCACAAATATCACCTCAGGAGAAAAGAGAGGTCAGAAATATTTAGTGAGATTGTATAAAAGAATCCTTGCACAAATATCACCTCAGGAGAAGGGAGAGGTTAGAAATACTTAGTGAGATTGTATAAAAGAATCCTTGCACAAATATCACCTCAGGAGAAAAGAGAGGTCAGAAATATTTAGTGAGATTGTATAAAAGAATCCTTGCACAAATATCACCTCAGGAGAAGGGAGAGGTTAGAAATACTTAGTGAGATTGTATAAAAGAATCCTTGCACAAATATCACCTCAGGAGAAAAGAGAGGTCAGAAATACTTAGTGAGATTGTATAAAAGAATCCTTGCACAAATATCACCTCAGGAGAAAAGAGAGGTCAGAAATATTTAGTGAGATTGTATAAAAGAATCCTTGCACAAATATCACCTCAGGAGAAGGGAGAGGTCAGAAATACTTAGTGAGATTGTATAAAAGAATCCTTGCACAAATATCACCTCAGGAGAAAAGAGAGGTCAGAAATACTTAGTGAGATTGTATAAAAGAATCCTTGCACAAATATCACCTCAGGAGAAAAGAGAGGTCAGAAATATTTAGTGAGATTGTATAAAAGAATCCTTGCACAAATATCACCTCAGGAGAAGGGAGAGGTCAGAAATACTTAGTGAGATTGTATAAAAGAATCCTTGCACAAATATCACCTCAGGAGAAGGGAGAGGTCAGAAATACTTAGTGAGATTGTATAAAAGAATCCTTGCACAAATATCACCTCAGGAGAAAAGAGAGGTCAGAAATATTTAGTGAGATTGTATAAAAGAATCCTTGCACAAATATCACCTCAGGAGAAGGGAGAGGTCAGAAATACTTAGTGAGAGCTAAAATTAGTCATTATAAATATAAGAAACAATAGAGCAAAATTTAAGAATAGGTTTGTTCTTATGCATTTTTGAAATTCCGTAAATTCTTGCTAGATGTGTGCGAACGTGTTAATAAAGTGCATATTTGTTAAAGGAGTAGTCCACTCAAATTTTGCCATATAAACTAACATCAGATTTGAAATCCTCGCCATTGAATTAGTATAAAAAGAATATTTCCTTTTCACAAAACTCATTCATTATTGTGTAAACAATGCCTAAAGATAGTTCTATTTTAATGCTATTTTGCCGTGACCATTTTGCTGACGTCATAGATGGCGATGTTTGTTTTTAAAAAATAGAAAGCTTGGTGAAAAAAGAGCAGAAGAAAAACATAGCAGTAAAAATGTCTGATAGTGAGAATGAATCTGAATATTTTTTTACTGATGAGGACAGTGAAATTTTTTGAATTTGTCATGCCGATTATGTCTTGTTGTTTTGAATTTGTCATGCCGATTATGTCTTGTTGTTTTAAATTTGTCTTGCCGATTATGTCTTTTTGTTTTGAATTTGTCATGCCGGTTATGTCTTCTTGTTTTGAATTTGTCATGCCGTTTATGTTTTCTTGTTTTGAATTTGTCATGCCGGTTATGTCTTCTTGTTTTGAATTTGTCATGCCGGTTATGTCTTCTTGTTTTAAATTTGTCATGCCGGTTATGTCTTCTTGTTTTGAATTTGTCATGCCGGTTATGTCTTCTTGTTTTAAATTTGTCATGCCGGTTATGTCTTCTTGTTTTGAATTTGTCATGCCGGTATTGTCTTCTTGTTTTTACACATGTTGGTTTTAATTACACGAGGAATGTTACCGCGATATATTATGAACCGGATAAATATTATTGTTTTTATTTCTAGGATGTGAATGTGTAACCTTCAACGAAGAATTTTCCAAATTATGCCTTGAAAAAATAATCCTGGATAATGTTCTGACGGCACTACACGAAACTCGAGGTGATGCATTAGAAAATAATCCTAGCAACAGGTCATACAGATTTGCTACATACAAACAATTTATATGGTTTGTTTTTAAGCACTTAGGAAAGGGGAATAGGCGTGTTATTCCATCATGTGTGATTTGGAAGATCAGAGAGAAATATCCACAGGAGTACTTTTGAATGGGGAAAGGACTAAGGTGTTTTTAACAAATCTTTGTACTTTTTATATACATATATATATATATATATATATATATATATATATATATATATATATATATATATATTTGTCATGCCGGTTATGTCTTCTTGTTTTGAATTTGTCATGCCGTTTATGTTTTCTTGTTTTGAATTTGTCATGCCGGTTATGTCTTCTTGTTTTGAATTTGTCATGCCGGTTATGTCTTCTTGTTTTAAATTTATCATGCCGGTTATGTCTTCTTGTTTTGAATTTGTCATGCCGGTTATGTCTTCTTGTTTTGAATTTGTCATGCCGGTTATGTCTTCTTGTTTGAATTTGTCATGCCGGTTATGTCTTCTTGCTTTGAATTTGTCATGTCGGTTATGTCTTCTTGTTTGAATTTGTCATGCCGGTTATGTCTTCTTGTTTTGAATTTGTCATGCCGGTATTGTATATATATATATATATATATGTACAATATAAAGCAACAAAAATATAACAAACTGGAATTTATAATACAGTGAATCTTGATCTCTGATTTGCTATAGCAACGTTTTTATCTGGTTTTGGAATTGGTGCAATGTTTTTTGGCGTAGTTTGTATCTCAGGTGTCAGAACGGTTTTATTTTCAACAATGGTCTCCACAGTTTTCTCCACCAAATCAGAAAAAACCTTCAGGCTTTTCTGTTCTATAGTTGGCGTTAGGAAGGGCATCCAGCCGTAAAAACATTTGCACCAGTAAACCATCAGATGATTAAATTTCCATAATTGGAGAAAATCATCTTTTGAAACCGTCCAACCCATGCAAGCATGGAAAAGCGACGTTAAAAGGATGATGATGATGATGACACCTCTAACACACCAGTGTGAGAAAATTTTGTTAGATGCGCCAAATCCTTCAAAATTGTTTTATCAAAAACGATTGCTTGGAGGGCCTCGAAGGCTTGTGACTTTGGTGATTGTCATGCTTTACTACGCTTGCTTTGTTTCGACAATTGAGGATGGCTGCAGGAATGATACTCAATGTTTCCTGCCCGGCTATGTTTATTTTGGACATTTTGGAAGATTATACTTGTCCATTTCTCTTTCAAAAACAATTCATCTTCTTTGCATGTAGCGCAAGCCCACCATAAGTGATTACAAATTGATTTCATCCACTGCCGCAACTCCTCGCGCGACTTTTTCTTTGACGCATTCAGCAACTTGGTTTTTATAGATTTACTGAAATGCCATACATCAAATTGATGCTCTATGTTTTCCTCTTCTTCACGCATGTACTTTTTAATTTGTAAATGACGGTCAGTAGTCAAGCGTTTTACGTTCAATTCTTTCCCTTTCACCTCATCTAATACCTTGATCAAACCCGCCTTTTCCATTCGATTTGAAATCCCACCTGTCTCTGTCACCTGCGTTAGTGAAATAGCAATAACCTTTTTTAAATCTTGATCAAACAAAGAGTATGTTAAATACTTTGCATTATGTCCAGGACTGTCACACCTGCCATCACCACTTAATATAAGATTTCTTTGATACGAGTTAGAAATAATTATCTCTTGTTCCTTTTGCCATGCTTCATTAGTTATCCAGTACATGTACCTCTCATTGATCTTATAGTACCAAGATTTTGAAATCCATGCAATGTCAAGGATCTCAAAATATTTGCTGAGTTTTTGATAAGTACCGTAAAATGCCGTAATCAAGCGCACCCGGTTATAAGCGCACCAAATCCTTACCAAAATTTTATTCCCGTTTATAAGCGCACCCTTAGATAAGCGCGTTTAGGGGAAGGAGATATCGAAAACAATGAAATTGAAAAAATGAAGGTTTTGTTTCACTTTAAATACAAGATTTTTTCTCCTTCTTTAATTTTGTTACGGATATAGTTTTTATGAATTGTTGCAGCATATATGTAATATGTACACAGAAGTTCAATTTCTCCTCCAGGAACCCAAGTGCCTTCAGGAGCACGACGCTTTTCACCAGTAATGACTGCTTCCATCCATAAAATTCGCCACTCTTTCATCATTGAATACAAAATCTTGGCCAAAGCTTCTGGCACATGTCCTTCAAGTTTTTCTACCGGCTTCACAATACAACCTTTTTTCTGTTTCTTTTCGTCCTTTGACATAACTTTAATAGCATTGTCGCTGTGATTGTTCTTGTCATCTTGTCAGTTAAGATTATGTTACGAAAATGCGGCACCACTCTTATCAATGAGTGTGCCACCTGGAACAACCAGTCGAGTTCAACTATTGGATGTGGCAATAAACAAGCCATTTAAGATGTACGTGAAAGAACAATTTGAAAAACATTTAAATGAAAATTTACAATTGTACCTTGGCAACAAGTTGACAGCAGGTGAGAGACGTATTCTAACTACAAAGTGGGTTGCCAACGCTTGGGCGAAAATAAAAAAAAACAAAGATTTGAAGTCTTTCTTGAAGTGTGGAATTTCGAACAACCTTGACGGATCGGAAGACCATCTTGTTAAGATTCGAGGTTTAGAAGACTACATTATGCCAAAACCAGAATGCGAATTCCACTTAATGAGTGACGAGGATTCAGAATGCTCTGATTCGGATAGTGTTGAGTACGAACAGAGTGATGTTCATTCTGATAATTTTGATGATTCAGAAACTGACGAAGATTAAGGAGGAGAGACATTTTAGATCATATAGAGCAATTTTACTTTATACTTTATATGAACTTTATGGGGCAATACACATCAATGAAAATAATTATTCAGTTATTCTTTCTTTTTTCCTTTCACTTTTTTTATACTCGATTATAAGCGCACCCTCAGATAAGCGCACCAAAGTCTTACTATCACCGCTGATAAGCGCTGCGCTTGATTACGGCATTTTACGGTATTTGAACTGAAAAGCACAGCCGCAATTAGTTTCAAGTTCCCTATAAAGTATCTGTTTTGCATTGGCTGAGAACGCCATATATGTTCTTGGCCGTTTAAACATAAAATCTTTACACATAGGGTCGATCCTTTAACGATGACCTTTTTACTGACAGCAGAAGATGCACAACTGGGACAACGCTGTAGGAGTAGATATAAACACGGCCAGAAAACGATAAAAGCATTTTTTTTGTGGATTTTTTTGGACAATAGTCCGAGATAAATCGATTAAACAGGTTTTTGACTTTTCAAATCTAAAAGTACACAATTCTGGGTTTCATGTTTCTAATATTCCGCAAGCGTACACAATTTTTTATTGTGGTAAATGTGAAAACGAAAGCATTTACAATAAGCTTGCTATATGTTATTAAAAATAGGTATGTGCAAATTGCACGTAACATATTTTTAAATAGATGAAAATCATGTCAGTCTACTGTTGTGAATTACCATTCCAAACGCACTAATTGCAGGGTAGATCGTGGTGCGATCTGGGTCTAGTTTAAGTATATACAATTATATATATATATGTTCATTTTCGTGTGAAAAGCAAATATTGTTAATAACAATTATACACAAATTTATACGTATAAACTAACCAAGACACAAATGAATGGTGTCATAAAAACTGGTGTTAAAATACACGGAGGAGCATTTATTTATGCCTAGAATGCGAATGAATATTATCGCAAAGAAATTGGCACTGACAGATAATCTTAGAGTTTCGTTAGATATTATTCTTCCAGCAGTACATTTGCTACAGCCACAGATCCTTAGAAATATTGAAATACAAGAGTGTCAACTGATAATGTAAATGTTGCCACTATATTTACAGCAAGATAAGAACGTATTAGAAGGAGAAATTTCTTGTGTTAGAAACCTTTTCTATCAAAATATAATCAATATCACGTGCACAGAAAAAACAGCAAAATATGCTCGACAAGTTCTGAGTTCATCATCACGGAAAAAAATATAACAGACAGCATTGATTAGGATATAATTGTAAATCGCCAGACACAAATCCCAAAGAATGGCACATTATACTTGTAAATTCATTTGCAAAGAAATAACAATCTTATGATTATTTTACTTTCTTGGTTTAGCTCTAAACTTTTGAATCCTTGTTTATTAATTTATACTTTGATTCCCAAAAATATTTTACTGAAGTTAAACTGATATTATTATAAGTAATGAACATTATTTAAAACATATTAAAGCTGTTTATGGAAGAAAAACTGAAAGTATGAAACCACAAAGTTTACTCATTTAGAAATGATATGACTAATCCAGTTGCAACAACAAAGAAGTCTCTGGAATTTATTTCTCTCTAGCTCCTATTACACCAGATTATAAAATCCGTGGAAAAATACAACAACCAAGGGAGATCTTTCCTGGCAAGCTAGTCTTTTTTAAAAAATTTATTGTCGTAGTGAAACATGATTTAATTTTCAGAGATATATTAATGTTTGTTATCTCCGTAAACATAATGGACAACAGCAACAAATTGCCTGCATTTTTATAGGTAAAATCTTTTCTCTTACTGTGATCATACTTTACTTTGTTCTTTTTGGTCATTAGTAATAGATTATTAATATACCACCTGTTTAAGTAAAATTGTATTGTTCTTTTAAATGTATCAGAGAAACTCTTAAAAGTATAAATACATTACTAATTTTTGTTGCTGCACGTCACTCCTCTAAATATATTTTCTTAATGTCCCTGATAAAAAATGACGAGTGTTAATCTATGATGACGAGACTTAATCTATGATAGCTTTATAGACGGTACATTTTGTCGTGGTTTTCTATTTGACGCTTGGAATCTTTTCTTCAATAGGTGTAAAATATAAAGGCAGTTGTAGAGTCCACCCAAATATTGCATTTTATTTGATTGCGCTGGGTTCCATAGGCATTATACGCAACCTTTTAGCGTTGTATAACAAATTATATCTGCGACAAGATAAAGAAACAATCTTGTCGCTTTGCGTATGGGCTGTTGACGTACTTTTATTAATTTGGAATATTGAGGGCAGCGTTTGGATTTTCACCACTTACGAGCCTGAATACGACGACATCAACAGTTCATTGTACTGCAACAAAATATTATTCCTGTTCGCGTTTGAAGTAACTATCACCGCACACGTGTTTATTGGTTTTGTGTTTATTTATAAGTGGCGTGTGGTGTGTTGTCCCCTGCTCTGTAGATGAGCATTCGAAACATTTCTGTATTTGGGGTAACTGGGTTTAGGGATTTTGTTAATTTGTAACACGATTTCCATTTTTTAGTACTCGAGTGGTTATTTTTTTATTTTTAAAATTTGATAGCTATTCGATATTACATGTAGTAATTCTTACTAGTACAGTTTTGTTTCTAATGCTAAATAAATTACATTATTTATTCGCGATGATGTCAACAATTTAAATTTATCGAACAAGTATGTGGGTGACTTTAAATATGGTTGATAAGTAACGCTTTAAAAGAAATTTCAAATGCTAATAAAAATATTCTGAAGAAAAAAATTTCTCAATTCATTTGAGCATATCTTTCTCTACAGCGCTTTGTTGATGAATTATGCAAAGATATTAACAAAAAATACATTCGTTTTTATCATACCAATTTGTTTTGAGGTCGATATGCAGAAATTAAAGAGCACAATTTTACTATTAAGTGTGGAAGTATTAAACACAGTATTGAAATACTTTTACTTGCGACACCATATCAGTATTTAAGCATATACTATATGTAAGAGATCTCTTAAACAAAATTTCGCAGTTTGATCTTTTCTGAATAGTACATCACATAGAAACAATATCTTTGGTGATTTTGAAGAATCAGATTTAAAAATTTTCCCCAAGGGAATTACCTGTTTTCCTTCTATAAAAGGTTTTGATAAAAAAAAGAAAATATATCAAAAATGTGCGGCAACCCGGAGGTTTCGCGATTAGATCAGAACAATGTACGTTTGACCATAGTCAAAAGAAATATACCTAATCAGGAAGCGAACAAAAGTGTATTGTTATAACTCTTTCAATTTAAAATTGCTAGATCCCAGTCTACTAGTAGTAGGTTAGGTGTAAACAATCATGGCGGATTCAGGTAAAATAAGCTTAAAAGCACCAAAAGTTTGAAGTACAACTGTGTTATTATCAAAATTGCAAATGGGTGGTTGGGATTGCTCTATTTACGGATGCAGTACATCTAGATTGATGAAATATTATCTATGATCAATGAAAACATTTTTGAGAAAATTCCTGATTTTGTTTCAGAAGTTGAATTATTACATCAAAAACCTTTAAATGCCAGGTTAGTAATAAAGTTGGTTTAAGTAAAGGAGAGCTATTTGGACACAAACAAATCAACCATCAAGTACAAGTAGTAGTATCACCAGAAGATCAACAACAATCAGCATCGACACCACCAATTCAAACAAGATCTGAGACTGAAGTAAAGCTGAATCCTATGTATTTCTAATACTAAGTTAAAGAACGTGTATCAAACCTTGTCAGTTCTGAATGTTATCCTCAAAAAATGTCGCAGCAATCTGTGAATTAGGGAAGGGCGTCCGGTTTTTTTGTATTTTTTAATTGGCGTTAATTAAAGTAAAACGTAACAAAGAATGTTATAAAGAAAATATTTGTGAATAATTATATTGACGATTTTTAATGTTTAAATATCTAAAGGCGGTAGTACCATAAAAATGGCGTTAACCCCGAAAGGTTCTGGGTTCGGAACCATGCTATGACAAAGTTGTGTAGTGAGCGGTTATAATAAAAACGCCGTATTTCATCAAAAATAATCGTAGCACAAATGAGAGCAATTAAATACACTAAAACCTCGGAACGAAGGTTTATGATAATGCTTAATGAGCGTTCTGGAAGCCTCGTTAAAACGCAAACAAACGAACATTCACACCATCGAAAATAATCTCCTTTGAGCTGACTACTCCTCATTAACGGTATTTTTCAAGATTTAAAATCAGGTTTTCAAGTAACTTGTTGTTATGCTTCATCCTTTATTCATCATCATCAACCTAATAATATATTCCATGTCAATGCAGCTAGTAAATCAAATATGAATAATCACCATCTATACTTCTGCTTTTCATAGTAAAAGATATAGATTTTTTTTTAAGACAATACAAAGTGCATCTCCTTCTTCTAATCACGGTCAACTTGAAGGAGCACCATATGACAGTCATAAAAGTAAAATTTATTTATATATATATATATATATATATATATATATATATATATATATATATATATATATATATATATATATATATATATATATATATATATATATATATATATATATATATATATATATTTCAAATCAAATCTATTTATTTTCCAATATTCCAATACAACCATCAATATCTTTAAAATAAACACAAAAATGATATTTCAAATATGTACAGGTATATACATGACACTGTTTGAAACAGAGAAAAATTATATAGAGAAAATTAGGTCAATTCAGTTAGAAATGAAACTTTGTATATATTCATAAGACTGATATATAATAGTAGCAAAAAGTCCTAAAAAAAGCAAATATTAACAACAAGAACAACAAATTGCTGTTCAAAATCTGTGTTTTTATAGTTCAATTGTAACATGTTAATATTTTTTCACTAAAATATTTTTAAAATTCGGGACGGGAAATTTCATTCAAGATATTTTAGTTTATTTCCTTTGGAAAATAAATAAACATTTTTAACAATCATTTAACAAATGCACTGATGGGTTATAGAATATTTTTCATATTTGCGGGTATTAAATCTTTTGACATTTAGCTTGGAATTTTATAATTTTCTTCTATTGTATGATTGGATTTGAAATGAGAAAGGGAAGTTAGCAAACGAAAATTAATGTAATCATGTATTAATAAGCAGTTAGTAAATTTAATTTTAAGTCGCAACAATTTAAGAATAGAAAATTTTGTCGGAAAACTTCTTAAAGTTATTTTGTGAAGAGAAAAGATTATTATTGTATTTGAAATTTTTGTTTTTCCCCAGAGAAACATAAGTAAGATGGGAATAAAATTATGCGTAATATACGGTGATTAGAGGTTCTTTTCAAGACAATGACGTAAAATGCTCCAGATTTTCTTTTCTTAATTTTTCTGCTAAATCACAAATGTTATTTTCTTGCGTAAGGTTATTATCAAATGTTATTCCTGGATACTTGATTTCATTAGACGGGTAAAGCATTTTCCCTTTTAGTTCCGTTTTAAACCGATAATCAATTTATTTATTGCGGTTGTGAAACATTATGTATTCAGTTTTATTTATTTTTAAATAAATTTGATTTGAGTTTCATGATAATGTTTAATGAGTGTTCTGGAAGCCTCGTTAAAAGACAAAGAAACGTACACAGCATAGAAAATAATATCGTTTGTGCAGACAACTTGTCATTTGTGACACGACCTTACGGCAGTTTTAAAATATATTACGGAAAAGTTTTGTTTTAGATATATAAATACTACAATTTACCTTTAGCTTTAAAATTAGTACTTTATTCTCTTATTGATTAAATTTAATACTGTAAAATTATCACATTAAGTTCCGTTTACAGGACGAAGTTACGTTTTAAGTGGAACGTTTTCAAATATGACTGAAGGCGAAAACCAGGTAAATTTAAAAAATAATAATAAAAAATATTAAAAATCATCATCTGGACATCTGTTTTTCAAAGTAATAAATGTGAAATCTTCTTTTTTAAGCTAACACAAAGTGCATCTCCTTCTTCTGATTACGGTCATTTTGACCCAGAAACATATGTCAGTGTTGAAGGTAAAATTTATTATTTTTTGTATTTCAAATGAAATCATATTTAATTTGCAATAATCCTATAGAATTCATCCATACTTTTAATTTCAAATATGTATAAGTACATATATATAAACATAATAAATTCTTATAGAATAAGTCTAAAACACAAATAAAATTGGTCAATAATTTTTGAAGGTTACCATTTGCAAATTGAATAATTGAAGGAATGACACCGTTCCAAACAGAGAAAATTATATAGAGCAATTGTATAATTATACAAAAAATGGTTTCAAGAACTTTTCTTCCTGTAAACTACCTTTTAGCGACTTAAAATTAAAGTTAATGCTTAATGATTAACTGCTTATAAATACATAATTACATTAATGCTCGTTTGCTAACTGCCCTTTCTCATCTCAATGGCCAATTATAAATCTCAAGACTAAACAACACTCCAGAGATATGTAATTACATCACTTTAATTGATAAAAACGTTTTTAAAATAATAACCTGAAAATTGTGTAACATACACATGAAACTCAGAGTTGTAAACATCACGTAGTTGTTTTTACTCTTTAATATATATTTTTGCTCTGATCATATCATTGAGCACTCTTAGTGATCATATATCGAATACTTATGATTTCTGCTCAAATACAAATTATTGGGTTCCGTGCTATGTTTTAGGTAAGGGTGGCCACAGAACAACTTTATTGTCGGTAATAGTTCGGTTCGCATTATCGGTATTAGTTTGACTCCCATTGTCGGTATTAGTTTGTCAAAAAAATGAGCCTGGTTTCTGAGCAGAGCGGACGTGTTTCCTTCTGCTTCCGAGTTGGTGAAAAAATAACTTGATTGAACTGGATTTTTATCATTTTACTGGGAAATGACGCATTTCTTGCAATCTTTACACGCAACGACTGCACATGTGATATGTTTGTTTTGAGAAATCTGTGGAAAGGTAAAATCATCTTTCAACTTGTAAATTCCATTGTCTCTCTTTCATCTTTTCCGGGTTGTCGGGGATCTTCGGGAGATTGGGTCGTAACCCCAGTGGACTGCCCCATATCCTGAAAAATAGAGTTTGTGTCTAGGAAACCATGCCTTTTTACGCATTTCATTTAATATATATATATATTACTTTGTTTTTCAAATTTTGTGCTATCAATCATTTAACATCTTTTATAGCGAAACATTCGTTCATAATTATGTTTAATTTACTAAATTGCATATCTTTATTGCAATTATTTGACTGGTTTCCATTTGGGAAATCGGTGGTTTTTGCTATCAACACAAACGGTATAGAATGGTGAACATTAATATTATAACGCCACAGGAATGCCCGTTTTGTAAAGCGATATTAAAAACAACTTCGGGTATAAGGCGTCACATTGCTAATTGCAAGAAAAGACCTATATCAAAACCATGCGCGAATCCAATATTTAAAAATATGGAAGAACATTCAACAGCATGCTGTCCGGTGAAAAAGAACGCCAAACAGGTCATGTACTATAACCACGCCACGCACACTAAGAATACTACCTGATATTCCACTACAAGCTAGTAACAAAACTACTGTTGTCTCTGAACGGAAAATTGATCCTTTGTTTAGCAACATCGAACATGCTTACGAAAAGATTGTAAATTGGCGTAAGAATCTTTTTTTCTTGCCAAAGGGAAAACTCGGAAAAGATTTTATTGTTGAAATGACAAATCACTTTAACGATTGGAACTGTGAAAATTGTAAAGCTGTCATGATTATGCCAAGCCTTCTTTTACAAAGATCAGCTCCAAAGTCAAAAGCTAAAACAAATAAGAACAACAAAGAACACTTGCAAGGAGACTAGAACAGTGGACAAATGGCTTAATATTGGATCCACTTATCGAAGGTCAATCTATCCAAAATCGTCTCAAATCGTTTAAATCTAAAGAAGTAGAGATTACAGACACGGCTAAACGTTTTAAATCTTTCGTAATAAATGGAAATCTCGGAGCTGCCATTCGGTTGTTAGGTTCTGATTCAAACTGCAGTGTTTTAAACTACACGATCCTAAAGTTGTAAAAGAAGTACACACAAAACACCCAAAAGCAGAACCACTTCACTACGATGGCTATCAAAACTAAAAGCACAGCGGGTCCTCCTAACCTAGACGCAAATGGATGGAGATGCATTTTAGGTTCAAAGGTATATGGTTCTGTTGGTTTGGACCTTTGTGAAGCTATTGCTGATTTTGCAAAACATCTTTGCATAAATTCACTTACTGATTCAAGTTCTATTTCTGAGTTAATGTCGTGCAAGCTTATTCCGCTGGATAAAAACCCTGGTTTGCGTCCAATTGGTATAGGTGAAATAATTAGAAGAATTATTGGTAAAGAAGTAACTTATGTCCTTAGACCTGAAATGCAAGAGGCAGCTGATGATTTACAACTATGTGTTGGACAAGAGGGTGGATTTGATGTTGGCATACATGCGATGACTGAAATATCTAATGATGACAACACAGAAGGATTGATACAAGTAGATGCAAACAACGCATTCAATACCATAAATCGAAAGGTTTTACTTCATAATATTCGTATTATATGCCCGGAAATATCTTGTTATGTTAACAACTGTTATATCATTCCAGCACGATGCGATGCTACTTTACGCTCTTGGGATTTTCCTTTAATATCAACATCGGTTTCCACGCAGAGTACCTAAAAATAAAACAAAAAGCGATCGCAGATGACCTTACTGGCGCTGGGTCAATTATATGACTGAAACGCTAGTGGGATATGATTGTGAAATTTGGTCCATTTCTAAGTTATACTCCGAAACCTAGCAAATCGTGGCTGGTGGTTAAAAGTGAACATGAATCAATCGCCAAATTAGTATTTCAAGATTCTGGATTGAATATTACATGTGAAGGATTTAATACCTTGGTGCAACAATCGGATTGCTCAGGTTCAAAAAAGAATATGCTTCGAAACAAGTAAACGAATGGATTAGTGAGATCGAGATATTATCACGGATAGCTTCTTTTGAACCTCATATTACATATGGATCGTATATACACGGACTTCAACACCGCTACACGTATATAACAGTTCCCGATATAAGCAATTTATTAAGACCTTTAGATGACGCTATATCCAAACTCTTCATTATAGCCCTCCTGAAAAATTGCGATTGTAATGATAAAGAACACCGTATATTTTCTCTACCAGTAAAGATGGGTGGTTTAGGAATCAAAATACCTTCTGCGATATCGGACATCCAATGCTAAAGTTCAAAGCAAATCACGAAGCCATTAGCCGACCACGTTATCGATCAAAAAGTCATTCTATGTCTAGATAGAAATGTAATAAAGAATGCCAAAACAACGATCAAATCTGCAAAAAACGACCGAAACAAAATTGCATTTACAACTTTAAAAACGGAGTTTTCAGATGAAAAGCAAAGGTTGCTGGAAGCAGTAACCGAAAAAGGTGCATCTAGCTGGTTGACTGCAATTTCTATAAAAGACCAAGGGTTTTATCTCAACAAAGAGCAATTCTGGGATGCGTTATACCTACAATATGGTTTTCGACTACAGAACTTCCCAAGTTGATGTGTGTGTGTGGAGCGCAGTACACTCTCCAACACTGTTTATCATGTGCAAGGGGAGGATTTATATCTATTCGCCACAACGAGATACGTGATTTTACGGCAATACTACTAGCGGAGGTGTGCAAAGATGTTCAAATAGAACCACCATTAACAAAGTTGACTGGGGAAAGGTTTAGACACAAAACAGCAAACACTAAAGACGAAGCAAGAGTCGACGTATCAGCTAGAGGTTTTTGGACAAACGGAAGTAAGGCGTTTTTTGATATAAGGGTGTTTAACCCGTTAATACTTACGTTGAACAGAAGCTTTATGATGCTTACCGGCAAAAGGAAAATGAAAAGAAGAGATGTTACGGGGAAAGGATTCGTGAAGTGGAACACGGTACGTTCACACCTGTGTTATTTTCTTGTTTTGGTGGAATGAGTTTTGAGTGCGATGCGTTTTACCGTCGGCTTAGCGAAAAGATGTCCATCAAACGTGACGATAACATGTCAGTAACAACGAACTGGATTAGAACAAGAATCAGTTTCAGCCTCATTCGTGTGGCTCTCTTATGCATTCGTGGTACTAGATCGACGAAGAAAAACATTCACAAACCTGTTGCTACTACGGACATAAACATCACCGCAAAAAAAACTGGTCTACGCTAACTTCTAAAAAATTTATTTTCAAAAATTTTATTTTCAACAATTTTGGAACTTTTTGTTTATATGAATGAGTATTGTGCCAAGTAATTATTTGTTTATTCCTAATGAGTTTCTTTGTAAAAAAAAGTATTAGTTTGTCCCAATGTCGGTATTAGTTCGGTTCCCATTATCGCTATAACTTTTATTGTTGTATTGATTTAGTGTTTATTACATTTCTGCAGTATTTATTATAGGTAAGTTGTTTTCAACAGCCATAAATGCACCGGACATCCATACGACCTCTTACTTTCAACAGTTTTCTTATGAGTCAATGAGTCAATTCATCAACTTACATACCAGACAGTACATACAAATCTACAAGTACAAGCGTTGTCATTTTGTTTGTATTGAACTTTGCCAATATAATTTTCAGATGTGTAAAACAAATAAACCGGCCTCTAGGAACCCGTCAATTCTCAAAACAAGTCGAATACTTTAAACTTTGGGTCAAACTTGCCCAAATGAAGTATTACAAGTGAAAACATCCTAATTCTGTTACTTGCTTTGAAACCAGCATCCTCTAATTAGTAAACTTACGAATTTTCAAAGTGAACATGCCCATTTTTATGAGCCCACAACCTTTCCGTGACCATGAGGATTCCAATTTGATATGACACGTCCGGATTGGTCAGGTAGTTACTGGAGCCTAAAACACATAAACAAACACACAAAAAACATAATTAAGACGAATTTATGTAACAAATTTTTATGCATGGGAAAATATTAACTAATATAAAAAAGGTTTTACATTAACCCAGGTTCGCTGATTAAATGTATAAGATTAATATAATATAGGTGGTGTTTCAATGGTTCACCAATCTTCACACAGTATAGTCACACGCTTTGAATGTGAATGAATATTATTGCAAAGAAATCGGAACTGACAGATAATCTTTGAGTTTTGTTAGATATTCTTCTTCCAGCAGTACCTTTGCTACCGTCACCGTTCCTTAATAATATTAAAAAGCAAAATTTTTAACTAATAATGTAAATGTTGCCATTTACCATATGTTTTTAGAATGCATTGCTATAAAGATATAATCAATACCACCAGAATAGAAAAAAACGGTAATCATACGCTCGAGTTGATTATCCCTAAAAAAGACATAACACTCAGTATTAATTTGGATATAATTGTAAACCGCTAGACACAATCCTAAGGAACAGGCATATTATATCTGTAAGCGGCCATACATTTATGACGTCCACAAAAGTGTGCTGAAAATTTGAAGATTTCCCCATCCATACGCGTCCAAATTTTCCACCCCACTTTATTTTTGGACATGGAGGTCCGCAATCTAAAGCTATTTGCCCCCCCCCCCCCCCCCCCCTTAATTCTAAATATTTAAAATATTGATTGTCCTCAGAGGCGGATGTAGACTTCAAAAATCGGAGAATCGGGGTTTGAAGAAATAATAGAAGATCGTGAATCTGTCTCTGCTTCTGATATCTGTAATTGAAATTAAGGTTTGAAATACATTGAAAAAATCTGTATCAGAATTGGAATAAGAAGACAAACAGTTTTGGTAGAACAAAAGATTTTTCTTTTTTTTACAAAAAATAACCCTTCGTCATCTCCACCATCACCTATGTCCGAAAAAGGGGACTTGGACAGAATCTCATAAATTTTGTGGACAGGTACAGATTCTTCCGCTTGTTTCACGCTTTTTCTTCCAAACTGCCAGTGTATTTTAAGGGCATCCATCACCTTTGGTGTGACGTGTAACAGCATCCATGCTTGGAAAATAAACGTAACTATCCTTACAGATTTGTTTGCCTAGATCCTTTTGCAAACTTGGAAAATACAAATCGTATGACATGTGTACATAATCACATTCTTGAACCAGTTTGTCGAGTGTCGTTATTTTCGAAAGATCTGGAAAATTGTCAGAAGATTTGACGTTTTTAGGGTTTGGTATACATAATCCAAAAAATTTACCTGTGGTGGGCATCAGAAATTTTTTTGCTATCAGACTTGTGTACGTTACTTTGCTCCGGAATACGGACCAACAAATTCAATAGCTGTTTTTTTTATTTTCCTTCTCTGGTTCAATTAGGACTAATCAATGTCGTCGCTGACTCCATTCGCTCCATTAACTTCGAAGGAGTGGTGTTTATTGGTAGGCAGCGTATAACAGAGTTAATGCAATTTTGGGCGAAATTGTTTTAGAACAATGAATTTGAAAGTTTCTTGCGCAGACCTATGAAGTGAAGACTGTGGGTTGTGCCTTTTTCTGTGTATTAAATATATCAACCAATACTATTTTTAATGGATGTCTCCCCATAAACGGATTTGCTCCCCACACCACACCATATCGCATCCGCATCCATCCATATTTTCATTTAATATTTTCCGACTCTGAAATTTGTTTCCCTCTAGCCCCTACTACAACACATAATGGTCTCTTTGGAAATATACGACAAGCAAGGGAACATTCCTCTGGCAAGCTAGACTTTTTAAAAAGGTTTCTCGTTATACTTTTTTCAAAAGGTAAAAGTTAAACATTATTTAATTTTCAGAGATGTATTCATGTTTATTTTCTGCGTAAATGTAGTGGGCAACATCATCAGAATTGATTTTAAAATCATTTTATTTTGTAGTAGATCAGGCGTCTTTCCTTTTAATCATCTACAGTCTTTTCATAATCTACTTCAAGAAAAACACTGTTGTGCTAATGATGTTTTAATGCTGTTGACGCTTTATATATGTCGTAGTTTAGTTCATTGTTTTGTTTCAAATGCAACTTTTTTTTAGTTAGATGTATTATATGCTTAGCTGCTTTGTTGCCTGTACAAATGGCTTGCATTATTATAGGTAAAATCTTTTTCTTACTGTGATCATTCCATATTTTGTTTCTTTTTGAGCATTATTAATAGATTCTTAATTTACCACCAGTTTAAATAAAATTGAATTGCTCTTTTTAATGTATCAGAGAGACTCATGAAAGTATAAATACATTACTAATTTTTGGTTGCTGTACGTCACTCCTCTAAATATATTTTCTTAATATCTCTGATAAAAATTGACGAGTGTTCATTTATGATGACGAGACTTAATCTATGATGGCATTATAGTCAGTACATTTTGTCGTTATTTTCTATTTGACCCCTCTAAACCTTTTGTTTAATAGGTTTGGGATATAAAGGTGATTGTACAGTCCAGCAAAATATTCCATTGTATTTGATTGTGCTGGGTTCGGTAGGCATTGTACGCACCGCTGTAGAGTTGCATAACCAAGTGAATGGGCGACAAGAGGGACAAACAATCAAGACGCTATGCGAATACGTTGCTGACTTATTTTTATTCGGTTGGTTTCTTGCAGGCAGCATTTGGATTTACAGCAACTACGCGCTTGAATACGACGACATCCACAGTTCATTGTACTGCAACAAAATATTATACCGGTTTGCGTTCAGTGTAACGACCGCTGCGTACGTTTTTTTTTCTCTTTTGAGTTGTTGTATGTGCTGTGCGACATGTTGTTGCTGGCGCGATAATTGAGCATTTGGTACATTTGGGGTAAATGGTTTTAGGGTTTTTTTTATGTGTAACACGATTTCCATCTTTCGCTCTCGAGTGGTTAATGTTTTTTGATCATCTATGTTTTTGATCAATGTGATAGTTATTTCATATTGCATGTGGTACTTCTTATTTCTATAGTTTTTTTACTAATGCTTAAAAAATAAGTGCTTAATAGATTGCATCATTCATTCTCCATGATGTCAACATTTGAAAACTTATCGAACAATTATGTGGGTGGCTTTAAATATGGTCGTAAAGAAATGAAATTTGAAACGCTGATAAAAATATTCTGAAGAATTAGAATTAGATAGACAAAAGACGTCATCGAAAACTTAAGAATTAAATAATATTTGTTAAGTAGACTCAAAGTTTTCTCAATTTTTGCTTTTGAAGGAACATCACACGATATACCAGTAAATCAATTGTAAGAAAAAGATGTCTAAATTCATTTAAACATATCTTTCTCTATAGTGCTTTTGTTGATGAAAATCAATCTCTCGTGGGAAATTAAATCATCGAAACTAACAAATTATTACCCGGAAAGTGTATTCTAACGTCTCTGCCGATCAAAGAACAACGCCGTGGATCCAGCGTTTGTTTATGTTTCACAAACATGGCTGTAACCATCTAAGTATTTTTACACTCAAGCGCTAAAAATGAAGCATCAAAAGCAATAATAACAATATACCTACTCATTGACAAACAACAACAAAAGAAAGAACATTTTAAACATTTCGGAAACAATATTTACTTTCGAATAAACAACAGTGTGAGCACAAACCATGTGATATGAGACCAATCACGTTGCTGCACAAACAGTGTGAGCAAAAACCACGTGATATAAGACCAATCACGTTGCTGCACAATGTGATGATGTCATCGCAAACACATGCGAAATCAACCTGATGCAATGAATCATTGTGCCTATGTCATAACATTGTTTAAGTCGGCGAAAGTTTTGACAAATACTAAAATTAATCTATTAAACATCTGCATGGAAAGTTGTATAAATTCGAATGTGCTAAGGAAACGTTCAGTTGTAGATGAAGAGCCGCTGATAAGATCAGGTAAAGAATTTTGTTTCTTTGAATCAGGTTTTTCTTATGTTTACCTCTTGCCAACGTTCAAAAATGTCTAAACATTGGGATATAGAATCCGCCTGAACCTTCTTAATTTCATTTAAAGTTTATAGAATAATATCAATATAAATACATATTGTCTATAACAATTAAATACTTGTAATTGTTGAAAATAAAACAAATCAGCAAAACAACATAATGAAAGTATTTTTTCTTTGCTGACTAATTTTTTTTATGTACAACGATATGACTGAATAAGTGCCTACTGCATATACACATGTTATAAGTGTCGAATGACGGTGAACAAATAAAGAAAAACCCCAAAAATCTGCACCCGTTGGGGACAAAGGCTTTACATTAGTTGGATATGTTAGTTTATGAATTGGGTTTTAGAATGAATAGAGGTTGATTTACGCTAATTCGACATAATTTTTTAATTGTGATTATTTCGAAAAACTTCAACAGAAACCAAAAAAAAGTATCATGTAAGAGTGGTTGAAAAACGGAACGAAAAGGAGATAGTCAAAAAAATATTTCAAAAAAACTTCCTCCGATTCGTGATCACACATTGATTATTTACGATTGTAAACGGCTTTTAATAAAGGCTTAAATGACGTTCCTTTTATGCGGTTTTTGGTGTGAACGTTACATGAAGATAATAGTTTTGAAGAAGAATATTTATTACCTTTGAAAATCTGCTTTTTGTACACGGGAAAACTTAAAAACTTTCGAAAGAAATCTGCTTTTTATCTGGGAACCATAATCATTAATCAAAAAAACTTCTCATGTGTTTTAATAGCATTGTTTAATGACATGATTTTATACAACGCCTCCACTTAGTATTGTCGCTTGAAAGGAAATTTTGACACTTAGATCCATTTCTCACCTTATAATGAAATCCGTTACGAGAATAGAGGGGATTAGTCATTCTTGTTTGCTGATAGCGTCAAAAGTTAAATCGTTGAGTTTTCAGTTTGACGTCACAAAAACCATAGAAACGAGAGAAACACATTCTTTGATCCAATTGTTTCCGCACGAAAAAATGTTTAAATTCACATCGGCACGGCGATCTTTTTGTCTGTTAAGATCTTTAAAATCACAGTTCGTTTATTAATTTTTCTTTGATTTTTGGTGATTTTTTTCTTGCTGTTCTTTTCAATTTGCTGCTTTCTTATTTGTGTGATGACCTTTCGACGATAACGATCTTTTCTATTTAATTCGGTTTAAACGTCACTAATATGTTAAATAATTTACACGTTGTCAACGAACATACGGTGTTAGCATATACTGTTTTATTCAGGGTAGAGAACGAAGTTTAAAGGTTCAAATACGCATAGTACAGATGGGGGAAGCAAGTTTTTTGCCGGAAGCCGATGATCTTGATGGTAAAGAGGCTGAGGAATTTTGCGTGGGCGAAACAGATGTAAATAAAAACGAGTATTGTTTGAGTTCAGAATATACAATTAATGTGGATGCTGATAAAAACAAGGAATCCTCAGAACCAGTACATTTAAAGAGAGACGAAAACGAAATGGATCTCAATAATATCTTAACCACAACGGAGACTGTCGACGCTACAATGGTTAAAAACGGCAGTTGGATCGCCGACTCGTTCGATTATTTACTCCGAAATCTCGACACGCTTCAACACGATTTAGATGAGCTGGATGAAAAGACATTTTGCATTTCAGGGGAGAAAAGTACAATGGTAAAACAAGATCGTGAGAATTCCATTCACGTAGAAAAATCTCTATTGAAATGCGAGTACAATACACTGTTGTCTTGTTCTATAAGAAACGATCCGGAAAACACAAACAGCGAATGCTGTGATTCGAAAAGTGCAGATTTAGACGCATTGCAAAGCGCAAAAAAACATCCTTTAAGAAGGAGATCGTTAAGTTGTGATGTGCCAAGGCGAGATGAAAACGAATTTGTAAATTTTCTGGGCTTAAGAAGGGGCAGTTTTAGCGTCGGTGATTTGACTTCGGCAGTTGACAACGACGATTGCATTTTCGTTGACGAGTTTCAAGACAACGATTTTGTTGGTGACGTTCCTAATTACAGGCTAGCCGGAAAAAGCGTCAGTGTGGATTGTTTAGTCGAGAAGGAGTCGTATAATCACCGACGTAACGGCCTTAATCTCGACTCAAACAGCGAAGACGACGATTTTCTCACCGATTTAGTGGAGTTCAAGAAACAACACAAAATACGTGGTAAATCTTCATCGGGCAGGCGTTTCGCACGGTCTGTAGAGAATTTACTGAAGCTAGAAAAACAGAGCGCAACCGGACGCAAAAGGGCGCACACAGACACGAAATTGCCTTCGAAGGGCTTCTTTAGAAAACACTTGTTCGCCAAACAAAACAGGCGTTACGTCACGCTAGATCAAAGGATGCCGAACAAAGAGCGTCGCTTGAGCATCACGATGGTGAAAGACTCAGTAAAAAAGCTGTCTGGTATAAGCGAGATGTATTTGGATGAGAAAGGCAACGTAATCAGGAAAATCGAAATCACCAAGTATCCCGGACAAGCTTTGGGGTTCTTCATCAGACTAGGAAATGGCATAAATAGCACCAGCGAAGGAGTGTTCGTATCTCGCGTCACGCTTGAAAGTTTCGTCGACGTTAATAATCTCCTCCACGCCGGTGATGAAATCCTAACCATAAATCAGGTAAAAAGATGAGATTATTTTTAATAAACTTTAATTGGTTTTTGTTCCGCTTTTTGTTCGGACAACAAAGATTCGTCCAGCTCACAAATAGAAATTCAATAAATCAGTATTGTAAGGAATTTGAAAAAAGCTCATTTTGCTTTGTTATAAAAATAACTACGTGAGTATTTGAGAAATTTGCCAGTGAAAGATATCTCGGAAAAAACGTTTCGAGTAACTAAATTAATGCCAAAAAGAGTTTTCTAGTGTTTTGAAAATAACTCAGTGAATATTTGAGGAAATAAAGTATAAACGGTCGAAGCTATAACGGAAATATAAAATGCAGGTTTTGCAATAAAAAATAATTCAACAAATTTAAAACAAAGGCGTTTTGAAATGATACACTTTGCTTAAAAAAATTTTTTCTTATCTCAAAAACATCACCCCAAAAAGTCCAAATAATTTAAGAAAGTACTGGGTACTAGGTTGACTTGACGGTTATTGCTATGCCAACAGTAGAGGGAATAACTAAATAATTACGTCATAACGCGAAATAAATTAATCATGCCAGCGTAAACAGAAGGCAGTCATCCTTTTTACGGCCAACAAAAGAAAACTTACCATATATGGTAATCGAATTAACGTTTGTACAGAAATAATGAACACGATGAACGATGAATAATTTATCAGAAATTACTGGTTTTTGAAATTTGGACCCAACCTGAGATATAGCCCACACTCTGAGATTAGCACCCTTATTTGTTTATAATGAAGGAATTGTTTAGGAATCTATTTTATACATTATTGATTAGTAAAAAAGTAAATATTTTCCAGTCACTTTAAAAAGATAAAACTAGGTGGACATTTCGTAAAGAAAAGAGTTATTTCTTATGGGCGCACCGCTATCTTCTATAAACTAGCATATATCCTCAAAGGTTTTATGTATCAACTATTCTCTATAGACTAACGTACCATACATTTAAAACATCTGCAGTTTCTCGTCAAATAAAAACGTTTTAATTCGTAAAACATGTTTTATATTCTTAAAAAGTACTTTTTATGCTTGAATTGTAGATTCTCTGAGCAATTATTTTACTAAAATCCATCACAAAGTACCCTCTCTACGATCAATAGATCTGATCGATTTCGAGTCGAATTAGAAAATATTTATATTTATTTATATAATATATCATATATTTATTTATTTCTGTATGTATTTCTTATTTTCAGGAAGTGGTTAAAGGACTTTCATTGAAAGAGGTTGTGAAGATCATGCAGACGTCAAACACGCTGCACTTCGAAACTCGGTCACTACTCCCTCTGCCAATGCACTCCCATGCCAAACTTCACGCCAGTAGAAGTGTTTTGGATAGCATCGTGATCGAGAAAGCGGTGAAGCCACAGCCTGTTTCAGTCTTTCGCACAGTAAGCGAGCCATTCACAGCGCATCACATGGTGAACCAGAGCAGCAAACAAAACGGTGAAAACAACAACAACAAAGACTCTTTGAAAGGCCTTTTACAAAAAATCCCTGTGCCGCACAAAGGCAGAAAACAAATCGAAGAGACGGGCAAAGTTGCGAAGATAATGAAATCGCCGCGCTTGTTTCGTAAAAACGAGCCGGAGAAAGATTCAAAGACTGCCAACGCGTTACTTATTCCGTCCACGAGTTGGTTTGATGGATGCGGGGAACCGGAACCGTGCGAGGAGGATTTAAGAGTTTACGAGAGCGATGCGAAAGATTTCGCGACGCGCAAAACATTCACTGGGAACTTACTGGTGAGCGTCAGGAGGGTCGCATGCTGTAGTGACCTGAACACGTGCAGAATTGAGGTGGACGAGGAGTACAAAGCATCAACGGAAGCTCTCTCGAAAACCGAGGAATCCTTCGACATCGAAGTGCAAAAAGCAAGAGAGGTGACTTTTCAGTTATCTGACGGCAATAAGAATGATATGGCGGACATTGGTAGAATTTACTTGGGGAAGCTGCTGACGTTCGATAGCCGCGCGGAGATTTTATTAAAAACGGAGCAAAACAACGAGCTAAAGATCAGGCTGGAGTTCACAGGCGCAAATAGTTTCTTGAAACGAACGCCCTCCAAACGAACCAAAGGCGTGTTTGGCTTTAATATCTCGCAAACGCTCTTGGACGAAGGCAACACCATACCTATGATCGTGCGAAAATGTGTCGAAGAAATCGAGGAACGAGGCGTGGCGCTGTGCGGAATTTACAGAATAAGCGGAAACGCACGCAAAAAGAAATTCCTCCGTGCGAGGTTTGAGGAAGACAGCTCATTGGTTGACGTGAGCGATGGCGAATTGTTCGATTGCCACGTGATCGGAGGCGTGCTGAAAGACTACCTACGAGAGCTGCCACAGCCGTTAATATCTCAGGAGCTTTATTTGAACGTTTTCGATAAAACGTCAAGTAGCTGCAACGAAGAGAAGGACAAGATATTAATGGACATTATGAAGCAAGTGCATTACACTAACAGAGCCACGCTTATCTATATCATGGAACATTTACAACGCGTTGCTGGCCTACAAAACGAAAACAAAATGACCATAAAGAACTTAGCCGTTTGTTTTGGCCCCGTTATGATGTGCCCACCCGTTTTGTCAACTGACATGGTGGACTTTAAAAAACAAGTGGACGCTTTGGAATACCTGCTGACTATATGGCCAAAGGCCGTGGAAGTCGACAAAGTGTAGCGGCAATATTTTTTAGCAAGGTCCCTTTCCTTCCTTTCCTTGTTATCATTTCGATTCAAGTTGCAAGATGACAGATGATATACTCCCAGTATTTCCATAAATACCTCAAACATGATCCCTACTTTAAACATGACCCTTACCTCAAACATGACCCCTATTATGTTTTACAACGCAATGTTAAGATTTTAGTTTTTTATTCGGTCGGCAGTTTATTGAAAACCCAACCTAGAGTTTTGTAAAGTCATATTATACCGCAAACAGTGCCTAAAGCTCGAAAAATTTCTACTGAAAATAAGATTTACTCCATACATTTTAACCCTCCGTTTAAAGAGGAATATATTGCCGCAAAGGGGAATTCATTTATTTGAGATTAAGGCATATGGGGTGGGGGCTGGGACACTATCATAATTTTTATTATATTGCAAACTCTTCTGTAAATTCAGTCGTATTTATGCTCCAAATTATTTAGCATCTAAATGTACCTATATATCTAATTGTATTTATTTTTACAAAGTAGTTCTATGTGGATTATATCAAGAATCATTTTGTAAGTAGAACGAGTGATCATAAATACATAAAAAACTCATTGGGCTTTTTTTAGAAAAATATGTTATAAAAGGTTGTTTTAAAAACCGGACCCATCTCCATATTATAGACGAATGCCATGTAAAGCTGCTGCTTTATCCAATGATGTTCGCTATAGAGAGTTTCTGCGGCACTTTAATGTGCTCTTCAAGTCATGGGAAGCCCTAGTGTTTGCAGCACGAATAATAAGGCGAGGGCATAAATACCAGCTTGGTATCTGGCACCGGATAACCCACCCCATAGAGTAGGAAAAAACTTCTTTAAGGCTTGGATGCCTAATTCTTTCCAATGATGTAGACCTGGCGACCACATCATTATAAGCCATTTGAAAAGATTATGGGATTTACAATTTATTGTATCAGGGCTCCGATTCCTGAGGGAACCACCCTGAGTGGTATACCTCTTGATATAGGTCTAGCCCCTGCTTTACTGAGCTCTGCTTCTGACCACATTACATCTCAGGATGCATCTTATGGCAGGGGTGTCTTAAAGCATCCGGGACGGACACCTCTTGAACTTGATAATTCAGCTGCCACTCCACATGCCTCAACGCATCATATTGTGAGCTGTAAAAAGCACACAATAATCAGTTCCTTCAATGCAAGGACTCTTGGCCCTCGCGGCCAACTAGATGAACTGGATAACAGCGCTCATTTACATCATATTGACATCATAGCGATCCAAGAACACCGTTTTTACCATCCAAATGATGTCTTTAAGTACCATCAAGTAGGTTCATACCAACTGGTTACCTCCTCAGCATCAAAGAACTCCAGTAATGCGTCTGTTGAAGGTGTTGGCTTCCTTCTTTCATCTAAAGCCAATAATAACCTCCTGGGCGTTGAGTCTATCACTTCTAGAATATTTGGGGCAAGTGCATGTCTTAGGGCAGCATCATTGGCCTATCATCAGTCTCCTAGCCAAACCAATAAGATCCAACAAGTATTGAACAAAAAGAACCTTGATGATGCCTATCTTAATTCTGAAGTAGACTACATTAATAGACCAGGTGAATTTTGAGCATGGTGCCACCTTTTTAGGGAGAAATTCTAATTATGTTCATGAGATGAAAAATTTGAGTTGAAAACTGTATATCTTTGCTGACGTCAGCATTTTTGTCAAACAAATGCGTTTTTGCTTATTTCCCGTCATTCATAAGCAATGAAGTATTATAGTTAAGTTTCATATTTAATGGAAACCATCCTCATTCATATTTTCTGAAAGGTATATCATAGGACTTCATGAAATGAGGAAATAATTGGGCTGAGGAGGTGGTAATCGGGTAGTTAGAGCCCCTCAAATGAACCTCCTGTAAATTCTGATATTTAAAAATCTGCCCTTAAGAAAAATGGAACATTCAATAACTTTGTTAATATTCCTGATATATACATGGAACTTTCCACAATTGTAGTACACCAAGATTGGAACAGAATGGCATTTAATAAATTGAGTTGTAAACTTTAAATGTTTGCTGACGTCAGCATTTTCGTGGAAAAAATGTATTTTTGTTAAAATTTCACCATTCTTACTAAGCATTTTGATAAGGAATAAACCACGCTTTCAAATCTCGCATGATCAGGCTGTACCAAACTTTACTGGTTGACTTTTAAAAGTCACGGAAAAGCGCCTTCAGAATGAAAGAAGTATTAAAACATTGGAAACATATTTACCGCCAATCTTAACAAAGGTCACAGAGTTTGCGTTCATTCAAAAGTACATGCGGTATCTCCAGTCATTGGCGCCATCAGTAAAAATTCAACCCATTCAGTATACTTGTAGATAAAGAACAGATGTACAATCTAAGCTCTGGCGTCCCAGTATCTGCTGAATTGGCAGACAAAATACTTTAAACAGGTTGCATAGGAATGTATATTGCAGAAAGGTTCGTAACAGAGAGGCTTCTGGAAAATGGCATAAAATAATTGCACAATCCTTTGCCAATAAACAAAATCAAAGACCCTCGTTTTGAAGAAATGTCAAAAAGGACGAGCAATCCAGGTCAACAGGGATATCCTTGGGTTTTTGGTTAGGTTATCAGTGAACAGTGGATTGCCCGTTGATTTTAACAAAACTTTGGAGTTTCCGTTATCTCCTATTCCTCTAACTATCGCAACACCAAATGGGGAAAAACGGTTAAAAGCATGCTGATGGAAATTATCATCAACACATGTCTACGCCCTCCACAAAGCCCAAAATTGGTTCTTATGGTGAACAGACAGAAACCTTCCGTACTGGTTGTCGACCTGATCGCTGCGATGAGAACCATGATAGAAATACAGGTACATACAACGAGTTAGCATGGAAACTGTTAGGAAGTCTACCGAAAGGATACAATAGAGTCGACCTAGTTTCAGATACTTACAGGGAAATGTCAATCAAAAACGGGGAGCGGCAAAAACGAGGGACAACTTCACGACTCATGATTCACTCTTCAACATCAAAAATCCCTCGTAATTTTGTTATATTTATGAAGAATGGAGAAAACAAGACGTGGTTGATAGAACTGATCTGTGAAGTGACAGAGGAAAATGGTGAAAAAGCATTAAATCTGTTAAACCGCAAAGAAACTTACTTTTCTCAAGATGTGAAACATTTGAAGTCGAATCAGGAAGAAGCTGACACAAAAATTATTTTGCACTGCGTTGATGCTTTGAAGACATTAATAGCAACAGTTGTTCTTTGATCACACTCTGGGTATACGGATATAATGGTGCTTGCGGTTACGCTAATCCGGGATCATTGTGAGCGTCTTTTTTTAGATTATGGTAGTGGAACAAAACATCATAAGGCCATTTGTCTCAGTGAAATCACCATGTCAGACAAGGAGAAAGATACACTGTTAGGCTTTCATGCATTCAGTGGCAACGATTATATCTCCGCGTTCTTCAAGAAGGGAAGGGCTGTGTGTTGGAAAACGATGTTAACGAAAGAATCTTTTGTTCAACTTTTTCCTGATTTTGGTACGTTTGAATTAGAAAAACAAACACTCCTGTTATTGGAAGAATTTGTATGCCATCTTTATGGATATAAGTAGATGTCTGTAAAGACAGTGAAAGGCAAGATGTTCAACAAGAAAGTTTTACAACGTAAGAAAGCACCAGATATATCTCTCCTTCCACCATGTTATTCGGTCTTCAAGCTACATGCACCTAGATCGCTATATGTAGCAAAGATGTGGAGGTCAACTCCGCTTGCTTGGATTAATATGCCAGAAATAATGCATTTCAGCTGGGACAATAATGGAACGCCAATATGGATTGAAGATGCATTTCCAGATGACGTAACAGAGCTGCTTATCTCAAATGAAACAGATGAAGTCGATGAAATAGACGAGGAAGAAGATAGCGAAGCTGAAGAAGACGATGAAAAAGAGATTTATTAAGGACACTGTGTTTTTTGAAATTGGAATAGCTTATCATATATTTAATGTTTATGTTTTTGTTTGCTATAACCAATCGGGTTTTCAAAAGTCTTTCTAACATCAAAATTGCATTCCGTAGTAAGAATAGTGAAAAATTAACAAAAATACATTTTTTCCACGAAAATACTGACGTCAGCAAAAATTTAAATTCTAGAACTCAATTTATTAAATGCCATTCTGTTTCAATCTTGGTGTACTACAATCGTGGAAAGTTCCATGTATATATCAGGAATATTAAACAAAGTTATTGAATGTTCCATTTTTCCTAGGGGCTGTAACTTTCGATTGCTATCTGCCTAGAACCTCCACCACCGATTTTTGTAAACTCCAATGATGTACCTTAAGTGGATTAATTTTCGCGAGGAGTAATTTTCGCGATTGTCGCGAATTTTGCCCAAATTCGCGAAAATTTTGAAGACAGCTGATTCGCGAAAATTAGTCCTCGCGAAATATTTGAAAAAACCCGATTCGCGAAAATTAGTCCTCGCGAAATTTTTCCAAAAATGCAAAATTAGCATTCGCGAAAATAAAACAAAATTTCAAACCTTTTTTTCTACAAATAATAAAAATATTATTAATATCTGTTATTATTTATTGTTATTGTTCTTCTGACGCCCAAAAAAATACGAATGTCTTTGCACTCTTTTGGTTTCTTTGGAACGTCTGCTTTTTTCTTCTTTGATTTGGGTGGCTCGTTCCGTTCGTCATTTCTTTCAACAAAACACCCCATTATGACTTCTTTGGGTTGGCAATATAATGCGTCCACCATTTGTTCGTATCTTTAAAGGAGAAGGTGGCGTTTGATGCTACCCGGCACCTTTGCACGCGAAATGGATCATTGAAATGTTTAATGAGATGACGTCAACTGAGGAGAGAAAGATATGCCTGAAAGGATGGCAAGTAGCAGGCATCAAGAACGTGGTGGAAAAAGGTTTATCTAAATTACCCTGCCTCGACCCATTTGAAGATATTGATCCTATATTAAGAAAAAATGCATCTCGTGAGATGATTGATACGCACGAAGAAGGATCTAAGTACGTAGATGAAAATGGAAATGAGAGCGAAAGCGATGAGTGGGGTGAGGAAAATGAAGAGTACAACAGAATCATATTTGAAACTTTTGATGACGAAGAAAACCTTTAATTTGTAAACTAGGTATAAAAATATGGTATATGACAAGAAAAACTTTTATAAGCATAAAAAATGCCCTACTTTTAAAGTTTTTTTAATGTTTATTTCCCTTAGTATGATAGGCCTCTGAGTTTACAAAATCTTTCATTTTTTCTGATTCGCGAAAGTAAATCCTCGCGAAGAATTTGAAAACCTCTAATTTGCGAAATTAAGTCCTCGCAAAAATTTTGAAAACCTCTGATTCGCGAAAATAAGTCCTCGCGAAAATTAATCCACTTAAGGTACCTAACTCATGAACATAATTAAAATTTTTCCCCAAAACGGTTGCACCTTGCTCAAAATTCACCTGGTCTATAATGGCAAAATCAATAAATTGTCCCATGAACACATTAGCAAAAAGCACGACCTTGCCTGAAAAACCATCAAAGATCTTGCAGGCAATAGCGCTAGCTCTTCAATAAGAATAAAAGGAGGTTGTTCCAAGAAGCGTTTAGAGAATTGGTCCAGCCATTTTGAAGACCTTCTTGGTAAAAACGCAAAGCTTCCCAATAACTCCACCCTTCCCAGTCTGAAGATTTCGGACGAGTTGAGCATTGATACCTCCCCCTTTGTCATCAAAGAGCTTAGAACAGCAACCAATACATTAAAAGCTTCAAAAGCGTTTGGTCCTAATAACATCCCAGCCTTGGTATGGAAAAATGAGCTCTTCCACAACCTTCTGCTCAGTCTATGCAATCATACCTTTAACACAAATCAAAGCCCTTCAGTCTGGCATAGGCCTCAGATCATCCCAATGCCTAAAAAAGGTGACCTCTCTCTTGTGACCAATTACAGAGACATCTCCCTTATGTAAGTTGCAGAAGGATTTCCTTACGAGAAAAGGTATGGCTTCTTCTGCTTGTAATAACATGCATAAGATCTGGTCATCTGACCCGGTAAAAAGCTCAAACTCAAGATCTTTAAGGCAACATTAGAGCCTATCCTGCTCTACGGTTCTGAAACCTGGACTCTGTCTAAACGCCTAGAGAGAAGACTGGAAAGAACATACGCCCGTCTTCTTACGAGAGCTCAAAACCTCTCATGGACACTCCATCCCACCATTCCACAAATATATAGAGGTCTTCCTTGAATATCCATTATTGTACAGGCTCGTAGAGTCCAGTTTACCGGCCATTGTTGCAGAGCCGAGAATGAGGTTATCTCTTCCCTTCTTTTTTGGAATCCTGCACATGGCAAGACAAAGAGTCGGAGGATGTCATACCCTGATCTCATCTGCAGGGATACAGAAATTAGGAAAGAAAACCTCAGCTTTGCAATGATGAACCGGGAAGTCTGGCGTAAGGTTGTGAATTCTGTCATCTCTACCGCGGTCGAACAATGATGATGATGATATTTGGAACAGGACCATACATAAAACATGACCATATTTGGAACATGGCTATATTTGGAACATGACCATACTAGGAACATGACCATATTTGGACATGACCATTGGACATGACCTTATTTGGACATGACCATATTTGGACATGACCATATTTAGAAAATGACCTTATTTGGTAAATGACCATATTTGGACATGACCATATTTGGAACATTACCATATTTGGAAAATGATCTTATTTTAAACATGACCATCTTTGGACATGATCATATTTGGGCATGACCATATTTGGACATGACCTTATTTAGACATGACCATATTTGGAACATGACCCTATTTAGAAAATAACCAAATTTGGACATGACCATATTTGGATAATGACCATATTTGGAAAATGGGCTTATTTGGAAAATGACCATATTTGGACATGACAATATTTGGACATGACCATATTTGGACATGACCATATGAGGATATGACAATATCTGGAAAATGACTTTATTTGGTAAATGATCATATTTTGTCATGACCTTATTTGGACATGACCATATTTGGACATGACAATATAAGGATATGACCATATCTGGAAAATGACTTTATTTGGTAAATGACCATATTTCGTCATGACCTTATTTGGACCTGACCATAATTGGACATGATCTTATTTCGACATGACCATATTTGGAACATTACCATATTTGGACATTACCATATTTGGACATGACCATATTTGGACATGACCATATTTGGAACATTACCATATTTGGACATGACCATATTTGGAACATTACCATATTTGTAACATTACAATATATGGAAAATTACCATATTTGGACATGACCTTATTTGGACATGACCATATTTGGAAAATTACCTTATTTAGAAAATTACCATATTTGGAACATGACCATATTTGGAAAATGACCATATTTGGAAAATGGCCTTATTTGGAAAATGACCATATTTGGACATGGCCATATTTGGAACATGACCATATTTGGACATGACCACATTTGGAACATTACCATATTTGGAACATTACCATATTTGGACATGACCATATTTGGAAAATGACCATGTTTGGACATGACCATATTTGGAACATGGCCATATTTGGAAAATTACCTTATTTAGAAAATTACCATATTTGGAACATGACCATATTTGGACATGACCATATTTGGAACATGACCATATTTGGAACATGACCATATTTGGACATGACCATATTTGGTCATGACCATATTTGGAACTTTACCATATTTGGACATGACCATATTTGGAAAATGACCATATTTGGAACATGACCATATTTGGACCTGACTATATTTGGAACATGACCATATTTGGGCATGACCATATTTGGATCATGACCATATAGCAAGGAAGTAAAAGATTTTTATGGGGGTTATTCATTTTCATATGGCTCTCCGTCGCTATATAATAATTTAAAATAAAAGTATTTAGTTTAAAAAATAACACAGTTTAGTACAATCTATTATTAATTCATGCAAAGTTTTATCGATTAAAAAGATGCTCTTTAGTTTTAGTACGGAATTGATTATGAGATGCTAAGTTTTTCAGTTCTGAAGTTATGGCGTTGAAACTCTTGTTAGCAAAATCTTAGAATGTACCGGGAACTAGTGATGTTTCCAGTTTCGGCTCATTTTATCTAAGTTGTGTGCCGTAGGTTTTTTGTCTTAGTTTGTTTATGGAAGGCCAATCATTGTTATTTATTGCTTTGAAAGTTAGTTTTAAGACATTAAACTCCCTTCTTTCTGAAATTGGTAGCCAGTTTAGTGTACGTAGTTCAGGAAGTTTCGTGTAACGACCGAAAATAAATCTAGCCGTTGATAGCTTTTTTTTAGAAAGAAATACACAGAAGAGGCAGGGCCTATGAGTCGACAGAGTTGTGGATATTAGAATTTTCACCTTTGCCATTAGGTAGGAAAGAAAGGATACCTGAAGAATCCTGCCTGGTGGGGAAAGTCAATGACATAAGCCACCAATAGCAGCAGGAGTGGGCGGTATTTCACCAGGACGTTGGGTTCAACTACCATCTAAAAGCTGTAGTTGCAACTTTCTGCGTTGTTCCAACGTTAATGGGCTGTAAACATGATCGTTAAAATCAATTTTTGAAAGAACTAACGATTCTGATGAAAAGAGAAACAATCGCTGGACAGAGGACGTCAATTCCATCGAATTTACGCACTCTAGCCGCACAGGATGGAGCATACTTAACAACCTTACCGTCACGTAGCTCTCGTCACCAATGTCCCGTTTTTGCCAATGTCATCGCATCACAATGCGATGTGAAAAACGTGAGAATTGTGAAAAACGGGGCCCACAGAACGAGAGAAAATGACGGACCTTTGGAGGGTACCAACACCGGACGCTGAGAAAATCTGTGGCGACTCCACCCTCAGGCACCTAAAGCGAGGTAAAGCCCCGGGCCCCGACCATCTATGCCCGGAGCTAATATTCCATGCTGCTGCCACTCTGAAGACCTGGTTAAAAGACTTCCTTTCCTACTGTTTGTGCCACCTGTGTATTCCAAAAATCTGGAGAAGAGCCCTAGTGATTGCAGTCCCTAAGCCAAAGACGCCTCCAGGAAATCCGTAGAGCTATCCACCAATAATCCTTTTCTGCATCTCCTTCAAGATCCTCGAGAGTTCTACGTCCGAGTGGAGCCAATAATAGATCCGCAGCTCCGTCAAGAACAAGCTGGATTCCGACACGGAAGATCAACCCTAGATCAGGTCACTCTGATGACCCAGGACATTGAGGGCAGCTTCTTGGCTAAGAAGAAGGCTGGCGCCGTGTTTGTCGAACTCACGGCTGCCTATGACCCCGTATGGCACAGCGGCTTTACCTGCAAGCTACTTCGTCTACTGCCTGACAGGCACATGGTTCGCATGATCATGTAGTTAGACTCTGGTATTGTGACATAAGAACGATTGCGTTGTGTGATTGCTTATTTCCGCTCACAAAGCGAGATATAAAATGGGTATAAATATAAATATGTGAAAAACTTTGAAAATAAAACGTCTATCGGTGTAATATTAATGAAAAGATTCTAACAGCATCACCTTCTCTCTCCAACAAAAAATACACCAACAAAATCATGAAGATGAAATGCAAAAAGAAGTTGTGATGAAATCATTGATTGGGTTGCACAGTTTCACGGGTTGCGATACAATAAGTTCATTTGCAGGTAGAGGAAAAGTGAAACCCTTAAAAGTTCTTCTCAGTGACATTAAGTACATCCAAACATTTCCACAACTTGGAGAAAGCACCGAAAATATCTAGATAGCTTACATGCACATACAATCAAGCTTTTACATTTTCATTGTGTGGAGATTGCATTTCCTTTACAGGTAGTACTTGAACTTTTGTCTTGCGAATGCAGAAATCTGTGTGGCCAAATGTTGTTTGTGCGTTATCAATAACTTGAATTGCACTGACATGTGTTCGTGTCGTGATTGCAACAATACAACGATGGACAATACTGAAGATGGATCTGATGAGACAATGGACGACACAAGTGATGAAGAGGACTAGAACCACCTGGATTTCTGTCACTTTTGGATTATTTATTTGCTCCAGTTATAAAAAATAGAACAATCATTTTTGAATTGAGGAATAGGACTTAGGTATTGGTATAATCTTTTTTTTGTTCTCTATGATGAAGAACAACTAAATTGAAAAATAATGATTTTTGATCTAGGATGATATTATGTAAAAGGTAATATTGTTTATTACTTGAAAGGGAATCACTTTTAGGGTGTGTTGTCTTATAATGATCAGTCAAATCTGAGTAAAAAACCAAAACCTGGTCAAAATGAAGCTCTGCGAAGGAAAGGAAATAATTTTTTAAATTAAAATTCGTGATTTTCTATGTATGACTAATCAAAAGAAAACAGTTAACAATCGTTTTAAATTGAAATTTTAACTTCAATTGAATGTATGCAGTTTTTTTAAAAAATCAACATAGTTTTTCACACGCTCTGAATCCCCAAAAGATAAGCTTTCCGATGGTAACTCGAATAGATATGACCTAAATCCCATTGACTTCAACTAGAGCAAATCAGTAGCTTAAAGTCAATGAGAAAATCCTCTTTGATATTTTCGGTCTTTGATAACATCGACAACGCCAGGGCATGTAAGTACACGACATATGTTTTCGAGCATAGTAAATTTATTATAGAGAAAATATCATATAATTTACATTTTCAATGGAACTCACAATTTTCACCATTCCATTTTCTTTACTTCAAGTAATTTTGTTTGCTCATTTTTCTAGTTTTTGTACCACATTTATCGAATGAATAAAAGTACATGCAGTTTTAAACAACTAAAAATTATAAGTAGCCATAAAAGTATAGGTAGGCAAACACAAATTACAAACTGTCCTACTATTCCAAAGTTTGTCATCGTCTCATATTTGTGTTTTTAAAATATCGTATTCGTACAAATTTTGGCGTGGATTTAATTTGGCGATGGACCAAATTGATTTTCAGGCGTGGATTTAATTTGGCGATGCACAGAAGGTTTTTAATTTGGCGATGCACAGAAGGTTTTTAATTTGGCGGAGAAGTAATACTACAAACATTGGTTGTAGTTAGGCCAATTTTATTCGGGATAGGAAAAAGAAAAACTTGTGACGTAAGCAATGTAAACAATCGATGTTTTAAATATGAAACAAAAGATAAAAAAACAATTACAAAACAAATTTAGGCGTAAAACTTATTCTTCATCGTCAATTAGAAGATCAAACGCGTTTTTCGATTTGTTGTGAAAACCATGAGGAGAAGAACAACCTTTTGAGAAAAGATTTTCAATGTTTGTTCACGGTTAAATCGAACGGCTGAAATAGCTGAGTCATATTAGCTGGCACCAACACAACGTGACATTATGCAGTTCCAGTGCCAAAAAAGAAAAAGAAGAAAGCTACAATGACACAAAACGATCACCAAGATATAAGAAATATTTTTCCAGCGGGTGCTAATAGAAAGGCAAACAAAGATAAGAAAGAAGAAGAACAACAGAGTGTTATAACTGTTGATTAGTTTAATTTTATAATCATTATTTACAAGATATATTTTGCATATTTCTTTTTTATGATTGCCTAGAAAAAAGTGTGTAAACAATGGTTGAATTTCTCATGGTTTTAATTTGGCGATAGAAGAAATATTTTAAATTTGGCGTGGACTTCATTTGACGATTTTGACAAAATTTCCCCACGCCAAAATTTGTACGAATAAGGTATAGTGTTTAGACCGGGATAATATTAACAACGAAACAAAGTAGATATTATTACAAGCAGAGTGGACATATGTAACATCAGCCATAAATCGGTAAAAAACACTCAAATAATATGGTAACTAGGGGTGTTCCAAAGAAACTGCACTAACACATATGACTGTTTTATTGTTGTTTTTCATTAAAACCTTTTAGTAATTGAAATAAGACATATCTGTACAAAATATCAAGATTCAGCAAAAAAGTATTATTTTTTTCAAATTTTTAGTTATGGAAGAAAACAATAAGTAGAAGTTATCGCGAAATACGAGAAAAATATAGCAAATATTTTTTGAGCTTTTTATGTTTTTCAAAATATTTAACAAATCTATACTTTATCAATATGCCTGTTGATATCTTATATAACACGCTTTGAGAGCGTGAACATGAACGTCGTCACAACTCAATGATTTTACCATTATAGTCAGGGAGCTGATGACACAAGAAAATGGGAAACAGTGCAAAGTCTGCGGACATTTAAATAACCCAAAAATCTTAAAATTCATACAAAAGTAATACTAAATATCTTTACCGGACATCAAAATATACTTTATAGGCCAAGTACCAAACAAAAACAAATCAACTATTTCAGTTTATCTTTCTTCGTCACTCATCCACCATTTTATTGGAATTACTTCAAAGAAGCGTTCGAAAGTATAAAACGCATGCATCTCATCCCGGGGGTTAATGCTAACAGACTATATATGAAAATGAACCCGTTTCCAATTTCTTTATATACCTGAAATATAGAAAACGTGTTTTATTTTATTTTATTTTGTAAAACAATATAATTTAATACGAAATAAACCCCCTGACATTCCAATGTTTATCATTACGCAATGCAAATAATGAGCGGAAAATTAAAAAAAAGAGGAAAAATATTAGTTGAAGGTTGAAAAACTAAAAAATGTCAGCTCAGGGTATGAGTTCTCAGGGTTCTCATCGGTTAAGTTTTTCACCAAGAAAGAAAAAGAAACAGATCTGCATAATTCACCAACAGCAAATTAATTAATCACTAAAACTCGAAAGTTCACAGAAAAGCACTGAAAAGAGTAAAATATGGGAGGTATATTGTTTTTATCTCGTGGGTTTAATTTTTATTATCATTATTATTGTTGTTGTATTGTATATTAAAGGCATTTCTCTATAGTTCTTTTATTGTTTCATTTTACCCGTACGAAATTGTGCTATTTCTATTGATTAAAATAATAAGGCCTAGGTATTGCTTAATTTTGTACTCTAGCCTGGTTCCGCAAAATTATATTTTCTTTTGAACATATGTAGTGCCACCATTCGGAAAACAGTTTTTTTCCTTTAGCAAAATACGGAAAGATGACAAAGTAATCAAATTACTCAGTGAAGATAAATCAGGTGTTTGGGAACTACAGTTTCACCAAAAATGCTACGATCAATATACTCACATCAAAATCCTGAAAGATTGGGACAGCAAATAGGCAACGAAGCCGAGAAGCATACCGTCGAAACAACTGGTGAATTGCGAAGAAGTTCATGTCGCAAAAGAGACCGATCAGGTATTTTGCATTCGCATTTGATATCATTTTCAGAAATAATTTGCAATGGATTTCCATTTTTTCAGAAGACAAAAACTTAGATTAACATTTTGCAGAGTAAATACTACGACGTAAATATTTAAATATGATTTCGCTGATAAATCCCTTTTATTTTGCCAGGGTTATGCATAATATTAATCCGTGTTTAAAATTACGGTTGTAAGAAGTTATTAAAGATGACCATTCTGTTATGTATTATTACCTTGCATTTTTAGGTAAAGTTATAGCTGATGTCGAATGTTGCGTATGCTACAACCCTTGAAACCTGTGGATATGAGGCTCTAACAAAATGTGTAACGGAAAGTGCCGCCGTCACTCTCAAGTTATCAACTTCGATGAAAAATAGCAACGAACGTCTCCTTGCTTATGTAACCAGTGTGGATTGGAGAAATATTGTGGCACTTGAGCTGCATTACCATCGTTCATGTTAATTAAAATAATAAGGCCTAGGTATTGCTTACTTGAGCTGCATTACCATCGTTCATGATATGAAGACTTTACTCGAGTGATTAATCGTCTTAGCACCGAAACTATCAAAGACGACCGAAAGCTACGCTAATTTAGTTGAATTTGTCCAATGTTTAGAGAGAGAAAACTGCACAAAAACCGAATATCGCGAAAGTTTATACAACGCGAAATCCACTTTTCCAGTTGAACGCGAAAGATTATTTTACGCGAAATAGATTTAATCGAGTGATTCGCGAAAGTAAATCCCTAAAATTTCGCGTTTTTTCCTCGCAAAACTTTCTCCCCGTAAAGTGTACTTCCTTTACTTGTAAATAATCTGAAACATAATATATTTAAATGTTAGGCGCCTAATCGTTTTTTAGACGTTCATAAAATGTTTATGACGTACACGTTTTTTATTATAAGAAACCAGTCTTTAAGAAACCGGAGGCTCAGGTTTGCCAAAAATTAAGTAACTCCTAAGAAACTTAGGCTGGCTGAAACCTTTCAAGAGTTTTGAAACTTTTGTTATTCTTATTATATGTATACATAAACAACGGAAAATTTGGTCGTGACAAAATAAAAGTACAATTTAAGAAATTTTTGAGGGTCAGAAAAGATAAATTTTAAGATAAAACTTTTGAGTCTCAAAATGACCAAATTTTAAGAAACTCGAGGCTCAGGCCGTTGCTTAGGTTTCTTATAAAAAAAACGTGTATTGTGTTAGCTTTCGTTCTTTTGAAACCGAAATATACGTAAATTTGCTTTGAATTGATGACGTCACTAAGCAAACTTTGCTGCCTTGTAACTTCTGATACCATTATTTTTAACAGGTAATATAAATATTAAATTTGATCTACATCCGATTATCTTTCGAATGGTGTATTTAGTTATCAAAAATGACGTCATAATATTTTATTCCTTTGGTGTGACGTCATCATTTCTTAAAATACCCCTAAATACCCCTGTAAAGAATTTTTTGAAAGCCGGTAAAAAAATTTTCCTGTTAGTTAGGGTTGGTTTGATGTTTTACAACTACTTTTATTTTGTCCGCAAGTTTTCCAGTATTTTTTTGTCATCAGCTCCCTGTCTATTACATTATTCTAACATTCGCACGTGTCCTCGCGTGTTTATTGAGTTTTGCACTCCAAAATAAGAAAATACAGTAAATATGATACAAAATATGATATACAGTAGAAATGTCCGTTAATTCGAACACGCAAGGGACTAAGTTAACGGATGTTCGAATTAACGGATGTTCGAATTATTGGAAGTTTAGAGAAAAACAATAATTTCAATAAGCGTTTCAAGTTCTATGTTAAAATAACTTAATTACAACTTTTTAAAAAAATCTTTTACAGTTGTTTGCCTGAGCAAAATGCTGGTCAATTATGCGACCAACGCGATTAGCATACGATTGAACCGTTTCATCGTCAAGTGTGAATAATGCAAAGTGCTTCATTATTTCTACCATTTTGAAAAGTTCGTTTCGGCTGGGACACTCCACATGTTCATCTTCAATTTCGGATGCACCATTAACGCCATCATCACCGTTGCTGTCATCTTCCATATCTAATAAATCCGCTATAACTTCGGCGTTTGAGAGTGGTGGCTGTACAGCTGCAACTTCGGCATCAACATCGGTTAAGGAAGACGCATCTATGGTATCTAAAACAATATCGGGTTGGGCTGTACGAAGATTCTCAATTTCTTCTTGCAATTTCTTGAAAGGGTTATCATCTTCAGTAATAGCTGCATTTTGGTTTTCACTTGATATTTTAGACTTCCGGAAGCAATTCACAACTGTCTTTGTTGTCACTGCATCCCAAGCTGTAACTAGCATTTGCATTCCTTGTAGCAAAGAAATTTTGGAGGCAATTTATTGCTCTCGACACATCTGATAATCTTACAAACCACGTTCTTACGATAAATCGCTTTAAGAGAGCGAATTACACCCTGGTCCATCGGCTGGGTCTGAGAAGTGGTGTTCGGTGGAAGAAAAAACAACTTGATGGCTTTCAGATTTTCAATTTCGGGTGGGCAAGGCAATTATCAATGATTAATGCAATTTTTCTGCCTTCATCAGCAAATTTCCTGTCCATCTCTCTGACCCACTCTTTGAACAACACGCCATCCATCCAACTCTTGCATTGATTTCTATAGCAACATGGTAAAAATCTGATGTTCTTGAAGCACCGTGGCTTTTTAGACTTGCCAATGACAAACATCGGTAGTTTTTCTCCGACAGCATTTGCTGCTGGCAAGCCAGTAATGCGTATTTTACTTAAGTCAGTGTTTGTTTTTTTTTACTTTGCCAAATGTTCAGTTTGAGAACTTTTTTTTGAGACCAAATTTGACGGTAATTTAATTAGGCAGCTCACTCAGTATGCAGAGTTTCAGAAGCAGAAAGGATTAAAAATTCCATTTTCTTTTACCCGGAGCTAAACATATATACCGTTCACAAGATACTGATACTTAAAGTCTGGAGCAATTAAGGAATAAAAAAATCCACTAAGGAAATTGATGAAAAATTCCAAGGACCATATCTTTTGAATTTGAAATACTTGTACGTTGAAATTTAACACGAAGGGAAGTTTGTATTCTATTTCACTTTTCTGCAGGTTAAAAACGGAAAAAGAGCACATTTCGAATAGATATTCCTAAAAAATTAAAAATATTTAGCGTATTAAAGTGCCCTGTTACCAATTTTGCAGCAGGAAAATTCATACTATTTTAATTTATCCTAATTGAGAAAGGTTTTTAGAGTCACAAATGAAATGTTTTATTCCATTGGAGCACCTTAGGAATGAATTATTCCATAAAACATACAATGGCCTAAAATTTCCAACGTAAATTGGTGTCTGCCTTCGATCCTAACATATGACTAGTGGTTTTTGAATAAAATGTTAGTAATTAGAAGTGTAGCCTCCATTAAGGTACGTCACAGCAATGAAAAAAAAAGTTATTTGGAGCTTCCTGGGATGAAATATTCCAAAATAAAGGTAAAATAGGCTTTTGAAATTTGGAATTATAATTCCTAGCTAGCTCCTTATTTCAAAAATTCATCCACTCAAATTAAAAAAGAAGCTCAACTCATACCAAAAATATAAATTTATATATTACAAATGGGAACATTTTTAGAAGAAAAATTCCATAAAGGTTTTAATAATTTCTAGCCGCTTGGCAAACAGCAATTTACAAGTTATGTCAAAATTGATGATGATTTATTACTGAATATAATGATTTATAAAGAGTTGATTAGGAAAGCAATAATTTAAATGCTTTATTTCGTTTTGTTTTGTATTTAATAGAGAACATAAACAACTTAAACGTGTGCATTTATTAAAACAACATTCGCATTGTTTTTTGAAAGTTTAGTTTCGAATTAAAAGAAATACTAACCTATGGTTTGTGGCTATAAATGGAATATTCCTTTCTCAACTGCTCATTAAATCTAGTTCTTATTATTTAAGCATATATTTGTTTATTTGATGTTTTTAATTTGTTAAAGATTTTTGTGTATCATGTCATTTACCGTGATACGTTTTTATTCCTTCTGAAAATATATATTTTTCTCGCAAATTTCTGACTTCCATTTTATGGAATTTCTATTCTTTAAATGCTCTTTCTTCCGATATCATAGATTTTAATTGGTGTAATATATGTTCTCAGAATAGTATAAGCTACTAATTTAGTCTATGCTACCGTAATTCTTCTAATAATCAGTAGAAAAATAATTTTCAAATACATCGAAAGTTTCTGCTGGAATAAATCTTCCAAAAGTGCTCTTCGACTTGGTTTTCAAAAATTCAGGTATCTAAGATGATTCCTAAGTGGTTTTAAACAATTTTAGCAATTACGTGCTTTAGTTATTAGCTAAATTAAAGAACTAATGTTTTTGGAATATTCATTCCGAAAGGACTCCTCAAAATATTGGGAAATTTCGAGGGTCTTAAAAGACAGCACCTCCCAAAATTTTATTTGGTAAATCCTATTTGTTTTGATTTTATTTCAAAAAAGCTGATTTTTAAAATGTTGAACCTGAACATTTAGCAAAGTAAAAAAAACAACACTGACTTAACTTCCAACCAGAGCATTTTTCAGACTTAAGTTGATACGATTTATTTCGAAGACATTGATAAAATAGTCCAAATTCATCAGCATTATAAATGTTTTCGCTCGTAGTTTGACAAAACTGTGGGGAGAAAAGTTTCCCACCACCCATTAACCATGTCTGGTGTAACTGATTTCGATTCCCCTGATATGGTCTTGAACGATATGTGGTTTCTTTCCTTCCAGCGTCGTAGCCAGCCATCTGATGCCTGAAAATTTTCAGCATTTAATTCTTTCGCGAATACAATTGCCTTCTCTTGAATCATGGCTGCAGATAACGGAACATTTTGACTTCACATGGTTTGAATTCAATTTAAAACAGCCTTGTCTCTATTAATTCAAAGTTACCTGTTCACAACTTTTGTCGTTTTACATTGGTTCCTTTTTCTAGTGCATCTAAAAGTTATTCTTTTTTCAATCTATCAAATCTATTACAGATTTGGCACCTCTAAATTTAAACAACCTGCCATGAAACTTGATATCATGATAATTGTATTAATCACAAAAAAGACCTAACGTTAAAAAATGTCAGTATTTTGTTAATATCGCTTTACTTCCGACGGGGGGGCTGCAAAGTTCCGACGGGGGGGGGGGGGGCTGTAGCTGTAAATGGCTAAAAAAACACAAAATACAGTGTAAATACATTAAACTTGAAATAAATTAAATTTGACATTAAATATTCCTTCGAGTGAAATAAGAAAACATTTAAATTAAATTAACATATAAAAATACACATACATATATATTAAACATGTTTTGATTAACTACGTAATCATTATCAAGAATAAAAAAAAAAAAAAAATGTTATCAGGCGTTGATGACCTTGAAGTAGCAATAATGATGAAGTAGCAATGACAATGAAGTAGTAATGACCATGAAGTAGCAATGACGATGAAGTAGCAATGTGTTTTTTTAGAGGCAATAACCTTATCTACTAGGCCTTCTGGTAGGCCATTACCGATATCACTTTGCAAATTGCGTTTGCGAGTTGAGCGTACATGTAATTGTTCAAGGTGATCTCGTTTTTCAGTAGATATCGTTGCTGGCAATGGATCTGGATAATCAGCATTTGGTCCATTTTCTCCAACGAAATGCAGAGAGCAAATAACGTGATGGTATGAAAGATTTGCAATCGATAGTTGGTGTTTTGGTCGTCGACATGCGTTGATCCAGCACTTTGCTTTCTCTGGATTTCTCTTTTTTCCGGGAAAACGAAGGAAAAAACCTGCTCCCCATATTGATTTGTTATTGTTGAAGCATTCTTCTTTCTTGAATCATTTTTACATATTCCATAGGAGCAATGTTTAACCATATTTTATGAAGTTCTTTCTGCAATCACAAACTTTCACTGCTGTTCGAAGGCACGACGAGCAAAAGTTGTCCTAACTTTCTATCAACGAATCATACGGCGATATTCGTGATCACGTGATACATGATTTGCGCGCAATTTTTAAGTAAGAAAAGGTGGATTGTGCTTTGATGACGTCACAATACAAATGAAAATTAAAAATCTTTATAAATGAATTTTTTTTATATCATTGGACAGATAATTTTGAGTAAAAAATGTATTGAGACCTATACCTTTACTTTCGATCGTAACGAAATAATGTGCAAAATTTTTTTGATGACGTCACAGTTTTTTATAAAACACTAAATTTAAAAAGTTTGTGCTACATCTACAGCCCTTCTGTAAAATCAGAAAGCTTTGTTTGAATAAAAAATTGTAGACAAAAATTTATATATGACTTAGGTAGTAAACTATCAAATCGTTAAAGATTGTAGTAATCCATACACGGTGCTTTTTGTAAGAACATTCAAATTTGACAAAAACCTTCGAACATGCTTAATTTTTATGTTCTTGACAAGGATTACGAAAGATTGGTCGCGATTTAAAACAAGCCTTAGTTCTCAGCTTTATGTTGAGGCCTTATATCCTTATAAAATGCGTGTAATATAAAATCAATATATATATATTACAAGCACATCCGTAAGTTTTGCACATGGACTTCTTACATGAGCAAAAAACTAGTTGAAGGACATTCTCTGGTGCGGCAGGCAATACATTTTCGATTACACTAAACACAATCCCCTCTCAAAAAATTGATTTCTTTAATAGGATGTACTACGCATATTTTTGCTTCTTAATTGTCACTAAAACGAACAAACTTCTGAATCACATCTTTTTTCATTGAATTTTCAATGGAATGTGTTCTTTGCATAAATGATCTGGCAAAACAGAGGTTACATTTTCGTTAGGCAAAACTTGCATGAAAAAAATATTTTCATGCTTTTTTAAAAAGGGCACTTTCTTTAAAAAGAGAGGGTGGGGTCGACCGCACCCATCGATCCCCCCCCCCACGGTACGCTCCTGTACTTTAATAAAGCTTTTAAAACCATTTAAAGCAAATTAGAAAACAAAACAAATATGTATATGTTCCGCGCTTTCCACAGACTTACGCAATCAATAGAATGCGCAACGCAATCTAGGAATTCATAGATTATTATTATTATTATTAACAATGTTTTTACAGGATAAAAACTTCAGTTTACAAAACTGCTATAAATGCTTGTCCTGCTCAAAAAAAATAAAAAGTATATATATATATATATAAATAGAAAATAAAAAACTATTAGTATCATATACACTGTTAAAAATCAACGGTTAAATAGTTGTAAATGTAAAATTAAATTGCGCAGATAGAAATTGAACCAGAAAATATAGAACAAACTAAAAGAAAATCGACATTTACGCATATTAAAGAGTATAAAGTTGAAATCAAATTGTGACAACAGATTGTTCAGAAAAATTGGAAATGAAAGGTCAACATACTCAACACCAAAGATAAAGAATACCTATCTATTCCAAAACCCCTAGAAAAATTGTATCAATAATTGTCAGAAAAATGAGCCTTTAACATGTTAGTAAATTTATTAAAATCACTAATATTACGAATATCAACTGGTAAGTTGTTATATGCTTTTGCACCACTAAAGTAAAAAGCTTTCTTTGCACAAGACAGTTTAACCTTTGGTAATTTCACTGAAATTTGATTGTTCCTGGTGTTAACAGTGTGGTTCGTGAGTTCAAAACAATTCGTCCAGTTGTTGCAGACAGTTCCATCAAGACATTTACGAACAAACTTACAACATTGAAGAAGAATTTCCGACTGAATTTTCTTGACTGGTTTCCCATCGCCGATGATGGCAGCAGATATCCTTGTGATGGAATCCAGAAGTTTGATTTGACCATTTGTTTTTTCGAGGTCTACTGTCAAACTGTACGTCAACAGAGGAACAATCATCATTTGGTAGATCAAACGACGTGTTGCTGGAGTCATGTACTCGCGCATTCGTTCAAGTAATCGTAGCTTAGTGCTGGCACTTTTGTAGCACTTTTGAAAATGTTGACCAAAGTTCAGTGTATTGTCGATCAGTACACCGAGGTATTTATACGTCTTGACTTCAGACACAACAGAATCTCTGTATTTCACAACCAGGTCGTTACTACTTTTACTGAGTCGCTTTGCTGTCCCAACGATCATTACTTCTGTTTTACCTTTCTTAAGATTAATGATTAGTTCGTTTTGATCAAAATACTCTGCCACTCGGTTCAGTTCTTCAGTCAAGTTCTTTTCAATAATTGTTGCCTGATGATGGGAAAAATAAATCACCGTGTCATCAGCATATTGTATGATTTTGCACACGTTGAGGATTTCTGGGAAGTCGCTGAAAAGCAATATAAATAACAGTGGCCCAAGGATTGAACCCTGGGGAACTCCATTATTGATCGTCAATAAATCTGAAGTGCTATCTTTCACAACAACACATTGTGATCGTTGAAACAGATAGTCCGTAAACCATAACAATTCACTCCCATTAACACCATAGGAATTAATTTTGTCCAATAGAACACCATGGCTGATGGTGTCGAAAGCCTTGGAAAGATCTAGGAAGACAGTTCCAGTTAAGTTCCCTTTGTCCATTTCTCTGCGAATGTCGTCGACAAGGATGGTTGAGGCAGATGCAGTAGAACGGTTGCTCCTGTATCCGAATTGTGCGTCTGATAGTAGATTGCCATTCTCTAGGTATTCTATGAATTGACTATGAACCGCTTTTTCAAGAACCTTTGAAAGTGCTGGTAATACTGAAATAGGACGATAGTTTTCTGGTTTTTCTGGGTTCCCTGATTTAAGAATTGGGGTTATTTTTGCGATCTTCCAAACACGGGGAACTGTTCCAGAAGTTAATGATAAATTTATAACATGACATAGCGGACTACTGATAAAACGTGCACAATTCTTTAAAAGTGCTATTGGTAGATCGTCTATACCGGTTGCTTTTCTCCGTTTGAAGGATTTTATTTGCTTCTCAATGAAGATTACGGAGATATAGTTAAATCTAAATTTTCGTACTGTTCTCAGTGGGATGAAGAAACTTGATTTCCAGGTAAAGTCAGTAAGAGGAATTGCCTTCTCCTTTAAACTTTTTACAATACTTGTAAAATACTCACAAAACAAAGTTGCCCTCGATTTGTTATCAGTTGTTGCTGAGGTGGTTGTTGTTTTGGTGCTATTTGTTGGGAACAGCTGCTTTATGGCATCCCAGAACTTTGAAGGCTTGAGTTTGCTTTCATCCATAAGATCAATGTAGTATGTCGACTTGTTACGCTTCATCTTGTTGTTGACCCGATTTCGGAGCCGCTTGTATAGCTGCCAATCTTCTGATTTACCATGCTTTTTAGCTTTGCGATGAATCTGATCTCTTCTGTTCATAGTTCTCTTTGTTTCATGGGAAATCCATGGACATGGTTTCCCTTTCAATTTCTTTTCTACAACTGGTGCGTGCCGATCAAATTTCTTTCACAGCTGAATTAAACAATTTAAGAGCTTCGTTCACGTTTGTACAGTCATACAAATCTCCCCAATCAATAGATTTGATGTCATCACACAATTTTTCAGGGTTGTAATTTCTGTAATTTCTACTCCTGATTACTTTGTGTGGATGTTTTCTATTGTTCAATTTCCTAGTGCAAAAAACCATCTCATGGTCGCTTAACGATGTAGAAATGACTTCTGTTTTTGAAATGTTCGAAAGACAGTTAGTCATTATTAAGTCGATCAATGTTTTTGTTGTTTCTGTAACTCTTGTTGACTTTTTATTATTTGAGAAAAGCCATTTGATGTTACAATTGCTTTGAAGTCCTTGCCGTCATTATTATTAAGATAGTTAATATTAAAGTCTCCGAGGAGGATGGTTTCTTTATTTTCAGCTGAACAGTTAATTAAATGTCATTGAAGTTATCAATAAACGACTTTTTGCTGTATTTAGAAGTTTCCGGTGTTTTGTAGAAAACTGAGATGAGAACGTTGCGCGAGTTTTTTATAATTTTTTCAATAACAATGTTTTCGACGTTTTCCCTTTCTAAGTCGTGTCGTCTTTTCCAGTTTATTGTGTCTTTGACATACATTCCTACACCGCCTCCTTTCCCAGAATTCCTAGGTTTGTTAATGAACACATAACCAGGAATTTCATATATGTTGATTTCATCGGGAGATAGATGTGTCTCAGATAGAGTTATAAAATCAAGTTTGTTGTTTGAGGTTATCAATTCATACAAACCGTTGTAATTTGTAAACAAACCTCTGATGTTTTGGTGACATAAGTGGATTCTTCTTCCCTTCAGTAATTCTGGAAGATCAAACTGTTCTGGTCCAGGATTGGGTTCAATATCCCAAGCCAAAAGCAAAATAAGCAAAATCAGACTCTTTTTGGTACAAGAAAATTTTTGTTTTCTCAAGTGAAATAAACTCTGCAACATGTAATTTCCATCTCTACAAACACTATTTTTAGCAAGCATGGTAACACTAATACCGTTGTCTGTAATAAAGCTTTCTTTCTTTGTTTGTAAGGCAAGAAACATAAAAATCAGGATTAGCGTAAAATACACGTCTAATCGTTTCGCCGCCATTTTGAATGCGCGCCAATCTACAGAACGTGCACCTTATATTCTATAAAATGCGCAATAGCAAAGCATGGTCGACGAGAGAGCTGTTTTATCGTTTTATTAGAGAAGCATACATAGAGGGGGATCACAAGAAGAGCATTTAGAAGAAATTAGTACGCGCGAAAACTGGTACTTATAACTATTTGTAAAGAAGTTTCTGGTAAATTCATAGCTGAATCAATAAATAACATGTCTGGCTAACAAATTAAATTCGAAGATGAAACGTTCGAAATCACTATCAGGGGTTATACAAAAGAAAACATTGATATTTTAGCCGTTGAAATTTATTCGCAAAGTAATTATTTTCATTTACCATGCTTAAAAACCTTTTATAAAAGAATAACACGAGAAAAATACTGAAATAAACTTGAACAACATTTATTTACACAGAAATGTAAATCATATTTTACCCCCGGTTTTCAAAACAGTTTTACAAAACAAGATGGTGGATTGGACGTTTGTGTTGTGATGCGATGTTGATGTTAAATATTTGATCATTGTAGCTTAATTTGCTAAATTTAAAGTGGCCAACAAGTGAATTTATGATTACAAACAAATAATATACGTTATTCCATTGTTAAAAATTGGTCCCCCCAAAATGTTTTGAAACTCATTTTTTTGCCCACTAGCTCCCTAACTATTACTTCTACTTGTCGAAAATTACACTACATTTTCGCGCAAATTAAATTCCGTACGAGGATTGTAAGAGAACTTGTAACGGATGGTATTAAATTTCTGTCTGATTGTTTCGGTTTTTCTTAATAACGATTAATAGTCAGGTAGCTGCTTGCAGAAAAAAATGAGAATCCAAACATTTTAGAGGGACAATTTATAACACTGCCAAAAACATTCACAATATATCCAGTATTAATAATTTTTTTACCGGAACTCCTATGATTATTTATAGCATAAGATATTGCAATTATTAGATTCAACAAATTTTACATCCTTTTCTCTTTTTTTCTCCGCCATGTTGTCCTTCCATTAATGATTCCGTACGGTCCAAAAACTACATCACGGCAAATGTTTTTCTTTTTCAGGGGGTAAAACTAAACAAAAAATATTGCTTTCTTTTGTAAAATTCTATTATAAAAAGATAATTTGTTTTAAGAAAGTGTATTATAAAGTAAATTTGTTAGAATTCTTTAATTCGTGTTTTCAAAACGAATTGTTTTTGTTATGAAATAGAATTAACTAGTTGTAACAAACCCCCGTCTTCTGATTCGAACGCTAAAAATCGAACGTTCCATCGATCATGCGGGAAAATAAAGTAAAAACAAGATGTCAAAACATACTGAAATATGTAAAAGATGGGTGATAGTGAAGCAGGGTGCTCTAAAAGGCATCGATTAAGTTTGTCACCATCATCGAAATCAAAGGCAGAAGAAGCATGCCTAATTCATATGAAGAACTGCCCAAAAGAAGCAAAATTGAGAGGATTCTCCACGCAACGTTCAATAGATGCTGTAAATAATGCAAGGTAGGATAGAAAGATTCAAATTCATCTTTTCTAATGCATCATTTCTTTATAGGGTATTGCATTAATCCTTTTATTATAAATCTAATTAATGCCATTCCCATTACTAAAATTGTTATTTCAAACTGTTCTTTGTTGGCCTGTAAAGTAGTATATATTGTAATTTATCTTTATACTAATGATAATATCGTTAGTATATTAAATTTTAAATTTTTATCAATTATATTGAAACCAAGTAGATCTATGCTGCCTGCATGTGTCCAATACGAGTTTTTTTTAGTAAATCAATCTATCTTTGTTGCTTTGTTCTGTTGTTTTATATATAATGATAAGCCCTACCCGTACTATAGTAGCCGTGTTGTAGTGGATGGTTGTAATGGGCGCGTTGCGGGAGTTCGAGACCCATTGTGTGCTTTCTATTTTTTATCTGATCTTTTTAGGATTTCTTTTTTCTTTTGACTTTTTATTAATTTGTTTTTATAGCGTTATACGTCAAGACACAGCTGTCCATGGAATTCTGCAAACGGGATTATTTTGTAACGAAAGATTCCACCAATATTGCTACGATCAGTACACGCACTCGGGAACGCTGAGAATCATCGAGAAAAGGAAGAAACAAAACGAAGCGCCCGCCGAAACACCAACCAACACCGACAACACCTTGGATCAAACTGACACCAGGAGATCCTCTGCTTGGAAACGTGACCGCGGAGGTAAACGCAACCATACAATATAATTATTATGAAGATGTTATAGAATTGCATGTTTTTGTTATGGATTTGAAAGCTATGTCTAATAACAAAACAATAACTTTTAATTTTCCCATGAATTTAGGCAAGATTGTAGCTGATTCGGAATGTTGCATATGCTTTAAAAAAGTCCAAGAAAGGTGGCGGCTATGAATCATTAACAAAATGTGTCACCCAAACAGCCGCGGAGACCCTTCAACGATGCGCTACTGACAAGAATGACAACTCGCGCCTAATGGCATACGTTTCAGGAGTTGACTGGGACACCATCGTTTCTCTTGAGATTTGGTACCACAGAACATGTTACCAGCAATACACAAGGCATCGTCCATCCACCCAAAGTAAGAATGAGCTAATATGTTTATGAAATTTAATAAATTAATAATTAGTATCTGCCGTAAAACTTTTTTTCGGTATTTCAAGATTGATTTTAATAAGACTTAATGTTTTATTTAGCGTTACCAAGCGAAGGCGTTGTGGCAGTATACTCTTACGTTGAAAACACGTCATAAAGGATTTTGAAGTTCTACCAACAAACAAGCTTGCTGATATCTATCGGATGAACTGCCCACAGAGCGCTGGCCATGAAACTCCTGATAAAAGAACGCTTTCTCGCTCGGTTTGCCAGAAGTTTGAAGAAAGAATCGCTTTGTGGAAGCCAAAGTACGGGGAATCATTTATTTTCAACAATGAAGTAGATAAAGGGCGCATCATCGAAGTCCTGTGCAAGAAGATTGACGAACTTAACGATAAATTAAAACCAATTGCAATAGAAGAGCAAGTCATTAACGTAGGTGAAGCTATTCGGAACGAGGTGAATTCCATCCCACCAACATACGAAGAGTGGCCTCCGAACAAAGACAGCCTCTATTCAAAGAAAACGGAAACTCCTCTCTTACTGAACCTTTTGTCGGTACACATGCTGACATCTGAAAACCGTGTGGGGACCCAGAAAAAATCTCGTTTGGATTTGATATGCCAAGATATCATCTATACGGCAACCAATGGAAAGCACCGATGCTCTAAACAGGTGACATTGGCACTGTGCAACAAACGCAAGACTGGTTCTAAAGACATGGTGACATGGATGAACAGGCATGGAAACGGGATTTCCTACGACGAGGTAAACTTTGTCGAAACGTTTCTTGCGGAGAAGATGACTAAAGATGCTGATGTAAAATCTTTTGTTCCGTCTTCAGTCAAGCCTCGTTGTTTCTTGACGTTTGTCTATGATAACAATGATATTAACCCCGAAAGTTTGCTAGGCAAGACAATGCATGTGACCAACGGAATTATTGTCCAGCGCGTCGATCCTCAAGTTGTACCAGAACCATATTCAGACGATTCTAGTCGAACTGGAAATGTAGTCCGGAAACGATCATTCAAGGCCCTGGAGAATCCACTTTCCCATTACAGCACACGAAAAAGAACTGAAGATTTGTCAGGGAACTTCCAAGGATTGGATAATAAAACGCTCGATGGTGAAAGCTGGAAGATTTCGGAGTTGATGGATTTTATCTGGGTTACATTAAGAAATTCATCTCCAACAACTGTCCCAAATTGGAGTGGATTCAACTACCTTCTTGAGCTTCCTTCGTCTGATGTCGTCCACACCGTAACCTACCTACCAGCAATCAACTCGTCACCAACCGAAATGGATACGGTATTGGAGATCCTGGAACAATCCAAAGCAAAAGCCGAACTTCTTGGCTTAACGGAGACTGACATCGTATTGGATCAAGCCATCTACGCGAAAGCAGTTGAAGTTCTCAACAATCCAATCCACTCCGACCTCAAGAGCTTCATAGTTCTGCGAATGGGATCATTCCACACAATTTGCATCTTTCTTGCCGTGATAGGAAAAAGATTTGGCGACGCCGGGCTCCGCGATTGGATTATAGAGGCTGATCTAATTGGTAATTAATTTTATCTTTATTGGAGATTTTCAAGTTATAATTTAATGTGTCATATTGAAAAAAATATATCAATTGTTATCCCCTTAGTTGTCATAAACACTCTGCCTTTCAATAAATTAAGTCCAAAAACTGTGAAAATCCTGGTAGTTAAGCTTAACTTAGGGGTCAAGATGGCAATAAGGGCAGTAAAAATTTTATATTAATTAATTCATGTCATTTAAAATTATATTTTACTCAGGTAAAGGTTCAATCGATCGAATTTTGAAAGGGAAGCACTACAATCACGCATTCCGAATATACACATACGTATATGATGCTTTGACATGCGCGAGAATTGACCAATACGATGCTTGGGCTCTAGAAAACGGTCATTCCACATTGGCATCGTACACGTCGTCACACGAGCACCAGTCATGTGATTTATAAGTTAGATGAGATATTGATTTATGGTTTTCTTATTATGTTGGCGCAAATTTAATATATATCTTTTCAATTTACCAGATAAACTGGGAAAACTACTTGGAGTTTTGTCGAATCCTTGATGATGACGATACATTCGCACGCCTCGATGAACATTCTAGCAAACTGAAAGATGCATCGACGCCCACCTCTTCATTTTGGTATTCGTTTATCGACATGATGAACATACTCTTCACGTTTCGGCGGTCTCTAAAGATTGGTGACTGGGTCATGCACCTTGACGCAACTCGTAGGATGCTTCCGTGGTTTTTCGCCTACGACAGGCCGAATTATTCTAGATTCTGTACGTACTGCTGGGCGGAAATGATGAAATTGCCAGAGACACATCCGGAAATCCATGCTGAATTTTTGTAAGTTTATAATTGGGTCTTTTCAAAATAAAAGAAATTATTTTTTCAAAATAAATTCAATTGAAAGAAAAAACATAAACTTCTGGTTATTTTATTAACACTTATTTCTTCTTAATATCAGGAAAGGCAATTTCTCAGTCAAAAGGTCCAAAGGAAGATTTAACGAAATTCCAACGGATCAATGTATTGAGCAGACCATCAACCGTCAACAAAAATGTCATGGAGGAATCATCGGTTATAGCACTTCAGAAGACACTGTGCAGCGTTGGGTACTTACCAGTCACATAATAGCAAAACTGATTGCCAACGTGGAATCAGAGTTCAATCTGAAAAACACGCCGACGAAACCCAAGGATCTCGGTCGTGCAAGAAGGGAGCTCGACAATGACGCCGTTGGACGCGCATACGAATTTTTAAAGAATTGGGGTAATCCAGTTGATGATTCAAGGTCCTCGTTAATCAACATCTGTTCAGGAATCGAGGCTTCTCCTGAAATCAAGTCAGACCTCCTTACCGCCGAAGCCGTTGGTGAATCTTGCTTCGAATCTTTCTGGACTGATCGTCTTCAATCCCCAAACGTGTCGTTCTACGACCGCATTAAAAAGCTGAAGCTGAAATCCTTCTCAAATCTTAAAGTAAAAAAGATCGTCAATTCGAAGTCCAAAACGCTGACAATCGCCGCAGAAAGAAGCATGTTTGCAAGATTGCTAATTGTGGCAAGAAACAGGGAATCGCTTTCACTTAAAGAAATCCTCATCTACTCGTTAAGTCCGATCCCTTGGTCTCTTGGATTGCCAGATGGAGGATTGGTAAAGACTCCCAAATCTAAACCGTTAGGTAAGCATAATTTGTCTCGCACACTCCATTATCAGATCACAAGTTAATTAAAATATATTTTAACGGTTATTAAACGTTCCGTTTAATTCCGGACACACTGTATACTTATTTATAGTATACTTTTTACTACTTATTTTTTTAGATACAATTGAATCAATCGTAATACAAAGAGATATTTCGATACCGCAAGACGCAGCGACGATCTTTGATGGAATGGTTCTCCTCCAACAAATGGAAAAGGTGGTGCTGTCAACGTTTGGTGACGTTGCTCAGTATTTGCTCAAGCGGATTCTCCGGTCATCCAGCGGCACGGTGTACTTCGTAACGGATCAATACATCCCTGGGTCTATCAAGTCATTTGAGAGGGTAAAGAGAAGTGCTGCAAGTGCAATTCGTTACAAAGTTGAACGGAGAGATGAGCCACGTCCAAAACAGTGGTCTAAGTTTCTCAGGGATCCAGGAAACAAAACAGAGCTGATACACTTCCTTCATGCTGATTGGTCCCATCCAACTCGCTACGCAAGGTTTCTAATTTACCGTGTGATTTACATTAATGTGGAATCGAAGTTCTATAAACTTACCTGCATTAATGGTGTGGTAAGCCCAAATAATGATACTAAAATTTACTACTTAGTTGTTAACTTACTTTTACGATTTGTATTATGAAATACTATTTATGATTTGTTGGTCATATATTTTCTTTGGTTATTGTTGTATAAACAACCTTTTACTTACATTGTGATCCTAATATAATATAATATTCATTATAGATGTCTTGCATCGAAGAAGCTTCGCTCGCTTCAGCACAAGAAGAAGCTGATACAAAAGTGTTCCTTTGTGCCAAACATGCCTCTGATTCTGGGTCGAATACAGTGTGTATCGAAACGGTGGACAGCGATATACCTCTGTATGCGCTTTATTTCCAAGAAAGGTTGGATGGCATTTCACTTCTCGTCAATTACATCGTAAACAAAAGACGACGAATCATCAACATCAACAACATCGTAGGTGAACTTGGTATTGATTGCTGCCGTGCAATACTCGCGCTCCATGCATTCACTGGCAATGACTACACCAGTGCATTCTACGGGATTGGAAAAGCCAAAGCATTCAAGATTTTGCGAGATTCGGAAAACTTTCAAACCACTTTCGCTACATTTGGGAATTCTTACGAGTTCGACGCAAACTTCTTTGAAAGCATAGAATTGTTTGTTTGCGCAATGTATGGTGTTAAGTGTAGCAACACAAACGAAGCTCGCTACACAAAGTTTTGCTCGTCACGCAAGGCTCCCGAACCGCAGAAACTCCCTCCCACACGAGACGCTTTATTCTACCACTGTAAACGTGTCTCGTACGTTACAGCCGTAGTAAAGAAGTCTCTTGTGAACAGCCCCGATGTACCAAGCCCTGACAACCATGGATGGAAAATGGAAAATGGAGTTTTATCCATTGACTGGATGCTTCTACCAGTCGCACCAGCCGATGTTCTCGAATTGATACTATGCAACTGTTCAAAGTCAATGTGCCGCACGCAAGCATGTGTTTGTCGATCGCATGGCCTTGAATGTACCGACTTATGTGGTTGCGGCGAATCTTGTGAAAATGCCGTAAATATTACATCTGACAGCGACAGTGAGAACGATTCCTCCGAGGATGAGTTGGGTTGATCCAGTGTGATAATATTTTTGTTAATGCTTTGTATATATGTAAAAGGTTTTCGGTTCTTACAATTAAGCAAAGTAAGAAATAAATATAATAAGGTAAAAACCTACAATTAAAAACCTTAATAACTCTTTTTTCGTTGAAAACCGACACATACTATAATCCTTTTTTGGAATCAGCATAAAAAGAGCTATCAAATGGTATATTGATACATAAAATATTTCAAGAAAATATTTCGATTTTTTTGTGTGACGTCATTAAAATTTTAATGAATTGCGCCCGGTAAATAATTTCAGACAGTCCGGTAAAGATTTTTGGGATCCTTGGAGTCATACCTAACAGGTGGAATAAGTTTTATTTTGTCCCTCTCATTTCCAATTTTTTTTGCAAGCAGCTACCTTACTATAACGATTAACGGTAAACTTCAATAGAAAAACGTTTCTTCGAATACTGATGCATTATGAACCATTACACCAGGGGGTGATTGTTTTGTCCTTTAAAAGTAAAGAATAAAGTATTTTTGTTTTGGCGGTGTTTTGAGGGATACTTCCTAGAGATTTTTACGCGGGAATCTTCGAGGTCATGTGGGTGGGAGATATTGTCTAATTTTATTAGAAGTGGTATAGATGTGTCGTTCTATCGAGAGATATTATAATTGTTATTTAATGTGTTACTGTTGGTTGGTTTCTTGATTGGTATACATGAAAATGATCACTGGTGTCAGGTTTTGATATTCTTGTTTCTGTTTCATTTTACTGTAAAATACTAGCAGAGTACCCGCAACGTTGTCCTGTGTAACGGTCTATTTACTCCCCCAGTCCAAACTATCCGCTTTTGTGCATGCACCATGTTTTTTTGATTTACGATACCTCCTGATTTGGAGCAGTGCCAGTGCAGTGGGGCGAAAAGAAAGCACGTTTTTAATAATTGTACTTCAACTCAGCTTGATTGTTTGGTAATATTCTTGATCTCATGTATGGTCCGAGCCAATCAGTTTAAAGTCGACTTCCTAGGAAAAGTGCCAGTGAAAAGGGACTAGGAACCAAATTGCTGCGAATTTACCAAATTTACCCTGTGTAAATCCACCCAAAAACTCTTTTTACAACTCTTTTTGTCAATATATCATTTTCACATTTTTCATTTACAAATGTGCAAATTTCTTTACTTTATATTTGATTTATCAACTTTTGCTGTAGAGTATGTCCCGCAAAAACTATTTCTATAAATATTTGTGCAAAAAATGGTATAAAAATTGTATGGTATTTCATTAGAATTATTATTTCATTGTTTGTAAGTAGAGTATTATTAAAGTGTACATTTTACCTTAAATAAAGGTATTAATTTTTGCAAGAATTAAATTTTGCGATTTCGCGAATTTTTGGCAAATTTGCGAAATGCTTCAATTGCCTATGTTGCCATTCGCAAAGTTAAATTCTCGCGAATTTTTGACAATTTTGGCATTCACAAAATTCATTTTTTGAAAGGCGTTTTTTTAGCAAATTTTAGGTGCACAAGCAATGGCATTCACAAAAATTTACAAATTTTTGGAGCCCTTGTCATACCCTTGCCCATATTTTAATAGTAGAAACGATTTCCTCTCTCTTAAAGTGTGCATTAACAATTGCATGGCTTTTTTTTGAGAATTGAAGATAATGTCAGGTCGAAAGTTGGACCCTTACAGAGACCAAATTTGGAGATTTTTGGGACCCTTACTTAGGTACTGATTTTCCAAATTATTGTTTTTGTCAACGCTGGTATTGCTGAAGCAATAAATGAAGAATCCGCATAACTACCATCTCTCAAACCCTTTCACTAACATTACCCCGGTCACAGAGAATATTATGAACCCATCATACAGCTCCTTTCCAGGACCAGAAAGCCCCTATGTAAACGAAAGAGATAACGACTCCTCGGACGAATCCGACTGGGACTTTGATGACGGGCGTAATGCGTTCCAACTATTCGATGAATAGTTTGTTGTGCTTTTTTGTTTGTTTGCCGTTTTTTTTATTTTTACTTACTTTAGACTTGCTGTAGAATATAAACATTGCGAACAAAAAAAAGTCTCCTTCTTTCAATTTTGATGATATGCCAATCGCGAAAATAAATTCTGGCGAAATATGTTCGCATTAACAATTCATGAAATTCAAAAAAATTTGTAATTATTGTAATTATGACTTTGTGAAGAGAAATGCTGAAAAAGTGCCCTTTAAAAAAATTACTGGCTAGGGGGTGGCTAGGGGGTGGGGCAGAAAAGGAAGTCGCGCCTGATATTTTTAAAAGAACAGGCCCTAAAATAAGAATTTAGAAGACGTCGGATATGATGTCTGGCATGTTACGCCATCTCACCGGACATCAGATAATCACGGCGGACATGAGAAAAAAATTTCCCCGCTCGCCGGCACGTACGCCAACCTTGGTATAGGAACGTTCGCGTACGTGTTTTTTTTGCGTACACCAGATGTTTTTAGAGACGTATTTCTATGACGTACGCATTTAGAAAAAAGAGGTTTCAGTTATAAAAATCTGAGCATGCTGTGTCTACATCCTAACCTCCTAATGACCTGGCGTGTCAAAGAAGCCGTCATATCGCAGTAACCATTTGGAACTATGCCACAAGTTACTCATCCCTAAAGGGACCAGTCACTACACTAAAGTGTAGATCCTAGACGATACATAACTACTTTTTCACTGCGGCAGAGGGCGGACCAATGCTGGAATGGCATAAAGCAATCAGCACATTGGAGAGAAGCTCGTATTAAGACATAACATATATCAAGATAAGACATTTATGTTGTTAAAGTTAATATTAAATCATGCGGATAAAGCATGGTTACGGAGGGGAAAATCTCCAGGGTAACAAAGAACTTAGCTGAGTGATTAATGTTTTAATTATACGACGTACGTACGTACGTCACAATGATTAACAAACACATTGCAAGGAGACATAAAAATGCGGCAAGGGACAATGAATTAAATTAAATCAAATGACAAATTATTTAGTGCAAAACATAAAAATATGTCTACGCGAAAAGGTACGCAAAACAGTAAAAATTGTATTCGCGTAGGCAACAATTTTAATAATGAGAAGACTGATACGTGCCGTGACATATTTTCACTAGCGAAATACAGCTTTAACAAGTTAAAATACAACAACTTCTTCAGTGATAACGATGTCTTTTTGAAATTAGGAAAAAGTGTGAAGTTAACCCGTTAAACCTAGCTGTCGTGTTTTTCTTCAGAGTCTACTGCATGTTTATTGATTTTGTGTCTTTTCATTGTTTTTGTAAACAAAACTGAATGTTTTGTTGATCTTTTTTTCTTCCATCGAATGCAGCATAGTTCTTCTGCATTTGTTTGTCTCTAAGATGAATGGAACTTTTAAACAACTACAAGCAGTATCGCGTGCAGTAAACATGTCTGTCGGTTTTCTTTGAAAATCTTACATTTTTGTATTTTACGTTACATAACAAATTTTTTAAAATGTTTAATTGGTAACGTTAACTTTCCTGAAAATGAAAACAAACGTAGTTTTCTTCACCTGATATTCTTACATGAAAAGTGATAAAATATAATATAAATCAATAAAGATGTGGTCATCACGGAAGAAAAATAGTCATCGCTCGTGAAAATTAAAGCATGCAAGCGCCTAATCACTCGCGATATTCGATGATGGCGTGTGCCAGCACTTGCGAGTGCGATCGTTAGTTATTTTTCGATCGAGTTATTTTTAAACAGACAATAGTATTGACGTCACACTTGCATAACATTAGAATGTGCGCACCTGAACGTTAGTGCGATGTTTTCAAAAGATGTTTTGCAAAAAGAAATAAATCAAACTGATAAACGTAACTGTTATTTTTTAAATATAATATTTTAAACGATTTTATTTACAAAAAATAACACTAATGTATTTTTATTTTAATAACAATTATTTGCAAAGTTGAATATTACACATCGGACATTATGTCCGATGTAAAATGTGTATATACCGGACATCTATCATTGAGTGCCGGACAATGTCCGATGTCCGGCACTTATTTTAGGGCCTGAAAGAACATGACAAAAACTTCAGCATGAGTTTGATCAGCGGGGACAATCTTCCCATCAGGTCTGCCTGCAGCCATTGTGGGATGTGAATATTATTATATTTTTTAATTACCGAAAAACCAAGATTTCCATGTGATCCATGACCACATAATTCTCTATTGAAAAAAAAGTAAGTTGCCTGGCCCTACAAAAGATGCATCTGTGTTGAAGGTACACTTACATCCGTGTGTATGTTTGGTGTTTGACAGCATCTTCATGAGACTTGATCTTGTTCTGCAAATATATTGTTCATAATGCTCCAGCTAGTAAGAAACGCTCTATTTTAAACCGATACAAATTGTAATGAAGAACCATAAAACAAACTTTTACTAGTTAGTATCGTATTCAAGTAGAATAAAGAATGCAAAATAGGTTATAACACAATTAATAAAGCACAAATACACTGCTGACATGGCTTACTGAGTCCATGTGCTTAGGTTGCACTATCAGATACTTTAAGGGAAGAAACTTTTGTGGAAATATACTTTTGCGGTAATTTTATCCTAATTTGCGCGATAGTTTCTTCCATAAACCAAGCTAAAAAACTAAAACCGCGAAAGTTTATTCCTGCGAAATATCCAAATTAGAAAAAAACGCGATAGTTAATTCCCGCGAAAAAAAAATCTTCTTTTAATTTTTCATTCCTTCTTTTGTATATATATATTATAATATTACAATCACTCTACAACTATAACCTTATCGCTGTCTTTTTTCTTTTGTCCACTTTTATTGCTAGCAGAAAACATTGCCCTAATGTCTCTGCTAGCAACCCTTGTAGCCCTGATATTGGTATGTTACAAATTATCACACCAGTTGAAGTAAGCAGTAAGCAAAGGCCAGTGGTCGGACAACGATGACGGCGAGTGGGTAAACGAGGATGATGGGCAAGCGTTTGACATTTTCAAAAAGTTTATTGATGACGAGGAGTAAACATGTAAAACACTTTCTTAAAAGTACGAAAATATAGCATTAACATCAAAATATTGGCAGTTTATTTAGGTCAACAAAATTGAGTTGTTTTTGTCTGCAGTGAAAAAATTGCAATCCGACACAATGTTTGGAACTTTAATTTCTAAAATCGTAATCAGTGAAAGTTTATTATTTATTTATATTGTTTAAAGTTTATTTCCCGTGAAATCTGCAAAATTTTAAAAATCGCGAAAGTTTATTTCAGCGAATTCTTCAAATTTTCTAAAAACGCGAAAGTTAAATCAGAAAAATTCGCGGTGGAAAAGGTACCGCGAAAGTTTCTTCCCTTAAAGTAAATAATAAAGTGCTGTAATTTGAGTGGAAGTTTTAGTAGCACTTCTCTATTTTACACTGCTTCTTGTATTGATTGATTGAATGAATCAACAAATTCCAAGAACTCACATGTATGTTATAGGTATAACTGAGCCTTATTAAATTTGTGGTATTAACAATGTCCGACAAAAGAAAAAATGGCGTTGCAGCATCTAACTCAAATAAACGGCTTAAAACTGACTTTGAGGAGTATTCTTGTAGTAGTTTAGAAGAAGATTTGGCGTTGTTGGATTCCATTGATAATGAGTCAACTGATGATTCACAGCAAAGCATCCGGAATGCACCGACAAGGAACATTTCAGAGAACTCTGAGAAATGGAGACGGCCCGCATTACCTGATATAAATCCGGAGACCGATGCAGTTTGTTTTCAACAATTAGAAGTCGATCATTATACAGGTTGAAAGGATTCATTATTTTCCCCTTGCAGAAGACAGTTTTTATTTCCGCAACCAAATTCACCTTGAAATCTCATTACTCATACATCGGAGCATAATCTTGAACATTTATCGTTTAACTTTAGGTCCCCATCTTTCTGGAATGCCAGGCATGAAGAGCGGGCCAACGCAAATTGTACGTTTTTATGGTGTAACCATGGATGGAAACAGTGTTCTATGTCACGTTCATGGATTTGTGCCTTACATATATGTTATTGCTCCCATCAATTTCAAAACTGAAGACTGTGCAATGTTTAGGGAAAAGTTAGATGAGCTGATACTCAGTGACATGAAATCTAATAAAGACAACGTCGTCCAGGTATTGAATTATCTTGAATTGACTATAATCACAAGCTTTTTATACGTAAAGTTTAAGATTTTATTCTGTTGAAATCTCTATTTTATTTGAAATATTCCATTATAAACTATATTTTGTGTGCATCCCTTGGGTAACAACGCTTATGTACAACCATGCAATAAATAAATTTGTTTAAAAACAATTAAAAACTGTATTTTCCACAGCATATGCCGCTAACCTCCTGCTAAACCTTTTGTAGCATTTGAACAGCGTCACAACTTTACAGCAGATTTTCATTTTATGTTAGCCAACAATTTCCATGTGGAAACAGGTTTTTAAAAAAGCAGTGGTTGTCTTTGCTACATAAGGATTATTGATTTCTTACAGAAGGTCTAGTTGAAAAAGGACTATTTTTCAATGATTCAACAAGAATTATGCCGAGCCCTTAAGAAACATTTCTTTTTTTACTAAAATATATAATATACTGTGAGAATATTTGTGTGATTTTCTCGTTGTAAGGAATTTTATTCTTGAATCAGCCTCTTAATGGTTATGTGTAGCTTGTAAATTATAATGGAGACGAAACATATTCAGTCTTTCATGCTAGACTATTTATACGGGATAGCCATGTCAAAAATATATACATATCTACAAATTTCTGTTATCTGTTGGGTCCTGTGTCTAAAAATATATATAATATATATAGAAAAAGAAAAATTAATTAAGTCATGATTATTTAAATTTTAAAAACTTTATTATTATTTGGTAATTTATTGTATTCACTGGCACCAACAAACTTTTCTTAGAAGGTTCCAACTTTACATGAGGTAACCTGATCGATTTGTTGGAATTTCCGGTTATTAATTTACTTATTTAAATATTATTTGTATTACTACTTTCACCAATAGTTACATTTTTATTTTTCTGTTTACAAGACGGTTGTAAATATCGAAATGGTGGTACGAGAAAGCATTTACGGATACCATTACAATAAAAAGAGTTTTTTTTTGAAAATCACATTGGCACTTCAAAAGTTGATTGCGCCCGCCCGACGGTTGATTGAAGGTGGTCAGTTTGTTTACCCAGGATTCAGTGCGGCCTGTCAAAAAACCTTTGAAAGCAACATTGACTTTGAGGTACTTTATCAACTACTATTTCAAATTTTTATTTTTCAAACAAATAACCGTATATAATTATATTTATTAATTATTAAAATCACCCATAAACATGCAAATGATAAAGAAATAATTAGCATGTAACCGTAAATGAATTCGCAATTCAACTGGTTAAAAGTTGTTGAGAAGAGGCATCTAGACTTGCATAATTCCCACGAACGATGGCAATTGATATTCTCTCGAATAGCCATGTAAGCTCGCGTTGTTCACCAGTTCTCCGCGTCAATTTTTGACCCAGGTTCTTCAGAAAAGCAAGGGAGGCTGGACCGAAGACACCGTATATAATTTAATAACAATTTAATAATAATAATTTAAATGAAGAAAATGGTGGTTGTTTATTTTGTAGCCTTTTCAGCTTTAAGTAATCCGGTTAATTTGAAAAATGGAATCGTTTCTTCAGGTACGATTTCTTGTGGATACGAACACAGTTGGCTGCAATTGGGTTGAACTTACACCAGGTAGTTACCGGGTACGAGATGAGAAATTGAAAACTTCAAGATGCCAGCTAGAAGTGGATGTTGCATATGATAAGTTTGTAAGCCATCAGCCTGAAGGTATTAAAACTGTAGTGACATTTTAATTACATGAAATGCTTGCACAAACTTCGAATGATTTTTTTAAATTTGTTTTCACGTATCACTTTACATTTTGTTTCTAATGTACCCTACTTTACCTTACTTTTAATCTTACTAAACCTTACTAAATTTACGGCAATGCTCTAAAATTCAACTTTGCAATGTCTTTATTTTTAATTTTTCTTTGCATTTACCAAGATTCAAATTCTTTATCAAATGTCAGTTTGCATTTTTTGTATTATTTCTAATGAACTAATTAATTAAATTTATGAAATTGCTTTCTCAAATATCTTAATTTGGCACTGAGAGAGTTCAAACATTTTTTTTTATTATGTAGGAGAATGGGACAAAGTATCGCCTCTTCGCATATTGAGCTTTGACATTGAATGTGCTGGTCGTAAGGGCATCTTCCCCGAGCCCGAGAAAGATCAGGTCATACAAATTGCAAACATGGTCATTAACCAAGGGGAGAAGGAGCCGTTCATACGTAACATCTTTGTGTTAAACACCTGCGCTCCAATTGTTGGAAAGCAAGTGCTGTCGTTTGCCAATGAAAAAGATTTACTGCAGGTGTTGTTATTATCAGTTCCGTCTTTTTTCAAATTGTTCGTTACTTCAGCTCACATACCGTATTTACGCGAGTGAGCGCTCGGGCCGCTCATTTAATTCTGGACTCTCAAAGGGGACGCTCATTCGAGGGAGGCGCTCATTAAATAAATCAATAAGACATCAAAACAATTTCAACCTTTCTCTTAAATAAAACAATAAAAACAGTAAAACAAGATAATGAAATAACAGATAATACTGAACACCCTTGTTGTAAAAACACTATTTACAAAGGAAAATAGCACTACAAGCTAAATTAGCTGTATTAAAGATTTGTTTATCTAATTTCCAAATGAGCGCCCCTTTTGAGGAAATAATAATTTGAGGGGGGCGCTCATTAAATCATTCACGTTAAAAGCATAGGCGCTCTTTCGAGTAAATACAGTAATGAATTTGGAAGTCTGTTTTAAGCTTTTTTAAGATTTTATGTCTTAGGTTTTAAGTCTGTTTTTATGTGTAAAGCGGTGCAACCCTAGCTGTTTGCTTTGTTTCATCCATTATTTTTTAAACAGTCTCATCATTTTGCACTCATACCAGAAAGTGTGTCTACTGTCTAGTGCCTTGTGATGTGATCACTTCAAATGTGCTAAATACTTTGTGCAACTCAATAAAACAAGATTCTAAATTGGAAATTCATACAAAAATTGTTTTTACAATTATATTGTAATTGAGGGAATTGAAAAATTGAAAAATTGACATATTTATGTAATTATTATTATTGATTACTTAAAAACGATTATTTCGAAATCTCAACATTTCAGGCGTGGTCCGATTTTGTTTCGGATGTTGATCCAGACATCGTCACCGGCTACAACATTGTCAACTTTGATTTCCCTTACCTTCTCAACCGCGCCACCACGTTGAAAGTGAACAGGTTTGCATATATCGGCCGGTTGTTATCGGAGAAGAGCACTATCTCCAACACGGTATTCCAATCGCGAGCGTACGGGAAACGCGAGAACAAAGTGATCAACATCGCTGGCGTCGTGCAGTTTGATTTGCTGCACTTGCTCTTGAGAGACTACAAGTTGCGTTCGTACACGCTCAACTCAGTCAGTTATCATTTTCTCAAGGAACAGAAAGAGGACGTGCACCATGCAATTATTTCTGACTTGCAGGTGAGAAAAACCCTTAAAAGGCTTTCACCAACGCTGCTTTTAGTACAACACTTTCTTTACACTTTTAACATCACAACCTTTTTATTTTATTGGACTAAAAGTAGTTATTGCTTTTAGATTTGCTCAAAACAAAACTGAAAACGAAAACGAAATTCTATTGAGCCCATAAATGAGGCGTTTCTTTTTAAATGAGATTTCAGAATTATTTTTATTCCCTAAACTCATATGTATGTTAACATTTAACATGAATTCTCCTCTTCATAATCGCAAAATTCAAAATAAAATTTAAATATTTGTTAAAATGTGAAGCTGGTGGTGAAGTTGTTTTCCAAAGGAATATTAGTGGTTACTACTATGAGTGTCTAGCTGCCATATTCTCCTGGTTCCCGGCATTTGCTCGACTACCACCCCCCTCCCCGGACCCCCAGAAACCTTTGTTGATTTTGAAGTTGGGTTGTGGGGGTATGTATGCGGGTCATGTAATATCTATGACCTCATGGATATAAGCACCATGTGCCATGGTATGCAGAGGGGTGCTAGGTCTCCCCAGAAAAATTAGGTCCCCCTAGAAAAATTAGGTCCCCCTGGTATATATCTATCCTAGCCCCCAGTATTACCGTAGTTCCTAAGGGGGTTGGTACCGCCTTTTTCTATCAACTACCCCGTACCTCCTTTGAAATTAAAGTGATACCCCTGTAAACACAGAAAACAGAAAGTTTATATAGAACTAAATTATTTCACAAGGGTAGATATAGAAAAGTAGTAAACTAGCTTTGCATCTTTTTTTAAATTCAATAAAAATTCAAGTTTTTAGTGGTTAGAGATGGATCAAATGTGCCAGTACTGTACAGTTTTCAAAACTAGTTTCTAGAGCTTTGCCCTAGTTATCTAGATCTGTACTTAAGTTGTCACGAGCTCGGAGTGAAATCTTTAACCAATTTTTCACAAATACTTTTTTATCCATGCTGTAGAAAAGGTATCACTTTCCTTTTATCTGGGAAACTTGATTGCAAAAGTAAATTTATGAGCCTATTTGAAAACATTATTGCTAATATAATTCACAATATGTTTTGAAAACAAATATGATTACTGAATTTGCATGTCTTAAAACAGAAATGAATGGACTATAAATTTCATAACATATTACTCTTTTTGATATGTATATACATGAATAAAAAAACACAACAATAAAAACAAAATTATAAAATAAAAAGAATGACACTCTATAATATACTCTAAAATTAAACTCTCAATAATTAATTAATATATTAATCTAACTGTAAAATAAAACTATGGATGTAATCTTAAAGGCAACTGAAGACAGCTCAATGTATAGCAATCAGTAATTGAAAAACTGAAGGACAGAATGCAGTCAAAGAATAAGAAAAGAAACAGAATACAAGCAAAAAATCAATGAACAAAAAGATACTGAGGCATGCTGGATACATGCATAGAAATATTTCTATGATACAAGTTAGATTTATAAGGCCAAAAAACAGAAAAGAGGAGGCAAAATATAAGGGCACCAATGCTTAAAAATATTTAAATTTAAATTATTTGTTGAGTTGATCAGTCTAAAAATATATTTTTCCATTTGCAAAATCAAAAAGATTTATTTGAAATAATAGATTAGGTGGTATGTACTTTTTCATGACCTTATCAGTTACGTAAGTCAAAACAAGAAGAAATGTCAAACTAACAATACTATTACTATACTAGTGGAGACCAATTTTAGAAAAACCTTTTAGCTTTTTGTTTATGATTAACACTTTGCTCAAAATAGTTATTAAAACTCCATATAGCTCCCTAAAAACCAAGATAAAAAATATCAACGAACTGTGAAAATGTCAATAAAAGAAGTCACTTTTTCTGTAAGAACTCTCTAGCTTTCTTTACAAGTGCCTCATTCGTTTCATCAATTGACAATGTGGATAAAAGGTAAAGAGTTTCAAGATCTTGCAAGAGATACAACCTCTGTCCTTATAGCAAATCTTTGCAAGTTTAGAAAAGCTTCTTTCCAATGGGTCTGGCGAAATTGCAAGAATTATCAAAATTAAGTCAGCCAGATTGGGGTACGAAATTGAGTGTTCCTCCAAAATGTGAATCCAAAAACGTTTAGACACTGATGAAAATGGTTTTGTATCTTTAAATTTTAACCATATTTTGACCATCACAGGCCGAATTGAATTGAACTCTGAAATCAATTCGGATTCATTGCATTTGAACATTTAGAACAGAATAAATTGTAAAAGTTCTCATAACCCTTGTCCCCTTCATCCTCACATTTAATTCTTAGGTTATCAGTCAGCACTAGAGGTCAAGGAAAAGGCTTCCTTAACAGCATTTGGTAGGAAATTGAAGCGGTGATATAGATTTTGATCTCCCAGTACATTTTTCATGTATTTAACCATACCCAGTGGACAAATGAACTTTTGTGTGAATGTTTTTTCTTCGTACATTTGAAATATGTACGTGTATTTAATTCTGACTTGTTTAATTTCCCTCCAATTCTCAGCTGGCTTGTTTTTGTTCCAGTTCTTAATACGCTTTGTTGTTTCATTTTCAGTGATTCCATCGAATCCAGTTACAGTTCCTCTTTTCATTTCTATTATATTCTTATACTTTTGTTTAAATTAGAAGAAAATACTCTATATACTCGAAAGGAAAATTATTCACATCTACTCCAGGGGTTCATTTCTCTTTGGAAATGGCAAGCGCTAGAAATACCATCAGTACCATGAACACCAAAGAAATAAATGTTAGCATGCTACAAGTTTTACATTGAAATACAGTTTTAATTCATACAGAGAAAAATTTGACATTGCATTGAAAATACAAAATGCTAAAAGTACCAGAAAAATGTACCCAAAATAATGGAAATGATGACTTTTATCTATACAAAGAAACTGCCCCCGCTTAACCCATAGATGTTTAGGTCCCCCCAGCAGCAAAATTCACAAAAATTCTATTTTTTCCAAGGTCCCACCTAATCTATGGTAAACAAAGTTTTTACCCCCCCCCCCCCATACCATTTTTACTAGCACCCATGCCCTTTATGCACAGCTTCCACAGAGTTTAAAATGCAAAGTTTGTATCTTTACGTGGGTTAACTCACCACTGTTTTCCTCTCACTGGGGTTGGCGTTAGAAAGGGCATCCAGCTGTAAAAAACATCTGCGCCAATGAATCATCAGATGATTAAGCCTACACAATTGTGGGGAAATGCATGCTAGCATGGAAATGGATGTTAAACGGTGATGACGATGATGCTTGCTGAAGTTGTATTCCACATGTGAAGCATGTGATATATATATGTTTTATATAGGATTTAAACCTGAATCAAATTCTGCTCTTTTTTCATTTATTTCCTATGCGAATCTTTGTAAATTTCAGAATGGTAACGAACAGACTCGTAGACGACTCGCTGTGTACTGCATGAAGGACGCCATTTTACCTTTGCGTCTCCTCAATAAGCTCATGTGCATCATCAACTACATGGAGATGGCGCGGGTCACTGGTGTCCCGTTATCCTACCTTCTCACTCGAGGACAACAAGTCAAGGTCATCTCACAGCTTCTAAGAAAGGTGTGTCCTCATCTCATTGTGAACAATAGTGTTTAGTACATTGTACATGCAGCGTTCCCTCTTGTACACAAATGGAGTTAGAAAGGTTTTTAGTGGCTTTTGAATCGATCCATTTGCCCGAAGAAACTTTCTTTGTAGAATACCACAATCCATGTTGCACATTCGAGGCTAGAATTCATTGGTCACAAATCGACTATGAAACTACAAAGTTGATATTTGCTCTCTTATTGCCCGAAATTTTTGCAAATTCTATCTCTACTTTCAGTTTTGCCTTTATGATGTTTTGTTTTTCTTTTGATAGTCGAAACTGGAAGACCTGGTCTTGCCCACCCATAAGATAGATGCAGGCGATGAATATGAAGGTGCTACAGTAATCGAGCCAATTAAAGGGTTAGGAAAATTTTTCTTGATTTTTTTGTTGAAATGAAATTTTATAATTTTCCATTTAAAATATTTTAATAAGATTTAACAATTCTCACAACCTCACTCATCTTTTTTTTGTGTTTTAATTTGAAGTTTGATGACTTTATCTTTCTTTATACTTGTTAAAATTGTTAAAACAGCGTGTGTTTGCTTGCAGGAATGGTTAATAGGAAAAGGATTGATGATCTTTTAAAATTGAAAAATGATGAACAATAAATTAATAATAATGTTGTTACGATTTCTTTTTCTTACTTACTACAAATGTTTGTCCCGCTTTTGAAAATACTTTGATATGTTGGAAGATAAAGACAATTACAAATAATAATAAGTTATCAATCGGTTTTTAAATAAATGACTTTTACAGATGTATAAATATAGCTTGATGATTATATATCTATATATTTTTATAATAATAATAATAATATAAATTTGTGTCTTTTATATTTATTAGATTTAGTTAACATTGTTTATCATCTTTAAGTTATTACAAAGCACCGATTGCGACACTGGATTTTGCCTCGCTCTACCCATCCATCATGATGGCTCACAATCTGTGCTACACCTCTTTAATTCAGAAAAGCGACACAGCCAAGTAAGTCAATGTTATTGGTGTGGATGACGTTCATAATTTGTTTCTTGTCCATTTGGTCTTTATAATTATGACTGATTAATTACAAATTCTTTATAAAATTGTAAATCAAATTTGACTCTACAAACTCTTTGTTGTTTATATGTAGAATAATTACCATTGAGTTGGATTGATTTTGAAATTTTTGAATATTGACCAGGGATTTTTCTATTTGTGGGACTGCAGAATTGAGTGTTTTTCAAGTATCCTTTGCACCTTCACTGTTGCTGGGGGGGGGGGATATTGTATTATTGTTGTTTTCTCATTTTATAGCGCATTCAAAAATCCATGAAAAAATGACCTGATATTTTTACTTCAACAAAGCTATTAGCTATATTACCTGAAGGGCTGTGCATCAAGGGCTGTGAAGGGCTGCTAAATGCTCCACGTTTCATTCAATCAAATCACAAAAGTTTTTTTATTTCGTCTATGTAAGATGAGGTTTTTTGCACATGAAGATATTGAATTCCAATGAAATTCTCGAAATTCCATCACATCACATCCTTCAGTGACTTCAGTTTTTGTAAATGGTCAACTTATCTTCTTTATCTTACCAGCCTGGATGTCAGTGATTACGTCATAACGCCTTGCGGTCATTATTTCGTGAAAGCGAGAGTACGTAAAGGTGTGCTTCCCGAGATCCTCGAGGATCTATTGAGTGCAAGGAAAAGGTACGTTTGTTACTGAATACTTTATTTTATTTATTTATTTATTTAAATTTTTCTTTTCCATAAATTATCACCAAAAAACACAATTTTTCTAGATAAATTCAACACGTAGTTGAAAAATGAATATGTATATAATAATAAAATCTTTTTATACAAAATATAACATAAATGATCAACGAAAAGTGGAAACTCGTAGAAGGTCAAGTTTGACTTTATCATCGAGAACCAATTAGAATTATTGAGAAAATTATCAGTATTGAGAAATTCGGTTAAAATTATTATTTATCCATTAATAAAAGTTTATAAAAAAATCAAAAATTGTTAATTGATCTACGCATACAAGAAAAATATGATATGCAAATAAAAATTCTTAAAAAAAACAAACAGACAGAACAAAAAAATAACAAAAGATAATTTAAAAATATTTATATATATCATTATCCAGTGAAATTAAAATACTTTTGACACAGCTTTTAAAACTGGAAAAAGAAATATTTGTTTTGATTAGATTTGAAACAATTAACTTATTCCAAAGATTTGGACCACGAACAGAAATGCAAAATTCACAAAGTTTTGTTTTACAAAAAGGTGTAATTATTGCTTCACAAGATCTTGTGCTACGGTTTTTTATTTTCAAGGTATAAATTCCTTCAAAAATATTTGGTACCAATTTATATTTACATTTAAACACAAAAAAAGTATTTGGTAAATATTAATTTGATAAACGTTCATCGCTTTAATATCATCAAATAAACCCTTGGTGTGTGTAAATTTGTCTTTAAAATAAATTACGCGAATCGCATGTTTTTGTGTTCTATATATAGATTTTAATTTACTCCTGTGAGTGCTTGCCCAAACCATGTTTGCATAATTAAGATAGCTGTTTACAAATGAAAAATAGAGTTGTTTTAAAAGATTTCTCTTCACAATTTGTCTAGATTTGTAAAGAATGCCAACACTTTTAGATATTTTTTTATTTATGAAGGCTATATGTCGTTCCCAGGAAACGTTCTCATCTATTATCACTCCTAAAAAATTTGTAAATTTAGTTCTCTCTAGTTCTATATTATCAATATTTAATTGAGGTAGTTTATCAATGCACTTTTTATTTTTTGTTTGAAATAATATGTATTTTGTTTTAGATATATTTAATGACAGTTTATTAGTTTGGAACCATGATGCAACACATTTTAATGCTGCATTCATTGTTCCAAAAGCAATGTTTAAGTCAGAGTTAGATATAAATAGACTAGTATCATCTGCAAACATTATAAAATTTATTTCACGGCAAGAATTGGCAAGATCATTTATGTATATTAGGAACAACAATGGACCAAGTATAGAACCCTGAGGGACACCACATGTAATTTCAAGAAGATCAGACATAATATTTCCATTAAAAACGCATTGTTTACGGTGAGTTAGATAACTTTGAAACCATTTTAAATAAATACTAGAAATTCCATAATGCTTTAATTTTTGTAACAAAATGTTATGGTTAACTGTGTCAAATGCCTTCGATAAATCGACAAAAACTCCGAGAGTGTATTCACCATTTTCGAAAGATTTTAAAATTTTATCATTTAATTGCAACAATGCATGTTCAGTGGAAGTATTTGTCTGAAACCCAAATTGTTTATTATAAAAAAGGTTGTTTACTTTGAAATAAGAATAAAGACGATTATGCATGATTTTCTCTAGAATTTTTGAAAAAAAAGGTAATATGGAGATAGGTCTATAATTTCCAATTTGTGCGGTATCTCCAGATTTAAAAACTGGTTTAACTTTAGCATATTTTAAGTTATCGGGAAAAACTCCATTGTGAAAGGAAGACCGGAAAACTATAAATAGTGGAAGTTTGATTTCTTCAAAAACATCAATTACAATATTACCATGAATTTTATCAATACCTATGGCTTTGTTGCGTTTTAAATATTTGAATGCCTTTTCAAACTCTTCAAAAGTGAGTTCATTGAAGTTCATTTCAGAGTCAATATTAGGAAGATATTCATGCAAGGTATTCTCAGATAATTTTATGGTTGAAGCTAGTTTGGGACCAATATTAATGAAGTATTTATTAAATTCATTCTCTATTACTGCACGATCTACGATATTTTTACTATTAACGTTTACAATTTTAGGAAGATCATTTACTTTTTGTTTTTTCCCTGTAATTTCCTTCATGATTTTCCAGATTTCTTTAGAGTTATTTCGATGTTTTTCTAATAATATGCAATAGTAATTATTTTTGGATTTTTGTTTTAATTTTTCAAAAAGGTTTTTATAGTCCTTGTATGTTTGTTCATTTAAGAGTGTTTTATTTTTTAGAAATTTAATATATAATTTTTGCTTTAATTTTGATGATTTTTTCAGTCTATCTGACATCCAAGGCGCATTTAAGTCTTTTACCTTAACAGAAGTTTCAATTAAAGGGAAATTTTCATCATACAATTTAAAAAAGGTTTCTAGGAATAAATTATAAGAGGCATTTGTATCTTCATTGACTAAAACTTCAGACCAGTCCACATTGGACAAGGCCCTCTTAAATGAAATGACGTTTTTTTCTTTATAAAATCTTTTTGTAATCTTCATTTTATCACATTTTGCTTTTGTTTTAGAAATGTTAATAGCAACAAAAATCGGGAAGTGGTCAGAGATATCACTTTTAATAATTCCTTTTACTAGAAGTGGGTTGAAAATGTAATTTGTAAAAATATTATCAATAATTGAAATAGAATTTCCCGTAACACGCGTTGGTCTATTTATTAATGGAAATGTCCCATGTTGATATATGGAATCATAAAATAATTTCACATAGGTTTTTTCATTATAGTTCAAGCAATTTATATTAAAATCTCCCAAGATGACGTAATTTTTATTTTCTATATTACTAGTATTGAAAACTTTACGTAAATCAACAATCAAGTTTTTGCAGATACCGTCAGGAGGTCTATAGCAACATGAGATCAGAACATTTTTTATCTTCTTATTAATAATTTCAAAGCTTATCATTTCATTATCCTTATTAGAAAATGATATCTCTGGCCTTATTTTATAGGAAAACGTATCTTTAATATATATTAAAACGCCACCCCCTCGTTTACCAGTCTTCCTTTCATGATGAAATGCATTATAACTTGGTATTTGATAAGTTGAATTGTTCTTAAAATCCTCATCGGAGCACCAAGTTTCACTGAGGCAGATGATATTAAAGCAATGTTTGCATTCGCTAAGTAGGTTTAGAAAATCTTCAAAATTTGCGTTTAAACTCCTAATATTGAGATGAATAATAGAGACGTTTTCAGCTGTGATTTTATCAGAAAAGAATGAGTTTAGTTCATCAGGGAGAAAGTAAGTTGTATCATAGTTAGAAAAATCGTTCAAATAATTCAAATCCGGATCAAAATCAGTATTTAAAAGGGGTTGATCATTGAGAACCGGTTTAAAAACATATTTTTCAAAGTCTTCAATCATAATTATAATTTACGAAATATAATGTAAGAATATAAATATCTTAACTAAGAACGATAAAAAAACCACATAAATAACTAATCTCTCTTTTCGTCATTTCTGTACGTAATTAAATTATCGTACACCACTTTCGCAAAGTTTCCCTTTTCTCTCAATTCTTTTGCTTCTTTAAATAATAGCTTACGCTTCCTCATCGTCGCTTCAGAAAAATCTTCGTTAAAAAACACCCCCTTTTCCCACAATTTCTTTTCGCGAAATTTCTCCAGAACAAGTTGTCTATCCTTAAAGGTTAAGAACTTAACCATAATTGTTCGTTTTGATTTTATTGTACCGTTATAATGTTTGTTTCCCATTCGGTGTGCTCTCTCAATTTGAATTGCGCTCCTTACTCCCAAATTTACCTTAATTACATGTCTTAATTTATTTTCAGTTTCATCCCATGTTTCGTTTTCATCTTCTTCAATCCCATTAACCCTTAAATTGTTTCTTCTTGAACGATCCTCCAGTTCAGTCAATTTCGCCTCAAGAAAAGTTATATCATGACTGGCATCTTCTTTTTCAAATAACTTATGGTTTATTTTTTTCATGTTTTCGTCAAACATGTCACTGTGGAATTGGGCAGAAGCTTTCAAGTCCTGAACTTCTTTTTTTAGTAATATATTTTCCTCCGAAATAGCATCAATTCGTCTTTCCATCCTCTCAAAATTACTATTAAAAACATTAATGAGTGTCTGTTCATGCATGCTCAAAATTTCTTTGACTTGTTGCATTGTAAATGACATATCATGTTTGGGACCCATGTTTATTAGTGTGAGATACTAACAGTTGTGCAAAAAGTTAAACAGAAGCCGATGAAAAGGCTTTTTAATGAGAGTTATAAAATTAAATAGGATTTTAATGAGTGTAGTAAAATTGTTGTGAAACAGAAACTCAGTGATTTCGTATGAAATATGGAAACAACACAAGATCTAATTTGCACGGCTCTCTTTTACGCAAACAAAATAACAAAATACCGCACAGATATGATCTTTACTCCTCCGTATGAGTTAATGCGAAAACCAATACGAAAACTCCACAACAATTCACACAAATCAACTAGATCCAATACAAAAATTCTTCCGCTTTCAAAACACGTCTAATCTCTTCAACAATCAATTGCAATTGCAATTTCAAATTATGAACACCCGTAGAGTAGATTTTCGGTACTGGCAAGGTCAAATGTTAGTTACCTAGATAATGAAGAGTGTGTGTTTGTAAAATTATTGGATATAATTATAAAATTGTATTGGTAATATTATATATTGGTAATAAGATTCAAATTCATTATTATTTCTAATTATTGAACACTGTGACAATACAATGTTATTATTTTCACTCAAAACAGCTTTGCACATTTTAATTTTCTTTTTTCTTCTTTTCTCTTCTCTTCTCTTCACCTTGTGAATTATTTCAAGTAACTTTATTGCAGTACATGCAAAATCAAATTGTTCAACAGCTTGATTAGAGTTACTTTTGTTAGATGACCTTGATATATTAGATCATTTTTGACATTCTTTTGTTACGAACCTAGGTTAGGGAATTGTACACAGGGTCATGTCTATAAACATGTAAACATATGTCCGAAAGTCTGTTGTAAACAACTCTGAGATGCTGTTTAGCCGCTTTTGAAGGGTTGGGTTGTCAATAATTTCATGTCTGCTGGTGGTTTCTCTACTCATATAATAGGGTTTGCATATTTTGAAAATCCATCTTGTTTTCTAGAGCAAAAGCTGATTTGAAGAAAGAAACTGATCCTTTCAAAAAACAGGTGATTTTTAAAGATATCTCGATTACCAATTCTCAATAGTGATTGTTCGCATCAGGTTTTAGACGGCCGTCAGTTGGCTCTTAAAATCAGTGCGAACTCCGTTTATGGCTTCACCGGTGCTCAAGTTGGTAAACTCCCATGCATCGAGATTTCTTCCGTATGACATTCCTTCACATTTATTTATTGTACAATGATTAATTTCACAAAGTGTTAAATTTCATTTCAGAAAGCAAAAATGTGTCTCGCTACGAAATAATCAGGAATTTTTCTCTGTGAAAAACAATTTTCACAACATGTTTTGATAGTAACTATTATCTAAGCAATCATTAAGGCATGCTTATGAATTGATTGTTTCAGACTTATTTAGTTTTCAGTATAAAATTTCTTCTTTCTTGAATTTGGGCAAACATACTAAAAGAAATAAATTTTTAAGTACATTTTCAAACATGGTTGAATAAAAAGAACTTTTCATTTATAGAGACTTTTTTGTCCTTTACCAACTTACAAGGATATATCCGGAAACCACTCTATCATCCTTGAACTTAACAAAAATTATTTCTTTTTTCTCATCATTGTTTACATGCAATATCATGGACGGTTCATGTTTATCGTTGACAGTGCTCAATAAAACAGTGTTTTAGAGCCAGATATAAGAATAAAAAAATTAACAAGACATTTCGTTTAGTACTCTGAGTTTCGTGTTTTTACACTTGTCAGCTAACCTGATTGAGAGAATACAAACACATTCATATAGAATGATATGTAAGTGGAGGCAAATGAAAAAGAACAATTATCTGTCAGAGTGACATAAGCTGAAAAGGAAAAATTTGATTTTATTAATTATCGGTCTTTATAATTACCAGGAGAAATTTGTTCACATGACGACACTTTGCTATTATTTCACTTTGCTATTATTTTGCTTTGTTTATTTAACAGTTCACTTTTTCTTTGTAAAAACAATTTTGAATTTTTTACGTATAAAAAGTGAATTATTTCTGTAGCTTTTTACTAGTTTCATGATTTAAGTGACGGAGTAACATTGATCTTTTCCTTGAGGGCGTAATACTGCGTTTACGTTCTTTCTTTCTTTTTTCCTTGAGGGCCCAAGCGTTTACATATAGACTATCATTCATCTTATTTTCCTTGTTATCTTATATTACAAAGAGCGTGACTGCTTTCGGCCGACAAATGATTGAAACAACAAAACAACTTGTAGAAGATAAATACAACATTCGAAACGGATACCAGTTTGACTCAAAGGTTTGATGCTTTCAAATGTACTGCAAATATAATATTTATAATTTTAGTATATATGTAAGTCAATAATATTTATTAAAATTCATATCAACCATCCAGAAATGATTTGGGTTCATTTCTACTTACCGAGTAAATTTTTGTGCGCAGTTTTTATTTCTTCATTATCCTTCAATCTGTGAAGGTTATATACGGGGATACGGACTCTGTCATGGTACGATTCGGACCTGATACTGTTGAAGCCAGCATGGACCTGGGAAAGGAAGCTGCGGCATATGTTTCTGGACATTTCACACAACCTATAAAACTGGAGTTTGAAAAGGTCAGACTTTATATATATATATATATATATATATTCGATTTAAAGTCACTTTTTCCTTGAAGCAAGGGTTAGACTAAAAACTTTCTTTTTAGAAACAGTCTTTCGAATAAATAATTAACTTTTTTTTGGTATCAAAGCATATATACTGCAAACAATACAATATATCGCTAATGGGTACCGACCTCGTCCTATTTAGTTTTAAGACTTCAGGACACACTATTGATAACAGTATTTATATGTATATTGAAGATGATATTGGGTATGCGGGTCATATAACATCTTTGGCCTCATGGGCATAAGCATTCATGCCCTTGTTGCATAGCTGCCACGGAGTTTCTAAATACAAAGTTGGTACCTTGCGTGGGTTAACTCACCACTGTTTTCCTCTCTCTGGGGTTGGCGTTAGGAAGGGCACCCAGCCGTAAAAACATCTGCACCAATAAACCATCAGATGATTAAACCTCCAATGAAATTGCAATAAACTAGGGTTAATTTGATTGCATTACTTTTTTTGGTTATGCCATCTTTTTTAAAATTCCAATTATACCTGTTTTAAGTCTAAAAGTTTTTTTATAGTGATTAATTAGCATCTTTTTGCGTTAAATGGGTTCAGCTTATCTTAGATTTTGCAAAGCCGTCATCTCTATTAAAGACAGAAATGTTTCCGGTTTTCTGCCTAATTTGCCTCAACTGTTCAACTTCTTATATCCAGGTGTACTTTCCGTATTTGTTGATAAGCAAGAAAAGGTATGCCGGCCTTTATTACACCAAACCGGAGACGTTTGACAAGATGGATTGCAAGGGTATCGAGACGGTAAACATTTCAATAACTGTTTTTACATTCATGTTTTTATGTATATTTATACAAATTGATATCAATATGTGAATGGAATATATTTCCCCCCATTCTGAATATCTCTCCTTACCTGTGATCGAGAATATTTTTACTGAGTGTTGACAAAAGTTTTTATGAAGCCAAAAAAGACTTTGGTTATGTTTGGTTTTATTAAAAAGAAATCTTTTTGAAATTTGGTATCCGCAACTATGGCACTTCTAAATCCTTCGACTCAGAGGAAAAACTTATATACAAAATCACTTGATTTTATTTTTGAATTATCTTTTTCATTTCCTTTAACGTTATTATTTTTAGTTGTTAACTTTAACTTTTATATATATATATAGGTAATTATTCTTCAAGTATATGTTATTTATATTTCTTCATCTAGGTTCGTCGCGACAATTCTCCATTGGTAGCAAAGTTGCTTAATACCTGCCTGCAAAAGTTGCTCATTAATAGGTTACCTTGTAGAAGCTTCTATGGCTTTGTTTTCTTGTTAATAGCAATGTTGTGCTAAGGGGTCTATCTTGGTTGTTTTTTTGGAAACATAATTTAACTTCAATAATGCTTTCTCAAACTCTCTTTAAAAAATAAAATTCCCATGTATAACAAGATCCATTGAGCAAATTAATATCCACCTCATTCTCTAGTTTTGTGTCCTCAGATCAAACCAGTTGCGAATTAGGTCTCGTCCATTCTAGAGTAACTATATTTTGTAGGATCGCATTATATATCTGTTGATAATACAGTGGACTCTCTATAACTCGAATCTCTCCTTAACTCGAACAATTTTGCTGGCACGGTGGAAATTTCCTAATAAACTCTCATGAAAACTAACTCTCTATTACTCGAACTCTCCTTAACTCGAACGATTTCTGATTCCTCGTGGGTGTTCGAGTTATAGAGAATCCACTGTATATGGATATATTTTTCCACATGGCACAATTAATGTTTGAAAAGGTTTTTCATACGCGTTATGGATTTTTTACTTTTATAATGGCATTTTCGAAGGATAAAACAAATTATTATTATTATTTATTTATTTAATTGTAAGTAATAATTATAAATTGTGAGAACTTGAGAAATGAGGAGTGGATAGTTGAGGAGTTAATGGTTTTGACTGATTTTTGAACTTTTGAGTTTGACTGATTTTCCTGACAAATCTTTCAAAACTTTGTTAAGTGTTGCGGACAGAGTGCATGCAACTTTCCATCGCAATCGTCTAGGGATCCAGATGGAGCAGTGGAATACACCAAGCAAGTCATCTCGGATCTACTGTGCAATCGTATCGACATCTCGGAGTTGGTCATCACGAAGGAGTTAACGAAAACGGAAAAGGAATACGGTTCAAAACAAGCACACTCCGTTCTGGCAGAGAAGTGTGTGCGATTTGATTTGTGAAATGCAGCCATGTTATTTCGTGCACGCTTTACATGATCGAATTTCGCGTAAATCTTGTGATTTTCATTTTTTATAACAAAGTCATAATCTTCTCTTAGGGATTAATTGATTTATAAATATATTTGAAATTGTACAACATGGTGACAAAATTCATCCAATCAACTCTCAAGTTTGCTTCGAAAGATTCGTGCGAAATATTCTCTCTGTATAAACCCACCAATCAATCACATTCGAATTAAAGTTTTAAGATTGATATTCTTTATTAAGGATGAAAAAACGTGATGCAGGGTCCGCTCCGAAACTGGGTGATCGAGTTCCCTACGTCATCATTGCTGGCGTAAAAGGCGCTAAGGGTTATGAGAAAGCTGAGGTTGGCTCTTGAGTATATATATATATATGTTCTGTTTTTTTTTTATTTTTTTAACGAGCCTCCCAGAACGCTCATTAAACATTATCATAAAGACCTCAACCCAGAGTTTTAGTGTATTTAATTGTTCCCATTTGTGCTACGGTTATTTTTGATGAAATACGGCGTTTTTTACTTATAACCGCTCACTAAACAACTTTGTGATAACATGGTCTCGAACCTAGAACCTCTCGGTTAAGAGAAGAATGCTTTACGATTGCGCTATCGCCGGATATATTAATTTATAGAAAAGACAAAAAAATGAAGTATCTTATATGAAATACCATTCAGCTGGGTAATATTTTAGTACAATGGTCTTTTTTCTTTATTGATATACTAAAACATTAGAAACATTTCCCATCTCATTTCCTTTATATTTACTCGCTGAAGTGGTTGAAAGTTCATTGAAAACAGCTAGAAAAGTTGACAAATATGAAAGCGAATTTTCATGCAAAAGTAGCTAGTTTCTTTTATTTCTATTGTAGTATAAAAATATACATAGCGCAAAGGAAGATGAAATGAAGTAAATAAAATTGAAAACAGCTCTTCTTTTGTTAATAACACAGTTTCTGTAATTTATACCCTTATTTGTGAATATAGAAGTAACGCTTATAAAATCTTAAAAAAGTTTCTAATGTTTTTAAATTTGTATAGACTGTAGATTCGCATTTTTTCTTTTAGTTGTACAGTACATCCCAATAATATTTTCTCACATTCCTTTCTACCATACCATATATTTTTGAGTCGTGTTGTACATGTAGGGTATTTCATTTTTATTCCTGTTTTTATTGCACAGGATACATATTTATAGCGATATTTAATACTGAAATGTAAATCCTGTATAGAGATTCGGAATAATAATAATAGTAATAATTTTCGAAACCTTAATGCGGGTGGATGGATGGATTGGCGTAATTTTTATTATTAATTTAGCCAATCCAACTATACTTGTTAACTAACTACACTTCCTTCAGGACCCTATCTACGTTCTTGAGAACAACATCCCCGTCGACACGAAACATTACTTGGAGCACCAGCTGAAGAACCCACTGTTAAGAATATTTGAACCCATACTCGGAGAGTCAAAGGCTGAAGACTTACTGTTCAGTGAGTAGTTCGTGGTAACTGCTGACGCTGCAACGCGCCTGCGCAGTAAACTAGTATTATGAGCTTTCTTTTTTGCGCACGATACATAAAAGGCGATTTTTTTTAACTAGACCATTTATTTATGAAGTCTAGATTTTCTTGTTCTAATCGAGTTTAAGGTTTACTACAAGTTATTGTAATTGCTAACAGTAGAAATGAATATAAGATTGTTGGCCTACAAAGTCGCTTTTTCATTTTTTGGTATTCTGTATTCTTTTAAGTTCAAAAGATCAAAGTCCAGTTGTTATTCCTAACACAATTTTTTTAGTTTTTGGTATTCTTTTAAAGTGTTAAAGAGAGTTACTTGAATACAGATGAATCATATTAATTTAGAAATATAATATTGTATTGATGTAAATACTTTTAAAATATTTTTTTCGCGATTACAGAGGGCGAACATACAAGAGTGAAAACTGTTGTCACCGCGAAGGTTGGAGGGCTAGCGAAATTCGCCAAGAAAATGGCGACGTGTATAAGCTGTAAGGCTGTCCTTGGAAAAGGATTGGGTAAGAAAGGTTTGCTTAATCTCAATCACAATTATATATTAAAAGCCATGTACTGGACGAATATGTGGATTTAGAAATTCATCCAATGAAGAAAAACAGAAGCTTCATAATTGGACAGTCTTTGTTTAAAATATTCTGTGAACTATAGGTCATCGGCTGAGTGCTCTGCGAGTTTCTGGCCTTCTTCTGGTTTTTTTTGTTAACTGTATTGTATATTTTGTCGAATACACGAGACATAGGTCTGTTACGGTTAACGGTTAGATTAGACTAGTCTAAGAGATAAAACAGCAGCCTTTACTGGCACGAAAGATTGACAATGTGGGGATCATACCTCATATCATATCTGTATTTTCGTTTAGAAAACTCAGCCGTCTGCTCTTATTGCAAACCGAAGGAGTCTGAGATTTTTCAGAAGGAGATCTCCACCCTTCACTCTTTAGAGAAGAAGTTTAACAAACTGTGGACGCAATGTCAACGTTGTCAGGGTAGCTTGCACGAGGAAGTGCTTTGTACAAGGTGGGAGATATCTTAGTTATCTACGGTCCGCTCATTTTACTTGTGTTTATTTTTGTCCGACCCATCACGAAATAAAACCCAAATCAATTTAAAAATTTAGCAGTTTGTATGCATTCCTTCCTATCGTGAAGGAAGAATTTTTGGCGGAGTTTAATTTTGCTCGCGGAAAATTTTATAGGAATTTTTCCAACTTGGTATGACGTGTTTATTTTCAGCGTTCGAAAACAGAGGTTTTACGACAAATTTAGTTTTCTGAGCCTAAAAACAAGAAGTATTCGTCGCCAATTAAATGTGACGTCACTACTATTTACATTATACAGTGGACTCTCTATAACTCGAACAATTTCGCTGGCACGGTGGAAATTTCCTAATAAACTCTTATTTATTTATTTAATGAACGTTTTATCAGGATATATTTTACATTTTAACTTAAAATAAAATTGCTTTCAACGTCCTGATTTAAAAATTAATATGTATCTATATATACATATATAAAACTAAATATACAAAATTAAACGTTCATCAATCATCTTTTTAAACTTTGTAAAATCTTCAACAGCTCTGATCGCAAGTGGTAGCTCATTGTAAAGTTTTGCACCCATATAATAGAATCCTTTCTTTGAAAACTCTAATTTTACACGCGGCAGCTTAAGCAAACAGTTTTGATTTCTAGTTCCAATATTATGCGTGTCAACGGTGAAGTAATCAGCAAAGTTGGAGCACGTTGTTTTGTCCAGACATTTTCGAACCGTTAGACAAGCGTACTTTTTTACTAATTTTTCAATTGATGGCAAACTGTGTTGAAAATCTGGGCCCTGGGCGTTGACGATATTGCTGGCTCGTCTTTCAATGGATTTAAAGCGAGCACGCTGTGTTTCTGTAAGACTAAGGTTGGTAAGGCTGTTATAGGTGAGAAGTGGCAATATCATTGACGTGTAGATACTTGCACATGCTTTTTCTGTAAGGTAAGGTCTCATCTTCGACAGAATTCTCAACCTGTTACTAGCTTTTTTGTAACCGTTCTGGATAAATTCGTTTAACGTTAGAGAGGAGTCGAGTGTGCATCCAAAGTATTTGTAGGCTTTTGTTGTTGCAATTTTTTGCACTTTCTTTTTTGGTGTTTATTATAAGTTCATTATTTTCAAAATATGAAGAGATGTTTTTAAGTTCTTCGCGTAAAGTGTTTTGGATTATGTGAAAGTTATTTTGGGAGTAGTAAATCAGCATATTCAATGACACTGCACTTTTGAAGACATTCGGTGAAGTCATTGAAAAATAATATAACAAAAAGCAAGGGACCCAGGATGGAGCCTTGCGGTACACCTGATTTTGATTTAAAACTTTTGGAGGTTTGATTGTTCACTACAACATACTGGTTGCGATTAAAGAGGTAGTCTTGGAACCAGTCAAGCTCTGCATTGTTTAAGCCATAAGATGATAGTTTGGTTGTTAACACTGTATGCGGTATAGTGTCAAAAGCTTTACTTAAGTCTATTAAGTGGAATATTGTCTGTTAACAGAGTAGAAGCTAACTGTGTGAATCGGCGGGATCGATATCCAAACTGCTGGTCGTGAAGTAGAAAGTTTCTTTCTAAGTATAGCGACAATTGTGAGTGGACTGTTGTTTCTAAAATAATTTTCACACAGCAGGCAACACTGAGATCGGTTTGAAGTTCTCTGGCGTACTTGTCGAATCCAATTTGTAAACAGGTACTACTTTCGCTTTCTTCCACAGTGTTGGTACTATTGATGATTGTAAGGAGAGATTGATAAGGTGAGTAACTGGCTGAGATAGGGTTTCTGCACAGTCCTTAGGTAACAAAGATGGACAGTCATCTGGACCTGCAGATTTTTGGTTTTAAGTGATTTAATTTGTTTTTCAACAAAATCTGTAGACACATACGAAAACCTGAAACGGTTTACTGTTCTGATCGGATAGAGTTTATTATTTTTCCAAACAAGTTCTTTCAGAACAAACGAAGATTTCTTAAGCTTTTCGAAAACAGTTCCAAAATAGTTGGCAAAAATGTTTGCGATACTTTCTTTGTCATTGTCAATTGATGTTAAAGTTGCTTTAACGTTTGTTGACTTCGAGGGAAATATCCTTCTCATTGTTTTCCAAAATTCTTCAGGTTTTAAGCAACTTTCCTTTATAGCGTCTTGATGGTACTTCTGTTTTGATTTTTTGATTGCGATATTAACACGGTTTCTGAGGTGTTTTTATGTTGAATGATCGACATCGTTTTTTTTATTTTCGATATTTTCTGAGAGCTTTGTCTCGATCATCGTTTATAAGCTTTTTTGTGATGGTGTCAAGCCAAGGACAGTTCCTACCTTTTACCTTCTTCGTTATGAAGGTGGCATGTTTATCGAATAAATTCTTTAGCGATTTATTAAAATAATATAGTGCCGAATTGACATCATTCGAATAATATACAGGATCCCAGTTTGTTTCTTGGATTTCCTTGTTTAAGGCATCTTTATTATATTTGGAGTAATTGCGACAGTGGATGGTTCTGGGTGAAAACTTCATGCTGTTTATCTAACGAATACAGAACTCCATCTCGTGGTCACTAAAACTTGTCGGAATGACGTCACTGTGAATTATGTTCCAGGGTGTATTTGTTGCAATTATGTCAATTAGGGAAGACGTTTATGGTGTAATGCGAGTTGGTTTGTTAATGAGCTGTTTAAAGCCATTAAGTCTGATAGAATTTTTTATTTCCTCTTTATCCTGTTGTTTCATATATTTGACATTTAAATCACCAAGTATAATTACTTCATTTGAATGACTACTCAATGAAATAATTACCTCATTGAATTTGTCGTTAAAGAGTTTACTTAAATGCTTAGATGTACCTGGAGGTCTATAAAACGCAGCTATAAGAAAACATTTTGCATTTTTTATAAAAATCTCAAGAACAATGTTTTCTAAGTCGTCATTTTCGAGGTCAAATTGACTCTGAAATTTTATACCATCTCTGATATAAACGGCAACTCCCCCACCTATGCCAGTAGATCTTTTTCTTTTCGTAAAAGCATATCCCGGGATCGAATATAAGCTGTCGCTGTCGTTGTAGTCAGTTACATGAATTTCAGAAAGAGTAATAATGTCTACATTTTGTTGAGTGTTGATAAAAACTTTCGAGGTTGGGCAGGTTAGGTAAAAGTCCTCTGATCTTTTGATGTATAATGAACATACCTCGTTTGTTAAAAATCTGTTCTGGACCTGGATACGATTCAATGTCGCCACAGAAAGTAACAAAATCATCAACAAACTTTTTCTTGAAAATCTGATAAAATGTTTTTCTCTCTGATAAACCCACAACGAAGTACATGTAAACCTTTCCACAAGTTCGTTTTTATATTCCATATTTTTTTCAACTCCACTAGATGTAATAAAATTGTGATGTTTTACCGATAACGATAATATTAAAATTAATACGGAAAGAAACACGTCTTTCACATCCGTCATAAAAATCTCATAAAAACTAATACCGTCTCATAAAAACTAACTCTCTATAACTCGAATCTCTCCTTAACTCGAACGATTTCTGATTCCCCGTGGGTGTTCGAGTTATAGAGAGTCCACTGTATTTGAAATAAATGCCTTCTTAAATTAATCAAGCATCGCATTCATATTGTTGTTTGTACATTGTAATGAATCTCGATTCTCAAAGTTGCTTTAGTTTTCGGTCGTTCGAGGATCACAGGGGACATCGAAGTGTCTAAGTTCTCGTTTTACCCTCCTGAAATGTCGAGTTTGATGAACCAATTGTGGTGTTTATATGGGTTTGAGTAGCTGTATCCAGCAATAGGTGTCTTTTAAAATTTTTTGTGTTTCGTATTTTAGTAGCGACTGTCCAATCTTCTACATGCGCAGAAAAGCTCAGAAGGACCTGACTCAGCAAGACGCAACCATACAGCGTTTCGGCGATTTCTCTTGGTAGCTAAGGAACGGTTTTACTTGGACGCTAAGCAACGGTTTTGCTTGGTAGCTAAGCAACGGTTTTACTTGGCTACGCTACTGAATAGGTTTTATATATATATATATATATATATATATATATATATATATATATATATATATATATATATATAGTGCTTCTCACGCCAAAATGTACAATAAAATATTTATTATGACGTAAGTGTCCACTCGTTCGCTCTCAAAGTTTCAGTTTTTCTGGTAACATCTTACTCGTCACGTGATTTTAATTGACTTTAAAGCACGATCCGATAAGAAGTTTGGAAAATAACGTTGCTATAGCGATAATTGTATCCACCTGTATCATCTGTCGGTAAATAAATAAATTTTATCGTTTACTTTTTTTTATCGCTCGGCAAAAAATCTCAAAAATCGTTAATTTATCTATGCATACAAGAAATATATGATGTAAATATATATAAAAATAAAAATTATAAAATATATAAATAAAATATATAAATTCTTTTTTCATTCATTATAATTTATTTCAACCAATTAAAGATATTTACAAAGCTTCAAAAAACACAAATAATATAACAAAACATTCTTCAAATGGTCAGGGGCTCGTAAGAAGTCAATTGACCTTATCATCAAACCTCTATATTTATATTGAAGCAATTCAAAGTTGAAGTTTAAGGAAAGTCTTAAAATCCAAAGTTTGAGAAAATCGAAAATTCAAAAAAAACTGTAACTCATTCTCATAATTGAGAATTTTATTTTTGATAAAACGTTTAAAAAGGGTAATTGATTGAAAGTCATTTTCATTATTTAAAAAATAATTCCATATTTTTGGTCCACGAAAGTAAATAGAAAACTTTGATGCCTTTGACGATACCATGATTTGAAAACAATTCAAAGCAAAACGAGTTTGATACGAATGTTGAACGTGTAAAAGATTTTCGCTTAGAATTTCAGGAATCATTTTCTTCTCTACTCGATACATAAACAAAGCAATTTGATAAAGATTAATTTGATATACATTTAACGCTTTTAGTTGTTTAAAGAGGGGTTTTGATTGATGATGTCGATCTTTATAATAAACGATTCGTAGAGCTTGTTTTTGTTTCAAGTAAATAGCTTTTAGGTTTGATTTATATGAACTTGCCCATGCAATGTTAGCATAATTAATGTGAGAATGAATCATTGAGAAATATAAGTCTTTTAAGCATTTCACATTTAATTGAAGACTAGCTTTATACAATATACCGATATTTTTAGATATTATAAACATTATTTTATCAATGTGTTTTTCCATGTTAAATTTTCATCTGTCTCGTCATTTTTTGTAAAAGGCTTCAGCGTTTGATCAGCCCACTGAACACCAAACTTAGTGTCAGCCCATGCATTTGATTGAAAGTATACATACGTCAACATCTTTGTCCCATGAGTTTTTTCAACGTCGCTGAGGCGTTTACCTTGTCCACGGAAAATTATAGCCAAGCGTGGCTGTTTACCCTCTGGGCTAAAACACACATTAGCGAGCAAAAACGTTTGCTATCTGCAAACTCGTAATAGTCAGGGCTGCTAGCACATTCATACTTCAGTTTTTGACAAAAACATGAAACTTGGTACAAATGTTCAGAACATAATTACGATTCAAATTTTTGAGGGAGACACGTCAAAAGAGTCACGTGATTGCTGACATCAGCACTTTTTGTGTCAGAATATTTATTTATTCAAAACTAGATAATCTATACACCATTGGAACGACAATTTTATTCTGATAATAACTACCAAAAGAACTATAATCTTAAAATTTATCGATTTTGAGATATTAAGATTCAAAGGTTGACGTCAGCATTTTTCAGATTTCTTTTACACTGGCTATTACATACCGTTGAAACGACAATTTTAAGCTGAGTCAAAGTAGTATAAGAACTATTGTCTCAAAATGAAGTTGTTAGAAGATAGAAGCCCCAGATGAAAGCACTGTGTAAAAGGCTCACTTCAAAGATTTTAAAAGCTTTATGATTATACTATATGCTGTTACCATAGTCCTTAGAAAATACCAGTGCTTTCTACCGACTATGCTGTTATTATCATTATTATTCAGGTTAAGTTGCCTGTCAATCTATAAAATGAAATTTAAATAAATAAACAGTTATTCTCACAGAAATGACAACAAATATATTTCACAAACATAACACACACTGTGAGATTTAAGGTGGTACATCACACTTAATTTAAGCAAAATTTGAAAATTTTGATTTTTCAAAATTGATGTATTTATATGTAAAAATTACCCTAGAATTCATTTATAAACTTGTCGTTATCTTCATGCTAAAATGGTCAATTTATCATTTTACCTCACCCTACCTAAGATTTTTTCCATAGTAATAATGCATTGGGGATTAGTTATTCTTCCCACCTCACATCCCATAATTTAATGGGGGCGTTTTTACAAAAAGGCCTAGATATCTACCTTGCTTTTGCGTTAGTTTGCCGTGACTTATTGCCATATTCTAAAATCACATTCTTGTTTTTACAGATTGGTGTGTATTTGCGGACAGTCTTTGTAAAAACAGTCCTGTCGCCTTATGGTTTGCCAACAATGCTCAAAAACATTGTGAATCAATGCAAAATCATCACGGACTTTGTTTTTGCTCAGTTCGCAATAATACCATACTCCCGTTAAAACTTTTTGTTTAATTCTGTGGTACTAGGTGTAATCGCCAAATTGCGGTCACGTCGCCGATGCGAATTTTTTTTCCGTCAGCGGTCGAAGACCTGATCCAACGGCCGAAGACCTAAAATTCATCACATGTATTGCGTTTTAGCAGCCGAAGACCTTATTTAGCGGTCGAGGACCTGTAAAACTTGTGTATTAATGCTTTGAAATTAAAAATTCAGCGGTCGAAGACCTTTTGTATTAAATTGCCAATCAAACTAGAATTATTTTATTGTGATGTTTTTAAAAAAGCGTAAGGCATGGACGAGAAGCTTTTAGCAGATATTTTTAACGAAATTGGATGTTGTCACGAAACTTTATCATTTCAGAAGAATGCTGGAAACTGTGAAATTGATGTTAACTGCAGTATAGAGTCACCCGAACAAATAAGCAAATTCGTGGATTGCTATACTAGATATACTGATGAAACTCTCAAGATAAAATTGAAAAAGAAAGTGTCAGAAAAGAGTGTATTTGCTGCTAGTATTATTTACAGATGCCACCACGATACAAGATATGAAGGTACAAGAGCAGTCAAATCAATTTTAGATACAAATCCAACTAAAAGATTTAGAAATACGTATTGCCCATTTCAAATGTCAGTAAAATTGTACAAGAGCTTAATGCCTGATTCTTTATTTCGTTGCAACATTACAATCGAACACAACCATAATCACCCAACAAATTCTTTGCATGCTTTGAGCTTTAAATGCATTTCTGAAGGGGCGCTCGATTCAATAAACTCTCTTTTTGATTCTGGTATGACACCATCACAAGCATACGGTGAGTTTGTCCAAAACCTTAGAAGAAATTGTGAAAGTGATTTGGAATTTCATCTAAGAAAAGCTGATAGAGGAAAATGTCCAAGGCGTATTGATTTCAACGGCATTTATAAAAAGTTTTGTGAAAAACGTTTTGGTGGAAGAAATGGTGTTGGAATGTTTTCAAAACTTGAAGAGATGATTCGAAAATTCAAGGAAAACGAAGTTAGCATATTGATTGACTATCAACTATACGATAAGGAAGAAGGGTCTGCTTTGATTTTAACCATCATTACACCTCTTATGTACAGAATTCATAAAATGGTGAGTGCTCTAACATTTTATAAATTAACATAGCCCGTGACAAGCAATTAGCAGTAGAGAGAGCGAGGGGTGGTGACAACAAAGAATTATAAAATTATAAAAGACCTTAGGAAATTCATTTATAAGAAATGTAATCGTAACTTCTATTAGTACAGTTTATTTACCCTAAATACATTTTATCTATAAATATATATATAGGTACGACAGTCGTCAGAAATGATGTTTGTTGATTCGACTTCAAATCTTGATGAACACAATCTTCGCTTTTTTCTTCTTTGCACACATTCTATCGCAGGTGCATTGCCACTAGGTATGTTATCAATGTCATTATGTTTTAAGAGTACTAATCCTGCCACCCCAAAATCCATTAGCTTAATACATAGACCCCAAAAATCTGTGTATGGAACACTTGCCCCCACCCCTCAAAAAAATCTTTGAAATTGAATCATGACTCCTCCCCCTCTTCATTTTTTCCCCCATGAAAATAATAGAATAATATATTTTGGGCCGACCCCTGCCCTAAATTAAAAATGGCCGGCCTCTTATATAATTTGATTATATAAACGCAATGATAGTAAACTTTAAACTTTAGGTATAATTATCACAAGTGATGAGCGTGAAGATACCCTTGATAAAGCTTTCGCAATGTTTAAAAATATGTTGCCATCCGACTCGTTTCACAACACAGAAGGGCCAAATGTAATTATGACTGATAATTGCGACGAGTTGAGAAGCAGTCTTCAAAGAGCTTGGCCAAAGTCTACACTTTTCTTGTGTCTTTTCCACATTCTTCAACAGGTGTGGAGATGGTTGTTTGAAAAGGAACATGGTGTGAAGAAAGAAGATCGAATTGAAATCATAAAATTGTTTAAGAAACTGGTTTATTCGAACTCAAAAGAGAATTTCGAAAACAATTATGAAAGTTTCATAGAATGCGATGTCATACAAAAGTATCCGAGTTGCCTTAAATACTTTGAAGACCTAAGCAAAATTGGAAGATCTTGGGCTCTTTGCTTTCGCCAAGAATATTTAATGAGAGGTTCGAACACAAATAATTATGTTGAAGCCCAGTTTTTAGTGGTTAAGGATACGATCTTGAAAAGGCAGCGTCAATTCAATATCAATATGTTGCTGGAAAAGTTACTTGGCGAATTCGAGCAACATTTTCAATTAAGGTTACTCTCAGTTGCTGATGGTACATTCAATGGAGTTTACAGTAGCAGGTTTAAAGGATGTAATTTCAAGAGTGTGCCAGGTATATATCCATTTTTAAAGAGATATTTTTGTAACATAACGCTCATGTTGAAAGGTCAATGAAGATTCAACGGAATACTGTTGGAATAATTTATAATTTCTCATCACATAATGAATGCTGAATATCTTTAAGATGATTTATAAAACAACTATTTTGTGTATATACAAGCATATTCTGTTGTGGAATTAATTTTTGCAGATCAAGAATAAGATGTCATATATACCGTAGTTTTTCAAATTTAGAGGTTTTCATGAGATAAACTTAATTTGTTATCAATAAAACGACGCATATATATATATATAGGTTATTCATTTATTTTTATTTTTCAGATGACTATGATTTAAGCAAAAACATTCGACAAATCGATAATAACTTGTTTTCCGTTGCAAGTAGGAAAGACGATCGAACATTCTACACTGTTGACATAACTATTGGACAATGCGAATGTTTTCTGGGTAAAAGTGGGTCTCCTTGTTGGCATCAATTTTTGTTATGGTCAAAGGAAAAGAAGTCATCTCCAAATTTCTTCCCGATTTATGACTCTGGTGAAAAGAAAAGATTATCAGAAATCGCAATCGGTGTTTCGCTACCGTCTCATTTTTATGATTCTTTACATTCCGTCATAAGTCGTTCTCCAGCTCCCCCTCCTGATGAAACTAATAGAAGCCAATTAAATACGAATCAGAATACAATCAGTGTTGGTGATGAACATGCAAGTTCATCTAAAGATGAAAAACCTACTCAAAAAAGTCAAGTTGAAGTCAAAGATGCATTAGAAGCATTTAATCAAATGTTGTACAAGAACTGGCAAATGACGATAATGAATTTCGAAAATCGGTTATGAAATTCGTTACCCGATATGAAAAATTTTCTCACAATCAACGGAAATCAGCTTTACAAAGTTTTGGGACAATATTTGTCGGAAGAATTCAAAGTAAAATAAAGGTTCAGCCAACCGCTGTGTCAAGACGTGTCACCAAAAACAAAGCAATGTTAAAACAAAGTCTCTCCCGATTCGTTCTATCAAGTTAAAAAGAAAGCATAATCTATCGGAAGTAATCAATTCAAACGTCCCATCAGCGAAGAAAGCCGGTAGATCCATGACAAGTAATACAAAATATCCTAAACGCAAATGATAAAATCGTTGTTAAATACAATATGTATATATAGATGCATTTTTTTTTTGTATTTATAGACATTTCCAGTAAACCCAAAAATGAATATACAATCAGTTGGAAATAAGAAATTTGTCCTACGTTACACATAATTGTTCACATGTACCCCCTCCCGACCTTCCCAAACCTAAATGTATTTCAATTTAACGTAAATTTCAATTACTTTCAATACAATGCGATAGATTCATTGTCTTGGCGAAAGAAGTCATTTAAAGTTTTGATGTTGTCGCAGAAATTTTGTGTTCGAATCATATAGACCTCTTAAATAGTAAGATCGGTAGACTCTCATGCTCGGCATTTAAACTTCAAACATCGATATTATGCATAAAAAGGGCGAGAAAGTATATCAATGTTTGTTTTTTTTGTGTTGCATCATATTGTCTTTCCTTCCGAACGATTTCCCACAAATCACACAAACAATGTTCTTAGTCTTCTCGTGACATAACTTATGTCTTGAAAGTTTTGATGAACTCTCGAATGTCTTTTTACAAATTTCGCATTTGAATGTTGACGAATGTTTGGCTATCTTATGACCAACTAGCGATTTTTCTGAGGTGTAACCATTTCCACAATCTGTGTATTTGAACACCTTTCCGCACGACTTCAAGTGTTCATTCCTCCGTTTCATCTACTTGAATTGTACTTTGCAAATTTAACAGAGCTCAAACACACACACCTCAAAAACTACCATTTTTCAATAAGAAATCGGACATTTTGTCTGAAATTTCGTGTACTTCCTCAGATTTTACAACTCAACAAAATTATTCCAAGTCTTTGTTATTTCCCATAATCAGACAAAAATATTGAATAAACAGTGCCAAAAAATGGTGGTACACCCCCCCCCCCCCCCCAATTTATGTATATTTTCAGTTTCAGTTCCCTCCTCCAAAGCACTACTACAGGGTTTATCAACAAATAGAGCACGAAAAAATAGAACGCAAATATTTTGTTTACAGTTCTCTTTTTATAAGTACTGCATTTCTCTAACTCTCTGTAGCTATACCGTTCTTTTGTCAGATTCTAGCTCCCTCCAATTTCTTTTTAGCAAATGTGACGTTTCCTCAAAGTCATATAAATCACCTTCACCCTTAAAAATAGAATAAATAATGTAGAGCTCTTTCATATACCCTTCTTAAGTGTAGGGGGCCTAATAACAAGGAGGTGTGGGTCATTATCTCAATTTTCGTAATTGTTTTTTTTGGGGGGTTCAAAAAACGGAGTTGGGGGCCCCACAATTGGAAG